>JARCFY010000004.1:119050894-120300894 GCA_029233225.1 Lepidodactylus listeri | reverse complement strand
CCAAAAAAAACACCCTCCCCCAAATAACAGAAATGTGAGTTGGAGATGCTGGAAAGACCAGCAGCACGCTCTGCAGTGAATACACATCTATTTCTCTCTGACTTTATCAGCATCATGAAGACAGCCCATAGAGCATGCTCCCCTTTATATATGGAATTGCCTTACCCAAAGGAGTCCTATACCATATTTAGATTCCATAACTGTTCTTTAATACAGGAGAGTATGATTTCAAGATTAAACTCTGTCCCTCAAATAGTGCAAGGTAGAATGCAAATGATCTCATACTCAACAGACTTTATGACTGTGCTTCTGGCAAGGTACAAACTTTGGAGCACTGTTCACTGGAATGTGGGACCTTTTTCAGCATTGGGTATTTCTGGATCACTCCTCATTTCTGTGAAAATGAGGGGCTGTTAACATCAGACAATGTTAAGAAATCCTTGGCAGGTGTAGATTTAGGAGTTACATTGGCTGTAGCCATTTTTTTCCTCACGTAATTAAATTTTTTAAACCTGAAGCATAGTAACTAGTTGGCTATTTAAATTATTTGCATTTTGTTGTGTCTAGTATGATTATTGCTCAAGGCCTGTAGGCTAAATCAGCAGGATTATTGAAGTATAATTAAAGTTATAGAAGAGCCTTCCCTATAAGAAAAAAAATGCCCACTGAACTCTCAGTGGCTGTTGGGGAGTTGCTAGGCAACTACAACAATATTGCTAAGCCTTCCAAGCTTTGGTTTCTGTAAAGCAAAGCTGTGAGGAGAGACCAGTAGTAGACTGGGAGGCTGAAACAGCCCTGGAAGCCCCACACTCTACTGTCATGTCCTCTGATTAGGGCTGCCAAGTCAGCCCGGGGGGCGGGGGATCCCCCGCTAAAGGGGTTCCCGATCCGCCGGCCAGCATTTGGCCGGCGGGGGGAACCCCACCCCCGAAGTCGTCCAGCGATGATGACATAATGATGTCCCCGGAAGTGACGTCAGCACGTTGGGGGCGTTGCCAGGGCGATGCTCTGGCAATCGCCCCAAAACTCTATGATACCATAGAGTTTTGGGGCGATTGCCAGAGCGTCGCCCTGGCAATGCCCCAATGTGCTGACATCACTTCTGGTGACGTCGCTGGGCGCGCGCGCAAAGCACGCACGCCAGGAGGAACTCCCGGACCGAGGAGGACTCCCCCCCCACCGGTGAGTTCCAAAGACTTGGCAACCCTACCCCTGATGGAGGATGCACTGCAAACAGGCCCAGTGGCAATTATCATAAACCCATTACCCACACAACTTGGCCTGGCCCAGTAGTGGCAGCCACTGCAGCAGTGGGCCCAACCCAGCACTATCAGCAGCCACCATACCACTGGGCCTGGCACTGGCAGCCACTGCACAATGGAGACTGGCCCAGCACTGGAGGCCACCATGGAACTGGCATCAGCCCTGTGCTGAGGGCCACCAAACATCTTGGCCTAGGGTTGCCAAGTCCTACCTGGCAGCTGGTGAAGGGATCCAGGCTGCTTTCTAAGATTGTCATCATGCCACCAACATTTTTGGGGGGGTGGGGAAAGTAATGCTTTAGTTTTAGAGCAAAACTGTATGGTTTGTACTTTATAGTATAGTATAGTTTGTACTTTATAGTATAGAGTTTTGCCCAAAAACTAGATTGTCGCTGCACAATGTGGGCAAGGTGATGATGTCACTTCCAGGTGATGTCATCACACCACCTTTTGGGCCAGTTGGGGATGGCTGGTGGTGGGGATGCACCCCCCCAAAATGGGGGTTTCTTCATAGGGGTCTGGCAACCTTAACTTGGCCAGGCTTTTCCCAGGGAAAGGTTGTCAGGAGTAGAGAAACAGGGAAAGCTGATGACAGGAGGTAGATACAGGTAGGTTGGCTAGCGGGTGGGAAGGAGAAAAAGTAGCAGGAAATGGAAGGAAAGCTATAGGGGCTGCTAGGGAAGGGGAAGAAGAAATAGTATGTGTGGGGAGGGAATAGAGGGGGAAATGAGATTACCTCTACAAATTCTTGCAGGTCTTCTACTAGTTCTCTTTATATTCACACTCTGTTATATTCACAGACTATTACTTTACAAGCATTTTCAACAGAGTCTTTTTCACATAATGGGTATAGCACCTGCATTTCTTAATACTGGGATATGTAATATGGGCATTAATCAAAACTTGCCAGAAAATTATCATTATTTGAAACCGAAACACAGCAAGACTCAGTAATATTCAGACAGACAGCATCAAATGCTATCCACCCGTCTCTCAACAATGGATGGCATTGCTTCTGGTGGGGCAGGCAGAGAGAGGCAAACATTTTTGCCTGCACCCCTGATTGATGGTAGGTGGCATGTGCAAGAATCACCATCGTCCTCCACAGAAAAACAGAGCAATAGAAAGCTTCCAAAAACAAAATGGTGCTTGTGCACATGTGAGAAACATCGTTAGACAACAGTAAATTCTGCGTAATGTTAATTATTAAAACAAACCCTTGGAGGAAAGCAGATTGCAAGAAAAAAAACAACTCTGTAGTTCTAGAACTCCATGCATTTATAGCATTATGGCGACATAGCGCTGTATCGATATTTAAAAAGTAAAACAACAACAACAGCTGGGTTACAGGACAGCCCTTTTGTATGTTCCCTAAAGAGAACCCCTTTCTATCTATTTTAAAGAATAAAATTCTTTTGCTAGGGTAGGAAGGTGGATTTGGGAGATGTGTCTTCCTTTTTATATCAATGTAAACCTTCTTACATGGATATAACAGTTGAATGTTTGACAATAATAAACACAAAACACCTGTCTCTGATTGCAAGTGTGTATTAATAACCTCTTATTACATTAGAAATTATCCTTCAGTGGGAAAGTGAATGTGGCAGCTTTCCATAGCAATATAGGAAAAATAAAGGGGGGGTTTCCTCATTCTTATATAGCCCTATCAATATTTCTTTGAAAATTTAGGGGGGGGGGATGAAATTAGGGTAGAGGGAAGGTATGGTTTAATGATGGAAGGTGAGTACAGATGGGCATAAATTGGTGGAACAAAAAAAGAGAGATTGAAGCATTATGCATAAGAAGTAAAGGTGACTCCAAACTGATTTGAAAAAATATCAGGGTAAAAGTGCTCCCCCCAAACCTGGAGAAAAACTGCAAAAAGGGGGGGAAGAAAACCCCAAACAAAGCAAAATTTACAGACACCAAAGCGGGCAGAAATCTGAGACAGGGCCTTCTTGGTCATGGCACCAAAATTCTGGAACTCTTTCCCCAGGGAGATTCATCTGTCCCCTTCTGTTAACATCTTCTGCCAGTGGGTGAGGACTTTTAAAATTTTGTTTGGCGTTCCCTCAATGATCCCTCTTTCCCAGTCAATGTTTTTAATTGTTTTTGTTTTATATGTATTTTAGCACTGGGTTTTAATTGTTTTAATGATTTGGGGGGGTGTTAATGGTTTTATTATGT
Organism: Lepidodactylus listeri; assembly: GCA_029233225.1. Lineage (NCBI taxonomy): Eukaryota > Metazoa > Chordata > Lepidosauria > Squamata > Gekkonidae > Lepidodactylus > Lepidodactylus listeri. The sequence goes on along the minus strand of JARCFY010000004.1, from coordinate 120,297,445 downwards.
GATTTTATTGTGTATGTTTTAATTTGTTAGCCACCTTGGTGGCTTATGAGGGCAGAAATGTAGGATATAAATTTTGTAAAACAAAAGCAAGATTGACCAATTGTATTAGATTAATTTGAATCATCACTCTTCCTAGCTAAACTTCATACTGAATTTGAGCTTGCTCATGGTTAATGTTATGTGATGCATCTGTCATGACTGGGTGTGCCCCCTCAAATGAGCTGAGTAATGGTGCTCCCAAACATGACCTGGGGCCATAGTAGACCACACACTGTCCATGAGCAAGTGGAGTGTGGGTCAAAGAAAAACAGCTGGCCATACACTATTAAATCATCTCAATCAACACTTAATTTACTGATTAAAGACAGATGTGAAAACACACAACCCAGGACCTTGATTTGGAGGTTCATTTCTGAAAACCCTAATCTGTTTTGCAACTTGTCTTTCACTCTGATTGTGAAGACTTCCTAGAAAGGTCACAAAAGCTGGCAAGGCTAAGGGTGGCATCAGTCCAAGGGACTTATCTTTTCCAATCTAGCCTTATACCAATGGCCAGTTTCTTGTACTTGCAGTGTGCTGCTGACCATTTGATGAAAATCTTTGTAGATAACAAAGTCAACCAGCAGATGGTAGTGTTAGCAAACAATCCAGGCTGGCATTCCTGCAAAGATAGTAAAATCCTAAAAAGAACATGTTTGCCAAACATTTAAATGTTAGGTAAAGGATAAATTATACCAGCTTGGAGAATGAAGATTTTGGTAGAAAAAAGAGAAAACATACTTCACACTCTGGGGAACGGGTGGGGGGGGATGGTTGAAGCTGAACTGTTACACAGGACTGTCACTTCAGACAGGAAAAGGCTGTGAAAAGGGCTGGCCATAGCTTTGTGGTGACTTCCACGCTTTGTAGGAAGAAGGTCCCAGATTACACAGGCATTTGCCATTGAAAAGATCTTGGCTGAGAAAGATCTTTGCCTTAAGGCTTGGAGATCTACTGCAAGCCAGAGTTGTAACTTTGTCTTGGTATAATACAACTTTTCATATATCTGATGAGTGTTGCGTTCCTGTCAATGTTTAACCTCAGTTCAGGAAAGTTTGGGGTTGCTTATAAAAAGATATAACACTTGTATCACCTCTCTAAGTCATGACTTTTAACTTGGCAGAAGTTTTCTTAGTGACTCGGAGCTTTGCAGCTGGTTTGTTTCCTTTTGTTAGTTGTGGATCTCATTGTGTTGGCTACTAGAAGAAGAGAAGGAGGAGGAGGAGAAGATTGGATTTATACCCTGCCTTTCACTCAGCGTCTCAGAGCGGTTACAACCTCCTTTCCCTTTCCCTCCCCACGACAGACACCCTGTAAAATAAGTGCAGCTGAGAGAGCTCTTTCAAGAACTGCCCTTTCAAGGACAGCAATTGTCAGAACTATGGCTTGCTCAAGGTCATCCAGCGGTTGCAAGTGGAGGAGTGGGGAATCAAACCCACTTCTCTCAGATTAGAGTCCGTGCACTTCACCACTGCACCAAACTGGCTCCAAACTAGACAGGTGTCCACATGAGGTAAATGAGCCTCACAACTTGCACTCTTCTTAAACATTGTGCTCTTAGTACTAATGATGAAAAACTCTTTTCACTCCTGTAGAGTTTATGCATCCATGGCTTAGATGGATACTGTGACTGCAGAGACCACATCTTAAGATGTTTGTATGTGTGAAGGAATCAGATTTCCACCATTTTATATTTGGTTCTTGTTATGTTTAAAATGGTTGCCTTGGGGGGGGGGGGATGGTTTTGATCAGTTTAAATCAGAGAATTCATAAGGTCAGCCTAGGAAGTAGAAACCAAAAGAGGGTCTCTTGAGAGTCTGGAGAACTTAAACTAAAAAAAAAATAGAATTCTTTTTGTTCAGAACAGAAACTGATAGGTCAGGATCAGAATCTAAGAGGGAGTACCAGATCTAAGCTATATAAACGAGACAACCAGAGACCAAAAAGGGAAGAGAAGGAGTTAAAGAGTGCTAAAAAGGAATATTTCCTGACAAATTTGGTGGCTGCAGCAGAAGAATAAAAAAATGACCTAGCAAACAAACAAGATTGGACTAAAGATAATTGCTTTACTAGTCTTTCGAAACTTGCTGTGATAGGCAACATTCTAGTTAGGTTCAGTCAAATGTATTTTTCATATTACTCCAAAACCTTTTCAGGTTCCCAGTCTCAAATCCCTACTCTGCCAGAAGTTGGGTTGGCAGCCCCCAGGTCCGGACAGGGGTTGCCAGCCCCCAGGTCTGGCTCCAGTCTAGCTCTAATCCGCCCCCCGGTCAGCTGGCCAGTGGGGGAAGCCCCGTCCCCAAGCTCTGACCCCAAGAGCTGACCCCAAGAGCAACCACCAGTCCGGCCACCCCATCTCTCCTCCTGCCAGATTTAAAGGGCTTCAGCTGAGCAGCGAGGACCACATGGCTCACCAATGAGACCTTTAAACCTAGCAGGAGGGAGGGAGAGGGGCAGTTATGGGCTGTGAGCTTGGCTTGCAAAAAGACTCTTTAAAGGTCACTGTTACTGCACTGTTTTCTGCTTTGTAATTCCATTTTCTGTACCACTTAAGATACCATGTCTGATTTTTTGGTCGCACTGTCTCACAATTTGTAGTCCTAGCCAGGGCTGGTTCCATGTTTCAGTGGGCCCTGGACAACAGAATATAATCGGGGACTCTTTAGCCTCTAACCTTCCATTTAGCCCCTTCACTTTCTTCTTTAACCACTCTCTTTTCCACTTCAGTTTGCTTACTCTGGTATAAAACAAGAGAGAGAGAGAAATTTAAATTGTTTTATTTGGTCTACTGTATGCCTGGATTTTTAAGTGTAAATGTTTTATATGATTGGTCAAGTGACCATAATAAAGAACGAATGAACAGTTCCAGGCTTCCATAATTTTATTTGGAGTGCTGTTTAATAAAATTGGCACAATTTGTGTAAAAGCAATACAGATACTGTTCTAGAGGAGCCTCAGCCTTAAGGTCTGTGGAAAACTTTCTCCACTCTTATCATCAGAAGTGAGGAGGCCAATCCACACCCATCCAAAATGCCAAAGCAGCTGAACGATCCCAGCATATGGAAAACTTTTCTTTAGAAACATCCAGCAGAAAGAAGGGAACCGAAATTTATCACTAAGTGCTGAATCAAAGGAACCATAATTTAGCTAGTATGTGGGGGGGGGAAGGGGGACTTATTTTTAATATTGAGAAATACATCACTCAGTTTTTTAAACCAAAAGTTACATCTTTCTTTGATGCAACAAATTTAATTATCCATCATACTCCAAATCTGTCATTGTTGGTTTATACATATGTACTGTTTTTCAAATATATTTGTATTATCTTTTTTTGTTTGTCACATAAGGACACTAATTGGATACAAGGGTGGCTACATATATTTTTTTCCTGAGCATACCCATCATGATCAAGATCATAGAATCATAGGGGAATTTCACACTACACCTTTAAAAACGTTACTGAATCGGCTTGGAATAAACCGGTACAGTGACGGCTGTTTCAGACAGCCCTTCCCCTACCGTTTTGGAGCCATCTTTGAAGCGGTTTGTGATTTCAGACTGCTGCTTTTTATTTTCAAGGCCCTTTTTGCCACACACACACGCGTGTGTGTACACACACGCACGCACACACACATACGCACACGGCGTTTTAAGACTCAGCCTGGACCTTGATCTCTCTCTCTCTCTCACCCCCCCCCCCCGCATTTTAAGACTCAGTCTGGATATCTCTCTCTCTCTCTCTCTCTCTCTCTCTCACACACACACACACACACACACACACGGCGTTTTAAGACTCACCCTGGATCTCTCTCTCTCACCCCCCCCCCCTGCATTTTAAGACTCAGCCTGGATCGGCTCTTAAAAAAAAATTCACAGAGATCGCTCGCACGGGCAAAAAGAGGTATGAAAACACTTGCCATTGGATGAAGTGCTTCGGGGGCATTTCACACAACACCCCGTAGCGCTTCAGGACTGGTACAAGAACTGAAGAACGCTTGGGAGGAGGTTTCAAGTTAAATCGGCACAGGGATGCTTCCCCAATGGGAGAGGCATGTTTCTGTGTGAAAGGGCCAATATGTTCCATTAGGGAACCAGTACTAATACGATTCTGTGTGAAATGCCTGACAGAAACTGTTACTGAAGCGTTCCTGAAACAGAACATATTGGCTGTGTGAAATTCCTCTCACAGGGTTGGAAAGGGTCATACAGGCCATGTAGTCCAATCCCCTGCTCAATGCAAGATCAGCTGCCCTAGAGCATCCCTGACAAGTGTTTGTCCAGCTGCTGCTTAAAGACTGCCAGTGAGGGGGAGCTCACCACCTCCCTACACAGCTGATTCCACTGTTGTACAACTCTTGACTGTAAAAAACATTTTTATTAATATCCAGCTGGTACCTTCCCGCTCTTAATTTAAACCCATGATTGTGAGTCCTATCCTCTGCTGCCAACAGGAAGAGCTCCCTGCCCTCCTCTAAGTGACAGCCCTTCAGATAGTTTAAGAGAGCAATCATGTCCCCCCCACCAATCTCCTCTTCTCCAGACAGAACATTCCCAAGTCCCTTAGCCTTTCCTCATAGGGCTTGGTCTCCAGGATGCGTACCATAAGAAAGCTCCTCTGATGCATCAACAAGTTGTAGAAACTTCAGCAAAACAAATCTGATAGCAATAGCATCTAGGCAAGCCTGCCAACATGTCTGAGGCAGAGCTCTCAAGGTCAGTTGGGACAAATGCTGTAAGGTCACTTTCCAGTGTTTTGTTGCTCCAGAAAAAAATGAATAAATGTGATGTAATATACCAAGGGGTCTGAAGAATACTAAGCAACAGCATTTGTTTAAAGCAGTATAATGCTAGCTTGACCACAGGAGGGCAATTAACAAATGTAAACATTAATTTATAAACTAGAACAAGTATGGCTTGAAACTAGAAACTAGTTTTTTAAAAAACTAGAATGATTCTAGCGGGAAAGTCAGATGTAAATTTGGCCTAAGTCTTTAATTACAACTCAGCTAACAACTTGACAAACCCTTTGTTTATAATACCTCCTAAAGGGGAAATCCTAATATGCTGCTGCACAGAGATGGCAGCTGGCAAAAAAAGGGATTGATCGCCATCTGGATTGGTGGTTTTATTAGTGCATTGTAATAGTTTTAGCATGTTGATTGTATTTTATCTGTTTAAATGATGTAAATCATCCAGAACCCACTGCTAGTTAGGATCCTCTTCCCAAGCCTCACTTTCTGCGCCTTTGCTTGCAGAGGTGAGCTGGTAGCTACTAGAGACAGGCTTTTTCCAGTGGTGATATCTTGGCTTTGGAATGTCCTTACCCCTAAGTTGTGCCTGGCTGTCAGGTCAATACATTTCTTTTTCACCAAGCATTCAACTGTTTTTTAGCTGTTTACAGTCTGCTTCTAGAATGGGACATTTGAAAAAAAACTATCACTTTAGTTTGCTGAAAGCTTTTATGCTGTTTTATATCCATGGTTTATTTTTATGACTTATTTTATTATTCATAAACCATTCCTAATTTTTATCTTGTTCTTTTAATTATTTTTTTAGTTTTGTTTTTTATTTGTTTTTACTTAGTGAGCCACCTTGAGCAGGTATCTAGAGTTGCGGCATCATGTGATATAGAGAGAACCAACATGGTGTAGTGGTTAGAGTGTTGGGTTAGGTTTGAATGCCCATTCTGCCATGAAAACTCATTGGGTGACCTTGGGCCAGTCCCACACTGTCAGCCTAACCTACCTCACAGGGTTGCTGTGATGATAAAATGGAGGAGAGGAGAATGATGTAAGCTTCCTTGGACTTCCATTAGGGAGAAAGGCAGGATATAAATGAAGCAATATATAAAAGTTTCTAAACACTTTTTTTAGGAGGGGGGGCAGTCCTGATGTAGGTAATTTTTATTTATCATGATGTTTATCATATTTATCATGATGTTCAAAACCACAGCATGGTGTTTAAGCTAAGAGAGCCAGTTTGGTGTAGTGGTTAAGTGTGCGGACTCTAATCTAGGACAACCGGGTTTGATTCCCCACTCCTCCACTTGCACCTGGCTGGATGACCTTGGGCAAGCCATAGCTCTGTACCAGCTGTTCTCTCAAGGACAGCTGTCTCAGAGCTCTCTCGGCCCCACCTACCTCACAGGGTGTCTGTTGTGGGGAGGAGAAGGGAAAGGAGTTTGTAAGCCACTCTGAGACTCCCTTGGGGAGTGAAGGGCAGGGTATAAATCCAATCTCTTCTACTACATTTATGTAGCAGCTAATATCTCAAGCTAGAGGCATTATTGTCTGCTTAATGATATTAATAGGTTATAGGATTTTAGCTCTTTATTCTTGCTCTCTGGGCTGCTAAGATATGTAATTCTTCACAGATGTCCTGCATGGACTTTAAGTATTTTTTTAAATGCTCAGAGGATTTATGGGACATCATCTTTACAATTCCCAGGTTCACTCTAAGGAAGAAAAGTATGGCAAAATATTTCAACTATCACCACCTGAACTTCAATTTAAAAAGTGATCTGGATTATAATAACTCTCTTGGGAAACAAGCCTAAACTCCAGAAATCAAAATATCTGATCATTTTTGGACCACAGTTTTCATCTTAAACTTAGCTCTCAGGGGAAAAGAGCAAGAGTTCTTCAGATATCTGAAGAAGTGAGCAGTGACTCATGAAAACTCATACCCTACCATAAATTTCATTGGTCTTTAAGGCATAGGCGTCAACTTCAGGGGGGCTGGGGAGCTGGAGCCCCCCCCCCCCGAACTTTTCCAGGACGTGCTGAGCCTCCCCTGGAGACAATGGTTTGTAATGTCTCTGGTCCAGCCCCAGCCCAGCCCCACCCCCGGGAAATTGGAAAGTCTACGCCCTTGCTTTAAGGTGCTACTGGACTCTTACTTTTTTCTACTGCTACAGACAGACTAACATGGCTACCCATCTAGATTTACTTCTCAGGAAATGATGACACATGATATTAAAAGACATGCCATTTGTATGTCTGTTTTTTTTTAAACAAATGGCCTGAATAAAAATAAATTATTGTCATTGCATAAAACTAGACTGTAGCAATTATATGGAGAATCATCTCACTTTATCAAGATGAAGATGCTTTCTCTATCATTGAGAAAGTTCCTTATAGAATATGCATTGTGCTTACATGAGACGTTTACAAATGTTTTTATTTCAAAAAGTGAATGTCATTATTGTGGTGGGTTCCCCCCCCCCCCTTTAGGAATGGGGAGGAGATGGGACTAAATAAATTTACTGCAAATCACTTTTGGACATTCACAGAACTATATGATAGCGAAGACTTTGGCTGTTGTTGCTTAAAATCTTTTATGTTAAAAGCACAATTGGACATGACCTTTTCCATACTAGGATTTGATTCTGCTTGTATTAAAACAGCTGTCACATTCCACCTTGGATGTAATTGCATATCAGTGATTCTTGTGTTTCAGTCAGCACGTACAGCCCCCTATGGGCTCATGATTTGCTTTACTGCAAATCAACAAAGCAGATTGGTCTAGTCATACTAAAAACAGTGTAGAATTACTTTACTAACTAGGGATATGTACATTTTTTTCTTTTTAGAAAAAGACTGCCTACCCTCCTCTTTAGGATCCTATGAAAAGAGGAAAAACTGATGGACACCCCAATTCATGCCACCTTGTCTCTGATGTTCAATGGTACATTGTAATGGTAAAGTGGGACATTTTCTCCATTAGCCTGAGGTTTGGCAGGGAATATCCATTGGAAGAGGGATATATAATCCCTAAGAATTTTATCTCATTGGCCTGAAAAAATGAAAAGATTACAGTTGTTTCTAACTGAAACAAATGGAAATAGCTGAAGAACACAAAAAAGAAACCAAACAAATATAACCAAAATGAAGGCGATAAAAATAAAAATAAAATTACCCAAACAGAATTCTGTGCACATCTCAAACAGGAAGCCCACCCACAGCGCATGAAGAAGCACTGATTAAACTTAGATTACTTGTGCTGTGGTCTCAGAGGTATTAAGGAAGCCACAAATGTGCAATGCTAGCAAGGCATGTTACAAAATTATATATGAAAGAAGTGCCAAACTAGCTTATATGCATATATTGATCCAAATGTACAATCCCTAATGATAAGTACTGAGCAACATGTCCTAAACCCGAGGTGTATTTATTTCATTTATTTATTAAAATATTTACATACCACTTCTCTGCCCCAATCACTAACCACTGCCCTGTCTACTCCAAGAGTCCCCACTCCTTTTGACCCCGTGGGCACCTTTGGAATTTTGGGAGAGTGTGGTGGGAGCCAATCCAAAATGGCTGCCAAAGGATCTGGAGGTAAACAAAAAAATGGCAGCCACAAGTGGTGGAGCTGAACAGAGCGTCTTTCTCCTCACACCTCCTGGGAAGAAGGAAAACCTGAAGGAGGAATGGCACCACATGCTGACTAAGAAAAGCCCAGGTGTTTACCAGTCCTGATATTCCAATAGAAAACCCTCTCATTAGAATGAGAGCAACTGATAACAAGCCTTGCCTTACAGCAGCCCCACCCACTTTCTGAAAAGCTCAGTGGGTGCCAGTCACGAGCACTACTTTGGGAACTATTCTCTTTTTATGTCCAGTGTTATTTTAAGGGAATCCTATCATAAACTGATATATAGTTGTCACTCAAAGTATTGGAGGCTTAGGAAGATAACACATCTAGGTCAAAATACCTGCTGCAAGAACTAATCTGAAAGAGAACATATTTATATGTGTGGTGGAAATTTTGAGAAGCATTAATCCATGTGATACCTGGATATATTTTGCCAGACAGAAAAGAAAAAAACAAATGGTGATCAAAGAAGATTTTGTTCAGTACTTACAAGAAGCTGTGAGGATATATGTAGTCAGTACTAAAGTAGGGTAATGTGATCAGGGGTCCTTTCAAGCAGGAGCTCGGGGGAGCGCAGCTCCGGGAATTGGTGCCAGCCCCCCCCCCCCCCATGCGGGGGAATGCCTGCTTGTGTCATGGCTGCAGCAAAATGACCAAGTCCCCTGGAAAGGTCCTTGTTCCTCCAACCAGCCTTCTGAAGGCTTCAGCCACCACTGAAACTATCCTCCCAGAATAGTGGTATTTCTTAGGCTTGGATTAGTAGCTGTCCCTTCTCTGCCAGCTCTTTCTTTCTTTCTTTCTTTCTTTCTTTCTTTCTTTCTTTCTTTCTTTCTTTCTTTCTTTCTTTCTTTCTTTGTGATGATTAAAAATGGTTTGGGAACTGGCTTTGACGAAGAGTCACCTTGAGAATGGCAATTACAAGGGTCTATCTACATGTTGTGTTTTAACCTGGGTCCCCCCAAGGTGTACACAATCCACAAACACTTATGAGTTCCCTACTGGGGACTCCCTTCCCAGGTACATGACACCTGATTTCAACTGGAACCAAGGGGTCTCATCTTCATTCCCCAGCATTGTCTTCCAGAACTGAAATGGTCTGGCAGGATTGCCATTTTCCCCACTGGGGACTCCACCACATGGACTCATGGGGGACATGTAAATGTCCCCAACAGGGAAAACAGCACCCTCTGGGACCCTCTCAGGTGTGGTAAATAGTGCAGAATGAAGGCCTAGACAAGCTGTCCTTGCATGCCATGATCCCAATCTGAACCAGCTCCTGTGCACCTAGGAATTGAATTCCCCAGTTGAAAATTTGCAAGTGCTTCTCTGACTGATGGGCTTCCTGGCTGATGTGGACTTGACATAACGACTGTGAATCATGTAGTTAGGCTCTAGGAGCTGAAACTGTTAAAACATGTTTCTGTGATTAGAGCTTTGCTGGTCCTGAAGTGACACCTAAATTTTTCGCTTTTCTATGTAAGGTGTATTTATTTATTTATTTATTTAATATCCCGCCCTTCCTGCTGGAGCAGGCTCAGGGCAGTTTACATGGAATTTTATTGAACAAATAAAACAGACGATTGAATAAAATCACAATAAATATAAATATATAAAACACTTCATAAAGTGCTAGTGCAGATTGTATGATGATGGTGGGGCAGTAGCAGCATCGAATATAAGCATACAGTCAGCTGACATCACAGTCTGGGTCATATTGGCGAGGCACAGGCTGATATTGGGGCCAGGGCCTCAGTTTATTAAGTGCAGCTCACTAATTGAGGGCCTGGTGGAAAAGCTCCATCTTACAGGTCCTGTGGAACTCTAAAAAGTCCCTCAGGGCCCTGATGTCCTCCGGGAGCTCATTTCACCAGTACGGAGCCACCACTGAGAAGGCCCTGGCTCTCGTCACAGCCAGCCTGGCTTCTCTGGGGCCTGGAAGGGCCAAGCGGTTTTAGGACCCCCGATTGTAGTGCTTTCTGGGGAACATGTGGGGAAAGGCGGTCCCTTAGGTATGTAGGCCCCTGACCATAGAGGGCTTTAAAGGTAAGAACCAGTACCTTGAACTGAATTCGGTATGCTATAGGCAGCCACTGCAGTAATCAATAATGCAAATGTAAGTTGATAATGTGAATCTTTTTGATTTCTCAGAGCTTTTTAGCAAAATGGAAAACTTTCAGTAAGTGAATCAAGACAGTTTTATGAAGAATAGCTTGTTTTGCTTTATGCAGAACAAAGTCTTTCCCTCCTGTATTACTTGTGAACAGACAATCCATTATGAAGTTTTCATTTATATTTTTTCTAATAAGAATATTATCAGACACTAGTTATTTCATTTTACTGGACTGTTGCTGGTACCACAATAATTGTCCCTATGGGCAACAATTTCTGGATTTTCCCCTACAGCTATCATTGTTCTACTTTTCATAAACTCACATAGTTGAGAATCACTTTCCAAGACATGACTCTGCTTTTGTACTTTGCTGCTCCAGATCTTGAAGAGACTGTTTATACCTGTCTTTTAGGGAAGCAACATCTGCCTTCAGTTCACACACTGAAACAGATCACACTCCATTAGAATATTATACGGAATCATGGATGATTAGGTGAGTAAACACATGTGTTCTGCTTTATCTTTTGTTCTTCACCCAACACGTAATTAATTTAGGGAACTCACTACCACATAATGTGGTGGTAGTTTAAAGCATTTCAGATCTGCTTCATCGACATAACAGCTACAGATTATGGGGAAATTACATTTTTGTTAAGTATTTGAATTAATAGCTAAGAGGAACTTTCATGTTCAACGGCAGTATGTCACTATATACCAGATACTGATAATAAAAACCAAGGGAGGGCTGCAGTATAGTGACAGAGCACACGTTTGGTAAGTTATGAATCCTACCAGATTTTCTGTTGGTAAAAGGGAATGCTGAAAAGGCCACCCTGAGGACTGTGGAATCCATGTAGACAAAAGCCATGCAGGATAGGAGCCATAGGCTGCTGTCAGACATGCCTTTAAATCTGACTCAGCTGCGAATGCCTGATGGATCTAAAGGGCATGATCAGACAGCAACATTTGGGAAAGGTCCCGCAGCCATCAGCACCCCGTGCTGCCCCGCCACGGAAGAGGAGTTAAAAGGCACTGGAGAAAGTCCAGTCCTAATGCTTGCTGATGGGATACAGACTTACTTTCCCCTGCCTGATTGCTCAAGCATGCACTCAAGCCATCGAGATGGTCTGCTCATTCCATCTCGACTTGGTGCCACTTCCCACCCCCCTCACTTAGCAGTATTCACATAACCGCATTCTCCATGGGGAAACATCAGTGTGGAGGTGTGATTCCTCCTTTATGATCATGGGAAACAAAAGGCAACCCCCCACTCGCCTGAACATGCCATCTGATTGTGCAGTGATGGGCTGAGCCCCCAGTTACAAAGGATGTATGATTGTGCAACGCCATGTCAATTTCCACCCGGAGAAATAGGCTCGCTTCCCCTCTGCACCAAATGGCACATCTGACCGTGGTCATTGTGAGGAGAGAGAGTTGATTAAATTGAGTGGGAAAGCTGATGGTATCCAACCATTGCACTCCAGGTTCAAGCTTAAATACCTATAGCTACGAGCATCTCAATCAGGAAGACTAAGCTTGTGACTCTACAGAGTTTTTGCCAATCACATTCCTGGATTAGATGAACCAATGTTCTACCACAATAAAAGGCGGCTTCATATATTCGTAGGAAGGGTCTTGCGTTCCTGTACCCTTCCCAAAGCCACCTGGATGATCTCAGAATGTGGGACTGAATGAGCCTTTGGTCCAATCCAGCAGGATTTCTTTAAAAAAAAAACAGCCGTGAGTATATTGGGCTTGGTCTGAGGCAAAGGCCTAACACTTCATGCTGTACTGGGTCAAGCTATTATTTTAGAAAGGCATCGAGGCATTGTGCTCCTCACTGTTTGCTTAAAAGGAATGCTCAAGGGATTTGCGTTCTCTTGTTTCATGAGCCCCACGTTTTGATACTGACCTATGTGGAAGCGCACCAGCTGGTCATGTCCATCACTGCAGCCAAGTCGAGGAATTCCTGATTATACTTAGAACTTACAGAGTCAGTGGCTGAGAAGAAACTTTGCAATGATCCATGCTTTAAAATGAAACAGTGAAGGAATATGCCTGTCTTGGATTAAAGAAGACATATCCCTTTCCCCTCCTGTGGAGTAATCATGAAAAATTCGCTAAACATTCCACTTGTACATATCTTCACCCTGGCAGCCTTGGGCTTGACTGAGAAACTCCCCAAAGGTAAAGTGGTTTGCATCTTTGCTTTGCTTTGTCATCGGCTGAGGACTTTGTATTTCTTTTTTCATATGGGACACCCCACAGAGACATGTATAAATGAACTGTTTTCTCCGACAACTGCCTCTGTAATTGGGTCTGAGAAATAACTATGGATAAATCTTGTTCCTTTTGTATTTGCAAATAGTTGTAAGCTGTGCTGTGATGAGTAAGGAATTTTGGTGACGGCGCTGTGAGAGGGAAGTGTGTTTATCATACCACAGGCAAATGCTAAGATGGGAACAGCTGTACTATACTGATAGCAGAGTATGTTTTAGGCTGCCATCCCATTCACATTTTGCTGGGGAATATTCCATTGAGCTCAGAGGGAAATACTTTCCTGTAAACATATATAGGACTGCATGAGTTGAACACTCTGAGATTAACCTGTCTGTCCCCATTTGTCTGTGTACAATTTATAGACAACCATACAAGTATTTGTTACAGCCCTGTGTGCAATTAAAGGGGTATTTCAAGTTTATATCAATAAGACCTGTAAATGCATTATGTACGATAAACCACTGATGTATTGGCAGATTTACCACAGTATCTTATAGTACACACACAAACACAAATATAGGCATGATCCCAGAGCTGTGATAGTATGGCTGGCTTTTCTATGGTTATTCCTCTGTACTTTTTTAAAAAATGAAAACCAGCTATGAGAAACTGACATTGGTAGGGGAGGGCTGGCAAGATAATAGGATGCTTAATTCCCCCCCCCCCCCTTCTTGCCGTCTGTCCAGTCAAAATTACATCACTCAACAGCTTTCTCACCTGCAGGGGAAAAGATGCAGGGATCTCCTATTGTTCTCCTGTAGACTGTAAAGCAGCTTGGTTGGAGGGGATTTCTTATCCAGAGAAGAACTTTGGAGCCATAATGCTCACATTGGCTCTGGCTCCAACCAGGTGGAATTCTGCTGAATAACATCCGTGCCCTGTGGGACCTGTTAACAGTTCTGTAGGACCTGTAAGGCAGAGATGTTCTGCCAGGCATTTGGTTGAGGACAGCGATGGTTGCATCCTTCTGGCATTCCCACCCCCCTGCCCCCACCCCCGTGATGCAGTGGCACTGTTGAAATTATTAAAACCATCTTTTTAGGTCATTTGCTGTATTTTTATCAGTTTTAAATTTTAATCCTGTATGATGTATTATTATGTTGTAAATAGCTCTGAGCTCTGCTCTGGTGGGGGAGGGTTGTTAAAAGCCAATAAATAAATAAATAAACCGAATATAATTTTGAGTGAACAAATGGCATGAAGGGAACACTCGTCCTGTCATTCTTCTTCTGTTGATTGCAGCCCCCAAAGTTACTTTTTAGTTTAAAAGAAGTTGGGAGAAGAGAAACACACAACTGTGTGAAATGTCTTGCTTGGCTGTAGGGTATTGCTTCTGCACATAGCTTTTATAGTTTAACACACATACTTATTTTCTCATGTGCAAAACTGGAGTGAGAGAGGAAGAATTCCTCTTTACAAAAACATTCAGATGGAGTATTTGGTGAATTAAAATGCCAACATTAGGAAGGCATTCTAACAAAAACATAAGATTTTGTGAAGTCAGGAAAATTCATTTGTTTTAAGGAAGTCGCAGTAACAAACTGCAGGGCAAAAAGAAACCAGTCATTAAAAAGATCAGTACATTATCTTGATATGATGCCAAAAGGACAATAAAATAGGTCTCAGTTGAACATACCCGGAAAATGCTGGCGGCCACCAAAGAAAAAGCCCTGTCTTGGGAAACTATATGCCTTCTGAAGTCTTGGGTGGGGGAGTTGATCAGGGGTTCTGAAGATGATCTTAAGTAAGTTGATGTGCCCACAAAATTGTATACCAGAGAAAGTTTTTAAAAAAAAACCCCAGCAGCTAAGGTTTGTGAATCCTCATGTGTCATGGCAGAGTATGGCTTGGGTAGACACCTTATCCAGAGAAGAACTTTGGAGCTGTAACGCTCACATTGTATTGAAGGTAAGAGCGAACCAATAGCAAAAGTCCATGTTCCAAGCGAAGGAATGATAACTTTGGCAACACCAATGAATTGTTTTCTGGCTCTCTCGCTGGAAAAAGTCACCCAGTCTTTTGCAATAACGTCCATTTTGTGATTTATGTATGGGCAGGACTCGGCTTTTGCATTCTGAGAAGGTCGGGGGGGGGGTTCCTTACCACTCACAGTGTTCTCAAGGTGTGCTGCAGAGAAAACATAAAACACAGGTGTGGGACATAACACTGAACAAACTGTTCATGAATGCCTTTTGATGCCAAAAGTAGCATGGAGAGGGAAAAGAAGTCCCATTACCAATGTCCTTTCACTCTCCATCAAGTATTGCTTTATGATGAGAGTGTTTAAATATTCTTCAATGTAATGCTGAGACAGTGAACAATTTAGAATAACATTGGTAATGTATACACAGGTTTCCAGAGAAAGGAGAAATAAGAGACTGAGTGACATGCTATTTCTTCAAGTTGCTTATTTTTAAACTGGTTTTATCTCTACGCTGTTTAATTGTTTTATGCTAGTTTTAGATTGTTTCGTGAGGACTTTTGATATATTTACCGATCGATACTCCACGTTTCTGTGAGCAGCAGTGCTCAAGGTGGTTTATGTAATCAAAGTTATTTTACTAATGTATTCCTTCAAAACGTATAGATGCTGCAATGCCCAGCGTATCGCTTTTGGCATATCGCTGCCAAAAATAGGATAACAGGAAAGAAGATGTGTTGTTAACCTCTGTGGTCATTTTTACAATCTGCCTTGAGCCTCAGTGAGAATGGTGGACTATAAATAATGTAAATAAATAATAAATACTGGAGGGCCCAATGTACAAGCTTTGTAAATAGGGAAATAATAATAGTAATACTACTGGGGTTTAAACTGCAGGCATTTTCTCGGGCAGGGGTTTTATTGTATTTTGTATTTTTTTTAATCCTGGAATTGTAAACTGCCTTAAACCACAATAGAAAGGTGGGGCATAAATATTTTAATAAAGTTCAGTTGATGCAAAATCTGGCCTCCTGCCTTTTGGCTGTAGCACACTGGTTTGAAAATATCCCTGCATTGCTCCTAACCAAAAGAAAATTATCAGTAGGCAAATTAAAAGAAACTATAATTTCAGAGCAACTTCCCAGACCCTCTAATCACCTTTTATCCTTTACAAGTAGTACTCAAAATACAAATAGACTTTCTTCAACAACCAAGGATAGGTAGTTAAAGTAGGATACATGGGTTGTGTTCTTCGCTTGGTAAATAATGCAGGGAGTCTTTGTTGTATAGTTAACAATATTTCAGTATTAACCAGAGAGCCTTTCTGTTTGCTTTCTTCAAACTCATCTGCCTGATAACCATGGCCCTCTCTTAGTCTCTGTTTGGTTGTTTCTTCTCCCCTATCTCTGAAAGGAAGGAGAAGAAACTCTGAAAGGAAGGAGAAGAAACTCAGACCTGTATCTTCACAACACACATCTGAAAACTCAGATTTAGGTAACAGAGTTTGAAGGTGGAACAACAGAGTTTATTCTCTCATTCTGTCTCCTTGAGGCCTTCCGCAAGTCTCTGACCTTTTCCATACAGGCTTTATCCCACCCAGGTTTGACGACGTTAGAAAGCAATTGTTTTTTTCCTGCTTCCCCACAGCATCTTGGTTCATGCATCTCTAGGGTTTTCCTTGGCTTCCCTCTGACCTTCCCCAAACCTGCTTTGTTGCAAAGTTTTTGGAAAGATCTTGGCAAAGAGGTGTTAATGCTGGACACTGTGAATTAGCACTCTAGGAATTTTTCCTATTACTGTGGTCTCAAAATTGGGGAAATTCCAAGAATGCTGCTGATGCAGTGATGTCACTTCTGAGGGATTATCCAGAAGTGACATCATTGTGTCAGTTGCACTCCACCTCCTCACGATTCCCCTCCCCTAAAGCTCCTGGCGGTTGCTGGCATGGGGCTGGCAACCCACAGATGGCCACAAAAAGCTAGGAGTTCTCTGTCTGTAGTACCCTTTTTGTAGAATGCTGTACCATGGGAAGTCTGCATTTACTGTTTCTTAGGAAACCTACAAATGCTTTCCTGTTTCAGAAGGCTTTTCTGTCAGTTGGGTGAGATTTTTACAATATCAGCATGATAGCATTATGCTTTTACTTTTGGTTGCTACTGCATCGTGATTGTTTTATGTTAATTATAATTGATTCTGACTTTTAAATTACTGTTAGCAGCAATGGAGGGGGGCTTATAAGGCATTGGTTTAATTAGGCTCATGTTTCTTTCATTAACAGTCATTTGCTCAAGCCATTTTATTTTCTGTTCTGCAGCACCCATTATATCTACTGCCCTTGAAACAGTAGATGCTCTGGTTGAAGAGGTAGCCACTTTTGTGTGTGTGGTGGAGGCTTATCCCCAGGCAGAAGTTGCCTGGACCCGAAATAACATTCCTATCAGGTAAGAATTAAGCCCATGAAAAGAATTACAAACAAGTTACCAATACTTTACCTTAAAGACAATCAATCTTTATTAAAATGGTCCTTGACCATCACAGAATAAAACAGGTCCATATGCTCCAAATTTAAGAGACTATTAATAAATTATTATTTAAAATATAATATATATATATATATATATATGTTTTAAAATAAAAGTACAATTTTAACTTTTCTTAAACTTTCTTTATTTGCCGAATTCTCTAAGTGGCTGCAAGAATCCTTGTGCTACTTGCTACTTGATTTTCATCAGCTAGCAGCATTCTAGTATACATTGATTCTGGACAGCCAGGGAACCTACTAATTATAGGAGAGACCAACTTAATATGAACTTCTTGATAGTAAAGGCAGTGAAACAAAACATGTTCTATAGTTTCAGTCTCCCCTGCTGTACTAGAAGGGCATAACCTATTTTCCATTGGGACTTTTTAATATTGCCCTTCTAGAACTGCTGAGGGGAGAGCTTAATTTCTAGCAAGTTTAAATGCTCTCCTGTGACTTGGTACTTCCAAATGAGAGAGATAAGTGGCTGGTGAAATGACATATATGGAGCTGTCTGTGGACAGAAAAGCCGGTGACCTCTCCAGATCTGTCTGCCCCTCAACATCTAGCACCCTTTGTTTCATAGTTTGTTTTACTTGTTCATACTCAAGCTCCAGGATAGAAAAAGGAGAAAAACCCACATTTTCCAGCTTAGTTTTAACTGTTTTTATCCAGGTTTTAACTCCATGGGAGTTAAACCCTGGGGGTTTAGATTTAACTTTAACCAAAGATTAAATGAGGTTAGATACACCCTGGCCTTTACTTTTACCATGCTTGTTTCCAGGTATATATTATTGTTCAAAACAAAACAGGGCAATTGAAGGGTGGCTCTCAAAATTTTTGATTGCACTTGTTCCAGAGGTAGGAAGAATGAGGAGGATGGCCTTATCATGGCCCCGTATAAAATCTGTGCCAGTGTTTTGGCCTGAAATAATATAAAAGCTGCTGGAATAAAATAACCACCCTTGGTACGTAGAAACTTAATTATATTATGGGCAATTTTTTAATCCAACATCTGCAACATAATCGTGATGTGCCTTCCTTGAATCAGAGGCTTGTAATACCACTCCCAAATACTTAAAACTGGCCACCTGTTCTATTATATGTCCATTTATTTTCCATACTTGAGTTTTTGATCTCCTCCCAAATGCCATGATTTAATTTTTTTTGTAATTTATTGTCCGATGCTCTCTGTTACAGTACTGAGCAAACACCTCCAATGCTCTTTTCAGACCTATTGGGGTTCTTGATAGAATTACTGCATTGTCAGCATATAATAGCATTGAGATTTGATGATCCTGTATCTTAGGGGGATGGAAGTCTAGATTGCTTGCATAGCTAACCATATCATTGATATAAAAAATATAAAGTAGTAGGGCCAAAATACAGCCTTGTCAAACTCCTTTAGTAGTGGTAATTGCATTAGTAAGGTGACCATTCTTGTTACATCTAACTTTGAGGGTGTTGTTGTTTTATAATGCATGGGTTAAATATAAAAGCCTGTGGTCTATTGATGTCCTCTCTAATTTTTCCAAGAGTTCAGTCCTTGAGATAGAATCAAAAGCCACCTTCAAATCTATGAAGGCAGCATATAGTGAAGTTACATTTTTTTGTTGAATATTTTTTGTAATATCAAGCTTTGGTCAGTAGTGGCTCTTCCTTCCCTAAACCCTGCTTGCTCTTCTGCTATTAGATCACCTTGCTCTAACCAGCTTTTAAACTTTTCTGTAAGATGACTAGCATAAAGTTTGCTGATAATATTAAGCAAACTAATTGGCCTATAATTTGACAGATCCTCCCTCTTGTCCTCTTTTTTAAAAATAAACTGTAATTACCAAGCCCCACTCTTTAGGTATATGTCCAGAGGAGTCAATATATGTAAAGAGTGATGCCATTGGTGGAGCCCACCACTCGATATTGTTCTTTAGAAGCTCAGGAGGAATACAGTCTACCCCAGGGCCTTTCCACATTTTATTTCTCCTATGGATATTGGGGGCCATACAGGAAGGTCCTCCAACTTTTGAGGAGGGGGATCATATGAGGAATCTGCAAATATCTTCTTAAAACATACTTCCCAAAAGTCTTGCAAAATATATGAGTCCACTGGTGATATGTCCTTAAATGCATGGTTTGATATTATCCTCCAGAAGAGTGTACAGTTTTTGTTGTGTATTAAGATCGCGGTCACCATGTGCTCACATAGGCTGAGGACAGACTGAAGATCTGCCCTGGATCAGTCGCGGGGCCAAAAGCCCCGAGGGAAAAGCAGCCCGGTGCGGCCCGTTCGCACTGGCTGCGATGTCCTGGGGAGGAGGCGGGGAGGAGGCGCGCGTCTGCGGGTCCGTCCGCACTTCCGCCCCCGCTTCCGGTGCACTGCCGACGCATCCACACTGCCAGGAAGTGGCAGGGATGCGCGGCCGGAGAGCCGGAGACCTGTTTAAAGTGGTCTCCGGCTGAAGCGGAAGGACGGCGCCTTGCGGACGGGTGAGTCCGCGCTGACGACGGGGGACAGATGCGGCAATCTGAACGCCCCCTCTGCCTCTGCTTTAGAAGCGGAGGCAGAGCGGGGCAGATTGCCAGTCTGTCCTCGGCCATAATGGCGACTGCCACATGGCCTGAATCTACCTGAGCTTCGGCCAGGTAGAACAATAGCCGGTCAGATCCTAAATGACCGCCAATCATGAGCCTAGGCTTCCCCCCAGGAACCTATGAACTGTAACCACGATCTAAAGGTCCTATCAGGGAATGTGGGCAAGGTCAGAGGATTATCTCTGACTGGCATAAAAGAGGGCTCTGAGCCCGGGGTTTCTTATGTTCCATCTTGACCCGTAATAAACTAATATGCTGATTTCACTGTTACCGGCCTCTCCACTCCAATACTTTCCAGTTTTTTTTCATTAGCTGCTTGTATAAGGAGCTTCCATGAGGCTTTCCTCTTTCTTCTTTTGTGCAACCAATTGCTTATACAATTTCTTTTGAACAAAAAGGGTTTAAGAAGGTTTTGGTGCACTATTTGACTATCCTTTTGAGCTGCATTTTTGTATATATAAAAAACAGAACTGAGGGCCTTTTTTGGCTTTGATACGATATTTATCAAACCATGGTTTTGAGTATCTTTTTGCTCTCTTACTATATGGGCCAGCCTCCTTCATCAATAGAGGCTTCAATCTCTGAACCAGATCTTCATACATATTCAAGAGATCCTGTCCTTCATAAGAGCTGACCAACATAATTGTAGATTCTCTTCCATCAGTGCTATCTTTACCTTTTGGTATAGTTGAAGGCAATGCTCCCTCTAAGCTGTGGAGTCTTGTGAGCAAAAATTCTACTTTGTGAGATATTGGCATTAAAGCTGTGAATGAGTGAATGAGTGATGAGCTAAGACAAAAATATGTGAGCCAGAGGCTAAGAAACTGGGAGCTAGCTCACACTAACTCAGCTCAGAGGGAACACTGGTTGAGGGGATCATTTAACATGACATCCTGTTTGTTGAGTGGGTAATATACACATAATATACACATGAGTGGGTAATATACACACAGACTTTGGATAAATCTGTTGGCACGGGGGGGGGGGCTGTCATTTGTAAGCAAAGAGGCAAGTGGTCACCTTCCAAGTAAGGTAGTGTTTAAAGTTTAAAATACATACACACAAACACACATAAGGCTGCCTTTTACTGGATCAGACTTTTGGTCCATCAAGGTCTGTATTGCCTACTCAGACAGATGGTGACTCTCCAGTGTCTCAGGCTGAGGTCTTTCACATCACCTACTGCCAGATCCTGTAACTAGAGATACTGGGGTTTGAACCTGGCTGGAACCTTCTGTATTCCAAGCAGATGCTCTACCATGGAGCCATGGCTCCTCTCCATACATACAATAACGTCCAACAAGTTTTTGGTTATTGATTGCTAAACCACCATGGCAGCCCTTATACCATACATGTAGAATATTACAGGGCAACAACACACATTTTTAAAGATGTACATGCAATACATTTTACATGTACGCCTAAAACCGAATACAGTAAATTAATTTTCCAGCACATGTGTCCTACAGGTATATTTGCTGGGCAACCGAATGCTTCATGGCAAACTTGGATTTTTACCATGTAACATGGGGAATAGCCCTGAAGTAAGGTTACAAACTCTGGGTTGGGAAATTCCTAGAGATTTGGGGTTGAAGCCTGGAGAGGGCAGGGTTTGGGGAGGAACCTCAGCTCCCTCCAAAGCAGCCATTTTCTCTAGGTGACGATCTGGTAATCAAACGCAATTCCAGGAGATCTCCAGGCCTCACCTGGAGGCTGGCAACTGTATCCTGAAGGTTATTCTGTAAATCATTTTGTGAAATCAGTGGCCGAGGACAGACTGGCAATCTAAAGCGGGGCAGGCACGCTTCGGAAACGGAAGAAAGGAGCACGTTCAGACATGTGCATCTGTCCGTCGGCTCCGTTTCGTACTTACCCGTCTCCCAGTCGCTTTCCTTCCACTTTACCAGGACACCGGGTAAAACCGGTGTTCAGGGGCCGTCCTCCGCATGCCTCCCACTTCCAAACAGTGTGAACCGGAAGAAGCGGGAGGCATCCGGAGGCGGCAGTGTGAACGCGCCGCTGGCTACGCGGCAGTCTGAACGCTCCGTGGCAGTCTGAACGCTCCGTGGCAGTCTGAACGCTCCGTATCGCCGCTGGTCCGCATTGCTCTGGCCAGTGTGAACGGCCAGCTCCGTGGGGTTTTTCCCCCGCACCAGTTCCCTCCGCTTTGCCTCCGCTTTAGATTGCCAGTCTGTCCTCAGCCAGTATATGGATGTTAAGTTTTCCTGTCCTGACAATTAGTGCCAGATTTGTTTTGTCTAAATTTTAACTAAACTATAATTACACAGGGCACTCTATAATAAAAAAAGAATCTTTTCTGATTACTCAGTCGTTGTTCCATTAGCCTATCATTTAAGCATGTGCATTAAGAATGTGTATTAAGTCTTCTCAACTGAAATCAATGGGATTTGAAT
The DNA here is from genome assembly GCA_029233225.1 of Lepidodactylus listeri. NCBI lineage: Eukaryota > Metazoa > Chordata > Lepidosauria > Squamata > Gekkonidae > Lepidodactylus > Lepidodactylus listeri. The sequence goes on along the minus strand of JARCFY010000004.1, from coordinate 120,275,195 downwards.
GTGCAAAGCTTTGGCTAAACTGTGCCCACTGTTTTTTGAGAGTGATAATGCTAAACTGAACATAACTTGGGGAAATCTATAAAGATTCTATGCAGTTTCTTTGCAGCCATGGAATGTGGTGATGCTTCAGATCAGCAGTGGTGGGATGAATTTCTCAACAACAACAAAAAAACACCCTGCGATTTGCATTGCAGGGAAAAACACACTGGTTCCCTGTGAATTGCTTCCCCCCACCTCAGGTGGCTGCATTTAGCCTTTGAAAAAAAGCCAAGGAAGATCTTAAATATGAATCTCCTGGATAACATCTATTTTGGCCCTCAGGGTCAGGTCAGGATGATTCTAAAATTAAGCAAAATAAAAACCCACATGTCCAAATAATTGCTTAGATATTAGTTTGCACCTATAAGTAAACTAATTGAGATTGCCAGTATTTAGACCCAGCTAATTTTTTCATTGTTTGAGTTGAACAAATTCAGGTTGTAACTAAATGTTAATATATTTCCAGGCCCTTTGACACGCGATACAGCATACGTGAAAATGGGCAGCTTCTCACCATTCTGAGTGTGGAGGACAATGATGATGGGGTGTACTGCTGCACTGCAAACAATGGAGTAGGAGTATCAGCAGAAAGCTGTGGGGCACTGCAGGTGAAAATGAGTAAGTATAAGCATATTGTGCTGATCTGGGCCAAACCAGACAAGACGTTCTGCACATGGATGCTTACAGGTAGTTGTAAATTTCTTGTTCAGCTGGGGGTGTATGCAGACTTAATTGGCAGTTTGTAACAATTGCCCCTTTCTGCTGCAGACACCTCCCCCCCCCCCCCGATTTTGTTCTTCTGGATCTCCTGTCTTCCAGGAGCACCATTCTGCTGAGATTGGTGGACTGCTCTGGGAGAGGGGAGGTAGGAAAATGTTGTTCCACTAATGGAAAATTTAGTTTGGATCCACCCTATGGTTTGTAATCCTTGATTTAGAATTGCAGCCTCACTTGCATCTCATCCAAGCTGATTCTTCCCTTTCTGGATCCCACTATCTTTTGTGTATGTGTGTGCAGTCCAAACCTTCCCAAATTGTCCCCTGCACACATGGCTGCAGTCAGCACACGTGGAGCTCCAGAGAGGGGAAAACAAGACCCTTCTACAGCCATTTTGGCTCAAGAAAATAGCATGCTGCCCTCATGAGCGGAAACCAGTCCCTTGATGCTACATGTACCACAAGTCAGGTCAGGGAACCCCTGACTCAATTTGGGTCACACATAACATTCAGCAAAGCCCTGCTTATGAGCCATAAGAAGTTGAAAAATAGTTGAAGTACATTTATTTGTAATATGTTAGTCATCTTGCTTTTGGATGTGTGGTTATCACCTCAATTTCATTTTGGCCTTTTAAATTTTAGAACCCAGAATAACTCGCCCACCTTCCAATGTAAAGATAATTGAAGGTTTAAAAGCAGTTTTCCCATGTACTACTATGGGAAATCCCAAGCCTTCTGTGTCATGGATCAAAGGAGAAAATGTTATAAAGGTGAGTAGATGTTAGAATTTAAATAAAAACAACCAAGTATCCCATTGCATCCTTTTGTGGGGGAGCATCTGTGTCTCGGTGGGAGAGCGTCTGTTTTGCATGCAGAAGATCCTGGGCTCAGTCCCTGGTATCTCCATTTAAAAGACTTCCACCTGAGACCTCAGAGGGCCTTTGCCAATCTGAGTACACAGTACTGGCCTTAATAGACAGATGATCTGTTTCTGTATTAGGGAGCTCTGTGTGTTCATGTGAGGTTGGTTTAGTGGAACTGCTGGATGCAAAAGGCCTAGGTTGGCTCATATGCATCCTCATAGATGTTCTATCCCCGCTCACTCTGGGCCCTCTCATTTGTGGCAGGAAAATACCCGGATTGCCATTCTTGAATCAGGCAGTTTACGGATTCATAATGTTCAAAGAGAAGATGCTGGTCACTATCGATGTGTGGCAAAGAACAGCCTTGGAACAGCCTATTCGAAACCTGTAACTCTGGAAGTGGAAGGTGAGTGAGCAATATGGGTAGAAACCAGCTCAAGAACTAAAGTGTGTGACAAAATTTGGCTGGTTCATGGTTTGTGAACTGAAGTTTGTGGCAGGTCAACCAGCATGAACTTTCCATGAACTTTCAAGCAGTTCATGGAGGTTCCTGCAGGTTAGTGACAGACTGTCTCAGCTCAAACAAAATGTTTACCAAATTTCAAAGCAACAGGTGGGGTGGAATTCTCCAGCCTTGGAAACATGGTTGTCAGTTTCAAATTAGACATGTCAGTTTCAAGAGGGTTCCTTCCCCCCTCGCCAGTGTTCCTTTGTGTTCACTTCCCATTTTCTTGAACAGAGCTTTCAAAATCCCACGCCCTTGGTTGTATTTGTGACTGTGCTTTGAGATCAGTACTTTTAAGCTTGCAGTGCCAGTGGCACTGGGTTCTGCTGGGCACTCTGTGATTGCACTGGTACTGCTGGGCACACTGTACATTGTACTCATTCTGCTAGGCTTGCAAAATGCTCCCCTTGCTTGGATTGTGATTGAGCTGGCATTGCCACATTGACACTAGGTTCTGCTGGGCTTTCAACCACCCCCCCTTGCTTGGAGTGTGATTCTGTGCTTGGCATCAGTCCTGTTCAGCTGCATTGCCACATTGCCCCTGGGCACTACTGGGCACTACTATATTATACTGGTTCTGCTGGTCTTCCAACTTCCCCTTGCTTTGAGTGTGATTCTGTGCTATACATCAGTCCTGTTGAGCTGGCCTTGCCACATTGGCTCTGGGTTCTGCTGGGCACTCTGCACTGGTACTGCTGGGCACTCTGTACATTGTACTGGTTCTGCTGGGCTTGCAAAAATGCCCCCCCAATTGGATTGTGATTGAGCTGGCATCGCCATATTGGCATTGTGTTCTGCTGGGCACTAGTACATTACATTGGTTCTGCTGGGCTTCTAAGCCCCCTGCTTAGAGTGTGATTCTATGCCAGACATCAGTTTCTTTTTCAAAGCAAGAGCCTATATATATACTTTTAACAGTTTGATCTAATTATATTTGAATCTGAATATTTACTTTTGATAGCCAGTAAAGCTAGGAATCAGATCCTTACAGTTTATTTAGATTTTAAAAAATACAACTTTAACTGCATGATTAAGTGCATGTCCTAAGGAGAGACAATGAGGTATATAGGTGGGTACACCTGGCAGTTGCACTCTCAGTGAAATCAAATGGATTGTGCAAGCATTGATATAGCATTTTCTAAAAATGGAAAGTGAAAATCCCTGGTTCCACCGAAGTCACTGGCCACAGTCCCATAGGCAGCAACAGAGCTTTGTTTTCTTCTTGAAACTAGATGCATTCCAGACGTCAATGGGATTACCTCAAGGGTGAGACCACTGAAGATCAATATACAAAGCTTGCTAAAAAAAAATAACAAGTAGCAGCAAATCCCACAATATAAATACACTTAACATCTAACTTTTTGATATAGGTATATCTGAACCTGCATAATGTTTATTATTGATGGTCAGGGAAGATATGGTCATTAGAGTAAGAGCGTATCTTTACAATTAACTTAAAAATATAAAAAATATGGCTTTTTCTGCCATAGTTTCCCTCAGAGTATCCTGAGAACTGTAGTATGGTGAGGATACAGTGAGCCCATTAGTGCAATCCTATGCAGAATTATGCCCTGACCTGGCTAGCCCAATGTGGTCAGATCTCGGAAGCTAAACAGGGTCGGCCCTGATTGGTATTCGGATGGGAGACCACTAAGGGTCACTATGGTGAGGCAGGCAATGGCAAACCACCTCTGAACATCTCTTGCCTTGAAAACCCTATGGGGTCGCCATATTTTGGCTGTGACAATGTAGAAAAAAGTAGAATTATACCCTTCTGTGGTCATTGAGGTCAGTGGGCTTAAAAGGGTTAAGTTACTTTAGGACTGCAGTTTTAGGTTCCCTCCCCAAACATGGCTGTAGTTCTGGGAGGGAGATTAGTATTTTATAACAAAGAACTACCTATAGGTCTGTACCACAGATACATTTATCCTCCTAAGTACATTTTGTATTTTTGTGAAAGGGAAAGGCTGGGTATGTGTGGAGATCCTTAAATTTTGTATCTCAGGGGAATGGAGAGTCTTGGGTATGTGTGGAGATCATTAGTAAAATTCAAGGAACCTTTAGTATATGTGAGATTAAATTGCTTGATGTTCATTTTAAGACTGTTACTATTTTAATAGAACAAGGCCATCTACTCTAGACAGTCACCCCACCAGCTCTCTTTGTTTTCTTTGTTTTTAACCAAAGGAATGCATACTTTTTGTGTGCATATCTAGACCTTATCTGTTTATAAAACTAGCTATCCAGGGAGTATTACCAGTGGGCTAGCCAGAAAAACAGCAAATCCTAATGGATTCCATCGAGTGCTGAACAAGAAGGGGGGTGGGGGGGGGAGAAAAGACTGTTCTCTTCCACCTTCCATAAATGGTGTGCCTAATTAAAGATATATGGCATGGATATCTAAGTCTGTCTACTATACCTATCTAGGTTGGTCATTCCCACAGTTTCTGGGAAGGTAATGATAGATTTAAAAGCACAGGGTGCAACTCCACTGGCAAGAAGAACAGATTGCACCGATTTCCAATGTATTTGATCCTCTGTAAAGTGCAGGTTGTGCAACCAACCCTACAGATGTGTGCCTTTACCACTGATGGTGTCAGCGTTCTTTCAGTAGCCGTTCACTGCTCAGATATAAAATCACATGCTTCGGTCCATCTGTTTCATTGGCTAAACATAGAGGTTCCCAGTCTGTTGGAGCATTTTTACTTCAGACAAGAAGAAATTCAGTTTGGGGTTGTTGCAGGAAAAAAACACAGTGCCTCATGTCATCTGATTTTGACACATTTTTTTAATTGCATTTTCTGCTTGCAAGGTTTCACTTCCCCTCTACTGCCGTCTCCCTTCTCAAATTGTGGTGGCCTCACTGTCAGATGCCCAGCATGAACATGAGAGAGCTCTGTGATTTCTGATACTTGACAATGGAATTGTAATGATATGAGGTCTGAAGCATAATGTGAAGTGGGGCCGGGCAGGCATGTTTCCTGCCCATCCTAAATGGGAGGCACCTAGCAGCAAGCAGCTCGTAACAAGTACAGGTTCTGGGTGGCAAAAGAAGGCTCTGCAATGTATATATGCAGGGCTTTTTTTGTAGAAAAAGCCCAGTAGGAACTCATTAGCATAACAGGCCACACCCAACAGCAGAAACTCATTAGCATATTAGGCCACACCCCTGACAGCGCAGCTCCCTCCTAGGATCAGCTTTCCCAGGTGCCCCACGGCTTGGAGGTTGCATGGGGAACCCGGGAGAAGGAAGGCAATTTCTGGATCAGCTTCCCCAGGCACCCTGCAGGTGCAGGGTGCCTGGGAAACCCAAGGAGGTTTCCCTCCCTGGATCAGCTTGGCTTCCCCAGGCACCCCATGGCTTATGAGACACCTGGGGAATCCGGGGGGGGGGGGGAGGCTGTAGGCGTGGCCAACTCAGAAGCTAGCCAGAACTCCGTTCCTGTGCGTTCCTGCCCAAAAATAGCCTTGTATATATGAAAATAGTGAGACCTGTTTTGTGTTTTTTTCTTTTTAAAATCTATGCTATCTTAAATTGTTTGTAATTATTCTGTAAATTCTATTTATGTGTTTTAGAATCCTACTGTGATCTGGCCTGAGTCTGCTTGTGGGGAGGGAAGAATAAAGTAAACAAATAAATAAGATGAGAGAGCATTCACAGAGGAGATGGATGAGGTTGCCACTTTGGTGTACTGTAGTGGTTAAAGACTGGCAGATTCTAATCTGAAGAACTGGGTTTAATTTCACCCTCTTCCACATGCAGCCTTGAGTCAGTCACAGTTCTCTCAGAGCTGTTCTCTTAAGAGCAGTTCTCAAAAGAGCTCTCTCAGCCCCATCTACCTCACAGGGTGTCTGATGCAGGGAGAGGAAAGGAAGCAGATTGTAAACTGCTCTAAGATTCTGAGTGAAGGGTGGGGTATAAATCCAATCTCTCTTCTCCTTCTTCTTTTTCTCCTTCTCCTTTTCCTCCTCCTCCTCTCATGGGGCTGAACTCTGCCAGCTGCCCCAAGATCCATAGAGGTTGGCTGCTGCTGGAGGCTCTTCAGTGTCCCCCAGCCCCCAGTGTCTCCTGGCTATGTAGTCTTATTTGAGCAGCATTTTTTGTAGAGGGAAACAACAGACAATGAGCCTGTGCAGGCTCTTTCCCTCAGCAGCTACACGGGGTTCCCTTTGCTGTCTGCACTTGCAGTATGGGCTGCTGAAGCTAACCAGGCTGTTTATTAAAGAGGATGACCCATAAGAAGGGAGAGCAGAGGCCTTGCAGTGTTCCCATCAGCTGTTAGCGCCTCGACAGCAGACAGAGCAGGCACTATGGGAAGCTGTATTTCTATTTAAATTATAGTAAGTATGTGTAAGTTGGCATATGCAAATCTTGCCCTCTTTTTTTCTCCTTTGTCCTTTGCGGGGCATCTATAGATGGTTACCTTCACCCAATAGAGAGCCAGTTTGGTGTAGTGGTTAAGAGCATGAACTCTAATCTGGGAGAACCGGGTTTGATTCCCTACTCCTTCACATGTGGCTGCTGGGTGACTTTGGGCAAGCCACAGTTCTCTCAGACCTGTTCTCTCAAGGGTAGTCCTCAAAAGAGCTCTCTCAGCCTCACCTACCTCACAGGATGTCCTGCATGCCAGTAAACTGGTAAAGAGGGGCTACAGAGGCTCAAGTGGTTAAGACGCTAAACTGCAGACCGGAAGGTCGGTAGTTCAGCAGTTCAAGACCTGAGTGCTGCATGACGGAGTGAGCTCCCGTCTCTGGTCTCAGCTCCTAGCAGTTTGAAAGCAAGAAATTGCAAGTAGATAAATAAGTACCGCTTCAGTGGGAAGGTAACAGTGTTCTCTGTGCCTCGGCATCTAGTCATGCCAGCCACATAACCATGGGAACGTCTTTGGACAGCACTGGCTCTTCGGCTTGGAAACGGAGATGAGCACTGCATCCCTAGAGTCGTATTTGACTGGCTTTTGAGCAAGGGAAACCTTTACCTTTACCTGAGCTGGTAAAGCTATGGATTTTGGTACTTCACTCAAGCAGTCTGAACCCCTCAGACTCAAAAGCACAGTTTGGCACTGTGGCCTTCTTGTAGCTGGTTCATAGATGCTGTGATCAGGTGACAAGCTTCGTGCGCTCTGATCATGCCTCCACTTTAATCCAGTGTGTCTTGTGCCAGGGAATGTCGATCACACATCCCCTGGTAACCGGCTGGGGCGCATGATCACCCCGTTGCTGGCCATCCAGACTTGGCCGCCTTTGTTCCTGAAGGGAATCCTGTCCCGCATGTGCATATGTGCATTTTTCTGGTTGGCAGGGACTCGCAAGCTTATGTGCACCTTACTTACTGTGTGAAAAAAATGGTGGCCATGAACTGGAAGCTCCAGGCTTTCCCAAACGGCTTGGCCACGCAATTAAATGATCAGATGTCCGGGACTGCAGTGTGCTCTTGTTAACATGGGACTTTCCCTGGTATCTATCTAATGCACTTGGGAGACAGATTAGAACGGGAGCCCAGTGACTGGGGGTCGGGAGCCAGAGCTGATCATCCACTTTTAATCTGCAAGGGAACCGCAAGGAAAGCAGATAAAAACTGCCCATCCGACCACAGTCAGTGTTCTCCCTCAGAGTAGGCCTCAGGATCCCTGAGATTCTTGCATCAATAGTAAACCCCCTTTGTGCCTTGCACCCAAAGTCAGACATTCATTCAGACTGTAAGGAAGTAGAATAAAAATTGTCATGCCTTGGTAGGTCTGTACAGACAAGACTCACACACACGCATATTGATTAAGCTACCCCTCACTAAACAACTGTCTGTGCTGATCCCAACACTCCAGCAAAGCAGGGGTGTGGTAAGATTTTTCCTAAAAGCTTGGCAAGACAACACCATAGTAAGTTACTATTTGCAGAAGGGTTGTTTCTATTCCATTTCTATCATTACTTTTAAGTATTGAGCAGGAGGCAATGAATTCAAGCAAATAGGCTTTTATTCAGTGACATTGTTCAGCTCAAAAGACAGCTCTATGAGAGAAGCACTTTCATTTATACTGTTCCAACAGATAACTTTCAACAATGTAACTATATACAAGCAATACTATTGGACCCAAGCGGGCTCAGTGATTGGGTATCTAGATTGACTTCAGGACCAGTGGGAGTCTTTATTAATCAGCCAATAGGAATTGGAGCTTTAGGATACGAGAGCCCTTTTCAAGCTATTCAAGCTTCTAAACAAACTCAATAATTACGATCCCTGGAACAGAAGCAGCATGGAACTAGTGTGAGTCATTCTTGCGCTCAGAAGCCTGGCTATAATGTAATGTCCTGAACTGTAAACTCTCTGGGCAAAGGCTATCACCTCAGTTTTCTGTCCTATGCTTGACACACATTAAAACAAGAGGTGTTCCATAGCTTCTATATATTCCCAGTTTCAAAGGAGGAGGAGAAGGAGACTGGATTTATACCCTGCCCTTCACTACTCGAAGGAGTCTCAGAGTGGTTTACAATCCCTTTCCCTTCCCCTCCCCACAACAGACACCCTATGAGGTAGGTGGGGCTGAGAGCGCTCTTTCAAGGACTGTTCTTGAGAGAACAACTCTGAAAGGATTTATGAGTGACCCAAGGTCAGTTGCATGTGGAGGCGTGGGGAATCAAACCTGGTTCTCCCAAATTAGAGTGTGCACTCTTAACCACTACATCAAACTGGCTCTTGGGATATTTTTCTTTTGAGATTTCTGTAATATAATTCAAATTATTATTCCTTCTGCAGTTAAGCTTTGAGGCAACTGTTTAGGAATACTTCAGGGCTAGCATCTTTTTATTATCAATCCTGCTTGGTTTCAGTAATTGCTCTGACAGATACATCATAGCAACAATCAACAAGCTTCACCTAAGAGAGCCAGTTTGGTGTAGTGGCTAGGAGCGCAGACTCTAATCTGGGAGAACCCAGTTAGATTCCCCACTCCTCCACTTGCAACTGCTGAATGACCTTGGGCAAGCCATAGTTCTGTCAGAGCTGTTCCCTCAAGAGCAGTTCTCAAAAGAGCTCTCTCAGCCTCACCTACCTCACAGAGTGTCTGTTGTGGGAAGGAGAAGGGAAAGGAGATTTTAAGCCACTCTGAGACTTCTTCAGGTAGTGAAGGGCAGGGTACAAATCCAGTCTCTCCCCTCCCCTTCTTCGAAAAAGAGGGAAATAATTACCAGGTTCCAAGATTGACTTTAACTAGGCCTTTTGCACTAAAATACTGGTTAAGAAGCAGGAATGCATTGGTTGCAGGCCCTTCTTCCCTGACATAGTAAACAAGGTCTTTAGCTTCATTCTGACAGAAATACTCCAAGAAGTTCTTTGCTCCAGTTTCCAGAATAATCACTGGTGCTCTTCCAGCTCTCACAGGCCTGTTCCTGGCTGCAGTTTTCCCTCAGCCCTTTCCCCCCCCTCTTCTTTTCTGTCTCCACTCTCCCTCTCAGAAAAAAAAGCAGCTGTTTCTTAGGTCAGAGTCGGGGCGGGGGCTGTTGGGAGATGCAGTCCCTCAGAAATCCCATTACATTTACCTAGTTCTTGTTCAGCAGTCAAAAGCATATGAATGAAAGGGATCCTAATTTGGCAGCTGAGCTGTGAACACATGGCCCACCCTTAATCTTCTACGTGTGAGCAAAGGCATGCTTTACGTGCATAGAACAAAGTCCAGCAATGGCATGAAGAGAACTTCCTTACTCATTTCCTTAGGAAGGTAATTCGAAGACATCTTATCCTTGCATGCACTTGCCTTTGGGGATTTGCTGTGTATATAGCAATGAGTAATTGTATCACACTGGTTCTCTAGAGACAAAGCGGATAGAAATAGCTTACATTTTAAGTAAAATGCCTTGGAGTTCTTCTAAAATTACTCTCCACCATTTTGTATCAAAGTTGTGAGGACCTCAGCTTCTTCCCCTAAAGCCCCCCTCCCCCCTGCTGACTGCTACTAGTGTTCTGCCTGCAGGTCTTTCTTTCTATGTTCTTTTTAATCTTGTCCTTCTTCTAAGGAGCTGATGGCAGAGCACATAGCTCCCCCATTCTATTTCCCACAAGAATCCTGTGAGGTAGTTCAGGCTGAGAGAGATGGCTAACCCAAGGTCACCTAGTGAGCCTACTGTTGGAAGTTCCAGGTGTGATGTCCCCTGTCTCAGACCTCCAGACTTCATGGCAAGAGAGGCTAGATAGGCACACTGACCTTTCTTCCTGTCTTTACTCTTCTGCCACTGTCCCCTTTAAATTCAGATTGTGTTGTCAGGGACGATTCCCCCTCCTTCCATTCTCTCTCTCAGTCCACTTGAAGACGAACTCTCACGCTGCACGCAACAAGAGGCAGATGGGCCTTTTGCCATCTGCTTCCATCCTTTAGCTAGAAAGTTAGTACTTTATCCTGTCCCTACTCTTTCCTATCCAAAGTGCACTCAAGGAAGCGATGGTCTGCCCTTTCTTGAAAAAACCATCATTGGACCCGGCCGAATTGGCAAACTACCGGCCAGTTTCCAATTTGCCCTATTTGGGCAAATTAATTGAGAGGGCAGTGGCGATACAGTTGCAGAACTTCCTGGATAATGCTTCTGTATTAGATCCTTTCCAGTCAGGCTTTTGCCTGGGGTACGGGACAGAGACAGCTCTGGTGGCCCTTAGTGATGACCTCCGGAGGCATCTGGATCGGGGTGGTGTGGCGGTATTGCTGCTGTTAGACCTGTCAGCTGCGTTCAACACAGTCGATCATTGGCTACTGACCGCCTCGCCGACGTGGGGATACAGGGGCTTGCCTTACAGTGGCTTGCTTCCTTTCTCCAGGTTGGGGACAAAGGGTGGTCAGCAGCCCTGGAAGCATCTGCTCGAATGCGGAGTGCCTCAGGGGGCTGTTTTATCCCCGATGCTTTTCAACATCTATATGCGCCCCCTTGCCCAGATTGTCCGGAGGGCTGGGCTGGGTTGTCACCAGTACGCTGATGACACCCAGCTCTACTTGATGTTGGGCAGCCAATCTGGCTCCGGGCTGGACTATCTAGACCAGGCATTGCACGCTGTGGCTGGATGGCTCAGGCTGAGTCAGCTGAAGCTGAACCCGGTGAAGACGGAGGTCCTGTGCTTGGGTCGGGGTGGCCCAAGGTTGGGGCTCCTGCTACCGGCCTTCAACGGGGTGCCGTTGGTGCCTGTGCTGGTGATTAGGAGTCTGGGAGTGCTCCTGGATCCCTCCTTGACTATGGAGGCCCAGGTAGCAGCCACTGCCAAGTTGGCCTTTTATCATCTGAGGCTGGCGTGGCAGTTGGTTCCCTTCCAGGACTGCGTGGACCTGGCTACAGTGATCCATGCAACGGTCACCTCGAGGCTAGACTATTGTAACGCTCTCTACATGGGGCTGCCCTTGTCGCAAATCTGGAGGCTGCAGCTGGTGCAGAATGCCGCGGCGAGGTTGCTGATGTGTCTCCCTAGACGGGAGCACATCCGCCCGATGCTGGAGGCTCTGCACTGGCTGCCTATAGTGTACTGGATTTGCTTCAAGGTGCTGGTACTTGCCTTTAAAGCCCTAAATGGCCTGGGTCTGACATACCTGAGGGCCCGCTTTTCCCCGAATATACCCCAGAGAGCACTATGATCTGGGGCCCAACATCGGTTAGTTAAACCAGGCCCCAAAGAAGCCAGTGGAATGAGCTCCCAGAGGAGATCAGGGCCCTGCAGGACCTGATGCAGTTCCACAGGGCCTGCAAGACGGAGCTCTTCCACCAGGTTTACGAATAGGGGCCACCACCTCTTGATCTGCCCCCCCCACCCTATGTCCAGCAATGATCAGCTGCAGATACCATCACCCAGAGTCAGAGCCATCTGACCACTGGAGCCGAATATGTTGGGGCTTATACAGGACACCATCTGATAAATTATTGAGCACTTTAACTGTATTGCCATTGGTATTGTTTTCATCCTGAATGTTTAAAATGTTTTAATTGTTTTAATGTATTTATATATCTTGGATCGCCAAGTCATGTAAGCTGCTCTGAGCCAGCAATTGCTGGGAGAGCGGCCTATAAATCTAACAAATAAATAAATAAAGTGTATTTCTCAAATAATGAGAGAAGTGTTTCTCTTCTAAACTTGCAACATAGCTCTGTGTAGCTTTGTAAGCTGAGTAACCTGGTAAAGTGATGCTCCAGCGTTTGTAGCTTTATTTAAGCACTCTGCTAACTAGTGGTAACTGGACTAACTACACCAGTTAACCTCAATACTTACTAGCAACGTCTGTGACTTGAGCCACTGCACTGTCCATGCCTTTTTCTCTTTTTCCTATTTTAGTTTTGTCTTCCTCCCTCTTCTCCTCCTGCTATGTGTTAATGTGCTAATGGCTCTCACTCGCACACTACTCTCCTCCTCCATTGTAATGTCACCTCTTTCTAGGGTTGCCAGCCTCCAGGTGGGGCCTGGGGATCTCCTGCTTTTACAACTGATCCCCAGCTGACAGAGATCAACTCCCCTGGAGAAAATGGCTGCTTTGAAGGGTGGACTCCTATGGCATTGTACCATGTGAGGCCCCTCCCCTCCCCAAACCCCGCCCTCTCCTGGATCCACCCCCAAAGTCCCCAGATATTTTCCAACCCAGACTTGGCAACCCTACCTCTTTCTCCTTCCTCTTCCTGATAACAGAGATCCTGCTCAATTAGGGCCACTTCACATGTTACAAAGTCCTCTCCCCTCACTGATGATCCTAGGAACCATACATGTGCTGATGGCTCTAAATAGTTCCCCCAACAGAGAAAACTGTGGCTCCTGAGGCCATTACTGGTTGAAAAAATGGCACAAGAAGGAAAGCATAACCTTCCTCTCCCTGTGTGCTATAGTTTCAATCTGAATCCAGCCATCCTGCATAGAAATTGTTTTGTGCACCGAACTCTGTGAGAATATCTGATTGACTAAACTCAGGATGGTCACATGGAGGGACACAAGGACTCTAAATGTGTGAATTGTCTTCCAGGTTCCCGGAGAAATTTAGCAGTCTCTGGACAGCTGATGTTAAGGTAGGGTTGCCAAACTCCAGGTGGGGCCTGAAGATCTCCCAGAATTAGAACTTTCCTCCAGGGATTAGAGAGCAGTCCCCCTGCATAAAATGGCTGCTTTGGAGGGTGACTCTGTGGCATTATACCTCACTGAGGTCCTGCCCCCAACCCCTCCCTTCACCAACTGCACCCCCAAATACCTCCAGGTATTTTCCAACCCAGAGACAGCAATAGAGTTGCCAGGTCCAATTGTCACACTGGTGGGGGGGGCATTCTGGGAGTGGGCGGGGATGTCATGCAACATGCATATGTCACCCAGAAGTGACGTTGGCATGCCGGTGACATCAGGGTGGTTTTTGAGCAAAACTCTATTGTAAAAATTGTCCTCAAACCATAGAGTTTTGCCCAAAGCCCAGAGTGTCACCCCTCAACATCATTGATCTGTCTACATCACTTCCAGATAATGTCAGCATGTCACACATGACATTGCTGTTTGGGGGGGGGGGAATTTCCTCCTTCCAGCCAGCTGGCCACCAGCAGGCAGGAGCCTGCAAATTGAGGGATCCCTCAGCTCCACCTGGGGAATGGTAACCCTGGTTGGCAAACCTATGTTAAGACCAAACTATAAGTAAAAATGGGAGATCCATAGATAGATCTCTTGGTGTTTTGTAAACTTTGGATTGCTGTTATTAGGGGGAGGGAGGATTTAATTCTTCTCAGTAACCACAAACAGTTCTGTTAATGTTTAGGGCCGAGCCCATCAATAGATCACAGGAATCTTACATAACACAGGAAAGAAAGTAGGTTTTGGTGACTATTCAAAAGAGAGGGAGAAAGATGTGAAGGAGGGTGAATAAAGGTGGTTTTATTTGTAACTTCATGCAGTAAAAGTCTGAGAAGTAACATCCTGAAATATGGTACTATTGAAACTGACGTATCATATGTGATGGGTAAAAGAACTTCAGCACAAATAAATTCAGTATTGTGTATAATGCGTGTTAGACTAGTATGGAACTGGGTCATCCCTTTAGCAAAAGAGATGGTTGTGTATGTTGGTGGGATTCTGTACATCCTAACTGTAGCTCTGATTTGTATAGTCTCTGTTTTGACTGGTTCTTGTTTTTAGATAAGTCCTTGTTTGATGGCAGGCTGCTGAATATTAGTCTATATTAATACAATTTTTGCATACCCCATGGTGCGGTTTTCTTAATAACCAGCAACTGTTTGTACAAAAACCAACGTGCTCTGATTAGCTTAGATAAATATTTCCTCAGTGACTGGCTGTACGCATTTAGACTTCAAGCTGAAACACTAGTTCAGGCCAATGAAGAATCTAAGCTGCCTTATTCTAGTTTTTGGCGGTGAAATTTGGAAGACTGATTTTTTGCTACACTGTGTAAATTTTATACTTCAATATAAATATCTGGGGGGAATTCAGCAGTGGCCTAGGTACAGCGCACCCCATGCTTTCTTTATGAATTTGTTGTCATTAGGGTAATCAAGAGATTTTTAATTTTTTTGAAATTTTATTGATGTTACAAAGAACATCCATATAAAGGTAAAGGTTTTCCTTGCTTGAAGCTAGTCGCATCTGACTCTAAGGAGTGATGCTCATCTCTGGCCGAGGACAGACTGGCAATGTAAAGCAGGGCAGCCCCACGTCGGAAGTGGAAGAAAAGAGCCCGTTCAGACATGCGCATCTGTCCTTCGGCTCCATTTCACACTTACCCGTCTCCCAGTCGCTTTCCATCCGCTTTAACAGGACACTGGGTAAAACCAGTGTTCAGGGGCCATCCTCCGCATGCCTCCCGCTTCCAAATAGTGTGAACTGGAAGAAGCGGGAGGCATCCGGCTCCACGGCAGTCTGAACGCTCCGTATCGGCACCACTGCGCATTGCTCTGCCCAGTATGAATGGCCAGCTCCGTGGAGTTTCCCCCCCGCACCAGTTCCCTCCACTTTGCCCCTGCTTTACATTGCCAGTCTGTCCTCGGCCTCTGTTTCCAAGCTGAAGAGCCAGCACTGTCCAAAGACTTCTCCATGGTCACGTGGCCGGCATGACTAAATGCCAAGGCACACGGAACATTGTTACCTTCCCACCGAAGTAGTACCTGTTTATCTATTTGTAATTTCTTGCTTTTGAACTGCTAGGTTGGCAGGAGCTGGGGCCAGAGATGGGTGCTCATTCCGTCATACAGCACTTGGTTCTCGAACAGCTGAGCTACAGATCTTCGGGTCTGCAACTCAGCATCTTAACCTCTGAGCCACCACAGCCCTACAAGCCATTTAACAATTCATATAAGAGATTTCTAATGTGAAAGGCCTCTCGGGGTACTTTCCACTATTCTTTATCTGTCTGTCTGGGACATCGGAGAGAGATCTAGTGGTAGAGCCATCTATCAGGAGGATATTGAGGACTAGAAACCCAAAGCTGTGGAGTGGAAGAGAAGTGGGCAAGAGAGGGTGCTTAACTTTTCCTGTTCCCATCATCCCTGCCCCCCAAGCAACCTCTTCTCCACAGCCACTTTGCTATGCATGGTTCCAGTATCCTCCTGGGAGGAAAAGTGATTTGCGAAAGGGGGATGCAAAGGGAAAGCAGTGGACTGGAAGGAAGTCCTTGCTTACTTAAAATAAAATGTGTTTCTATTGGACACTGGAATGGTAGAATCAGGACTTTGTGACATATACTACAAATGAGCAAGAATTTTACTGAGCATAAAATTCAGCATCTTGGTAATGTCACCTGTTTTTCTTTTTCTTAGTAAAAAAGCAGCCTTTTAGTCCTTGTTAAGAACTGAAATGCATTATGATATCAGACACCAGAATACGACTAAATATCTAGTGGGCTGGGCTGATCCAAAGTTTTGTTGCTAGGTAAATTAATACCTTTTCCACCTTTGTGTCATGATTCTTGTTACAACAATAGCCCATTCATAATGCACTCCTATGCAGAATTACACCTTCCAAGTCCACTGAAGTGTGTAACTCTGCTTAGGACGAGGCTGTAGATGATAAGATAATTTGGATCCTGTTTTTCTCATTGTCATCTTTAATGCCTGTCATACCTTTGCTTTGTTCTCTTTATCATTCTGCTTATGTCCTTGTCAGCCAATAGAGATCAGAATGGTAAATAACATCCCATAGCTTCTTTCAAAGGGACAGAACATTTCCCCCCCAGGCAGTTGGCAACCCTAGTTTTTAACCATGACACCTGGTGGACAGGGGGTATCGAGCTAGCCATGATGCTAAGGTCTTTTGATCACCTCCCAAAATATAAACGGTGGCTGTCTTTCAAAGAGATCTACTTAGAGAAGGGAAACACCACTGAAATTCTGACATCCAGTTGGTTTAGTTTGCCCTCTTCTGAGATTGGACCCTGCTGTTTGTTGGGATGGGATATGAATTACCTCAACAACTGCCTCTGAAACTAGAAAAAGCTTAAGTGATGCAAAGCAATACATTATATACTGATGTATATTATATGTGTCACAGTATGCAGCTTTACAATAGCATTTGGCTTACTTTATTGCAGAATTTTGATTCCCCCCCCAATTGATTATACACAGCTGTAAATGTTTGGCTAATAAAGTACAGAAGAGGGCAAACAGTATGGTTTGGAGCACCTTTCCTATGAAGAAAGACTGAAGAACCTGGGACCTTTCACTTTAGGAAAAAAGATAGTAGGGACGTAATAGTGATTTATAAAATTATGCATAGGGTAGAGAGAATGGACAAAACACTTGAATTCGAGGGCATCCAATGATGCTGATGGGCAATGAATTCAGGATATACAAAAGTAAGTACTGCTTTACTCAATGAGTGATAAAATTCTAGAATTCATTGCCAGATGAAGTGGGGATGGCCATGAACATAGGTGGCTTTAAAAGGGGATTTGATAAATTCATGGAGGCTAGGTCCATCATGAGTTACTAATTATGGTGACTAAAGGGAACCTCTGCATTTATAGGCAGAAAACCTCTAAATACCAATGTTATGAGGCAACAATGGCCCCTATGCCCAGCTGCTGCGGGCAATTGCCTGACTCCTGTGTGAAACAGGTTGCTGGACTAGATGGACCGCTGGTCTGATCCAAGAGGGCACTTCTTATGTCCTTATGTCAGGCTGTAACTCTGATGAGAAGTACAATTGTTTTGTTTTAAAAAGCTCCCAAAACATGGCATTTGTGAAATCCGTGTCTGAGTAGTTCTTTGCATTCACTAATGACTTGGTCTCCCAACTTTTCACTGAATTTTAATTGCTCAAATTAAATAACCAATGGTTATTCTTTAGTGTTGTTTGTTTGTTTTAGTTCTACTTTCTCACTGCAATAACAACTGTATAAAGACATGTGAGGTACAATGCTAAGTAAACTCTAATAATATCTTTGTCTTCTATGCAGTTTTTGCCCGAATCCTGAAAGCTCCTGAATCTTACAATGTGAGCTTTGGCTCTGTAGTAACACTGCGGTGTGCGGCAACGGGCATTCCAACTCCTACTGTAACCTGGCTTGAAAATGGAAAAGCTGTAAGTGTCCTTGTAATTCTTTGGTTTTGGTGATAACATAATGATTCCCAAACTGAGATCTGGAAATGAAAGGGGTTTTTTATTGCCTATAGAATGGCTATGCTTTCCCTACCCTATCCAATTAAAAATTCGCATACAGGATCCAACGAGTAATGGGTACAATCCTTGAGAATTTCATTAAAATTGTATAGTAAAGGTAAAGGTTTTCCTAGCTCAAAATCCAGTTGAATCTGACTCTAGGGGGCGGTGCTCATCTCTGTTTCCAAGCCAAAGAGCCAGCGCTGTCCGAAAACGTTTTTGTGGCCATGTGTCCACCATGACTAAATGCCAAGGCACACGGAATACTGTTACCTTCCCACCAAAGCGGTACCTATTTTCTACTTGCAATTTCTTGCTTTCGAATTGCTAGGTTAGCAGGAGCTGGGGCCAGAGACAGGAGCTCACTCTGTCACATGGCACTAGGGTCTCAAACTGCTGAGCTACTGACCTTCCGGTCTGCAGTTCAGCGTCTTTACCTCTGAGCCACCGTGGCCCACTCAAACTGTATAGCAGTCACAAAAAGTTGGAGCCAAAAGTTTATTTCTCATGGAAATAAAGAAAAAAATCAAATATGTCTAATAGCTAATGTTAAAAAATAAATAAAAAAGTAAAGAACCATTTTTTTTAAAAAAAATAAAAATAAAATTTTGTTGGACACAGCAAATAAGAACTAGAATCAATCAAACATTTAGCTTAACTGTGTGTCTGTTGCCCTCTTGCTGCATAGCGCTTGTGCATTACTTGAATCCATTGGGTCTTGCACAAGAGAAATTTCCTGTGGTCTCTAACCCATATTAATAAATGAAAGTGACATGCCAGTTAGATTTTCAGCCTCAAGAACCAAAATGAATTTCACCCCTGTATCTGTGAACAATGGCACATCAGACAGTCTCTGGGAGCTGGAAAGCTGACAGGGAGCTAACTGCAGGTAAAGCGGATACGAGACTGAATTCCACTCCAGCCTTAAATTTGACTCTGATTCTATAATATGGAAATGCAAACTTGGAAGCTAAACATGAAAGGTCAATGCAGCTGACTTTTCTGAAATCTCAAGTGGCTTTGGCATTAGAGAAGCGTGTTACATTTGGCCTGCTCCTGTTTGCAGAACTTCTGTAGTAACAGTTCATTCCTTTACCTTGGCCATATTTGGGTTTGCGCTGTCAGCTCTTTGGCATCCATGCCTGCCAGGCAAAAATCAGCTGTAACTCTCAAGACCAAACCATTTAAAATATGGTAAGCAGACTTCTACTGCATGAGTGCATGCCTTATTTCTTAACTAGGACCAGATGGAAGGGTATCTAGTTAGACACTGGTTTATGCCAGCATTTTTTGAAAGGATTTGATCAGGGGTCCTTTTGTAGAAAAAGAGGTGCAGGAGCTAATTAGCATAACTCATTAGTATACTTATTTGCATATGCCACACCCCCTGACATCACCGGAAGTGTGTCAGAAGGCAACACCCACTGCTCAGGCTCCACCCCAAAAATCTCCAGGTATTTCTGGTTCAGACCGATTGCCTATAGCCCAGTTTCCTGTTTTCAACAGTGGCTAGTCAGATGCCACAGGGAAGCATGAAAACAGGGCTGTCAGATGGCCTCACCTGCTGACCACTCCTCAGCAGCTGTCAATCAATGGAATGCTGCCTCTGAATTGGCTATTGTGATGACAGACCTACCCTCTATAAATCTGTCCAATCCCCCATTCAAATCTATCTAAACCAGCAGTCATCACTGCACCTTGTGGCACTGAGTTCCATGAGTCAGCTATCCATCACAAGAGAAAGCTCCCTGCTCATACCACCATCATGCTTAAATATGAACATAAGAGGAGTCATATTGGATCAGGACAGTGGCCCATCCAGTCCAACACTCTGTGTCACACAGTGGCCAAAACCCAGGTGCCATCAGGAGGTCCACCAGGAGGGCCAGAACTCTAGAAGCCCTCCCACTGCTTCCCCCCAAGCACCAAGAATTCAGAGCATCACTGCCTCAGACATAAGAATGTAAGAGAAGTCATGTTGGATCAGGCCAATGGCCCATCCAGTCTGTGTCACACAGTGGCCAAAATCCAGGTATGATCAGCAGGTCCACCAGCAGGGCCAAAACTCTAGAAGTCCTCCCACTGTTGCCCCCCACAGCACCACAAATACAGAGCATCACTGCCCCAGGCAGAGTGCTCCATCTATACGTTGCAGCTAATAGCCACTGATGGACCTCTGCTCCATATGTTTATCCAATCCTCTCCTGAAGCTATCTACACTTGTAGCCACCACCACTTCCTGCAGCAGCAGAAGGAAGCTCTGACTCTTAAAAGCTTATAGCCCCAAAAAACTTGTTGGTCTCTTAACACATTACGGGGCTCAAGACTAACAAGTTTCATCATGATATGATGAAATTAAAACCAGGTACTGCTCCAAAAAAAAAAAAAAAAGGTAACAATCTCAGGCCAGCTGCACCCTAGATTCAAGCAGGGCTGCATCAAGCAAGGGGATGCAAGATGGAACCAAGTCTCCTTGAGTCTCAGCCACCACTGAGGTGTTCATGCCAGTGGCCCCCTAAGCTGAGTTAGTGTGAGCTAGCTCACAGTTTTTTATCCTTTGGCTCACACGTTTTTGTCTCAGCTCAGGAAGGATGCCTCCAGAGCAAACTAATTTATGCAGCAGCCAAATTGCTGGCTCACAATTTTAATGCCAGTAGCTCACAAAGTGAATTTTTGCTCACGAGACTCCACAGCTTAGAGGGAGCGCAGGATGGGAAAAGTGAGCCGGGGGGGGGGGGAGAGGCTTTCCTCAGGAAGGACACCTCCAAAGCAAACTAATTTATGCAGCAGCCAAATTGCTCGCTCACAACTTTAATGCCAGTAGCTCACAAAGTGAATTTTTGCTCACAAGACTCCACAGGTTAGAGGGAGCGCAGGACGGGAAAAGTGAACGGGGGGGGGGGGAGGCTTTTCTCCGGCTCTGCACCTAAGCGCGGGCCGGGGAAAGTGAGCGGGGAGGGGAGGCTTTCCTCCGGCTCCGTGCCTAAGCACGGGCCGGGGAAAGTGAGCTGGGGGAGGGTGCCCAGCCTCAGCAGGCCTCTCTGAGGCCCAGCTCTGGGTCCGAGAGAGGCGGCAGAAACTTACCTTCTGCCTCCTCGTGGCTCATTGAGGGCTGCTGGTAGCTGGGGGCGGGGCTTGGTTATGTGCCCGCCCCCCACGCTCCTCTCTCCGGAGTGGCGCCCTGGCACGCCCCAGCCCCAACAGACCTCTGGATTAGATTAATTTATGGAGGAGACTCAGAGAGGGCCATTAGCCATATTTGCTATATAGAACACCCATGTTCGGAAGTAGCATGCTTCTGATCACCAGAAGCTGGGAATAAATAACAGTTTGTTTATTTTGAAATTTATACCCCATTTTTCTCCCAATGGGGACCCAACAAAACAGCTTACATCAGTCTCCTCTCTACCGTTTTATCCTCATAGCAATGCTGTGACATAGATTAGGCTGAAAGAGAGTGACTGTCATAAGGTCACCCAGTGAGTGGATAGTCATGACCAACATTCCATGTTTGCATGCTTCCAGATGGACCTTTGGTCAGAACCTGTCTTGTGTTCTTCAGTGGGGGCAAAGAAGAAAATGTTATCTGTACATGCATGCTTTCCCAGTGGAGAAAATATTGCCTCTCGAGGGCTGTTTAAATGCAGAAAATGGTACAAGGACAATGCTTTAAAGAATAGGGTTACCAGCTCTCTGAAATAGCTGGAGGTGGAGCCTGGAGGGGGTGGAGCCTGGAGAGGCTGGGGTTTGGGGAGGGGAGGGAAGGGAAGGGACCTCAGCAGGGTATAATTCCAGAGAGTCCACCTTCCAAAGCAGCCATTTTCTCCCAGGAAAATGCTCTTGGTCATTTGGAGATCAGTTATAACAGCGGGAGATCTCCAAGTGCCACCTGGAGATTGGCAGACCTATTTTTAAAAACCTATTTTAAACCTTTAAAAAAAACACCTATTTTGTAAAATCTTGAGCCAAACTGGGCTCCCATGTAACTTTTAGAAAATGCTGGGAACTCCTCAGAAGGAATTTCCAGCCATATCTTCTTGTGATTGTAAACACAGTGGGTGTATCTGCACTACAGACTTAACCTTGTTCGATTCTTTCTCTCTCCAGGATTCCTGGGTGTGGGAATCTCTAACAGAAAATTCTCAGCATTTCACAAAAATACAGTTCCCAGCATTCTTTCGGAGAAGCCATGATGCTGATATAAACCTGATATAAATTTGTCATGCAGTCATCCCCACAGTCTCTTCTTGGTTCAATTTTTATTTTTTAATTTAGTCTAGAAAGAGACCTTCATGAAAGTGAGACATATGATTTCTGTATAATAAACATTATAATTTAACAGAGTTTCACATTACAAGCTGGAAAGCTAATTGTCAGCTTAGAAGGGCTAAAAGGCAATTACTTGCAGTGTTCCTGAGGCTTTCTGGAGATACTTTCTCTTAGCTGGTGTAATACAAATAGCAGAATGCAGCGCTTAACTGTTTTTCAAGCTGTTTTGAAGTTATCTGTGCCAAGGCAGAAAAGGGATTGCCTTACGCAAAGAGAGACAGTCCATTTTCTGAAGTCCTTTTGAAACTTTCCTAATTTGTTTTCCTGTTCCTGCATGTTCTATCAGCAAAATGTGGCACAGAGACCGTACTTTACTGTGTGGTCCAGGCTGAGAATGAACAGTCTTGACTCCAAATTCTCAAATTTCCTTTTCAAAACATTCAGCCAAAGCAGAGCACCACATAAAAACCTCCTACTTGACAACAGAACTTTGAAGGGTACACACAGAGGATAAAGGATGCTTGTGGGGGGGGGGGGAGCATGAAATGTTAAAGTGTGAACTTGGAGTCTTGGAGTGGTAACTTTTATAAGCAGGGGTTCTGAACAGCTGCTTGACTGTGATTGTTATGAAACAGGGTGTTTTGTGTGTCTTTACATATGCAGGATCTGCAAAAAGTCTGGTTTTACTATTAATTTTTTAAAAGTAAGGTTCTAGACATCACAAGTATAGGGAAATGTATGTGCAAGAGCTCAGAAACCACAATGCCACAGAACATACATTCTGATGGTAATGCTTAGAACATTGTGGATGAGATCCTGTCAGCTTTTCACTTGATCTCTTACAAATTCCCCAATTCACTGTAGCTTTCATCCACATGGGTCCCATGATCGCTGATATACTTATTTTGATGGTCAAAGGGGGTTCCCTCAGCTCACTTTTGCCAGTGGAGAAGCTGATGGGGTGCAGTCATGCGTCATATATTTTATTCCCACTGACCCTTTTCCTTCTATCCCTACAAAGTTCTTCCCCTTACAAACGTTATCTGTCAGTCCCAGTGTTCTCATCTTTCGCAGACATCCTTCCTCCCATGAAGTCCATAGGAGGCTGTCTTTTGGGGGAGGTGGTACCGAGTATAAAGTGTTGGTTATGAACGTAATAAATCATAACACCAACATTCAGCAGGAATCAATTAGAAAACTTGAGCCATTCAATTTAGTATGTTTTAATTTATTTTGAATACAGATTTTTATTCTCCTGGTTGCATAGTTTGGAATCTCTTAGTGCAAACACACATGCATATCCCAGCAAAAGGGACAGAATTGATCTCCTCCGTGGCCACAGAAAATTCTACACATGCCATATGGAAAATAAGGAAAAGCAGTTTCAATGTGAAGTTTTGTGGAACATTAGCTCAGGCGTTACAGCACCTGGACAAACTCAAGATAAATGGAGTTCATGCCCTCAGGAAATTGCTTCTGCACATCAGCAAGAACAATTTCTGCAGACTAAGTCAAGGAAGTGATTTCTGAAGAAACAATTTGATTAAACGTTTAATTCTAGACAAAGTGACGTGTTTAGACAAATAGAAAATCCTGACACAGGCACTTTTTCATATGAGTGACTCCTATTTTAACATACACACACTTATTAAAGTAGGTATAACAAGGACCCTAAGGCCTGGGAAGAATCAGAGAAGAATATTGAATGTCAGTGCTAAATCACTGGCTCTTTCACCTTATTCATTCAAGTATTTGTGGAGTTGAATTTCTACAGGTGGGGAATATGAATGGTGGGGTAAATGTTCCCTGTAATCATACTCATGTTGTGAAGTATGTACACCAGGCAGATAGCCCGAGAAGTGGGTGGGTGGCCTAATCCAGGCTTTGGTGAATTTCCTTTGGCTGTAGGAGCCAGCCCCCAAATATTAGCAGCCAGAGTCATTTTTCATCCTTCAGGGTTTTGTATTTTCATGACCATATTTTCTTATTATTCCTGCCACAAAATGTAATCTTAACCTCTTCACAGTTCCTTGTAATTTTATTAAGCTATGACAGAAGTGTTATAGGATATCAAGAAACCAGTGGAGGTAGGGTTGCCAACCTTCAGGTGGTAGCTGGCGATCTCCCGCTATTACAACTGCTCTCCAGGTGACAGAGATCAATTAAACTGGAGGAAAGGGGTGCTCTGGAAGGTGGACTCTATGGCATTATACCCCATTGAAGCCCCTCCCCAAACCCCACCCTCCTTAGGCTCCACCACCAAAATCTCCAGGTATTTCCCAACCCAGACCTGGGAACCTTAAGTGGAGGACCTACAAAATTTGTGAGGGAAGGAAACACCCTGTATCCCCATCCCCTAATTTCTCTCTTCTCCCCCATTTCTTCTCCTTCCTCCCCTCCTCCCTCTCCTCCGTTGGCACCCAGTGAAGTTGATGGGCAATAGATTTGTACCAGTCATGTACTTCTTCAATCAGAGAGTGAGTGCCTTCTGGAATTTGTTGCCAAGGGATGTGGTGATCGCCACTAGATAACTTTAAAAGGCTAAATGAAACCTCCATGCTCAGAGCCAGTAACCATCTGAATACAGACAAGGGGACTCTCCAGCCTCTTAAGTCATACTTGCAGGCCTTCAGAGGACATGTTAGCTGCCTTGTGAAACCAAATGCTGGACTAGATGGACCAATATTATGATCCATCAAAGAGGCTATTACGTTCTCATGTTTCTTTCTTCCTTTTTTGTTTGTTGTAGTTACCCACATTTCATTCCTTTTCTTCCTTTGCTTTAGGTCTCAGCGGGATCCATAGTAGAGACAGTAAATGACAGAATGATTGATTCTAGGCTGCAAGTTTATGTCACTCGACCTGGCTTGTTCACCTGCATAGCCACCAACAAGCACAGTGAGACATACGGCACTGCAAAAGCTGCAGCCACTGTTAATGTATCAGGTATGTGCTAAAGGGAAAAGGTCCAGCTTGTACATGATTAAACGATATTTAGCTCCAGCATGGGATTTCTCTCTCTCTCTCTCTCTCATGCATGCTCACAGAGAGACCTTGCAGAAAGCAAAGAGCTTCTCTTTCTTGTAGTTTTCAGCTGGGTAAATTTGATCTAGGAGTGCACCTCTTTGCCTGGCTATTTCTTCCTATATTATTACACTTCAGAGGTTGGCACAGCTATCATTTCCTACATATTTGCTGCCATCCTGATCACAGTGTCCTAAGAACACTCTGTAAACTCATCCAGGAGAAGGAAGTAATGGTGATGGAGCACTATTAATATCACTGCCAAGCAATGTGAAAATAGTTTGCTGAGCTACCAACATCTTGAATATGACTTACGATAACCGGTACTGTGTTGATCCTAAAGGACAACCTATAGAATCTCGAAACTGTGCAGACAATACTTTGTATTATACCAAGTGTGGCCAGTGCACGCAACACTATGGATCAGTGCAGACATAACATGAAGCCATGGTTTATTCTAGCTACTGCTGGTTTGTGAAATCAAGGCTGTATCCACACAAGGATGGGAAAAGACACTCCCACTGCAGAAACAGCATCAAGCAGGATGAAGGCATGTGGGGGCGGCATCCACACACCTCATCCATGCATTGCTTGCTGCTGACACCATCTCTGTCCAGCTCAGTGTGTCTGCACAGAAACACCAAGATGCTGACAATCTTGCCGAGCCTCCGTATGCAACTGCTGGTGTGACCTTGGGCCAGTCATAAGTTCTTTCAGAGCTGTTCTCTCTCAGCCCCACCTACCTCACAGGTGTCTGTTATGGGGAAGGGAAGGGAAAGGGATTGTAAGCTGCTCTGAGACTCCTTCAGGTAATGAAGGGTGGGGTATAAATCCAATTTCTTCTTCTTGTTCTTCTTTCACATCACCTACCACCTGGTCTTTTAAACTGAAGATGCCGGGGATTGAACTGGGACCTTCTGCATGCCAAGCAGTTCCCCTGCCACTGAGCTGTGGCCTCTCTCCAAGTCTCTGTGTAGAAACAGTGCAGGATTCAATCACTCAGATCCTGTTTTGCCTTGACAAGTACTGCTTTCATCACCTTCGTTATGTAGCTGGCGAGCATGATCCCAGGGAACAAACCAGGAAATCCATGTTCATACGTCACCTGAAACCATAGTGAAAACTGAGAGTGTTTAATAAACTATCTTTAGACCATGGTTTAGATCTTAGTTTGAGATACTCTAGGGTAAAGGTAAAGATTTCCTTTGCTCGAAAGCCAGTCGAATCCGACTCTAGGGATGTGGTGCTCATCTCCGTTTCCGAGCTGAAGAGTCAGCGCTGTCCAAAGACGTTTCCATGTTCATTTGGCCGGCATGACTAGATGCTGAGGTGCACAGAACACTGTTACCTTCCCACCGAAGTAGTACCTATTTATCTACTTGCAATTTCTTGCTTTCGAACTGCTAGGTTGGCAGGAGCTGCGGCCAGAGACGGGAGCTCACTCCGTTATGCAGCACTTGGGTCTCGAACTGCTGAACTACCAGTCTGCAGTTGAGCGTCTTAACCACTTGAGCCACTGCAGCCCCTTTGAGATACTCTAGTTAACCATTATTAGTTGAATAGTCCGCATTCAGACAATCTCACAAGCCGTAGTTAGTTTAAATTAACCATAGTTTCACATTATGTCTGAATGAAATCTGTAGCTTGCTTCATGCAAAACCATCATTTAATTAAACTAACTATAGTTGGTGTGTATGTTTGAATGTGCCCGGGGGGGGGGGGGGAAGGGGGGCTGTTATTTTCTCTGATGATCCTGGTAACAGGACACGGTGATTTTATGTAATCATTTCACCATATGTGAACTGGGGGGGGGGATGATCTCAGTGGAACAATCTATGAGCTGTGTCACACTTTAACAAAGAATCAAGGCGTTACTTCTGATTTCCTGCGTGAAATGGCAAGATGGATTGCATAAAAAAAGGTTTCTCAGCCATCCTGTATTTTGCATAGAAACCCTACTTGGTCAGAAGTGATGGTATGTACAGTGCTTAGGACACAGAAAGGTGCTGTTTCTGATTCTGCAGGTGCCCTGTACAAGATGACAGGATGCCCTAATGGACTCTACATTATGGCAGAGACTTTGGGGTCATTCCCTCCTCGCTCAGTAGGAGAGAGGGGCACAAGTTCTCTACCCAACTGATTCAAGCAGCTGGCACTGCAGTGAGGTGGTGGTGGGGGGTGCCCCAACATGCTGCTGTGGTTTGGTTTGCCCCCAGCCATCAACAGTACAGGAGAAAATGCCAAGGGTGGCTGATATTCACTACCAGCTGCTAGACTGACATTTCTTCCTGCTGGGTCCAAGGCAAGCTCCAGAAGTGCCAAGATGTCCTTTGGCAACATGGTAGAAGAGGCACCAGGTATGGTGTATGCCTGTTGTCCCCTCCCAGTTCTTCACTGGCACTGAACAGGCAGAGCAAAGCCAAGCACAATCCGTCTTTTCACTGCTCGACCTTGTGGGGGGAAGTGATGATGGGCCTTCTTGTTTGGACTGGCCAAATACTTTCAACCAAGGAAGGAAACTCAAGTTGGGAAGGAAATTCAAAACGTTCAGTGGCCACAGAAAGAACTGGCTTTCTATCCAATTTTCCTGCACTTCTTCTGGTGAGGTGGGATACCACAAAAATATGGGGTAGGGGGCCACCCACTTGCTGGTTTGTATATCTATAAGCACAATTATATTTAAGAGGAAATAAAGACTTGGATCCAGACTAGGTTTTCTGTTCACACAAGTCACTTTTGTCAGAAGAAAAGAATGTTCTGGCTTCCTACCTTCTATTGCAGCCCACTGATCTTCTAGGGATAGAGTGGATTCTGAGGGAAAGTATGAGAGGCAAATTGAGGATCTGCAACAGGAAGAAGGAATTGGTGGGAAATACCCCATTCCTTCTGTTAGCAGAAAATTTAGTTTGGTTCTAACCCAAATGTGTGTACATAGCCCCGTCAAGTAACTGATAATCACACCAATCAGCAGTTGGGCGGGGAAAGGGGGCCTCGTCTCCTTCTTCTAATTGGCCATATATAATTGGGAGGGGGGATGATTTATGTGGCACCTGGCTGGAGTTCCTTCTCCAGCTACATATATGCATGTTGGAGAAGCTTGCTTGCATGATAACATTCCTTGCATATATGGAGCTATTAACTGTCTTAGGGAATTTTTCTATACTTTTCTCTCTAGAAGCTTAAAGGAGAACGTCTATGAAATTCTTTAGAATTCTGTTTGTGATCTTTAAATTACAAATAGGTTTTAAGTACAAAACAAATGGCACTGACTCTCTCTCTCTCTCTCTCTCTCTCTCTCTCTCTCTCAATTCTTTATCTGGATGGACCTTTGCCCATTTCACTTAGAGTGGAGGTAAGCATAATGTATGGATGGATATTACTGTGTGATAAGAAAAGTGCACACAACGACTTGGTAAGCCTCCCTTGGTAAGCTAAGGTACATGACATTGTAATCCTAAAGAGTGACACCATTTTAAACCCATTGAGTATGATGGACTTCAAATGGTTAGCTGCTTAGGATTGCACTTAGGCCCAATTTAGGCCAAATTTACACCTCCCCTCTGAAGTAGTTTGACTGCTGTCTTTTCCTACGGTCATTTCATGCTGGTTACTAATTTCACTCCCTGCCTCTGAAGAGTACTAAGCAACAGGATCTGTTTAAAGCAGTATAATGCTAGCTTGACCACAGGAGGGCAATTAACGAATGTAAACAGTAATTTTTAAACTAGAACAAGTATGGTTTGAAACTAGAAACAGGTATAGACTGGGTTTTTTAAAACTAGAATGATTCCAGCGGGAAAGTCAGATGTAGATTTGACCTTACATCTCCCCTCTGAAGTAGTTTGACTGCTGTCTTTTCCTATGCTCATTTCACACTGGTTTCAAATTTCACTCCCTGGGTCTGAAGAGTACTAAGGCCCAATTTACACCTCCCCTCTGAAGTAGTTTGACTGCTGTATTTCCCAAGCTTATTTCACGCTGGTTTCAAATTTCACTCCAGGGGGTCTGAAGACCAGTAAGCAACAGCATTTGTTTAAAGCAGTATAATGCTAGCTTGACCACAGGAGGGCAATTAACAAATGTAAACAATAATTTATAAACTAGAACAGGTATGGTTTGAAACTAGAAACAGGTATCGACAGTTGTTTTTGAAACTAGAATGATTCTAGTGGTAAAGTCAGATGTAAATTTGACCTAAGCAACAGGATCTGTTTAAAGCAGTAAAATGCTAGCTTGACCACAGGAGGGCAATTAACAAATGTAAACAGTAATTTTAGAGCTAGAACAAGTATGGTTTGAAACTAGAAACAGGTATAGATGGGTTTTTTTGGAAACTAGAATGATTCCAGTGGGAAAGTCAGATGGAGATTTGACCTAAAGGATGTTGCTGCATAGGATTGTGCAGTGAGCCACCTGTTGTCTACAACTGAACTTTGCAGACTCCTCCTTATCCTCTCCAACTGACAACATTTTAAATAATTATTTAATATTACACCCATTGAAGTTATCAATTAAGTATGCATATTTGTTCAGGAAATGCAAATAAAGTTACATGTAGTTGTTTTAGTCACAAGCTACAGATAAAAGCAAACACGAGAGCAACAAGCAAGCAAAATAATAGGCAAGAAATGCCTAGACATTATGAGATGTACTTCCAACATGTTGATCCAAAATTAAATGCTATTAAATAGATCCAAGTGACAGCCAAGCCCAAGTCTTCAAAACATTTAATCACATTTCAGCCCAAACCAAAAAAGATGGACATGTTTTTGCATAAACTGCTTGTTTTCACCACCAGTAAAAATATTCAATTTTGTTGTGAATTTTATTAGTATGAATGGATCTGCAACAGCTGAATGAAGACCTTCATTCTGTACACTCACCATCATAGAATAGAAAAACAAATATTGCAAAATGTCTTCAATATTTCCAAGTGCAAACCAATACATTGTAAGTGATGTTCCACTGTATCCAGACTCAACTCCTGGTCATGTTGCCTGCTTAGCTTTCAGCTTTACAGGGTTGAGGTGGTTTTTCCAGTTCCTGGAACAAGAATACAGAAGTCCCAAGTATCAACAAGATATTTAACAGTTAAATGATAATCCATTTTGATTTTGTCATAAATAAAGTTCAACCAATGTTGTTTGCAGAAAAAAACCGAAGGATAATAGCCCATACCTAAGGATAAGAGCCCATAGCTCCAGCTGGGTATGTGGCAAAAGGGTCCATAGCTCAATGATGGAGCACTTACTTTCTATGTAGATGGTTGCAGGCTCAGTCCTTGACAGCTCCATCTTGGGAGGCAGATGACCAGAAAGAACCCTCTCAGTCTACTGCCAGTCATTAGAAATCAGGCACTGTCTGCAGCAGTATTGCTTATTCCTTAGCAGAGATCACTTTGTTGTTGTTCAGTCACACAGCTGAGTCCGACTTGTCGCGACCCCATGGACCACATCATGCCAGGCCCTCCTGTCTTCTGTTGTTCTCCAGAGTCCGCTCAACCTCATGTTCGCTGCATCGATAACACTGTCTAACCATCTCATCCTTTGCTGTCCCCTTCTTCTTTTACCTTCAATCCTTCTCAGCATCAGGGTCTTCTCCAGTGAGTGCTCCCTTGTCATTTGGTGGCCAATGTATTTGAGCTTCAGCTTCACTATCTGGCCTTCCAAGGAACAGTCAGGGTTGATTTCCTTTAGGATTGACTGATCTGACCTCCTTGCAGTCCAAGGGACTCTCAAGAGTCTTCTCCAGCACCATAATTCAAACACATCTATTCTTTGGGGCTCAGCCTTACTTTTACTCACCTTTAAAATTTACACAATAAATATAATTAGTTTCAGGTGGGTAGCTGTTGGTGTGCAGTAGAAGAGTTAGATTCTAGTCCAGGAGCACCATAACAACCAACAGGATTTCCTGGATATAAGCTTTTGAGACTCAAGCCTCTTACGGAGGGTGGAAATCAGGGAGCTCATAACTTGGTGGAAGTGAAAAGTGCCATCAACACACAGGCAACTTATGTTGACCTTGTAAGGTTTTTAAGGCAAGAGACAAACAGAGAGGTTTGCCATTGCTGCCTCTCCACAGCAGTCCTGGACTTCCTTGGTGATCTCCCATCCAAGTGCTGACTAGGGGCTGACCCTGCTTAGCTTCCAAGATATGACGAGATCAGGCATAACTTACAAAATGGAAAACTTGATTTAAAATCAATTATTTAAATTTATCATGGTGATTTAAGCAACTATTTAATCCAACCCATTTTGAATCAGTCTTAAGGATCATTTTGCAACATTAAAAGAACATTGATTGATCTCCCCCTTCAACACTTAGTTAGGAAACTGGCTCTTGACATGCTGAGGCATGATGCTGGAGAAAGCCATGGGCAGGGTGTATATTATTCACGAGACAGGATGAGTAGACTGTAACATAAGAAGAAATGCTACCTTTGGCTCATCTCCTGTATCCATGGGGATGTGGCACTCTTCTCATGTTACCATCTTGATTAACCACTTCATTTTCTTCAAATATGAGCCCTCCTCTCTAAAACTTGATACATCAAAAGAAATGGAATCAAGGATGGAACTATGGGGTAGACTGCTGATGCTATTACATCTGGAATTCATAGACACTGATGAGTGTTGGGAACAGGATGAGTAATCGTGTCTTGTCCCTTGTCAATAGCAACTCACTCACAGATCCAGTAGGCTGAGGATGAATGTCTGGGGAATGAAGGACATTTTTATAGAGGTGCAGCTAGTTCAGGATGCTAAATATATAGGGGCCTGGATAAATGGAACTCTGTGAGCTTTTTGTAAAATCAACACCGAATGAACAGCACCGATCATTCTGGCTGAGTTGTCATCTTGTATTTTCTTGGCATTGCGGTGAAGGTAGTACAGAGCTTCTGGAGCCTGTGCTTGTAGATGGGTGTTAATTTAAAGACAGGCTTGGAAATAGACACTGCCTGAGCACTGCACAAGTAATCAGAATAATCTATGTGGGACTAAAGTGGGAAACATTTGTGAACTGGGGAAGAGATTATTCTTATTCCAGTTGGCCAATGGACTAGAAATGGCCTCCATTGGTATGTGCGGGTGGGCAAGCTAGTAAACATTTGTGTTGGCTTGTTTTGCAAGGCAACTCTGTGAAGTGGGAAAGGGAGCAGAATCCCAACACTTCCCAACAGCAATTTATTTACATCATTTATAGTCTGCTTTTCTCACTGAGACTCAAGGCAGATTACTGATCATACGATGTAAAACAAATGCAGTCTATAAGAGGGGACATCCAAAAGGCAATGTGATAGGATTAGGGTGCAGATATTAAAACCACGTTAAAAAATTTGATCAAAACTGAAACAAAGGATAAGTATTAACATGGCATATTAAACAATGCAGGGATTACATAAGATAATACATACAGCAATAGATACCATGAAGTATACACAGTAGTATAGTTTTGCATAGTTTGTGGAATGCCAGGGGAGTGGAGCCTTCCTGACTTCCCTAGGCAGGCCATGATGGGGGACACAGTAGAGAAAGCATGTGTGCACAGGCAGTTGTTGGTCTGGCCTATTTGCAGGATGGCGCTTGCAGAAGGTCCTGCTCAGATAAGTGAAGCCATTGTGTCAGAGTATAGGGGAGAGGCGTTCTCACAGATATGAGGGTCCACAGCCATGGAGGGTTTGTCTGTGATAGCCAGTACCTTAAAATGAATCCAGGCAGCCAGTGGAGTTACTGCAGACCAGGGCTAATATGCATGCTCTGCCTATCTCCTGGTGATAGCTGAACAGCAGCTATCTGCATTCTGCACCAACTTCTGTCTATATTCAGTCAGCGCTTAGCTTCTTCCTATTGTTGTAAATCACTGTGCCTATGAATCCAGGTTCTGAGAACTGCTCACCCAAGGCAAACAGCAAGGACTCCTGTCTTAACAACCAACAGCATTTGAGGACCTTGAGCTCATTTTTCATCCTCAGTGGCATATATATGGCTGGAGTATATGCAGTGCCAAATGTGTACGAAGAAAAGAATTGCAAATGCAAGAGATAACATTTCTATGCAAAACTCAAATGTATACAAGATAAATATAGAGAGCAGCAGCAGAACTTGGCATTAAAGTCCTTTCCCTTTCTTTGCTATGTTAGGTTAAGCCCTGCAATGCTAGGTTAATGCTGATTGTTGTTGCTGTTGTTGTTCAGTCACACAATCAAATCTGACTCTTCGCAACCCCATGGACCACATCACACCATGCCCTCCTGTCTTCTGTCATGTTCTGGAGTTTGCTTAATTTCATGTTCGTTGCATCGATGACACTGTCTAACCATCTAATCCTTTGCCATCCCCATCTTCTTTGACCTTCAGTCTTTCCCAGCATCAGGGTCTTCTCCAGTGAGTGCTCCCTTCTCATTTGGTGGCCGAAGTATTTGAGCTTCAGCTTCAGGATCTGGCCTTCAAGGGAGCAGTCAGGGTTGATATCTTTTAGGATTGACTGATTTGATCTCCTTGCAGTCCAAGGGACTCTCAAGAGTCTTCTCCAGCACCATAATTCAAAAGCATCTATTCTTTGGCGCTCGTTCTTCCTTTTAGTCCAACTCTCGCAGCCATACATCACTACTGGGAATACCATGGCTTTGACCATACAGACTTTTGTTGGCAGGGTGATGTCTCTAATTTTTGTTGTGCTGTCTAGGTTTACCATCGCTTTTCTTCCAAGGAACAGGCGTCTTTTAATTTCATGTCTGCAGTCACCATCTGCAGTGATCTTGGATCCCAGGAAGGTGAAGTCTGTCACTGCTTCCATGACTTCCCCTTCTATTTGCCAAGGAGTGATGGGGCCGGATGCCATGATCTTAGTTTTTTTGATGTTGAGTTTCAAGCCAACTTTTGCGCTCTCCTGTTTTACCTTGAGCAAGAGGCTCTTGAGGTTTTCTTCACTTTCTGCCATTAGAGTGATATCATCTGCATATCTGAGGTTATTGACATTTTTCCCAGCAATTTTAATTCTGGCTTGTGATTCATCCAGGCCAGAATTTCGCATGATGTACTCTGCATATAAATTAAATAAGCAAGGTGAAAATATACATCCTTGTTGTACTCCTTTTCCTATACTATACCAATCAGTTGTTCCATATCTGGTTCTGTCACTTCTTGACCCTTATATGGGTTTCTCAAGAGACATGTGAGGTGATCTGGTACTCCCATCTCTTTAAGGACTTGCCATAGTTTGTTGTGATCCACACAATCAAAGGGTTTAGCATAGTCAATGAAGCAGAAGTAGATGTTTTTCTGGTACTCTCTTGCTTTCTCCATAATCGAGCGAATGTTGGCAATTTGATCTCTAGTTCCTCTACCTCTTCGAAATCCAGCTTGTACTTCTGGCAGTTCTCTATCCACATACTGCTGAAGCCTAGCTTGTAGGATCTTGAGCATGACCTTGCTAGCATGTGAAATTAGTGCAACTGTGTGATAGTTTGAACATTCCTTGGCATTACCCTTCTTTGGGATTGGAATGTAAACTGTCCTTTTCCAATCCTGTGGCCACTGTTGTGTTTTCCAAATTTGCTGGCAAATTGAGTGCAGCACTTTAACAGCATCATCTTTTAAGACTTTGAACACCTCAGCTGGGATACCATCACCTCTGCTACCTTTGTTGTTAGTAATGCTTTCTAAGGCCCATTTCACATTCCAGGATGTCTGGCTCGAGGTCAGTGATTACATTGTTGTGGTTTTCAAGGTCACTGAGGTCCTTGTATAGTTCTTCTGTGTATTCTTGCCATCTTTTCCTAATCTCTTCTGCTTCTGTTAGGTCCCTACCGTTTTTGTCCTTTATCATGGCCAGCTTTGCATGGAATGTTCCCTTGATTTCTCCAATTTTCTTGAAGAGATCTCTAGTCCTTCCCATTCTATTGTTTTCCTCTATTACTTTGCATTGTTCATTCAGGAAAGCCTCCTTATATCTCCTTGCTGTTCTCTGGAAATCTGCATTCAGTCTGGTAAATCTTTCCTTTTCATCTTTGCCTTTCACTTTCCTTCTTTCCTCTGCTATTTGTAAAGCCTCATCAGACAGCCACTTTGCTTTCTTGCATTTCTTTTTCTTTGGGATGGTAGTGATTGCTGCCTCCTGTACAATGTCACGAACCTCCATCCATAGTTCTTCAGGCACTCTGTCTATCAAATCTAGTCCCTTAAACCTATTCTTCACCTCCATATTCATCAGGGATGTGATCTATGTCAAACCTGAATGGCCTAGTGGTTTTCCCAACTTTCTTCAGTTTAAGTCTAAATTTTGCAATGAGGAGCTCATGATCTGAGCCACAGTCAGCTCCAGGTCTTGTTTTTACTGACTGTTTAGAACTTCTCCATCTTTGGCTGCTGATTAATATTCAGCAAAGGATATTTTAAGAGTTTGGATTTAAGAGATTCAGATTTCAAGCTTAGCAAAAACATGAGAGGTCCACAGCAGTGCTCTGACTCCTCCATAAAAATGGGGGGGGGGGGGTATGGAAAAAGGACCTTTTTCCCCACAGTCTCTCACTCCTCACTGATTCTAGTCCTACAGCAAGAATGTCTGTTTAGCAACAATAGAGGTAACTAATTGGTTCTTCATTGTGAGGACAAACACATGTCCAAGATCCCCCCTAGTCTTAATCTCCTAGTTTCTTAAACTAAAGAATTTATGCCAAGGAGAATCATCTCCAGGATATTGGGGGTATGCATTTGTTTTAAGATGAAATAGAAATGATATTATTGTATGGCTTTTACCGTAGAAGTGAACAAGAAAAAACAAAAAGAAGGATAAATTAAGAAAGAATCTCATACACTTTTTATTTGTCTCCCCACCATCACTTTACATTGGCACTGCAAAGCAATGCTATGGAAGCATTTTGCATAGAATACATTGGCAAGAACAGCATGCGGAGTTCACAGAAAGGTTACAGGGAGAAGGAGCGAATTAGCAGCATAACGGAGTGCCTGGAAATCTTTGCAGCAACAAAACACTTGAGCAATGGGAATCTGATAGGACCTACACCTATTTAATAGCCTCTAAAATGGGCAGCCTTTGTCGTGTCTCTCTGAAATGTGGCAGATTTGATGCCTTGAGGGTGTAGTAAAATACTTGAACACTTCATACCACTTGGCTGCAAAACACCAGAGTTACAGATGGGAGAAAAGCTGGCTTGGTCTTCACTGTGGGACGTGAAAACAAATGGCGAAAACCTTTAAAAGAACTAATGAAAAGGGAAGAAAATATAATTTAAATGCATGAAAGATTGAAATACTAGGGACTTTAAAATGAAAACAAATGAAGAAACAATACAGTGTGCTCCCCCATATGCATCCTTAATAATGCACCTGGCATGTTTAAATGAGGCCTTAGAAATATATCCCCCACCTGATGAAGAGTTCAGGAGAAGTCAAATGCTTGCAAACTGTTTTGAGGTATTTTAATTGATCCTCATAAAAGGAATCACCTGGCTTTTGTTTTGGACCTTAGAAATAGTGAGTTGTGAATTTAAAAAAAAATTAAATCAAACGATTACTCGATAACTTCTGAATCTCTGCAGAATTCTTTAGTGCACAGAAGTCTCCATGTGTGTGTGTTTCTCCCACCAGCAGACTCTACAAGGGCGACACAGGCTACTGCAGCACTTACCAAGGGGAGGTGTGCAGTGCTCTTCTGGCAAAGGATGTGCTCGTTTTCTTCAACTCGTCCTACGGGGACCCAGAAGAAACCCAAGAACTGCTCGTCCGCACGGCATGGAGCGAACTGAAAGCAATGAGTCCCTTTTGCCGTCCTGCTGCTGAGTCACTGTTGTGTCACTACATCTTCCAGGAGTGCAATCCTTCCAGGATTGGACCTGCTCCAAAACCCGTTTGCAGGTAATGCAAGTGGTCATTCCTCCTTGAGGACAGACATTAGGGGGAATCTGCACCAGGAGGGGGAAATCGGTAGAAACTGCCATTTTAGTCTGGATCCAACTCATTAAGTGCTGTTATTTGGAGAAAGCTGTAACTCAAGCAAGCAAAGATATGCCAGATAATCATTGGAAAAGCTCTTGTTTGGTTTGGAAAACTGGATGGGAATTCAGGAAGAAACCTAGAGTAACTAGATCAGGGATGTCAAACACAAGGCCCGGGGCCCGGAACTGGCCTGTCCAGGGCTCCAATGTGGCCCACAAGCAGCTAGTGCAAGGGAGGGAACAGGAGACTGCTTGGGAGGAATGAGCAGAGCCACTCCGACTGTGGCTTCAGCATGGCAGAATAACCTCGTCTGCAGCAGTCAAGCAGCATGGGAGCATCTGCCCAGTGCTGCACTGCTGGCTCTCCAGTTCGTCCATGTGGGTTTTCCTTTCCACCCCCAGCCCACGTGGTCTTGCAATGAGGATACAACTCGGAGCGTACCAGCTGCTGTCTTTTATACAGTTTATATCTCTGGTACCTGGCATTAAATTTTATGGCACACATGCCACGGCCCGACAAAGTGACATTTATGTCAGATCTGGCCTTTATAAGAAATGAGTTTGACACCTCTGAATTAGATGATTAAAGGTCCAATGGATTGTGTTGCCCCCCTTATTCCTATATTCCACCATAAATGCCATTTTTCATCACTGTATTTTTTATGGCAGGATATGAAATGGTCTAGTGCAGCCCAATCTTGTTAGATCTTGGAAGCTAAGCAGGGTCGGTACTTGGTTGGGAAACCACCAAGGAAGAGGAAGGCAAAGGCAAACCACCTCTGCTTAATCACTTGCCTTGAAAACCCCCTGTGGAGCCTACAGAAGCCAGCTGCGATATGATGGCACTTCACACACACATTTTCCACGGCACAATTTTTTAGCATTGCCTTCAAAAGTTGTTTGCCATTTGGCATGGGAGAGAGCCCTTTGTCTGCAAACAGAGGGAACTGGCCACTCTGTTCTTTGGATCCTGGCCACTGAATATTTGCATCTTTCTTACCATGCATATGTGTACCAACTCACAGGCCAATTTTAAAATGTTAATCCTTCCTAAATCCACTCTAAAGTAGGATTGGTAGGTTTTGGTTTTTGCAGCTAGCCACTAGTACTACCACCTGTTACTACAAATAAGAAGCATGGCTTTGTGTTTTATTTATCAGGTACTTATTTGGTGGTTCATGGATGTGATCTTAAGGTGCAAAAAATAGATGGTGTGTATAATACATTCTTTCCAATTGACCACGTTTTCCTTTGCTCACGCTGAGAGAGAGAGAGAACAGTTGAACATGTTTGTTAGGAAAGCGGTGTACCAGCAGTTACTGAACAAATAGCCCTTTGCAGCTAGCTCTGATCAATAGTTCTGCAATTGTTCATGCACTGTCAAACAAGACCCGTTCTCTTTTGGAAATATCCTGAGGTATCATTGCCATGAGGTTTGCATTTGATTGTTTTGACAGACCAAGCACCTTGCATTCAGGGACAGGACCAAAGTTCCAGTATATAGAATGGCTTATATTCAAATCATAGTGTTTTCTTCTTTCGTGAAGGACTTAAGGAAAGCCATTCTTAGGTCATGTCTCAGTGGAAATAGTCAGCTTGATATTTTAACACCATACCAGAATTTCAGGGGAAGCCCCTTCCTGGCACAGGATGGCCCTGTGCTGACATCATATCTTGTATAGTGCAGAAAAGAGAACCGAATTTGAACCTGCCT
This sequence comes from Lepidodactylus listeri, assembly GCA_029233225.1. Classification (NCBI taxonomy): domain Eukaryota; kingdom Metazoa; phylum Chordata; class Lepidosauria; order Squamata; family Gekkonidae; genus Lepidodactylus; species Lepidodactylus listeri. The sequence goes on along the minus strand of JARCFY010000004.1, from coordinate 120,236,514 downwards.
AATCAGGACCTGCTATGTCGCCATCAGCTATGCACAGGGAAGGGCGGGCAGTGCTTGCTATAGACATGTTACTGTGAGAATTGTGGATCTGAAGAAAGCCCACTTTAAAATTCAGCATGGTGAAGTGGTTCGAGGGTTAGAATATAACCACAAGTGGGACACTTGGGTCCAGCCCAAATTCGGCCACAAAACTCACTGGGAGACCTTCAGACAGATTCTTTCTCTAGGCTTAACTGACCTTACAGGGAGCTTCTCAGCATGGGGTTTTTGTTGTAGCTCTGCCAAAGTGGTCTGAAAAAAATACATGGGGAAAGTTGGAAGAAAAACCAAGGGAGCAACAACCAGCAAAAGATACTGTGTGGAAGAAAGGGGGAAACCGATGCAGTTGAAAAGTCAAGCTGAAATAGAAGAGGAGAAGAGATTAGATTTATACCCCACCCTTCACTTGAAGTCTCAGAGTGGATTACAAACTCCTTTCTCTTCCCCTCCCTACAACAGACACCCTGTGAGGTGTGTGGGGCTGAGAGAGCTCTTTCCAGAACTGTCCTTTCCAGAACTGCCCAAGGTCATCCACCAACTGCATGGGGAGAAGTGGGAAATCAAACCCAGTTCTCCCAGATTAGAGCCTACACCAAATAAAAACTCTGTGTGGAAAACCCCAGCATTGTTGAGATGATAAACTGGAGTGAAGGGACTGTGCGTGCTGGCCTGAGCTCCTTGGAGGAAGGGTAGAATAATCATCAAATAAATAAATAAATACACCTAAATTAATCATTTTGTTTAAATTCACCACTTATCATATGGAAATTATTCCCGTTGAAATCCAGAGCCAAAGAACAGGATTATGGGAATTAATGGCCCACTTCCTGATCTGTATGTCACATGACTGGTCTGTGTGACGGTAACTACCCCATATAATCATTTTCAGCCTAGCTTTGTTATCCTGCTGATCCATAATGACTGAGGTGACGAGACACTGGGGTGAGGAGCTGAGAGCGGTCCCTCCTTGGGGCCATTGCTCTTCTTCTTCATGAAGATTGCAGCCCAGGTGTGAGAGCAGTGGGCAGTGCCTTCTCACCAGCAACTGCCTCCTCCTTGTCCTGAAGAAGTTGTTGTGTCTGCCATGCTGACACCAAGACTGTACAGTAGCCGCTGCCTTTATCACAAGGACAGTCAGGGCCGACTCTATCCCTAGGCCAACTAGGCGGCCGCCTAGGGGCGCAGCTGGCAAACGGGGCGGCAGGGAGACTGAGAGAGACTCAAACCAGGAGATAGTGTGCTTTATGCAAACCATGATTTACCATTATGTCTGAATGCAGCTTTCCATTCAGGCTAAGAACCAAACTTAGCCTTGGGTCAATGCAGATAGACTCGTAGGCGCTGCGGCCAGCTAGTGCAGGTGGCTGCTGGTGGGGCTGGACAGCTTGTGAGCCCGGGCAGGCGGGCAGGCACTGGGGCTGGGGGGGTGTCCCTTGTGGGTGGGTCTTCGGTGGTGGAGAATGTGGCTCTGCAGTGGGGGGGTGCTACAAGGCAGCCTCACCTGGGGGGGGCACCACAAGGTAGCCTCACCTAGTGCACAAAAAACCCTGGGGCCGGCCCTGAGGACAGTGGTCTAGGCTTCCATGTGGCTACCACTTCTTGCCCACCTCCACAGATCTGGCCTTCCTCCTCTTCACACCCAGCTGGCAATGAAGATGACAGGCAAAGGCTTGCCTGTTGTCTCCTTCGATGTTGCCATTAGCCAGTGGCAAGCTGGGACCTAGCAGCCCTGGCAAGCACAGAATGGATATTTTGCGATGACCTCCAGCATGATAGCCTATGGGAAATTCCTGGATGCGTTAGATGGCCAATCTACCCCTGCAATTCCTTGTTTTATATTTAAAAAAGTATGTGTGGAAAGTGCCCTCAAGTTGCAGCTGAGTTATAGCAACACTGTGGGGTTTTCAAGGCAAGAGATGAAGTGAGATGGCTTGCCATTGCCTACCCCCACATCACAACCCTGCTGTTCCATGGAGGTCTGCCATCTAAGTACAGACCAGGGCTGAACTTGCAGAGCTTCTGAGATCTGACAAGATTGGTTTAGCCTGGGCCATCAGGGCAATATAAGAGTATAAACGAGTATAAGGATCTACTGGTGATTTATACCTTTCTATGACCTCTTTGTATACTGTTTGCAATGAATTGTCAATGCACATATTGTCATCACATCATTGACTGCACATTCCACTGTTCTTTGTAAAACAATGTAGAGAGCATTGCCTAGCTGTAAAGGATCTCTACTGCTTTAAGGAATGGCTTTTGATGGAAGAAAATGCCCGCAAGGGAATCTACAAACCAGGACTGATGTTGCTTACCCTGCCAGAGTGCAACAGACTTCCCAGCATGCACCAGGACCCCAATGCTTGCACGAAGATCCCTCATTTTAGTAAGTGGTTCAGCAAGTTCACCATGATCTGATCCAGTTACTATGTGATACGATCCTTGAAGGGGATTAGGCTGAAGTGGCAGGCCATAAACTCTGCAAAGGTAGCCAGGAGTCAACCAGGAGAGCGCTTACCTGGGATTTTAAAAAGAGTTGAGAGATAGCTGTTCACACTTTTACTTCTTTTCATACTTGCAACTTCTGCCCACTAAAGAAAAATCTGCTTCATCAGTGCATAGCTCATTTTATCTGACACAATCCATACTATTACTGGTTTTAAAATGTGTTTAAATTCAGATACTCAGACAAGAAAATAGTAGGCGCTGTAGGTGTGCTGGAATGTCAGGTTTTTAAATGGCTGAGGAAGCAGTTTAATGGAGTCTGTGTTAGAGGTTTTCACATCCAAGACTGGATTAATAAAGAGGATAATGATGCTATATATTAGTGCCATATAGAACTAGGGGGACCTCCTGTAGTAGATTCTTGGTAAGATGTGGCCATTCTAAACCCTTTCCAGCGAGCACTTGCTAGGAGGTGAGGCCAATACCTTTAAGGAATACCTTTTGACGTCAAGACTGCAGTTCCTTTGTTCTCTACCCTGTTCCCCCACCAGTCCTATTGCTTATCTTTTGCTACACAACAGACAAGAACAAGATAGGAATTGGAGGGCAGGGCAGTGGCTTCAGCTTTTGTCACACTCCTGATGCATATAAGCACCTGTACCAGACAAAGATCTGGCAAGTCCGTCTGGGTTTTGTGTGTGAAATTCCCAACCTCTGCATGTACGTGCATATGTTTGATTTGGATCAGAACAGTGGAGGGTCCCATGTCCTTTCACCCAGCAGTGTTTTCATAAAGTTACCAACTGAGCAAAATTGCCTGGCTTCCTATGATGCTTTTAACTTGGTTGCTGCACAGAAATCAGGAGATGTGCTTTTCAGGGACAGCGATGAACATTCTCTCCAGTAAATGTCTGCTCATCAGTTGTTTTAAAGGCACAACTATAGCAGCTGGTCAAAAAGTTGATAAGCTTGTGATCACAACGTATTAAAAGAAAAGCTGCATATCAGAGTCACTTCAGTATACATGGATAACATTTTTCCCCTTCTCCTCCTTCAGATCTTAAAAAGGAAGACGTAACCAGTAAGTAGTTGCCTTTTGTATTTGTATCATATTTTCTAGATTGAGACAGAGACTGGAACTCAAACCTTGCTTCAAAGGTTGTAGATGAGATCCTTGGGTTTGACATTTGAAAGGGTGATAAATAGTGATGTTGACGTCTGTCACTGGAATTACCTAGAGCAGAATATAAAGGTGTTTACTTTGTGAAGCTTGCATGTATGATGAGTCGAGTGTTATTTCCCTGAAAAGTTCTGAGCCTCAACTAAAATATGCACAACTGCATTTGAGGCAAAGGCTTGATTTCCTTGGCAATGAGGGAGCCTCACCCTCTTTCCTCCTGCGGTATCTACCCCTTTTATGGGCACCATCACACTTCTTTCATAAAGGGATGCAAAAAAACCAGAGAAGGGAGACTAACTTTTACTTTCTACAGTTAATGGAATGCAGCTCCCCCTGTTTCAGGTCACTACTAGAAACCATGAGGTAAACCTGTCATGGGGTACACCTTACTGCTGCTTAGTAGTAAAAAAAAAAGAAAAAGAAAAGGATGTTATAGCTATTGTACAGATATGAAACCCAAAATAGAGTGTCCAGCCATAAAGATTTATAGAAAGTAAAATCCTGGGCTGTGTTATTCTGATCTGCAGGAAGGCTGACAGCTTAGAATTGGCTGGTATAGGTGCTTGATGCAGGAAAAGTTCTCTTTTTCTTGTTGATGTCTGGGGACTAGCACTGTATATGTAATTATTAGTTTAAAAATTACACAAGCAAGATAGCTCCAAGTGAGTTTGGTATAGTTTGGTGTAGTGGTTAAGAGCAGTGGACTGTAATCTGGAGAACCAGGTTTGATTCCCCATCCCTCCACATGCACCCAGCTGGGTGACTTTGGATCAGTCGCAGTTCTCTCAGAGCTGTTCTCTCAGAGCTCTCTCAGCCTCACCTACCTGACAGGGTGTCTGTTGTGAGGAGAGGAAGGGAAAGAGGTTTCAGTTGAGGTGGTAGACACCCAATTAGTTGGCCTCCCTGCACAGAAGTTGCCTTGACTATTTGCCCTATGTGGAGTCCTAGTAGTATATGAGCCTTGTGTGACTCCAGTTACCATCATTTTGGCTTATAGGGGGTCTGAACTGTTATATTCAATTCATCATCTTTTAATTATTTAAGGATTTTAGCTGTTTTAAGAATTAATTATATTACTTGGTTTTAATTGTTCATGCACTTTATTGTTACCCACCCAGAGTCTGTTTTGGGAAGGGCGGCATATAAACAAACAAACAAAACACTCTGAGATTCCTAATGAAGTGCGGGGTGTAAATCCCTCTCCTCCTTCTATAAAACTCTCATATGAATGAAAGCAGCTGTGGACACTTCTTTTAAATAGTTCTAAATTGATACCTGTCTGTCAGTCTATCTGTGCTTTCTGTGTGTCACTAGAGTGAGATCAATAGAGGTACAGGACTACAGTTAGGGTTCTGTTCACCCTTGTCTCCCGTTGTGCAACTCTATGATACTAAAGGAGCCCTTTGGATGAGGGCTTTGTTGAGGAACAGTGGATAGGCTCTCTCTTCCTCTTTCAGTCCCAGTCCTGCATTGACAGACATCTTACTTACAGTACAGTCAGGGTAGGAGATCCCTATTCAAGCTCAGAAGCAGTGCAGGCCCAGTTTTTTTCAAGGTGGAAGGCACAAGGAATGGATCATGACCTCCAGCAGGAGGTCAAGTGAATTCTTGGAGAACTAGGGTGTTTTTTTCTGGGGAAACATGCTGAAATGGAGTTCTGGAACCTCTTTGACAAAATTATTTGAAAAATATTTAAAAGTTCATGACTTTTCAGTATACAGATTGAAAACTTCGTTTCCCTCTTGAGAGTTCCAGCACCTAAGAACCACCACGTTCTTAGCAGGCAGCCCTGCATGGGAGATTATGTTGAGACCAGTGTTCCCTCTAAGCTGAGTTAATATGAGCTGGCTCACAGTTTTTTAGCCTCTGTCTCACACATATTTGTCTTAGCTCAGGAAGGATGGCTCCAGAGGAAACTGATTTATGCGGTTGCCAAATCGCTCACTCACAACTTTAATGCCAGTAGCTCACAAAGCAGAATTTTTGCTCACAAGACTCCACATCTTAGAGGGAGCATTGGTTGAGACCCTCCTGACCTTCCCAAAGCCATGAGCTTCACATATTTGACTGTTGAGAGACTGATAGTTTAAACCTGTAATACTCTTTAGCGTAACATTATTGTCATTCAGTTTTCATCATAGAAGGGCAGACCAGCCAACAGAACTTGTTGTCTTGTTGTACCATCCAATGTGGTTTTGTTTCTCCTCAGCAACTTGCTACAAAGGCAATGGGCTAACCTACCAAGGCTCGGTCAATGTTACAGCCTCTGGCATTCCTTGTCAGAAGTGGAGCGAGCAGGTAAAGAGCCGCTTTTCACACTGGAGAAATCGTTTGGTGTAAAGTAGGCTTGTAAATAGACATTTGTCTGAGAGACTGTGATACACATTACTTCCAGGCAGGAAAGTATAAAAGCTTTTGCAAACTGGATGAGTTGCACCCCCCTCCCCTTTTCAAGGCATGAAAGTTCCGCAAATGATTAACACAAATGATTAACGTAAACACAGGTGTGTGCAGGCAGACAAATTGTTAAAATGTTTATGAATGAGTCGCATCTTATTTTTCATTCAAACTGATAGCCATACAACACCTTGGTATAACACAATTTATAGAAGAAAGTTAAGAAAATGAAAATATCTAAGTTATATTATTATTGAAGAAGTGACCACATCACTAGAGGGAAGGTGGCATGATATTTAGCCTGATCTCTGATTAAGGAGGGTCTGTGTTTGGAAGGGAGACCACCAAGGAAGGCTCTGCAGAGGAAGGCAATGGTGGACCACCTCTCCTTCTTACTTGCCTTGAAAAACCCTTGCTGGGGTTGCCATAAATCAGCTGCAACTTGACAGCACTTTACACAGAGAAGCCAATCACTGAAGAAGAAAGGGCCATGCCAATGCTCAGTGGAAGATTGTGTTTTTCTTCCACCAAGTCCCCATTTCAGTCCCTGGCATCTCCAGTTAAAATGATCTCCAGTATCAGGGCTGGGAAATAACCTTTGCCCCAAAATTCAGAGAACTGCTTTGGTTTACCGACAGTGATCAATATTAAGAGAGACGGGCCAGTTGTCTGTCTCAATCAAAGGCAGACTATGTATTCCTATGTGTTCAATATCCCTTGAAATCTTTTGATGAAGTCTCCTATTCCAGACATTCAAAAGAGGGTTCCAGTTATCCATAAAGAAATCCCTAATTTATCTCCCTGCTTTAAATCTTATTAGCTGAATACGTTTTACCACCATTAAGGTTTTCTGTGCCTTCCTTAACCATTCTTTAATAAATAAAACTTCAGGATGCTCTCTCAGTTTTTTGTTACAATTAACGAATTGGTCCTAATTAATTGGTCTGTTTTCCTTTCTTACACTGTTCTTGAAATTTCTCAGCAGAATAAATAAATAAATAAGGTTCAGGGTATAATTGCCAACCTGGTTTATTACTGTTGTTTCCTTCCAAGAAGCACACTTTTCCAGACCAGGCAACATCTGTGCATGTTTGATCCCAACAAATATCATTCTGTGTTAAATAATTCCTCTTAACTGGTTTCTTATACCATTGACACATTATTTTGAAATATATTTACTTTGATTGTTTGCTATAATATATTTAATTTCTTGCATAAAGATATGTTTTCACACATCTTCTGTGATTAAGCATGAAAATTATGTGCAAATATATCTTTGCATAAGAAATAAAATATTCCAGAGCATTCCAGACCTTTAAAGCAAGTAAGTCAGAAGATGTCAGAGGAAAGTGATTACTGGATATAAAAATAGGGATGCCCACCTCCAGGTGGGACCTGGGGATCCCCTGGAATTACACCTCATCTCCAGAGTACAGAGAACAGTTCCCCTGGAGAAAATGGCTGCTTTGGAAGGCGGATTCTAAAGCATTATACCTCACTGAGGTTCTTCCCCTCCCCACCCCCTGCCCTCCCCAGGCTCCACCCCCAAATCTCCGGGAATTTCCCAACCTGGATCTGGCAATCCTATATAGAAAGTGAAAATCCTAGGGCAGTAAATGGAAGATTCTAAATCTTATAAAGTGAATTTTCAATTCATGAAGAAGAAAATATTGAACCTTTAGGCTGGATTCAGACTAAATTTTCCATCAGCAAATGAAATCTGGCTGCCTCTGCCTCCCTCTGTAACCCACTGATCTTCGTGAAATGTTGGGGTATATAGAGGATCATGAGGAACAATGTGAATGGGGTCTGCAGCAGGAAGGGGAAATGAGTAGAAATCACCATTTTAGTCTGGATCCAACCCTTTGCCTTTGGGCAACTTCAATCCAGATAATCAGGGAAATCAATCACTTCAGCCTAAAAACAAGGAACAGAGCAGCTGGAGGTTGCTCTGGCATATAATATTTTCCCCTGGTCACATTTTTTATCTCAGCAAGTAGCTTTATTATTCAGCAACTTTGGCTGGATCCAGATGTTGCTGGCTATCACATTATCATAATTATTCCTCTTCTGGATTTTCTTGAAAACAAATGTCGAAGGTGAATTATTGTGGTGGTACAATATTCAATGATGTGTGGTTCCAGTCTTTGAGGAGATGATTGGTTGTAGGCCAGGGTTCCATCACACATTTTGTAGGGACAAAAGGAGTTTTTTAACTCTTTGTGAGATGCTGGTATGATGTATTCTTCAGAAAAAAATGGTGGTCAAATCATGCAATTAATCCCCCACACACACACTTGGAAAGAGCTGCTGAAGAAATTAACAATGAAAAGCATTCATTAAACTGCTTCTTGCCATTAGGCACCCCATCCACATAGAAGAACCCCTCAACTTTTCCCAGAGCTCTCCAGTGCAGAAAACTATTGCCGTAATCCAGGAGGTGAAGATATGCGACCTTGGTGTTACACAACAGACTCCTCTGTAAAATGGGAATACTGCAATGTGCCACTTTGTGGAGATGGTAAGGTACTACAACTTATAATTTATAGCCAGAGATTTTCAATCTGTTAGCCCAGAGAGTTGCCATTGTGCCACACTGGCTGGTAGTTCCTGGTGATGTTATGACAGTTCTCTGATTTTCATAAATGTATTAGTGCTCTGACCTGGATAGCTCAAGCTAGCCTAATCTCATCAGATCTCAGCAGTACCAGCCCTGGTCAGTATTTAGAAGAGAGATCACCAAGGAACACCAGGATTGTGACATGGAGGCAGGCGATGGTGAACCTTTTCTGAATGCCTCTTGCCTTGAAAACCCCATGGAGTCACCATAAGTCAGCTATGACTTGAGAGCAAATAAGGTAAAATAAAATAAAATACTGTCATAGTCCTCACCTGGATAGCCCAGGCTAGCCTGATCTCAAATCTCAGAAGCTAAGCAAAGTCTTACTTTAGTACTTTTAGTACTTTTACTCTGAAAGGAGATTATCAAAGATCCTCAGTATTGCTCGATGAAGAGTTGGTTTTTATACCCCACTTTTCTTTACCTTAAGGAGTCTCAAAGCAGTTTACAATCACCTTCCCTTCCTCTCCCCACAACAGTTATCTTGTGAGGGAGGTGGGGCTGGAGAGTTCTGAGAGAGCTGTGACTGGCCCAAGGTCACTCAGCTAGCTTCATGTGGAGGAGTGGGAACTCAAACCCGGTTCTCCAGATTAGAATCTGTGCTCTTAACTACTACACTACGCTGTCTCTCAAGGGAATGACAAGCCCTGTTTGTATCTTCCTTTGAAAATCCTACAGGGTTGCCATAAATTAGCTGCAATTTGACAGCACTTTCCACAGCCATTAATGTCACAAGCACCCTAGCAATGAGCGCCCCCACAATTACAGTCATCACGTTGCTGTTTTTGTTTTAGAATCATCGTTGCAAGGAACCACAAGGCCAAATGTAGAGACCCCACATTTCCCTTCTTCCTCTGCTTTGTCTCCGGCATACACCATGACAGTCATCATCTCCATCATCTCCAGCTTTGCAATAGTCATCATTCTTATTATCATTGCTCTTCTCTGCTGCCGAAGACATAAGCAATGGAAAAGTAAAACAAGGTAAGATCTAGGACTTGTTAGATATGGTCTTTTAGAAACTTCTTTAAGTAAAACCAAATCTATCTTATAATAATGAGCTTTGGCTTTGAATGGAGGGCTAGATATGAAATTGAACTAATCAATTTTCATACAAATAATGTTTATTTTTCAGTATGGTATAAAAACTAGTATAGTTAACAGTCATTTGTTAAAGTGTAGTATTTTAAGAGTGGTGGAATGTTGGCTGGCTACAGTTGTTTTAGCTACCTTTTAACCTTTATTTGTTTACTTCATTTATACCCTGCCTTTCCCCCCAACGGGAACCCAAAGTGGCTGACATTGTTCTCCTCTTCTCTATTTTATCTTCACAACAACCCTGTGAGGTATGTTAGGCTGAGGGTGTGGCTAATCTGAGGTCACACAGCGAGCTCCCATGGCAGAGTGGGAATTTCAACTTGGGTTCCCCAAATCCTAGTCTGACACTCTCACCTCTGTACTACGCTATATTGGCTCTCTAACTGGCTCACAATGATTACTCAGTACAGCAGTACTGGTATACATGTTGACCTTTGACCTTGGAACTATGTACAGTTCCCTTTGTCTCCATTTAGGGCCTGTGTGGTAAGCATACCGGACTACACAGGCATCTTGCCTTCTTTATGTCTACAGCTATGGTAACCACATGCTGACTTTATTCTTGAACCATTTCTCTTAAACATGGTAAAATATGATTTAGAGGTAAAAATTAGCTCATAGTCATGTGCTAGGATGAATGTTCTACCTAGATAAATGTTCTACCCAGTCTTTTGTCCGCCTGGTCTCCCCAGTATCAGTTACCATCCATCTGCAAGCATATGGGGAAATCTACGTGGGAACAGATGGAGATGGAGATGGATTGGCTGAATGGTGCTATTGACTGCTATTGTTGACATCAGCTGCTCTATTGTGATTTGGGTTTTAGTAATTGTTATATTTAAATATTGAATTATGTTATTTATTGGTATTATAACCTGCCCTGAGCCTGCTTGCGGGGAGGGAGGGCTAGAAGCCAAATAAAATGATAAATAATAATAGTGATTTCACTGGGAAACTCTCAACGTTTGAAAGGCCCACAGCTGATACATTCATGGTTAAAGTGTTTTCTGCACAGAGATGGCCTGGACTGGTGTCTCTTTTGCTGATGTGGCTGCTGACAAAACATAGTGGCAATGGGGCTTCCATATGGTGTATTTTGCTACATTTTCCCTGCTCCAGTTCCTCACAGCAGTCATTTACCCCCAAGCTGTAGGGTGGCCTTTTCCAGGATTTTTTAAAATCAGCAACTGATACATTGTTATAGTATTATAACACGATTTATCTATCAGGTTCTCTGAACTCCCAGCTCTCATTTTTAGAAGTCTCTAGCATCTTTTGTTGCACAGATGTAAAAGGAAAGGCATGTCTCCTCAATGAAAGCACGCAGAGGCTTCCTTTTTAATGAAAGCTGGGGATTCCAAGGACCTGGTAGACAGATTTTTATGGCATTATAATGCTATAACAGTATGTTGCCAGTATTAAAACTGGGAAGATCTTGACTTTCCCATCTACCAGCATGCCATCCCAGCTTTGCTGTGATCTTTTCCAAAATATTGCAGCAAAGCAGATGCAGGAAAGGTTGCGGTGCATTTGCAAAAGGTGCACAGGAGCACTGGATGCTGTGGGATGGCCAGGGGAAAAAGCACTTCCCAATAACTTCCAACCTGGGGCAAGCAAAACAAGTGCAAACGACCATTATTTCCCGCAGAGCTGCGTATTTTCAGAGTATTTGTTGTAGTTGCCTTTTATATTTAATATTCCACATTACCTTTAAGGTTGGGGTATTCAGACTGATCACGCAGCTGGCCTTATTCTAAAAGGAAAGGATTTATGTCGGTGTGCTTATGTGTGCATAGGCCTACAGCTATAGCCATTCAGTGTGGAACGCAGGAGATACAAATGCTCCTGAGGAATAATTATATGGGGTCTGAACCACAGGGAAGGGAAGGGATGATATCCCTTTCCCCAAATGGGGCCCAGGCGAACTCCTACAATATAACTCCTACAATATAAGCAGCTTTATATGAATATCATGTGTTAGCATTTCGTAGCATTCTTTCTTTTCAGACTTAGTGCTGCCTGTCAGGATTCAGGAAGTTACCTATGGGCATGACATAGTGCTTGCTGGTGTCAAGCAACGAATTCCGTCCCATTCATTGTTTCAGGGAGTCAGCACCTCCAGCCTTGACGACCCTTCCTTCCGAGCTCTTACTGGACAGATTGCACCCAAACCCCATGTACCAGCGCATGCCTCTACTCCTGAACCCAAAGTTGCTGAGTCTGGAATATCCACGAAATAATATTGAATACGTAAGGGATATAGGAGAAGGAGCTTTTGGACGGGTCTTTCAAGCAAGGTAAATGGCTACTGTTTGTTTAAATGACACCCAGTATTTAAAAAATGAGGGCTAAAATGTGTTTATGTATTTAAATTATTTAACTAAGCGTGGAATAGGGACAATATTGTGCAAAAATGAGTGCCTCTGTCCTTTCTTCATGCCCTCTGAGTCAATTAGTCATTCCTAAGTAAAGTTGTGCCTTTTTAAGTCTACTGAAGTAATTGGGCTCAGAATGTTGTAAGTCAGCATATGGTGGTACTGCAAGTCACTTCCTCATTCTGGCAATCCAGTCAGATTTTTATCTCGGGCTCATAAGAAGTCTTGGGAGCGCCTAATGCTGCAATACAGTAGATGCTAAGCCAGTAATTGTAATTCATTTCAATTTAATGAATTGATGGGTTGGTCCAAGGCAATGCCTTTGACATGGCTATATCTGGCTATGTCTGGCTATGTAGAAAGGAGATGTTTGTTGTTCATTTTCTTTCTCCTGTATTCATACCATTTACCTCAGAAGCAAGAGGCCATCACAGAGCTTTCAAAATAGGCATGGTTCCTCAGCATCTCTCTCTGGGAAATCTGGTTATGGATATACAGCAGAGAGTGAAACCTGGCTGTGTAATGTGGAAGCTACTTATTAACAGCAGATTTCTGAGAGTCTCAGGTCCTAATTAAAAGAAAATTAAGCAGGTTTCAAGCTGTCCTTATGGAACTGAAATGTCTTAATTATACTGACACATTCTGATAAAGATAAATGACAGGTTGACAGAAGTCAGGACAGGTTTATCTTCTTTGTCCCTTTTTCAGGGCATCCAGAACATAACTCCCTGCCATAAAAACACTGTTCCCTTACTTCTGTATTTCTGGGTGATATAATCTTTCTATTTTTGTTCCTCACAAAACAGTTAAACCAAAATCCCCAAATCTGCAAGGCTTTTATTATGTTTTAGTGGTATTTTAAAAATGGTGATCTGCTTCATGATCCCAGATCTTAATTGTGTTTTTTTTTAATGGTGATCTGAAGAAGAAAAAGAAGAGATTGGATTTATACCCCGCCCTTTACTTGTAGTCTCAGAGCGGCTTACAAACTCCTTTCCCTTCCCCTCCCCACAACAGACACCCTGCGAGGTAGGTGGGGCTGAAAGAGCTCTGAGACAACTGTCTTTGAGAGAACAGCTGGTACAGAGCTATGGCTTGCCCAAGGTCATCCAGCAGGTGCAAGTGGAGGAGTGGGGAATCAAACCCAGTTTTCCCAGATTAGAGTCCGCACATTTAACCACGACACCAAACCACGACACCAAATCTGCTTCAAGGCCCCACAGGATATGCAACATGGTTTGATTGTTTTAGAAATCAATAATTAAAAAGAGGAGGAGGAGGAGGAGGAGATTGGATTTATACCCTGCCCTCCACTCCCCAAGGGAGTCTCAGAGCGGCTTACAAACTCCTTTCCCTTCCCCTCCCCACAACAGACACCCTGTGAGGTAGGTGGGGCTGAGAGAGCTCTTTCCCAAGCTGTCCTTGAGGGAACAGCTGGTACAGAACTATGGCTTGCCCAAGGTCATCCAGCCAGGTGCAAGTGGAGGAGTGGGGAATCAAACCCGGTTCTCCCAGATTAGGGTCCGCGCACTTAACCACTACACCAAACTGGCTCTCTTGGTTACAAAAGAGGAGAAATGTATCCCATTGTGCCCCTGAGCAAGCTGAATCCGTATGAAAATTAAATATTCAAATTTGCTCCATTTACTAATTTATTTTAGTTGCAGAACAAGAATGTTATGGCCACAAAATCTTTGGGTCTTCAAATGCAGGACTGCGTGTCTTTTGCTCATATCTCAGCTAGCTGTAAGTGCTTTGGATGTAAACAAAAGTCCAGGGCTGACTTACTCCACTGAAGTCCTTTACAAGTACCTCTTAGTGCAACTAGTATGCCTTATTGCCTATTCCTTAAATATGTGGTGGGCACACTGAAAGCGGTCTCTTCCCACCCTCATCCTAGCGCAAGCTTTCCAAAAAGGCAGAGGTCAAAAAGGCATTTAACTTTAGCTGAGACATTTGCAGATAATTGTATTGCTCTTGGTTACAAAACCACCCAGGCCTGTCTTGCAGCTGTGGTGCCCTCCTGGAAGATTTGTTTTCAGATGGGCATTTGGCCATTCGGTGGCATTTGACAATGATGTGACATTTGCAGTATCCAGCTGCACCTGTCACACTGCCATGTGTCCAGAGCAGACAAGGAGAAAACTGGAAGTTTGCTTTGGAGACTAGAACTTCCTACAGCTACTGAATAGTAAAACAACCCTGACATTTAAAGCAACAGCTGAGCAAGTGGTCCGCAGGTGGTCTCCTTGCTCTCAAATGGGTGTCGTCTTCTCTACACACGTAGGGGCAGTGTCGAGAGGACATAGTCTCATAGATATGGCTATTTGTCATTCCTCGAGCAAAATCATGTTCTGTGCCCGCAAGCAAATGATAAATTATTTCACATTCTGTAAGTAATATGTACTTGTCCAATTGGCGGACACTTGCATATTTGCTCTCTGGCACAGCATTTGAGGTCAAGAATATAGCACAGGAGGGGAAACTTAAGCCTTCTTCCCCTCAGGTCTGATCAGATCCTTCAACAGCTGCTACTGACCAATAAACATGCTTGGGAGAATCAAACCTGGGGTTGTCAACAGTCCTGGAAAAAAATATCCTGTCCTTTTAATAGAGGCTTGATATGTGAGCAGACAACAAGAAAACTGGAGACGATAAGTTCTTAATATTAGTGAAAAGTAAAACAGCTCTAGGTTGGATCCACCCAGTTTTCCTTATGGTGAAAAAGGAAGAAGGCATCTTCTTTAACCACTCAAAAAGGGGTTATGTTGACCTACATGTACAAAAGCCATGTAAAATGGGGGCTTTAGTGTGGAGGGGAATGGAGTGAGATTGAGTAGACAAGCTGGTTGGATCCAACCCATGGATTTTCCAGTTGTCCACCTAGTCTGCCTCTAATGGTCACATTCACAGTTGCAAGTGCATGAGGTGACAGAACCCTGAGGTGGTAGAAAAGTCTGCACCATTTCAGATGGTCCTTATTTGAATGTTTCGTTGTGGGAAAACAACTCCATGCAAATAGAAAACCTGCCAAAGATTCTGTTCTCTCTGTTTGCTTGCTATATCATTTATCTATATGAAGTGTGTTCTTTATCATAAGGGAGCATTCCATAATGTGGTCCTTCACCTGCAGTCTGAAGTGGTACAGACCTTTCTACTATCTCAAACCTCTGAAACCTTATTCTTCTTCATGTGTGAACCTCTGTCTTCTTAGCTTTACTCCCATAATCCATTTCCCTGCCTAACTCTTCAGTTTCTACTGAGTATATACTATTTCTGACACGTGGACCAGTGCCCTTCCTTCCTTCCTTCCTTCCTTCCTTCCTTCCTTCCTCCCTCCCTCCCTCCCTCCCTCCCTCCCTCCTCCCCTTCCTTCCGTTTTGCCCACACCACAGTTCTCCAAGATGCCTGCTAAGTCAATACCTATTAAACACAAGCAAGAGTAACAACAACCAAGAAACAGATGGCAGCGGCGGCACATCATACACAAAATGCCATTAAAACCTTCAAAGCTCAAAGCGGCCTTCTGAAGTAGGAGTGTTCACAGACTTCCTAAAAACCTGCAGAGCGCAGCAGAAAGTGAGCTGTGCTATGAAAGGGAAGCTCATATTTTGCACAGCTGTGCTGCTTGCAGAGCATTTTAACACATGGATTTCCTCTCTGCCTCTTTCCCCTCTTCTCTCCTTCACACCCGTAGGGCTCCTGGACTACTTCCTTATGAACCATTCACTATGGTGGCAGTGAAGATGCTGAAAGAGGAAGCCTCAGCAGACATGCAGGCAGATTTTCAGAGGGAAGCGGCCCTCATGGCTGAATTTGACAATCCAAACATTGTCAAACTTTTAGGTACAGAACCCAAATTTGTATTTGTGCATGGATGTAAATGGATGTCTCTCACTCTTTTTACAGTGCCATATCAATCATACAGACTGACTAGGGAAGACATTATTCAGGGAGCAGACACCATGCCAGAAGCAGAACACTGAGGTTGGGCTCTGGTGCTGCTTCTGGCATGTCTGGCTACCCATGTAAATTGAGAATGCACCCAAGAATCATTTGTGACATCATTTGGAATACTCAGGGATGAAACAACCATTACAAAGGACATGGAACTGCTGGCACTGTGTGTCTCTTCCTTCTCTTTTCCTAGTAATGTCTAGTTCAAAAGAACACATGAAGGTGATGTCATCACGCTGTGTCATTCCTCTGCTCCTGCTTCCTGTCACTGGTTGTCGGGTTTGGCAGTTCCTCTCTGAATGTGTCTGTTCCCAGTAATTAATCGAAACTGATGCTTATTTTAGTGTGACTATTACCAAATGTATTTCCACTGGAAAGACATCTTTAGTGACTATGGAGTTTGAAGTTATTTTTGTTTCTAGCTGAGCTGGCTCCATGTATTTCAGCAACAGAAAGAGGAAAAAGGGGAAGTGGAGCCTCATTCGCAGCGATCTCTTTGTTTATTATCACCATGTTGGACAAATTAGGAAGGGCCAAAGGGATTCATCAGTTTTGTGATGCGGGGGTGTGGGACTGTTGAGGATCACTTGACCCTGTGAACCTTTCACTGCACGCACTTTTCTTTGTGGCAGGCCCAGATGCTCTCAGTGAGAAATGTTGCCTGTTTCTTGTCCAAAAGGCAGCAGTGAGGCCACCAGCAACAAACCAGTGTCTCACAATATGTCAAGATACAGAATGTGATGGACAATGTCTATTAGAATAGCAAAGTTGTAAATATATCGGTACTACTCCCACCATTTTCATATGGCAGGGTTTTTTTAGGTCTAAGAGTAACTGTATGAGGGCAGAATATTTCAGGTCAGAAGAAAGGTTTATCTCCAGTGTTTGATTGATTAACATACCTGAGAATCCTTAATGAGTTTCCATTTTTTTCTGAATATATTAGTTCTTGATGGCCTACTTTAACCTGAACTTTTTTTTTTTGCTTGCTGTTAAGTCACAGCTGATTTATGGTGACCCTGTAGGGCACCTTTAAAGTTTGTAGGGCAAGATATGTTCCCAGCTTCTTTTCCACATTCAGGATAGCAGAAATACATATTATATAATTAATAAGAAGTTAGATATCCTTATGGTAGTATCATATAACAGTTCTCTTGCAAACCTGAACATACTATATGAATGTTAATTTTATCGCATATGTGCTGAGAGGCAAAGGCATGTCGAGGGATTTTTAATATGTAATTCTGTTTATCTGTTTCATTCTTTGACAGCTATAATGGATAAACTTGGACTGATGAATGTCTAGGTCTGGCTGTTGATATTCTTTCAGATTGGTTTAATGAAGGCATAAGAGATTGTGATCTCCTTTAGCCATTCAATTAAAAAAAATGTATAATCTGAAAAAAATTAGCCCTATCCTTGACTATGAATGCAAAGAATCAAATGCAAAAATAAAATAAAATTACCATTTGGATATACCCTAACACCTACAAGTCCCAGATATGCAGTTTCTTAAAGCAGGGATCAGTTAAACCAAAACTACCGGTGATTTATCATATCACAATTGAAACATATACATATCCCACACAGAACAGTACTTAATTATTTCTATCTCATCGGTATAAGTGCTCAGTTTAAGTTCAGCATTTTAAATCCTTATTCTCGTATGTGAGTGTAGTAGTTTATTATTGTAAGGGCATACAAACTTGTTCATCTGCTAGTATGATGCTATTTATTTCATGAACGTTCTTGATTTCAGGGGTGTGTGCTGTTGGAAAGCCAATGTGTCTGCTGTTTGAATACATGGCCTTTGGAGACCTCAATGAATACCTGCGCAACCGATCACCACGCAGCCTCTGTAGCCTGAACAGCAATGACCTTGACATAAGGATCAGGCCAGCCAGCCCTGGCTTGCTTGCTCTTTCTTGCATGGACCAGCTGTGCATTGCCAAACAGGTGGCGGCTGGCATGGCCTATCTCTCAGAACGCAAGTTTGTCCACCGGGACTTGGCCACCAGGAACTGCTTGGTGGGAGAGAACATGGTGGTTAAAATTGCTGACTTTGGTCTCTCCAGAAACATGTACTCCGCAGACTATTACAAAGCAAATGAAAATGATGCCATTCCCATACGATGGATGCCCCCAGAGTCCATCTTCTACAACCGTTACACCACCGAGTCTGACGTTTGGGCCTACGGGGTGGTCCTGTGGGAGATCTTCTCCTTTGGCATGCAGCCCTATTATGGCATGGCTCACGAGGAAGTCATCTATTACGTGAGAGATGGAAATGTCCTGTCCTGTCCCGATAACTGCCCTTTGGAGTTGTACAATCTCATGCGCCTTTGTTGGAGCAAACTGCCTTCCGACAGGCCCAGCTTTGCCAGTATCCACCGTATTCTGGAGCGCATGTATGAGCGAGCAGTGTCTGCTGATCAGGCCTGAGACAGGCTCCCGGAATACAGCCCTTCACGACATCTTCCTTAGACAAGTTTGGATGAAAAAAATTCAGCTGGGACGTGATTATCAGGCTCAGTGTGTGCACTTATTGGCCCAGCATGGTAGCTCCTCCTCGGGTGATGCTTCCTATTTAAGAAAGCTGGAGCAAGTGCCACACTTTCACCTGAGCAAAGACTGCAATGTTTGGACTAGTAACAACTGCAGTTTTTGAAAAGATGTCTCATTGTGGGATATCAACATGTATATATGTATCTGTATATATAGCTGCCTTACTTTGAGTCAGACCCATAACCTTGTACTCTTCTGCAGCTGCTGTCCAAGGTCTTTGCACAGAGAACTTTACCAGCCCGGGTTTCATAAATTCTTTAACTGGAAGCTACAGGGATTGAACATGAGACTTCCAAGTTGCAAAGTACGGTATTTACTACTGAGCTTTGATCCCTTCCCAGAAATGGGAGGAGCTCTGTTCTGGTTTGAATGTGGTGGCCATATTGTTAGCTTGGAAAGGGAAAGGATTGATTGCAGATGGCAGGCAGTATTAGAAACATTGAAAGAAGCCAGTTTTATTGAGAGGAAAAACCTGTTGCTCATCAGTCTAGGGGCAGTGTGAAAGTTCATGTTCTGATTTCATAAATTGCTAATTCTAGGAGGGCCTTGAAACAGCTGGTTGCGTTCTCTGTTTTTGAGACGGCAGTTGCAGATTTCCAGCTGTCTTTTCCAGTTTTGTATCTCCTATAAAAATATTTTCTATTATTCTTAAACATATGGGCCTATGCAGTTACTAGTGTGATAGGTACGTAACCAAGTATCTTATATCGATGTAAAATAGGCTCACAATCATTTATTCACTAGCCCCATATCCCTTTGATGTTTGAGTCTCTAAGCAGATACTGCATACAGTTTTCAAATGCTGTGTGTGAGATGAAGAAAGTAGAGTCAGGCAACATGGCAATTCATTAAACTTTCCTTGCCCAAGTATTTCCTCTTGTGAACATATGAAGCTGCCTTGTAACGAGACAGACCATTGGCCTGACTGGCTCAGTATTGTCTCCTCTGACTGGGAGCAGTTCTCCAGGGTCTTTCCCAATACCTGAGAGCTTTTAACTGGAACTGTCGGGGACCTTCTGTATGCAAAGCCATGGCCCTTCACTGTTTACTTTCAGTGGGAATGTATTGGTGCATCTGAGGAAAACTTGGCTTTTTGTGGTCCAGCATTTATTAGAGAATGAAGCTCTCTTTTGTTTAGCAATTCTTTCCAAAGCAAAGGAGGATAATGTAGCTCTTGTTGCACAGAAGAAAGAAGCGCTTGTTTGACATGGTTTCATAGCAAAATCCATCCCATGAAGACAAAACCACCCAGGTCCTCAAATATAGGATGGAGATGTAATACAGGTCTTATGGAAATTATACTGCTGTGAAACCTGCAAACCAGCATGGTGGAGAGGGTACAAGCAGTGGACTCTAATCTGGAGAACCGGGTTTGATTCTCCGCTCCTCCAAATGAAGCCAGCTGGGTGACCTTGGGTCAGTCACAGTTCTCTCAGCCCCACCTACTTCACCGGGGATCTGTTGTGGGGAGAGGAAGGGAAGCCAATTGTAAACCACTTTGAGAAAAACCAACACTTCCCTGCTTCTATATGGTTGTGGCTGGGCTACTAACGATTTAGCTTTCTGTGGGCCCCATTTGGCACTCTGGTTAATAGAGACTGCTGGGAGGAAAATGTTCTGTGCATCCGTGGAGCTCACCCCAGATCATAGCTCTGGTCTTGCATTTTTCAAAGGAGATGTTGATAAAACTCTTCTGTTAGGATGATCATTTCCAAGTGCAATAATCACCAGCCCAAAATTGAAACAAGGTGGCTCAGGTCAGTTTGTCTAGTCCAGTGGTTTCTGGAACCAACTCCTAGTCTAATGAGATGGAGGGAAATCAGGACTGACTCTTTACTTTGTAGAAGAAATACTTTGTGGAAGACTAAAGTCGGTGCCAGGAAACACATTGGCGGACCCACATTCGGGATCGCTTCTCTGTAGTGAATTAGGACAGTAAAATTCCCTGGAGTAGTCTGGTTGGGAGGGAGGGCTAAATGTCTAAACAAATAAATAAACAAATTATAATCCAGTGTAGATAATCCAATTGCCCCGTATGGGTATTTTGCCCTTATGCTCCCTGTAATCATTCCATTTCATACCTTCTTACTAAGGTGTGATATTAACAAGCAGTGATAGATTAGTTCTTGATAGACTAGCTCTTCTCTAACTTTTAACCAAGGTAGATTCAGGTGGGGTAGCCGTGTTGGTCTGAAGCAGCAGAACAAAGTTCGAGTCCGGTGGCACCTTTAAGACCAACCAAGTTTTAGTCAAGGTATGAGCTTTCGTGTGCATGCACACAAAAGCTCATACCTTGACTAAAACTTGGTTGGTCTTAAAGGTGCCACTGGACTCGAACTTTGCTTTTACCAAGGGCATCCACTTCAAGGCCCATTCATCACCCCACCCCTTGATGCACACTGCTGCTCCTTGATTCATCATTTTGTACATCATGTTTTGTGATGAATAATCATTAAACTAGGATATGTATGTGGCTGTTTATGGAGACACGTTGCCAGAGGGACAATGTAGTTAAAGGGGTAGGCAAACTGCACAAATTGGTTGTTGTTTTTCAGCTGCAGATTCCTGGGTGAAAATTGTCTGAAAAAGAGAGATTTTCCACAACCTGCATAAAGATCCCCCCCCCCCCCCCCAGCTCTACTGCTTTGGTTTTGTGTCACATTGCTACAGAGATGAAAAGTATCCTAGTAATGGGCTGACATATTTCAGGGAAAGTCTTTCCACGTTTATTTTAAAAGTAGAGAGCAAATCAGATGCTTCCTGCAATATATTATCTTTTGTGTTTCCCTTTCATTGGAAGATGGGCACATGGCTATATTTTTGTCCTTCCTTTTGATTTGAAGCTTCTTAGCTCCTGTAAGTACCCAGCCCTACAGAAAAAGAGAACTACCTGCAGGCAGAGCATATGAATCATTTGCTTTATGCTACTTGAGAGCCAGTTTGGTGTAGTGGTTAAGTGCGTGGACTCTAATCTGAGAGAACTGAGTTTGACTCCCCACTCCTCCACTTGCACCTGCTGGATGACCTTGGGCAAGCCATAGCTCTGTACCAGCTGTTCTTGAAAAAGAGCAGTTTCTGTCAGAGCTCTCTCAGCCCCACCTACCTCACTGGGTGTCTGTTGTGGGGAGGGGAAGGGAAAGGAGTTTGTAAGCTGCTCTGAGACTCCCTTGGGTAGTGAAGGGCGGGGTATAAATCCAATCTCTTCTTCTTCTCTGCTTCTTGGTAATCGCTAGCAGCATACGTAGATTCATGACGAAGACTCAGAATTTAGCTTTTTTAATTGATTGTTTCCCAAGAGCTTTCTCTTGACTCTTCATGTGAGCGCATGCATGCTTATTATTGTATTGCTTCCTGGGAACTGCGATAATGTCCCCATCTGTTCTACACCCACTCCATGGCACCCACCATAGTGAAAAGACACCTGGGAATTCAGCTGCCCCTCCCTCCCCATCTCCAAATACATACGAGGGAACAAGGAATGTTTCAGAGATCCAGATGCATTCATCTGCAAAGCATCTAATTTAGACCCGTCCCGTGCAGAGTCATGACTGTGCATGTGCAGAATCCCATTTAACAGCACAGAGAATCTTATTGCCAGGACTCTCTGATTTTAGAGAATTAGCCCATATGCATAGAATATCTCAGCTGGGAAGCCCATTCAATGATGAAATCCAATCTGTTCGGATTCTGCAATTATTCTATTTAGATCTAATAGTATTTTGTAATCATCCCTAGGTAGATCCCCCCCCCTCGTGTGCCCCTCTTGCTCTAAAAATCAGCCCCCATCTCCATCTGATCAGAGCAGACCTGGATTTCAATGAGTGAGCCTGTCGCCATCTTGTTTTGTCTGGCCCTTACGGAAATTATGAATGGGAGGCGATTCTAGTGTGACGCTGTTCCATCAGCAAGACCGACAGGCTTGTGTGTGTGGCTAAAAACAGAGACGTCGCTGATGTCCTCTAAATCTAACTCCCATTTATAACCTAAAAGTTTTAGCTGGTCTGTAAGAGGAGAACACCTCAAGTGATGCAAATGAGCACTGATGGAAGTTTCAGTGTGTCTGTTATGGAAGACCTTGGGTTTTCATGCATTTTGATGGGAGAGCGGCTTTTTGAGTAAACAAATAACACCTCTCTAAAAGAGCAGGACTGTTGCCGAAGCCGGCAGGGATCTGTGAATGAAAAGAGCCACCATTCACTCCCTCTGGCAGTGATATCATTGACTTCTAAATTTACAAGCTTTAATTTGGAGCTGGATTTAGTTCACGATAGGAGATGCCAAGGAATAAGGCAGACAGGGTTGGGTTACAAGGAAGAGGACTTGCGAGCCTTAGGTATCTATCTTGTGGGATGATGATACAGCATGTCTCCAAGAAAAGAACAGCAGGGGAACAGGAAGTTCTTAGCATCCAGACACATGACAGTCCGTTGGGAGGGTAGTAACGCCAAGAGCCCTTGACCCCCAGCTAAAAGCTTGCAGAGTTTAGGAAATGGCTAAAAATCCTCTATGTTTCGACCCAGGGTCTTTAGTGTGATTAATGGTCTAGGAGGAGGGCCTCACTTTACAAGGCCTTGTACAAATGCAAATTCACAAACAAGAATGCTTTCATGGCCAGGGAAGTTCAGGACTCTGCCCCAGGATGGGAACCTCCTGTTTCTGCCTTGGTCAGCCAGCCTCTTCTGCTTCCTTAGGTCCAGTTGACGCGATCTGTTCCAGCATGCAGTTTCTTCACCTGTCCCACCCTTCCTGCAAGTAGTGTTCACAGGCAGGTGGAAAGGAAGCTCACTGAGTGATAGCCGTGACTGAGATGTAATGTATGATACACCTAATGGTGGCTGCAGAGATACTCCACTCCTTGGAGAGCATAATGTGTAGGCTAGCTCAATGGTGTATCCATGCAATGGAGTATAAAAGCACAGAGTCGTGCTTGATCAGCTAGAGCTGTTATGGGGAGGGGAATTCACTCTCTTAGAGACGCCCATTGGTTCCTCTTGTTTTGTTTTGTTTTTCTCTTTTAAAAGACAGATTTTGCTTTCATTTCTCTTTGTAAAGCATTCAATGCACCCTTTTGTAACTTCAGCCCTCACGGTTGCTTTATGTACACACCGGGTCGTGGTGCTCTGGGAAGAAGACAGGAAGGTTTAGAAAGACATTACCTGCCTCTTGAGCATCTAAGAGTAAAATTCTGATATTTTGCAGAACCTCCCTTCTGGCCCCTCCTCTCTTCTAATTTCTCTCTGATGAAAGCAGAATTGATTAGAAACAGACTTCAGATTCCCAAATAGAGGGGAAAAAACAGATTGATGGGTTTCACAGAGAAATTGGGTAAAGAGGAATTAACAGTCCTAGATTAGACCTAGGGTTCATACTGTAACATCAGTCAGGGACATCAGATAATTCTACATCCTTCCATGTAGGGAGTGCTTCAGCTGGGAAAACAAGCTGCATGTAAACCAGTGACAAAGCCATTATCTCTGCTTGTCATAAGCACAGAGTTATAAATATTCTCTTGGACTTTGCAAGAAGGCAGGCTGCAGTGTTTCACTCGCAACCCTGTTTTCTTTGTGACTTCCACAACAGAAATCATTGCACCAAACAAATGAGCGTGTTGTTTATTCCAAACCATATGTTGACTCAGCACGACACTGCACAAATATTTTTCTTGGCTCACTTACTGTACCATTAAGCCATTGGTTCAAAACAATGTTCCCTTTTCTGTGCCAACTTGTGCTGGAAAAAACCCAGTGGTTTACTTTTTTGCTAGCAGTTTTGAATAAAATAAAAATATTAAGTGTATTCAGTTCCAGAGGGGTTAGGAGGGCAAGGATATTTTTGACACAAAAGTTGAGGATGGAACAGATGATGATTCCGTGAAAGCTTAAGTGACAATGGAGATAACTTTACTGATACGAATACTGAATATCTTCTGGATGCAAATAATGAGAATGAAAACTGAGAGGCTGTATAGATGACCAACAAGGGCAACAAGGGCAACATCTGCCCCAAAATTGGCACAAGGAATGCAAATGAAAGAATTGCTAGAGAATTCAGTGGAGCCCTGTTTCCACCATCCCTTCTTTGGCAGATGCCTTAGACCATTTTGGAGACTGCTTCCATCCAGCCTTCCTTTGGAGACTGGTGCAAATTAGTTGTGGTCCCTGCTGTAATGGCCTGGTGGGCTGCATCAGCACAGGCCAAGAGGGGAGGGGAAAAGATCAAAACGCTAGCAACCTGCACTCCTGCTGTGAATAGGCACTGCATCTCTCCCAGGATGGATTCATCAGTAGCACCTTAAAGACTAACCAAATTTGTGGCAGGGTATGAGCTTTTGTGAGTCACTGCCCACTACTTCAGAACTCACAAAAGTTCATCCCCTGCCACAAATTTGGTTAATCTTTAAGGTGCTACTGGACTTTTGCTCTTTTCTACTGATACAGACTAAGGCTGTGGTCACACAGCAAGCTTATTGCGATTTGTTCCCGCTGTATATTTGATTGGGGATATTTTTTGTGGGTTGGGATCAGTGTTCCCTCTAAGGTGAGTTAGTGTGAGCTAGCTCACAGTTTTTTAGCCTATGGCTCACCCATTTTTGTCTTAGCTCAGGAAGAATGGCTCCAGAGCAAACTAATTTATGCAGTAGCCAATTCACTTGCTCACAACTTTAATGCCAGTAGCTCACAAACTAGAATTTCTGCTCAAAAGACTCCACAGCTTAGAGGGGACATTGGTTGGGATGATCACACATCCCTCCCTGAACCACCTACATTGTGTGATAAGGCTCCAGGCACTGTCCAGATAGTTTTTTAAAAATTCCTTTGCACATGCACATATGCGCATGGCCAAATAACTGCTCCCACTGGGATGTGCTGTACTCCCTTGTTTTTGCAGTGTTTTTTCTTCCCAAACAATGAACTAAATAATCCACTGATGTACAACCGAGTGCTGGAGTCTATATTTGTGTGCTTGAATGTTCATGCACTGAATATATTCAGTGCAGGATTGCTCATGCGCACAATTGCAAAAGCGGGGGGGGGGGAGATTCAGCACAAGAAGGACGTTCAGATAACCTAACCACATTCATAGCAAGAGATGGCTATCCAGATTGGAGAAACTGTGGATTCACAGCGCAAATATTCAGAAAGTACTTGATTTTTCCGGTGTCGGAAAAATCACAAGGAAACCAGGAGGATTGTGGGGGTGACTCTGCCTAAATACGGGAGACAGATGTGGCCATCTGATCAGCCCTTTTAATGTGATAGGGAAGAGTGGTGAAACCCGATCAAAATGACCGTGTGACCACAACCTAACATGGCTACCCATCTTGATCTATCAGGATGGATCATGTTCTATTAAGTAAACAAATGACAGTGTAGCTGAAAAGCATGGAATGCTTCCACATGGAGGTTTTTCTCTGCTTTAGTATCCAAACTGGAGAGAGACAGAGAGTGTTTGGGGAGCATCCACATGGTTTTGAGCTGTAATCCTTTCCACATCCTCAGTACATTCTTTCCCAGTCTTGGTTTTTGGGAAGAATATAATATATATATATTATTGCACCATCTGGACAGAGAGGTGGGTATTCTCAAAAGATCCAGCCCACATTGGCTCCATTTTCTGTCTTTCAGTCCCTCATGGCTTCCCTTTTCCCCACTGACACTGGAGGATTTTGTGGGTTTTTGAACAGTAATTGCTATAGGTTTTACTGATTTTATTTTTAAAAAATGCCCTTCAGCGGCATGGTGGGGAAAAAATGCAAGATTTATGGTGGCTGATGGAGGAAAGTGTGCAGAAAACTCCCACGTAGAATCTCTGTTGTCAATGTGAATGTCTCTGCATTCGTAAAGGCAATGAATGCCAAAATTGAGAATCTTCACCAGGTGGATAAAGCCAGGATCATCTCTTATTGACAGCTCTCTGTTTTCTGTCTGTCCAGAAATTATTCATCCCATTATTCATTATGCACAATAACTGCATCTTTACACAATGATTTCCAACAGGATTTACCAACAGTTCACACTCTGCTATAACTCCTCCTCTCGCTCCCTCCCCCTGCTTTCCGTGAGTTTGTTCACAAAAATCTCAGTTAAAAGATTCTTCCATGTCAAGTGCATCTAATGAAGTGAGCTCTGACTCGCACAAGTTTATAATGGAATAAATTTTCTTTAGCCTTAAATGTGTCCTTGGACTTCTGTTTTATTTTTCTGCAGCAGGCTAACACAATCATCACCACCCTGGCTTCATTCCCACCCAAAGTGTGTTACACTCGGGTGTATGAGTGAGTGTGAGAAGGCCGCTTGCATGTGTGAGTATGAGTGTGTGTATGAGAAGGCCAAATGGTAAGTCCACTAAGTTTCATTCATTCTTGACTTAAGCTTCAGAAATAAGAAGAGTGTTCAAGAATATGAAGAGACTTTTAGAGACAGCAAAAAGCAACAGCCATTCTTCTTCTAAGAGGATTACTAAATTGTGTGCTAGAACCACAATGGAAAAAATCGACATCCTCTTAAGGATCTCTCTCTCTTCCTCACACACATAAACATATAACAATTGCTAGTGTTCCATGACACTGAAGCATGACCAAGAGGCAGAATTCAAGCCGTGACTATTTTATTCATTTTATTTATTTAAAAGATTTTTATGCTACCTTTCCAACCCAATTTGGGTCCCCAGGGTGATGAACATGACAATGTTTGAACATCAAAAACAGCATTTAGAATCCTTTAAATACTTCAATAAAAACACATGAATGGCAAAGCTAGAGGGGAGACCATTTATAGTTATTGAAAGATACGCCAAAGGAGACAAAAAAAGTCCTCTCCTGCTGACAGGAGACACTCATTGAGGGAGAAAGACGAATCTCCCTGGGGAGGGAGTTCCAAAGTTTTGGTGTCACAACTTAGAAAGACCGTGCAGATGAAGGGATGGGACTATGCAGATAGGAGCCACCTTGATTCTGCGTGGCTGGCTGGAATCACAACAGAAAGGGAATGAGTTTGGCCTCCACGCCAATGCTCCCTCTAAGCTGTGGAGTCTTGTGAGCAAGAATTCTACTTTGTGGGCTACTGGCATTAAAGCTGTGAATGAGTGATTTGGCTCCTGCATAAATTAGTTTGTTCAGGAGCTCATCCTTCCTGAGCGAAGACCAAAATATGTGAGCCGGAGGCTAACAAACTGTGAGCTAGCTCACACTAACTCAGCTTAGAGGGAACACTGCTCCACACCAGTGGTGTCTCTGCCTGCCTCTAGTGCTTTCTCCCCTACCAAGGAATGTGCCCATCTCACTAAAGGGGGAAAGTAAAGTGCTTCATGGGACGACACTAATGGAGTGAGTGCTGCCTTCTCCTGACAGGAAGCCATGCCAACGGTTTGTCACACTCCAGCACTATTTGGAGGGAATATTCAAGCACCAGACACAGCACCCTCAAGAATTTTGCTCATTTAGAAACAGCACCCACGGAAAAGCAGTAATTCATATCCTGTTTTATTTATTTATTTTTTATTTATTTATCTTTATTTTTATACCCCACCCTCCCCACAAGTGGGCTCAGGGCGGCTTACAAGGGCACAAGTGCCATGTTTGTCACATGTTATCCTTTGAGAGCCAGTTTGGTGTAGTGGTTAAGTGCGCAGACTCTAATCTGGGAGAACCGGCTTTGATTCCCCACTCCTCCACTTGCACCTGGCTGGATGACATTGGGCAAGCCATAGCTCTGTACCAGCTGTTCTCTCAAGGACAGTTGTCTCAGAGCTCTCTCAGCCCCACCTACCTCACAGGGTGTCTGTTGTGGGGAGGGGAAGGGAAAGGAGTTTGTAAGCCACTCTGAGGCTACAAGTGAAGGGCGGGGTATAAATCCAATCTCTTCTTCTCTTCTCTCTTGAAGCAGGTTATGCTGAAAGCGTCTTGGCAAGGCTATCCTGTGTGATTCCTAGCTTGGCAAGGATTTGAAGTGGGAGGTGGTCACATCTCAGAGCCAGCTCTGGAGGGTTGGGTTGCCATTTCCCAAGTCCCAGTGGGAGTCCCCCCACTTTGGGGGGTTTTTGCCTACCACTGGCCATCTGGCTGGTGGGGAAAACCCTGCCCCCCAAAGCCATATCTGGGTGCAACATCCCCCAATGCAATGATGTCACCCAAAAGTGACGCAATCATATCTGGGACATCATGTGTGACGCTCTGGTTTGAGGGCAAAACTCTATGGTAATTTTGGCCTAAAACCAGATGGTGGAGGACACAATGAAGTAACTTCTGGGTGACATCATTGCATCAGCAACATCCTGGAACCCCCCCCCCCCCCCCAAAAAAAATCCCTCCACCAGTGCGGTGAGGGGACCTGGCAACCTTAGTGAGGGGGAACAAGCAAATAGGCCCTTGTGCTTTTGGCTGCAGCCCTGAGGTCTCAGACCCAAGAGATGAGGGGGTTTCCTCACCTTGTTCTTCCTCCCATTGCCATCCTCTTGTAGCCTGTGGGGAGAGACTGAGAGACCTCCTCATCAGCAACTCCCCCAGCCTGTTCTGAGGCCAGCATGGCAGTCTGCATTTGCCCCCTGGCTGCTTGGGACCTTTTGCCTGGGGGAGCCCTCACAAGGAGCTAGAAGAAGCGCCAGCTGTTCTTGCCGCTTTGCCCAGCCTCACATCCTCCTAGCTATGCTGCAAATCATGTGTTGGATCAACAGGGCTGGAGAAAAAATGCCCTGTCCCTTTAATTAATTTATTATTTATTTTATTTATTTATTGCATTTCTATCCCGCCTTTCCAGCGAACTGGCTCAAGGCGGCTCACAACATAAACATAAACACCTAAGTGGTTTACAATTTAAAATCATAAATACACAACATTAAAAAACGACTAACATAGCCGTACTGGCGGCATCTACATGCTCCTGGAGAGTAGTGGCAGCAGAAGGTTTGGCTTGTGGAACCAGGGCAATGTTGTCCTGCCATCTCCCCGGTGGCGGCTCCTATTTGAAAGCCTGGCGGAAGAGCTCCGTCTTGCAGGCCCTGCGGAACTGTAACAAATCCCGCAGGGCCCTGATGTCATCCGGGAGCTTATTCCACCAGTATGGGGCCGCCACCGAGAAAGCCCTAGCCCTGGTACAGGCCAGCTGCGCATCCCTCGGACCAGAAATAGTCAAGCGATGCTGGGTGCTTGACCTCAGTGCCCTCTGGGGCACATATGGGGAAAGGCGGTCCCTCAAGTAGGCAGGCCCCTGACCATATAGGGCTTTAAAGGTCAACACCAACACCTTGAACCGGATCCGGTATGCTATAGGCAGCCAGTGCAGCAGCCGCAGCACAGGCCGGATATGGTTAATAAAGCCTTCAGGTGTAGAGATAGGCAGCTGAAGCTTTTCATGGCATGGAGGTAAAAAACATCCCATCAAGCCTCAGCTGGGAGGGAAGGCAGCATGGTCTTGTCAGGTCTCAGAAGCTAAGCTGGGTCAGTACTTGGAAGGGAAACCACCAATGAAGACTGTAGAGGAAGGCAATGGGAAGCCACCTCTGCTTCTTGCTTGCCTTGAAAGCCCCTTGCTGGGGTTGCCATAAGTCAGCTGTGACTTGATGGCACACATGTATGTACATCTGTATGCCTCTACTAAATGGACAGCCCTGGGAAATAGACAGCTCTGATTGGGCCACCCATGTCCCTTTAAGAGGACAATACCATCACATCAGGAGCAAGAGACTGGTGTTGTCCAACTATTTAGCTAATTTCTTGACTCCCAAACTCAGGATAGTTTTCATTCTGGCCCATCTCAATGTTCTTCCATCCTCTTTACTAGAAGGGAGATACCGTGGTGCACCACTTCAGGAACATCTGTGTCCTGGCACTACTGGAGAAATTGAAACAGTTGGATGTACACTGCTACAGTGCACCTTCTATATTGACCTCAGATACATATTTACTACACTTATCTTTTACACTGATCTGGGAAGATCAGAGGAATGGGATACCTCCTTTCCTCTTGCAGACCTTGCATCTGGCCCCACTGGTGGACCTCCTGATGGCAGCTGGTATTTTTGGCCACTGTGTGACAAAGTGTTGGACTGGATGGGCCATTGGCCTGACCCAACATTGGCTTCTCTTATATTCTTATGTGCTTATGAAATCTTGGATACAATAATCAGATTATGTGCAGCTGCCAGAGTCTATCCAGGTACAATGCTGATTCAGTGACACCTATTTGCTTTTCTATATATATTTTAATAAAAGATTGTATATACATTCTTCTAGCCACTCTGTTCATGCATTTTTTATTCTGCTGGTCTATGACCGCAATAAATGACTGACGATTTCAAAGGGTATGGCTTTATGGTGGGATCTCTCTTCCTTCCAGCAAAAGCTCTTTGGGAAGTCCTCCTACACACAGCACTCTGAAGATGACTTTTAGCTGACTCTTAGCTTGGAATATCCAGTGTCTCTCTCATTCAATAGGCTACATTGAGTATTTTTCTCTTACAACAGAATGTTGGAGCCAGCAATAGTCTCTATGGCAGGCTTTCTGGCCTCCCCAGGGAGCAAGAAGTTGCTCCAGAATGTCATGATTCATCTACAGATGGCTGCTTGGATGGGACGGCATTGTGGCTTCCAATCAGAGAATAGCTAATCCTCACACATGCTAAGACTAGAACCTGGCCCAACTGTCAGCAGCTGCTCTGGCACCTGTGTTTTCCCTTTCTTCTCATATTCAGGAGTGTCCCACCCATTAAGGTCTCTGGATATTTTAGAATTATACCAACATCATGTCTAATTATTAAGTGTTCTTTCCAAGGGGGAAAAAAGATACTCTGCTTCTCTTTCAGTCTGGGCCAGATCCAAAGCCATTATGAGTCTTTATTGTGAGGTCAAAACTAGTCAAATCAAAATGAAAGACTCTGAATGCGGTGGTTTGTTTTTGGACACCTAGCTTACTCTGGAAGAGATGGTCATACCTATGCAATTCAGATTGCCAGGCTGCTGCCTGGAGATTTCCCTGGCACTTTTAAGTTTGCCACTGCATTGAGAGATGAGGCAACCATAGCTTGTCCTATCCATTTTGCCCCTCTCCCCTGGTCCTTTCCTTCTCCCACATCCCTCCACCAGGTGTCCCTGATCTGGAGCCTTGCTTCTTATCACAAGTAACAAATGCAGGACGAAAGGGCAGGAGAAGAACATGAGCATACCCTAGCCTTCTGTGCCTGTGATTGGCTTAAGGTCCCTTGGTTGCAACCTAGTCTTAAAGAATTGCATTTGTACTCTCTGAACTTTAACAATGAAGTTAGAAGAAGCAATGGTGAGTGAGCAGATGCAACCAAGGGCTGGTCTTGTCTGACTTTAAGAGCTGCAGAGCGGAGGAGATTTCCCCAACATCAACATTTGTTGTGCCTGAATGACAAGTTTCTGCTGCTGCCCGAATTCCTCCTCCAACACAGATATTAAAGGGACAGCATCTCTGTTCTTTGAATCTTTCTAATTATGTTTCAGGTGTCTGTGAGCTTGTAAGCCAGGGATCTACAGGGAATCACGGGGAGGGGGAATATACAACTGGGAATCTCTCCCAATAGCACGAGACTGATGCACTCTCCAGATAGCTCAGCTAGTCTTGTTGCTCAGCTAGCCCTGAACTTCAGCAGTCTGGCATTGTAGAAGAATCGCCTGTTGCTCAGGAGCGGGTGAGTAGGGAGCTACCATCTAGCCCTGAGAGGCATACCATAGGCAGCAGTGCTTTTTTAATTTCCCCTTCACTAATCTGTATGGAAGAATGGAGTTTTGGAGGGTTACTTAGTGGGGGGAAACAATGAACACTTAGGGGCTTGAGTAGACCACTCTTCCCTGCCCTTTATGTTTTCCATCCCCCTTCCCCGTATTCCATGATAACAATGAATGTGCTCAGTTCTCACCAGGACATTTGAGATAGGATGGTTCTTTTTTTTTTTTTTTTTGAAAACATGGGGGGGGAGTTGGTTGGGGGGGTTGCATACTTGGGGAGTCCCCCCAATATGCATAAACTTTATCTTGTTTGAGGACAGCTCCATTTCCTGCACCTCCTGATAGGCACTCCTCCAGCAAGTTTGCTATCAGGAAGAGAGATGAGCTGCCCCTATTTCAGAATAGACCAGCTGACTGTTCCAGTGTTTCACCCTTCATTTTGACATTTTGAACTAGTATTCTTACCTGTTTCACATTTTTCCATTCAATATAGTTAGGTGACACACTATATGTGCCTCAAGAACTGAGTTTTCAAAACCTTCAGCTTCACAGTAATGATTCTCCATTGTGGTATTGACTTCATTTAAACCAGAAAAAGCTCAACACAGATTTTTTTAAATTCCCACCTGAGACTCCACACTGAGGTTTCTTTAACATCAGCAGTTCTGCAAGACTAAGATTTATGGCTCTAAAGGCAAGGGGAAGAGGAAGCTTTCCCCCATGTGCTTGCAGGCTGTTAATGCAGATTTATGAATTGTTTCGTGAGGCTGCTAAAGTTACATAAATGTGCCCCGTAGCTGACCTTCCTTGGCAGCTTCCAGGATTTGCGACAGGAGTGCTGCTCATTACAAAAATGTTTTGGGATCCAAACCATTTGACTAATTCTAGACATTTGTTTCCAGCAAGCTGGATATTCTAACACTGAATCGCTTATCTTTAGAACGTCTCCTCTTGAGAGTTGCATGCTTTCACTGGCAGATGCATGGAAGAGATGGGCCTTTAGATGTGTGTGGGGGAATACACCCTCCTTCCATCTGGGATTAATTTCCATGCACTTCCATGCACTTTACTGGCTTCTAGTAAACTGTTCAGGAAGATAAGAAAACAGGATGGAATTTCTAGAATTTGCACAGTGTCAACTGGGGAATGGCAAATCCTACTCAAAAAAACATTTTAGAGCTTCTAAAGCACTTTGCATATATTAATTTTGTACAACAAATATGTAAGGGCAGGGTTATTATTCTCAAGTTACTTTGCCTAAACTCACCTTTTGAGTTCATGGGAAATGTGGAATTTGCTATGCAGGTCTAAATGGAATTATACCCATCTAAATTGATTGGAATCAATGAGTTTAGAAGGGTGAAACTCTGTTTAGGATTGCACTGTTAAAACTTGGATTTCTTCAGCTCAGGGACATTCCCAGCAAATATATATCATTATCCACAAACTACTGTTTCAAACAAGAAACATGCATGTACATAGAATAAAGTCAAGATGGCTTTAAAAAATTTGCTGCAATCATATCTGATCCCACTGGTTACTTTTGATGACACCTTCCCCCCATTTTTTAAATTGATCCTGCTTCCATATAACTCAAACAATACATAATGTAACATAGCATATATTACATACCTCAATACATTGTATGTTTCTTTCCCTGTTCCCTTTCTCCCCTCCCCCTCCCTCAAAAGACCAGCAATAATTCCTTATTTTATAACTGTAACCATAAGCACACCTTTTGAAGCTTAATCAATCTATCATTGTTGCCCCCCCCCCGCTTTTACCCATCTTAAATACTCTAACCACCTCTTCTTGACTTCCACAATCTTACCCTCACCTAGATTTTCCCATTTTAATATTGTTAATATGTCCAACTGTACCCATTCATATAAATAGCCATTCCATCTGTCTATAGTCCATTTTGTAGCATCTTTCCAACCAAGTGCTATAACCGCATGGGCAGCCCTTTTGATGACACCTAATTCTATGTTAAGCATGTGGACCAAATACAAAGAGTAAAGCGAGAATCTGTCCTTACCTATGTGTAGTAGCATAGAACTCCTTATAGTGTAGTAGCATAGAACTATGTGTAGTAGCATAGAACTCCTTATCACTGGGGGCTAGGGTCACACATACACACTTACGGCTGCAAGCCCAGGGATGACTGGCGCACCTCAGTGAGCCCTTATGGATATCATGACAACAGAGTGAATCGTCACATCTTTTCAATGCAATCCCAAATGCAGTGTTTTTCACTGCAGTTGGGTCACACATACTCAGCTGCCAAACAGCAAAAGCTGACTTGTTGATGTATGTGCATCACTTAAGTTCTGTGCACTTCAGGATAACTGGCAAGTTGAATGCCACGATGACAGTACTGAAAGGCACCGTATTCGAGGTGCTGCCAGGATATATGAAGATGTAGAGATGGTGTGTGAGGTTCTGGTAGTGGCTATTCCCAGCCCTCATCTTCCAATGGATGTTGAAGGGCTCTACCCTTTGGGGACACAGACAGGGAGGGGAGGAGATTCTCAGGCATCCAGTTTCTCTGCTTTCCTCCAAGCTACTCCTACATTCCCTTGGTTGTCCAGCTGTGTCAAGTGTTCCTTCCTCCTGAAATTCTGGTTATGAAGGATTAAATAGCACTTGGTAACCCTCACACCAGCCCCCAACCTCATGAGATTTCCAAGCCACATTTTGCTTGTGTTGTTTCAAGCTCCCCCCTGGAATGATGGGATTGTTGCTCACTCCATTGTTTGCATCCTCCAAGACCCAAATCTTGTGCTGTCCCTCCAGTTCTTTGGCTGTTAGCATGCTTACTGCCCTGGGGACATGGCACCAAAGTTCAGCTGTTTGATGGCAGCATCATTGGGTTTGGGTGTGTGTGTGGCCACATCAGAATTAGAGGGGCCACCTCCAGACATGGTGTGATATCTGTGATGGCTCATATTGTGATTTGAGAACAAGTAACACAATCTGAAGCATCTCTGTGCTAAACAATCCCCCCACCCCACCCCAACTATTGATTTGCAGAACGCGTTTGGAAGATCTAGAACAAAACTTCATGCGCTGCAGTCAAATAACAAATGCTTCTCTTGGTTCACCTCTCCTTTGGAACCTTGCTCCTCCTGTGTCCACCTGATGAAAGCAGCCTAAAACCAGTGTGCATACCACTAAACTTCAGGGCTGCAGAGTTACAATGAAAACAAAATTGTGCCATAAAAGCATACAGCTAAAAAAGTACAGAAAGATGCAACAGCTTATTCATCCAGACATGTTGTCATTTGATCACAATCAACACTCGATGCATGTGCATGTGTGAAACAGCCCATCCTTTACGTTGGTCAGGTACACAGAAACCAAGAAATAGATATTCATGCGTGAACTGGGCTTCAATTTCACTGTTCTCCAGTATACCTTGTTATTTCCTGGGGTTTTTTAAAGTGACTAAATAAAATGTACCTATTGCTCTGGTGACTGAAATCCTTTCACCACACTACATTTCTGTAACTCTTCACAGGAAGTCAGTTCCAGTTAGGATTAAAAGATAACAAAATCAAGAGTGGATTCCCAGTGTGAGAGTCAAAGCAACACCTGAGGGTGGGGTGGCCCAATATTGAATCAAAATGATTTCCAAGAAAAAAAGCAATGATTTATCATTTTATTCTCTTTAGGGGAAACAGTCAACACAGTTCATCCACTGTTATTTTGTTCTTTTGCACGTGCAGAAGAGCCTAAATGGAGCTCTCCATTTTAAAGATGCTCAGAGTTCAAAAGATCTCCTTCAAAAGTAGTCGACATCCAACAATCCCTGTGTGGCCTTCCAGACCACACATGAGTGGCTTTATTGACTGCAATTGGCAGATTTCCAGCAGCAGCAGAAAGCCAAACAGCAATTGCAAAATTTGCCACAAAATCCAAACTCTTGGTTTGAATGCATTTTTTTTTTAAAAAACTTTTAATCTTTCCACTGCGCAAATACGCGGGATCTAAAGTATGCAGGGTGTGAAAGATTTTTGTGGATACCTATCACCTCTTCCACTTTGAGTGAGAAACTCCTGGGGATGGCTGATGGCAGAAATGTTTAAGGGGCAGCATGAGGATAAGGCTGCTAAATTCAAAGAAAGAGTTCACCTTTGGTCCCAACAGAGATTTGGGTTGGTTGCCACTGCAAACAGTAATCAGCCTCACACGAAGTGTTAGAAAGACCAAACATTAAGGAATGACCATGCCTGTGCCTCTCTATGGCAGGCTGAAAACAGCCAGTCATTTCCCCAGAAAGGACTTTCCTGGGGGCACCTTCTTTTTTTTGGGGGGGGGGTCACAACTCAGACCCCATAAATTCAATTCTCACCAAACTTGGATGGCAGGTAGAGGAGAGTCAGTTGAAAATCCCCTGCAAGTTTGGTGTCTTTAGCTGGCAAAGGATTCATTCTATATACTCCTGAACCTGCGCCTGTCAAAATAACCACCTGTGGACAGAAGCCACTTCAGGAGGTTCAGGAGTGTATAGAGTGGACCCTGTGCAAGCTAGAGATACCAAACCCACAGGGGACCTCCCCTGGATGCTCCTCTACATGCCCTCTAAGTTGGTGCTTTGAAGTTTTATAAACATATTAATTGAGTGGAAACAGTCTGCCTGGAAATGTATCTGCTCATGAATTGGCACAAACCTCCACAAACATCTTGAAAGTTCGTGGAAAGTTTGTGCCAGTCACCCTGCTGCTAACTTGACTTTGCAAAGCACAAACTAGCCAAAATTCATCAGAAACTTCAGTTCATGAGCCAGTTCATGCCCATCCCTATCCATGAATGCACATTAATGCATCAGATTGTTTAGCTCAGCTCTTGCACAAGATCCCTCCCCCCCCCCCCGGATACACATGATACTGCAGAGTACACATGTGTGGTTTGTCCATAATGTGAAATCCACCCATACCACACAATTCAGTTCCTCAGATATAATCCAGGTGAATGAAATCGAGCCACAGAACACAGACTGCTACTTTCCTTGACAAGCATTAGTTATAAACTAATAGAAAACATATATATCTAAATAGCACCACACCATACGGTGGCTATCCTGCCATACTGGGCTTGTATGACAATCAGCTTTTTTCTTTGAGCTCCCTTTATTTTCCCTGCTTACTCTGTTGTTTAGCAGAATAAAATCAAAATTATGACAAGTGGGGGCCCATGAAGAACTTGCAGGGAGGCGGCATCCCATTCCCCTTGCCTTTACTTTATTTTCTGACACTTATCCCCTTTTTCTTTCAACCCCCACCACTTCAGTCACTCCCCCCAACACCTGTCTGTCAACCTCTACTCTGTTGCTATTTTAGCAAGGGGGCAGCAATAACTCCCCCAGCCTCCAGCTTTGCCTGGTTGGTGCGGGGAAAACTACTATTCTTGTGCTCTCCCTATCCTCTAGCTTTGCCAGGACAGCGTGGGGGGGGGGGAAGCAATGACTCCTGCACCCCCCTACAGCTTTGCCAGTTTGGTGAGGAGGGGAGCAGTGATTCTTACACCCCCAGTGTTGTGACCTCTGAGGACAGTGACAACTCCTCCCCCCACTACCTCCATCTTTGCCAGCTGGATGGGGGAGTAATGCCAATTTGTCCCTTCTCTTGCCCTCCCCCTCTTCATACTGTGGTAGGTGTTGCAGCAGAGACCCAGAACTCGGCACTGCTCCTGGAATCCACTGCTGATGCAAATGAGCCTGGTGTTGCTCCCGGGTTCTGCTGCCACAGCTGGCCCTGGAGTGGCTCTCTCAGGCTACCACCACCAAGGAAAGGCCCAGAGTAGTTCTAGGAGGTCGCTGGCAATGCTGGGTCTGGAGAGGCTCTCTTGTCTGCACATGAGCAGACAAGACTATTTTTTGAGGGGAATTTGACCCTCCCATGTAATTTTTAACAGGTATCAGATTTTTCTCCAAACTTGGGGGAGTCCCCCAAGTTTGGAGAAAAATCTCCTTTCTCTCAGAGTGGGCCCAAGCTGTGGATTTAGATATTCCCAGATTTGTCCATACTCAAGAAACAGATATATAGATTATAAGAAGGGCCTTGTTGAGTGAGACCAAAGGTCAATCTAGTCCAGCAGCCTGTTTCCCACAGAGGCCAACCAGATACCTCTGCAAAGCTCAGAAGCAGAGAGAGAAAGCTATAGCCTACCCTGCTGCTGCCTCTCAGCCACTGGTATCTGGAGAGACATCGTAAGGATCCCACTTGATTAAGACTCACTGATAGAATCCTCCGTGAATGTGTCTGTGATGCTCAGTGAATGCATTTCCTCCTACTCTGGGTGTTATTTTTCTAGCTTAAATTAAGAAAGTCTGGGAACATTAAAATAGAAGACATTCCCAGGATACCATCACTTCATGGTTTCAATTTGATCTTCTAAAGAATTTTCTTGTATCATAACATCTCTCATCCCTATTTATAAATCCCAAGCGTATGCATAAAATGGATCATGTAAAATAGCAAAGCAGAGAGACTGAGGAATTCACTCTGGAATGTTCAAAGGGGCTTAGAAGATATCTGTTTTAAAACCAACAGGAGAAAGAGGAAACTCACACCATTCCGAAGCACTGTAACGCTTATGTTCAGCTCCAGAATATGACATCCCATATTTATCTTTATTAGAACATTTTTTTCGATCTCATTTCAGGTATGGTAGCTGTTCAAAACACATATAGGGCAAATCATATGTGTGATTTTCAGATAACATTTCACTTATGGTTGAGCCAGATTGTCACATGACTTTCATTTGTGCTCCAACACCCATTTTGAAGAGATAAGGGGTTTTTTTTGGCTATGTCCCTCATTTTTGAAAAAAGTTTGCTAATTTGACACTTTTTAATAAATCTGAAAGGTCATACATGTCAGGCAGAGGAGGAACCAGTATTGCTGAAATAGGAACCACGGCTATTGTCCCACGGGTTCTGCCCCTGCAAATATTTGCTGCTACTCACCACCACTTGCCATGTGGTACTCTGCAACCAATAAAGGGGAGGTAATCGTGACAATATGTCTGCCAGCTGAATATCATTTGGTTTGAACTTCCATTTTCCTCCAGCTGCAGGCACTTAAGTCTGGGCAGAGCCAGAAGTAAACCAAAGGGCAAGAATCAAAGGGGGCCTTCTCCATACTGCACAGGCTATGAGCCTGAGGCTGCGGTCACATGGTTGTTTTGATCAGGTTTCACTGCTGTTCCCGCTTGCATTTTAATTTGCTGATCAGACGGGCCAATTCACCTCCTGCGCCAAAGCAGGCTCACTCGCACAATCCTCCTGGTTCTCTACCACATTTTCCTGCACCGGGAAGATCAAGTACTTTCCAGGTTCTTGCGTTCTGAATCTGTGATTTCACCAATCTGGACAGCCATCTCTCGCAATGAATCCGATTAGAATTGTCTGACTGTTCTTCGGCGCGCTGCGGTCACCCCCCCCCCCCCAGCTTCTGCCTTTGAGCACATGAGCAATCCCTCGCTGAAAAAAAAATTCAACGTTTAAACATTCAAGCACACATCTTCCCAGGAAGTGGAAATGCTTTGGTGAAAGCACTGTACAATTTACATAGGTTTTCTTTTGTCCTGTGAGGAGAACAGAGGCTCAGGGATGTGTGTGTGTGTGTAATCTTCAAACGGCTGTGTACACCCCCCACTGTGTGCGCATGTGCTCACGTGCTCTACACCATGTGGAAAGTGCTGCTGTTCAATTTACACAAGGTATCCATCTGCAGACACACACACACGCCCCAACATCCTCTCCTCGCTGCCCTCACCAGCACCACCACATCACATGCCAGCATGGGGAGATTACAGCGGGGCTGGATGAGCACTTCCTTGCCTTCCTCAGCGGGCAAGCCTCGAGTGCCCACTGCACTGGCTGATGGAGAGGATGGCTTCCCCCTCGCCTTGCCTCCCCCAGCCGCTGCTGCCTCTCCTGCCTCCTCCTCCATCCCAGAGGAGATGGTGATTTGGAGTCCGGAATTCAGGATAGGGGAAGTGGGGGGAGCATCAGCCAGCAGCGGCAGGAGCAAGCAAGGAGCAACCAAAACAAACCCTGCCATTTGTCAACAGCTCATTTGCAAAGGAAATCTGAGATCAGCCCCTGAAAGATAGCAGGGACAAGACAAGCCCTAAGCACCATGCTGCTCTGCAAGGGAGACAGTGGTGATTCAGCCATGTGCATATGTGCATGTGCAAAGCAATTTTTTTTAAAAAACCCTCACACTGCATTGCACAGCTATCTAGATGGTGCCCAGAGCCTCATCCTGCAATGCTTGTGGTTCAGGGAGGATGTATAATCATCCCAACCTGAAAAAAAAATATTCCAGATCTAATCTATAGCAGGAAGAAATCACAATAAATTTGCCATGTGACCACAGCCTGAGTGAGCTGGCTTAGTGTGTCCAGGACCAGACCAGGAATTAGAATGGCACTGTGTATTTGCTGTTGATTGTTTGTCTAAATTATATTTATATTAGATTGGCCTTATGTCATATCATAACACTGCTTCCAGGGAAAACCCAGAAGAGACATCAGTCTTTTCTAGGAATCCCCGTGAATTTACATCAAAACATTGCTGACAGCAGTCCCCGTCTCCCAGTGGTTGCCAGGCTATTTCCACCTAAGCTTCCCAGTCTAGGAGAAACAGAAGACCTAGAATGGCATCACATAACCTCTCACCAAACTTTACCCAGCCTAGGCACCCTCCCCAAATTTTCAGGAAGTTTCTAAACCAGAGTTAGATAACTTTATTTAAAAAGCAAAGGAAGGGGAAAGCTGCTGCTGCATATGATTATTTGCATGAAAAGGGGGATTGGGTAAGATTTCAGACACATGGTAGAATGCAAAATACAGATAACACAGTAAGCTAACACAACCTGACTAAGCCTAGCTTAATAGCATATAGTTCTTCATAGGTTCTAAGCCATGTGGGTTTGACCTGGGCCTATCCTACAAGAGACTCCTCTTCCCTTGCTTGCTCCCGAAAAAGGCAATAGTAACTCTTCCCTCAGGCTTTTATCAATTGTCTTATAATCACTTCCCCTTGCATGGATAGGTGCTCTGTTCCCGCTCTGGCTGGTACTCACCCAATCAGTTGATTCCTTTTGGAGGAGAAACCCTGTCCTTCTCTCTGAGGCTTTGTGATTTGCTGTCCTGTTCCTGCTCTGACTCGAGACCCTGCCTGAAGGGATAGCTTAGTTTTGGAGCTTAATTAGAAACAGGGAACTCATGGGGATCAGGATGGGTCTTCTGACAGGATTTGGAAAAGGGATGATTACTTTCTGCTCAGCCTAATTTTAACCATGCATTCCTGTCTCTCCAGTTTCACCCAGTCCCTAGCTAAGTACTGTAAGTGCTTCAAAGCAAGTTTTGAAGACAAGGGAAGGAGCCCAGTGAAATCAACACACTTTTTTTTTGTCTGGCAGAGGCTCAGCATCTTTAACTGCTGAGTGCCAGGCAAAAGTTCAACAACGACAGCTTGCCTTCTCATCTCTTTGCCTGTCTGTCATGTAGCTGATTTGTTAAAGGCCCTGTCAGAAAACTGAGGGCATCCATAATGCACCAGGGACCAGAAAATTGCTACCATGCCCTTTCCCCTAGATTGCTGGTTTTTTATTTTTAAAAATTAACTCCAGCCCCTATGAGCCATGCGAGAATGTGCATGCATGAATTATGGCTGATCTGAACAGTTCACCTGCCTTTTCTGTAAATGAACACTGGTCATGCAAGCGTGATGAACCAAGAACACACTGAAAAAGCAAGCCACCCAGTCTTGAAACACTATTTTCTTTAGTCAATCAAGTGCTTACAACAGGAATTTGGCAGGCATAGGTCAAGACTCAAGAGGGTGGTGTTGGAAAAACTACAGTTCCTCCGGGGCGGTGTGAAAGAATGTGCATTTGTGAATGGATTCAGATCCAGGCAATTTGCCTTTGTCGTTAAGAGCCACCAGGTCAGGCAGCGGTGAGAGATAAAGCAATAGC
The DNA here is from genome assembly GCA_029233225.1 of Lepidodactylus listeri. Taxonomy (NCBI): domain Eukaryota; kingdom Metazoa; phylum Chordata; class Lepidosauria; order Squamata; family Gekkonidae; genus Lepidodactylus; species Lepidodactylus listeri. The sequence goes on along the minus strand of JARCFY010000004.1, from coordinate 120,194,162 downwards.
TGACCATAAAATTGTTAATGTTTTATTTAATTTACTTCATTTACACCCTGCCTTTCCCCTCAGTGAGAACTCAAAAGAGATTACATCCTCCTCTCTTCCACTTTATCTGCACAAAAAAACCTCTGAGGCAAATTAGGTTGAGAGAGTGTGACTGGCCCAAGGTCACACAGCAAGCTGCCGTGGCAGAGGGAGGATTCCAACTTGGGTCTCCCATATGCTAGTCTGACACTCTAACCACAACACCACATTCGTCTGCTTGAATAAAAATGTGCCAAGCGACCGCAGCCAAGGGGAGCTGTCAGAAAGCTGAAGCATCCACACAGCAGTTTTCACCACACTTTTCTCTATAGATAGTCCTAATGTTACAACACTGTAGCAAGCTACCCATTTCCAGCTTTTTGAAAGCCCCCAAAAGCCCCCTGATGGCATATGTGTGTGTGGAAAGCCATGAGGGATGAAACAAGAAAATTGGTCTCAGTGTGGGCAGGACCTTCAAAAATTAATAACTTTCCATCCATGCAGCATTCACACACATGCAGTCTTTCTAAAAAGAACATAAAAGCCCAGGTTTGGGAAAGATCAGAAGAAAGAGGAGAAAACCCAGAGAGTAGAGAATTAGGGGGACTTTACCCTGCTCCAATTAGGATGCCAAACCAGAGCAAAACCGCAGTGTTGAAGCAACCAATTCATTAATGTGCATACATCAGACATGTGGTGTGGCAGCAGACTGCAAGTCTTTGGTGTGCGCATGTTGGAATGATGCTCTGTTTTTCATGTGAGTACACCCTGTGAAAATTTTTTATTTATTTATTTATTTATTTTTTACATTTTCACCCCGCCCTCCCCGCAAGCGGGCTCAGGGCGGCTTACAAAGTGGCGCAGCGCCAGGTTAAAACAACCAGTTAAAACAGTTAAAACATCATTAAACAATTCAATAAATTCCACTAAAGTGCTCACAGTGATGGTAGTCAGTTTATGTCCAGATGGCATCCTGCAGTTTCTCTTTGTGCCCTAGTGTGGATTCCTTCGGGCCAGCTTTCATCTCAGATGACAATGAAGATGGTTGATAGTAGGTGGGTGGTGGCGGCGGCTCCTAATTGAAAGCCTGGTGGAAGATCTCCATCTTACAGGCCCTGAGGAACTGCATAAGATCCCACAGGGCCCTGATCTCCTCTGGGAGCTCATTGCACCAGGTTAGAGCCGCCACCGAAAAGGCCCAAGCCCTAGTGGCAGCAAGCCTGGCTTCCCTCACCCCTGGGACTGAGAGTCGATGTTGAGATCCTGACTGAAGTGCTCTCTGGGGCAAATGCAAGGCAAGGCGGTCCCTCAGGTATGTTGGAACCCTGGTCATATAGGGCTTTAAAGGTAAGCAACAGCACCTTGAAGCGAATTTGGTACGCTATAGGCAGCCAGTGGAGCACCGCCAGGACAGGCCGGATGTGATCCCGTTTAGGGAGATCCATCAGTAATCTGGCCGCGGCGTTCTGCACCAGCTGAAGCTTCCGGATTTGTGACAAGGGCAGCCCCATGTAGAGAGCGTTACAGTAGACCAATCTCGAGGTGACTGTCACATGGATCACTGTGGCCAAGGGGAGGAGGAGACTGCCACTTCACTCTCCACAGTTTCCCGCTGTCGAGCCGCCGCTAGATGGCATTCTGGGCTCCAATCCTCCCCCTGATCCTGTCACTCACATCCAGTCTCCCGTCCAACTCCAGCCACAGCTCCAGTCTCCCTGCTCTCCCGGAGCTGCCCCTGGATCTCCTGGGTCGTCTGGCCTCCCAAACTTGAGCTGCTGTCTCTCCTAGTCCAACTCAGATCCACAAGCCCCGGCACATCCGCCCTCGCCCAACACCTCCTCGGGCCGCTGCTTGCTGGCTGCTGTGCTCTCAGACCCCCAGGCCCACGTCTCCCACAGCTCATCATCCACCGCAATGCTGGCAGGCTTCCCACACAACCATGGGAGCTCCCAGAGGGGAGGGGCCATCCTCAGACATCCCGTTCGCCCACTTGGTGTCTTGGCACACTTCCAGAGCCTCTGCCACCGCAAATTTATCCCCCCCCCAAGATGGCCACCAGAGCAGGGTAGAGGGTTCTTGCAGGCTGGCAGGCATTATCCTTGTGCCAGTCAAGATGTCACACCAGTCCAAGGCAGCGTGGTGCTGCCTCGAGTTGTCACCGTGTGGAGTGGGTATAATGGGGTGAGTTGCTCTTTTTCCACCCCTTGCAGCATGCCCCTCCAGCAGTAGAAACGAAGCCTGCTCTAAATAAGTAGCAGGTTGGTGTTGTTCAAGTGCAAAGTTAGTTATCCACAATCCGTTGCAGGGGCACGAGCAAAGCCTCCCTGCAACCTCACTGCCATCATTTAGGAAGCAGAGTAGGCTAGTAGATTCATTGGATGTGACCATGGTTACCGATATGTCCCTCCAGAACCAGTTCTAGATTTTGGGAGACCCTGGGCAGAGAGTGTTTTTTTGGGGGGGGGGGGCATGCCCACTACTATGTCCTCTGTCTCGCCCAGCAACCCATGGGCACCTACCTGCCAATGCATCCTACCTCTACCCACTCACAAACTCTCCCACTATCTGCAGCCACAACTGCCTATCAACACCGCCTGCACACCCTTTCCCTAATGGTGCTGGGTGGTGGGTGTAGCTAGAGTGCCGCTGCCATGGTCATTAGGAATGGCAATGCTTTGGGCATCACCCACGTGCCCTTCTCCAACAGCACTAGGCAGCATAGGCAACTGGGAGCACAAGTGACAAAACACTCAACACCCTTACCCTCACCACCACCATCACAACCTTTATGGGCATAGCTATAACATCAAGACAGAGCACTCACTTGTGGGCAGTGGAAGGGGGTGAGGGCAGGCATCTGAGGAAAAGTGTGATTACAGAATCAGCAGCAGTGGGGCCTGTTCAGAATCCATGTGTCCTGGCAGATGGCCCACCTCAGGGTGTGCTGATGCCAGCCCCATGTCCTTCAGTTCCTAGGAATAGTCATATTATGGAGGATAAAGGAACAAGAGGGGTTGGATTCTTTTGCGTGATGATGATTGCAGTCAACTGGATTTTAATCTTGACATTTGAGAGACCCTTTGCTGAGGGCCCTGCTACACTTGACCATTCTATTTTGATCCAGCCTGGGAGAGGTTGTTTATTTCTTCAAAGGGCTTGCTGGGTGAAAGATCAAAGAGCAGCTTTGGAATCTGCACTTTTGCTGGTGTGATAGATGCTTCTCCATCTGACTAAGAAGTGGTCCCGGGCTGGGCCTTCTCCTGTGACGCCCATCCTTGCTCAGCAACATGACCTGCTTTCCAAAGTGGGGTCAGCTTCTGGGGATGGAATTTAGAAAATCCCAAAGTCATTTGTGCTTGCCTAGCAAAACAGAAGCCCCAAACATTCTTTCACACTCACTCACCCTGGTAAACAAGTGATGGGAAGAACATTCTTTATGGTTGCCCAATTTCTCTGTGCGTTTAACTTCTCTGTGTTTGCGACATGGTAGAGGATGTTTGGTGCATGAGCAAGCGAGACGATGGGCAAACATGCCTCCTGACAGCTGAGCAAACTGTACCGAAAATCCAGCAGCTCATAAAAGGGCATAAGGAGAAAGCAGAATGACATGCGTGGCTTGGCCCCCACAGGCTAGAACAGTTGTCTTGCTCTAGGGAAAATTTAATCCTAAAGTCTCATCTCTGTGAACAGTAAAGGGCACGTATGTAAATAAGAGAGAGAAAGAGACCCTGGTATGAAAGTCACTTGAGTTTCGAGGATCCTTTGGACTAAATGGGAACCAATGTGGCACAGTAGCTATAATGTCAAACTAGGATCTGAGAGACAGGTTCAGATCTTGACTTTTCCATGGAATCTTGCTGGGTGACCTTGGGCCAATCACTCTCTCTCTCTCAGCCTAACCTCCTTCTTTGGGTTCTGTGTCACAAGGATAAAACAGAGGAGGAAAGAATGATGACATAATGATGCTTTCGGTCCCCATTGGAGAAAAAAGTGGGGTTTAGATAAATAAACGGATGTTGAGAGAGTGACAAGGAGGTTAGGGGTGTGTTCCTTTAAGGGCCAAGCATGCCAGAGGACACACCAATGCTACTCACAGTGCCTATATTCCAAAGGGCTAGAACCATGGCTTGCAAGCAGGGTTCATGGAAAGAGGGAGGCCTTCCAAAAGCATGGCTATAGCTGCCAGCCAGGCCTAACGGAATATGTTGGATTGCTTGCCCAGCTAAATAAAAACAAGAAGTAGTTGGGGATGGTGTGGACATCTGAAATGAAGGGGAGGCGGCCCGGTTACAGCTGTGCCACAAACCTCAGGGCAGGCATCCTCTTCTCTGAAGCTTCAGAAAACTGGTGTCTTCACCACTACCACTGCCCTGACCCAGCCAGGTGGCAGTCCTAATTTCAGAGCTGGATTTACACTCAAACTAAGGAAATTACTGCTCAATGCTATATGAAATGCCTGTAAATAATATACTTTGTACTTTAACTAATTAGTTAAGGCACACTTCTTTTTGGTAATGCTATGGGGCTTCTTCAAGGGAAAACGGCATAGTATAGCCTGATCTCATCAGATCTTGGAAGCTATGCAGGGTGGAGATCACCAAGGAAGACTCTGCAGAGGAAGGCAATGGCAAACCACCTCTCTGCTTCTCACTTGCCTTGAAAGCCCCTTGCTGGGGTTGTCATAACTCAGCAGCAACTTGACGGCACTTAGCTTCTTCAGCTTGACATAGCTTAGGCCCTAAGTGTCCTGCCTGATAGCTATTCTTCTAGCTCACCAACTATTTTCTAGCAGTGCTCCTGTACACTCAAGAAGTTTACTGCATTTATTCAGAAGGCAACGTTCTCTCCCCCACATCTGCAGGTGAGGAATAAGGAAGTGCCCTCTGCACCCATAAGAAGGTTTGGACCCCCACACCTCATACACCCCCATCTTCAGCAGACTCTCCCCTTCAAGCGGACATATGCTGTGTCCCGGTCCAAAGGGCAGTTCTTGTGCTAGCCGCTCCAAAGTGTGGTGCCCAATGGACAATCACACCGACAGACACTGGGGCCGGGCTGTACCCCAAAAGAATCTTTGGACCCCCCCCAAATGACACATCCCCACGTTCTGGGGACAGTCCCCTGCCAAATGACACACAGCACTGCCTGGTCCAAACACTGGTTCTTTTTTTTTTAGCGAATAAATTTTTTATTTTTCCATTATTCTCAAATGCAATTGGCTTTTATACATATTCCATTCTTTATAAAGTTGCACATTTAGATAAAAAGATATAAACATTAAATGACTTCCCACCCCACCTGCACCTTCATATATATCAACCGGTAAACATGTATTTCAAAAGTATTTGCCTCCTAAGGTAACATTTTGAGCTATTATAACTTTTATACATTTAAAATTTATATTAATTAAAAAAGAAAGAAAGTTTAGTTTCGCGGCTAACTAATAAATCATTTTTTATGTTATGATTCTGTCCCTCATTTCAGTAGTTAGAAAGTGTAAAGATATTGTCTTTCATATTCCATTCTCGTTCCATATATTCCTTCAAATCTTTCCAATCTTCTGAGAACTTCGCTGAGTCTTGATGGTCCAAACACTGGTTCTGATGCCAAGAGCTTCTATTCGGAGTGCCTCCCAGAGGCCTGTATTTCAAAGGTGATTTGAATAAGGAAGTGCCCTCTGCACCCATAAGAAGGTTTGGACCCCCACACCTCATACATCCCCATCTTCAGCAGACTCTCCCCTTCGAGTGGATATATGCTGTGTCCTGGTCCAAAGGGCAGTTCTTGTGCCAGCCACTCCAAAGTGCGGTACCCCATGGACAATCACACAGATAGACACTGGGGCCGGGCTACATGCCCCCCAAATCTTTGGACCCCCCCAAATGACACATCCCCACACTCTGGGGACAGTCCCCTGCCAAATGACATACAACACTGCCCGGTCCAAACACTGGTTCTGATGCCAAGAGCTTCTATTCAGAGTTCCTCCCAGAGGCCTGTATTTCAAAGGAGATTTGAATAAGGAAGTGCCCTCTGCACCCATAAGAAGGTTTGGATCCCCACACCTCATACACCCCCATCTTCAGCGGACTCTCCCCTTCGAGTGGACATATGAACCGAATAGAAGCACCTCATACACCCCCATTTTTAGTAGACACTCACCTCCGAGTGGACATACGATGTGTCCTGTTCCAAAGGGTGATTCTTGTGCCAGCCGCTCCAAAGTGCGGTGCCTTCAGGACAGTTACACAGGCAGACAGTAGGGCTGGGCTGGACCCACAAAACAATCTTTGAATCCCCCCAAATGACACATCCCCACGCTCTGGGGACAGTCCCCTGCCAGATGACATACAGTGAGGCCCGGTCCAAACACTGGTTCTGACACCACATGCTTCTACTTGGAGTGCCTCCCAGAGGCCTCTATTTCTAAGGAAATTTGAATAAGATACTGGTTTAGCTGCTTGTCCTTTACACTAGGCCTCTACTAAAAATGGGGAAGTCTGCACCAGTTGAAACTCTTATCTTTTACACAACTGCTTAAAGACACAGGGCTCCTCCTTAGCAACTGGCCACCCTATCTTTATAGCATCTGAACAGGCACAAATTAAGCAGATGAACTTCATCCTGGCACAAAGTAACAAAGAGCTTTACCTGTTTAATTTTCGAAGAGGTTTTTGCTAAAGGCATAGGAGCAGGACCACTGTATAGATTCTCAGACACAATTAAGAACCCATTCCAAATATAAAAAATGACACCTCTCTCTGAAAGATATCATCTACATTCCCAAGGTCATGAAATACTTGACCAAATAAAAGTTCTATGTTTGGACATGGCAGGTCCAAGCCCTGGAAAAGTCCCTGAGCTTTTAATGAGCTGTATCCAAGCAAAATCTCAGCTGCTTCATCTTTTCCTGTCGCTGCAGCTCTGGAAAGCCCCTCCCCCCCCCATTATGATGTCAGGTCAGTCCCAAGTTGCGTGTGTGGTACAGGCACATTCTCAGGTCTAGAACTGGAAGGATTACCCACATAATTTGAAGATGTCCATGGGCTTGAACTTTCTAAAGCGTCTGGAGGAATTGGAAGCCTCTTCATGGCCTGTTCTTGTTTGCGAATGCCAAATTAAGGAAACTATAGACAGGCTGATCTTCAGCTATTTCAGCTAGATCTAGGAAAAGAGCTGTTTCTTGAACAGATGGTGTTACCCTCCTAATTTTCACAGTGTAACAAATTTTCAGGAAAAAGACTAGCAAATCCTGAAGTGTTCTACCATAGTCCTCTACCAGGGGTTGGTACAGATTATCCTACTATTTGTTTTATAAATCCTGGGGTCTCCATTAGGCTTGGTCTACATAAATAGAATTAGTCGGGAGAGTCCTGAGGTGGAAGGCTAGGCTATACTGCTCCAAAACACCACTTCTGACTGTTCCTCCCACATAATAAACTCTTCGCAAGCAGAAATCAAGTTTGTTTGAGGGACAAAACCCTCCTAGTTCTTTCCTTGGTGTGTTAGCTTTCTGCTTGCAGGAAATTTTAAAACATGGGGGATCATTCAGAAATGTGCAGACCTACATACCTTATAAAGCGGCGCAGAACAGGCCCAGTTCTATAATGGTCAAAGCTCTGGGGCCTGATTAAACTGTGTCTCCAATTTGAGCATCTGCTTTCTCTAAATTAGTATTTGTATTTGCAGCCAGCCTCGTGTTCACAAGCATATGCTCTGCATGGCTGCAGGCATTGTTTGCTTAGTATTAACAGTACAGAATAAATAATTGAACTTCCATGGCAAATGGTGGTTCAGGTTTTAAGGAAACCCCCGAAGTATCAAGATACATTTTTATGAGGTGTGATTTATATAGTAACTGTGTATTTTGGCTTCCTCATCTTTATGTCAAGGCAGATTAGCTTTATGGTGCCATTTTTATACCAAATCCGGCATGTATTGGTCCATGAATAAATCTTTAATGTTGACTTAGAAAACATATGCCCTTGATTCCTTGTTTTAAATGGAATATCTACAGAAAGCTGGAAGTAATTGTATTCTCTCTTTTTTTGCTGAGGGAGGTTCTGAAGTTATCAAAGTAACAATAATAAACTAGAAAAGTAATTTCTTAGTTTTTCCAACTGTGTACATGCTGACAAGTTTCGAATAGTGCCCCTCTCCATTTATAATGGCCTTCCTTTTCTTGCGAAAGGACACAATTTCAGCCTGCGATACTTGGTGTATTATTGGGATTGCTTTGAATTCATTGGTAGTACTTATACATTTTACATTAGATGCACACAGAATCCTTGCTGTACTTCATTTCAAAGCCACCTTACGCATTAAATGGCATAAAATGATCCCATATCAAAATGTGTACGTGTGACAGCGAGACACAGGCAATCCCAGCATCCTGGGCCATGGCATGCTATTTGCTTGATGTATGTCGTTCTAAACATGCAGTGATTGTTTGTACACATCTCTTTTTTTATGTGTAGGTATTTAAACAACCTGCTCAGTGGCTCTTCACTCACAAGTTGTCAACTATTTGTCTGTAGCTCTTTCACTCATATTTGGTAACAAAATATTTTTTCTTTGCTTTAATAGTAATTATTTTTGTCCAGCAGAGTTATGCACACATTGTACATGGGCAGACTCTGTAAACTCACACAGAAGAATCCTCAATGTATAGTTTGAATTTCTGCAATATTTGGTGGAGCAGTTTTGAGGGGTGGACAAAGTGAGGAAGGGAAATAAAGCAAAAGTCCAGTGGCACATTAAAGGTTATTATAGCATTGGAAAAAGTGCAGAAAAGGGCCACTAGAATGATAAAAGGATTGGAACACTTTCCCTATGAAGAAAGGTTGAAGCGCTCGGGGCTCTTTAGCTTGGAGAAACGACGGCTGAAGGGTGACATGATCGAGGTTTATAAGATTATGCATGGGATAGAGCAGGTAGAGAAAGAAGTCCTTTTCTTCCTTTCTCACAATACAAGAACTTGTGGGCACTCCATGAAATTGCTGAGCAGTCAGGTTAAACAGATAAAAGGAAGTCCTTCTTCACCCAAAGAGTGATTAACACGTGGAATTCACTGCCACAGGAGGTGGTGGCGGCTACAAGCATGGACGGCTTCAAGAGGGAGTTAGATAAACATAGCGGTCCATCAGTGGCTATTAGCCACAAGGTATAGATAGGAACTCTCAGTCTGGGGCAAGTGATGCTCTGTATTCTTGGTGCTTGGGGGGGGGGGCAGCAGTGGGAGGGCTTCCAGTGTCCTGGCCCCACTGGTGGACCTCCTGGTGGCACCTGCTATTTTTGGTCACTGTGTGACAGAGAGTTGGACTGGATGGGCCATTGGCCTGATCCAACATTGGCTTCTCTTATGTTCTTACTACCCAGTTATTCCATTATGTGCTGTTGTGTGTTACTGGAGCTATGACTCATTAAAGCTCATAATGAAATAAATGTTAATCTTTAAGGTGCTACTGGAGTTTTGCTTTATTTTGCTATAAAAGAATAAGGCTGAGGTCACATGAGCAGTTTGCACCAATATCGTTGTGGTACCTTTGCGGATTTAAAGAAAATAATCAGCAACATCTGCCTTCCATGCCCCAGTTTTCACCACCCCACTCTGCCCCACTTTGGAAGTGGAGTAATCAGGCACTGCGGAAAGTCTGGTGTTTATTAATATCAGTGCTTTTGCTCCTTATTTCTGGATGTCTGAACTCCCCAGTACGAACTCAACCCAGTTGAGAAGTCTGATTGCTCTGTTCCATTTTCGCTCCTCGGTGGTTGTTTTTTTAGTCAGTGATGTGCACATAGCTGCATCTCTGTGCACACCAGCAAGCTTTCAGCTGTCCTCCAAGGCGAGGGGAGGGAGAGAAGGGAAGGCTGAGAAGCCTCCTTTGTCTTTTTTCATGCTGGTTCCCCTGCTTGCAGTTTTGCAGCACACCGGGGGGGGGGAAGGGGTTAATTGAAAAGATGAGTTTTTTCAGAGGGGAAGGCAGCTTCCTCCAGCTGTCAAAACCAGGTGGTGTTTTGAATAAGTGGTTATGCGCATATGCAAAAGACAAATTAAAAAAAGAAGCCACCCACCTACCCAGCGTGTGGTTGTCCCACAGCAGCAAGGGCGTAGACTTTCTCGATCCCCGGGGGGGGGGGGGGCTGTTTTTCGTGCGCGCGCGCTTTGCGCGCGCGCACGCTCGGGACCATGTCCCGCTGCTCTACCCCCTGCCCCAGGGAGCCGCCGCCGCCGCTTCCCTCCCCCGGGCCGTGCCCGCCCGCCGCACTCCCCGCCCCCCTCCCTCCCCCCCCGCTCACCTTGGGCGCCGGCGGGGGAGGATTGCTGCTGCTGCAGCCGGGGGCCGGCGCGTCGCCCTTGCGGGCCCCCGGCTCTCGCTCCGCCTCGCGTTTCCCGGGGGGGCTCAGCCACCCCCGGCAAAATGAACACCCGCCGGTGGCCAGTCAGCCGGCCATCGCCGCCTCTCTCTCCCCCCCCACCCCGCCCCAGGGAGGCAGGAGGGCAGGCCGGGGGTGGGGGGGAAGGAGAGGCGGCGACGGCCGGCTGACTGGCCACCGGCGGGTGTTCATTTTGCCGGGGGTGGCTGAGCCCCCCCCGGGAAATTTCGGGGGAGGCTCGAGCCCTCGAGCCCCCCCGTAGTTGACGCCCATGCACAGCAGTAATGTGAACGGTCAACCATGGAGCGTGTGCACAGTGAAGCTGCTTCAGGGTGTGCTGTCTGGTCAACCCTTCCAGCAACGGTTTAAGCTGCCACAAATAAGAGGGGCTGCCAGATCACGCCAAACCTCCAGTGTGACCGCAGCCTAACATGGCTACCCCTCTGCAATCATCACAAAGAAGGAAGACAATGGGAGAATACGCAGTAGGCAGCTGGGAGCACAGGAACCCAACCTGGTCTTCAATGTCTTAGGTTTCTTTCTTCCATCAAGAGGAGGCACATACACATATGCCAAAATTAGCAACTATTCACTGCAAATGTATTAGGCTACTGTTTATTCTGGATTGGGCAAAACCTAAAAGTCTGTTAGGAGAGATGCTTTTGTTCATCGAGCAGCCAGTAGAACAGGGGTCCCTGACCTTCTTGAGTGTCCAGGCACCTTTGGAATTCTATCACCGTACAGTGGGTGAAGTCACAAAATGGCTGCTGCAGGAGGCAAAGCCCACCACAAAATGGCTCCCACAGCTTACCTTCAGTCACGCAGTAAAGATCCTTGTGTTGTTGTAGCACTAGCTGCTGCCAAAGCAACATTTTTAAACATCTGCCCAGCCAAATAATTCTCTAATGGTCAGTCAGAAGCCTTGCTGGGCAGAAGCTCCACCCACTTTCTAAACACACTTGGTTGCCTCCAGAAAAGATGCTGGCGGGTGCCACAATGCCCACGGGCACCATATTGGGGTAGTAGAAATTGTAGAACAGATGAGGAAGAAGGAAAAATGTCAGGAAGCTCAAAATACAGGAAGTGCAGCCCTACCCATTCCTGTGATGTTCAGAATGCTGAAAGCTGGCAGGCACAGATACACCGAACGTTAAATACTCATTGAGAAAACTTTATTAGTGGCTTAGCACAGAGGGTACTTTTTAAAAAAGTTCTAACAGCCTGAATTCTGTTTCATTAGGCAAGTTACACAAGTTAAAAAAAAATCTGGGTTCATTGGTTTCAGTTTCAGTAACAAATTCCTACAAAATCTGTCATCCCCCAAAATGAACAGAAACATCGACTTTAGGTTAACTGGCAGGTGGTCTCCTGGATACGTTCTTCAAGGATCAGCCACGCTTCTCTTTACTTCCATTTATCACTTTGCATATCACTAAATGTCCTATCTTTATACATACCCTTCATCTTTCTGACATTGCTATACACGGTTCTTAGAAATCTACATATGCTGCCCACACAAACATGGCACTATCTCAGAACTGTTATTGTTCTGGAGTGGTAGAATGACAGGTCAGTTTGAAGCTAGTGTCTTCTCACTCGCAGGCAGATTTCCAGCATAGGATTGTTGTAGATTTGTTGCTGATATGGCACACCACAAACTTACCACAATGGTCCCAAGATCTGGAAAAAAATTATCTTCTGTCTTCAATACAGAGGTCTTTATAGAATTACAAAGAGAAAAAGTTTTACTTTACAGTAGCCACTATTCCTAAATGTTCAGTTTCTAGGAGTGGCATTTTTAATGGTAGTAATAATTCATGAGATTGCCTGGGGGTGGGGGGGATAGTAACTAGGACAAGGAAATAGCTGGGTTCTGTTGAAATGAAGGGAATTTAAATCTCTCCCACTCAGTGCAAAACAGTGGACAAGATTCTATTAAAAATCTTTTAAAAGTTTTTTCTCCCTTAAAAAAGCACACTTTCCCAAAAAAGCAACATCCCTTTGGCTTTTCCACAATTAAGCATAAGACTCAACACCACAGATACATTTCAGAACACATGTATTATTGTGCTTCACCATAACCAGGTTGAAATTGGCTCTTTCAGAGCCTTGGAAATTGATTTCCCTTGTGAACAGCCAGAAGTTAGGCACTTTGAAGTCCCGCTGAGTCCAATATAAACTATTAAGCACATTTGCATACATGCAACATGCATGTATCTGGACACTGGTACACCAAGGCAAAGACAGTCATTTCTCACTTAACATTTTGACACCTGCACTAGTAAAAAAACTTTTTCCCCATTGTTATTGGCAGTGTAAATAAAAATGAAGGCTAAACATAGTTTCCCCCCCCCCCCCAATGCCCAGAAAAATGTCCATCACAAAGCATGCTGATGGGGATAATTATTAAATGAAATGTATTTTTTAAAAAAACAACAACAACCGAGGAACAAGCCTAAATATCTAAATGAGAAGGCGGTGAAGCAGTTATGAAGCTTAATTAATTGAAGATGATTTCAGTTAGGACCATCACAAAGGCGTCATCTGTCGAAGGCTGGTTAGAATAGCTTTAAAACGGCTTCCCCAAAAGTATTTCAGCTTTCCAATGTGAACAGCTCCTTCTCTACTTTCATCATCAGAAGAAGAAGAAAAAAGTGAGGATTCTAGCCTGGACAGTTGTGGAGAAAGGGCACTGGTGCTTAAGTACTATTATCCATTAGTGATTAAGAGTTCATAAGTTGGTTATTTTCTTCATTTTGAAGACTTCCACCCATTCCATAGTTTCATGACTGGTTACAATTTGCCCAGCACTAAATTCTTGTGTGTGTTTTCTCTTTAAAAGGTATCGTTCAGTTCCTTTTCAAACCACAGAATGGTCATTACTGTGGACTCCAGCCAGGATGGTGTGATTGAGTGAAGAGGCAGACCGGTCAGACCCTTCCGTTGGGCCATTGGCACTCTCACTGCGCTGACAGCAAAGAATTTGTTTGAAGGTGGCACTCATTTCCTTGTCCCGGTACGAGTAGATGATGGGGTTCATGGCAGAGTTGAATTCCGCAAGTAACAAGAAGAATTTTTCATATGCCAGGACATTACACTGTGGGCAGCAAACATCAAGGAGAAGCAAAACTAAGCCAGGAGTCCAGCAGATTATAAAAGCACCTGGAAAGAAAGAGAAAATTTTATTTAGTTTATTGTTTGATCCATCATTTTTCTTATGGTCTGCCAGTACTCCCCCAATTGTATTCGTAGCTTGGTTATGGACTTCTTCCTTCCTATCCCAAACTCCTTCTCTGTTCACCCTACCACACCTTCTGGTCGCTTTTTGGGCAATTTCTCCTCTCTGGGCTTTGCTCTGGGCTAGACATGTGGGAGGAACAGAATTTGGAATAAGTGAACATTTAGCTAGAAGTGAAGCAACTACACACTAGAATTGTACAAATGTGAATGGCTGTTAGTGGATTATCGTATATATATTAGGGGTATGCATTCATTTTATTCGATCGAGGGGAAAAAACCAGGTTGCCTACCTGTAACTGATGATCTTCGAGTGGTCATCTGTGCATTCACACTGATGGGGTTTCTGCGCCTGAGCAGGAATCCTTCGGTATTGTAGAAAGCTTTAATGGATTTTCACACCCAGCGCCTCTGGGCATGCGCGGAGCCCCCACCGCGCATGCCCAGAGGAGCGGGCATGGACATTCCGCCAGTTCCTTCTGACTGCTGCAATCAAGCATGTTAATGAGGAGAAAGCCTGGCAGCAGAGGGGAAGGATGGGCGGGTAGTGTGAATGCACAGATGACCACTCGAAGATCAACCTATTTATCTTCAACGTGGTCTCTGCACTTCACACTGATGGGAAAGTAGCAAGCAGTGTCCTACCTGGAGGAGGGTGCAGGCAGGCTGTCACTGAGAAGCAGAGGATAAAATGAGGCGACACACAGCAGAGCATCCAGCTACTTGAGTGTCCAGTGCATAATGCCTGATAAAAGTATTTGGAGTAGCCCAAGTCACGGCTGTACAAATGTCTGCTAGAGAAGCCCCTTTGAGAAATGCCGTGGAGGTCGCTATAGACCTGGTAGAATGTGCCTGGATGGGGCCCGAAAGTGGAGTCTTAGCAAGGTCATAGGCAAGTTTAATAAGTTCCACAATCCATTTGGAGAGTCTCTAGGCAGTGATGGGTTTGCCCATTCTGTGTGACGCATAGGAAACAAAGAGTCTGGGTGTTTTCCTAGTCGACTTTGTATGAGCAAGGTAGAATAGAAGTGCTTGTTTAACATCAAGAGTATGTAAGAGACATTCTTGCTTGGAAATGTAAGAAGGGTAGAAGTCAGGCAAGACAATCTCAGAATGTAGGTGGAAGTCGGAGGTGACTTTAGGCAGGAAGGAAATGTCCGGAACCATGCGAACTGCGTTAGGTAAGAAACAGAGGAACGAAGAATCATGTCTGAGGGCTAGGAGTTTGCCAACTTGATGAGCAGATGTGATGGCAAGTAAGAAGGCCGTTTTACAAGCCAGCAGCCAGAGATCACAGGATGCCAATGGTTCAAATGGCTTCCAAGTGAGTGTGCAAAGGACCAACGGAAGATTCCAAGGTTGGAATGGGACTCTGGTGGGCGGATAAAGATGTAGGAGGCCCTTCAGAAAACGTTTCAAAAGAGGGTGGGCGAACACAGAAAAGTTGTCAGTTCTGTTGTGGAAAGCCAAGATTGCAGACAGGTATACCCTCAAAGAAGAGTGTGAGAGTCCAGTATCCGCTAGGAATAGAAGGAAATCAAAAGTATGGGACAGACCCACAGAGCAGGTTCTATGTCGGACGAGGCTAAGTATGTACCGAAACGAGTCCATTTGTAGGTGTATGACTGTCGAGTAGATGCTTTGCGGGAGTTAAGCAGGGCATTATTCACTCTTTCAGAGAATACGGAGGGGAGAGTCTCCAAGCTGTGAGAGTCGGAAAGTATTAGAAGATCTGGTAGTGGAGGAAATTGATGGAATTTTCCACGGGCCAACGAGAGGAGGACTGGAAACCAGGCTTGTCTAGGCCACAAAGGAGTGATCAGTATGCATTCCGTCTTCTTGTGTACTATCTTGTGTACCACTCGTGTGAGTACTGGTAGAGGTGGAAAGGCATAGATGAAATCACGATTCCAAGGGTAGAGTAGGCCGTCTCCCAGGGAGAGGGGGTCAGTTCCATCCTGCGCGCAGTAGTTCATGCACTTCAGGTTTTGGTGAGTGGCCAAAACATCTACACCCGGGGTTCCCCAAAGAAGGAATACCTGGCAGAGGTAAGTTGGATTCAGTTCCCATTCGTGATGTCTGGCTTCTCCCCTGCTCAGGAGATCGGCTTGGGTGTTGAGTGAGCCGGGAATGTGTGTGGCCCTCAGGAAGATGTCGTTGGATGTCCTCCAGTCCCAAAGTCGGATTGCAAGCTGGCAAAGACTGCGGGAGATTGTGCCGCCCTGGCGGTTGATATAACATGCTGCAGTGGTATTGTCTCTAAGGATGGCCACGCAGTGTCCTTTCACTAATGGTAGAAAGGTTCGAAGCGCAAAGAAGATTGCCAGGAGTTTGAGATAATTGATGTGGTGGGACCTCAGGTTCGGTTCCCACCGAGCGCCCGTGCTGTGGCCATTCAGGTGTGCCCCCATCCCCATGTAGATGCGTCGGTGGTTAGGGTGAGTTGTGGTGATGGGAGATGGAAGGGGGCTCCTTGGAGGAGGTTGGATGGTAGGATCCACCAGAGGAGAGAGTCTCGGACATCTTGGGGAGGAGAGAGGCGGAGTTTCTGTGAGTCTCACTGTGGATGAAAGGAATGGATGAACCATAGTTGGAGAGGGCGCATTTTGAGTTTTGCGAAGAGCAGTACCGCCGTTGTGGCAGCAATGTGTTCCAATAATCGTTGGATCAGGAGGGCCAAAGAGTCAGGATCGGAGCGGATGTGTGAGGCCAATCTGACTATCGGTAGTACCCTGTCTTCTGGAAGGTATGCCTGTAAGGATATGGAGTCTAGTTCTGTCCCAATGTACTGTACTCTCTGAGAGGGAACGAGATGAGATTTGTCCTCGTTGATCATTAGGCCGAGATCCTTCAGGATGGTTTGCCTGACGGATATGTCGGTCAGCAAGCCCTGAGGGAAAGTTGCCACTATGAGCCAGTCATCTATGTATGGGAAAATAGTAATCCCCTGCAGGTGGAGGAAGGCTGCAATGACGACCATCATCTTGGTAAAGACGCAGGGGGCTGTGGAGAGGCCAAACGGTAGGGCTTTGTATTGGAAATGTTGATGGAGAAATGGAGAAACGGAGGTATTTCTGGGGGGGGGGGGATATGGTAATATGGAAGTAGGCATCCTGCAGGTCGAGGGTGGCCATCCATGCTCGTCTGCATTGTAGGGGGAGGATGGAGCGTAGTGTCACCATTCGGAACCGGCAGTATTGGATGAATTGGTTGAGGCCTCGAAGGTCTAAGACGGGTCTGGTGCCGCTGTCCCTTTTGGGTACCGCAAAGTATCTTGAGTAGAAACCCTCGCATTGGTGGTGAGTGGGGATGGGTTCTATGGCGTCCTTGTCGAGGAAGACCTTGACTTCTCGAAGGAGCACATCGGAAGGTACAGTGGTGATGAAGGTTGGGATCGGAGGGGATCGGAGGAATTCGATGCGGTATCCCCTGGTAATAATGGCAAGGACCCAAGCAGCTGACATTACTTTGTTCCACATAGGAAAGAAAGGGGCACCAGGATTGATCCGGGGAGCTCCTGTTGGATGACCTCCGGGACCAGGGTCTAGACCAATTTCTTGGTTTAGATTGTTGGGAGCTAGAAGAAACCTCTAGTGTGCCGGATGCCTTGATGCTTTGTCAGGCTCCTGGAGGACAGAATCAATGGTGGTGTGAAACAGGCCAACTCCATCAAAAGGGAGGTCTTCGACCAGGGATCTGGTGTCTTGTTGCAGTGTGGTAGAGTGCAACCAGGAGTGACACCTCAGGGCTATGGCGGACATCATGGTTTTAGAGAAGGTGTCCAAAGCATGTTTGGAGGTGTTCACCTGCTGTTTAGCAAGGGTGAGGCCTTCCTTTTGTATCCTCCTTACAGCCAGTATTTGGTCCTCAGGGAGCAAACTGATGGCTTCCGAAAGCTGTTCCCACAGGGCGTAATGATATCTTCCCATGTAGGCAGAATAGTTGGTCACTTTTAGCCCCAGAGCTCCAGCTGAGTAAAAACGGCGTCCAAAGGCATTGAGTTTGCACCCTTCCTTGTCTGCAGGGGTAGTGTGTGTCCTCCTGGACTTGGAAGCAGAGTTGACAACCATCGAGTTGGGGCATGGATGGTTTGTCAGGAACTCAGCACCTGTTTTCTGGACCCTGTACATATGGTCCAGGCATCGGGTAGAGACCGGTGTCGACGAGGGCTTATCCCATACCAATTTGGTGGCTTGGAGGAGGACTGCGGACATCGGCAGTGCAATAGAAGTGGAGGTGTCCATTTGTACGATGTCAAACACCGGATCAGTTATAGCAGGCTTTGGTTGTACCATAGGCAGGCCAAGGGAAAGGGCCATTCTTTTAATTAAATCTCTGTAGGAGGTAAGGTCCTCTGACGGGGAGATTGGCAAATTGTCTGCCACATCTGGTTTCGGTGAAGGATCGGCTAGGAAACTATGGTCGGACTGGTTGCCATCGGAATCCCTTTCGGATGAGGAAGAGATGTTTCCATCTGTATCGACTGAACTGGAGGTGAAGTCACACGGATAGGGGCCGTCTGTGTAGACTACGGGTCCCGCACGGAGTATTTCAATGCCGTGGCCATTGGTGGTTTGGTAGCGTTCGGTGCCGATGCCAGAGGAGCAGGACATTGTTGGTCCACAGTCTGGATAGGGGGTCTAAATTGTGAGCCTGAGGGCAGGGGACGTGATCTTGCTGGCGATCGCGATTGAGCCTGATGGAAATAACTGTCCCAGTTGGAGTGAGTGACTGGGGGAATCCAGGGCATCGATGTCGAAGGTGGGTAACTGCCATACTGATAGGGAGGACAGCATTGATTCCACAGGGCCAAGGAGCATATCCACAGCAGGTCGAAATGGGAGATCCATACCGAGGAGACCTGTGTCTCGAGGATCTGTATCGAGGTGACGGAGCCCGATAGTCTTGCCTATCGTCCCTGTCTGGACGAGGAGGATCGGCCTCGACATAGGAGAGAGATCCCTCGGATGGTGATGGGGATTGAGAACGAGCGCTTGGGCATCGTGGTGACAGAGCATAGAGCTGTTCTTGGTCGGTCTCGAGGAACCCTTGAGCCTCCAGAATGTGGTCTGGCAATGCCTCATGCAGTTGCCTGATGGGGGAATCCAGAAGATTGATGGTGGTCACTTCTGCGGATGGCGGAGGCACGATCAAAGGAGTTGTCAGTACTGAGGTAGCATCTAATGAGAGTGCTACTGGGTTGGAGACCAAAGTAGGAGCCTTGCTTGAAGCCTTACCAGCAGCTGCGGATAGAGCCTTGTGGCATCGTTCTGATTTATCCTTCTTTTTCTTCTTAATTGGCGTTGATGCCTTAGACTGTGTCGGAGCCTGGCATTTTGATAGTGGTCGAGCTATATCGGATGACGGCCTTGATGTCGACGGGTCCGCGAATTCGGCTGTCGATACCATCGATGTAGAAGGGAGAGAGGCCATCGCGGTCGAGGTTGATGCGGGAAGCAGAGCCGACTCCAGTAAAGCGACCTTCAGGCGGGCTGCCCTATTCTTCCAAGTTTGATTGCTAAACTTGGCACAATGAGGGCAGGAATCTGGTTGATGACTTTCCCCAAGGCAGAGAATGCACAAGGAGTGGCCGTCAGGAGCTGCTAATTTGCAGCCACAAGAGGAGCAACGCTTAAAGCAGCCCCACTTTGTAGCCATAAAGTAGAAAAAGATAAAGATGGGGGGGAAGCCCGGAGGCAGAAAGGAAGAACCCCACCACCTGAGGAGAAGATTTTTTTTTAACAGAAAGATCAAGAAATAATGTGAAAGTTATGAAGGAAGAGGTTAGAAGGCGAGAGAAGGCAAAAGAAAGGAGAGCTTTCCTCGAAGGACTCAGCTAATCGCACAAAGCTGTTAGCAGCATGGTGATCAGAAGAGAACTGGCGGGATGTCCGCGCCCGCTCCTCTGGGCATGCGCGGTGGGGGCTCCATGCATGCCCGGAGGTGCTGGGCGTGAAAATCTGTTAAAGCTTTCTACAATACCGAAGGATTCCTGTGCAGGCACAGAAACCCCATCAATGTGAAGTACAGAGACCACGTTGAAGATCCTAAAAAATACCTTGCTGGTATTTTTGGGATACTTTTTTCAGCTGGATATCAGCTGGGGTATTTATCTGGCTATCCGATATGGCTGCGCCTTACCCCCCAATATTTGGGATTTTTTTCAGGGCCACTGGATAGCTGGTGTTAAAACACATTTAAAGGGATTGCAGTCCCTTAAAATACCTTCCAGGTGAAGCTGTGACTTGGAGAAGACACGTAAAGGGATCGTGAGCTCTTTAAATGCCTTTGGAGTTCAACTGTGGATTGCAAAAGTTTTCCCCCTCCATTGGAAACCATGGAGGATCGGGGCACCTTCCTTCTGGGGCCCACAGAAACTGGGAGGGGGGAGGGTTTAGGAGAGGCACCAGCAGTTATACTGAAAATTTGGTGTCTCTACCTCAAAAAAACAGCCCCCACAGAGTCCCAGACAACCCTGGATTGATTCTCCATTATACCCTATGGGGACCCACTGATTATAATACTGGCCGGTGCCATGACTATAATGGTCCCCGTAGGGTATAATGGAGCAAAAAATCCTGAATATTTACCAAATCCGAATACCATGCCAGTATTGGGATTCAGGAATATCAGGAAATACCGATATTTTTTGGGTTCAATATACCAGAACCTGAAAAATACCAGGTTTGGGGGTTTTTGCACACCCCTAATATAAATTGCCACAATTCTATTAACAGGTCAGTCTTACTGTATTGTAATTTTGTTATGACTTCCCTCTTTCTGCTCTGTGCCTTGGATAGGATAGTGGTTACCTTCTGGTTAAGTATTGTCTCCCTTCCATCCTTCCCTCATCAAGGATTTATTGTGCCAAATTGGGACCTGTGTATACATCAGACTAAAAAGATCCCTTTTTCTCCCAGGACTCTTGTTCTAGTACTTTGCATATAGGTCACTCTATATATGGGAGGCCTGATATGGGGACTGATTTGGGTCCTCCATTTGATTCTCACAACAAACCTTTCAGGAAAATGAAGCTGAGAGAGAATGACTGGTCCAAAGTCAGCTAATAAGTTTCATGGTAAGCAGGTATCTGAACCCAGGTCTCTTTGGTTCTACTTCAGTACTGCAACCACTATACCCCATTGTCTCGTCTTTAATACATTTTTGTATTTTCATTAAAAATAGTAAACACTGCATTATCCTAATAGAGCAAACTGTGTCCCCTTCCCCCAGACTTATACAGTTAAGTTCAGGAAGGACAGTCACTTGTCTGGGTTTTGTGAATCCATTTTAGTTTTTTAGTTTAAGCAACAGACAGGGGACGCAAATGCACTATTAGTGTACTGTAGTAACAGTAACAGTCAGACAGCTTTATTATACAATCAACAGACCTTTCAGTAATATATTCATAAAAACAAAATACAGGAACTACACGTTAGTGTAGTAAAATGCCATTTTATAGCTGCATTTCTGTCTTGAAAATTCTGTTGAATAGTAATGAGAGGCTCTTTGAACTTGCATCGACAAATAGGGAATATTATCCCAATTCAAGTGCATAATGTCTGCCTCCTCATTTGTAAAATGTGGGGTTAAGATATAAATCCGATGCTGACATGAAATCGTGTTATTTTAAATGAATATTTTGGCACCAGTATTCATCTACACAGAAGGTCTTGCACATAAATGAGAGGAAATTAAGGTATTTTCTATGAGTGGAACGTATTTCATTTGTACTCAGATGCTGTAGTCTCTTGCAGTTCAACAGCATGCTTTTATTTGTTGCACTCATAGACTGCTTAAATACTTAAAGATAAATACTTCCTTTTCTGAAATTAGAGTTATTTGCAACCACAGAAAAAGCCTCATGCATTGGCTCATGTGGGTAGAGCCTGCCTAGTTGAGAATATCCCCAACAAATGAATCTGAATAGAGAGTCTGACTGCAAGCCGACAGACTGCAGCTCTATTAGTGGCACACTGTGGCAGTAGAGAGTAAGCCCTATTTTGGGAAAGAGAATGACTGGGATAAAGATGGAGGGGTGAACTTCTCACTGGGGTCTATCACCCTAGGACCTGAGCCAGCTGAATAAACACCATGTTCTCTGTGGCCTTAAGGGTTGTATTATCACAATACCTACCAAACCCCAATCAAGGAAAGTCATGGCTGCAAATCAATCCATGAGTTTATTCACCAGTACCAGGAAGAGAGTTTTAAAAGCAACTCTTTCAGAAGGGGTCTGCCAGCTCTTCTGTTTCCAAGGCTCCTGCACCTCTGAAAGGTGCACTGACAGACTGCAGGATCACAGGTAGAGCTGTCCCTAGCTTTGCATGCCCATGATAAGAACATGACACTGATCAAACAACTGTTCAGCACCTTACGGTGGTACAGAAACCTGAGTAGAAGAAGAGAGTTGGGAACTTGACAGCAGAGTAATTAGATGCACACCGATTGCTGCAGCTGGCCCTTAAGGTCAATCTAGATGTTACAAAGCCCTCATGTTTGCTGGGGTGTGTGTGTGTGTGTGTGACATATGTTGGAGCTTTGTGCCTCGCACACTCACGCATCCCATCTGATCCCTGCAGCTGCACATTGCAGGTACAAGTCTCATCAGCCCTCTCCTCCTCCGTTTCACTTCCTCTAACTACTCTGTGGAGTTCTGTTTGTGAAATCACATTATTTAGGAGGATGCATGTAAATTTGCCAACAGAGCCAACAACAGCTCCATAAGATGGTTTGCAGAGGTAGAAATAGCAAGGGGAAGAAGGCTGACCCTGATTCTACCTGCATGCTGCATTCACAAGGATATGTGAGTCCAGGAGGGCCCAGAACTCCAGTTGACCATGTGATACAAAGCCTTCATCTCATCCAGCAACAGGCACAGGGACTTTGTGACATGTGCACTGTCATTAAATTGTTCCCAGCCTACCAATTGCTCCCTTAATGGGCAAATAAGCAATGGAAGACAGCAGTTTGTTCTAAAGATCCCAATGATTATTTTGAAGGGAATAAAAAATCCCAAGGCCAAAGAGATCAGCAGGATAATTTTTGCTTATTTATAATATTTTTTTAAAGATGTATTTATAACTTTTATAATATAAAAATTTATAACCTTAATCAACAAGTCAAACTGTAGAAAGGTGTAATTACAGCTATAATAAGTAAGTAACAGTATTTACAGTTTATAAACGTGAAGGTCTCAAAATAGTAAGTTTTTCATGATACCTTTCCATATATTAGTATAATCATATAAATCATTATCATACAAATAACTCAATACTTTAAAAAACAGAAATAATTTAAAAATAATAATAATAATTAAAACAATTAGTATGAATAACTCTTTGAACAACTATCGCACAATTGCACTCATTTCACATGCTAGCAAGGTCATGCTCAAGATCCTACAAGCTTCAGCAGTATGTGGATAGAAAACTGCCAGAAGTGCAAGCTGGGTTTCGAAGAGGTAGAGGAACTAGAGATCAAATTGCCAACATTCGTTGGATTATGGAGAAAGCAAGAGAGTATCAGAAAAACATCTACTTCTGCTTCACTGACTATGCTAAATCCTTTGATTGTGTGGATTACAACAAACTATGGCAAGTCCTTAAAGGGATGGGAGTACCAGACCACCTCACATGTCTTTTGAGAAACCTGTATAAGGCTCAAGAAGCAACAGTACCGGATATGGAACAACTGATTGGTTTAGCATTGGAAAAGGAGTATGACAAGGATGTATATTGTCACCTTGCTTATTTAATTTATATGCAGAGTACATAATCCGAAATTCCGACCTGGATGAGTCATAAACCAGAATTAAGATTGCTGGGAAAAACATCAATAACCTCAGATATGCAAACAATACCACTCTAATGGCAGAAAGTGAAGAAAACCTCAAGAGCCTCTTGCTCAAGGTAAAACAGGAGAGTGCAAAAGTTAGTTTGAAACCCAACATCACAAAAACTAAGATCATGGCATCTGGCCCCGTCACTCCTTGGCAAATAGAAGGGGAAGTTGTGGAAGCAGTAACAAACTTCACCTTCCTGGGATCCAAGATCACTGCAGATGGTCACTGCAGCCATGAAATTAAAAGATGTCTGCTCCTTGGAAGAAAAGCAATGGCAAAGCTAGACAGCATAACAAAAAGTAGAGACATCACCCTGCCAACAAAAGTCCATTTGGTCAAAGCCATGGTATTCCCAGTAGTGATGTATGGCTGTGAGAGTTGGACTATAAGGAAGGCCGAGCGCTGAAGAATAGATTCTTTTGAATTATGGTGCTGGAGAAGACTCTTGAGAGTCCCTTGGACTGCAAGGAGATCAAATCAGTCAATCCTATAAGAAATCAACCCTGACTGTTCCCTGGAAGACCAGATACTGAAGCTGAAGCTCAAATACTCTGGTCACCAAATGAGAAGAGAGCACTCACTGGAGAAGACCTTGGTGCTGGGAAAGATTGAAGGTCAAAGAAGCAGGGAACAGCAAAGGATTAGATGGTTGGACAGTGTCATCAATGCAAGAAATATGAAATTGAGCAGGTCGCAAAGAGTTGGATTCGACTGTGTGAATGAACAACAACAAAATAAATGAGCCGTCTGCTCAAAATCTTATATAGTCAGTCTCTGATGAAGGTTATTCATTTAAATGGGCCGTTATCTGTACAAGTGTGTGAAAGAAGAATCAAGGGATTGGCAAGAGCGGTATATTTTATCATATTTTCTCAGCAAACATAACATTGGAGTGCATTTTTCTTTTCCATCCCATGTTATCCTGTTTCATTGATTTCTTTTTTGTATCTTGTAAATTCTCTTTAAACAGCAGATGAAGGTTATTTCCAAGTTACGTTCTTAGGAATTCTGGGTTTCTAGGAAAGAACTGACCAACGTTACTGCACAAGAGACAGACTTGACCACCATTACAAATCTTCCCTTGCAATGTATAATTCTTTTCCCTGGATTTAGCTGCCCAAAGGCCATGCATTCTTAAAATAAACTCAATTTGTCAGATTTGCAGAAATTACGGAGCAAAACAGAGCAACACCCACCATGATTTTTTTTCTTAGTTTGGCAGAAAATAAGAATTTCAATTTCTGATCAGGAATGTTTGCCAAGTGTCCAATCCAGGGAGTAACTTTTTAAAGTAGCAACAATATAAAAAAGTATGAAATATGCAATCAGGCAGGTGAGAATAAAAACCACATCTGCCATTTTCTGAAGGAATATTTTTAAATTGTCCCATCATTTCAGCTGAGTTAAAACCATTTACATTGCCCTAACATGGGGCTTTTTCTGTAGAAAAAGCTCAGCAGGAACTCATTAGCATAATAGGTCACACCCAACAGCAGAAACTCATTAGCATATTAGGCCACACTCCTAACAACACCGCTCATTAGCATATTAGGCGGGGGCTGGGAAAGCACAGAGCAGGCATGGAAGCTTGCCCCTTCCCCCCATGACCTTCTCCACCCCACTTCAGCATCACCTTTCTACCCTACCCCCCCAAACCAGATAGCCAGGGAAAGGCACTGCTGAAGTGGGGCAGGGAGGGAAAGAAAGGCATTTTCAACCTGCCTGGGTTTCCTGCCTGCCCTTTTCCAGCTGCCACATGTCAGCTAGAGAAGGAAAGGCAGAGGCAGGCTTTCCCTTGTCAATTTCACTCTCAGCTGACTGGCAGAGAGTGAAATTGACAAGGAAATCCCCAGGGGCTCCCCAGAGGGAAAGAGGGCATTTTAACATGCCACCTTTCCCTCTTGTGTGTAACGTGGGGAGGGCAGCATGCCCTACCTTTGTTTAGTGGAATGCATAGATACATCCTATGTGCATACAAAATGTACACGTGTACAGCTCTCTCTATGTGAGTGGATATTCTGCTTTTTCAGGATAGGGAGGATCCCCCTCCCATAAGTGGATTCATTGGACATGCATTCATTGTACACACTTCGAACATCTGACAGGAGTCAATATGGAGGCCTATTTGCAAAGTTCTCCAAACTGAGAGGGGAAGGGCCTCTGGCAAGCACCGAGATAAATTAACTGGTGCAAGCTCCTGGCTGGGGGCCTGGAAACTGCTGTACTTCGCCCTGGAAGTAATGTTGGCCACCAAATCCTGTGAAATTTGTGAAATCTGGTGATCCTTCATTGTTTGTGTGTATTTTAAGCTGTAATTTTATGATAAATTATATTGTTGTGCTTAACCTTTGTGAGCCGCCTTGAGCCGGCTAATGCTGGCTAGGTGGGGTATAAATCCCAATAATAAATAAATAAGATGAAACATCTTCTGAAGCACCACACATTTGCTTATGGTCTAAGACTGACAGCCAGTGTGGTGTCATGGTTAGCGTCGTACTAGGAGCTGGGACATCCAGGTTCCAATCGTCACTTTACCATGGAAGCTTGCTGGTGACCCTGAGCCAGTCACACACTCTCTGCTTAATTGTCCTCACAGGGATGTTGTGGTGAGGATAAAATGGTGGAGAATGATGTAATGCTCTTTGGGTCCCCACTAGGGGAAAAGGTACATGATTTTTATTTATTTTATTTACTTTCTTTGTAGCCCACCTTTCATGTTGAAACAATGCAATCAAATACCATGAGACATCCAGCAAACAATGCAACAGGACTAGGATCACAACAATCAGAAACAATACAAAAAAGTATCAGATATGATAGGTCATAAACAATGCAAAAAAGAACAGAATTACCAGTGCCTCCTAAAGACTAGCGCTTGACTCTTAACCTTGAAATTTTGGTTGTGCTTCCACTATAGGGCAGAATTTTGTTATGTTATGTTATGTTAGAAGAATCAATTTTTTAGATCCTTGAAACATAGAATTCTGGACACTGAAAGACAAACCCTGTATTCCTTAGCAAGCAGTACATGCTCCCCTCTGGAGTTTGGTATTGCACCTGATTATGGGGTTTAAGCAGCCTACTTTTCAGACTTTACATCCCCTCAATTATATCCAGCTTTTATGCTCGCACAATTCAATGTCCTCCCATCAGCATTTCTCTCTGGGAGTTTTGCAAATGTCCCCTACCATGAAAGACTCTGCTTACGTAGAGGTAGAAAGTTGGACTTGGTAGCCCATATTTTGCTCTATTGTGATCTCTATGTTAAAGTGGGGGATTTTAATTAGTCCCCTTTTGCATAATTTCCATGGCCATTCTGATAAAATGCTTGTTTTCCTTCTTTTGTCAGACCAGTGTCCCTATATTCAGTAGAAAGGTATCTCCTAATTGTTATGAGGATTAGGGAGCATAAGGTTAAATCTTTTGATGGATGATTCCTTTTTCAGTATGTTAAAAACTGCTGTTCCTATTATTTATGTTATATAACCTGTGCCAATAAAGGTACTGACTGAACAGAATTACACATGAAGAATGCAATGCAGTAAGAGTAAGAAGTAGGTATGTAAAATAAATGAAGTAAATAAAATAAATAAATAAAAAGATTGTTTGGGGAAACAGGAATGTGTTTGCTTCTTCCAAATCACACCCCCTCTGTGAGTCTACTATTCTAAGCTTCCCTTCATTCCAGAATATTTCCTCCCGTCCTTCTAGACATGAAAAGAGGATCGGCACTTTTCATGAATAAGGACGGGAAATGTTTGTTTCACTTGGACAAGGAATCAACGAGGCAAAGCTAGAAGGAATGAAGGGAGGATGCCAAGGCAATAAAAGTCTAAAGGTGAGCATGGCAGGAGGAAAGGGAAGTTATTTCAAGGCTTTGATAAGAGATGAAGCATTCAAAGGGCCTCGTTTATTGCTGAAGTATACTTGGTAATTTCTGGATTCTCAGTCTCCACTATCCTTGAGATTCAAAGGAAAGTCCCGTTCATTTCTCATCTCTATTTCCAAATCTTTTAGAGGGGAATAAATAAAGAGGAAGAGAGGGAATGGGGAAATGAGGGCCCCCCATTTGTGGGGAGAATAAAGGCCAAGGCTCTTTGCACACACCTGACTGTCTACTGAATTGCTGTATTACTGACGTGGGTCCATGGTGAAGCAGTGCGGCGTACTGGGGTTACTCTGAACTAGGATAGAAGATAGCCAAGTTCAAACCTCCACCCAGCCATGATGCTAAACATTTGGTCTTGGTTAAGTCACTTTCTTTCAGTCTTGCTGTAAAGATAAAACGAGAGAAAGCCACACTGTGTTCCTCAGAGGAAGGGTGGGAATTATTAAATGTAAGTGACAAAGATAAAATATGTCTTGTGATTCCTTCACCACATGGAGGGGATTGCCTGTCAACTGGGTCTGCCTCCTTGTGAGCTGACTGGTGATC
This sequence comes from Lepidodactylus listeri, assembly GCA_029233225.1. Lineage (NCBI taxonomy): Eukaryota > Metazoa > Chordata > Lepidosauria > Squamata > Gekkonidae > Lepidodactylus > Lepidodactylus listeri. Next base: position 120,166,251 of record JARCFY010000004.1, on the reverse strand, counting down.
TGAGCATACGTTGAAGCAATCAGGGACCCATCCTTCCTCCTCCACCAAGTGTAATTTATACTGCGTTTGACCCCAAAGCTCAACAGAAAGGAATGTGAACTGACCCCTAGTGCGGGAGAAAAAGTGCCAGAAGTTCTTCCAGGAATCTCATTTGGAATTTCTGCATGTTGCAAACCATAGTTTATTTATTTATTTAACATCCTTTGCTACTGGTGAATGAAGCATCTTAGCAAGCTTAACAGAAGAAGAGATAAGGAAAGGCCAAGAACCCAGCAAGCAGGGGAGGAAGGTCACTGTGCAAAGTATGCACCCCATACGACGTTCCAAAAATACCTCCTCCTACTGTGCCACTGTGTTCAGTGCAGACCACACCACATTGTTCCCTCGCTGTGGCTTAATCAACACTATGCAAGTTTGAGATATTGTAACAAGCCTTGAATATACTTTCAACAATTAACAAGTGCTAGTGCCTGCCTTTTTTTTTTTATTCTGATGGATGAGACAGCATTAATACCATTCCAAAAAGGACAAAAAGGCATAGCTTAAGGGTTCAGCAGAGAATGGAAATTTTCATTTAATTTCAACTGGGGGAAAAATAATTTTCCTCAAATTCAAGGGCTGCATTTCTCCTTGTCTCATGAAAATTAGGTTTCTTTTCTTATGTTAGCAACCTGAATTGCTTGAACACAGAGCTTTAACGACAACAGGAAAGTCTTTAAATGGGAACAGTCAGGATTTTCAATGGTATCTAAAGCCAGAGAGAAATGTGAAATTAATGTTATGAACGGATCCCAGCTGTTGCTGAGGCAATATGAAATATTTATCCACTAACAAAAGATATAACACTGTCCCTGTGGAATCTTATACTTGCCAAAGGCCAGATGCAAACAGGAAGTGTTTGTGTCTTTATCATATTGTATCAATTATACAATGACTTCGCTACTTGGGTTCGGTGAAGAGGCTATTTAAAATGCAAGGGATACAGCACTGAACCATAAGAGTGATTTGGCCAGTATTGGTGTGTGAAAAAGGAGCTGGAAAATTATAGAGTACAGCATTAGGCGGTAAGTTTTAACTTGATACTTCAGGGGTAGTCTGCTGAGGTTACTTAGGAACTATTCCTTTTTGTTGTCGTTATGTTTTCCCTCCTGATTGAGATACTACCCTGTTCTTTAAATGTTTCAAAGAGAAAGATACAGTAAATACAGTTACATTGCTATTTTCCTTAGATAACAGCATTTACTGAATCACCCTTTTCAAAGCATTTAAACAGTGCAGCTGAGTTAAGAAAAGGTGAAAAGTGAATACCACAAACGTTTCTCTATCCCCCAATAATGCTCCCTAGAAAATATCCCCCCACCTAAATGGGGAGGAAATATTTTGGCCTGTTGCCATGATAACTGGACCATTGTCCGTGACCTCCTGTGTTTCATTGGTGGTTTGCCTGCCAGTGCAGCGAGGAAAAACAGTAAATGGCAGTGAGCGTGCTGAGGCAATCGCCCAGTACATTTCCCTTTCCACCTTTGATTCAGGGAGTGGGCAGATAAAACCCTTCATTCTGAATGTAAAGCCAGGGAAAGAGGAAATGAGACTGCTGACAATCAGGCCAACACACCCCTTCTTTCTCCTCCATTCCCACTGTTTCATTTACCCTCAGTGACACTGACACACAGCCAGGCTAGACTGGCTACATGGTACCATGTCACCACATTCACTATGCGATCCTTGATTGGCTAGGACTGTTTTATGAAGAATTCATGGTGTTGAGAGAGAGGGAGAGGGAGAGCACAGTGGCTGCAAACTTCCATGAAAAGGACTGAATCCTGAGATTTCTAATAAGTTGGTCTCACTGAACTCAGTGGTGTTTAAGACTGGACAATAATTGCTGTATGAAATGTTTTAATCCATTGACACAGTTCTGGCCTTCTGGAAGGGGGAAATTCTTTTGTCTGCCCAACCTTGCTCTACCCCGAGAGCTTTTTTAAGCAAAGAAGAAGATGGTCAGGGTAGCTTGGCTAGCCACAGAAAATAAGTTAGATATGTATGCATTTCACTAACACTATTCTGTGTCTTTCAAGATAATCAAGATTACTTAAGGCAAATTATAAATCTGGATGGTCTTCGCTTGTCTGCATAGGTGGTATTCTGCCTGAGTTCAAGGAGGTGTCATGTATGACTTTCCAACTCTATCATTCTTAGATGCCACTGTTTAAAACACAGTTGATAAAAAGGCCAACATAAGCAGATCTGAACAGCACTTTGTGCCACTGGCATGAACCAAACAACATACTGTCACTGAGCAGGCATCAGACAGCACAAAAGGCTGGCTAATTAAAGGATTCAGATTAAAAAAGGATAGGGAACAGGAGAATGAATTTAGGGCCTATTCACTCCAGCTTAAGATGTCAAGGATGAATTAAGCTCATTATTTACTAATAGCTGAATGAAGCAGGTTGATTTTCAATGGCTCCCACACTCTGACCATTGTTTTGGGAAGCGCCATGTCTGTGCAAGAGCACAATATCTAAAAATTTGCCATCTAAAGCGATTCCTTAACACACTAACAGAGCTGAGATTTTCCCACAGCAAACAATGACTGTCTAAAGAGGCTTGTTATTTTAGAAAATAGTGAGCAACGGTCCTTTGAGAACATATCCTCTTTTAAAAGTACACAGATGGGAAAACTCAAATGTAGGCAAGTTGCCTACATTGACAAACTCAAGTGTAGCCAAATTGCTAGTCACCATTTAAGACCTTGCCCAAATATGCTCAAACTAAAAAAAATGCTTGCCAAATTGGCTTTTAAAACAAAGTTAATTCACTGAATGCCTGTTAAGGCCTAAAGGAATTTTGAAAACAAGGCCAGAGCAAAAAAATAATTCAGTGGGCAATAAAGCTCACAATTTTTCTTCGCAAATGACAAAATGTCAACTCAAAAAGGTTTATGTAAAACATTAGATTCACCACTAGAGGTCACCTGAAGCATGAAATGGACAGCAAGCAGTCATCAAAAGCAAGTAATCAGACACAAAACAGAGTGCCTTCACAATGGATTTCTCAGTGGATGCTTACTTAACAGCTTTTTAATTTCTTTATTGTGACTGACCGTAATAACAAAAAATCCTGCAATACTGAACTAAGACAATCTCCATTGTATTGTTCGTTAATTAGATGCAACTAGAAGAATCATCCCACTTTTTAATTAAAAATCCTTTATATTTACCACACAGATAACAAAGAACACAATTACGGATAGGCACGAACCAAGAAAATGCAATTCAGCTCATGGCATATGGGGTTTGTGAACCACAGACCATCACAAACGTTTTGATGCTAGATGAATCTGTTCAGTTTGTGACATGGTAGAACATCCCGTCCCTGCAGGCTAGAGTCACAAAACTCACAGGGGATTTCCAGCTGGCTTCCCTCTACTTGCCTTCCAAGTTCAGTGACGATTGGATTTATGGAGTCTGAGTTACAGCACTCAAAAGAAGGTGCCGCCAGGAAACTGCTCTTTGGGAAACGACAGGCACCAGGTTCAGGAGTGTATAGAACTGATCCTGTGCAAGCTAGACACCAAACTTGCAGGGGATCTCCAGGTCTCTCTTATACTTACTGTCTAAATTTGGTGAGGATTAAATTTACTGGGTCCAAATTAGAGCCACCCAAAGAATGAGCCCCCCATCCTCCATTGTTTCCAATGGAGGGAAAAGAAACAGCAAAAAAAGGTAAGGGCAACATAAGCCACACAGAACATAATCAAAGTCCCAGAGAATCTCTGCAGTAGAAACAGAATGTGTGTGTATGTGTGTGTGGGGGATTTTTGCAAGCCCAGCAGAACCAGTGCCACTGCGGCACTGTAAACCCAACTGAACTTAAAGTCAAACCAGGAAAGTGCTTTTGTGGGGAAATATCAGGCACAGGTTCAAACATGTACAGAATAGACCCCCTGCAAGCTACACCAAACATACAGGGACCCTCACCCTGCTTACCACTCCTCTACAACTGCTCCAAATTGGAGGCAGATTACATTTCTGGGGTCCTGGTTATGGACTCCCCAAAAGGTCTCCCCAGTGCTCTCTCTGGAAAAGACAGATGCAGTTACACCCAGGAGTCTACAGAATGGCGCAGGAACAAGCCAGTGACACCAAACTCACAGGGAAACTTTACCTGGGCAGTCCTTCAGCCAGACACTTGAAACATACCCCAATTCTCACAGCCCGCCTCCAAGTCGGCAAAGGCAGATTCTGAAGGACAGAAAGGCAGATGTCCCCCGGTTTCTATAGGGGCTCCCCAAAGTTACCCCATGACAGTTTGTCTGGCACCCCAAGCCCTACCAGACAAGCAAAGGAAGTGTGACCAGTGCCCACAAGTTTCACAGCCCCCCTCCAGGGCTGACACAACCCACGGTAAATTTTTCTACTCTGCAGAGGAAAAGAAACACCTATTAGTGTCTGGGCCACCCGCAATTCTCCAAAGGCAGATTTGGAAGGACAGAAAGGCAGACATGACAGGAGACTTCCAACAGGGGCTCCCCAAAATTACCCCATGACAACAGCTTTGTGGGCACCCCAGCCACATAAGACCAGTGGAAATCAGAGTTTTCAGTTTTAAGTGATACAATGACAAAAAGGCAGACATGAGATGAGACTTCCAACAGGGGCTCCCAAAAGTTACACTATGACAGCTTGGTGGGCACCCCAGCCCCACCAGGCAAGCAAAGGAAGAGTGCCTGGGGCCCAAAACTCTCACAGCTCCCCCCCCCCCCCCCAAAGGGCTGACACACTACAGTGTATTCTTCTCTGCACAGGAAACACCTGTCAGGCTGGCTGGACCACCCCAAAGAGTACTTAGGAAAAACATTATTAATTAATTAGTAGCTTGGAAAATAATTATTTAGTGGACATTTGTCCTTCTCCCCTATCCCCCCAGTACTGAAGTTTCTTCTCTTCTTCTGCCTCTCTGCTTTGTGTAACAATTAGGCACTAATGGTCCTTTGGTGCTTCAAGAAGCCAAAAATAAGGCTTGCCACTGCTTCTATGCTGGCTTCTCCAGACATGACAAGCCACTTTAGCCTCTGACACCTTCCTTTGGAATCTTGGGTGATAACCTTACTGTTAGCAGATGAGGGCCCTGAAACAACTCGCTTGGTGGCAAAATCTCTATCAATAGTGTTATTTTTAAAACAGCTCTGAAAAGCTATGTGTAGGTTTATGTATACAAATTTTAAAATTTTAAAACCAAATTTTATAATCTCATGGGTTTTTACAGAATTTACAGAATTTTATAAATTGATGCCTATTAATTTTGTTTATGAGTATGATTGCTAGCTTTCTAATCCTAAAATGTTTGGTCTAAATAATTTTGTAATTATATGTAACAAGAAGCTGGGACCCGTGAAACTCACGGAGGGGGGGAGAAGGAGCTCAGCGTCGAGGAGGAGGAAGCACCTGCAGGTGAACCTTCTCCTCTGCCCCCCCCCCCAGCACCAACGACAAGGACCGGGCCTGCCAATCCTTCTACCCCCCACGGGAACCAGTGGCAAGACCTGGGCCTGCCAATCTCCCCCCACACAGGAACTGGCGGTGAGGCCTGAGCGGCTCTCAGCCACTGGGCCCGCTGATCTCTCCCCTGGCATCAGCAGCAAGACCTCAGCGGCTCCCAGCTGCCAGCCCGCCACAGTTCACAGAGTGTACTCTGCGCATGCACAGGGAACGCTCTTTTACTTTTGGGGGAGATTTAAATACCCTGTATAGTTTTTTTAAAAGTTTTCAGATTTTTCTGCACACCTGGGGATTGCCCCAAGTGTGCAGGAAAATCTTTCTGCCCCCCAAGTGCTCCCAATGTGCAGATTTAGATATCTGCACACAGGGGACACTTGGCTATTAGTATATACACAAGCAGAGGGAGGACCTCACAGCTGAGGAGGAAGTAGCCACAGGTAAGCTTCCCCTGGGCACCGCTGGTGAGGCCTGGACACCTCCCAGCTGCTGGACCCGCTGCTGATCTTCCCCTGCTCCCCCAGGCTCTGGCAGCAAGGCCTGGACACCTCCCAGCCACCAGGCCTTGCAGGGAATGCTTTTTTACTTTGGTGGAGGATTTAAATATCCCCTGTGTAGTTTTTTTTTAAGTTTTCTGATTTTTCTGCATACCCGGGGAGTCCCCCAAGTGTGCAGGAAAATCTCTCTGCTCCCCAAGTGCCCTGATGTGTGGATTTAGATATCCACATGCACAGGGGGCACTTGGCTATTAGTATATAGACAAGCAGGAGGGGGGAGAAGGAGCTCCACATCGAGGAGGAGGAAGCATCCGCAGGTGAGCCTTCCCCCCTGGCACCGATGGTGAGGCCCGGGCCCGCCAATCCTTTCCCCTCCCATGGGCACCAGTGGTGAGGCCTGAGCAGCTCTCAGCCACCGGGCTTTCCAATCTCCCCCCACCATGGGCACGAGCGGCGAGGCCTGAGTGGCTCTCAGCTGCCGGGCTTGCTGATCTCCCCCCTGGCACCTGCAGCAAGGCTTGAGCAGCTCTCAGCAGCCGAATTCACTGATCTCCCCCCCCCCCCCCGGCACCAGTGGTGAGGCCTCAGCAGCTCCCAGCTCCCAGCCTGCCACAGTTCCCAAAGTGTTCTCTGCGCATGCGCAGGGAATGCTTTTTTACTTTTGGGGGGATTTAAATATCCCCTGTATAGTTTTTTTAAGTTTTCGGATTTTTTAGCACACTTGGGGAGCCCCAAGTGTACAGGAAAATCTTTCTGCCCCCTATGTGCGGATTTAGATATCCGCACTCAGCTATTAGTTATTAGATATATAGATGTGCTTTGTAGTAGCTGTTAGATATATAGATGTGCTTTGTAGTAGCCTTAGCGATTAGATATATAGATGTGCTTTGTAGTAGCTGTTTGTACACCTGGCTTAAGACCTTTGGTCATTGAAGCTAATAAATAAAAGGAAAGGAAGCCTTTGACAGCTTGTGAGTGGCAAACTGTACCTGATCCTCAGGATGAACAAAGCCAAGCTCAGGCATGGCTCCGCCTCTCCCCCTTTTCAAGTTATGCATGGCTTGTACTAGCAGACTTGCTATCCTTTAACAGTAGAAGGGACCAAGAAAGTGCCCATATGCCGCACACATTGCTGCCACAGTGCTGGAAAGTGCTGTATGTGTAGTTCCACAAGTAGCTTCAGTTTGTCACTGTGCCAGGGCAAATGTTTATATATTACTAGGGTTGGGCACGAACCCAAAAAACTGGATTGGTTCAGGGCGACCCCTGAACCAAACCCCAAATCAAACCAAGTTTAAAGGTCCCAAACCGGTGAGTTTGGTTCCCCCGTCAGCTGATGGGCAGACCCCACTTGGAAGCAAGGAGATGCAAAACCCACTGGTGAAATGATTCACACACATTTCAGCCGAACAGGGTGTAGATGTGCTGTTACGCTGAAATTGCTGCAAACCATTTCAGCAGTCTATTTTGCATCCCCCTGCTTCTAAGTGAAACCCACTAATGAAACAGATCAGCTGCTGGCCTGCACTGCTCAGCTGTTAGGTTTAAATGGCTCGAACAGCAAAACTGAATCGGACAAAAGTCTGATAAATGTTCAGAGAAAGTGCCTTCCCAGAACATTAGTTCAGGGGCTCTGAACTGGCCCAAGTTTGCACAGAATTTTGGCTTGTGAGCCAGTTCATGCCCATCCCTATATATTACAGAGCTGATTTATGGCATGCTTTGAAGTGACAGTCTATTAATGACAAAGATATTATCAGATTAAGAACACAGCTAGGACAAGGTGGCATCTACTGAGTTCGTTGTAAACATCAGCATAGTAACCCAACACCCAATTCCTATAAAAGTGTGACCAAATTGTCCATATATATAAAGCTCGATGCAGCATTTTTATACCTTACAGTTGTGTACTGAAGAATATTATTGAAGGCAAACAAATTAGATCAGTCAAAATGTAACAAGTCAGACAAACGTATGGGCATGCTTGGCCTCGATGCAGATTTGGACTATCAGGGAGGGGAGACAAGGTTTAAGCCTGGAAGAGTTTTCTGAATTGGAACCAGGGTTCTATCACTATTATTAGAACTTTCCAGGGGCAAAAATGGGTCTTTTAAAGAACTGTATTAACCATAATACCTCTACCTTAACCATAACCTCTACCTTGCCTCTCACCCTATGGCCAGCAATGATCGGCCGCAGATAACATCATCCGAAGTCAGAGATACCTGACAACCGGAGCTGGAAAACATTGGGGGTTTATACAGGACGTCATCCAATAAATTAAAAAAGAAGAAGAACTGTCTTGTTTCCTTATAACTGCTAATAGCCGTGCTCCTACTTTCAATTAGGAAAACTATGCATGGGTTGAATTGTTAAAACTCCTCTCCTTTCCCTGTCCCAATGTGAACTGGGGGCAATTATCCATATATATTTTATCTGTTCCCTTGGGGTAGAAACAATCTAGTGAAAGCAAACTTGTGGACTTAAGTGTGCAAATATATTGAGACTCCTTGCGTGGAAAACCCAAATTAAGTTGCCTTCTTATGACTTTTTTTTTAAAAAAATCCTTCAACTGATCAGCAGGAATTAAAGATATACAACACAGTTCTCTCCCTGCTCTCTGGGCTTTGCTGCAAAAGGGCCCCTGTTCTGTGTTTCCTCAGTTATCTATCTGAAAAAAGAAGAGGAGAGAAGAAGAGACTGGATTTATACCCTGCCGTTCACTTGGAGTCTCAGAGCGGCTTACAATCTCCTTTCCTTCTTCTTCCCAGAACAGACACCCTGTGAGGAAGATGGGGCTGAGAGAGCTCTGAGAGAACTGCTCTTGAGAGTACATCTCTGAGAGAACTTGTGACTGACCCAAGATCACCCAGCAACTGCATGTGGAGAAGTGGGGAATCAAACCTGGTTCTCCAGATTACAGTCTGCCACTCTTAACCGCTACACCAGACCACTACACCAAGCAACAGAATCTCATTGAGTGCTGAGCTTTTGCATGTCTTCCCTCCCTCCGCAGTTTCCCTCATCAGTTGATTTTCTTACAGACATGCCTCAAATTGATTGGGTTTTCTAAGCAAGGATACTGTTGTCACCTGCTAGAGACATTTACATAATTAAATATTAGTACGGGCAATAGATTAGATGGGCGAGTTATCTGTTTGCCTGCTGTCTGTCAACAGGAAAACAATGTAACACCAGTTTGGAGACCCAAACATCCAAATATTGGGGTGATGTTAGAGTGGAGGACATTTCTCCACAGGGATGATATGGCAGTTCTCATGTATTTGCATGCCTATGCAAGGAAAAATATTCCTTCTGTCCATGGAGGGGGAGAAAGAGGGGGGTGGGGTCAGGGCATGGAAGAGAGCTGGGTATAAAGGCAAAGAGTGAAGGCTGAGAGGCTGGAAAGAGCAATGAGCACTCCCGCCCCTTCTGAAAGTGCAAGAAAGCAAATGGCCATAGGGAAATAAAATAAATTAAACTGGGGGGGGGGGCAGGCAGTCAGATAAAGAAAAAGGTACCAATTGCTGCAAGCATGTGGGAAAAGGAATGATTGTTTCTGTGCCTTCTTATAGCAATATCTCTCTGTTAGGCAAGTATTTTTTTCTTTAAAAAAAATAATACTTGAAAATTTGCCAATGCAAAGGATAAAAAATCCTTATTACCAAGGCGGGGAAAAGAGCACAAGACAGGGCTGTCCCGCAGTCATGGTCCAGTGAGTGGAAAGTGGTCAGGAAGTGGGAAGAACCAATAAAAGTGCAGGAAACTTTACTCGCATGAACAAACATGACTAAGAAGTGGATCAGGGTAAAAGTGATCCCAAAAGGACCAGAATAATTTTAAAAAACCCAGGAAAAATGTAAGACAAAAGCTAATGAATGAAGAGAATGCATGGAAGCTATGGGATAAATCAAAGCTGTTCGAAGACAGAGCCAATGCAATAATGTCAATGCAGAAATGTTCTGTGTATTCTGTGGTGAAAAACAGGCTTGCAACAGCTACAGTGGCATCTCATGCAAAACGAGCAGAGCAGAATTACCCAGATTTGTTCTCCGGGCTTCCCAGGATATATTTCAGTGGTACCTTTCTCATTTCACTTTGTTCAATTAAGTACACTTCCTTTATCACATTTTGTTGTTAGATAACCTTTGCACATTTCTCTGTGACTGACTTCCTAAAACTGCATGAGTAATTAATTTTTTTAAAAGTGCTGGATTTCCCGTAGTGCATTCATTGGGCATACTTTGACAATGAGCCCCGGAACATTTTTGCTTTCTCAAAAATGACTTTGAGTCTCTATTGGCTGCTGTTTCTGTTCAATATGTTTTAACATAATTTTAGTTTCAGTGTTTTAATTTATATTTATATTTATTTATATTTTAAATTTCTGGATCGCCCAATTCCTGAATGCACAGGGCTCTGGGCGATTTACAACAGGTTAAAAACGTCATCATAATATTATTAAAGACAACATTAAGACCTTAAAATCATCAGTCAGTCAATCTCAATTTAGTAGTCCCCATGTGGCATCCATAATTAAACTAAAACACACTCTGGACTGTTCTTCCGTCTCGCAGGCAGGTTAAGGAAAAGGCTGAAGTGGGTAAAGATGGAAGGAGAGAGGAGGGGGCCAGCTATGGTGGAAAATTCCATTATGTTTTATTTTACTGTCAGCAACTTTGAACAAATATTTGGAAAAGCGGAATACTTTTAAAAAACAAAATAAATAAACAAGTCTCAGACTCCTCTGCAATGTATAGAGAATCTTACTATCTTACTACTATCTATTGATACATAGCAAGTCTTATCTTCCTGGCAGACTTCATGTGAAAAGCATACCTTGACTGTTTCCTGCGCTTCAGAGAACCATCAATGTCTTTGTGAAAACAATATTTATTGAACCGGTCCTTATTCTCATCTCAAAAACTATCTGCATTCACAGCAACCAAAGCAGGTCACAGTAAGAAAAGAGGCAAAGGCTGGCCCGGAAATGAAGGGTCACAAATGAACGTCAGTATAAAAATGTGAACAGTCAGCATGGTCTATTTATATACACCGCCTCAAGATTTCCAGACACCTTTCTAGCTTTAAGAAATTCCTAATACATCAGTCCCACAGTCGCAGCCTACCCTGCTTTACACTTATTGTTGTGAAGGTGAAATGGAAGAGGGGAGAATGCTGCAGACCACTCTGAGGAGAAGAGGGCAGTATAAATGAAGTAAGTAAATAAATATAGATATTAGTTAAGCCCCCATACAAATTACACACACACACAACGTAATTAATTAAGTTACTGTCTTTGATATCCACTAAAACTGAAGTTGGCATGCCCTGAAATATCTCTTTCTTTCTGTACTCAGCAGCCAGCTCAATGAAGAATTCTGTGGAGTTGTAGCATTTTGGTCAGTCCTAATAAAAAGGCGTCACGTGGCTTCTCTTTTAAACACTGTGAACTGAAGTGGCAGACTCAGTTCTCTATCTGATGCTTGTGTGTCATTGTGTGCAACTAGCTTTCAAAGCATGGAAAGGCAGAAAGAGAGACAGACAGGCAGGCAGGCAGGCAGGCAGAAGGAAGGAAGGGTCTAGGCGGTTTCCCATCCTTACAGAAAGGGCCTGAGGTTATCCTAGAATTATAACTGATATCCAAACTACAGTTACCCTGGAGAAAATGGCAGCTTCAGAAGGTGGATTCTATGGCATCAGTTTCCTGCTGAATTCCCTTCCCTCTCCTCTACAAATTCTGACCTTCCAAGGGTCAGCCCCATATCTCCAGGCATCTTCCAACATGGAGTTGGCAAACTAAAAGGGTCTGAATATACAAGGGAATAAGAATAGACAGACAAAAGGAAATCTTAATACTTCCTGACTGATGGCAGGAAAGGTCCCCCCCCCCCCCCCAGCTTTTGAATGAAATGAGAACAGTGACAGATCACAGGACAAGGTGTTGACTACACTAGTTTTTTGCATGACTTTCAGTGACCAATCATGTGAAAACGAACTAGTGTGAACTTTCAGAGATTACTGGATCACTTTGTTGGCCTTTTGGTCTTATTTTGTTTCAGGGCTTGTCGCCACATTCAATTTTCTTCTGAAAGAGTTGAGTCCTCCCCACACACACCCTTCATCACCGCAGCAGGATACTTGCCTTTCTGTGCTGAGATTAGCACTCAGTGTTATCACTGTTTTTAAAGCTGACAAAGCACCACGCTGTCAAATAGCACATCATGCTTATGACCTAATTCCCAGTTTAACAAGCACTCTGACAACCTTGCTGGGAAGTTAAAAGGATCAACAATAAATTGCTGCAGTGAAGAAAAGACAAAAAACTAGAGATGTAAAATTTCTGGAAATGTTGAAAGCGGGGGGGGGGTAGGTTTTTTAAAAAGAAATTTGGGCAAAACTGAAATAGACATTACTTACATTCTTATCAAACCTAAACATATTTTACCAATCTTGCAACCAGTGTTCCCTCTAAGCTGAGTTAGTGTGAGCTAACTCACCATTTTTTACCCTTCAGCTCACACATTTTTGCCTTAGCTCAGGAAGGATGGCTCCAGTCCAGAGCAAACTAATTTATGCAGTAGCCAAATCACCTGCCTGCTTACAACTTTAATGCTGGTAGCTCACAAAGTAGAATTTTTGCTCACAGACATCCATAGCTTAGAGGGAGCATTGCTCGCAACTTAAAATGCATCCTTTATAACTTAGCATATAAAACTGCACTATTTGGCATTTTTATAGAATTTAAAATAATTGTTTGAGTTTTCTGTTTAAAAAGAATGATAAACGTACTGTAATGGTTATACAGGCACCTCCTACCAGTGTGTGGTATTGCAAATCTGAGCGTCTGGGTTACATTCTATATTGCTTCTAGTTCTTCTGTATTCTGGGGGAAGTCAACTGTTCAAAGTTCTGTGCCGGAGGCTGTGCAGCAGTACACTTTAAAACGTTTATTAAAGTTGGTTTCCTTGAACAGGTGGGTTGCAGCCCCCAATACCTGAGAGAACATTACAAACTGCTGTACCTTATGCTTCCTTAGCACATCTATCTTAATTTTTGCCAAACAAGAGGTACAAAAAAAATAAAAATTGAAGATGAAAAACAAGTCTTGTAGTTTAAAAAGGGTACAGTTAGGACAGAAACACTCTCTTATGGTCACAGTACACAGGACTACCAGCACACTTGGATATCAAGTTAAACTTTGTAACATTAAACTCTTTAATAATGTATTGTCACTAAACATAGCATCTTAATTGTTGCCAAAATTATTTAAATTTAAACAAAAAACGTAATATTGAAAACATGGTGTATATGTCTACAGTACACATAGGCACCAATGTATCTAATTCTCAACATGGCCTTATCACTGGATACTTAAAGACAAAGATTGGAGCCATGAACAGACAGGACAGATTATTGCAAACCTGAAAAAAGTCCCAGGTTTTCAGAAAAATCTGAACCCTAAAGAAAAGAAAGAAAATACCTTGGAGGGAGGCAAAATAATAGAAGCAGTGCCTACACCCTTAAGAAAGGAGATCTCAGTGGCAACTGGAGGATTGCTGGGCAATCACAACAATTTTTCCTGTCTTCAAACCTTGGTTTCTGTCACTAAAAGGGAGGGGGTGGGCCCTTTCCAGGGCTATTTTGGCCTCCCAGTCCACCCCTTTTCCTCTCCCTCCTGCTCTGGGGGGAGGGGAGTTATTGGGGCCAGGTCCTGCAGCCACTGGGCAGCTTGCTACCATGCAATTTGTGGACTCACTTGCCGCACAACTTGTCTGAGATCAGTGGCATTCTCCACACAACTTGCTTGACTTGGCCAGGCCTGGCAGTGGCCACCACACAACTCACCTGAGCAACTTGCTCCTGCATGACTTTTGCAACTTGGCCAGACTTTTCTCAATGAGAGGCTGCCAGCAGGAGGAAAGAAGGGAGTGGACAGAGTGTCAGAACAGGATCTGGGAATACGTTCAGAACCCCATTCTGATATGGAAGCTTGCTGGGCTGGTTACCTTGGACCAGTCATTTTTTCTCAGCCTACTCTATTTCACAGGGGTATTGTGAGGATAAGATGAAGGAGAGGAAAATCACATAATCCCCTTTGGGTCTCCACTGGGGATAATGGTGGGGTATACATGAAGTAAATTTTAAAAGCTGAGGACGGGGGGGTCAGATAAAAGAGAGATTGGCTGGTGAGTGTGAAAGAGAGATGGAAGCAGAGAAAAGGGAGAAGGTATGGGGGCTGCCAGGAAGAGAGAGACAGTGGAAATAGAATAGGGAAGGGGATACAGGGGAAAAAGTAGTGAACCCTGTGAGTCCTTGAACGCTCCCCCCACTTGTTATATCTCATTCTCTGCATGGCCCCAGAGGCAGAATGTTAAATCCACAGATTGAGGCCTTATACACAAGAGGGAGATCTTTCTATAAACTTGGGGAAATATCCAGGATTGCAGAACAATCTTTAAAAAGGGGGTCAAGGATACAAGAAAATAAAAGAACAGAGAACTGTTGTCTGCAACTGAGCTGATAGTGGACACAAAGACCTTGGACTCTGCAGAGGCAGGAGCAAGGGAGGCTGATGGGAGAAGAAACTGGACAGACCTAGACAGCAGGCAAGAAAGGAGGGAAGGAGGCAAGAAATGAAGAAGATGGATCATTGCTGCTGGTACTGAGACCACTGCCAATCAGAAACACTGCTGATGGGCAACACAGCAATGGCAGTGGCCTGAATGAGGAGGCAGCAGAGCAGCTTTCCTCTTCAATCCCCAGCTGCCAGCCAGCCAGGGAGAGAAGACAAGAGAGCAGTAGTGGGCTGGGAGGAAGGGGAGGAGAAGGAAGAAGTCCTAATGCTGTTGTTTTTTCCTTCATTTCTCCAGGGATCTTCTCCCATATAGGATATAAAGTGAGCAAGCAGTGGTGGCCAGGAGGATGTAGCAGTGGCAGCTCCCCCCTCCATGAGTTCCTTATGGGCCCCTGCTTGTCATTATTTAATGATGCTGAATGTCTTATATAAATTTTTTCATACTACCCATTTTGAGGAAAACATCTTAAAAAGCATTTCAAAAAAACACAGTCCTCCTCCAAATGCCTGTTTTTCCATGAAAAAAAAATTAGAAAAATGTCCTCAGAAAAAAGTAGAAAAGGGTTTTCCACCCACATTTTTCACCCCCCCCCCCCCAGCACTTCAGTTCTCTAGGGAAACTGGACTACCAATCATGTTCAAGCTTTATTGAAGCCTCCTTGAATAGGGTACAACTTTACTTTAAAAAAAATAATAATGCTGAACTGAAGTATAGGCATAAGAATGTAGGGCACATGAATTTAGTAAGATTTTTTTTCTGTGTTGGGCACATATAATGGATTATGCCTTCTTACTCAGGTCTACTCAATACGGACTACACTCAAGAAAGTGTAGTTAGGACTGCACTGTAAGAGATCTAACTGGGGTCAAGATAAGACAGGGTTGTGGACAGAGCAAGTAGGTGATAAGCTCAAACAAATGCACATTTCTTGAAAGAAATCGATGGAATGTAAAACTAACTAAATGGAACAGAACCCAGAGATCTAGGACATAGTACCATTCATGGAGCAGGGCTTTCTGACCTCTTTCGTGTTCTGGCCATCTGCGACCCCTTCACAACTCTTTCTGTTTCTCAGGAATGTCAAGCAGGAGGCTTCCACTTTAGGAGAAAATCCATGGAAATTACTGATTCTGCCTGCATGAGGAGACTTCCACTTAAGCAAGGAGTAATGTGGATCCAAGCCCACCAACACCCAAGAAGAAAACCAGAACATCCAAGTGTTTAATACAAAATATATGTATAATATATGGAATGTACAAATGTTTGGTGCTCTCAGTGGGGATAAATTAAACATTAGCTAAAAAACCTTTAAAAACCCCTAAATGTGCATACCTACCCAATTAAATGTGCAGGATATCTGGTTTATTATTTTGGCATCACAATATATATTATAGAGACTGCCAGTTCTTTACCGTACATAAGGGTCTGTTGAAATCAATATCACAACTTCAGTACAAGTTGTATTTTTATTACACTATTGCAAACAGATGTTAATGGTTGCTGTATCGCATTGTCTGCACTGTTGCGTCACTTCTACGGAAAACTTGGAAATGGTGTAGGGTAGCTCTGGAAATCACTGGAAAGCACTTCTGGCAGTTCCTAGAACTACCCCACATTACTTCTGGGCTTTCCCTGGAAGTGACATACTGGTGCACATGAGGTCACAGCCTCCCCATGCCCCCGCCCTCAAGCCTCCCGCTATTGCCTGGCAACCCTACCTCAGTGTGAGGTGATCAGCATACAACTCTCCTCTGCTCCCCATCAGAAGCTGCTGCAAGTGGGGAAAAGGGTGTGCCTAAAATCCCAAACATCCCTACTTTGTCCACCAATGCTCTGAATGTCCCTCTAAGATTTGTAGCTTACCTTTGGATATGAGGGGTCATATGTCCCTTTTAAGAATGACTGAGTTAAAAAACATGTAGATAAGTACAAATGGTTTACAACATTTACAGGTTACCTTCCTATGAGTTAAAAGGCATTTTCACAGGTTACCTTCCTATGAGTTAAAAGGCAGATTAGTCAGTGCTGGTGTTTTACAGGTTACCTTCCTATGAGTTAAAAGGCAGATTAGTCAGTGCTGGTGTTTTACAGGTTACCTTCCTATGAGTTAAAAGGCAGATTAGTCAGTGCTGGTGTTATCACCCACCTTGCAGCATTCGTTACTATACTGAATACATGGCTGCCAGATTAGCCGGTTGTCCTTGAACTGTCCTAGAGTGCTAATACACTGAGCAGTGCACTGAGCAGTGCAATTAAATAAATAAATAGGGCATAGTCTGATTTTAATTAACAAGGTTTTTAGATACTAGGAGATCAATACTGGCATAAAAACAACTAGATATTGTGGTAAAATTATGATAAGAGATACACACCATGCTAAAATACACTGAAGTTATTCCAGAGGTCAAGGCTGCATTTCTTCACAAATCAAAAGAAACATGGATGAGAGATTTATAGTGCAATCCTAAACAGAATTACACCCTTCTAAAGCCCTTGAGGTCAATGGGCTTGGGAGGGGTGTAACTCAGTTTAGGAATGCACTACAAATCTATTGGCAAGGTAAAGAGAACACTCTGAAAATATGTGCAGGATGCATAAGATAATCACTGCTGAGAAACCAAACTTCTTTTCAAAGCAGATTGGTTTTCAGAGACCTGTATGTGTTTGAACAGTTGCACAGGACAATTAAGACTGAAATACAGATTATGTACTACTTTGCAACAACAATATTTTTGCAGATAAAATGTAATTTCATACTACTACTAAGAAACTACTTTAGAAGCAGTATATACAATTAAGTCAAATACCAAAAGCAGGATATTCCAATCTTTATATTTTTAAGTCCTAATTATGAGATACATATTGTTTTTTGTTCAACAAATTTTGCAAATAAAATTTTATTCAACACTTATATTCAATATCTATGTTTATATTTCACAAACATAATTTAATTATCAGCCCTGCACCAGAAACAGTGCCATACTATTTTTTCTAATCCAATTAAATGGCAAGTACTGATAAACATCTGACTGTGTTATCTACAGAGCTATCTTTGGAGGATAAAAATTAACAGTCCAAATTTAAACAACATTCAATTAATTGTCAAGCCTTTGCAAATGTATAAATAATTTGTAATTAGCTCAACATTAAAAGACAGTAGCTGCAAGGAAAGAAAGGCTAGAAGTGGAATCCTAAACACAGTAAGACCCTTTTGAACCCACTGATTCAATTGGGATTAGATAGGTTTAGGACTGCACAGTAAGTAAAACTCCCAACCTGCATGTGGAGCCTGGAGAAATGCAACTAGGGTGGCCGACCACCAGGTGGTGGCCGAAGATCTCCTGGGATTACAATTTCTCTCCAGTCAACAAAGATCAGTTCACCAGGAGAAAATAGCTGCTTTGGAAGGTGGACTCTATGTCATTATACCCCACTAAAGTCCACCCCCTCCTCAAACCCTGCCCTCCTCAGACTCCACCCCTAAAATCTCCAGGTATTTCTCAGCCCAGATCTGGTAACCCTAATTACAGCTGATCTCCAGACCACAGAGATCAGTTACCCAGAAGGAAATGGCTGCTTTGGAAGGTGAAACGAAGATGAGAAGACAAATGGTGCAAAGGAAAGAATCTTTAATAGCAGTATAATTCCTACACGTTTCACGTGCAGCTTTGTCAGGGGGAATCTTCCAGATTCTTTTCAGATCCATTCCCGTTCAAGATTACCCCTGACAAAGCTTCATGTGAAACACATGGGGCTTATACAATCATTAAAGACTCTTTCCTTTGCACCATTTGTCTTTTCACCTTCGTTTTACCTTGTTGCGTCTCCCTTTTTTCTGCTTTGGAAGGTGGACTTTGAGGCATTATGTCTGGCTGCGATCCCTCCCCTTCCCAAACCCTCCCCTCCCCAGTCATTCCCACGGAGGAACTGCTTTCTTTTTATGTTAGTATACATCTGGAACATTAATACCCTTTTATGAAACCCTCCAGACTGTTTGCCTTTAACTTTTAACTCACAATGTCAGTTTGGTATGGCTTGGAAACAAGTTTACGAGAATACCCAACACTCTTAAGAGACTGGCTGCACGCTAACTCTTTAGTTAATCCAGAAGAATTCAGTTGAATGTACAACCCATAAGTAAAGAAAATAGAGATTCCTGATAAGATTAAGCAACAACGGTGTGTGGAGAATGCTTGGTGCTCTTCAAACTTTTCTTTCAAAACCAGCATTGGAGGTGGGATAATACACCCACACTGCACATAGTCACCAGAGCTGCTTTCACACAGATGTGATTTTCTGTGTAGCCCTTCTTGCCACTATATGTGACCATATGTATGATCTGCATCTTTTTGTAGTGTTTCACCAAGGCACCCATGTGTTCCTGTGTATTGTGGGGGAAAACACACACACAAAAAGAATCTTGGTACAACTGTATTGCTATCAAATCAATTGTTATCTTCTGTTTGATTGATACAAACATGTCCATTGGGAAGAGGCAAAGGCAGGAAGAGACAGATAGAAGTGAAAGCTTTGCAAGCCATATATTCACAGCACTCTGCACAAAATGTAGGAATTTAAAAAACAACAACAACAGCATTCCTAATCCATCAATTTCAGTTAGAAAATAAAGGCAACATAATTTTGAATTTCCAAATCTGAAGAGAATTACAGAAGTATCTATTGGCCTGTGACACTGTCTATAACCCTGAACGCAAATAAGAGTGTGCAAAAAACCCCAACAATAGTATTTTTCGGTTTCAGTCTATTGGACCCGAAAAAATTTCGGTACTGCCAAACAATCCCAGATCCCGATACTGGGTATGGGATTTGAATCTGGAATTTTCAGGAAATCCTGATTTTTTTTGGGGGGGGGGTGTTTCCTAATAGAGCAGAGAAGAAATACACCAATTAAAAAAAAAAGGTAGACCGAACCTGGGGCTGGCTTGGTTTCTCCTGCAGCATAGGTCTTTCTATTATTTGTATTAAATATAAAATTATGTTTTTATAGATTCCCCCGATGAAGCCTGCATGGTGAAACACGCAGGAACTTTTTACAATAAATCAGTCATCTAGCATGTGGCATTTTTTCCTTTTTGTTCTATTGGCACATTGCTGGGTGCAGCCCGGTTTTTCTTTATCCAATTTCTCCTTATATATAAAGCTGTTTTCAAGTGGCAAGATTCCATGGGGCGCCAAAATCAGTTGGCTGCAAGAACTGCCACTCAAAAGGGGTCCCTGGCCACTGGCTGCATTTCCTCGCTGCTTTGCCTCAGTCCCGCCCACAGAGCCACTGGCCAGTGTCTTGGCCTCAGTCTGGAGGGAACCGGTGAAGGGGAAGGACTGGGTGCTGAATCCACTCTTCTCTGCCGCCCACTGCTAGGTGGGTCTAACTGTCCCCTCAGTGGCCTGCTTCTGTCAGTGAAAAACAATGGACTTTCAGCATAACCCCCTCCCCCGCACACTGCCAGCTTACCCAATTTCCTGTCAGAATAAACTGTGAAACAAGCTCTCTCTCCTGCTTAGCTCCACAGTGGCTAGCTGGCTAGTGAGGTGGGCCAGCGACCATCAAACCATTCCCTTCAACCCTCTGCTGTGTGGCTGACTTTCTCCCTAGGTAGCCAATCTCCAGGTGCGACCTGGAGATCTCCCGCTGTTACAATTGATCTCCAGATGACAGAGATCAGTTCCCCTGGAGAAAATGGCTGCTTTGGAGGGTAGACACTATGGCATTATACCCTGGTGAGTCCTTCCATCCCCCCACCAAAAATGCTGCCCTCCACAAGATCCACCCCCCAAATCTCCAGGTATTTCCCTAATGAGAGCTGGCAACTTTCTCCTCAGTGCCTGTTGCTAGGCAACCAAGCTTGCTTCTCTGAAAGCTCCTTTCCACACCTATGTTGGCCTTTGGGAGAAAACTCATTGGGACCAGCTGAACAGAATGCCATAGAGGCCACCCTCCAAAGCAGTCATTTTCTCTGGGGGGGGGGGGGAGATCTGTTGTCTGGAGTTCAATTGTAATACCTGGCGATCTTCAGGCTTCACCTGGAGGTTGGGTATCCTAGGCATAGCAGTCAGCACTTTAGAGCAGGATCTGCTAGACCCAGGTTCTTGCTGAATGGGTGATTTCGGGCCAGTCAGACTTTAAGCCTAACCTACCTCACAGGGTTGTTGTGCAAGTCAAAAGGGGGAGAGAAAAATGATGTAAGCTGCTTTGGTCCCCATTGCAGAGAAAGACTACTTTTCCTCCAGGGAAACTATGGTTGCCAATCTCCAGGCAAGGGCTGGAGGTCACTCAGAATTACAAGTGCTCTCCAGATGGCAGAGATCAGTTCCCCTGGAGAAAATGGCAGACACTGTGTCCTTATACCCTGCTGAAATGGACCCCCAATGACAGCCAATGTGACATAGCAGTCAGGGCTTCAGAGCATGGTGGAGGCTGGGGGGGGGGATGGAAAGTTGAAGAGTGAGGTTGATGATTGGCTGGGAAGGAGATAGGGCTGCCAACTCCCTCCAAGCCAACCAGTCCCTCATTGGGAACCATTGTTGCCAATCTCCAGGTGGGGGCTGGAGATTACTCAGAATTACAACTGCTCCCTAGGGGGGAGGGGGGAGGAGGTGGAAAGCTGAAGCCAGGGGGCAGATAATGATATGTTGATGGTTGGCTGGGAGGTAGGGTTGCCAACTCCAGGTTGGGAAATTCCTGGAGATTTGAGGGGTGGACCCTGGAGACCCTGAGGTTTCAGCAGGGGTGGGACCTCAGACAGGTTCAATGCCACATACTCCACCCTTCAAATCACTCGTTCCCTTATGAGGAACCATTGTTGCCAATCTCCAGGGGAGAGATGGAGATCACGCTGAATTACAACTGCTCTTCAGATGGCAGAGATCTTCCTCTGGAGAAAATGGTAGACTGTGTCATTATACCCTGCTGAGGTTGCCACAGCAAATTGACGCTGAGTGCCTAAGGCTGGGGCCCTCTCCCAGAGCCTCCTTCTAGAGTCCATTGTATTTATTTCCACAATGGGCCTTATTCCTAGTCTATACAATAAATATATTTTCTGGACACTACTGTAAAAATACACAATGGATGCACAGACAACACCTTATACCAGAAACCTATTGACTGACAATCATATCTACATGCCTCCAGCTACCATCCTAAACATACCAAACAATCCACTGTATATAGCTAGGCTACAGCCACATCTGTTTCAATCCTACAATTGTTTCAATCCTACAATTCTCACCTGAGAGATCTACAACAAACCTTTTTGGAACTAAAATATCCATTTGATGAAGTCAAGAAGTAGATTAACGAAGTCAGAATGGTACCCAGAGAAAAACAGGCTGCCTACCTGTAACTGATGATCTTCGAGTGGTCATCTGTGCATTCACACTGATGGGGTTTCTGCACCTGCGCAGGAATCCTTCAATATTGTAGAAAGCTTTAATGGATTTTCACACCCAGTGCCTCCGGGCATGTGCGGAGCCCCCACCGCGCATGCCCAGAGGAGCGGGCATGGACATTCCGCCAGTTCCTTCTGACCGCTGCAACCAAGCATGTTAATGAGGAGAAAGCCTGGCAGCAGAGGGGAAGGATGGGCGGGTAGTGTGAATACACAGATGACCACTCGAAGATCATCAGTTACAGGTAGGCAACCTGTTTAACTTCGACATGGTCTCTGTGCTTCACACTGATGGGAGAGTAGCGAGCAGTGTCCTACCTGGAGGATGGTGCAGGCAGGCTGTCACTGAGAAGCAGAGGATAAAATGAAGCGACCCATCGCAGAGCGTGTAGCTACTTGGGTGTCCAGTGCGTAATGCCTAATAAACGTATTTGGAGTAGCCCAAGTCGCGACTGTACAATGTCTGTGAAAGAAGCACCCTTGAGAAATGCCATGGAGGTCACTATAGACCTGGTGGAGTGCGCCCAGATAGGCCCCGAGATCATAGGCAAGTTTTATAAGCTCCACAATCTATTTGGAAAGTCTCTGGGCAGTGATGGGTTTGCCCATTCTGTGTGACGCATAGGAAACAAAGAGTGTGGGTGTTTTCCTAGTCGACTTTGTACAAGCAAGGTAGAATAGAAGTGCTCGTTTAACGTCAAGGGTATGTAACAGACGTTCTTGCTCGGGAACATAAGATGGGTAGAAATCAGGCAAGACGATCTCAGAACGTAGGTGGAAGTCGGAGACAACTTTAGGCAGGAAGGAAATGTCCGGAACCATGCGAACTGCGTTTGGTAAGGAACAGAGGAACAGAGGATCGTGTCTGAGGGCTAGGAATTCGCCAACTCGACGAGCAGACGTGATGGCAAGTAAGAAGGCTGTTTTCCAAGCCAGCAGCCAGAGATCGCAGGATGCCAACAGTTCAAATGGCTTCCAAGTGAGTGTGCGAAGGACCAATGGAAGATCCCAAGGTTGGGGTGGGACTCTGGTGGGCAGTTAAAGATGTAGGAGGCCCTTCAGAAAACGTTTTGAAAGGGGGTGGGTGAACACAGAAAAGTTGTCAATTCTGTTGTGGAACGCCGAGATTGCAGACAGGTATACTCTCAAAGAAGGGTGTGAGAGGTCAGTATCTGCTAGGGATGGGAGGAAATCAAAAGTATGGGACACACCTGCAGAGCAGGGTTCTATGTCAGATGAGGCTAAGTATGTACAGAAACGAGTCCATTTATAGGCGTATGATTGTCGAGTAGATGCTTTGCGGGAGTTAAGCAGGACATTATTCACTCTTTCAGAGAAAACGGAGGGGAGTCTCTCCAAGCAGTGAGCTTGAGACGGGGAATTTCGTGGTGGAGGATGGGAGAGTCGGAGAGTATTAGAAGATCTGGTAGTGGAGGAAATTGATGGAATTTTCCATTGGCCAACGAGAGGAGGACTGGAAACCAGGCTTGTCTGGGCCACCAAGGAGTGATCAGTATGCATTCCGTCATCTCATGTACTATCTTTTATACCACTCGTGTGAGTAGTGGTAGAGGTGGAAAAGCATAAATGAAATTGTGATTCCAAGAAAGAATAGGCCGTCTCCCAGGGAGAAGGGGTCGGTTCCATCCTGCATGCAGTAGTTTGTGTACTTTGTGTTTTGGCGAGTGGCAAAAACATCTATACCCAGGGTTCCCCAAAGAAGGAATACCTGGCGGAGGTTAGTTGGATTCAGTTCCCATTCGTGATGTCTGGCTTCTCCCCTGCTCAGGAAATCGGCTTGGGTGTTGAGTGAGCCAGGAATGTGTGTGGCCCTCAGGAAAATGTCGTTGGATGTGCTCCAGTCCCAAAGTCGGATTGCAAGCTGGCAAAAACTGTGGGAGATCGTGCCACCCTGGCGGTTGATATAACACACTACAGTGGCATTGTCTGTAAGGATGGCCACGCAGTGTCCTTTCACTAATGGTAGAAAGGTTCAAAGCACGAAGATTACCAGGAGTTCGAGATAATTGATGTGGTGGGACTTCAGGTTCGGTTCCCACCGGGCGCCCGTGCTGTGGCCGTTCAGGTGTGTCCCCCATCCCCATGTAGACGTGTTGGTGGTTAGGGTGAGTCGCAGTGATGGGAGATGGAAGGGGGCTCCCTGGAGGAGGTTGGATGATAGGATCCACCAGAGGAGAGAGTCTCGGACATCTTGGGGAGGAGAGAGGCGGAGGTTCTTTGGGTCTCGCTGTGGATGAAAGGAATGGACAAACCATAGTTGGAGAGGGCGCATTTTGAGTTTTGCAAAGAGCAGTACCGCCGTTGTGGCAGCCATATGTCCCAATAATTGTTGGATCAGGAGGGCCGAAGAGTCGGGATCAGAGCGGATGTGTGAGGCCAATGTGACTATTGGTGGTACCCTGTTTTCTAGAAGGTATGTCCGTAAGGATATGGAGTCTAGTTCCGCTCTGATGTACTGTACTCTCTGAGAGGGGACGAGATGAGATTTGTCCTCGTTGATCATTAGGCCCAGATCCTTCAGGACGGTTCGGGTAGTGGATATGTCAGTCAGCAAGCCCTGAGGGGAAGTTGCCACTATGAGCCAGTCGTCTATGTACAGGAAAATAGTAATCCTTTAAAGGTGAAGGAAGGCTGCAATGATGACCATCGCCTTGGTAAAGATGCGGGGAGCTGTGGAGAGGCCAAAAGGTAGAGCTTTGTATTGGAAATGTTGATGCCCAATGGCGAAACGGAGGTATTTCCAGTGGGGGGAGCATTTCGATGAGGTATCCCCTGGTAATAATGGCAAGGACCCAAGCATCTGACATTACTTTGTTCCACATAGGAAAGGGGGGCAAGACGAGTGTGAGGTGGGCCAGGACGGATAAAGTCAAAGGCCGTGCTTGGCCTGCCAGGACTGCTTGGCACGGCCGGACTGTTGGGCTGACAAGAAATTCTGTCTTGGAGTGTAGGATTGTTTCTGCACACCTGGGGAAGTACGTGGGTGCCAGGATCTATCTGGGGAGCTCCTGTTGGATGACCTCCGGGACCAGGTCTAGACCAATTTCTTGGTTTAGATTGTCGGGATTTAGATGCTTTTATCAAGCTCCTGGAGGACAGAATCAGTGGTGGCGTGAAACAGGCCAACTCCATCAAAAGGGAGGTCTTCGACCAGGGATTTGGTGTCTTGTTGCAACATGGTAGAGCGCAACCAGGAGTGATGCCTCAGGGCTATGGCGGACATCATGGTTTTAGAGAAGGTGTCCAAAGCATGTTTGGAGGTGTTCACCTGCTGTTTAGCAAGGGTGAGGCCTTCCTTTTGTATCCTTCTGGCAGCCAGTCTTTGGTCCTCAGGGAGCAAACTGATGGCTTCCGAAAGCTGTTCCCACAGGGTGTAATGATATCTTCCCATGTAGGCAGAATAGTTGGTCACTTTTAGCCCCAGAGCTCCAGTTGAGTAAAAACGGCGTCCGAAGGTATCGAGTTTGCACCCTTCCTTGTCTGCAGGGGTAGATTGTGTCCTCCTGGACTTGGAAGCGGAGGTGACGACCATCAAGTTGGTGCGTGGATGGTTTGTCAGGAACTCAGCACCTGTTTCCTGGACCCTGTACATATGGTCCAGGCGTTGGGTAGAGACCGGTGTCAACGAGGGCTTATCCCATACCAATTTGACGGCTTGGAAGAGGACCGCGGACATCGGCAGTGCAATGGAAGTGGAAGTGTCCATTTGTATGATGTCAAACACCGGATCAGTTATAGTAGGCTTTGGTTGTACGATAGGCAGGCCAAGGGAAAGGGCCATTCTTTTAATTAAATCTCCGTAGGAGTTAAGGTCATCTGATGGGGAGATTGGCAAATTGTCCACCGCATCTGGTTTCGGTGAAGGATTGGCCGGGGAGCTATGGTCGGACTGGTCACCATCGGAATCCCTTTTGGACAAGGAAGAGACAGGTGCTGTTTCCATCTGTATCGACTGAACCGGAGGTGGAGTCACGCGGATAGGGGCCGTCTGTGTAGACCGCAGGTCCCGCATGGAGTGTTTCAATGCCGTGGCCGTGGGTGGTTTGGTGGCGTTCAGTGCCGATGCCAGAGGAGCAGGACGTTGTTGGTTCGCAGTCTGGATAGGGGGTCTAGATTGTGATGATGAGGGCAGTGAACGTGATCTTGCTGGTGATCTCGATCGAGCCCAATGGGAGTATCTGTCCCAGTCAAAGTGAGTGACTGTGGGAATCCAGGGCATCGATGTCAAAGGTGGGTAACCACCATACTGATAGGGAGGACGGCGTTGATCCCATGGGGCCATCGGAGGAGCATAACTCCAGCAGGTCGAAATGGGAGATCTGTGCCTGGGTGATCCATACTGAGGAGACCTGTGTCTCGGGGATCTGCATCGAGGTGACGGAGCCCGATAGTCGTGCCTATGGTCCCTGTCTGGATGAGGAGGATTGGCCTCGACATAGGAGAGAGATCCCTTGGATGGTGATTGGGATCGAGAACGAGAGCTCGGGCATCGTGGTGACGGAGCATAGAGCTGTTTTTGGTCGGTCTCAAGGAACCCTTGAGCCTCCAGAATGTGGTCTGGCAATGCCTCATGCAGTTGCCTAATGGGGGAATCCAGAAGATTGATGGTGGTCACTTCCGCAGATGGTGGAGGCACAATCAAAGGAGTTGTCGGTACCGAGGTAGCATCTAATGAGGGTGCTACTGGGTCAGAAACCGAGGTAGGAGCCTTGCTACCAGTGGCTATGGATAGAGCCTTGTGGCGTCGTTCTGACTTATCCTTCTTTTTCTTCTTGATTGGTGTCGATGCCGTAGACTGTGTCAGAGCCTGGCGTTTTGATACTCATCAAGCTATATCGGATGATGGCCTCAATGTCGACAGAACCGCAAATTCGGCAGTGGAAGACAGGCCATCGCAGATGAGGTTGATGCGGGAAGCAGAGCCGACTCCAATAAAGTGACCTTCAGGTGGGCTGCCCTATTCTTCCGAGTTTGATTGCTAAACTTGGCATAATGAGGGCAGGAATCTGGTCGATGACTTTCCCCAAGACAGAGAATGCACAAGGAGTGGCCGTAAGGAGCTGCTAATTTGCTGCTGCAAGAGGAGCAACACTTAAAGCAGCCCCACTTTGTAGCCATAAAGTAGAAAAAGATAAAGATGGGAAGCCCAGAGGCAGAAAGAAAGAACCCCACCACCTGAAGAGAAGATTTTTTTTTTTAGTTTTTTTTGACAGAATGATCAAGAAATAATGTGAAAATTATGAAGAAACAGCTTAGAAGGTGAAAGAAAGGAGAGCTTTCCTCGAAGGATCACACGAAACTGTTAGCAGCACAGCGGTCAGAGGAGAACTGGTGGGATGTCCGTGCCTGCTCCTCTGGGCATGTGCAGTGGGGGCTCCGTGCATGCCCGGAGGCGCTGGGTGCGAAAATCCGTTAAAGTTTTCTACAATACCGAAGGATTCCTGCGCAGGTGCAGAAACCGCATCAGTGTGAAGCAGAGACCACGTCAAAGATAACCTGTTGCACAACAGGCCCAAAAGAGACAATAATAGAACACCACTAGTGGTCACATATAGCTCTCAACTCAAAACAGTTCAACGCATCATCACCAACTTACAACCTCTGTGGGATAATGACAGTTCTCTTACACAAGTACTGGGAGGCAAACCCTTTTTTGCCCACCGAAAGCCTTCCAATCTTAAACAACTCCTCACTCACAATAATACAACATCTAATTTGAATATGGACACTGTTACCAGAGCTTGTAATAAACTCAGATGCCAACTTTGCTGCCACATACACCTAGACAAACTGGACCTAACAACATCAACTACACCATCTCAGGCTCATTCACGCTCATTTGCTCATCTTCTAACATTATATATGTCATTAAATGCCAACAATGCCCTTCAGTTCTCTACATAGGCGAACAGGTCAAACCCTATGCCAAAGAATAAATGGACACAAATTTGATATCAAGAACCACAAAATTGAGAAACCTGTAGGAGAACATTTCAACCTCCTGAGATATTCAGTGGGGGACCTCAAAGTAGTTATTTTATTGCAAAGGAATTTTAGAAACAGACTAGAACAGGAGACTGCTGAATTAGAAGTTATTATAACACTCAGGTCAATGGAACCTCCAGGGCTTAACAGAGATATTGGGTTCACTAAACATGCTAAGTCACTCAGTTCTTGCATCTGTTTGTTAATTCTTTTATTAACTGTATGCTAATTTGCTACTATGTTTTTACCAATGCTACTATGTTTTACCAACTGCTTTAATTCAATCTTAGCTGTACTTATCGCTCAGTAACTTATGCATCTTGACTCCAATTAGTCTTTCCTGGCAACTAACCTCCCCCTCAACTACACGTAATGGTTGGGGAAGTCTGCTTCAGTGTATCTGAAGAACTGTGCATGCACATGAAAGCTTATATCCAGAATTAAACTTTGTTGGTCTTAAAGGTGCCACTGGACTTAAATTTTGTTTTTCTACATTTAATATAAAATGTGTTCGACAAATGCAACAGCCCTATAAGTAAAGCTGGAGTCCTCCTGGAATTACAGCTGATCTCCAGATTACAGTTTCCCTGTGACAGAATAGTTCATATTCTCGGTGAAATCTCTTCCTAAATTCTCCCCTCTATAGGCACTCTCCCCAAATCTCAAGGAGTTCCCTAAACTGGATTTAGTGACTGTATCGCTAACAGAAATGAATCTTCAAGAGATGAGGCCTGGACTGTACATAAGAAACAACCCACAGCCAATGCCCCCCTAAGCTGTGGAGTCTTGTGAGCAAAAATTCTACTTTGTGAGCTACTGGCATTAAAGTTGTGAGAGTGCAATTTGGCTATGACATAAATGAGTTTGCTCTGGAGCCACCCTTCCTGAGCTAAGACATTAATGTGTGAGCTGGAGGCTAAAAAACTGTGAGCTAGCTCACACTAACTCAGCTTAGAGGGAACACTGCCCACAGCTGTGTATTTGTTTTATTCCGTTAGATCTGTGCAATTCCAACAGCCATATTAAATATATTGAGGGTCTGGCTTATTCACATGGTGCAACATCTGCTATAAACACATACTTGCATACTTTTTATTAACATGTCACGTTACTATGGCAACATTGATGGAGTTAGCCCTTGAACTTTAGGCTTCGTAATTCTGCTTGTTTTAGAGTTTATGGTTCTTGTTTGTCATTATCAGTTCAGATATCAGTACATTATTAGTTCAGATACAGTAACAAGGACGCGAATTTTTACATTTTAAAATGACAGGTGGGATTCTAATTATAATGACAACTCTATACACTGCACAAAACTTGTGGGGTTTGGACTATCTGCTACATGCTGCTCCTCCCAGCCCCCCCCCCCCCCCGAACTTTGAAGGAATCAGATTTCGGAGTTGTTGGTTTTTTTGCTCACCATTTTTTCCCTGAAAACTACTTAACTGCAATTTTTTTTAGCATCATCTTCACCAGATTCAGTAAGAAAAAAATGGTGGGGGGAATAATCCAATTCTTTCTGTCAGAAAGCCTGAAGGTGCTTCCACTGCATGGAAGACATTTTTGGGTGGCTGGTAGCTGAATGACAAGAACAGCTTGCTCAAAACTATTTAATTTCCTTTTAGCTGGGTTTTTCATCATCAGTGCTTGTTATTTCAACTCAACCCAGCATTAAGGGGCCTCTATTGCTTTTCCATATGCACTGCTACTTGTGTGCTTGAATTCCTTTCTCTTTGGTAGAAAACATTCATACTAACTCCCTGCATTTGCTCCCTTTGGGAGTAATGGATCCTAAAGTATGTATTTTGCCTACTTTAAACATCTCCTTTAAATACAGAAAGGTAGGGGGAAAAAAACCCTTGTTTTAACCTGAGAGGTACGCTTTCAAGTTTCTTTCCAAAATAAATGCTGAAGAAAGAACTTAACACAAGGAAAATCACTCCAGGTTCATTGTTCATTCTATACATTCTCAATTATTTTGCTTCACTATATTCCTCCTTACACAACAGATTAATCAATTAAGAGTGAGTACAGTGGCATACTTCACAGGGGAGTTTTGTTCTGCTGGGTGAATTCAGTTCCCCACCTCCCAATGCTATCAACTTCAGATACAGGGTTGCCAGCCTCCAGGTGGGCCTGGGGATCCCCCGCTTTTACAACTGATCTCCAGCTGAGAGAGATCAGATCCCCTGGAGAAAATGGCTGCTTTGAAGGGTGGCCTCTATGGCACTGTACCATGCTGAGGCTTCTCTCCTCCCCAAACCCCACCCTCTCCTGGATCTGCCCCCCAAAGTCTCCAGGTATTTTCCAACCTCGACTTGGCAACCCTATATAGGCTCCCCCACCCCACCCCCACTGCCTTGCAAGCTTAACCAATTAAGTGCTTGGCACTTAAAAGTATCAGTTGTTTTTTTTAAAGCATGGAAAAGCATGAGGAGAGAAAAGTGGCTGCATGCCTGTAACAAGCCGATCAGTGCTGTGCATAGCCCTTTTGTCTAAACAGGATTTTTACATTTTACCAAAAAGAGGTGCATATGTACTTTAAGCATACATATAGTCCGGATAAAGCGTGACAAAAATGCCTTTGGTCTGTGTGGCATGTGGCCTTCTTGAGTTTGAATAAAACCATAGAATTGACTCTCAGAATTACTTATTGTGCACATCAGGTCTCTATTGAAAAGTGCTATCAATTCTAAAGGATGACCAACCTCAAAAGATGACTAATTTAGTGGAGCTTAGATCAGTAACCCAGCTTTACTCAAGTACTGGCTAAAGTTTACAGCCTATGCATTTTAAAAATATACTTATCTTTAAAAACACACACCAAAAGACTAAAATACTACTCCTCTTGTTTGGGAACAGAAAGTCATTGATGGAGAGAGTCATACTGCAAATGTCATCCCTTAGTTTACAGCCTTGTTTTTCCCCCTGTCAGTGCTGAATCAATATACAAGCGTCATTACTGTTACTCAGGGGTCAGGTAGGGTTGGCATAATATGAGAAGGCCGCCGCACTTCAAGATGCTGTGGTGCTTTCCCGTCACGGAAGCATCACATCGTGAAACTTCTCACTGTATTTTCAGACTAAGTTACTGAACTGATTTCCACAAATTCATACCTGTTCTATTAAAAAATAAATAAAAAATAAAATACTGCCTCCCACTTGTATCTCCAGTCACCACTGAAACTAGGAAGCTACAACACTCCTTCCTGAGACCAGATAGAAAAATCTGTTGTTGTTCTTTATGTTCGCTTCAGTCTGTAGGGACAGGATGAAAAGCAGAATTCCTGGGGCTTGAAACTGTGGGATAGCCAGTCTTTTTTTCCCTCTTCTGAAACATACTTTAACTGATGTGTCACTGGATTACTGGATCATCAGAATTAAAGCTATTAGCAGAGGAGGTCTGCCAAAGTTTAAGAAAGCTACAAACAAATTTCATTCATACCACATGCCAGTCATTTCACCAAAAGCTGTTGAAATGTAGCTGTTGGAAATGTAAGCATCCTTGCACCACACTAAAATGGTCTGAAAACCTTGCACTGAACCAACCACCACAAAAATTAAACCAACCATAAAAGCAGAGAATCCAGAATGTATGAACAGGCTACCGATACAGGTTAAAATGAAGTTTTTGTGCAAAGAACCCCTCCCCCCCACACACACACAAACGCAGACAGAGTGAGATAGATCAAAGTACTTGGACATACCTATTCCAAGAGGCCATTTTAGCAACAGCTGTGCAAACAGAGTTCTGCTCTGCTGGCCATTAAAAACCCCTTAAATCCAGCTCTTTCAAAAAAGAAAGAAAGAAAGAAACAACTCTTGAGGCGCATCAGCTTTAGTACCCAGAGGTTTTCTGAGGGTCCTCAGTACTAGTTTAATGGGTTCTTAGAAACTTCCTTGCTTTTCCCTTTGCTTTGGCTCTGAACATTGTGCAGCTTCTGGTCACAGTGGCAATTCCATGATGCTGCACAGGGAAAGGATTTGGGCTATCATAAGCCAAACATAAAATCATACCATAATACACAAGGGGCCAGCATTAACACTGATGCTATCCCACTACTGGGATCCCACTATGTTATCCCACCACTGCCTTTGTTACTATTACTAAATTGAGGGCAAATTAGGATTTATACAAAATTCTGTTGTATTTTGTTAGAAGAAGAAGAGGAGGAGATTGGATTTATACCCTGCCCTTCACTACCCAAGGGAATCTCAGAGCGGCTTACAAATTCCTTTCCCTTCCCCTCCCCACAACAGACACCCTGTGAGGTAGGTGGGGCTGAGAGAGCTCTGACAGAAATTGCTCTTTTACAAGAACAGCTGTGCCAGAGCTATGGCTTGCCCAAGGTCATCCAGCAGGTGCAAGTGGAGGAGTGGGGAATCAAACCTGGTTCTTCCAGATTAGAGTCCATGCACTTAACCACTACACCAGGGATGGCCAACCTGTGGCTCGGGAGCCACATGCGGCTCTTTCACATATATTGTGCGGCTCCTGGCAGGGCGGCTGGGGAAGCAAAGGGGAGGCATGCTTTTTCTCTCTTTCTCCCTTCCTTCCTTCCCTCCTCCCTCCCATCTATTTGCTTTCCTAGTTTCTCTCTCTCTCTTTCTTTCCACTTCTTTAATTCTTTCTTTCCATCTCTCTCAATATCATTAGCAAACAAGTAATATCATTATCAATAACTGGTTTTCCTCGTTTGTTTTTATTTTTGGCAGTCCCATTTAATGTTAATAAAAAGCAAATTTGCATATTTAAAAAAATAAAAACATGTGTGTGATATTTGTTCCTGTCTTGCAGCTCTCAGACATCTGACGTTTATTCTATGTGGCTCTTACGTTAAGCAAGGTTGGCCACCCCTGCACTACACCAAACTGACTATATATATAATTCTGAACTTGGCTCCAGAATGCAAATCAAAAAAATCTGCACTGTGTGGCCAGGGACAGACAGGGGAGGTGTTTCTGCAAACTCAGAGGAATTCCCAGGTTTGCAGAAATATCTGGGAGCATTACAAGAAGTTGGGATGGGGGTTAAACCTCCCAACAGAGAACGCTGAGCAAGATCTCATGAGATCACAGTTGACTGTTCAGTTGGCTAGTTTCCAAGATCTGACAAGATACCAATCAATATATGAAAAATCAGTTGGGACAGGAATGGCCACCTGGTTATTTCACATGCCACAGTGGCACAGGACAGACTCATGCATAAGAAGGTTCCCGTGCTGCATAGGCAATGTATACATTTGGCTTAATTCATCTAGGAAATTCCATAATACATGCTGGGAAAATTTGACATTAAAATATTAATCCTAAATATATTTACTTAGTAGGATTCCAGAGGGATTTTGCTCCAGAGAAGTTCAAAGCTCAAGGATACTACACCAGACTGTGTTCCCATGAGGTCGTTCTTCTACAGCATACTTCAAATATAAAATTTTCTTTTTATAATATGAACTGCTGCCTGACCAAAGTCTATTTTCATGCCTATGTATGCTTTATAAATCAATTCTCTGTAAGCCCCAGAGCAAAAAAACATGCTATGGAGAAAGAGTTTTGTGTTCTCTATTACTTAAGAATTTCAAAAGCAGCCTTGTTTAAAAGAGAAAGGGCTCCATCTATGAAATCATTTCCTTCTGTTTAAAATATTTTACGGGGGGGGGCATGAAAAGAGGGGGAGTATCTTTTCTGTTTTGACTCTGCCCTAAGATTCAGCATTTCAGCGATTCTGTGGGATGATGCAGTGTGCCAGCTCCGGACTGCTCCAGCCAGAGAGCTTCAAGTCATAGTCATGTCAAAACAATGGACGCTCTTGTGAAACTCACTGGATCCCACATCACTCAGGCCATCAGAGGGAGATTTCCCCCCCTCCCTCTGGAGAAAGGGTAGCTATCCTATTGGAGCAAATCAAGGCTGTAAGGAGATTGCAGACACAATGTTAGCCATTTATTGAGGCAGACAAACAAGATTCTCTTGTTTAGCCTTGTACAAGTGCAAAGGGGATGGATGAAAATACTTTTCTGCTCATTGGAAAGATCCCCCCCCCACCTGCACTAGGAAGGCTAGAACTTCAGGGGGGGGGGGAGAGGTTGCTTGAATTATGATGTCAGTTTAGATAGACTTACAAGCCTTTGGGAAATGATGGCTCTCTGATTTTAAACACGTTGCTCAGAAGTACAGCTCTGGAAGTGATCTCTATACACATCTAACTTTATCTGAGGAATTGTTTAGAGTCACCACATTTTATACTAGTAAATTTAGCAGGTATACTGCAAGCATGGATATGTTCCTAGCTGCCACTGGACCTCTTTCCCTCCCTCGATCTTAAAATTGTTGCAGGATGTGTAAGGGCAAGGCTTATACATGAGTGGCTGTAGCATTTTAATTAATATTCTTGGCTGTATGACGTGAGAATTCTGTCACATGTACAGGATGGTTTCAGGAAATGCTGGTCACTATTCCGGGACAGACTTTGGCATAGGTTCATGAAACAGAAATGCTAATAAAAAATTTCCTGCTTAGACGTATTCAGGACTCGGAATATCACTGAATAGTAGAGCTTTCAGATATAGAAGCATTTTACAGTGCAATCCTAAAATTACTTTCCTGAATAACTTGGGGCTTATTTCTGAGTAGACTTGATTAGAAGTTGCTTTCTTAATTTTTCTACTACCTGTCAAGTCAATGAGCCAGTGATGTCCAGGCCTCTTAAACACAGGATTTCAATCCTCCTCATCCTACGTGTTGTGTCACTGTATTTTAGTTCCCCTGAGGTGAAAGAACCAGAGCACCTCAAACTTTGCTGTTAAACTAGCTGTAGGAACTTTTCTTTCAAAAAGAATGCAAATATTTTCTTTCCTCTTTCCTTCTCTCACAGTGAGAGACTTCATTTTATGTCTAATGCTGATGCAATAACTTGGACGCTACACCACTGGAGAAGCCTGTGTGCTCCTTTTGCACATGGCGCTGTATACAAGGTTTACTGATGCATAAAGCCAAAAGTTTATTTGGAAAATCCGTGCAACATGTGGATAAAACGTTCAGTAATCTTTTCCACACACATGTCTGAGAACATATATTAGCTTTTCCAAGATCAGAAAATGCAGTCTTGGCAGAGACAGATCACTAGCATTGCCATTCATGCTGCACAGAAATAAAATGCCTGAGGTAGAATGTTGAAGTTTCCATTCATTTACTCTTCTAAAACAAGGTTTGATGGCAGCCCTCTAAATCTGAAGGATAATTGGGGGTTAAGCTTCTACTGAACAACTAGATTTGAAAAACTGCAATTGGTAATAGAGTTACATTTTGAATGTCTAAATTTGAAAGCTCAGATAGGACTGTACCCAGTTCATTAAGTCTGCTGCTCTGAGAACCATACAATGAAACTTCTGAAACTAAACGAGGGTTTTGGGGATATCAGAGACAAAATAAAAATGCGCAGCTCAAATGGAATAAGTCCAAAGAAGAGTTTGGGCATTTTAATAAAGGGAATAAATTGGGAGAAAAAGGCAGAATCGTTCTTAAACACACTGTTTATAAAGGCAATGGAGTTGTAGTCTCAATGTTCTGTGAAAATTTCAAGCAATTTCGTGTGTGTGTGTGTATATATATACACATACACACATACATATACCTTGTTTATTGGATATATTACATGTTTTAAATGTATTGCTCTCATTTTATTACTGTATTTGTATATATTGTACTGGAGTTTTTTGCATTATTTCTAATTCTATAATCTGCTTCAAGTTTCAATGAGAAGTCAGTAAAATAAGTAAACAGAACTACAGCTCTTGGTTGACCACTGCACTCACTTGTACTTATATTAAATAATAACTTAAAGTAGCTAACACTTTTGAAAACCAGGCAACCTGTTGACTAACTAGCGAAATAAAATTTAGGGTTTTTTAGGGTCCACTAGGTTTTTAAAACATTGTTTCCTCTTGAAATATATCCTTGCTGTTGCCATTTGCTGGTGCCATTTTCATGATCAGCCCTTAGGGTGCTATATGTCCCACTGGGGGAAATATGGCAATTTCAGTCCGAATCACAATCCATTGTGGTCACTATTTAGTAATAAAAACAGAATGGGATCACTCAACACAGATCACTCAACTTTGTCAAATCAGGCCCCTCAGCCTGAAAGAAAATGGCTAATACAGAGTTGTGCATCATGAATAAATTCTTTATTCAGTCGACTCTTTATAGTGGACTTGTTGGCAAGCTGCTGGAAATGGGTACTGGAGACAAAAGAGCCCAAATTTTGATTAAAATCACTGGTATGGACAGGCGTAAGCCAGGAAAATGCAGTTCAGTTTGTGATTTATGGCCGAATCACGAACTGAACCAGGAGGGTTGTTCGTGAGCTGAACCGGTTCATGGTTTGTGGCCTGCAAACCCCAATCAAAGGGACTACAGTCCCTTTAAACAGGATTTGCAAAAAGCCTGAAAAACAGCTGAGTGAGTAGGATCAGTTTGCTCCCTGCTGCTCAGCTGTTTTGGGTTATCTTCTGCAGTCCCTTTAAAGTTTCAGGGAGCACCTCACCACCCTGCAGCTGTTTATCGAGCTGTCTTGACTGCAGAAGAAAGCCCGAAACAGCTGAGCAGCAGGGAGCACCCCCTGCCATGCAGCTGTTTTTTGGGCTGTCTTCTGCAGTCCCTTTAAAGTTTAAAGAGACTGCACAAGACAGCCTGAAATAGCTGAGCAGCAGGGAGTGCTTCCCCACTGCTCAGCTGTTTTTGTGCATTTCCTTGGGAGTCCCTTTAAACCCCTGCTTTCTGCTCCATCCCCAAACCACCATGAACAGCCACAAACTGCTTTAAAAGTTCATGGAAGTTCATGTCAGTGGGTTGGAGGTAGCCAACCTTTTCACTCAATAACATCTATTTTCCCCTCCTTATTACAGTTCGGCTCCCATGTGGCTTTTGTCCATGCAAATCTTGTGATCCAAGATTTTTTCAGGTGACCAAATGAGCTCCGTCCTCCCCTTTTTTTCAGTGGAAAAGCAGTTGGATCCAACCCACAGTGTGCAATCCTTCCAAAGACATTTTATATTGACAAGTCTGCATAGCACAAGATTTTGGAAACCACCACCTAGGGTATCTGATATTAGATATCCCAAGATGACATACAATGCACCAACAAGCGGATTTAACCCTATGATCTGCTGTGAAGAAATGCATTTTTTCTTTGGAGGTTTAAAATGAGCAAAACCTTCATACTGAGTTTTAAAGGCTTTCCCCTGCTCTGGGCAGAGAATAGGCAGGAAGAGAGGACCCACCTTCATACAAATGCTAATACATAGAGACAACAGGAGAAGCAAGTCCTCCCCAAGCAGGTCACAAAGATTCAAAGGAATTAAATACTAGAGAGACCTCAGGAAGGAAATTTCCGGAAACTTCATAGAAAACCTCTCTGCACTGGCCTGACCAGGAGGAGAAAGGAAGAAGATAAAACTCCTTGGAGCAAGGAGGAAGCCCTGTTTTGTGCTGAGTCCATCAGAGCACACAGGACTCTTAACTGAGGTCTGGAGGAGGCAGCCATTTAACCATGTGCTGTCCTAGAGAGCTGGAGGAAGCTTCAAGGTAAGGGAATCTATAGAGAGCTATAACATCCTAAGCTAAGGAGCCTGTCCTATATTTTTAACATAGCATAGAGAGAGGGACAGAGGATTTGCATTTTACCCATATCTTTTGAATCCCTTGCTCAATCTGGTGCTATATTAAAAGTATGCTTGTAAACATTTTCTTTTTAATATATGTTTTATAACTTTTGATGCTGTTTGCAGTTCTCTGTACCATATAAACCTCCGCTGTCTTGGACACACTATTTTAAAAGCAGTACTGGGAGAAGACCGGCAGTTGGCAAGTGGCTATTCCTCCAGGGGCGCACAACGCAGTAAACTGTTCCCATGGTGACCAGGTGCCGGGAAGCGGGAGACACAGAGGCAAGGCCTCAGATCTTGGAAGAGAAGCTGGGAGTCCTGACCCACCCAGCAGACAATTCCTTACAAAGGTCAGGTGGTGGCGGCAGGTTACCGAGAGAGAAGGTAAAGCCTCTCCAGGTGTTGGGAAAACCTTGGAGAGCAGGGTGGAATAGGGCCTCTAGGTCAGAGCAGGCCTATTCTGCCATATATGCTAGGGAGAATTTGTTTCCTATATGCAGAATACTCTGATCTATAAACAGATGACTATTGCATTCTGGCTAGAGTGCTTAGCTCCTATTTTTTATCCATGTAAGTATCAAACCTTAATAAATTGCACTTTTATTTTCCAGATATTGCCGTGCAAAGATACTTCCTTTTATTCTGTATAGAAGCAAAGCAATAATGTTATAAAGGAGGGTCACTAATGAATGGAAATGAGATAAATTTCTCCACATACATTTTTCATGCATTAGAGGCAGAGTCTGTGTACATAATGAGGACTGACACTGTTGAGAGCTATGAGCATGTTAAAATATTTAGAAAGCCACAGCACGTGCTAGCTGCAGTCTGAACAATCATTATAAAAACAAGTCATGGCTGTTATCTAGTGAGATTCAGAATGATGTTAAGTATGAGTAACCCTAGTCAACATGCGGCCCTTTGTCCCATTTTCAGCAAAGTGTTGGAGAAAAATAGGTTTACATCTCTTTTATGTTAGGTTTACATCTCTTTTATGGAACCTCCAGAGGAAAAGAGAAGGGTGCTGAGTAATAGCCAGCAAGCTGTATGAAGCAGTCACACTAGGTTGCACACACCTGGCATTAACCATTAAGCAAAATGTAGCCCTCGAGTCTTGCTTTATTAAAATAAAGAACTCCTACAAGAAATTTCAAATCGCTATAGTGGAATTACCTGACCTACATCTGAATATTTCTTGACAGATGATCACCTGCACATCCCTAGAAAAATAATTTACAGTGTACAGTAGTTTTAGCATGCACTATGTCTGCGAAATACAACATTGCTAGAGAACTGGCGGTGGGGGGGACACTCAAGGTTCGGTCTTCCTGGACAGAATTCAATGGTATTCCTTTGGGACAGTTGTGATAAAAAAAACTCTGCTAAAGAGACTTACCAAGCACAATGACCACAGTCTTCAGAAGACTCATCATGGTGTCCCGATTTCTACGTGGTCCAGAACTATGTCTGGACATTCTCATAGTCCTCTGGCGGACATAGCCAAAGATATGAGCATATAAGACCACCATGACTACAAAGGTGACCAGGTTGAAAATAGCCCAGAAGACCAAGTAAGAGTCACTGTAGAGTGGTGCCATGTTGGAACAGTGAGCGAGGTCACAGATACAGTTCCAGCCCACACTTGGTATAGCTCCCATGATGATGGCCATAGTCCAGATGACAACAATTACCACCACAACTCGCCGGTTACTCATCCGAGTATGCAACTGCATGCGGAACACTGTGATGTGCCTCTCTATGGCAATCGCCAACAAGTTGGCAACAGAGGCTGTCAGGCTAGTATCAATGAGACCCTGACGAAGGAGCCAGGTGCTGACAGTCAATCTTCTAGTGTTGGGTCCCGTGTTAAACATTAGGTAGAAGTATGCCAGTCCTGCAAAGAAGTCTGCAGCAGCTAAGTTAGCCATTAAGTAATAAATAGGGAAGTGAAAACGCCGGTTGACGTAGATAGCCACCATGACCAAGAGGTTGGCTAGCATGATGAAGACACATACTGTAATCCCAAGTCCCATCACAAGCTTGCTCACGGTGTTCCATTCAGTGGCTAGAGGTTTCCCACTTCGGTTATAAAAGAAAGCGATGGTTTCATTGTAGTAGCACTGTGGTTCCTAGAAAAGAAGAACATAAAGTAGAATTTCAAGTTAGAACTGGAAATACTGTGCTGTTTGAAAAAATATCTAGAAGAGGCAACTAAGGAAAACTTCTGCTGGTACACAATTATGTAAATACACCTTAGGACTAAATTAAAACTGCAGCTATCAAAAAAACATGGAAAAGGACAATGCACCCCTTCTACATGGGTCGTCTTGGTGGATGGCTTACTCTGTCCAAAGTATAAATAGTTTGTTTCAAATTCTTTGTCACTGCCATCAATTTCAACATTTGTTCTACATTCAGGGCTAGTGACAGGCTTTCTTGCGCCCTAGGCAAGGCTAACTACTTGTGTGTGATCCCCCCCCCCAACCAATTTTCAAAAACAGATAAATTCTAGGGAAAATTAAAAGCACAAAACTTGACATTGCTATTTTTAAAAAATTGTGAGAATAAGTAAAATGACAGCCTTTGTTTTCTTAATCAGAAAACAGTTTTAGCACACAACTCACTGATCATTTTGAATAATCCTGTGAATTGTGATGTCAAGTGCTGATGCTTCAGTGTATTCAACTGATATAACTGTCAGACCAAATAAGTCTCTTTTGCAGCTGTAGTTCTCCTACAGTTTTCTCAGTTTTGCGATTCTTGATGTCTGATTTGTGTCCATTTACCCTATGGTGTAGAGTTTGACCTGTTTGTCCAATGCAGAGAACTGCAGTTTACACATCCTACTGTACTGTTATTCCAGTCTTGCTGTTTTTATTGCTCAGTTACTTATTCATCTTGACTCTAATAATATCTTCCTGACAACTAACTCCTTCTATCTGCATGTAATATTTCAGGAAATCTGTTTCAATGTATATGAAGAAGTGTGCACATGCTAAGAACATAAGAGAAGCCAATGTTGGATCAGGCCAATGGCCCATCCAGTCCAAAACTCTCACACAGTGGCCAAAAATATGAGATGCCATTGGGAGGTCCACCAGTGGGGCCAGGATACTAGAAGCCCTCCCACTGTTGCCCCCCCCCCAAACACCAAGAATACAGAACATCACTTGCTCCAGACTGAGAGTTCCTATCTATACCTTGCGGCTAATAGCCACTGATGGACCTCTGCTCCATATCTATATTCTAATTCCGAGAGTTTCTTTTTCTGTGTGGATGCTTATTTCTGCCGAAAGAGAGCTCACTCTGCCCCAACAGCTTTTCCTACATAGTCAGGCCCCTTCCTCGGTCTGAAGAAAAATCCGAAAAGTTAAAAAAACCTTCAGGGACCATTGAATCCCCCCAAATACCTTTTGAAATGGCCTCAGCTCCAGGAGTCAACTGTGAGGAGATTAGACTGTTCGGGGGAGGAGGAAGGTTCTAACTGTTTCTGTCAGTAAAAGGCAGGGTTTTTACTGGCAGCAGCTCTGCACATGCACAGAGAAGGGACTAACGGGAGGCATGGGAAAAGCTACTGGGGCCACGAGGGAAGTCGCCATGGC
Organism: Lepidodactylus listeri; assembly: GCA_029233225.1. Lineage (NCBI taxonomy): Eukaryota > Metazoa > Chordata > Lepidosauria > Squamata > Gekkonidae > Lepidodactylus > Lepidodactylus listeri. The sequence continues at coordinate 120,124,995 of JARCFY010000004.1, read as the reverse complement.
AATAACCATCCCTGCTGATGCTAGGACTGCAGCAGCAAGAACCATCCACACTGCCACTGGGAAGCTGGCCCTACCACTGGTCAGCTGAAGTCTGAGGAGGCAAAGCCTGCGTCAGCCCCTCTCCCTCGCCAGAAACAGAAAGAAGTGGAGTTCTTTGAGAAGGGAGGGAGAGAGAGAGAGAGAGAATAGGGGATTGTCTGTTGTGGGGAGAGAAAGAAAAAGAACAGGAGACTGTCTGAGGGTTGCCTGAGGGAGGGGGAGAGAAAGAGAAAGAGATTGTGTGTGGGGGTAGAGAAATAGTGGAGAGAAAGGAGGGGCAGACAGGGGGTGGGAGAAAGAGGACAGTGTCTGAGAAGGGCAGGGGTAAGGGGGTGAGACATACAAGGGGTGAGAGGAAAAAGGGGGTAAGAAAGGACTGCTAGAGACGGGGGTCAGGAGAAAGCTGACATAGAAGGGGTGAGAGGAGAAGGGGAGGGGAGGGAAGATTGGTAGATAAGGGGTGCATACAGAAAGACAGAGAAGGGAACTTTGACAACCAAGGTTGGAGAGGGAAACAAAGGTGGGGGAATGCCCCCTCCCCACAAATTCCTTGTGGGGACTGCTGGCAACCAAGACTATGGTAGGGCCACAACACATTATGCAACATTTTGTTGCAGGTCCCCTCTTATGTTTATTTAATTCCCTCTTGAAGCTGTCCATGCTTGTAGCTGCCACCACCTCCTGTGGCAGTGAATTCCATGTGTTAAATCACTCTTTGGGTGAAAAAGGACTTCCTTTTATTTGTTCTAACCAGCCTGCTCAGCAATTTCACTGAGTTCTTGTATTGTGAGAAAGGGAGACAAGTACTTCTTTCTCTGCCTGCTCTATCCCATGCATAATCTTGTAATCCTATATCATCACCCCTTTGGGGATTTTGAACTTAAGACTTCCCAGACAGTAGGCTGATACTGACCACTTAGACAAACACATAGCCCTCAGTCTGTGTCACGGTGCCTTCTCATGTTCTTGACCAGCACATGAAGCAATTTATGTACGAAAGCTCACAATGCCCAGCCATTTCATGTTTTCCCCTGAGCCCTAGGGCTCAGAACTCTGAGCATGAGATTTCTGAAGTGAATGTCAATAAATTAAAAGTAGGTTTGCAGCTTACAGATTCACTCTTGAACAGTATACTCAAGATTGCATCAGCACAGACATTTTGACGCAATAATTCAGAGCAAGTGGTGTCAGTTAAATGAACAAAATATTGCAAAAGTGCTAATGTTTTAAGCATATTTTAAAGTTAAAACTTAACTTTTTAACCGAGAGCCTGTGGCTGGTTGGGGGGGCAAGAAGGCAATCGGGGGGGCTTCTGAGGAGAGTGAGGGGCAGGCGCACCACAGCAAAGCGAGGGCAGGGAGGGGAAATGCCATGAATAATAATCCAGATTTCAAATATTTGCCCATGTTCACCTCAACTCTAGTGGGAACCAATGCAGAAATGGGGGGGGGGGGTCAGCGAGGAAGACCTGAAAGGAAGGTCAGGAGCCACCCAGACCTTTAGGACCAACTTGCGAGACCCTTGACAGGTAGACCAACACTGTGCCTTTGATCCTGGTGGGGCTAGAGGAGACCAGCTTTCCAAACCACCGAGAAAATGTACTTCAGTCCTGACTCCACCAAAGTATTACAACAAATGGACACTCCACAGTCCCATAGGGAACCCCCCACCCATCTACCCTGACCTGATTTCTTCCAATTCCCAAAGAAAAATTCTTCCAGGGGGACAGGGAGGACACATGACGGGCCCCAGGGAAGGAGGAGTGGTCAACAGCCTTTGGGCACTGCAGGCCGCTAAGGGCAGGAGGGGGCTTCCAGGAAAGGAACCCTCTCCTGGCTCAGACTACAGCAGTTTAGGGCCCTCACCCCCCCGCTTCACTTTCTGCACACCCAAGGCCCTTCTAGGCTAGGCTCTGGCAGTTGTGTCCCCCTGAGCATAACCTTCTGAAGAGGCCTACCTACATGTCACCCCACGGCCTGCCAGCATTTGTGGGTGGGCTTCCCCTCAGTTGCACTCATAGCCACCCAGCCTCGCCAGGCAGGACGCTCTTTGGGTAGCCCAAAGGCCAGGGCAGCTCTTTTAACTCAGGGCCCCGACGGAGCAGGGCAAGGTGCAAGGGCAGAGGATGTGGAGAGTGATTGGCATGTGCCCTGGGTCAACAGTCAGCCGAGAGAGTGATTCCTCCTCCTGCTTTTCTTCAACATGGGGAGGGGTGTCCCCCAGGCCATGGTCGGCCAGCCCTGCTTTACATGCCAGGCCTGGGGGTGACTGGAGGGACAGTGAGGGTGACTGGGGAGGGATGCCTGCAGCATTGTGGCGGAACTGACCAGGCGGCACGGGGCTGCTTGCTTATCTTTCTCCCCGTCAGGCGAGGCATGTGGGAGGGGCTGGGAGGGGCAGCAGGCCAACATGGCGCTCTCTTTCAGGGGGCACTCCTCGCAAGTGCCTAATGGCATCTATGGGTGGTCCGGCCCTGTCTACATTATATATTTTTTTAAACCAAGTGTGTGTAGTAAATGTACTAGAAGGTATCTGTGAAAGAACAATTAAGACACAAAATCCTTTTAAGGTTAGCAGTTTTCCATCTTGGAAGCTAAACAGCAGCTGAATAGATTTTATATGCATTGCAAGGCACAATAGGAGAAAATGTATTTAAGGAGGGATAACTTGGTAGTTTCTCTTGCCAAATCACTTCACTCTCTTAGAATGAACCTGTATTTTTTAAAATTCAATTTCCAGAATCCTGGGAACTGTAGTTGGTGGTCACAGAGAATTATGTTACAGATCCTTAGCCCTTCCTCCAGAACTGCAGTTCCTGGAGTTTTCAGGGAAGAGGAAACTACTGTTAAAACCTGGATAGTCCAGGCTATCCAAATCTTGTCAGATCTCGGAAGTTAAGCAGGGTCAGCCCTGGTTAGTATTTAGATGGGAAACTACCAAGGAAGTCCAGGGTTGCTGTGCCTAGGAAGGCCATGGCAAACCACCTTAGTTTGAAAACCCTATGGGGTCACCATAAGCCAGCTGTGATAGATAGATAGATAGATAGATAGAGAGAGAGAGAGAGAGAGAGAGAGAGAGAGAGAGATAGATGCTTTTAATTATTTGGAGAAGCTAATTTATATGTGGTCTCTCCTAACAGACAGGATTAAAGTTATGACACACATGGAATTCAGTTTCCAGCTGAAACACTGTGAGAGACTAATAAATGTGAACTAAAATCTTTGTCATCATCAGTAGTGATTCATAGAAACATGGCATGTTTTTTAAAGTCCTGTTGTTCATTCATTCAATAAAACCAGCTAGAAAAAAAAACAGACAGTGAATAGCTGCAAAAACAGGTGTATTTAGGAATGTGCAATCCATCACTTCTTCTCTGCCATAGACAAAGGAAATAGTTTGAGGCTTTCAGATAAATTACAGCGCATTACACTGCCCACTTTGTAGATAGGTTAACTAAAAGGCCACAGTTTGATCCTAGAACATGCTTCACACTGTTTTAATCACAGAATGTAACTCACTGAGTTTGCTATCAATCCTATGTGTTATCTATTTGCGGCTAGCACCAACTTCCACAGAAAACTTCACTTTCACATCACGCTTCTGGGGCAGCATGAGAATATAGGACCATGGTCTTGCACCCCTTGTCAAACACGGAAATATTATGTGATTGAGATGGTTCAAATGGTGATGAACCAGATAAACATAATGAATATATATACAGAAACTAAGTATTTTAAAACAAACTAGTGATACTGTACTTGTAAGAACAGGATAGCAAAGTACATAATATTTGGTAGTCCAAAATTCAATGTAAAATTTTTATAAGCAGCATACTCTCCTATGATGACCAGCCATTTATAGTCTAAGAGAATGAAGTGTGACAAGGTTCTGTATGTTTAATCTCAAATACTTGACTTTTGTTCACCAGGTTTTAAGTCTTTTAAAGCAAACCATGAATATACAGACTGCAAAAAAGAAAAGAAAAGAACAATGGGTAAGCCAAACCAGTTTCCTTCACCCTTTAGTTGTATAAGGCCGATTCCGCACAAGTGCTTTGCTTCCCTTTCCTCCCAGGTTTAATTGGTCCGAATCAGTGTGAGCGTTTCCGTATTACAGGAATCTGACCCAGGTTGATGCCGGTTCTTCATTTCCGCATCTGTCCTTGCCCCGAATCTTGAGCCCCCGCCCATCTCCCCACTTTTTTTAATGTAGGCAGAGTTGCGTTACGATGTTGTGACGCAACAAAGCTGTGATTGGCCATCTGAGCTTCCAAGCCCACGAAAATCATCCGTGTAAGAAAAAAAAAGCTTGCGGCAGAGTTGGAGGGGAAATGGAGGGTGGGAAAGGGATGGGAAATGGAGGGGGAACATGCAACACTAACACATGTAACCCCTGCAAAAATTGTGTCCACGCCACCATGCCACCCGCAATACATTGGCCCCGCAAAAAATGTTAACCACACAACGATGGATCAATGTCGTGTTGTGTTGTTGTAATGCAACCGGGGGGAGGGGGACCAGCTCGTGCTGCACCTCAAAGCCATCAATACATATTTTTATAGTGGCATGACTCAGGCACGACTTTTGTGCAAAAGATGCAACAGAAATGTGCAGACATCAACAACAAAAGTACATTTAAAAAAAGACATTTAAATGCCAGTCAACAGTGGATCAATGTCGTGTTGTGTTGTTGTAACGCAACAAAGCGGGGAACAAAAAAAACCCCGCTCGCACTAGAGCGGGAAAGGGGAGAGAAAGAAGCAGAGGGGCGTTAAAGGGGTGGAGCAAGAAACCCCGATTTCGGAGTTCCTCACTTCAATGCCCCAACTTCACTCCTGTGGCAAAAAACCCCAAAAAACCCTGAAAATCCCGGGAACGGAAGATCCGGGGGAAACAATGATTACATTCGGGCCAACTGCAGACCCGGAGCAACAAGTGGGGAACTGTTGCTCTGCCCCGGATTTTATTGGGGAGTGACGCCGGGGCAACAACTAGTGCGGAATCGGCCTAATCCAGCCAAGACTACCATCCTCTGATCTGGTGAGGTGGATCTCTGGGAAGAAGCCGTTTTCAAACACTATCTTTGTATTCACTTGCTTAGAAAAAGCAAACAAAAGCAAATAAACACTCTACCCATCTTAGGGTTTGTATGAATCAGTCTGGCAGTTCCCTATAAGCATTTTAATTTCAACAGGTAAAAACAATTGTCCAAACCTTCCAAGACCAAAATAAAGATTCAAAAAAATCCTACCATCTATTTCCTCCAATTTGCATTTCAGTTGGAAACCTGAGAATGTAACATGCAGCAGCTGTTAGCGAAAGTGATCTAAGCCGGATAGCATGCACGGCAAGGGAGATTTTGAAAAGTGTGTTACCAAAAAAAGGATCTTCAGCAACTGGGAGGCAGTGGAAACAACTACATGTTAGAAAGGTCAAAGACCTCGTTGGAAGCTGTGATTACAAACAGTCAGATTCCCTGCTGGAAGCTATGATTACAAGCCTCCACCAGCTGCTGGTAAAAAACAAAACAAAAACCAAAGAGGGTGTTGACCTTCCCTACTACGTGTTCATTCTGAAATTACTACAAAGAAATGACAAAAGGAAAAATAGCTTTTTGGGGGGACGGGGGGGACGGGGACGACTATGGACAAGGAAGCCATGCTGGCCTTAGCTTTCGAGATAATTTTGTTAAGAGAGACACAATAAATACTAAAAATTTAAATGCCAGATTCTCAAATGACTACTCCCTTTTATCACTGGAGTTCATATAAATCACATGGTATGCCCTTTCAAAGGCTGTATTTAAACAGAATCCGATGGCAACATTCAAAAATAGTTGTGGGGAAGACAGTTATGATGCATGTGTACCCATGTAGCATACCCCTGTAGAAGCCAGTGTGGTATAGTGGTTAAGAGTGCTGGACTAGTATCTGGGAGACCCAGGTTCAAATCCCACATGATACCATGCTGGCATGCTGGGTGACCTTGGGCTAGTCACACACTCTCGGCCTAACCTACCTCACAGGATTGTTGTGAGGATAAAATAAAGGAGAAGAGAAAAATGTAAGCTGCTTGGGTCCTCATTGGGGAGGTAAGAGAGGTACAAATGATTTAAACAAAAATAATAAATACTCCTCAAAGCTCCATAGTTTCAGTGGAGCCATCTGTGTCCAACCAGACTGCTCTACCTACTCCTTATTATACACTATCCTTTCTTCTCTGCAGTCATACATCTCCTCCCCAAGCATCTGTCCCAACTCTTTAAAGACATGACAACCATGAAAACTGCAGTGTACTACGATGGTGTCTTTGTGTATGCCATCCTTTCCTCTTTCTCCTTATATAATCAACCACAATTGCTACTGAATGTCTACTAATTGCTACTACAGCCTACTAATATAAAATAAACCACCTGTAAGGACCCCTCCCCCTCCTCCACCAGAGACCCCCTTGGGTTCCCATATTATTTTAGACTTAGTTGTTTTAAGAGGCACTCCCTTTTACAGCCTAAATGCCAAGGGGACCTGGAACTAGATAGTCTCATAAAGGCACTTGGGTTCTGCCATGACACTGGAAATTCCCAGGTACAGGAGATGAAGGGTGTGCTGGCATCACAAACTGATCCAGTGCAATGTAGCCCAGCTTGGGGTTCTCAATAACAATAAGACGTCACTTAATTCTCAGTAACAAAAGACTTTGCAACACTGGAATATTCCAGTATATCCCAGAGGTGGCTGCCCAGCTCAAGGAAGTTACTAGTACATTAACGAATGCCCAGTTCCTTTTTCTCCTTTTTAAACTCAATCAAGAAGGGCGCTCAAGTCATTAATTGTCACCCCATTCTGTTTCAGGAGCTATCTTGACTCACCCAAAACTTTTGTGTCAATGCAGATCTGGCTCACTTCAACCTAATTAAAGTGTGTTAATCACGATGCCTCAGGCTCTTTGTGCCCCTGGAGATTTGGCTCACACTAGCCTAATCAAGGTATTTTTCTCTGCTAAAGTTTGAATGCAGTTACCTTCAAACTGCCCAGTCGAACTCAAGAATCATATCTTGGACCAGTCATGTTCCTGGGAAAGTGGGTTTCCATATCTAGCTATGGAATTCTTCCCCATAAAAAGCCCATTCCAAGTCAGTGAAAAGTGTGCCAGGTTTTCCCACTACCTGTGTTGCAGGCCTTTTCTCCTTGCTTGGCCGGTTTCTCACTCTGCTCCTTGGACCTCTCCAGACCTCAAGCCCAGGATTTCAGGTTGTATGTCCCTTCCCTAGAACTTCCCAGTTTCCTTCCTTTCCCTTTTCATCAAATACATCCACTCGCTGGTATGTGTGTGTGTGCGTGTGCATGTGTGATTACTTAGGGAATTAGTTCTCAGGTGCTTAGTGTAGGTTTTTACATTTTTACTTCTTTTATTTTGTATACAATAAAGTTATCTGTTTGGGTTTAAAATCACTCACTATTTTTCTTTGTAATTTTATTTTTGGGTAGCCATTACCGAGACCCACCCTTGTATAAATAGGCTAAGGTCCTGTGTTATTCCTTTCTGGAACCCTCTTTAAAACTAATGTCCCCTTCTCTGAGTCCAGTTTGGGTAACACACCTCAGCCATTCTACCTAGGTCTAATTCAAAACAGAACAGTAAATAAGATATCCCCTAAGAAAGTGTACAATGTTCCAAGATGTTTTAGAATTATACTGTTTGACTATGTAAAGGACTGCACTCAAAATGGCAGAAACTGAATATAGTTCCATGTATACAATCCCCAGTTTGGTTGTGTTTTAGCCTGCAGAATATGCATGAACACTGATTTTGTTGAAGGAAATAAAATGAAAGGCAAAAGCATTTGTTGCTCATGTCAATTAAAGTTCTATGTGGATGAGGTCACCTTATTGGTTATTTTAAAAAACAGGATATCGTTCCTTAGTTATGTCCTATATTTTTTTAAAATCACCCACTAGACTTATATTAAGAGAGGTCCTTATTTCAAAGGCATGGAATTTAGCAGTATGTAATTCATCTCTCAGATTCACTTTTTTCGTTTTATTAGCATTCATGAATTTTTAATGCTGAAATGAATACAACTCACTTTGCTCAGGATAAAATGCAGCAAGGCTACTACAAACAATAATGGGTTTTCAGCCAAAGAAATTCATGTAGAACCATAGAACCTTACCAGTAAAAAATGCTGCCTTAGTAGTAGAGGAATTTTGCTTGGAATAGGGGGAAAAGATTTTAATGGACATAAGGAAATGACTCAGCTTTTTCCTCCATGGCAACATACACAGATGCCATTGATCTAAGGCAGTACTACTCACTTCACAGCTTATGGAGAGCCACAACTGCAATGATTACCCACCCACATGGCTACTATATGCCATGCCATGTTCACCATCCCACCAAACACACATGTACTGTAACATAAGTCTTTGATGTTAACCCTGCTTTTATGGACTGTAGCATAAAAAACATGTAAGCAAAATATACAATTTTGTAACTTCTATATCTGTAATTTGTATATCTGATCTGCTATTCTTTAACAGGAATGCCAGAAGTTAATTCCGGATGGCACTTCCCATAATAAGTTGTTGCATGACAACTGCTTTGGAATTGCATGAACATTGTTGCTTTCATATGATAAGCCAAAAGAGAGTATACTCTGTGAATCATGAACTGTCATCAGGAATGTTCGAGAGCAGTATGGAGTCAGGCTAGCCACTGGAGACCAATTTATTTATTATATTTAGACAGTACTCAGTGAATTACACTCTCCACAGGAACTGCATGTGGAATCAAATTTGAATTTAAAACAGGAAGAATTAAGTGCTAGATCAACAACATAATATGCTAGATAATAGGACCCTTAATCTAGATAAACCATATATTACAAAACGTATAAAGTAATCTGGCTCACATTGGCAAGGCAACCCCCACCCCCCCACATCCATTGAAATGATAGCTTAAATTTTGAAGGCTTGAGAATGAGAGTTTTAATAATTTGCAGTTTCACTGCTATTGGTATTGTATGTATGCCCATATGCTACATTTGACATAACTGAAATAGATGCATTTTGGGGAGAAATCAAAGCAATTATCCAGTTTCCAAGCCACTGGGATATGACCATAGCTCAATAAGCATTTAGCTCTGTCTCTTGAGGAGATATGAGAAACCGCAGAGCACTTTTAGAAATCTGAGGGAACATATTGGGTGCCACAACAAAATGGTAGCCATGGGGGGACTACTACAAAATGTCTGCCACATAGGGTTGCCAGGACCATCTTCATCCCCAGTGGGGGACTTTGGGGAGGATCCCCCAATGTAGCTTGGGCAAGGGTGCTGAATGTCGCCACTACGTATTGTATTTTTAAAAAATTGTATTGTATTCTATAGTATATTTTATGGGAATTATGTTGTTAGCCGCCCTGAGCCCGCCAAGAGGCAGGGAGGGTGGGATAAAAATCTAAATAAATAAATCCCCAGAGAGGGCGGGATGTCCCCAACGTGATGACATCATGTTGGGGACATCCCGGCTCCAAGCCCCACCCCTGCAGGGACGGTCCCACTGGCTGGCTGTACTTAAAGGGGATCCCTTTAAGTGTAGGCAGCTGGAGAGCCTCGTGTGCCTGATCTCCACTTGGAGATTGAGCGAGTGGGGCAATTTCACACCGGCTGTCTGCACCGAAAGGCGCTCCCTTTAAGTGCAGACAGCTGGAGGCCCCCACCTGCCCAATCAGGTACATGGGGCCTTTTCCCGCTGGCTGCCTGCACTTAAAGGGGCTCGCTTCATGTGCAGACAGCCAGAGGCCTCCACCTACAGCTGCTCCTCTCCCTCCTCTCCCTCAAAAGAGAAAGGAGAGGGGTGGCTGCAGGTGTTGGGGCTTGGAGGTGGGGCTTCCCCCACAAGTTAGCTGGCCTGCGGTGGGTTGAACCCCCCCCCCCAAAGCAGGTAACCCCCGCCAAACCAGAGGGTCTGGCAGCCCTACTGCCACAGGAGGAGGGACCCATTACACAGCACTGGGAAGTTCCCAGCCAATCATTCTCCTATGATAAACCCAGCTATTTCCAAATGGCTTTTCCCTGCAGATAGAAAGATAATATCTACTGGGCTCTTCTGAAGCACCTCCTATGCCAGTCATGTGGTGAAAAGTCAGGGCTGGTTCTTAGATGTTTTGGGGAAGAAGCAAGTGGTTGCCAGGAAACACATTGGTGGCTGGAACAGCACCCACTGGCACTGCCTTTTTGTATGGAAGCAGTTATTTGGCTAATAGATTTTGGCACACAAAATATTTGTCAGGTTACAGTGATGTATAGTGGTTAACAGTGTTGGACTAGTATCTGGGAGCCTCGGGTCTGAGTCCCCAGTTGTGCCATGGAAGCTTGCTGGGTGACCTTGGGCCAGTCACACTCTCTCAGTCTAACCTAACTCACAGGGTTGTTGTGAGGATAAAATTGAGGAGAGGAGAACGATGAAAGCCACTGTGGGTCTCCACTGGGGTGAAAGGCAGGGTACAAATGAAATTAATTAATTAAATTTTGCACGTACAGAGCTGGTTACCATAATAACCATTCCAATCTGTTACACCCTTTCCTGTGAAGTCAGTGGACTTGGAAGGGTGTAAGTCTGCTTAAGATGGCACTGATAGTAATGCTTTGTTAAAACATTTCCATAATGATACCAGGCAACATACACATCTGAATAAAAGTTACCATGAACTTTTTTCTCAGTAACTCTTGAATCCAAGAAAAAGCTGATATGTTTTATTACTGATAACAAAGCCAAGGAAAAGTGAAACATATTAATTTATTCATTTATACTCCACCTTCCTCCCCAATGATGACCCAGAGCGCATTAACATTGTTCTCTTCTCCTGCAACCTCGTCAGAGTAGACCGACAGGTTGAGACAGTTGAGACAGGGCAGACCAAATTGGCAATACTTACATTCAACAATGCTTTTTTTTTTTTTTAAATGAAGCTTATAGATAGGGGCTGAACAGATAGAGCTATTATATGTAGCACAGTCGGTTTTGTAATACAATAGGTGCAAAAGTTTTTGACTACAAGAGTTCTAACAGGATCCCCTGATGATATAATAGTCGCCTTTGTTTTCAGCTGGAGTCTTCAGGGAAAACACATCACTGTCAGAGTAAACCTCTGAAAGGCAAAAGCTGCCCATCAATTTTATTGCCAACCTAGCCCTGACCTGGATAGCCCAGGCAAGCCCGATCTCGTCAGATCTCAGAAGCTAAGTAGGGCCGACCCTGGCAATTATTTGGATGGGAGACCACTAAAGAATACCAGAGCCAGGAGGCAGAGGCAGGCTATCAAGCCACTTCTCTGAATGTTCTTCATGCCCCATTAGGAGTCACCAAAGGTGGCCATGACTTCCATGTACAGGCGCACGCACGCACGCACACACACAAAATACAAAAAAAATTATTGCCAGCCTGGGCAAATAATTTCTTTTTCATTCTTATATGTCACTATGCAGTAAGCAATTTATTGGTTCAGCACATGTGATGCTCCTTTCTAAACACATAAGCATGTTTACTGGGAGTACATCTGATAAAAATATATGGATTCCTCACTTCTGCAAAACAGTTACAGCACTGTGGCACTGTTTTTTGGTGCCATGGCATTTACACACACGTTAGCAGTTCCCAATATGTGCAGAAAGGAGCGCCACACATACCTGGCATTTAGCATGGTGCATGAACTTCAAAACCTAAGCCTCAAAGCTGTGTAGACATGAAAAGTTCCATTAAACTCTGCCATTAAAATTATAAACTGTTTCAACTTACCTCAATCAATTCTGTTTGAGTCACCACAGAAAAAGGTACCTCTGCTGAAGGGTCTGCCATGGCTACACAACAGGGTTAGTGGTATATTAGATTTCTTCGCACTTCTTCCGCACTTCAAAAGTTTCGGTTAATCTTGGGATTCCCGATCAGTTACCCGATCATGGTGACATGTAGGCCTAGACAGAAGAAAAGTGTTTTAGGATCTTAAACAAAATATCAAAAACATTTCCTTAATTAACTAAAAGACCACTTCTGTGAAATTCTAAGAAATAGTGGGCTGGATCCAGCAATCTGCCCAAGCAAGGATTACAGATTTTTATGCAAGGATGATGGATCTTTCAAGTCCCCTCTTCCCCACCCATTTCCAGCCCAAGGAAAGTTGAGTAGCAGATGTGAGTTGATGGACTGCAGTGCTCTGATGACAGAAGAGGCTGACGTGGCAGAAAGCACAATTTCTCCTCCTCACTGTGGCCCACTGACCCAAGTGGCTATCACTCAATGCGTGCCCCACAGTCCTGGGGGTCAACTTTCTCAAGTTCCAAAATGGCTGCTGGGAGTACACATATAAAACTGTTTTACAATGAGTCAGACCTTTGGTCTAGCAAGGTCTGTATTACCTGCTCTGACTAGCAGTGGCTCTCCTGTGTCTCAAGGAGAGGTCTTTCACACTACTTATACCTGGCTCTTTCAACTGTAGACGACAGGGACTGAACCTGTGATTTCCTGCAGGCAAACCAGATGTTCAGACATTAAACCATAGTCTTGCCCAGCCACAGTCCTACCCAGCCACAATTCTCAGAAGAGGGAAAGAAGAGATCTGTGACCACCTGTACCTTTCCCTGACTGAATCCTTCTTTAACTCATCAGCATAGATAATCACTGAATCAAAACCAAAATGGAAGAAACAAGCTTGGGTACATTTTTTCAGCCCCAGAATAGGAAATGTTGGCATAAAGGAACAGCAGTTTCGAAAGCTACTTTATTCTCACCTAGCAACATATTACCCTCTTCTTTTGTTTCACACAAACAAAATATCAAAACTATGAATTGGAAAGTGCTGACCTCTTTTTGCTCAATCGTATCTGTTCAGATCTGCCTGCCAAGCTGTTCCATGCGGTGAAAACTGTATCTATATATGTCCCGCACCATTTTATATTATATAGTAGCTTTACATTCCCCAAGTACCGAGTTTTAGAACAGTCTGTACTTCTTTCCCAGTTGAGATTATCTTTGTGTTACAGAGTTCACCAAATGAATGGCAATAAAGCAATAAAATGAAACAAGACTAACTCTAGCCACAAAAGCACTTTAGAAGAGACCCCAAAAGTGCGTCATTTGTCAACTACAAATGTTCACAGATACCAACACATGGAATTTTATCTCACAACAGCTGACAAATGGCACAGCACTGAATGGAATGCTCGCAGAACCTGAAACCTTCTTTAATAATGTAACAGCAACAGCAACTGTGTGCATCTCGCTAGTTTTTCCATGACTTAAGCACAGTTTTAAAACAAAGATGTTCCTTAACAAACATATGTTGTGTTGCATCTAGAAAACGAGAATTGTACAATTATGCAAATTATGTCAGGTGTCGAGATTCAGTTTAGTTATTAATGCTCAGGCAATATTGGCTCCTTACCCTAGCATGCTTCTTCCTGGAAATAAAAACGCTGAGAACAACCCTTACTGAACAAATATAGACATTAGCCCATTAAATAAATAACTGGGATTTGTTGTGGCATTGCTGATAATCCAGAATGTCAAAACTAGCCCTTCAGTAATTTTTTTCTACAACTAGCACTACTCATTGTGTCAAGTGAAAGCAAAGCAGCCCTTCTGAGTCAGCGATGCTATCCTTTAAAAGCAACCTCAAATTCGCATGCCAAGATAGAAACTACTACTCCTACTCTAAAACAAAGTCATTACAAAATGTTTTCTTCAATGTCCAAAATACTTCCCAATGTACCTTTCTTTGTCTATTCCATATTATTGTTTCCCAGACATTAAAGCTAGTGTGAGTTCTTTCCTAGTTAGGACAGGCGAGTTAAAGATATATATATTCTATCTACTACCCCAATTTTCAGGGAAAGGCAAAAAAAATAGCAAAAGGGCATGATTTGAAGGTGATGACCTTCCATTCCTAACTCCAGTCTGTATTTTTCTTAGTTACTTCACATTTTATTTGCCTCCACATCCCTGCCTCTCCCTTATTTATCAAAAACAACAGATCACTTCCCACCCACCCTCATCGTACAGTCATTCATTTCAAAACGAGCTCATCTATATCAATCCATCTATATCAATCCATTTATTTATCTGTAGCACATTCTCTGTCCACCTCAGAAATTTACTGAAACATTTCAAGTCTGCACAACTTGTGATACACCAAACCCCCAAACAGTCCATAAGCTATACTGGCAGCTTAACAGGAGCTAAATAAACCTGTTTCTGCAACCTGTCTGAACCGCAAAAACAGGGAAGCTGTCAAGCATTTGGCCAGCTAACCAATAGCAGCCACATAGGACCCAAAGTAGTCCGTGGTCTACAAAAGCTCAAAACAATAAAGTCTTGCCTATGCCATAACCTCTTTTATCTTCAGACCACTACAGAGAGACTTAACTCCCATTCTGGAAATCATCAGTATTCATTTCACTTTGCCCAGGTATTTTCTTCCAAGCAAATTTCATCCTCTACAATTGTAAATAATCTCTCTTGAAGGTTCAATCACTGATAAACACTATATTCATATCCTTACATGAAGAGGTGGGGAATCAGGAATTGACAAGTTTCAAGGACTGTAAAATAAAAATGTAGATTACTTATGGTCTGCTACATTCTGTTATTAATAGTAACACATATTCATAACAGCAAAATATGCTTTTCCCCTGCAACATTGGGATAGGAAGCTGGCTCCATATTTACAGAAGCCTGATCTGCCCATGCTAATCTATGCTTCAGTAAAGCCTGGGCAAAATGGAAATACTCTGCTGGTGGGGGCACAAAGTGTTTTTAGACTGATTTTTATTGTTTTACATTGTATTAATGCTTTTCAAATTGGTTTTATATCGTTGTTCCCCACCCTGGATGTTAAAAAGCCCAGGATAAAAGTAATAGTGTAATCTCTGTTAATAAATAAAAAAAACATAATTAGTGATATAAATCAGGTGTAATGCAGCAGCTATAACTCAAGTATTGCATTAGTATTTATTTCAATTTTTATCTTGCCTCTTCAAATTCTTGCTTCATAAAAGCATATACTTTTAATGAAATATTGATACAAACGAACATATGGAATGAGAACTGGGGCCCATTTCCTCCTGTTCTATTTAGTATCTAACAAATATCAACCTACAATACTTGATGTCGTTTGATATAAAGGAAGTATTAGGTGAATCAGGAATTACATGGATTTCTTTTTCAGAATGGGGATATAAACATTGTCTTCTGCTAAATCCTGCATAGGAAGTTGCTTTTAAAGGCACAACTGCAGAATGAAAAGTGAACCCTTTAATATGAAGATCCAGGACTTAAATTAATTGTGCATTTAAATTAATTTATCCCATCCTTCCAACTATGGGACTGGCATGTGCACTGGTAAAAAGTATACGTTTTACTAGAAATATCTGTGATCAGAATCAGGGGGCGTGACCAGGGTCGGAGAGGCGTAGGATGCTGACGAAGCCCTAATCCGCCCATGACATGCTACTCAATTCTATGCCTGTACTGGAGTCTCACATACACGGGGCTTGCACAGCTTAGAAGTGGTTTACCTTCAGACATACTGGCAGGGGTCATTAGCATACCTATTAGCATAACTCATTAGCATATGCCATGCCCCCTGACATCACCAAAAGTGTGTCAGAAAGGGAAGCAAAGAGGGGGGGCATCTTCAAAAGCCTCACCTTCCCTTCCCCAGTTGGCCTGCCAAGGCGGGCGGGGGGGGGGGGAGGAACAAAGTGAGAAGGGCCCCATAGAATGCAATGGAAAGATCGTGCTGCTCCTGCTGCACGACTCTAAACAGAAGGGGTTTAAACTTTAAACCCCTCTTTGCTTTGCTTCCTCCACAGGCCCACTGGGAGCTGGGGGAGGGGCTTGCCATTATTGTCATTTGTGCCCACTAGGGATGTGCAAATAAAATTTTTTGGCCTGATTCAGATCTGGCCAAATTAGGCTGCATCTGTTCCGGCTGCCGAATGACCCCCGCATGTCAGTTTCGCAATGCAAGCAGATTTGGGAGTCATTCCACTGGCCGAATGTCAGTTTCAGCCTCATTATACCCTATGGGCCATTTAAGTCAATGGCAAAAACTCATAGGGTATATGAGGGGCTGGAGGAGAGGGGGTTTGAGGGAGAGGCTCCAGACTTGCAGGGTAGCTGCTGGGGCCTCTCCCCAAAATACCCACCACGTTTCAAGAAGATTGGACCACGGGGTCCAATCACACGGGCCCCCAAACAGGTTGCCCCATCCCTTCCATTGTTCTCTATGGTGGGAAAAAACGTTACTTTTTTCCCACCATAGAGCATAATGGAGGGAATGGGGCAACCAGTTTGGGGGGCTATAGAATTGGACAATCTTCTTGAAACTTGGTGGTTATTTGGGGGAGAGGCTCCAGCAGCTACCCTGTAAGTTTGGAGCCTCTCCCTCAAACCCCCTCCCCTCCAGCCGCTTTTTAAGACGCTACCAAAATTTGGTGGCGAGCCGAATAAGATCAGAGAATCTGATTCAGCCCGTGGCTGCCCTAGTGCCCACTCCTGGGCTGGCAGAGCACTGCTCCACCTTGCTCCGGCCCCAAATGACCCTGCATACTGGCATATCTCACAATTATTCCAGTGTATCTATAATCAGAGAAAGGGGTAAGAATTGCATTGCCAGATGAAATAGTAACCTTGTTCATTCTGTTGCTTAGTTTGGAATAAATGTAAAACTATACATTATTCCTCTTGATTTAGATTGGGAACTGAGTATTTTATCTAAAAATCCCAGAACCCAAGATGAAAATTATGTCTGTGATTCTTGTCATTGTGAAGGGCAGTACAATCAGTTAAAATACCAGAATTCAGAACTCTGCAAAAGACTTTGGTTTATAAAACTCTTTGCAAAATACCATAGATAAAACTTTTGAACAAAGACTTTCCTGAAACTCATGTTGTTTCCCTTTTGAATCCAATTTTCTTTTTAACTTTTCTTTGGTAAAAATCTCATATGCTGGGAAATGAGTGGGAGAATAGGTGAAAATGTAGCTAGCTACAAAAAAACCCATTATACTCACCCTCAGAAGTAGAGAAAAAAAACTTCTATGGGGAAATGAATAAATAATGTGGGAAATAAATAATTAGCTGAGAAGCCCCTACACTGATCTTCTGATAAGCAGTTAAATGGATGATATTTCTTACTAGAGAGACTACTGAAAGTCTCTTGGACAATCTCTTCTTCAAGCATCTCCTTACCTTCTTCCTTCCTTCAATGCTAACAGTACTATCCTAAGAAGAGCTTCACCCTCAAAGTCCATGGAAGTCAATATGTACGGAAAAATATACCTCTGCTTAGGATTGCATTGTAAAAGTCCTATATGCCAAGCCAATGCCACTGCAAAAGAAAACAGCATTTACAAGCCACAATAATCTTTTTGTTCATTATACAGTAACCATCGTAGAATATGTGTAGCGCTTCAGCAAGAAGAATGTAGCTCTTGTGCTTCCAGGCATCTTGAGAAAGCCAATCTCTCAGGCTTAAAATGGTATGGTCTCAAATAAAATCAGGGCTATGCATGTAGATGATCATGTCTTCGATTTGTTGTTCTGTACAGGACAGGAGAAAGGTGACTGGGGGTAGGGGAATAGAGAATTTAAAATCATTTTCTTGTAATTAACTGATTATTATTTGGTTTCATTTAGACGTGAACCTCTACAGATGTGGCCAGCCAGTTGCAACAGTCAGCCACAATGATGGCACATCTGATTTGCCTTTTGGGAAGCAAGGAGCTCAAAAGAGTGGTTGCATTCCACCTCCAAGTGTTCCTGGATGATACAGGTTATTTGTATTTCTTTCAGTCTGATTTTGGGCCTGGGTACAGAACAGAGACCACATCAATTGCCTTACTTAGGCTGGCCAGCTGATGGGGGAAATTCACCACTATTGGTTCTCCAGGGCCTCTACACTTCTTTCAGCAAGATCAATCATGATATACTTCTGTCATTGGGAAACAATGTTTTGCTACGGTTCAGGGAAGCAAGTCTCAGAAGGTGACCTATGTGAGCTACAGGTTTACAGATGCCATAGGGATCTTGTCCTATATTGTGTAATATCCACATGAAGCCACTGGGAGAAGCCACATGGGGATCTGGAGTACAGTGCCATCAATATACTGATGAGATTCAGCTCTCAGTTTTCCCATCTAATTTCAAGTAAGCAAAGAAAATGCTGAACTCATAGCTGGAGATAGAATGTGGGCCTCTCTGGGTTCAATCTCAGGCTGAACTTTGATCTCTGAGTTGGAGGGAAAGGTGATTCAGTTGATGGTTCCTGCTCAACACTTGGATGAGTCTTGCCAGTCTGCTGGGCAATTTAGGAGGCCTCCTTTCTGCTGTGACCACACTAACCATGACTCTCTCTGCTGAAGAGCTTTCCTGTGACTTTGTGTTAGGATCATTGCTCTACCATTATCTCTACAACAGTATTTGTACTCAGAGCAAGAGAAAGAAGGGAGAGAAGGAAAGAAGGATGATGAAGGGGAATAAAGAGTAGAAAGTACGTCAGAAAGGGAAAAACAGAAAGCCCTATTCTTGGGGAGCTCTGACCAGCAAGGTTACACTAAAAATATGCTCTTCTCTGCCAGGAAGGAAACAATCTAGAGGAGAAGGGTGCCTCTCACCAGTGGAGACATGGCTTGGATCCAACACAGTGTTTCCATGAACGGAAGAATTTACGTCAACAGAGTGTGACTTCTTCGCCTGCCCCTCCAGCTGCAGCCCAAGGTACCCCCCAAGTGTTGCTCCACGATTTGTTTTTTAATAACATGACTCTCATTTGTTTTCACTAAGCCACTTGTGCTCTACATATGACCTCAGTCAAACCTTGAATAGCTGCTTTGTTGACAGGTCAGGAAAAGGCCATTGTTATGGTCCAAGTCAGTAACACCAAGCACTACCAAAACGCTTCAAACTTCCTCTGCTGCCTAAAATATACCTAAGGAGCAGCCTAAATTGGAAACATCACCAAGCATCATAGAGAGGAAGAACTACAAAACAGGAAAAGATGAAAATCCAATGAACATAGGAGACAAGTTTACTGATTTACACATAAAGATTCCAGTGTTTAATCACTGGACTATCATAACTAACGTACAGACAACAATGTAGAACATAGTTGAAATTTAAAAACACAAAATTCCACCCCTGCATTAAAAACTCAAATTTGCATCCATCCCCCCAAATTCATTTTTTAAAAATCTATCAAATGATGTAGTCTTGACGTTATAAATTAACTAACTGACAACAGAATATATTCAAAACGCTTATAGTTAATGTCAGTGGAAATAGCCGCGGTACTGCAGTTCTTCTTCAATGTTCTTTCAGTTCGTAGAGGGTCCCTTCTCTTCCTATCTTCCTGCTGTTGTTTTGTGGAAACAGTTTCAAGAAAACATACATCTGTAATAAAAATTATCTTATGTGCCCATTACCCTTTAAATTGTGGCTACTGTCCACATTTTTCAAGAAGCAGCTAGAGCTTTATTCTCCCTGTCCCATTGCCCCCCCACCCCAGTTCCATCAAGACCACCATAACCTCTCCATCCTCCCACTTCTTTTAGTTCCTCTAGAAGCTGGCTGGAGAAGTAGTGGGGAACGTGGAAAGAGTAACTCAAGAGAGAAAGCCAAACAAAGTTTGAAGTCCAGTGGCACCTTTACGACCAATGAAGTTTTACTCAAGGTATGAGCTTTCATGTGCAAGCACCAAGCACACTTCTTCAGATACAGTGAAATGGAAACAGAAATAACAATCATAGATTTCCATAATCACTCTATTTACATTTCACTGTATCCGAAGAAGTGTGCACACACATGAAAGCTCATGCCTTGAATAAAACTTTGTTGGTCTTAAAGGTGCCACTGGATTCAAACTTTGTTCTACTGCTTCATACTGACACAGCTGCCCACCTGGATCTATCAAAAGAGACAGGATAGAGAACAGAAGGAATGTGAAAGGTGAAAAGGAAAAAGTAGAAAAGGGGGGAGTCTAAATGGGGAGCCAGAGAACCAAAAGAAGAAGAGAACTTGTAAAAGAATAAGGAATAAGGAAGGAGAGTGGAAACGGTCAGGAAGTAGGACAGCAAACAGGCACCAAGGGACTAAAGTGTTGGACTTGTACAAAGACCTGCGCCTGTTCAGACCACGAGGCTCACTGGGTGACCTTAGACCAGTCACCCTCTTAACCTAATTTATTTCATAAAGTAGTTGAGAGAAAAACATCTTTCTCCTACTCCTGAATCCTTGGAAGTAGGGTTGCCACGTCCCCCTTGGCTACTGGTGGGGGATGGGTCGGAAGATAAAAATGTGAAGAGCAAATGAGTGAACTTTAAGTCTCCACAGAACATCGTACCATGATTCTTTTCATTATTTTTACAGTGAAAAATACTGCAAAAAAATAACTTTTTTCCTGAGGGCATTAAAAGTGATCTTTTTTTAATCTCTAAGAAGCCCATATCCTCAATAGCGAAAATATAAATCTAGACACATATAAATCTAGACACCGTATTTCCTGAAATTTAATGTACCCATTAAAAATAAACAAAAATTAAGTCAGTGTATTTGACTGCCATATGTATAACCAATATGTTTTCCTCAGTTAGATTACATGACTAAGAAGATATCTAAAGTAAAACTAAATATTCTGGCTTCAGAACGGATACTGAAAAAGCTTCAGAAATACCATCGTGACTGCACTGGGGCCATTAGAATTGAGAAAACAGTTTCATTTCATAATCCATTCATGTCATTCTCCAATTCAATTGGAAACAAAGATAACCAGATCCTAAACACATTTGTACAAAATTCACTGATTTCAACAGAGCTTACTTTTTAATAGATTTCATTAGGAATACAGGTTTGAGTTACTGGAGAGTGGAAACAGATAAACTTAAATATGAAATCTATTCGTGAATGTTGAATACATTCTTATAACTATTAAGAAAAAATATTTAAATATATTGGCCAGTTAGAAGACTAAAATTCATTGTATGTCTGCTAACAAAACTTCAGTGATGATCTCAGGAGCCCAACGAAACTGAGAAAGAAATGACACAAACAGACATGATGCAGACCACAGATTTTCGTCAGTCTTTAAAAGGTAAATTTCATCTGCAACTTAGATCAGGGACAAGCAGGAATGAAAAAGAAGATTTAACCCGTCAACCCCTGCTCAGTTTCATTACCCAAAGCCAAACTCCCTATACTGTTATTTGCATTTAAAAGGGTGTGCATGTGTTGATGGGTTTTTAAAGGACCTTTTTTCCCTTTTGGTGCTAATAACAGCATGGGGAGTCTGACTGCAATTAGTGGAATGCAGCAAGCATTGAAGAGGTAAATCCTCTCTCCTCTTCCCACGCAGCCCAATCCACACTGTGGCTGTGTGCGCACAAAGCTTACTTTTTACAAACAGATGAACTTTTGTGCCCTACAATATGAAACAGTTTCTAGTAAGTAATATCTGTTGATGTGTAGTAATATCTGTTTATAAATTTCAACTCAAGTCAGCAGTGCTGTTTCAACTACTCATGTCTGTTTACAAGTTCAGGCTTTACAAAATACAGGAAGAAGGTAAAATTGAAGTTTATGGAGCACTACAAACAACTGCCATATTTCCTTTCTGCTTACAGTCTTTATAAGGATCTAACTATATATTATATGCAAACACATTTAACTGGATCCTGGGGGACCATTTCCCTCCAAGAAATCTTGCTTTGAAGACAGGAGAATTTGGAGTATGGAAGCAGCAGGCGAAAAGCACTTAATATCGTGAATTTCAGAGTGATGCCCATAAGGCGCCATGGTGTCTGCTTATATGTTCTCTGGCACGCCATAACCGATCTCATGCATCAGAGCTCAGCTGATCTGTCCTTCCCCATATACCTGCTCCCGCACTGCTCACTGTTTGCACCTTTTTAAACTCAGTCTCCCACTCCTTTTGCCAATTCTTTCCAATAAAGAAATTCTTTCCATGAAAGTCCAGTTTCTCCTTTTGCAGTAAGGCTATTGTTTTCTCATTCCTGTCTAGGAAACTAAATTCTATGGGTTTAACCCTCAGGGAGAACCAGCTTTAACCAAATGAGGTATTTATGGTTTCTAATTCTGTGTGCAGAATTGTAATTCCTCTGAAGAAACAGGTTCATAGTTTGGGAGTGCTGCTGGATCCTGGCCTACAGTTGGAGGCCTAGATCTCCTCTGTGGTACATCACCTTCAGCTGCTACACCAGCGGTGTCTTTTCCTTGAAAAGTATGATCTGGACAGTGATTCATGCTCTGATTACATCCAGGTTAGATTACTGTAATGCAGTTTATGTGGGGTTGCCTTTGAAAATGGTCCAGATATTTCAGCTCATCCAAAATGCAGCACCTAGGCTATTATCATGTGTGGGTTAATGGAATGTCCTGTATCAAGTTCATCCCACCTTAATTCCCACACCTGCATGAAAGTAAGGGGTACAAAAAAAGACTGTAATGACCCATCTGCCATGAGGTCTTTGGATCAGCAAGGTAGGCACTTAAATTAAGTCTCCAGGTTGGCATTCTGTTTGTGAATTCATTTCTAATATGTTGAATGTTTTTGTATCTGAATGAAAACTAGTGTGTTCATCGAGAATACAATCCAACAATACAGGTTCAAGCCACAAAGTTCTCAAGGATGGGAATAAGGTTCTTAGCTCTGGGTTGGGAAATTCCTGGAGTTCTGGGAATGGAGCATCGGGAGTACAGCATTTGGGAAGGGGGGAGACTTCGGTGGGGTACAACACCCCTAGAGGCCATCTTCCAAAGCAGCCATTTTCTCCAGGAGATCTGTTCTCTGTCATCTGGAGATCAGCTGTAATTCTCCATGCTCCATCTAGAGGCTGGCAACCTTAGATGTATAATACCCCACTAAACAATATGCCCTTTAAGACTGAGATATCACTGTGAAACTTGTATCAATATTTGCAGCACAATCCTCAGTCTGAAGTTCAAATACTAGCTTGTACCCCTTTTTGGGAGGGAGGAAAGAGATGCAAAATATACTGCATTACAACATCTGAAGAGCGACCTCTTTTGCTAGTAGCATTTTGGTAGTACTTAACTTGTTAAATCATTAGGAATCTTATCTGCCAGCTCTCAGTAGAATTAAGATTTAATGTTTCATTATTGAGCCCCATTCTGTAGCCATTGTAAATTATTTTGAACCTGTCATCCAAAATCCTCTATAATCTAGTAATTATGTGAAATACTACCAAATAAACTAGGCAATAATCTATGTACAAAGGTTAAATCAGTAAAACATTGCCTCAGGCTAAGGAGCCAATTGGAACCTACTTCCTGCATTAGTGTTTTCATTACCACATCAAAGCAATATCTTTCTATTCGATACAGCTTCCCTTAGTTGCATACATATTTGTAAAGCAACCATACCACCTATGCAATCAATCACTCACAGAAAACATACCTGCCTTGCGGCATTTCTAGGAAAACAGACTAGCATGGCAACTCTTCTGGAATTCGGGAGAATCACATAATTTTCAAAAACAAAGCAACAGTGTGAAGGCTTTTGTCTGCCATGCTGCCAAGGTATCTTTTCATTTATACTTTCACTTTTTTACTTTTATGGTTTGAAGAGCCTGACTTCAGCTAATAAAAAGATAATACCTTTCATTACGATAAACTGAAACAACAGTACGCCAACTTTTGATTCTCCAGAACGCTTTCTCAAGCTGGATGTTAAAAGGGCAGGAAGTATTTCAGACCATCATCTTGAGTCAGCCCATCCTCCAAATTTGCCATTTTCCTCCAGGGGAGCTGATCTCTGTAGTTTGGAGATCAGTTGTAATTTTAGAAGAACTTCAGGCCCTACCTGGAGGATGGCAACCCGAGCAGAATCAGCGTCAAGAGGGGAATTGGAGTGCTCAAGCACAAAGGTCACCCCCAGTCTCCTGCTCATGGTTAGGAGATTGGACAGCATAAGAAGTGGGCTGTTCCAGGATACAGAAAAGTAAAATCCTAAGGGGCCGCAGTGGCTCATAGGTTAAGCCGCTGAGCTGCAGACTGGATGGTCGGTAGCTTGGCAGTTTGAGACACCAGTGCTGCGTGATGGAGTGAGCGCCCGTCTCTGGCCCCTGCTCCTGCCAACCTAGCAGTTCGAAAGCAAGAAACTGCAAGTAAACAGGTACCACTTCAGTGGGAAGGTAACAGCGTTCTGTGCGCCTCGGTGTTTAGTCATGCTGGCCACATGACCACGGAAAAAGTCTTCGGACCATGCTGGCTCTTCGGCTTGGAAACGGAGATGAGCACCGCCCCCTAGAGTTGGATTCAACTGGCTTTCGAGCAAGGGAAACCTTTACCTTTTAAGAAAGCGTACATTTGCAATGACCCACTATTAAATCAAACTGTGAAATGTTGTATCCATATTCAGAAGATAGACTTAGAACAACAATTTTTTTTTTTGGAAAAACCTTTTCTTAAAAGTTCATAGTACTTCACATACTAGTAATCCATGCAACAGCTCTGTAAAGGAGTCTAGTATTATTACCCCTATATTGCAGAGGAGAGGGCTGAGCACAGAAGACTAAGGGGTTGCCTAAGGCCACCTAATACATTTGTGGCTGAGGCGAAATTTGAACTGGGGATTTCCTGACTCATCATCTTAACCACTACACTACACGAGTTCTGTTTCCATTTTCATGCTGGTTCAAAGATAGAGCAATTGTAAGATTAAACACATTGTGTAAAATCTATGGCAATTTAACACAATTCTTCAACCAAACAAGTCAATAATTTGTTCTCCAAAACTTATTATTATTTAAGCAGCTTATCCTTTTTAACATGGGGATAAGGAAGAAGGAGAAATGCAAACATCAGGGCAGATGTTTTCGATACTTCGCATATCTTCATTTTTTTAAAAAAAAAAAGGAGACTATGACCTACTTTCAGTGCTCCCTTTTCTTTTTTATTTTTGATATAGTGCTGAAACAGTGCAAATGAGCTGGCAAACCTTCCTCTTCTTTTTAACACAGCTATACCATTAAGATAAACCAAGAAAAATAAGATCCCAAATCCTTAGAAATGTAAACAGGAACAAGAAGAACTCTATGTTCACAATTACAGACAATACTGAAACCTCCTTGAGACACAGATGGTTTGTTGAGTCACAGCACTTGAAGCAACCGTAGTCCTATCCTAAGGTGGGACTCTGTGGACTTCAGCTCCGTATCTTCTTGCTTGCAGCATGTTGCAGTGCAAAAGCAGGAGCTCCAAACTGCACTTTTTGTCTGGTGCAACACTTCTGATCCCCACTGCACCGATTGTACCTAGTTTTTAATACCTGTACAGAGTTTACGTCTCATAGTTTAATTGGACATTTGAAAAAATATCAAATACTAGGAGTAAGACCCACTGTGGGAGGAAATTCAACAGGATCTAGAAAGAGGCTCCAGGTGAGTGTCCCGGCTGTGGCTGGTGGGGCGGCAGAGGGAAGGGGAAAATAGAGGGAGGCGAGCCGTGTTTATTTCCTTCTGGTTAGTTACAAGGCAGGGCTCGCTAAAGTCCTTTTGCCGCCCCAAGTGGGTAGTATGGGAAGACAGCCTCATGGTAACAGGTATGGTTCCCTCCACCCCTGACTTAGGTTCATTTGGGGCTATGCAGTGGCAGCTAATGTAGAAAAACACTTCCTCCTATGCCATGTTTTCCTGGTTCCAAGGGTCTGGAAAGCAGTTCCATAGCCAGTTACAGAGTTGCTAACTCTGGGTTGGGAAATACCTATAGATTTGAGGGGTAGAGCCTAGGGAGGGCAGGGTTTAGGGTGGGGAGGGATCTCAGCAGGGTATAGTGCCATAAAGTCCATTGCCCAAAGCAGCCATTTTCTCCAGGAGAACTGATCTTGGAGATCTCCAGGTGCGGGCTGGGGGTTGGCAATACTAAGGAGAGGGACAGGTTTGTTGAAGGACTTCAGTGAGGTATAATGCCACAGAGCTAACCCTCCAAAGTAACCATTTTCTCTATGGAGACTGATCTCTGTAGTTTGGAGATCAATTGTAATTCAGAGAGCTGTCCAGGCCTTCCCTCCCCCCCACCCAATCCCTTTCCATTCCAAAGCTGCTTCCCATTTAACACTTTAACTGACTCCCTACTAATGCCCCACAGCCTCCTGGGACTCCCAACTTGGGAGCTGTAGATCTAATTACATTTGCTTGGTTTCAGTAAGGCCAGCTGAAAACTACAACTCCCAAGGTACAACACGTCAAAAGTGGGGGTGTAAGAATGCAGGAACCAGCAGGACGGGCCATTAGGACATCAAGGCAGCTTTCCCAGTAGCCAATGGGAGAGTAGACAAGTCATCACCAGCACAGCTTGCCTTTTATACATATATAGGATAATTCTATTTTGCAAATATAAGTGGAAAATGACATACTGTAGTTAGAATCAGAATTCTGAACATACACAATGATTCTAAGCATATTTTCCCTCCAGACTTTTACTTGGACTTATTTGTTATTCCAGAATGACATAAGCCCTCTAACCATGCAAAATTCCAGTCTCAGCACCTTCTACTTTCAAATTATACTAACAGTAGCTGAGTACACCTAATAATCAGTTCTTAGGTAATATCTCAAAGGTAGTGTTAGATCATATATTATAAGCAGAACCCTCCCAAATTGCCAACCTCCAAAATAAAGTGAATGTGGGTGCACAGCATGTGCAACAATAATTGGGGAGGTGGAATGGTGTAGCGGTTAAGCGCACAGACTCTAATCTGGGAGAACCGGGTTTGATTCCCCACTCCTCCACTTGCATCTGCTGGATAACCTTGGGCAAGCCATCGTTCTGGCACAGCTGTACTTAAAAAAGAGCAGTTTCTGTCAAAGCTCTCTCAGCCCCACCTACCTCACAGGGTGTCGGTTGTGGGGAGGGGAAGGCAGTCTGTAAGCCGCTCTGTAAGAATCCTGTTTGTAAGCCACTCTGAGACTCCTTTGGGTAGTGAAGGGCTGGGTATAAATCC
The DNA here is from genome assembly GCA_029233225.1 of Lepidodactylus listeri. NCBI lineage: Eukaryota > Metazoa > Chordata > Lepidosauria > Squamata > Gekkonidae > Lepidodactylus > Lepidodactylus listeri. Next base: position 120,097,924 of record JARCFY010000004.1, on the reverse strand, counting down.
AATTTCCTCTTCTTTTTATCAAAGCAGGGCTCAGGCAAAATTAGTTATGCCTTGTCCCTTTTAGAGAGGTTTGATGGGATGTTATTTACCCCTATGTCATAAAAAGCTTGAACTACTCATTTCCACACTTAACATTTTCCCCCAGACCTGTTGGCGACTGTACTCCCAATGCTGTAAATGTATATGGAAAAAAGAAGTTGCTGTATTGTGTGGGGAAAATCCACAACAGTAAAATGTGGCAAGAAATCCCATCTCCTGCCTGTATTATGGCAGTAAGGCATAGAGCCATATATTATGTTTGCGCAACCACCACAGCATCCCATCCTAAATTCAACTTTGATGATCAACTGGGTCATGGGATCAGGCTTTAACCCATTTTATATACAGAGGGTTGTGAACACAAGAACCATGCTGGATCAGGCCAAAGGCCTATCAAGTCCAGCTTTCTCTTCACACAGTGGTCAACCAGCTGTCTCTAGGATACCTACAAGCAGGATGACTGCAACAGCATCCTCCCACCTGTGCTCCCCAGGAACTGATAAAAAAAGAGTGACATATTGCCTCCGGTGCTGAAGTGAGTAGAGGAGTTTAAGGGACTGGTTAAAAATTAGTGTTTAAGGAGGAGAGGTGTTCTTAATATTAAACGGAGTCTCAGAGCACACACTTGACTCCGTTTAATATTAAGAATATGCATTTTAGCTTGCTTTTACTGGTGTTTTTGTTTGCTTAAGATGTGTTTTTATTATGTATGTTTTTAATGTTTGTCACCTTGGAAGCCCTGATGAGGGCAAAAAGGCAAGGTATAAATTTTGTAAATACCAGTGTTCCCTCTAAGCTGAGTTAGTGTGAGCTAGCTCACAGTTTTTTAGCCTCCAGCTCACAGATTTCTGTCTTAGCTCAGGAAGGATGGCTCCAAAGCAAACTAATTTATGCAGTAGCGAAATCGCTCACTCCCAACTCTCATGGCAGTAGCTCACAAGGTACAATTTTTGTTCACAAGATTCCACAGCTTAGAGGGAGCCCAGCTAACCCAGAGGGCTAGGGTGTCATCAATAAATGGCAGCAACCCTGACAACTGGTAGGATGCTTTCTCTTCCCACCTGCTCAGCAGAGAGACAAGCAGGCCAGCTGGCTGCAGGCAGCTTGAGCTGGTGTGCCAGCTGCCACAAGGCCAATAAAGGTTGGCGGCATCAAGCTGGCCACCTGAAGAGATGGAAGTGAGGTACACAGAAGCCTGAAGACACAGAGGTATGGTGGCTGAGGGGAAAGACTTTGCCTTCTGGGTGCTGCCAGTTAAGTGAGTGTTCTGGATATCAATGGCCTGGAAACAAAGCTTTTACTGTATTTGTATTAATATATGGCTAGCCAAAGAATATGATGTATCAAAAAGGTTATCCTAGCCTACTTACATTATTAATTGAAACTGGATTGCACATTTTGGATGATTGGACTGAATAGGAAAATACATATGTGAAATCAATAAACTGTAATAATTTAAACTACAAGAGAGTGCCAGATAAGTATTTATCTGTTTGTTGTCTTTAAAATGAAAAAAACAAACAAACTAATACTATTGAGAAGTTCTGTAAAAGAGGAGGGAACAGCAAAAGGCAACTTCTGCAGGGGAAATATGGATATCAAGTCTACTAAAGCAAAGTGTTTAACCAATGTTAAGACTCAATAGCAACTCCTACTGTATTTTTCAAGTTATTTCCAGTTACAGAAAAAAGTTATGTAGACAAATACTACAGTGTAGGAATGCCAAGCGCTCACTTCAGGCTCCCACTGATGGTCCCTCCTTGTCCTTTTCTCTGAGGCCAGCAGGAAAATCAATGGGGGCTCAAATGATGTCAGGCTAATGATGTCACATCAGGGCAAAAACCTGGACATGACATCAGACAACATTCTAGAAACTCTACAATAATTGCACAGAGTTTCCAGAGCATCAATCAAACTCACATCCAGGTTTTCAGCCAGATGTGACATTGGCATATTGTGCAATGTCATGTCTGCCTCTTATCCCGCTCCCAAAATTCCCGGGGGGGGGGGGCATTTTTCCAGGAAGCAGCCTGGCATCATTACTACAGTGTTAGGCAAGTACTTTAGAGTATACAAGGTGGGGTCCTGTAAAGAATTATGGGGAGGGAGAACAATGTCTAAATTGTCATCATATTTCCTCTAGAAAGTGCAAGAGGGAAACAAAGTTGGAGGCTCCTGTTTCTCCAGCCTCTTTGGAATAACTGGCTGTTGTTTGCCCCTGAAAGAGCCCACATACTCTCACAAGTAACTGCCACCACCTGTTTAAGATCTGAGTTGCAAACTGACACATCTCCCCCCCCCCCCAACTAAACAGGAGGAACTTGGCTCATCTGAAAACTGGCCTGCACACAGAATCATAGAATCAGTGTTGGAAGGGGCCATACAGGTCATCTAGTCCAACCCCCTGCTCAATGCAGGATCAGCCTAGAGCATCCCTGACAAATGTTTGTCCAGCTGCTGCTTGAAGACTGCCGGTAGAATAACCCAGTCCTTTTATACCCAAACCAACTGGGGACAGCACAGGCTTTCTTAAATATATATTAAAAAGATTAACTTTATTTGGAAAACAGAAGAAGGAAGGAAGTTGTATAAAACTACTTGCATGGGGAAAGGGGAGCAGGGAAGATTTCAGGCACACAGGGGAATGCAAAACAGAGTGAAAATGACACAGTAAGTTAATGCAACCTGACTAAACTGGTGTCCTAACTTAATGGCTTTCAGTTCACAGCTTCTGAGCCATGTCAGCCTCACATATCCTGCAAGGGACTCCTTGCATATCTTATCCTGCAAGGGACTCCTCTCCCCTTGCTCGCTCCTGGAAAAAGGCAGGCATAGCTCTCCCCCCAGAGTTTTATCAGTCTTGTTACAATCATACCCACGTGCATGGATACTGATTTTTTTCCAGCTTTGGCGGGTACTGAACCAATCACTACAGTCCTTTTGGAGAAGAAACCCTATCCCTCTTTGTGGAGCTTTGTGATCTGCTCTCCTGTTCTTGCTCTTACTACAGAGGCTTCCCAAAGGGACTGTCTGGTTTTGGAGCTTAACTAAATCATGGGGACCAATTCCAAAATCACTCCTTTCATGATTTTTCAAACTCTCAATTTTTTTTCAACACCCCCCCTTTAATTAACTCACCAACGATCTTAATACTTCAGTTCACATCAAGCTGATTTCTTTTCTTTCGGGGGGCTGGGGAGCATTTGTTGCTGCTGTTAATTCACATCATATTTTTATGCATATCTGAAGAGTCCCTGAAGTATCTATGGAATCACATCTTGTATGCAGGTGGTCAAGTTTTGCTGTTGTCATGATTGGCACAGGGGACAGTCTTCTTACTATTAGATACAGTGGCTAAAGATGAGGAGACGCCTGGATTTTGATTAGCAGAGAGCCAAACACTCATTACAAGACAATTCCAAGTGATTTTTGATCCTTCCTAAAGGAACCTTACATCCACCAGCAAAAGATTCCAAAAGCCTGAATTGCAAGTGCTTCGCCTCTTTCCAAATTTCAAGGCACCAATAAGATACAGGCATGCCTATAGGAGCTGTAAATGCAAGCTGAGCCAAAATTATACCTACCTAATTGTAAAAACAGCAGCCACAACATTGTTTCTATGAGCCAAAAACCATATTCTAAAAATAGTTATATGTATATATTTCTCTAGTAATATAAGAATTTGGGCTTAAAACAATACTAGCAGACTGCAAAGCCCACAATTTTCACTGCCAAGCAGAAATTAGACTCCCCAACCTGAAAAAATTACTAATTTCAAAGCAAAAGGCACAATGCAGCAAAAATACCTTGGCATCAATGATTCTTTCTAAAGATATGATTTCTTTACATTTTCCAGTAACTTTAAGGAACAGTTCAGGAGCACCCAGGATTTGAGACATTAAAAATAATGTGAAACTACTTTCCCCTCTAAAACCTGATTTTATTACCACTAAAGAAAGGGCCATCTTGTTACATAGCAGCTAGCTCTGCCAAGATGATATCTGACATCTAAGGGATTAGAGTTAAAATATTAATGTACTTAGTTCCAGTTCTATCTATCCTGCCCCTTCCACAAATGCTTATTATGGGTAATATATTTATTTGCTTCATATATAGTCTGGCTTTCTCACTGAGACTCAAGGCGACTCACAACTAAACAATAATGCAGTTAAAACAGTATGATTCATATAACCATCAGTTACTTTGTAGTGATCATAAACAAAATTAGAGAGCATTCCACTAAAAGCACAGTATTATACAGACAATAAAACAAGAGTTACAAGACTGGAGAACAGTACACATAAGTCTGAGACCTCCTATTCTAATTTTTTTAACAAATATGTGAACCAGAGTACTATGATTGTCAGACAGGATTTAGGAAATCCAGATTTTAATTCATATACTGCATGAAACCTACAGGGTGCCCCAGGGCCAGCAGCAACACCCTCTCAGTGCAACCTACCTTGCAGGGGTGCTGTGAGAATAAAATAGGGGAAGAAGAATCATGTACAACTCCCTGATTTCCTTGGAGAAAGGGTGAGATAAAAGCATTCTAGAAAGATAAATTAAAACAGAACCCCAGTTTTAAAAAATATGCTGTAAGGAAATTGTTCTGTGCCTGTTTTAGGCTGCCATTTAAGAAGAAGAAGAAGAAGATTGGATTTATACCCCACCCTTTGCTACCAGAAGGAGTCTCAGAGCAGCTTACAATCTCCTTTCCCTTCCCCTCCCCACAACAGACACCCAATGAGGGAGGTGGGGCTGAGAGAGCTCTTTCAGGACTGCTCTTGAGAGAACAGCTCTCAGAGAACTTTGACTTATCTAAGGTCACCCAGCTGGCTGCATGTAGAGAAGTGGGGAATCAAACCCAGTTCTCCAGATTAGAGTCTACCACGCTTAACCACTGCACCAAACTGGCTGTTTGTGTGTATGGCTTTGGCCATCACTGCCTTCTGTCCTTTCTTGAACCACACTACAGCAGCTGCATTTGATGGGAGGTGATTCTACACCAGTCCCGTCTTGTGCAACTGCCACCAGTCGCACACACAGTTAAACAGCTGACTTCAGAAGACATCAGTAACAATTTAGTTTTTTCTCTTCATTTTCCCAGAATTCAATTCGTTGTGATTTTTTTCAATTGTTGTTCAACGGAACTGCAATTTCTGCAATGCAGATAGCCTTTGCACTACTATTCCACCACACCCTTATCGTGATGTCTCCTTTGATGCAGCTGGACATTAAGTATAACTGCCCCCACATTCCAGTTGATCCTTTGTTTTAATTGCCCTTTTATCACTTACCTTTGATCAGTGCATCAATAGCTGCAGAAAAATTATTCACCGGCACTACAGCAACAAAGAGCAGTATTTCTCATCTTACTTGCAATCTTTATCAGTTAAAACTGGGATGTAGCCTTGGTTGGGTGTATACAGTGCTAGGCTAGGATCTGGGAGACCCAGGTTTGAATCATCATTCTGCCATGGAAGCTCATAGGGTGACTTTGGACCAGTCATTATCTCTCGGTCCAATCTACCTCACAGGTTGTGGGGATAAAGTGGGGATAAAGTGGAGGAAGGGGAAACCGTGTTGTAAGCTGCTTTGGGTCCCCAATTGGGGGTATAGGGTATAAGTATCTAGATAAATAAATGGGTTGAGTCCACATGTTGCTCCCTAGGAACTGGATGCAAGGTTACTGGATTTGATGCTTAATAGCAGTGTGGGGATTGGAGGTACTGACATGTTTCCATATATAATAGTGCAAGCCAGCTCACCTAAAAAAACCCTAAAAATATATACCTCCACTGACACTGGTGAACAATGGGAGGGGATGAGAACAGAAGCACCTCTTTTGCAGACGGAAGTAAATTATTTGCATGGCTCAATATCCACTGGCATGGGAATCCTCTTTTGTAATTCCACATGCAGCTAATGCTGGAATGGTATTGACTGGTTTCCAGAGAATAGCCACAGCATGGAAACAACCTGCATGGTATCAAAAGTTACAGAAAGGTCTGATATGCTCAATACCAGGATACAGGATGTTTTAGATTGGCATACACTGACATAAAACAAGTACAATTCCATTTCCCCCCTAAGACTGGTAATCATAAATAATAGACACCATGGATGGTGCTATGGTTATTTTGTGTAATGTTTAAAAACATGGGTGCTGTGATTTGTGGAAAAAGAGAAAAGATCCCATCAACATGTGATTGGATGCACAAGTATAGTAAGATGCTACAGACAAGAAACCATCAGAGAATACAACCTCACGCTGAGATGTTACTTGAAGTTAGATTCCAAATTTGACACAGCATGGAGGAGATACAAAATGATGTACCAGCTGGTCAACTCTGGTTCTACCATGTCTCTTCCTTTCTTCCTTATTTTTATCCCCTTTACTTTCATCTGAACTCCCATACCTGGTTTTGCTAGCTTAGCATCCTCAAGTCAACAAGCACATGAAAAACTGAGCACAAGGATGCCCAGCTGTTCTGGACTTCACATTTTTTGTATTTCGGTGTATATTTTCTTTCACTAAGTGATGTTAGTAGGGCTCCTCCTGTGTTGAGAAAACTCATAAAATTAATAAAGGAGGTGGGAGGAAGGGCCAAACAGAAAAAGAAGGAGAAAAGCTATATGCAGGGGTCATTTCGAGCAGGAGCTCGGGGGAGCGCAGCTCCGGGAGTTGGTGCCAGCCCCCCCCCGGGGGGAATGCCTGCTTGTGTCATGGCTGCAGCAAAATGACCCCATCCCGTCCCCTGGAAAGGTCCTTGTTCCTTCGACCAGCCTTCTCAAGGCTTCAGCCACCACTGAAGCTATCCTCCCAGAATAGTGGTATTTCTGAGGCTTGGATTAGTAGCGGTCCCCTCTCTGCCAGCTCTTTCTTTCTCTCTCTCTCTCTCTCTCTCTCTCTCTCCTTTCTTGCCTTTTGACATACTTCCAGTGATGTCAGGTGGTGTAGTATATGAAAATAAGTTATGCTAATGAGCTCCTGCACCTCTTTTTCTACGAAATGACCTTTGGCTATATAAAAGGACTTTAGCCAGGCTAGAATTTGTTGTTAATATTCAAACTTGCCCCATTTAGCCCACACAGACCTTGTTACTTTGACAACTCTACCAGCTATATTGCTTTGTCCACTAAACAAAAGTGTTGTTATAATAGCAGCCTATGGATATGCAGACGGTGCTTCATACTCACTCCACCGAATTCAGCAAACCAGAAGTCCACATACGAACAATGGATCATTATTTAAGAGTCTACTGTATAATGAACTAAAAGGCTGATAAAGACTGGGAAAGTTATTTAAATATTTACCATATGCCACATATATGAGAATATCCTTATATTTCGTGTCGATGCAGAATAAGTTACCACGTAGTGACTAATGTGGAACAGAATTCACAGAATCTGGCATGCACTGGAAAGCAAGCAGAGAGGAGGGAGCATCAACCATTTTGCGACTCTTTAATTCCCCTGATTGCAAGTAGAAATAAAAGAACTATAGAGTGTTCAGTAATTTCAGATCCCCCATTAGGCAATATTAGATACAGTCACAATATTTCAATGAGGGGATAGTTAAAGGGTTAAGCTCTGAGCTGGAGTCCTTCACATATCCAACACCCCAGTTTAGGATGGAAGTAATAAGTTCAGGGTGTCTTCACTCTTTAAACATCAAAAGACCATATGGCTTCAAAAAGAACACAGGCATTTTAAGGAAACATACTGCAGAAGAAGAAATGCCTAAGAATTCAAGGCAGGCCCTTAAACCAAAAACTCCAAACCTCACATTTACTTTTCTTAATGGTTAGAAGTTGCCACAATGACTTAAGCAGCCGGCAGGGGAATCTTGTTTACTTTGCAACAAATTTTAACTTGCAATTCAAACAAGGCGATAAGGGCAAACGGCGTTAAAACCCAGTCCCACGCAGGCTTTGTTAGCAGCCCCGTCAGGCTCAACGGGGCTTATTTACTCCTAAATTTTCAGCTGACCGAGAAAACCGCACCTCCGTATCACCGCCACCGAGAAGCCGTCCGCCTTTCAATGCCCCGCAACGCCGGCCAGCCCAGCAACGCAGCCAGAGACGTGTCTGCAGCTTAGACTCGGAGGGAAGCAGCAACAAAAAAAGTTTCCTTCTCTGCAGTCTTTTCATCCTTCAAACGAAATATTCAACCAGCCAGGTTTTTTTTTTTTAAAGGGAGAAACATCTCTCCTATACAAAACTTATAGAAAATGACACAGAAAAGAATACCGTGCAAGAAACTTGAAGGGGGGGGGGGCAAGGATAAGAGTTGGACGTTCAGCAGAACTGGATTTGTGTGTGCAAAGGATGGATGTCTGGCAAAGCAATCTTACTGGCTTGCTTAAGGAACGAGGCGTCCCAAAAGAGGGTTTGAAGGCGAAATCAGAACAGCCCAAGAGACAAGAGGCGATCGCCCCTTTTCACAACTGCCTCCTTCCTTCCCAATCCCCATCCCCAATTACCTGGACCAGGAGAAATCCCCCAGGTTGCTGCTGCTGCCGCCGCCGCCACCCCCGCGGAGCTCCTCGTCCAGCAGCCAGCTCGACTTCACCCACAGGGGGCTTCCCGCCCTCGTTGCCGCCGCGGCCCTCCAGCCAGCCGCCTGCTGGTGCCTCGTCTTCTTCTTCCCAAGGCGAGGGACTCCAGCGGGTTCACTTTGCTGCGGGACAGCCGCAGCGGGGAAGCGGCGGCGTAAGCACCATCCTCTGCCCCGGCGGCGCTTTTGGGAGGGCGAGAAAGGGGGAAGGCAGCGTCGCTCCTCGGAGGGGAAGACTTGGTGAGGCTGCAGCAGCCTCCCCGGCTGCAGCGGCGTTCATGGACAGCGGGGAGAGGAGGAAGGAAAGGTGCTGGGGGGGGCGCCGCCGCTGGGCCGGCTGTGTGTGGGTCGGTGGGTGGGGTGCCGGCTTCGAGCTCCCGCCTCCGCGCCCCCTGGCCTCTGGCCACCGCTTCCAAGTGGAGTTCTTCCCGCTTCCAGGCAGCCACCGCCGCCAGACTCTTCTGCTTCTCCTGCTAAGTTGGCGCCTTTTCTCACCTGCCGGCTGCTGCCACACACAACAGGCACGGAGACGGCCCTCCCTTGCGCGGAGCCGCTTGGCTTTCGCGCCTTTCCTCACCAGCGCCTCAAGTTCCCCCACGGAACATTCTCAGTCTGACTCTCTTTCGCTCTCTCCGAAGAGTGCGCGCACACGGGACGTTTATACCCGAATAAAACTTTGTGGGCCTTAAAGGTACCCCCGCGCTCAAACTTTCTTCTGGCTCTCTCCGTCTCCGATATTCTCTCTCTCTCTCTGAGATAGTCTGAGTTTAAACTCAATATTTATCTCCAGCGAGGACCCAAAGTGACTTACAACTAGGGTTGCCAGGTCTGGGTTGGATACTTTGGGGGTGGATCCGGGAGAGGGCGGGGTTTGGGGAGGGGCCGGGCCTCAGCATGGTACAATGCCATTAAGTTCTCTGTCGAAGCAGTCATTTTCTCCAGGGGAGCTGATCTTTGTCCGCTGGAGATCAATTGTAAAGGTGGGAGGTCTCCAGGTCTCACCTGGAGGCTGGCAACCCAACTTATGACAGCCTTCACCCCCCCCTTCTCACAACAGTCTTGTAAGGTAGGTTGGCAAGCCCTTAGCTACAGTGGGGCATTTAGGGGCTCTGCCCGCTCAAATGTGAGGTGCACCCCACACAAGCTGCTCCCCCTCCTTCCCCTCCTGTGACATTAAAATGGCCACCTGGCTGACAGAGCACATGGCCTGCTAATCGGCTGGAGGGCCCTTTAACTCTTGCAGCTGCCCCTCTCCCTCCTCTCCTCCAAGATTTAAAGGGTTCCCTTAAGATGGTGTTTTTCAGGGGTGGGCGCTGCTGGTGCCTGAACCCCCAAGAGGCAAAATCGCTGCTTGGAGTTCAGGGAAGGTGTGCAGCTGCCCTTCCCCCGCTGCCCCGCAAAATTTCCTCATGCCCCACCAACCCAACATTTCTGGCTATGCTTAGGCTGAAATTGTGTGACAGCTTGAGATCACCCAGCAGGTTTCCATGACCAAGTGGGGATTTGAACTGGGGTTTCCCAGATCCTAGTATGACACTAACCACTGCCATGATGGCTGTCTATCTGAGATGTCATTTCCCCCCTCTCTGAATGTCTCAGCCTCCTCACAGATGATCGCATTCCTCAGATGATCACACATCACACTTAGGAGAGCTGTGCTCCTCGCTATCCCATTTTTACTCAGGAATTATGAGGGGTGTGTGGGGGGGGGTATTATTATTATTAGTTACTATGAGGCATATCTGTGTGTCATCCAGTTCTTTTAAAATACACATATTTTCAAACTTATCTTGTGTATAACACCTGTTTGGATGAACTTTGAAAGAAGGCATGGAGGGTGAGGTTTGGGACTGAGATTTCCAGCTCTGCCTCTAATTTTCATGCATTTATCTGACGTTCTCATACTGTGCCACGGTTGCCAGGTTTCCCGGCGTGAAAGTAAGCTGTTATGGAGTACCAATAAGAAAGCAGCCAAAGTGGAAACTCCCATCTTCTGCTTCAAGCCCTCCTGAGAGAGAGTGTACCGGTAATTAAATCAGATTATTTTCTCCTCTGCAGGTGTTCATTTTTTGTTCCAAGGGTTAGGCACTGGGGCTCATTTTAAGGGCCATGTTGAAGTCTCAGGGCCATAAGCTAGCCCACACACTTGATGGCTTCTGTGATTTATCTTCTAATACATTTTTGATCCTACCTTTCTCTCGAGGAGCTCAGGTAGCATCCGCCATTCTCCCTGCCTTCATTTTATCTTTACAACAGTTCTGTGAGACTGAGGGGGCATGACTAACCCCAAGTCACCCAGCAAGTTTCATGGCAGAATGGGGTTTTGAAAACAGGTCTTCTGCATCCTGGTATAACACATCAAGGACTACACTATACTGCAAAGACTTAAGTTTGTGCTACTTTGTGGTAACTACTGCATATGTGAGGCAGTAATGTGACTCTAAGTAACTACATTTTACATTTAGCATAGTTTCCATCTTTTTTTTAAATAACTTTTTGGTAAATAGTTAATTTTTTCTAAACCACACTATTGGAAATACTTCATAAACATTCACAGATATAATTTGGTACAATTCCTTCTAGTGTGTAGAAATGCCACCATTGCTATTCAGTGTGACATAGCCAGGCCCTACCCCGTGACATCACTAGGGCTTTGGTCAGATGACGGGCTTAGCGAGTTTTTGCTGTGCTGCTAGTTTTATCCGTATATTTTTGTGTTGGAGTTTTGTCTAAACATCCATTCTTAACCTGCTGCACCACATGTTCCACCCCATGGTTGACCATTCAGATTATTTGTGTGCGGTAAGCAAGGATCGGTCGGTTGGGAAGTTTCTTTTTTTATTTCTTTGGTTTTCACGCATGAGCATAAGTGCTTATTCAAACCACCACTCCTTTTTGACAGCTCAGTAGTCTCTCTGCCAAAGACTGTAATCTCCTTGGTTGCTACACAACTGAAATTCTCTGCCAGAAATTACTCCCTTTCCTGCCTGATCTTACTTCCTTTTCCCGCCCATTTTCAAATCTTGTCTGACAGACTGATCAACATCAAAGAAATGGATCCTCAGAAGACTTTTTGGGGACTTCTCATGTGTAGCTTGCAATTGTGTTTGATGCTCTGGCACCTGTCGTATCAGCACCTGAAATTGAGATGAAAAAGGAGGATGATTCTCCAGCGACGCTACCTGGCTCGCCAGAGATACCAAGATTTTCTTGTGAGACATTCCTTTGATTCGGCACACCTTTTCAAGCTGGCCTGCGTCGCTGGTGGGTGTACACTGATTCCTCACAGTGTTGGGAGACAATGTTCCCTCTAAGCTCCACAGTGTTGTGAGCAGAAATTCTACCTCATGAACAAAAAAAGCAGTAGCACTATAAAGTTGTGCGCAAGTCTATATTTGACTATTGCATAAATTATTTTTAGAAGATTATTTCCATAACTTTGTAAAATCTCAGAATGAATTACTTTAAATTTTATTTAAACTATATTTTAAGAATTATTTAAACATTATAAGAGAAAACAGAATCAAGTCAAATTTCATTACACAAAATGTTGTCCTCTACAGGGGTAGACCAGGCCTCTGGAAAACAGGCCTACCTGATCCTTTCCACTGTATTGGTAGACCTGGCCTCCAGAGAACAGGGCTACCTGCCCCGATCCACTTTATTTATTTATTTAATTTGTACCCCGCCCTCCCTGCAAAGCAGGCTAAGGCCCATATATTGGTAGATCTGATCTCCAGAAAACAGGACTGCCCACACCAGTCCACTATATTGATAGACCTGGCCTCCAGAGAACAAGTCTACCTGCCCCAGTCCACTAACAGAGGCAGCGTTTCCAAGTGCCACTCGAAATTCAAATGGTAAAAGGAGGCATTTTTCGAGGGACTTGAGGATTGGGAGGGCATCCCCCCAGTCTGAGGTCAACCACCCAGATTTTATTTGCCCTGGAGGCTGTGGGATCAGGGTGGAAGACCCAGGTGGCATGAATGCTGTCCAGAAAGTAAGTTCCTGTGCACACACACACACACCCATGCAAGGAACAGCTGATCATCACTGTTGACCTTCTATGTTTACGAGCCAGTTTCCCCAAGCAGAAACATGTCAGAAGAAGAGCCACCAGATCCCCCTCCTTTGCTGACTCTTCTGCTGCTGAGGGAGCAGGAGGGCAACCATCAAGTAAGTCTGTATTGATTAAACCACATTAGTAAAGGAAATTAAGTGTTGTTGTCCCCCCAGAAAATTTTACACTGCGCATGACAATCACAAAGGTGCAAGACCAACTGATATGTTTAGTCATGATTTAATTGTTTTGTTTCCTTTAGTCTATGTTTGGGGTGTCATTTTGTTTATTCTGCTATTTTTGTAATGAATATTTGCTGTGCTTGTCTAGTTTTCTGTTGTGTGCAGTACTTCAGATAGCATGCAAGAGACATAAAGCTTTCTGCATTACAATACTAATCCTCAGGGGTCATTTCGTAGAAAAAGAGGTGCAGGAGCTCATTAGCATAACTCATTTGCATATGCCACACCCCCTAACATACCGGAAGTGTGTCAGAAGGCAACACCCACCCCTCAGGCTCCACTCCACAGGTGAGTGAAACTGACCTGCTCTTCCTCCATTCCCTTCCCCATCCAATACTTTGTGCAATAAAAATAAGCGTAAAGAACACACCGTCATTCTCTTCCTGCTCCCTTGAAACCACCTGGTTTCAAGTAGACTTGAGATACTCAGGACATGTGCACCACCCATCCCTTTCCCTTCCCCTCCCCACAACAAGACACCCTGTGAGGTAGGTGGGGCTGAGAGAGGTCTTTTGAGAACTGCTCATGAGAGAACAGCTCTGAGAGAACTTGTGACTGGCCCAAGGTCACACCAGCAGCTGCATGTGGAAGAGTGGGGAATCAAACCCGGTTCTCCCAGATTAGAATCCAACTCCTGACCACTACACCAAACTGATGGGGTGGAAACTGCTGAAGGGTTGGTGAAATTTCTCCAGTACTTATGTGGCATGTGCCCAGATAAAAAATGGTATACTTAGAAAATTTATATGCCACCTTGAGCAAGTCTCTAGAAAGCAGCACACAGTCATAAAAGGAACAATGATAAAATTATCAATATTAAAACAAAACATTAAAATCAATAAAGACCCCAGCAGGGCTTTCCCCGGGGCGCTGCACCTGTGCACTGCTCGGGGAAGCCGAGGAGGGGGCGGGGCTTGGTCATGTGCCCGCCCCCTGGGCTCCTCACTCCCGGAGCTGCGCTCCTGTGCGCTCCCACTCCAACGGACCCCTGCTAATCCTTGAACTGAGATGGCTTTCTTTTTTCCTTCAATAGCTAGCACTTGCTATCCTGCCAGCTTCGTGGTCCAGCCCACTGAGAAAACCAGAGAAGCCCCACAAGAGGCGACTGACAAAGGTAGAGTGACATTCTTAAATGGAAAATCTATTGATGTTTTTAGACAGAAATTGTAAGTTTCAATGTCAATTCCCAAATGAAGAGAGTTGATAGTAATATTTTTGCTAAAATAAAAGGCAGAGAATGGACTCTTCCGTAAGCTTCCCTCACATCAAAGTTTACTCTGAAGTTCCCTTGAACACTGGACAACATGTACATTCCTTCAGAACACCATTCCTGGTCTGACTCCAGGTGCTTGTTTTTCAGTGTCAGCTGGCACATGAGGTGCTCAACTTCCATCTCACTATAAATGTAATTCCAATTTGGGGAAATTTATCCACGGCATAATATTCACTTTACTGGCAACCATGCAGTTCCATGGCAATGATGGCACTCAGTTAACACTGATGGCATGGAACTGAGGAACATAAAGCGTGGTTATGACCTTGCAACTTGTAAATTTTAATCACTCATCGCAGGTACACCATCAGATGGTGAGGAGTCATCTCCTGAACATGAGCCCGCAGCACACGTCTCCTCTGCAGAGTCCGCAAATGGTGAGTGCAGCAGCCAAAACTCATATTTCCCTGGAATCACAATGCACTAATAGGGAACTACCCTTTTTGACCAGGGAGAAGAGAAACAACTGTATGTAACCAGGCCTCTCAAACGGAGGGTGGGACTCTAGCGTCCATTGAGGAGGGCCTTGACAGAGTCAATCGGATATGTAAGTGGATTCATTCAGTGTCATTTGATGTATACTTCGCATCTAGTTCAAAAATGTGGCACAGAATTGTCAGATAGCTGAGCATAACTGCTGGGCAGGAAGTGGTTGTGCTGGTTTCAGACATACAGTCTTAATATCTTAACTGTAGTCTTGGACCCAGTACTCACATTCAGTAGCTTTGTGGAGGTGTGTCCAAAGCTGAGTAATAATTGGACTTAACAATGAAACAATAATGTGCCATGTCTTGTCATGACTTCAGTTACGTTATTAACGTTGGCTGAAATATGGGACTGATACCTTGTTTTATGCCCATACAGTGCAGCACCATGCCTATAGAATGAACCTGATAGAATGCTCCGTGATGAGACTGAGAAGAGAGTTCATCAGCAGATGAAGAAGAAGCGCGGGGGGCGGGGGGGGGACGAACATTCGGGGAATGAGGGTACTTATCACACAACATGGGTTTTTTTTTCTATTGTGGTGGGGGGGAGGGGTTGGTTTGCTTCTTATTTGACCACTTTGTTAGTCATGTCACCACTGATACCAAAAAGCTGAATGCACATTTGTTTTTTCCAAATCACTTAAGTCACAGTAAAGGAAAAATTTTAAGTTTACTTCTGTCTTTTATTTTAAGGAGCTGAAGTTTTACCTGTCAAAAAGATGTGTTACAGAACACTCCATAACCTGTAGAAGAAGAATAGTAATCAAGCATGGCACATAAATCATAGGTGTTAAATCTAACAAGAAACAAATCAATTTTTGATTTTGATTTTTTTTTTGCATTTTTGCCTTTTGATGAACTGCACAGTACAGGGAAATTGGTCTGGTGTGATGGGACACTCAGTCAGAGGGAGAGAAAGGCACTTTTTTCTTTGGAAGGGGACACACACGTTTTCTGGGTGCCATGACTTGCAAAGCAAGGGCAGGCCGATGTTTGGCTGATGGCTGGTTAATATCTGACCATTCCAGAGGCCCGGAAAGGACATTAGCCCCCTCAGCGGCCTCCTGGTTGTCATCTGATATTTCAGCGCCACCTGAGGTGCTGGGCTCTGCACTGAGATGTTGGTTGTCACCACACCTGTGTGGCATGAGCTGGCTCACCTCTACCCTGGGTGGTGACATGGCTTTAGCAATGTTGGATAGTGTTGGCAAGGTGGTCCACATAAGGCTACATAGGGCTTCCCTGGTTTCCTTCTCTTCCTCTCCTGAGGCCCACTTCTCCTCCATGAACTTCTCATGCTCTTGCTGCCCAGCCTCAATCATGGCTTTGTGCTCCCTGGTTGACTGGAAAAGTGGCTGGTCCCCAGTCCTTTGCAGAGGTGACACCCACTTTTTCTTGGCCCTAACAAGAGCCAGGCATGAAGCAGGAGAAAACTCTGCCAGAATTGCTCCGGGTGGAGTATCTGATACGAGTAATGAGAAAGTGTTTGTTCAGATATTGTCAACAAGCAGCAGCTGTCATGAGAAGATTCTCTAGTGATAAGTCATACTCTGCCATCCCCTGTTCAATGTTCTGAAAATGACACTCACTTCTGGGTTCCTCTCCCCACAATAGGAGGTCCTCTTTCCTCAACCTGAGATGATGCTGGGGCAAGTGATGCTCTGTATTCTTGGTGCTTGTGGGGGGAGGGGCAACAGTGGGAGGGCTTCTAGTGTCGTGCCCCCACTGCTGGACCTTCTGAAGGCACCTGGTGTTTTTGGCCACTGTGTGACAGAGTGTTGGACTGGATGGGCCATTGGCCTGATCCAGCATTGGCTTCTCTGATGTTCTCTTATGTTCTTATGCTGATGTACCTATAGTGCCAAGAGGACAAATAAAGGGAGGGGGGGGCAAAGGAAAAACAAAACACTGTTACTCAAATATGCATGAGAAGCCATACAGGTGTTTATGATGCTTAGTTTGGAGACCACACAATGACAATCCCCAGTTATCATAAACCAACGTAATGGAGAAAAGGTCATTCCATCGCATATCAAGTAGACAGACTTGAATAACGCACTCATTCACGCACTCACACACCCACACACCCACCATTGTTGTGCTGGTTGCATGTTGAGTGTGAAATTTTCTACAGCAGCTGCAAAGTGTACCTACTAGGTTCTATTGCCACTTCTACCATAGTCTCATCAGGATCGCCCCCGGCGGTCTTCTCCTGACAGCTCAGAAGATCATCATCTCCGTGTTCAGGGAAAAGAAAACATCACATACAGTTTAGAGAAACAATTGTAAAAGGCACCCTTTGGCATACAACAGTTCCAGACTCGATAACCACCTCAACAGCTATACAGAATATTGCAAGGGCCATCAAAAACAGAGCAACCATAAATTGATGTTGCGAAACAGCTGTGATCGATCAACTGCTTAAAGTAATGAGGACAATAATGAAATGAACCGTCACGGGACTGTTTGAGGATCATAAAAAAAATAAGGTTGTGGCATGCATTCTCCAAAGTTATGATTGAAAGGTATACCCTGCAATGTGGAAGGTCAGGGATAAAAATATTTCAACAAATAAACTTGATGCCAAACTGTTGTGTTCTAAAAACCACAGGAAATGATGACTGAACAGGAGAACCACACTCTGTGCCGATGGTTATTGTATGAGGGAGGCCAATTTTATTAATCTGCACCTTGAAACTTGCAAGGAGAATGACCACTTTGGTTGAATGAGCTGCCAGGCATCCAAGGGTTGTTTCTCTGGTAGGAACGGATACATGGTGCTTGGAGCAGAATGAGATATAGTAGAGCCCACATTTTAAGATATCTGTTTGGCCATCCCTGAACAATTCACAATTCAGTTTCTTCTTCAAGAGGCTTTTAAGAGCCACATCCTGGATTGTCTCTTCAGATCTTTAATCTTTTTTGCTGACCAGCATCCAAAGAACAGCATTCTGAGTACCATGCACCCAACAGGACTTTGGATTTATCGTCCTCATGTAACAATCTCCCCGCTTTCCACCCCCAATGACATATTGTGATGTGCCCTGGATTCAAAGGGGGCGGAGGGGAATAATAACATTCTGCTAGGCAGATGCAAGCTTTTGGGCACACCTAAGTAGCTCTTTAGATGCTAACTTTAGATGTCTGGTTTACTTTATATATTAAGCAACAACAAATCCATGGGTTGGTTTATTTATTTACATTATTTATAGTCTGCTTTTCTGGCAGGTTGATTACACAGTGTAAGTCAATACAATCAGTGGCTGGGGCTCCCAATAAACAATGCTTTGGACTGCAGAAATTCAAAAACAAGCAGAAATCCGAAACTGAAAGATAATAGATATTACCACCACTGGAACCAACACGTTAAAAATCTGCTTCAAATTACAACACAAACGTTAAAAATACTGTTACCTGTAATGCACTTCTCCAAGCAGTGAGAAGTTTCAGGGCCTAGCACATATTCAGGTTGGTTCCCTTTGGAGGTGAAAGCACTGGATGCTTATAGTGTCTTTGTAATATGTGCTTTGTTTATTAATATATGTGTACGGCACAGGTTGGCAAAGAGGATTCTATAGGATTCCCAGAAACAGCAAGACACCCAAAAGGTGCTCCAACCATGTCAAACAGAATCTGTCTGTTTCCCTGCCTCTTCCGGCATCAGAACCACTCTTCCCTTTCATGCAGACACACACACACACCTGCCTGCCTGCCGACACCCTTCATCTGAGCGGGGAGGTCACCAGACCCTGAGGTGCTGCTTACTTAAGGCCCTACAGCCATTAATATCTGCAGTCATTAAGGAACATCACCATTTCTTTTGTGATACAGGATAGACTGAGCCCCAGTGATGAGGAGCCAAGCCTGCTACAATATTCTAAAAAACGAGGCAACTGTCTCATTGTGCAAATTACTGTAGTGGCATTGGGAGAGTTCCTTGTAGTTATGAGCTTGGGTTGTTGCTCCATTACATGGGCAGAGACTGTGGTGGGTTTCTCCCCAAGTGAATGTCTTGCCATCATAAAAGACAGGGAAGGAGCCTTAGCATTCATTACATTCAAGTTATTCTTCCATCCGGCTCTGATTGCAGAGGACCACTTTGAGGAGGGAGAGTGATGAACAGCTCTTGCTACAGCAACCACTCCACCTCTCTGCACACCTCTCTTGCAAACGATGGGCTGGCTGGTGTTTCCCAAGAGGCCTGATCTGATCCTGGGGGATCCAGTGACTGCTTTCTAGTTTAGATGCTGTTGGCCACACAGATAACTTGATCGCCAAGAGCCGTTGCTGTAGTGTATGAGCCTTAAGCTTACTGTTTACTTTTTCTGTTCATCAGCTAGGCTCCAAATACTGTGACTGAACTATCCCTACGAAAACTGTCTCCTGCATTCTAAGGGTCAAACTAAATGCCACAGCAAGAGATCAATGTGAATATTTCCAAGATTTTTTTTTAAAAGTGTAAATAGTTAGGGGGGGTTCAGATGCTGTTTTCCAAAATTCAGTGCTGTTTTGCAAAATAAATTCCCCTTCATTCTCCACAGGGCAAAGAGCAGCTTCAAGGGCAGCGGGGCAATTTGAGTTGAGAAAACAACACAAGGAAAGGGTTAAACCTCCCTTCTCTTGCGCAGTAGCCACTCCTTGTACTTGCTATTTATAACTTTAAGACAAGGTGGACATTTATTGATGGATTTCTCAGTTTATCACTAGTCTGACGCTGGAAAAGTGCTGTGCATTATTGTCCTAAAATAACCAACGCCTCTCATTTTCTGTGTTGTGGCATCCCTGCCCATTTGGTTGAACAATTCATTACATCCTCTTTCATTGTTAATATATTTCTATTTCTTACTCAGGCATTAAAATATACATTGTTCTTTCTAAAAAAAAATTAAAAGGAAGTCAGATTTATCACTATGTTTACAGCACATGGTTCAATGCATATTGTTTGTGAATGATTTCCAAAAGAACTTGAATGCTTAATCAGATGAAAAAGGTGGTTCCAATTGATTGCAAAATAAACTGTTATCAGGATGTTGTCTATACCTGAGGGAACATATATGTAATACAACAGCGAACTGTACATTTTACCTGCTCAAGTTTTAGTATATTGCTCTTTCAGTCTGTTTTTCCTTGCACTTTTCACTAAAAATAAATCTGGGCCTAGTCCTCTTGATCTCGTTTGGTATGCTGAGAGGGCATAAACTGTCCTGTATAAACACTCAAAAAACCTTTTGGCAGTGAAATGCCTCAAATTTTAGTAAGGTAACTAAGCTCTTACTCAAGTATTTGCAGGACTGGGTTTGCCCTCAAGAAAACTCAGTATATTAAACACAATTAAGTATCCATTATTTTTAAAAAAAGTTTGCCCTTTTACTTACATCTTTTGAAGTTAAAGAGGTAACACTGGTTTAAGAGTAGGCACTTTCCTAGTTACAGTTGAAGTCCATAATGGGGAAGGGGGTAATAAAGTGACTGTTCTCTCAAGCAGGGCTTCTTAGCTGCCTTCTCAAGCCACACGGTTTTGTGTAGCCTCAGTCAAATTTCAAGAAGAGGCCAGTGCCTTAAAAAGATGCGGCAGTGTTCTCTTCTCATAATGCTCTAGTTGTGTTTGGACCTGGAAGCTCACAATTCATGGGCTGACAACCTGCTTATATCCCCTGCTGACATCACATACTCCTAGTTCCTTGTGTTTGTTAGTTAGTTAGTTAGTTAGTTAGTTAGTTAGTTAGTTAGTGAGAGCCAGTTTGATGTGAGAGAGCCAGTTTGGTGTAGTGGTTAAGTGCGCGGACTCTACTCTGGGAGAACCAGGTTTGATTCCCCACTCCTCCCCTTGCACCTGCTGGATGACCTTGGGCAAGCTATAGTTCTGGCACAGCTGTTCTTGAAAAAGGGCAGTTTCTGTCAGAGCTCTCTCAGCCCCACCTACCTCACAGGGTGTCTGTTGTGGGGAGGGGAAGGGAAATGAGTTTGTAAGCTGCTCTGAGACTCCCTTGGGGAGTGAAGGGCAGGGTATAAATCCAATCTCTTCTTCTTCGTTGTCATTGTCGTCGTCTTTGATATCAGAAGTAATTGGTAGACACTGGACAGAGTTGTCAAATATTGTCAAGTACCCACTTTTATAGTTTTGTTCTCAGGTGACACAATTCAAAAGATAGACCACCACCTATAAAATGGTGTTCTTGGGTTCATGACAACATACGTGACAATATTTGACCATGATCAAATAATACGCATTCAACTGTTCGTATTTACCAGATCAATTTTGCCATCCCAATCCTACTGCCGTGTTTTGCAGCATATGAATATACTCCAAGGGAAATCCCATGTGAAGCGAACTGAATATGCACAACTGTTGCAAGTCTGTGTACAAAGAAAATGGCTGAGACCTTCTCACCAGATTAATTTCTGAAAACAAGTACTCTTAACCGCTGCTATCACAGATTGGAAATGCAAGCGCTTATGTACACCATAGCCTGAATGGCCAGAGGGATTCCAAGAGTGTGTGATAAAACAACTCTCTCCAGGTTATGGGAGAAGCTGTGAATCTCAAACTTTTGCACTGAAAAAGAAATATTAACTCCAAAATTAAAACCAGCACATTTTCTGATATGGCATAGATCAGTTGAGTGGTTTTGGAGTAGAGACAGAACAGTCTCTACTTAAGAGATCTGATCATCTGCTCTTCATAAAGCTATAAATCTGAAATATTTGTGCATCATTTTGAGAATGAGAAAACTATACGGTTTTAAAAGGCTTAACAGTACAATCCTAAGAATATTTCTGTGGATATAAGCCCCATTGAATAGGCTGAAAGGGTTCTGAGTAGATCTGCTTAGGATTGCTCTCTAAATGAATTTAACTTCCATTATATCAAGTATATTCAGCTCTAAGAAATGAACTGTATTTATGTAATTGTATACAGATGCATATTATGTGATTAATAATGAAAGCATCTTCTTACAGCTCCATGTCTTCGAAATTGGATGAGTCAAGATTTCAAACTGGCATGTTTTTTACTATGGTTAAAATTCATTTTCCAAAATAACTGAAAAGAAAACATATTTCCAATTAATTCGGAAACTTGTTATAGTCATGCCTTTCCTGATAAAGTCTGTTACTTAACTCTGTCCCATATTACCCTTTAAAAAAATAAAAATAAAAATACCCTGTTTGGATGTTTGATTTATGCTCACAAAAGCCAGGAAGTTCAAAATTAAGATGAAAAGTCTGTTTTCTGCCCACTCATTTGATGCCTGTATAATATTACAGGGTTCTTTTAACTGTGATTTTTAGTTATGATTTGAAACTACCTTTAGGTAGAAATTTAATTAAGGGAAAGGTTTCAGCTTTTAATTAGGTTCAATCTGTTTTGCGTATGATCAGAAAACTAAAATCCAGAACCTCCCCCCGTATATATCTGATCTAAGCATAGTTATTTTCCAATATGTTAAAAATGTATCATTTATTAAGTAGACATTGTTTACTTGAGTTATATAAATGGTTCTGAAAAAGAAACCACTCTGAACATATTTTAATGATTTCTGTTTACTGCCATTACCACACATTACAGAAAATGTCAGTGATTGGTAGTGATGATTCATACTGTATTTCAGTAAATGTTTTTCTCTGTATGAAATTGGGTGAAATTTATTATCAGCAATTACTTCAAATTACTGAAAGAAATACTTTTTTTATGGAGATCTGAGCAAGTAATTGCTAGCAAGGGAACAACATTTTTTTACAAAACTTAGAAACCGGTTCATATTTTCTAGGAGGCATGAGAGAAAGAGAGAGACCCCCTTGTTCTCGGTTGGTGTACATTCATGTTTTCTCTTCCCCCCGTCCCACACACAATACTTAAATGAGAGGTTTTTGCCCTAGGGCTCGAGTGGAATTGGAAATCACAGTCTCTGACTTGGAAGTCCTTCCAGAAGGTGGCAGCTGGTTGATATCAGGGATTAAGACCAGCATCTCTGTTGCCCCAAAGGAAGAAGCTAGGCTTGCCAGGTGCCCACTTATGGTGGGCAACCTGCTGGCAATTTTGGCTACTGCCTGACAACACTTACCTGGTCAGCAGGTTGAAACAGGCTGGCCAAATAGGGAGGCAGCAATCCTCACTCCCCATATGATGATGACACTTCTGGGTTCAGTGCTGAATTTTACAAAGCATTTTATTTGGAACTTGTTAAACCACTCACCAGAACCTTCAATGCAGTCATGCAAACTGGCATGATACCACACACATGGAACGAAGCTAATGTAATAGTACTACCAAAAGAAGGACGAGACAAGTCAGACCCCAAATCTTACAGACTAATCTCGTTATTAAATGTAGATTACAAACTTTTCACCACCATATTGGCTACTAGACTAAAAAACATAATACCACAATATATTCATAGTGATCAAACGGGGTTCATCCCAGGTCGGGACATAACCGACAACATTAGAAAAACATTGAATTTAATACACAGTGGAAAAACATAAAAGGTCCAAAGTGCAATATTGATGTCCATCAACATAGAAAAAGCATTTGAAGCGGTGGAGGTCAAATTTTTAAACGCACTATTACAGCATCAACAATTTGGAGATACTTTCTGCAGAGCAATAGGGGCCATTTACTCCACACCCAAGGCGACACTCAAAATTAATGGTGAATCATCAGAGAACCTAAATTTACACAGGGGCATCAGGCAGGGATGTTTCCTGTCCCCCCTATTGTTTGCATTGGTACTAGAACCGCTGGCTTGTCAAATTAGGAATAACTCTATTATTAAAGGAATACCAATTTACAAAACATACTACACCTTGAGCTTATTCGCAGATTACATGGTGGTGTATCTAACAGAACCAGAAACATCCATACCAGAACTGCAAGATGTAATGACAAGCTTCGGTTCATTAGCAGGCTTGCAAATCAACCATCAGAAAACGTTAATTTATCCTATAAATCTGTCAGAGATAACGACCCATTATATTAAGGAGAAATTCTCCTTTCAATGGACTAAGAAAGAGTGGAAATACTTAGGGACCTGCATACCCTTAGATACAACACAAATAATCAAAGCAAACCATGACAAAATATATTATGAAGTGACGGAGCTACTTAAAAAATGGGACATGAATGCGTTGTCTTGGCTAGACAGAATGCAAACAATAAGAAATTTTGTTTTAGCAAAATATCTTATTTATTTTAGAACTTTACCAGTTCATATACATAACAACAAAATCCAAAAATGGCAAAGTAATCTGAATGCCTTTGTATGGCACTACAAAAAACCAAGAGTCAGATTCACAACACTTAGAGCTCATCCATCCAAGGGTGGACTTTCACGCCCAGATTTGGACTTATACTACAAAGATACCAAATTAGCATCAACACTCAGACAATATTCAGCGAAAGATAAAACAGATTGGATGGAAAATGAAAAGGCATGCACAAACTACGCAACATACGAAGACTTATTATAGCAAAATAATATTCCAAAGATTAGTAAGCCATACTTGGCAACAGAAATTAAAACATGGTACTCTATGAAAAGTAAATGGCTGTCTACTTTATCACCTCTGAAAACATTTACAGGACAATCCTGGTTTCTACCAGCTAAAGATCCTCAGTCATACTCCATCTGGAAACAGGTAGGAATAACTCAATTAAGAGAAATAATTAGAAATGGGGAAGGCCTTACAAAACAGGAAATAGAAAAAAACATAAGACCAAACTGCCTTGGTTCGAGTACATGCAAGTCCAACACATGATAGACTCATTAAAAACGCAACACACTCTAGAATTTCAATATACAGAAATGGAAAAAATAATGTCCAATAGAAATTTAACTAAAAAAGGACTAATTTCAAAAATATACCACATTCTTCTTGATAAAGAGAACAAGAAAAAAAACTATCAAAAAGCATGGATAAAAGATCTAGGGAGGGATTTGACAGAAGAGCAATGGTCAGCAATATGGAAAAGAAATAGCAAGATTTCAGAAACAAATATCATACAAGCAACAGCTTATAAAGTGATATTTAGGTGGTACCTAACACCAGAAAGAATAGCGCATATGTCATCAGCCACCCCTGCACTATGTTGGAAGTTATGTGGTACAAAAGGGACTTTCATACACACTTGGTGGGAATGTGGGTGCATAGCAGACTTTTGGAAGCAAATTTTAAGAAAATTACAGGCCACACACTAGAACTGAATCCATCAATGATTCTATTGAATTGTTGGCAAAAGGAAAACCTCACCACAAGAGAAAGGGACTTGATCATTTTAATGCTAACTGCTGCAAAAGCAGTCATAGCACAACACTGGAAAGACAAATCTCCCCCAAACTTAGCACACTGGTACAGCAAGATATGGTACTATTTTATGTTCAAAAAATATTCAATATATAAGGAAGGTGGGGAAGCAGAAAGGGAATTGTTTAGCCCAATAGATAAATGGTATCCTTTCCTCAATAAGATGGCAAAAAACAGAGAAAAATGTGAAAGTTGGTCACATTACAAATACTGGCCTATTATTACTGGCTAACTTACAGAGTGGTAAAGAGAAGAAGTTATATAAAGTTAATACTATGACTGAGTAGCACTTGTTCTGTTATACCTTGTCAAATGTTATAATGGATAGTATAGTATTTTTAATTTTTCCCCTCCTCTTTGTAACAATAAGAAACCTGAGTGTATAAGTGTCACATTATTCAATGTGTTGTACAAGGTTAGATTCAAGTTTGTATTGAAAAACAATAAAATTTTCTTTTAAAAAAAATGATGACACTTCTGGCATGTCCCAGAAGCACCAGCATAGCACTGGGGCAACATTCCAGTAGTTGCCTCAAAACTTTATAGTTTCCATAGAGTTTTCGGGCAAGTGCTAGACAGTGTTGCATTGGTGCAATGCTGGGGTTTCTGAGTTGTGCCTTAACTGATGTCATCGTATAGCATCAATGATCCCACCCCTATGGTAACTACCCACCTCCCCCCGTCTCCATGCCAACCTATGCAGCCCTAGAAGAAGCCCTTGTGTAGTTATAGTCAGGGGTCATTTCGTAGAAAAAGAGGTGCAAGAGCTTATTAGCATAACTCATTAGCATATGCCACACCCCCTGACATCACCGGAAGTATGTCAGAAGGCAAGAAAGAAAGAAAGAAAGAAAGAAAGAAAGAAAGAAAGAAAGAAAGAAAGAAAAGAGACAGAGAAAGGGAGAGAAAAGAGAGAGAAAAGAGAGAAAGTGAGATAAGGAAGGAAGGAAGGGAGGAAGGAAGGAAGGGGACAGCTACTAATCCAAGCCTCAGAAATACCACCATTCTAGGAGGATAGCTTCAGTGGTGGCTGAAGCCTTCAGAAGGCTGGTCGGAGGAACAAGGACCTTTCCAGGGGACGGGGTCATTTTGCTGCAGCCATGAGATAAGCAGGCATTCCCCCACCGGGGGGCTGTGTGTGTGTGCTGGCTGGTTATAGTTCAAGTTGTTTTGATACAAATTGCTGCTCAAGCTTCTCCCTCCTTCTTGCCCAATGTTTTAACTGTTGCTTTTATGTTTTTTAATCTATATTTTAGCTTTGGTTTTAATTTTTAATGGCATGTGTTTGTTTGGTTTTAGTGGTTTTTAAGGTGTGTTTTTATTACGTACAGGGCTATTTTGGGGCAGGAACACACAGGAACAGAGTTCCGGCTGGCTTCTGAGTTGGCTACGCCTACAGCCTCCCCCCCCTTGGGTTCCCCAGGCGCCCCACAAGCTGTGGGGCACCTAGGGAAGCCGATCCTGGGAGGAAGCTGTGCTTTCAGGGGTGTGGCCTAATATTCTAATGAGTTTCTGCTGTTGGGTGTGGCCTGTTATGCTAATGAGTTCCTGCTGGGCTTTTTCTACAAAAAAAGCCCTGATTACGTATATTTTTTAACCTTTTAGCCACCTAGGTGACCCTGATGAGGGCAGAAATATGGGGTATAAATCTGTTGGGCACTGGTAGCACGAGGCATGACGTACATTGTGTTATCTCTTAGGGGGATGGTGGGAAATGCTCTCTTAAGATAATCAGGATCTACCGTAAAGACCATTAGCAAGCTGAGCTAGTACTAGGAGAGCCTGGGTGGCAGCCAAACAGACATTCTGTAAATCAGCAAGCTTCTTGTTTGAATCTTTAATGCCACTGGCAAAGTTAAACTCCAAAATAAAAAAAAAATGTACAATTTATAATACAATACAATATCAGTCTCATTATTTTCCATATCAGACAACTCACCCTCAAGAAGGTTTAAAAATGAACCATCATTGCAATATTGCAATTGCACCTTTAAAGCTTATTAATATAACTTTTACCCAACGAATAATTCAATCTTATTTATTTACTTAGTTCCATTATCCTATAAATGTGAGGTACAACTGGACAAGTCTAATGTTGTAATTAATTCTCCCCCCCCCAAAAAAAAATTATTGTAAAGTCTCTGCCTAGAAAAAAATGCTGAACACTTGGTATTTATTTCCTAATCAACAATAATTGCAATATTAGAAAACAAAGTTATGATCCTTCCTCAAAAGGAGAGCATGTAAGTGTACTTCCAACAGGAGGATAATACCTCCAATAGGAAGATCTCTCTCTTGCCTATGTTTGAGTATACTGTATTATTGCTGCCCTGAGGGGGAGGGCTCTAATATTCTCTAAGAGGCGCCCAGTGTATGTGCTGGCTCATGTTTACCCCACTTTACTTTGACTGCTTAAAGCATTTCATGTGTACTACCCACATAAGCCTTTTAACAAACCCTGTAAAAGGGCCTAAGGTATCATATTGGGGTGGGGAAGACTGATTCTAAAAAACAGGAGCTGCCCTTAGAATTTACAGTAGAGGTGGGATTGTACCAAGGATTTCATCAGCACAAGGATTTCCAGCAGAGTTCATCACGCAAACTCTCTGATAACAAAACAGGACTTTCCATAAAAGCACAACATTCCATTGGAATTGGATTTTAGTGTACTTAGAGGCAGTTCTGGAATAACACATAGTAGAATGGTTAACGCGGAAAGCTCAAAAGGAGGAACCCTCCCTTCAAATCCCATATAGCCATAAATTCACCCCAATGGCCTTAGGCTACCTGCAATCTCTCAAGACTTCTTGGAACTGTATATCAAATATGGAAGACACCTGCATGTTCTTTAGCCTGGCTCCTCTTTAAAATACACACAAGTGGGTCCAGAACTAGGCAGTTCTGTGTACATGTATGGTAATGTGATTTATGAAAACAGCAAAAATGTATTGCAATACACTGCAATTATTTCACTCAAGTTGTAGACCTACACCAATCTATTATACATCTTGCAGCTAATGAAAAGGCTGGCAACAGTTCCCTCCCACACTGGAAGCATAAGCCAGAGAGGTCTCAAATTTTTTGAACACTGAATACCATTGGCTGGAAATTTTGTAAAGTGGCCCAATTGGATGAAGAGCTGTTGAGTCATCACCAACTCTTGGCTTCCTCCTTCAGCAAGGAAGCCCAGTGGTAACTTTAACTTTTTTTTTCCTCTGAGGATTTTGGCAAGCAAAGGGAGGGACTATTTGTCATTTCCTGGATCACATTTAATTAGTCTGCCTCCTATATCAGGAATGTACATTCTTTGAAATATTCTTCCTTAATAAAAGGAGATTGGGACTGAATATGGCTTGTATAATATGTCAGTAAAGTCAATTGGCTGAGGAGGTATCAACTAAATAATGTCATAGAACTCGGAGTGCAGAAATCTGGAAGAAGGAGGAGTGGGGAATCAAACCTGGTTCTCCCAGATTAGAGTCCATGCTCCTAACCACTACACCAAGCTGGCATATGTATTAAACATAAAACGTTAAAACAATGCAAAAAAATGGTATTACATTAGTAGAAATACAGTGCAGTGACAGCAAAATAAAAAATACAGCAGCAGATGATACTTAGTAGTAGTATAGAAAAATGCCTTCCCAAATGCCCTTCTGTTTTGCATAGTTTGCAGGAAGCCAAAAGGGTAGGAGGTTTCCTGATCTCTTCTGGCATACCAGAACCACTACAGTTTGGTGTAGTGGTTAAGAGTGTGTACTCTAATCTGGGAGAAACGTGTTTGATTCCCCACTCTTCCACATGTAGCTGCTGGTGTGACCTTGGGTCAGTTACAAGTTGATTCAGAGCTGTTCTCTTACCAGTAGTTCTTGAGAGAGCTCTCTCAGCCCCACCTACCTCACAGGGTGTCAGTTGTGGGGAGGGAAAGGGAAAGGAGATTGTAAAATACTCTGAGACTCCTTCGGGTAGTGAAGAGCGGGGTATACATCCAATCTCCTCCTCCTTCCAAGATTTCTGTACACCTAGTTCTATGACTAGGGCTATAAATCCAATCTCTCTCTCTCATTCCATGGTGCAGGTGGGGCACACACTACAGAGAATGCACATGTATGGGCAGGCAGTTTTTGATCTCGCCCATTTAGAGGTGGCTTCTCCAGAAGGCTATGCTCATATGAGCAAAGTTGTTGTGGTAGAGCATAGGAGCAGAGGCAGTCCTGCATATATGAGGGTCCAAGGCAATGAAGGCTTTGTATGTGATGGCCAGTACCATGAACTGAACCCAGTAACTAATAGGCAGGCAATGGGACGATTGCAGTATGGGCATAATAAGAAATTTAAAGCATGCAAATAAGGAGGAATCAAGGTTACAAAATGGTGTGTATGTAGAATCTGTGCTTCCATATTCTGCTCTTGGATTGGGAAAAACAGCTACTGGACCTGTTTCCTGTAAAACTGAGACATGTCTTTACTATGCTTTGGGAGCAGACATTACAAATTATGGTTATTGAATGATGCTAAGCCAAGATTCCTTATGAAGAACGACTATGCATATGTCATGCGGGTTGTTTTAAAGATCTGCCACACCATTCTTTATTTTGCTTTCTATACACTGTTGTTGGCTCTCTGTGATCCTAGACTGGATTGTTTCTGGCTGGATCAAGTTAAAAACAGATAGCCTGTCTAATGGTCAGAATCTGCCAGTTATGGTTGGAGTGGCTTCTTTTGTTTACTGGGCAGACAGAACTAGAAGGGAGTTTAAGAAACATATGGCCAGTTATTAAGAAACACATTGTATTAGGCTGTGGGTTTTTTTCTTCTGTTCTATACCTGTGGATGCCATTACAACTTTAGCCAGTGTATCTGCCTAGCATTATGTTTTCCCATACTTCCTCCATAGAATCACAAGGCAGTGTTTGAAGCTATCGTTTCCTCATTTGTATCACAACAACCCTGTGTGGTAGATTAGGCTGAGGGCATGGGCGTCAACTACGGGGGGGCTCGAGGGCTCGAGCCTCCCCCGAAATTTCCCGGGGGGGCTCAGCCACCCCCGGCAAAAGAGAGCGCCCGCTGCCGGTGGCCAGTCAGCCGGCCAGCTGGCCGTCACCGCCTCTCCTTCCCCCCCACCCCCGGCCTGCCCTCCTGCCTCCCTGGGGCGGGGGGGGGGGAGAGAGGCGGCGGGGACATGGGCCCCGCACAGGTGCCGTTGGGTCGCCGGGCCGCTTACCCGACTGCTGCCCCCATCTTGGCCATGTACGCGGGACTCGACAACGGAGCCTCCCGGGGCTCACACGATGCCTCTGCTTGCCTCACAGAGGGCCAGGGGACTGTACCATGTCAACTGGGGGGGGGGGAATTGGGAAAATAAATGGTAGAAGTGAGTCTTCCTCCTGCAAGAAAGTATTAGCACAGGGAAGAGGCGACGCTCTCCTCCATGCCGAGACTGCGCCCCGAGCCTGCCTCCCTGGGGCCGGGGGGGGGGGGGAGGAGCGGCGGGGACATGGTCCCGTGTGCGCGCGCGCGCTTTGCGAGCGCACACGAGTGAGCCCCCGCCCCCCCCAGGGATTTACAAACTCTACGCCCCTGGTTGAGGGAACATGACTGGCCCAAGATCATCCAGAAAGCTCCTTAGCAGTCTGTGAATCTGAATCCATGCCCCCTCCCTCAGTCCAGCATACTATCAAATTTTTATCCCATCCTTTCTCCAGTGAGTTCTGGGTGACTGACATAATTTAAATACAATATAACATAAACCTGTTGCCATGTCTGGATGTAAATGAGTTAAAGGTAAAAGTTTCCCTTGCTTGAAAGCCAGTTGAATCCAACTCTAGGGGCGGTGCTCATATCTGTTTCCAAGCCAAAGAGCCAGCGCTGTCTGAAGACTTTTCTGTGGTCATGTGGCCAGCATGACTGAACACCGAGGTGCACGGAACGCTGTTACCTTCCCACCAAAGTGGTACCTATTTATCTACTTGCAATTTCTTGCTTTCGCACTACTAGGTTGGCAGGAACTGGGGCCAGAGACGGGAGCTCACTCTGTCACGCGGCACGAGGGTCTCGAACTGCCAAGCTACTGAGCTTCCAATCTGCAGCTCAACATCTTAACCTCTGAGCCACTGTGGTTCTGTAAATGAGTTATGCACACATAAATCTTGGAAGGGGCCACTATGAAATCTGAGAGAATCCTCCCAGGTACACACACATATATGTCCCTGTACATATACACAGACACTTGTATTCCTTATATTCTTTGCTTTGTTCTAACTTCAGTGAATGACAGAGCTGGAATGAGAAGCTAGGCTTATATTTGACGTATGATAATATTTGTTTTCCACATAAAATTTCATGTGTTAAGAGCAGGATTTGCTAATTTGGAAAACAGGATTTTGCCTGGCCCTAAACTAATAAATTGTCTGTCCTTTCTCTCTCTCTCTCTCTCTCTCCCCCACCCCTCCCTCTCTTTCATTCTCCCTCCCCCCCTCCCTCCCTCCTTAGGAACTGGATCTGAAACTACAGGGTACCTTTTGATGTGATGCTTAAAGTCTTCCACTGATTGCAGTGGCATTAAAATGTATGGAAGGGTAGACCTTATATAGATAAAAACAGTGCAAGGGGGTAGCATATGGAGGACTGTAATATTAGCCAACTACAAAGTGTTTTGATATATTTCGTTAATGAAAACCCTTGCTTGGAGATATGAGTGGGTCATTTATGCCTGCGCAGTAACAACCCTGACAAGGAACATATGAATGCCAGATGGCTGGAACTGTTCCATTAACAAAGTGATATTTTCATTGTTTTGTATTTGATTTTGTAGAGGAGGGATTTTTATTCCCTTATAATGATTCAGTTGCAACTTTTAAACCCTTTGATAATTTCCCCTTTATCCTACAGTCCTGTTTTCCATTGGTTTTACTGATGTGTATGAGATTTGCAATCAACCCACACTTAAAAGTCAGGCAATGTATACATGTACTTAAATATTTTCAATATTTCAGGCTGGGGATTTGAATTCCTTGGGTCCTGTTAACGATCTCGTCACTGACTACTGTGTGACCTCGGGTGGATAATTTTGTAGTTTCTGTTTTAATTTTATCCTTTACTTTTAGTAAGATAGTAACAGCCTTTAGCTATCAGCAATAAATAAGCCTAACTAATTTGATCATGTATGCCATTTTGTGTGACTTGGGAAATATGAAATTATGTGCTTAAGCAGGGGGCTGATGGCTATTACATGGGCAGGCCTCCAAATATATGAAAACTTAATGAGATAGCCTTGCCATTTTAATTGTAGAAAGATGACTAAACCGTTGGAGAGGATGAATGAAGGGGGGGGGGCAGGTAGAAGCTTCCTCTGACTCAGTTTGGTGTCGTGGTTAGGAGACCTTGGATCAGTAACAGTTCTCTCAGAGCTCTCTCAGCCCCACCTACCTCACAGGGTATCTGTTGTGGGGAGGGGAAGGGAAAGGAGATTGTAAGCTGCTCTGAGACTCCTTCAGGTAGTGAAAGGCAGAGTATAAATCCAATCTCTTCTTCTTCTCCATGTACTTATCACATGGAATCAGATAATGAAGCTTATTAGTCATTCATCTAGGAGTCACAAAAATAAAACCTTCTT
The DNA here is from genome assembly GCA_029233225.1 of Lepidodactylus listeri. Taxonomy (NCBI): domain Eukaryota; kingdom Metazoa; phylum Chordata; class Lepidosauria; order Squamata; family Gekkonidae; genus Lepidodactylus; species Lepidodactylus listeri. Next base: position 120,065,343 of record JARCFY010000004.1, on the reverse strand, counting down.
TGTAGCAACTATAATTATCTATGTAGTTTGCTTCTAAAAAGGACTGGACAAATTAATGCCGAAGAGCAGTGCAATCTTAGGCAGGGGTACTCAGAATCCTGAGTGGGGCTTACTCCCAGGAAACTATCTCTAGGCTTGCACTGCAGAGCTGGGTAGCTAACCAGATCTTCCAAGTACAGAGGTAGTATACCTAGGGTTGCCAGCTCTGGGTTGGGAAATACCTGGAGATTTGGGGGGTGGAGCCTGAGAGCGTCAGGGTTTGGGGAGGGGAGGGGCTTCAGTGGATTATAATGCCATAGAGTCCACCTTCCACAGCAGCCATTTTCTCCAAGTGAACTGATCTCAGTCGTTTGGACATCAGCTGTGGAGATCTCCAGCCACTACCTGAAGGTTGGCAACCCTAAGTATACCAGTGAACAGTGAATGCTCAGGATAGACAAGATGGGATGACCATCTTTTTTTTTTCATACTCTGCACAGAAGCATCTGCCTGGTTTGTCTCAGTGACCAAATCCTGTGCTAGATGGAACTTGGTCTGATGCAGGAAAGCAGGTGTTCTACCTCTGAGGGTCTCCTTACACAGTATGGGAAATGCCATTTCGGGGATGCCCCCAACCCTGCTTACATTTTGCGGCTGACCTAGGATTCACCTTACGAACAGGGAGGGGGATCCGCTCTGGAGCATGGAGCACTGGCAGGAGGGCTTCATCCTTCCCTTCCTTCCACCCTGCACTGCTTTCCACGGGGGGGGGGGAATGGGCATTGGGGGGAGGACTGTTTATCCCGCTGCCAGTTCCATGTGTCTGCAGCAAGCCAATTCTTCTGCCCTCACTTCTGATGATCTCCTTACATAATATGTGAAATGTGAGTTTGGCTGGGGGAATCCCTGATCCAATTCACGTTTCACATATCATGTAACGAGACCCTGATATCATAAGTATCATTAGCTGGAAAACAGCGGATTATTCTCCCCTGATCTTCCTTCCTTTGCTGTGCAAAGGTGAAGGCAGGAAACATTACGAACGGTGACATCCTAATGGAATTAAATCAAATTGTTAGCTGTGCATCAGCAAATGCTGGAAGGTTGACCTGAGAGCTGGGAGTGGGGTCTGGAATACATTTGGGAATGCAACCTGAAGTATGTGGGCAGGGAGTGGGGAATAGAAGCAGCAGGACAAACAGTTTATCGGTAAAGGGAGGCATAGCCCAACAGCACAGAAATCACTGATTTTAAAATATGTGAGATGTTTGTATGCTGCATTTTTAAAATACTTACACATTAAAATTGGGGGGTGGGATTAGAGCTAAAGCCAAAATGACTGTTTTTCATTTTCACTTTTCTTTTTTGAAAATTGGGTTTGATTTTTAAAAGCGTGTTTCTGGTTCCCCTTTGGAAATATCTGTCCATCTTCATTAATGATTTGAATGTTTTGGATGGTCACTGGAGCCTGTTGACATCATCACACAACTACATTACAACGGAACAAAGAGGGCAGCACACTCTGTGTCGCACTGCTCTACCCCACACGGCCTTCTGTGGTAACCGTCTCTGGCCTAAGCACCTTCAGCATCATCAGTCCCCAGTGGCATGCCATTTCTTATGTGCTGAATGTCCCACACGACTATGCTTACGAAAGTCACTGATGAGACGGTGTGAACAGCCATGTCAGTCCGCTCTGCAGAAGCAGAAGTTCCCAGCATGCTTAGCAAACATTTTAAAAACATATTGCTGCAGTACAAAAGCTAAAAAGACCAGAAAACCAAACACTGGGGGGGGGGGATTCAGTGCAGGGCTGCTCAGAATCCATTTATTTACTTCACACACACATCTGTTCAAAATGTGCAGACGCCACTCCTTCCAAGTAGATAATTTTAAGCCTGACTGTAGAGTTTTTCATATGATAACAGTTCAGCATAGGTCGTCCGTCTGTCCGTCCATCCATCTGTCGGTCATGTCGTAAAAAAAGAGGTGCAGGAACTCATTAGCATAACTCATTAGCATAACTTATTTGCATATGCCACACCCCCTGACATCACTGGAAGTGTGTCAGAAGGCAACACCCACCACTCAGGCTCCACCTCCAAAATCTCCAGGTATTTCCCAACTCAGAGATATTCAGATCTATAGATATGCAGATGGACTAGGCAAGGAAGAATTGTATAAGGAAACAGGAAAAGCCCTGGATTAGACCAACGGTCCATCTTGTTTGGCATCCATCCCACACAGTGGCCAAACAGTTACTCTGGAGAACAGGGCTGAGGCTTTCCCCTGATGTTGCCTCTTGACAATGGTATTCTAAACCCCAGTTGCAAAATTAACCCCCCCCCCCCCCAAAAAGGCATTTTACAGAACATCTGAATATGGAGGTTTCCCTCAGTCACCATGGCTAGTAGGAAAGCCACACCCAAGCTTGGGAACCTACATGAGAAAGAGCACATCTTCCTTTTGGTGGACAAAAAAAGAAGAATGGCCCGCAAATATTGCAAAACCCCTGGATATGAGAGGTGCCATTTTGTCTTCTTTCAGAGAACTATCTCACCTGAGCTCCATCACAAGGGCAACCATAACCATCTGCTGATGAACAAACAGCTGGCACTGAGCCAAGAGGCAAGCACTCTGTCTGCATGTTCTTGTCTTGTTGGAGCCTTTCCCATTGCCATTCAATTAACAAGGGGAGCCTGGTGAGCTGCTTTCCTGCAGCTGTGCTTAGTCGGCTACTTCAGAGCTGTGGGTGGGTCAAGGTCAACTGCTGCAATGAATCTTGAGGCTCCTGTATCTCTAATTCACTAACTTTAGCTGGTTCAGAGCTGGCTGCATGTGGCTCCTCGACTCCCGAGAAGTCTTCAGCCACACTGGACTCAGGCTAGTCAAGCTGGCCCATGACAATTATGTTTAAATTGATTTCATTTTATTTTTGCTCATTCTGTTGTAATTTTAAAATGATGTGTGGGCTTGTTATTTCTGTATTAAATTTCTTAACATTTTGGACATTGGTTGACTGGTCTCTGTAGTTACAAAAGCCCTATTCAGTCATGCTTTTCAAGGAGAAGCAAAGGGGGAGGGGGCAGCAGTCAATTCTTTCATCCCCATAGTGCACAAGAACGTTTCGTTCATCCCCATATTCGTGTAAGCGAAACAGGAGATGCTAAACTGAGGCAGAACCTTTAAGCGTCAATGCAACTAAGAGTGCTGGAGTACTAGTCATTCAGCAGGAGATACTCATAATGACTAGTTGGTGGCAGCCCAAGGCAAGTGGCTTACGCAGGAGTAGAGATGAGAAAGATCATGCCAGCGGACACTGGGGTTGCCCACAAGTCATCCAAGCTCCCACATGGGCAGAAACAAGGCTTGCAAGACTGTTTCCCAACAGTCTCTGAGATCATGATGAAAATAACAAAGAGAAACACTGAAACTCTGGAGGTTTCCTTGGCAGATCCACCCACTTCTCAGTAAAACATTTATAATTTAGATTGAAACATGATTTGGCACTTCAGCAGGGCAAATGGCACCAACACTTGTAGACTGCAGAGAGCCAGTTTCTAAACTATCAGAGGAAGAAATGGAATAATTTAAGTCCCAGGCTGTGATAGTTTGAGGTTCCTGTGCTCCAGGGCTATTTTGGGGCAGGAACGCACAGGAACGGAGTTCCGGCTGACCTCCAAGTTGGCCATGACTACAGCCTCCCCCCTCAGGTTCCCCAGGCACTCCACAAACCATGGGGCACCAGGTGAAGCCAAGCCAATCCAGGGAGGGAAGGCAGTTTAAACTGCCTCCCCCCCTTGGGTTCCCCAGGTGCCCCGCAGGTGCGTGGCGCCTGAGGAAGCCGATTCAGAAACTGCCTTCCTTCCCTTGGGTTCCCCATGTGCCCCACAAGCTGCTCCTGGGAGGGAGCTGCATTGTCAGGGGTGTGGCCTAATATGCTAATGAGTTTCTGCTGCTGGGTGTGGCCTATTATGCTAATGAGTTCCTGCTGGGCTTTTTCTACAAAAAAAAGCCCTGCTGTGCTCCATTGTACACACATACAATTTTATTTGGTGTAATGCATTACAGAAATGTGTTAACATTTTCTGAAGAACTAACCATTAAAAAAAAACACTGAATGGACAAACTGACAACTTGGCACTTTGCATTTATAATTCCTCCTGCACTATTGGTACCAAATGTGGAAAATTAGCGCCTAAATATATTTGTCATGTTTGTAATTAATGGAGAGTGAAGCAAGCTTCATATGGTTAGTTTTTATACAAGGGGATCTGACACTCAGGAACTTTACATTTGGCAGGACTGGCCTAAATGCTTTTATGGCGAAAAGTAAGAAAATAATTAATGGCAATACATGAAAAGTCAATACAGTACTTGTACTTTATTGCATTTTTATATGATGTACATTCTGTTTCTCAATATACTGCTTACCCAGTTGATCCAGACTCCATTTTATTCATATGTCAATGACCCTGTTCACTTCAATGGAAGGGGCAGCTCTGCATATGCCTTAGGTTAGCAACAGAGTGCCTCTTTAAGGAAGGGTTGGGGTAGATGCTTCAGAACCACTTTCATGGTCATTGCTCCTATTTTTGTTGTTGTTGTTGTTGTTCAGTCGCACAGTCGAGTCCGACTTTTCATGACCCCACGGACCACATCACGCCAGGGCCCCCCGTCTTCCGTCGTGCTCCAGAGTTTGCTCAATTTTATGTTCGTTGCATTGATTACGCTGTCTAACCATTTCATCCACTTCTTCTTTTACCTTCAGTCTTTCACAGCATCAGGGTCTTCTCCAGTGAGTGCTCCCTTCTCATTTGGTGGCCAAAGTATTTGAGCTTCAGCTTCAGTATCTGGCCTTTTAGGGAATAGTCAGGGTTGATTTCTTTTAGAATTGACTGATCTGATCTCCTTGCAGTCCAAGGGAAGAGTCTTCTCCAGCACCATAATTCCCCATACACCCCTCTTATATATTGTGACTGTGAACATCCCCAATCCAGATTGGGGCTGTGGGGATTTAGGAGAGGAGGTTTCACTATTTCAGCTCGGTATGGTTTTTAAAATAAAAACTGGGGGCCTATACTGTTATAGCCCTTTACAGAAAAAAGATGAGCAAAGGACAAATATCCTGTTTTTCCATTAACTTCTTAATAATAGCTTGATGTTGGTTCTTAATTAGTAAAACTGTAGGGATACAAATGGAAAATGCAATCTCTGTCTTGTCTAGACTCAGCCAACAAAAATCATAGGGGTCTGTACTTATAACCCACAAAAAGTGATCAGCTTTTAATAAAGATGTGAGAAGGAGATATGAGGCAATTCACTTTAAGCTAGGACAGCATGAAACTATTCTTGCAAACATTTATGATCTGTATAAAGATGGCCCTATATTTACTATGAAAAATCGGTTACCCTTAATGCTGCACCCTGTTTCCTGTTAAACTGGCAAGTGACTTCAATAAAATCCCTCATCTTTTAGAGCTGGGGTTTCCAATGCTGGAAACCCCTCAGGAATGTTTGGAATTTTCAAAAAAGGGAGTGAACACTTTCACAAAATGGCTACCATGGACCATAAGACTGGCTCTTTACTTTGGGCAAAAAGGGCTGCTTGATTTCAGTTTCCAAAGAAAAAGGCAGATTTGCTTCCTTAATAACCACATGGAGAAATTGTTGTGCCCTGAGATGTTATAAACTTATGGTTTCCTAGTTAGTTAGTTGTAAAAGCAACAATATAATAATCATATTTTTCTGTTCAAGATTTAAGAAGCAAGCTGGTGCCAGAAAACACACCAATGAACATTGTGGTGCCCATGGAGCCACATTAGGAATTATTGCATTAGATACTAACTCAGAAAGTCTCCACTAGGGGTGTGCATAACCCCCCATCTGTGTTATTGCCTGATATCCCCAAATCCCAATATTGGTATGATATTGGGATTTGGGAAATAATTGGGATTACCGAATTTATTCAGCTTCATTATACCCCATGGGGACTGTCCCCATAGGGTATAATGGAGAAGGGGGTGGGGTGAACTTGCTCAACGTCTGGGTTCACTCACATGCAGCATGGCTCGCAAAAGCCATTTAAAGGGAAAGTTCTCTTTAAATCGCTTTTGCAATTGCAAGATGTGCTATATGTGAGCGAGGGAAGATCTTCCCCCCTTCTGTTCTGCTGGCTTTGGGGAATCATAGCCATCAGAAAGGAGGGAGGCCCCCCTTCCATTCTTCAGGCCTCCAGGAGTTATGGCCAGCAGAAAGGAGGGAGGGAAGACCCTTTAAATGCCTGAGTTCACTAAATGAGTTGCACCGCAGCACCACAGGCTGGCTTGGAGAAGGAATTTAAAGAGTTCTCTTTAAACCCCTTCTCCAAGCCGGCCTGTGCTGCCAGTGTGGCACGACTTGACTTCTCCAAGCTGTTCCCGAATAAAAGCTGAATAATATTGGCTTTTATTCAGGCTCAGCTGCATCAGTAGCTAAATCACATTGGAGAAGCTAATCAGGCTGAATAAACAGCTCCAAAATACCAAGTAAGTATTCTTTGGATATTTATTGGGTTCAGTTTATATGGAATGCACACCCCTAGTCTCCACCTTCCTTTCAGAGCTTGATCTATACTTCCTAGCTTTATGGAGCATCTTGATTTGAAGTATATCTGGAAGATTCTTGCGATTTTACATCGAGGTCGTCTCATTTTTTAATTTATTTAAAACATTTTATGCCACCCTTCCACCCAGCCAATTCCTCTTTAGCCTTTTGAGTGCACCATTACAGTAAAGGTTCAAATTCTCCTGTTCTTGTATACATATGAGTGATAGAAGATATTCCACATTGCTTTATTAAGTGCTGTGACAGACTATATTAAAACATTAAGGCAGCATTTGTGATTCTTCGAAAACTGTTTTAAAATGTCACATAGTTTCTTTTGGTTCACATAAAACAACAACAAATTAAAAGGTTTTCAGGAGAGGAAAATCAGAGAATTTTAACACAATCTTGGAACCTTTTCTAGAAAAGTTCTTTAGCTAAACATTTTTTAAAAAAAGAAAAGTTTTTTCTTTCTAATTTAATATTTCACTCTTAATTGTATTGAATGTGGGGATGATTGGCATAAAGGAATACTTGCTGACTTGGAAGATATGAAAACTACCTTTTCCTATCTGTTTCTATCCTGACAAATGCTCAACAAAGTATTAATAATCCCTCAGACTTCAGCGTCTGCAACCAACAAGCTGTAGCAAGTGGCTTTGGCAGCAATTCCACTAGCAAAATCCAGCTTCGTTTATCTCTTTTACACTAGAAATAAATTAGATACTTGGCTTGTCTCTGAGTCTTATGCTTTGAAACAAGCTCAAATGCCTAGAGATATTTTGCATTACAAGTATCCCTTTAAATACCTAAACTCCAGATAAAACAATTCTATTTAATAAATAAGCATTGTTTCACACTCTGTTTCTAAGAGGCATGTGTGTTCTTGCATGTGAGAAAGAGCAAGGCACCCACTCTTCAAGAAAACAATACTTAATATGAACTATGTTAGAATAAGAAAGCATTTCCCATTGAGTGTAGCCAGTCAACCTTGCCCCATCATTTTGTTGTTGAAAGGAAATGAGGATCATGCCATCTGGGTAAATAGTCCCATTACCAAGGGATTGTAAATCCCTGTTCCTACAAACACTTCCTGTCTTTCAGGAAGGATGAGTGTTTTTTTATAGGAACTCGGGGGAAGAGTGTCACAGCCTGAGACAGAATGAGGGAAACACAAATATAAACTAGTCAATCGCTCTCAGACCCTACCCTCATTACCCAGCTACACTAAAGGACACAAGGCAATATGTGGTCCATGGAGATATCGCTAGTGGACTTCAAGATCACGTGTTCCCTCTCTTCACCACGGGGAATGTGTGAATAAAAAGGGCACTCCACATTCAGCCAGATTGGGATGCCTGCAGTTAATTTATTCATTTTTGTCTGTGGTGAGACGAAGAAGGCAGAGGAACATGACGGAAAAAATTGTGGTAAAGAGAATACAAAAAGAGTATGCCATTAATAAAGAGTTAATGTTTGGGGTTCCCCACTGGGCCTCCTAGTGGAATTTTGAAAGAAGAACCAGCAGGAGGATTTGAAAGCTGGCTGCTGCAGTTACCCTGGGCTCATGTTGTATAAGGTGTAGGGCTGCCACCTCTGACATTGCAAATTCCTGTATATTTGGGGACAGTGCCTGGGAGAGCACAGTTGGGGGGAGATTATCAGGAATGTAGGGAAACTGTGTAGTCTGGAGATGAGTTGTAATTCCAGGGGAGTGTCAGGCCCTTCCTAGAAAGAAAAATAGAAAAGGCCGTTGGGCTGACAGTGCAATGTCACTTTTGAGGACAACCTGGAAGTAACATCAGTTTTTTCTAGGAATTAGTGAAAACTGTGGTTTCACCATAAAGTTTCCAGTGAATCCTAGAAGGGTGTGGTGTCAATTCTGTGTTTTCCTGGAAGTGAGCACACCATCAGTGATGGCATACCCTCCCTGGTCTCCTGGTGGTTACCAGGCTGTGCCTGTCACCCCTAAAAACACTTTGGTTTATTTCTTAAAAGCTTAGGGCCAGTTGTTTAGGGGATCTGAAGGACATCTCTAAACACCACTGTAACATATACGAGTTGGAAGTCTGTTCCAGAATTGTCCCAGAATAGAATCTTGGGGGTAGGGGTACCATCCTCAAGCTGGGGCCAGAGTTCTCCTGGAATGATCATTGATCTTCAGTCTACAGTTCCACTGGAGGACATGGTAGTTTTGGAGGATGGACTCTATAGCATCACATTTCCACTGAGCTCCCTCTCCAAATTCCACTATTCCCAGGCACTATCCCCAAATTCTAAGGAATTTGCCAAAACAGAGCTGGCAACCATATGCTGTATGGAAGGTGCTACAGGGAAGTCTGGCCAAAGAAGTGTGCATTGGCCTGGCCCAGAGGGGCTCTGGAACTAAGAAGGGAGGCTCGGCCTGTTGATAGTCTTTCCCCTAGCTGCAAGGGGGGGATGTCTTGGCCTCCAGATCCCCTGGCAGGATCTCCCAGCACTTTCCCTTTTGCTCTCTTTGGCTGTGATCACACGCTCCTTTAGATCTGACATAGGTGCAAATGCCTGATGGGTCTAAAGTGAGTGATCATCAGCAACATCTGGGAAGCATCCTGTAGTTGGCAGCAACCCATGCTGCTCCGCCACGAAAGCGGAGTTAAAAGACACTGGAGAAAGTCACCTGTCTGATCACTCAAGCATACTCTCATGCTGTCAGGATGGTCTGATCATGCCACCCTGACTCCATGCCATGTTTTCCCTCCCTTCACAGTATGTGCATCATCGCATACTCTATGGGGGGCCCTCAGTACGGAGATGTGATTCCTCGATTGCTTGTTTATGCGCAAGAGAAACAAATGGCAAACAAACAAAAATGACTCCCCCACAGTTGTGTCTGATCACACAGTGATGGGCTGCACCAGCAGCTTCAAAGGACTGTGTGATCTCACAACTGTGTGTCAAATTCCTCCAGAGGAAATAGCCTCTCTTCCCCTGCACTTCAACTGGCATGTGTGACCGCAGCCTTTTTCTCTCTGCTGGCTTTGGGAAAGGACCAAGGCTGTGAGGATTTAAATAGCTAGCATGACTGTGGGGAGGGAGCTGGCACCATGGTCCTCATGGGAGTGCCTCCACCAGCCAGCTGGGCTGTGGGGATAGCTGTTGGCCTTGGCCAAACAATAGGGACCCCTGACAAGTCTCCAGTTGTGAGCCTCAAGGAGATGGGTAGGGATAGCACTGGCATTGGGGCAGGGTGCCCTGCTCAATCCTAGACAAGCATCTTCTAAAGTAATCAACGTTGGTGTCAATGTTGGTAATTAATGGTGCTTACTCTTGGAAGTACAGTACAGCAGGCTTTATTTGGTACTTGTAAGTGCTTTCATTCTCTGTGAATAGTGGACATAAGTCACCAGACATATTGCTATAGAAAGGGCCCCCAACTACACTGAAGTCATTTCTCAGCTGAAACAAGGTGAGAGCAGGACTTTAGTTTGTGTTGTGGATCCTGAAGACAATATCCAATCAATCCACTACAAAGCAGCTTTGTCACTAATTGAGATAACATGAGTCAGCATTTATGCAAGACAAGTACCCATTCTACGGGGCGGGCCTTGTACAGAGCTTCTTGGTTTGTGCCTTTCCCCTCTATTACAACTCAAAGAAGACTGAACTGGAGGACGCAGTACTGCACGGGTTTTTGTCAGGACTGTACCCACTGAAAACGCCCTCCATTTCTTAAGTTGTGAGATCAGTGCTGCTTATATAATAGTGAAGGAGAAATTTTGGAAAATACAGCTATATAATCAAATTCGAATTAGTTTTCTGAGTGTCTGCTGAGCTGAAAATTTGTGGCTCAGCTTGGAAACATTTGACTGAAACTCCACCCCTCTGCTCTACAAAGGCAGACCGGAGTTTCAGAAACAGCATTCTGCGGAACTGTAAAAGGCCAGGAAACCATAAAATAAGCACAGCTGTAATCCATAAAGTCTCCCTTCAGTGCTGAGGCCACTGTTCAACCAGCTGAAGGGTGAATGTTTCAGCATTTTCTTTCTAGGTGAAATGTAATTCCCAAGTGGAAGAATAATTTCTAGAGGGGGGTGGGGGAATCAGGTCTGTTTCTTGCCTAATTCCAATAATGTAACTTTAAGGGCACATTGCCAGCCATTTACGGGCACTCAGTAAAGCCAATGGGTTTTAGTGCCAGTGTAAGTGCTTAATGTTTGCTATAGGAAATTGAACACAGGTGACTTGTATATTAATTTTCTAAGGCATAAGGTCCCTTAGGCTCAAAGCAGTCAAGGTCTATATGTGTATTGCTACAAGCCATCTATGCTGCAGTCATAGTTTATTTAATGGTGTAACTAAATGTTAGAAAGCAAGCAATTCTGTAGTGCTAATATAAATTGAAAGGGGCATTTTCTGGGGAGAACTGGGAGATTATTAACCCTTTCCTTCACCCCATGACTTTTCACCACAAATGCCGTGCCCTCTTTGCCCCAGCTGGGCCCTGAGACTGGGAAACAGCAGACAGAGGAAGCAGCCCAGGGTGAGCTTTCAGAGCCGAATCAGAGACTATGCGAAAGGTGAAGCATCTGCTTTTGATAACTGGTTCTCCCCCATACCTACTCTCCCCCCTGTGAGAATGTCCCAATAGATATAGTACACAACAGGTCTCCTTAAGCAGTAAGTCCTTTATTTGTAGAAAAGATCATTGTAGTCAAACACTTTTCCTGTTAGTAATGCTGTGCTTAGGGATTACATGTACTAATATACTGGATATGAAATATGGCTTAAGAGCTGTCTACCAATCACTAGACAGGATTTTAGGCACTCAAATATACTGGTCTGAAGTTCCCATAGAAAACGTGAGAAAAGGAGTTCTCAGAAAATAATGATGTTAAACATTTCTAAAAGCTAAGTTCCCAAGACATAAAAAAAAGGAATACATAACACTGGTGAGTTTGGCTTACACAAAATAGGAGGCACTCCTGTTCAAGGACGGGACACAAGAGGTAGCACCAGGGAAGCAAGTAATTGAGTCAGGGCATGCGCAAGTGAGGTGAGCAAGCAAGCAGGCAAGCAAGCGGAGCATGCATTCCAGAGGGGGGAGTCATGGCCCTGTGGTGAACTCCCGGGCAGGACGTGTCACCAAACTTTGGAAAAAAAATATATAAGCCTGTGATCTTTTCAGAGACCATGTAAATACACCTTGTAGCAGTCATACAGTTATTAAAAAGAATTCATAGCAGTTAACTAACACCCCCTTGCATCCCCAGATCTGGATTACTTAAAGAAGGTTGGTAAATAAAAACTTGGAGTGAAGCTGACAGAAGCCTAGTACACCTGACGGCCTCATACATTCACTGAATATGTCGGGAGGAAGAGCAGGTACGAGCATGCTGGCCCCACCCCCCCACCTCTGCATGATTCTTTAGTCATCTGCATCCCATTATCAGTAACAATTGGAAAGCAGCATTGCTTATCACAAAGGGGGTGGATATGTGTGCCCACTTCCTTCATGTGGTCACACCCAGCTGATCACGTGGAGGCAAGGGACAGGACTAGCATGTTCCATCTGCCCTTCCTCCCCATGTGTTCACTGTCTACTGTACCAGACTACAGAGTGCTATAGAGACTGTTTAAAGGCCTTATAAGGCAGCAGTGATAGGGGCAAAGCTATACTTTTCCCGCTGTCAGTGTCAGCTAGTTCATGGCTAGGTCATGTAGTTTTGTGTGCGCACGCACGTTTGTGGCATCTTATGAATGGTTTTGTTTTTAATAAGTAGAAATCAACTGTTCAAATTCTGCCCATCATTTCAACTCCCTGCTGCCCCACTGCCCAAGTTTCTCCTGCTGATTTTTGCAATTTGAGCATACGATAAAGGCAGAGAACTGGCTGCTGTATGCAGTTCTCAGTGCGAATAGATTAAGCCTAGATGCAGGATTACTGCGGTGTGCCAGTTTGTATAACATAGCTCAGTGCTGCACCCATAGAATGTAATAGTTTGTTTCAATCAATATGATGGTGCATATGGGACAAGTGTAGTACATGGGACTCTCCTGACACATGTGATCACCATTTTCTCTGAAAGAGGCAGATTTTGCTAATTTTTAGTGGATTCTAGGCCAGCAAATATTCTTTTGTTAGCTACATCCCTTGTTCAGGCCATGAGAATTTGGGCACCCTGTGACAAGACATCTTCTCTAATATAGTGTAGCCTGCACTTTCTGGCTTGAATTCTTCCTGTCTTCCTTTTAAATTGTAGCTGCAGAATAAATACACTGGAGGAAAAAGAATGGTGCGTAAGGTGGCACAGAATCTGAAGTCAAGATTAAAGGTTTACTGCTCTGAAAATCTGCAGTAAGATACGTGAGTGTAATGGGTACTAGTTGGGATTGATTAATAATACTGAAGACCTGTAAGTCAGACAACTGGAGGAGACAGAGAGAGAGAGAGAGAGACTTACCGAATTTTCACCTACAATAATTTGTATTCACCCCTCTCTGTTGTTCTTTTGGGCTATTTAAAAAAAACTGTAAGCATTTGGAGAAAGCTAGCTGAGGATCATGTTGTGAGCATAATGAAGTTACACCAGATAGTCGATCAGACGGCATCAGTAAGGGCAAACTTAGAGGCAGAGCACAGTATATGGTTTGCCTGCAGAAGACTTCACATTCATTCTGTTTTCTCCAGCTAAACGATTACAGAATATTGCAGAATAAGGTGGTAATGATGTGGAAGAGGTCCCAGATGTTAGAATGGACTATATGGACCACAGGCAATGGATTACTTATTTTTTTAAAAAATTCCCTACATTAGCAATGTGTTGTCGGTGAAAAACTAGCACAGCGTGTGCTAATATTTTAATCTGCAGCAAGCTTTTACATGGGGGAACCATTAAAAGTGACCACCTGCAGTCAGAAATGGTATCACCAGTTCTGCCACATGAGAATTCTGCTCCATGCACAGACCAGGCCTGAGGTATGGCCTGTCTCTGTCAGACAGCTGCTGCCAGACAGTCTAGACAACCATGAGGTACATGGACTGATAGTCTACTTTGATATAAAGCAGGTTCATATGTTGTCAGAATGGGGAGGGGGAAATGGGAATTCATCCCCATGCTGTCAGTTTTGCTGCACTGCAAATATTTCAGCATGAAGTACTGCAACCAAATAGAAATAATTAATATGGTTCAGGCCTGTAGCCCTAGGGGGGGCATTTGGGGGCAATGTCCTATGGATGACCCCCACCCCAGGAGAATGCCAGGCCCACGCGCCCACTCCCGGTGGGCCATGCTCCTCACCCCAGTCCGCCACGGCCTCACCGGCTCTTCCTGCTGCTTCCTGCTGTGGTCGAGCAGGAGGGGAGGGAGAGGGACAGCCTCACCAGGTCCCCCTCCCTTCCTGCTTGGCTGCAACTGAAAGTAGCAGAATGACCCAGCAATGCCATGCAGCAGCTGCCCATTGGAATAAGGAGCTGCAGATGGCACGTGGAGAGGGGAGCACCTCACTCCTTTGGCTCACCCGTGTTTGCTTTGCCTTACTGGGGGGGGGGGAGCCTGCCAGCCTGAGGCAATGACCATGCTTGCCACTGCCTCTGAGCCAGCACTGGTAGGCCCACTGTTCCGCTCCTCACTCTAAGAGTGAGCCAGTGGAGGAGCCCTGCGTGCAGAAAGGTGGCAGCACAAAGGGAGGAGGTGCAGTGCGGTGCACCAGTGGGTCATTTCTGTTCTGGGACTCTGAAGTCCCCAGCAAGCCCAGGGAAGGAGACAGCCTGAGGGACTCATGGCCAGGGTGTGCAGCAGGCAGGCAGGCAGGGCAGGATGGCCCGCCCTGTACCTTACTGTGCCTGCACCAGGGTGGCCTCACCACAACTTTTCTTTCCAGCTCTCTATGGCTGGCCATGACCAGGAAGTTTAATGCAGCCCAATCCAAATGTGTTTTCTTAGAGGTCAGTTCAACAGTCCTACTGTGTTTAATTGGGGTTACTTACAGCTCAGAGAGAGAAAGAGATTGCAGCCCAAGGGAGAAATCAGTTCAGTGAAACTACCCATCTATGATGGCGATCAGGCAATAAGCCCTTGTTATCCAGATTTCTACCAGGTAAAGCATACTTAAAAAAATAAAACTGGAAATATATTTGCATCCAAATTATTCTTCAGTGTGCAAGATGCCTACCATTAATGCAACTTTCCTGTGTGGAAGAAGTGACTCCCATAGAGCTACAACAAAGAGGATCCTCAGAGGATGGGCCATTCTGGTACATCTCTGTCTCAGGAATGTTAATGAGTCATGCTTGGTGCAAAATTGCCTGTGTCTGGTAGATACTGGTTGGAAAGAAGTAAAGCCAGAGGTATGAATCAGGACCACTTCATGGAAGGAGCTGGAGGACAAAGTTCCGGGGGCTGGCAAAGTTTTCCTGGTGTACAGCTATAAATTCAGTGATCTGTTTATTGATGGGATGGGAATGGATAAGTTCAAGACCTTGGGACAGCTTCTGTCTCTCTGCCTAACCTAACAGGGTTGTTGTGAGAATAAAATGGAGGAACCATGAACTCTGCCCTGAGCTTTCTAGAGGAAGGGTTGGATAGAAATGTGAATAGCAGAAGATATGATATACATAAATAACCAACGATTAGCCTGTGAAACATACAGAAGCAAGTCATGTGATGGTTAGGTCGGGTCAGGGTGATGTTAGAGAGCTCCCAAAGGAAATCTTTAGGGTAGCCCTGGTGGTTCTTTTCAGTCCAAGTTGTGGGCAGTGATACAGGGGTTCGCAGATGAGTTTAATCATTTAATTAATTTATCCCTCAGAGGTCAGTACCAATTTTCTTGCAGTGCATATTACTGGTTTAAGGTGACTAGTCTTAAGGGAAGCAGAGACATTCAAATGTTGCACTTATTATTTCAATTATCCGGTTTCCCAAGCATACATAGCCCCTATCTCCTTAGAACTCCCTTTTTGTCTATGCTCAGATCCTCAGAGAATGCATGTGCAGGGAGAATGATGATACCAAGACTGATAAACATCTCTTTCATATTAAACTTTGGCTGGATGAGTTTTTTTTATTCCCTGTAAAAGAGCCCCTCCCCAATCTCTCCTCAACTCTGAAAGGTGAACCAAGGATCAAAGTGGCTGGTTTTGAAGTTGCTAGACAACAACGTCATCAAATGCAGATGGAAAATACCTTATTCCTCCCAAAACAAACAAGCATGCAAAAATGAACAAGACATGGCCTTCTTTAATGAGCTTTGGGGCTGGGTTGACCTGAACATCAGGAGCTATTTACACATATCAGCCATGTTGGTTGTTTGGCTGCAGAAGATCATACTTTCATGTTGCCAGTTCTGTGCAGTAGTCTGGCTTGCTGCTGATGTGACTCTCAGCTGTTTCATAGTTTTGCAAGGTGATTTTCTCACTGCCTGCTGCACCCTCTACCCCCTTTTCTAGCAATGGAATAGGGCTGCCAGATCCCCCTGGCCATCAGTGGGGGATGACGGGTTAAAATTGCTAGATCCAGATTGGGGAACACCTGGAGATTTTGAGGTGGAGCCTGGGGAGGACAGGGACCTCAGTGGCGTACAATGCCATAGATTCTACCATTCAAAGCATCCATTCTCTCCAGGGGAACTGATCTCTGTAGTCTGGAGATGAGCTGTAATTCCAAGGGACCCCCAGGTCCCACCTGGAGGCTGTCATCCAAGTGGAGATAATTTTGAAGGCCTATGCTAGAGTAACACAGATAGCAGATTAACTGCCTATTAACTGGACAACCTTTTATTTCAGAAGCTTGCTAAGGATAGCTGAGAAAACCATGCACTGGGCAAGTGGAATGTTTGTCCCAGGTTCTAAGAAGTCAGTTTAGTACCTTTGTTTACAGCTACCCCTTTCATTCAGATTTGGCAAAATTGCTGAACCTGAGGTAATACTGTCAGAATACTATAGTAGTAGTGGTAAACCTGGTGGAAGATGGGAATGATGATCCCGGGCCCAGGATTTGAGTGTAGTGTAGGTATAGATCAGGGTTGCAGAACTAGAAGAATAGGTCTTGGTTTCATAGGGACTTGTCAGTCGTCTAATTTCAGTCCGAAGCATCACAACATGTAGGTTTACGCACTTTTGACCCCCAATCTGAGAAAAAGTGCTGAACTGCATTATGTAATCCCAGCGGTGTTTATGTTGCTTATAGCTAAGTATTATGATTACTGTTTTGAATGCTACACACAATCTCTCCAACTATGAATTCTGCTTATCTGAAAATAGAAAAAAGCTTTGTTCCTGAATTTTCAACATTCCACAGATTCATTACTATGCATGCCCATCATTTAATATCCACCTATGTTGACTGGCACATAGGAGATTAGGGTTGCCAATTCTGGGTTGGAAAATTCCTAGGGTTTTTTTTTGGAGGGGGGAGTCTGGAGAAGGTGGGATTTGGGGAGATGAGGGATTCAGCAGAGCATAATGCCATAAAGTCCACCTTCCAAAGCAGCCATTTCCCCCCAGGAAAACTGATATCTATAGTCTGGAGATCAGTTTTAATTCCAGGAGATCTCCAGGTCCCACTGGGAGGTCAGCGACCCCATAGGAGTTATCCAGTAATTTTTAAAAACAATAATTATCCACATGCATCAAATTTTGTTACAGACAATTAGAAGAATGGCTAATGCCCATTTCCTAGCTAATTCCTGGTTACTTTCTGGTGTGTTTTTCTAATGCTGAACTTTTGGAACGAGAATATTTGATCTGCATTTCACTTTTGATTGATTTCACGCACATCCTCCTGTCCACAGCATGGTTTCATTTGTCAAACATGTCTATGTAATGTCATGAAAGAAGAGTACCTGCTTATTTCTGTTTATTAACGCAGAGTGTGAACACTGTAGTCCTTGACATAATTTGGGAATAAGTCCCACTGAACTCAATGGGGGTTACTTCCAAATAAACACAAATGGATTGGGCTGAACAAATTACACTTTTGCAGAGGGCAGGGTACTGTCCGAGCTTTTGCATGTTCATTGAGAACATAAATATACACCATTCCCCCCCCACTTTCATTTATTAGATCCCACCTGTAAAATACCACATAACTTTTAGCAATTGCAGAACAAAATAAATGGCAGAGATTGCAATCAAACACGTAAAGGCTGCTTCCATCCCACTGAAGCCATTAAATCCCACTGAAGTTTAATGGGGTTGAGGATGGCAACCCAAGAAAATACAATTATTTAAACAGCAAATAGAATTTGAGGAGTGAAGCATCCATCTAAAACCATCAGAAATGTCCATGGTCCAATAAAGCATGCAATTGCACTGCGGATGCTATGGAAACCACACAGTGTCAATATTAGCTGAGGGAGGAAATACATTATCGCACAAGCCTACTGCACTTGTGAAAGCAAATTATTGCATACTTATGTGACAGGAGCTGCATTTAGCATCATACCAGCATCCATCCATAAAAGCTGCTACGGGACAAAAGATAAAGAGTTTATCTTCCCAACAGCAGCAACAACAGCAATTTCAGAGGTGACTGGAGCAATTTCTTATTATCATTTATTCCTGATTCTCCCATATAGATGATATCATTTGTGAATAACAGGCATATGGGGGGACAACACCGCAGAGCATTCAAGTTTTAATATTTACATATCTATTCTTTACTGAGAACACAATATGGAACTAGTCTCTGACCAAATCAGTACATCTATTTGGAGTGCAGATAGAGTTCCTTTTATCAATTTATTTGAAATGTTTTATATGTTGCTGCTACAAACAGAAAACAGGAATAAGAAGGTAATCAGAACCCAACCAATATGGACACAGCGCCCATCAAACACCACCATCTGGTGGACAAGCAATTAGGTACTCAAATATTCCTGGAAGTAACATCAGATATGAGATATGATATAGCATCTGATATGAAACACACGCATATATACATACATACACACATACATACGATGGAATATATACACAGTGCCTGATTTGCCTGAGCTTTTCGATTCTTTCTTGAGGGGGAAGAATCATGCAAAAGGAGTCCACATTTATGTAGACTTTTGCAAATTGCCTTTGTGCCATATACCCTTATTTTTATGGTGGAGGGAGGGTATATCCCCACTCCTTCACCATGAGAACCAGATCTGCAGCATAGGTAAATTTACAAACCAGAATTTTATCTGTATTTGTTGACTCTTTGGTAATGGACAACTAAATTAATGTCCAAAGATAAACGGGGAGTTGGGGGGCTGGTTCCACACAAGGTATTTCCTCGCATGAAATGAAGTCCTTGAATTTAATAGGCAATGCAGAAGGACCATCCAACATGAGGGGGTGGTAGAGCTTGGTTTTTAATATTTTACAGGGCTTTTTTCCTTTGCTCTACTAAACTGCACTGTATGCACAGTGGCATAATCCATAGTCCCTTTCCTTTGTTTAAAGCATCTTTCTGAACCATTCCATAATTACTTGTGTAAGAATGCCCTTCTGAATAATTCAGTTTTGCATAGTTTGTGGAATGCTAGGAGAATGGGAGCTTTCCTGATCTCACTAAGGCAGGCCATGCTGGGGGCCACAATAGAGAAGAGAATAGAGAAGGCCACAATAGAGAATACAGGCAGTTGTTGGTCTTGCCCGTTTGGAGGGTGGCACCTGCAGAAAGCCCTACTCAGGTAAGTGAAGCTGCCCTAGTTGAGCATAGTGGGAGAGGTAATCCAGTGGACATGCTGGTCCAAGACCCTGAAAGGTTTTGTATGTGATAGCCAGTACCTTGAAATGAGCCAATGGAGGGATCACAAAATGGGAGTAATACGTGTGCTCCATGTAGCTCTTGATAACAAACAAGAGGTAGCATTTTGCACCAACTGGAGTCTCAGAGTTGACTTCAAGGCCTTTGTAAAGTGTATTGCAGTCTGGTCATAGTGTCACCATGGTGTGCATCCAGGTGGCTAGTTCAGGCTAGTGAAGGGGGGGGGGCATCTTCCGGGCAAGACTGAGCTGGAAGAAAGCATTTTTTTGTAGCTGCTTCGGCTCGCTTCTCCTGCAGCAGTGTTAGATTCAGTATGAACTTCGCCTCCATCCATTGCCTGTTCTGACTCTGTACTTATCTTTCAACTATCTCTTCTTAAGGCTCCCATAATTCCTTGACCCACTTCACAGTCTTTAGTTTGCTCACAGTGTTATTTCTGTCCACAGGTTCTTTAAATCCTTGGCAAACTAACAACTTTCCATTCCATTCCTTCACAGGAGCTGGACAACAAACAATCTGACAACCTTTTCCCTCTTTGCAGTAGAAGGTTTCATGCCATGGCATCAGATAATACAGCCAGAGCAGCATAACCAAAATATAATGACATTTAAATTTTATACAGCAAGTTCTGGTTCACTTAAGTGCTGGTTATTCTGAATTATATTGTTCCAGAGCAAATTACGAAACTACAAGAAAAAAAGAGAATCAAGAATACACACAATTCTTTCCATTTTGAGTAAGGCAGTAGCAAGAGAAAAACCAAACAAGTGTAGGTACTATCAAACTCCTGAAGCATAAAAGCTTTGGGGCTTCCAAAAGGAACAATCCTTTTGTGTTAAGACTGGATGGTGTTTTCCCCCTAAATAATTTATTTGGGACTTCTGATCTTGCATTATTTTTACTTTTTTATAGCATTTTAGTTCAACTGACACACTCTTTCTCCCCCTCTTCCTAACAGATGTGGAATAAAGCATTTAAAAGCAGCAGTTCCTTGAATCCAGAGTTCCCTATGGTAAGTCCTTTCTTCTAAGTTTCTGCTATATTTATATCCTGTCAAGATGATGAC
Source organism: Lepidodactylus listeri (assembly GCA_029233225.1). Lineage (NCBI taxonomy): Eukaryota > Metazoa > Chordata > Lepidosauria > Squamata > Gekkonidae > Lepidodactylus > Lepidodactylus listeri. The sequence goes on along the minus strand of JARCFY010000004.1, from coordinate 120,044,988 downwards.
TCAGCAGCACGGGAGGTGACTGTCATTCATAATTTGCAGCTGTTTGATTTCTGGCCAAAGTGGGGTTCTTGGAGCCTCTTACATTATGAAGTGTCAAGTTTGGCAGCTGTTTCTAGTAGAATTTTCTAAAGGTCAATGTGGGAAACACACGTGGGTGGACGTATGGATTCCTGCTTATTATTGCTGGCAGAAAAGATGTGTTTTGGATGCTTGAGGAGTTCATTTATAAGATGGACTAACATTTCACCTAAGACCACTAAGCCTAATGGGCCTTTGACATGTAACACCATGCATAAGAACATAAGAAGAGCCCTCCTGGATCAGACTAGTGGTCTATCTGGTCCAGTATTCTGTCTCACACAGTGGCCAATCAGTTTCTCTGGAGGGCCAACAACAGGGCATAGAGGCCAAGGCCTTCTCCTAATGTTGCCTCTTGGTGCTGGATTCAGAGGTTTACTGTCTCAGAACATGGAGGTTCTCTTTGGTTACCATGGCTAATAGCTGCTGATAGACCTATCCTCCATGAATCTGTCTAATCCACTTTTAAAGCTGTCTGTGCCTGTGGATGTCATTACATCCTCTGGGAGCGAATTCCACATTTTAATCACTCTCTGTGTAAAGAAGTATTTCCTTTTGTCCGTCCTGAATCTACTGCTCATTAGCTTCACTGGATGCCCTCGAGTTCTAGTATTTTTGGAGAAAGAGAAAAATTTCACGTTGTCAATTCTCACCACCTCATGCATAATTTTATAAACCTCTATAATGAACCCCCTTTGTCATCTCTTTTCTAATAGGAAAGTCCCAGACTCTTCAGCCTTTCCTCATAGGGAATGTGCTTTAACTCCCTAATCATCTTGGTTGCCCTCTTCTGCACTTTTTCCAGCTTTGCAAGGTCCTTTTTGGAATACGGTAACCAGAACTGCACACAGTATTCCAAGTGAGGCCTCACAATAGATCTATACAGGGGCATTATTATAATACCAGCTGTTTAATTTCAATCCCTTTCCTAATAATCTCTAACATAGAGTTTGCCTTTTTCACTGCTGCAGCACATGGGAACACAATGCTAACAGGGAAGAGCCACCAGAATTCTGGACACTATCATAGAATGAAGCCCTCTGTGAGAAAGGAGAAGCCCTCTGTGAGAAAGCTCTGGCCTTAAGCACATGGTGGCTGCATTGTGTTTATTAGAATTATCTGGAGAGCCATGGTTTGAAGATCCTCAAGGGCTCACTAGTTAAATTGGAGTGCACTCTAGAAGCCTATTCCCCATGAGGGGTCTGTATTTGGATCTACCCAAGCTGGAAATCTACCTGAAAAATACCTTATCGGTATTTGGGGGGTATATTTTGGCACCCCAAAGCTATCCAAGATTTTTTTTGGATACCAAAAAAAATTCCCCCCAAATCCCAGATATATTTGGGAATTAACAGAAAGATTGGCAAAGCCACAGAAAACAGCTGAGTGGGGGAAGCTTTCTTCTGCAATCTCTTTAAATGGGGCACATTTAAAGGGACTGCCAAAGGCAGCCCAAAAAACAGCTGAGCTGGGGGGGGGGCTGCTCTAGCTGCTCAGACGTTTGCCTGTCTTATGTAGTTTCTTTAAAGTTTAAATGCGCTGCACAAGACAGCCTGAAAAACTGCTGAGTGGCTGGGAGTGCCTGCTTACTCCACTCAGCTGTTTTGGTCTGTCTTGTGCAGTCCCTTTAACATTTAAAAGGAACTGCACTAGACAGCTGAGCAGCAGGAGCAGGTGCTCCCCCCAGTTCAGCTGTTTTTCGGTCTGTCTTCTGTAGTTCCTTTAAACAGGGCACATTTAAAGGGACTGCAGAAGAAAGCCCCAAACAGCCTGCTCCAACTGCTTGGCTGCTTTTGTTAGGCTTTGCCACTGCTGTGAGTTTTTTTCATTTTTTCCTTTTTGGGTCTATTTGACACAGAAAAATTCAGGATTTCCGAAAAATCCAAATACTTTTCTGGTAGAAAGTTGGGATCCAGGATTTTTTGAACTGAAAAATACTGGGAAAATAGACCCAAACTGAAAAATACTGGGGGAGGGGGATTGCACACCCCTGTTCCCCATCCCATAGGACTGTGCTGGCTCCACTGGACTCTGCTATCCTCCATCACTTCCTTCTGCCTCACTAAGTTCAGTGAGCTCCCAGAAGTCTTCATTCAGCTGCCACTGATTCTATACTATAAGAAATGTTAATAACAACAGTTTGCTTATTACCATAGTAGGTTAACTTTGTGATATATTTTTTCTTTTGAAGTTGATCTTTTTATTCTACACAAACTACAGAGAAATCCTGATAAATGGCTTTTCTGGGTCTGAGGGAAAAAAATCCCTTCTCTTGTTAATGGTTTCCAAACTTCCCAGCAGCTAAAGTTCCTTGAAAGAGCCTTTTTCCTGTGTCAGTTTTGTCTTATTTATTTGGAGTTGGTTTTTGCTGGCCTTCTGCGTCACCTTTTGACCTCTGATGTGACTTTCACTTTGGTCTGGCCTGAAAGAGGCTCATTTATCCTGTCGCTCATATCTCTGACTTTTCATCATGGACATAAGCCAGTGATTTCCGCTTGTGAGTAACTGATACCGAGACTAGCCATTCTCTACACTTTGTCCTGTTTCCTCCTTTCTGGTGTGTCTCTCTGTGCTGAAGCCTCTGAAAATCCAGCTTGCACAATGGAGACTTCTTGCCTGAAAGTAGTTACAGTTTTTATCACTACAGATAATTCTGGACCTATTCAAGCAATGAAAGCACCAAAAAAAGAAAAAAAGGTTTTGAATGAAAACTGCAATGTTTTGGGGTTACAATTGCTTCTATAAGAAATTAGAAGTAGTAGAAGAAGACAAGTAGAAGAGAAGAAATTGGATTTATACCCCGCCCTTCACTTGTAGTCTCAGAGTGTCTTACAAACTCCTTTCCCTTCCCCCCCCCCACAACAGACACCCTGTGAGGTAGGTGGGGCTGAGACAGCTCTTTCCCAAGTTGTCCTTGAGGGAACAGCTGGTACAGACTCGCTATGGCTTGCCCAAGGTCATCCAGCAGCTGCAAGTGGAGGAGCGGGGAATCAAACCCGGTTCTCCCAGATTAGAGTCCACACACTTAACCACTACACCAAACTGGTATCCAGCCTATGGTTGCTGTGCTAGTAAATCAATATATTCTAGAACGGAACATTCTGAGACTTGGTCTTACAACCACTTACTCAGAAGTAGGCCATATTGGATTCAATGGATCTTTCCAGAAATTGTGCCTAGGATTGCAGCCTGTGTAGGATTTCCCATTCATCAGGCTTTTCACTAGAAATCATTGCAGATAAAGGGTTTACAGTCTAATCCTTTACAAATTAATCAGAAGTAAATACCAGTTTTTATTACAGAAACGAATCACGTACCGTTCATTGCTTATCTCATTGTTTTGAATGAAGGTGCATAAGACTGGGAGACAGAATGCAGTTAACAGAGAGGTTGAACTTGGCTTCAGAAGACCTGGATTCACATTTCATCTGCAATGGACGCAATCTCACATCCCATCTGTTGAAATTGGCTTGTGAAGTTTAGTTGCATATAAATGAGCTATAGTACTATTGTACATGTCTGTTAATGGTTGTAGTTCAGAAACTGCACATAGTCCATTATAGAAAAATCCAAAAACCACAGTAATCTTTCTTGGGGGCAACTATAATATTACAGAGTAATCAGCAAACTTTTGGATGATTCATCATAACTCTTCAGGCAAGATGTTAAAGCAGGGGGAGAAAAATGTTTCTGAATTATGTTTAAAAGCAAGCCCAAATCTGTAGATTGTTGATAGTTTTAAGATGGAGCAGAGAAGGTAATATGTTGTGCTGGCTGGAGAAAAGATTTTAGATTACACCCAGCAGAGAAAGTGTTAATCCTCAGGCATATTTACACAATAAAATGATCCTGACCACGACTTCCGCCAGTGAGTCCTAGGAACTGGATAAGGGGACAGAGAATCATGTGTTAAACAATCCTGGTTACAGAATTACAGTCATCATGGTTCCCTAAGGAAAGGTGATGATTGTTAAAACAGGTTAAGTGCATTGTAAAGAACTGCCATTTGTATACTGTGATATTTAAAAAAATTAAATATGCTTTTTACCTTGTCTGCTGTTTTTTATTCCTCCCAGTTCCAGAGAAGTGTTCACTGTTAACTGTGAGTTATTCTTGTTAGCAAAAATAATAGGATTAAGCTTTTAAAATATTGCAAAACTAATTAAAATGAAACCAAGGAAGCAAGCAAAGGAAGAGAGTGGCATGTTTCATAGAAATGACCAAAGGAAGATCATCTGATTTCTTAAATTCCCCCTCCCTGCAGCGAGTTTGGTGCTGTTGTAGGTAGGGATGGGTACAAACCAACTCATGAACTAAAGTTCATGACAAATTATGGTTGGTTCGTGATTCACGAACTCAGGTTTATGGCAGGTCAACTGGCATGAACTTTTCATAAATTTTCAAGCAGTTTGTGGCAGTTCGTGAATGGATACATTTCCAGACAGACTGTCCATTCAATCTAAATGTTTACCAAACTTCAAAGCGCTGGGGGGAGGCAGGCAGAAATTGGAGGTCATGTAGAGGAGCATGCAGAGGAGGTCCCCTGTGACTCTGATGTCTCTAGCTTGCACAGGATCCATTCTATACATTCCTGAACCTGCACCTGTCAAAATGACCACTTGTCATTTCCACAGAAAGCACTTTCCTGGGGGCATCTTCTTTGGGGGGGTCGTAACTTAGACCCCATAAATCCAATCCTCACCAAACTTGGAGGGCAGGTCGAAGAGAGTCAGTCAGATATCCCTGTGAGTTTTGGTTTCTCTAGCATGGGGGGGGGGGCTTATTCTACTGCCTCACAGCCCACACAAACTGAACCAGTTTGTTTGGTGGCTAAAAGTGTTTGACAGTTTATGGTTCACGAACTGGGCATGCCGCAAACCACGAACTGAACCGAAACACATTTTCCCAGTTTGTGCCCATGCCTAGTTGTAGGTTATACCAAACTGTTGTTGTTGTTATTTACTTGATTCACATACCACTTTTGTCCCCAATAATGAACCCAAGCACACATTATTCTCCAGTCCTCTATTTTATCCTTACAACAACCTTGTGAGGTAGGTACAGGCTGAGACTGTGTAACTGGCCCAAAGTCACCCAACAGGCTTCCATGACTAGATTTGGGTCTCCTGGATCCTAGTGTTAGTCCAATAGCCTAATTACTATACCACACTGGCTCTCCAGTGTGGAACTCTTTTTCATATCTCAAGTGGAATGCTGTCTTGGCAGCGCTGGAAGCAGTGGAATACGATGTAGAAAGAGCCAAGACAACATGGAAAATACAGTCCCGTAATATATCAGGGAATGTCTGAAAGTAGAATGTGAACTCTAGAACAGCCTAGCCATGTGGGATCTGCATCCAATGGGACCAAAGTCTGGGACATTTTATGTGACTCACTCTTGCAAGCATTCTTTTTTCTTTTCTTTTATCTTCTTAAATGCCATGCCCTTAAAAGCCTGTTCTCAAGATTTCCAGAGAAACAAGTCATTGCTTTAATGAGGTGAATTACTGAAGGCTAAACTTAATTCAGGCAGTCATACTGATTTCAGTAAGGTCAAGTGAAATCAGTGTGCTTTCATCATTGTTTCTGGGCACTGAATTGCTCTTTCCCTTAAGTATTTGCAGAAATGACCCTTTCTGTTTGCAGATTCCCATTCCTCTCCCTTGTTCAGAAAGAGGAACCATCCCCCTTGCCTGAAAGAAGACTGATAGAAGAATAGTGCAAATCTGCAACACTTCATAAATATAGCAGTAAGTACCATTCACATTAAGATTTCATGGGACTAGAACCTAATTACTGTCAGTGGTATGTTAGTAATACTTAGTGATGCTCCATCCATAGATGAGTGTACTGTTCATATTATGACTTTTTGGGGAAGGGATGCCAAGGAATGGGACATGATGGGACAAGGGATAAATCTGCTGTAAGCTCCATTCATGGTTCCTACAATTTCACCTCTGGATGAGCCCTCTGCTTACGTGTGGAGGGAAGCAATGTCCACCAATTTTCTTCTTCCCATGCCCTTCACCATTCCTAAGTATCTCCCTAGAGACTTTTCAGAGACCCAGGGGGCTTCAGTGGGAAGGAGGGGAAGATCTGTTTCTTTCATAGTTCTTTGAATTCAGCACAGCTGTACTGTTACCCAGCCTACATGGAAAGAGAGTGGTAATCTGAATTTAGGCAAATTTCAGACTGACTTCACGTAGTATTTTCTCTCCTAGAAGTTGGAATATATCCCATCATGAACATAGGTTTTGGTTTTATTTCAAGTTTCCAGGAAAGTTAGCAGTGTGACTAGATCTAAAGGAGATAGCCTATGCATGCCTCCTCAAGAGTAAGGAAGCATGTATAGGTTTGTAGCATAAGCAGAAGAGGGCATTTTAACAGGTGCTGACTTTCTCACCCTTGCATATCAAGCTGCACCTGCTAAAACCGGCTCCTTTTACATAACTGCTAAAAGGTACACAGGGGGGCCCCCATCCATCTTGGCACCTGGCCACCGGACCTCACTTTTCTGTTGGATCAAGGCACAGGCATCAACTATGCGGGGGCTTGGGGGCTCAGGCCACCCCTGAAATTTTCCAAGGGGGACTCAGTCCCCACAGGTGAAATGGAGCACCTGCCTGCCGCCGCGCCTCCCGGCCCAAGAAGAAGCCGCTGCTGCAAGAGCCGCTCCCTGCACACCTCTCCCCACCCATCTCACCCTTCAGGCCCCCGGCCTTCCAGACCCCCAGCCCAAGAAGAAGCCGCTGCCACCACAAGAGCCGCTCCCCTGCACACCTCTCCCCACCCACCTCTCTCTCCCTCCCTCCGGGGCTGACTGCTCAGCATGATGACGTCACCCGGAAGTGACATCATTATGCTGGGCACGTTGCTGGGGTGATGCTCTAGCAATTGCCTTGAAACTCTATGGTGCGGCGGCGGCAGAGGTGATCACATGCGGCAATGGCAGACATCATCCTGGCACGCACACATGCGCACACAAATGACTAAAAGTTAAAAGGTAATACTGGGCAATCTCTCTATCTCTCTTTCTCTCCCCCCTCCCTCCCCCCCTCTGGCCCAGCCCCCCCCCCCCCCCGGAAATTGGAAAGTTTACGCCCTTGGATCAAGCCAATGAACACCTTGCGCACAGTGACAGATGGCTGGGTCCCTAAAATCAACACTGCAAGTCACATGAAGCTGAAATCAAACTGCCTCTTGATGGGGATGAGATAGCAGCCTAGACAGCTGACAAGACAGTCTGAATGTACCTTTTTTTAAACCATGCACGCAGCCTGAAGGTTGAACCTTTCTTTTTTTATCCAGTTTCCCTGGGGATTTAGAAAGGTGCCACCCCTCTGCCTTTTGTCTTGTCAAATATTATGGTGCTGGAAGAGTATAAACTAACTTGACCTTTGACCTCTCTGTTGATCTTTCCAGTAGCTTTAATACAAAAATAAATTTGCTTAAGGAAACAGCTCTGTACTGTGAGGGGCAAAAGGCAGTGATAACACAGAGAGGTGTGGATACAGCACAGAGTATTGTGTGAAGTTTGGATTAGATATCTTTGATTGTGGTGCGTGATAGTTTCAAGATAAACAAAACCCTCTACATCTTTGTACAGGGTACAAATAAAGAGAAGGAAGCAGTGGTGATATTTCAGGTTTCTGATCTTCCTTCCCATTTTTATGCCTGAGAAACTCCAAGCTGCCACACCATAATCATAGAATTTCACTGATGTTTTTGTTCAGCAACTGTTGTTCAGTCTGTTGATGTTTAGTAGCATGTGTGTGGATTATAAATAATATCAGGCCTTATATCCACATCTGATGTTATCCTTTGATTGACTAAGGCCACCCCACTCATAGGACAAAAGTCTGTGTGAAACACTCCCTGAATTTCCCCCCAGTCTGACTGAAAACTCTTATAGGCTGCGGTCACACATGCTAAACAATCCACTTTCAGTGCACTTTCCAACTGGATTTTTACTGTGTGAACTGGCAGAATCCAGTTGGAAAGTGCATTGAAAATGGATTGAAAGTGGCTTATTTAGCGTGTGTGACTGCAGCCTTAGCTTCCCTGAAAAATCCCCAGATGGTTTACCTGAGGAAAAACCTTCTAAGTTGCTTTAAATCTTTTTTTCTGAGTGACATCTGCTGGTACTGATGGGGGATCCAAAAAATCCCTCTGAAAAATTTTGCTACTCTTATTGGAATTCTTTTGATTTGTCTCCAAGTTCCTCAGATGTTCAGGCTGAAGAGGAAAATTCAGACTCAATTCATATTTCCATTTAGGCAGATAGGCAGAGTCAGAAAGTAGTTCCCAGGATAAAGGGTTAGCTGTGAGGGGTATGGCTGTGACACTCAGCTTAGGGTTAGAGTGTCAAAACATATCTGGGAAAACACATATTCAAAAGCTTGACTCAGAGCTCATACAGACAAAGTGAAAATCACACATTTTAATTTGTCCATAAAATCCAAACTGCAGACCCATGCAGCCTAAATTTTGCCTCAGGTTATGCAGGAAAGGGGGGGCGGTAACCCTTCAATCTCTGAGGTTAAAGTTCCCACTGTTGACAACAGCAGAGGTGAAAAACCTGAAGATCCTCCTCCCACCATGGAGCACTCCTGAACACAATGGAGTAACAAAACATTCTGAAGTTGAGTTCTGGTGATGATATGTGTTGTATACTAGGACCACGATCGCATGGTCTCCCGTAATGGTGACCGCCACGTGGTCAGCGCACATGGTCAGAATCTACCTGAGCTTCAGCCAGGTAGAACAATAGCCAGTTGAATCCTGAGTGACCACCAATTACGAGCCTAGGTCTCCCGCTGGGGGACCTATGAACTACAACCACGGACTTAAGGTCCTATCAGGACCTGGGGGCGAGGTCGGGGCATTGTCTCCGGCCGGCATAAAAGAGGGCTCTGAGCCCGGGGTTCCCCATGTTCCATCTGACCCTCAATAAAGAGCTGTACTATGAAATCACTACCACTCGCCTCCCGACTCCAATACTTTCCAATATGTGTGACTACAATTCATGGCATGTACTTGTGACTCAATTTGTGTCATGCTTATCATGTGTTTTGGCCCATTCTCCTCTCCCTTATTCCCCCTAGTAGCAAAAATGGTGGCTTGGTGCCTGTCAGAAAGACAAAAGGGGCCCAGATGAGGTGGGAACTTCTGCTGATTCATTGGTAAATTAAAAAGATTTCCCCCAGTAACGTTGCAAGGACTGAGCATGCTCAGTGACAGTGGTATGAGTTAGAAGGTGGGAAACAACAACAAAGCCAGTTGGGGAAATTAAATTGCAGAATCGTCTAAGAGCATATGGAAGGTTAAGTTGGAAAGATGTTCCTAATAGTTTGTCCCCTCCCTTCCCATGTATGATTCATCACGGGCTCCCAACTTGTTCTCACTATAGTTTGAAGTACAGATTTAACATTGAAGGTTTATTTAATCATGGGATGTTAGGTTTTTCAGGAAAAAAACAGTTATATGAGGAATTGCAGTTCTGCTATCAGATGAAACAAGTGGGGACCCACAAGCAGCTTGCAGGAGTGGTAATACCATTCCCCACCACCACCCTCTCCCGACACTTCTCTCAGTGTCACTTTCTTTCTCCCCTCCTTAACTTTCTGTCTTTCTCTGTTGGTCTCTCTTCCCCATGTCTACTGTCACTTATCTCTTTCTACCTACCTCACCCAATCACTCTTCCCCCTGCCCTTCTGACTCCCCTACCCCATCCCTCTTCCTTTCTTCTTTAGCAGCACTGGCTTGTCTGGCCGCCCTGCTGTGGGTCACTCGCCCCCCCCCCCCCCCCAGCAGGTTTGCTACCTTGGTGGCAGCTGCACCTCACCTAGCCCAGCAGCTTAGCTGCTTCAACCAGTAGACAGCCTGTCTTGGTGGCTTGGTCCTTTCACTGCTGCAGTGATGGCAGCTCTCCTGCCCCCTCCTCCAGCAGCTTTGCCGCCTTGGCAGTATGTCACCAACCCCCCCAGCCTCTTCACTTCCTCACCGCCTTGGCTAGCAGCTTGCCCTGCATCTTTGCTGCCACAGTAGTGGCACTAGGTTGCCAGCCTCCAGGTGGGGACTGGAGCTGGAGATCTCCTGGTGTAGTGGTTAAGAGCAGCAGACTGACTCTAATCTGGAGAACTGGGTTTGATTCCCCACTCCTCCACATGAAGCCTGTTGGGCGACCTTGGGTCAGTTACAGTTCTTTCAGAATTCTCTCAGCCCCACCTACCTTACAGGGTGTCTGTTGTGGGGAGAGGAAGGAAAGACAATTGTAAGCAGCTTCAAGACTTCTCCTCTTCCTCCATCTTCTTCTCAGCTGACAGATCTCAGTTCCTCTGGAGAAAATGGCTGCTTTGGAGAGTGGAATCTCTGGCATTGTATCCTTTGAAGACCCTCCTCTCCGAACCCTGCCTTCCCCAGAGGCTCCACCCCCCCCAAAATCCAGGTATTTCCCAACCCAGAACTAGGAACTTTACGCTTCCCCTACAAGCAGCTTCCCTGCCTCAGTGACATGGGCAGCAGCTCCCCCCCCCCAGCATGATTGCCACTTTGGCAACAGCAGTTCCTCTCCCACACACTGTAGCCAGGCCTGGAGGCCCTCTCAGACTCCACCACTACCACAGCTGGGCCTGGAGCGACTCTCAGACCCTGCCACCATGGCCAGGCCTGGAGCAGCTCCGTGACTCCTCTGCCACTAAGCCTCCAGAAGAGAGGAGGCAATTTGTTGTTTGTGCATGTGCAGACAAGGGTAATGCAGGGTTGTTGTTTTTTTAACAATTTCAGATTTTTCTGACAGCCTGGGGGGTCTCCCAAGTTTGAAGAAAAATCTTTCTCACAGTGTGGGCCTGATCTGTGGCTGTAGATATCCACAGATCTGCCACACTCGAGAAATAGATATATGGATACATAAGCCCTCTGTCTGGTTTAGCTGCCAGAAAGGGTATTGTGATTATATTATCCAGTTTGCTTCTGTTCCTCATCCCCAACAGCCAGCAAAGCTGTACTGATTTTCTAAGCTAATTTAGATCGTTTTGGTCTCTGAGCCAATAAATTGCCATCCATACCATCAGTTTACCAACATAAGAAAACAAAAATTGCTTTCATTCCCCACATCGTTCATGCTCCGGCTGTGCAATTACTAGCGGTTTTTACAGGCCACCACGGAGCTCTGGAATAAAGAGCCATAATGTGTGAAGCTGAACAAATGGCATCTTTGTCCACGGGTGTCCTTGACAGCTAGTGTCACAGTGATTCTCTGCTCTTATGTCAACGTTACTTCAGCAGGCTCTCAGTGGCCATGAGAAAGTGTGAGAGGGGGTAAGCCCTGCCAGGAGGAGGAGGCGGAGGAGTGAAGACATTATGAATGGATCACGCCACTCACCCTGCTAGCCCATGAAAAATCCTGCCCCTTTGTTTTCAAAGGAGCTTTGTCTATTGTCAGATAAGTAATTGCCAACAGTTGGTTAGTAGGTCCAATTTAGTCTAAGTGGGGTTGCCAGCTTTTCAATTCCCCACTGCGGCTCTGCCTTTAACAGCAGACAGGTATGCAGAAATTAGAAGCTACTGAGTGGTAATTGCTGCACATCCAACTGTTATTAAAGACACAGAAGCAAGCCAGGCCTTTTTTCCCTGGTTAGTTGACAACCCCAGTTCTAAACTATCTCATTGGCAGCGGCAGGCTAGTATTATTTCAGGCGCATAATTAATCACAAGGATGAGCCCCTTTATTATAGCTGCTAGTTTGGATGGGATACTAAAAGTTCTTGTTATTTTTAGAAATGTTTAGATTGATGTTGTTAAACTTTTCCTAGTATCTTTTAGAATGCAGGTGAGGGATCACATAATTAAATCTTTGCATGTAGAGTAATATTTCCTGCATTCGGTAATCTAGCATATCAGGGAGAAGGCTGGGCTAGAAGTCTTCTGCCTGATTCACCTTTTCTATGTGCGGGGAAATGTTTGTGTGGAAGCATATTCTTCACCTATAGGGTGAAGTTGACAGTCTGGAACAGTTTAATTATCTCATCCTCTGCTGGTATTCACCAGGCTTTAGTGTGCTGAATTTCCGTGGGTGGGTCAGGCAGTTCATCTTCCATCTACAGAGGTAGCGGACCTCTGAATACCAGTGCTGGGAGGCAACAGCAGCAGAGGGCTTCACTCTCTATGTCTTGTTTGGTTGGCCTTGCCGGGCAAGTGGTTGGTCACTGTGTGAAACACTATGCTGGTCTAGAGGGACCACTGGTTTGATACGGCAGGCTCTTCTTATGTTCTTAAATCCTTTATAAAACCCTGCTTTTCCCCCTTGTTATATCACAGCTAGACAAATCCCAGATGCCAAGTTGCCATGGACCTTAGAAATTTCTTTGAGCCATCTAGTCTTTTCAGTGATGATTTTACTGCAGCATCTCTCGGTGATCCTCAGTGATCCACTTCTCATTTCTCGCTCCCCATCTGGCTCCCAATCTGCTGAAAGGGCCCACTGATTCCAACTGTGGCTCTAACAGATATGAAATTCTTGCTACCTGTAGGAATTTGTATTGTTAGGGTTTTAACTGTTTTTAATGTGATTTTATTGTTAACGAGTCTTGGACGCAGCTTTTGTGATCTGCCCTGAGCCCGCTTCGGGGAGGGCAGAATAAAAATCTCATAAATAAATAAATAAATAAATAAATATGTTTTGCTCTGTGACATAAAAGGACCTGTGTATGAAGTTCTTGTCACTTCTTGTTTCTGTGTTAATTTTACACCATTCAGTGGTGGTACGTGTGTGCGCACGCATGTGTGTGAGTGCTGTCAAGTCACGGCCAATTTTACAGTGACCCCAGCAAGGGGCTTTCTAGGCAAGTGAGAAGCAGAGGTAGGTTGCCATTGCCTTCCTCTACAGAGTCTTCCTTGGTGGTCTCCTATCCAAGTACGAACCCTGACTAGATACTGAGAACAAATGAGATTGCACTATACCATGTTGCCTTTCCTCCCATTCAGTGATGGTAGAGGAATTCACTTCTAAACCAGTTGCTTTCTAGAGTTGCTTCAATAATCAATATTCAATTAGCTGAGCTTTTTAAAGCAATAATGAAATTATGAGAAATTGGGATGTGTATGGAAAAAAAAGAAATTGGGCTAGATGCTAGCTTTTGTTGCGGTGTGGACAAAATCGGTTACCCTATTTTTTTTTATTGTGGTGGTGGTTGGATTTATACTCCACCCTTTATTCTGACAATGACCTTCCCTTCCTCTCCTCACAACAGATACCCTGTGAGGTAGGTGGGGCAGAGAGAGCTCTGAGAGAACTGCTCTTGAGAGTACAGCTCGGAGAGAACTGTGACTGACCCAAGGTCACCTAGCTGGCTGCATGTGGAAGAGTGGGGAATCAAATCTGGTTCTCCAGATTAGAGTCTGCTATTCTTAACCACTACACCAAACTGGCTCTCAACAGTGTTGTCTACCAACGATGACTATTAACAATGTTATCAGAGCTTTAATAAAATTATGAAAAACTGTGAAGAGTTTAACATTAGGTTTTGTGGTAGCAATAGTTAGAAAATATAGTCATTAAAATTACAAAACCCTGAAGGCTAGAAAATGAGCTTAGCTCCTAAATTTTGGGGCTAATTCCTAGAACCAAATTTATCAAGGCCTATACTACATCCTATTTCAAGCGTCTATGCCGAATAAAAATGGTCCAACAGATGAATTTTTGTCCCCAAAGGGGTTATCATAGAAGCACATCAATAATAATGTAGGAGAGGAGAAAGGAACAAAAGCAGGGGAAATGAGGAAAGAAAGAATTTGATCTTAAAAAGATAGATCTTGTACCCAGCAGTTCTTTTGAATACGGGAGGGGAAAGGGATCAGTTAAAGCTATTCCGGCAGCCGGCAGAATTATGGTATCTCTGTCTACCTCTCTTTGTCTTCAGTTCTGCTCTCACAGGACAGCTGGCATTAAGCCTAGGGATGCACAAACTCCAGTGTGTTCAGCTCACACTGTATTCGCCAGTCATGAATTCCCCCCAGGTTGATTGACAATAAGATTGCTGAGCTATTCTTCTGAGTTTGCTGTGGTCAACTGCACATCTAGCACAACAGCATGCACACACGCTCACATAGTTGGCTTTCACTCATGCACACTGAATCATCCATGCACAGTTTAGCAAAGGACCATGGGAGTTGTATTTTCACCACAGCTGCTTTTACACCAAGGTTTTTTTTTTCTCATTTGGAGGTTTCATGTCTGTGGTGGGAAGTTCCACCAGCCAAGTAAATTTCTCCCCAATTGAGGGTTGTTTTTTTTAAAAATGAATATTTTCCCAATTTTGGCTCCATTTCGATGCTTGTCCCCCCCTCCCCCCAAAGTGTCTTCCACTTCGGGTGTCTCTGTTCCTGCACAGGGAAACTACACACACACAAATGCACAAACGCACGCACGCACGCACGTGCACACACACACACACACACAGCCTGGTTAGAGACATTTTGACTTAGGGACATTGTAAACAAAGATTCTCTTTTGTATATGCTAATTAGAAACATTTTCAACTCTGGTCAAGACACTATCTCCCTGCCCAATATCTCCTATTTCCAGGAAAACAAGTGTTGGCTCCCAGGTTGTGGCATTGGGAAGCAAACAAAAAGAAATGCTCCTCCGATCAATACTACTGCACAGCTGCCAACTAGTTTGCATGTGAGTTTGTGACCTTTGCCACCAAGTGCAGTGTTGTGCATGGAGAGCTTCGAATGAACACTCACCGTTGGAGGGGCTCCTTGCAGGTACATTCAGATTGGCCACCCTTGCTGAGCCGGCCTATCAGGTAACAGAAGCATAAATGATGCCATGCAAATGAAGGCTCCAAGCAACTATGTTCCTACTGGTTTACTTGTATTTTGTTGGTGTGTTTTGGGCTGGGGTTTCTGTATATAGTTGCGGCTCGCCACGTGTGTTGTTGAGCTATGTTTTTCTAAATAAAAGAGCAATGTTGAAATCACAGTAGTCTCTTGAACTTACTATCTAACACGAAGCAATCCCAGGTTCAGCCCACCACAATTGCTCCCCATTGAAGATGGTGAGGCCACCTGCCAGATTCATTTGTGGCAATGTTCATGCCATCCCTAGTTAAGGGCTCTCCACCCATTGCTGTCACATCTGGTCCACAGGTATCTGGGGCTCTTTGGTACCTCCAGGATCAGGGGCTGGGAGTGCCAAGAATCTCCATCAAGGCATTGGGCAGAAGGGGGCGATCCAAATGTAACCACTGGTTACCTTCAGGTTTAGATCTCAGAAAGGATCAGGATGCAGGGAAGCAGCAGACAAGCCTGGTAACAGGGAAGGCTGGAGTTGGGGGCTAAGTGGGTAGTGAAGGAAGACAGTTCATGCAGGGGGCTGCTTTCCTGGACCCATTGGCAACCTTTGGGCTTCACCCCCCCCTCCTCCCCAGCAACTCATGATCTTTTCTGGGCTGTAGATCCAGGCCCCAACCAGGAACCAAAAAAATTTTATTGCAAGGGTCGGCAATTTTATTCTCAGGAAAAACCCTCCACTGAATTTGAATGCATTTATCTCTATGCATTTATGACTCTCTCTAACAGGGGGAACTAATTAGGAGGGCATAGAGCCACACAACCCCCTCTGTTCCAGAAAGCCTTTAATGTGGGTTCTGTGTGTACACTGATTTCTTTTTTTAAAAAATCCCTGCTCATTTGGTTCTTTACTTGGTTTAATGGTCGCTGCTGTCACTCGTCATGCTATTTATTCTAGACTGTGTTTTGCCTGTTGATGTGTTGTGATTTAAATGTGACAGCCTCCTTGGGAACTTATTTGAAAGCAGAAAGAAAGGAAAACAATTGGGTCATCGTGAGCAATAATCAGATGTATCCACAGGACTGAAGGGTCTGATTAGATGAGACATTAAACACAAGTTGGGTTGGGAGAAATCCCAACTCAGATCACGTTTATTGTGTGACCCAGGATTCACCTTAAAAATTGTGTGTGTGTGTGTGTTATGTCTGTGTGTATTTGGTGGGGGGGGGGGCAAACTGGCTGCCAAGCTTGGCAGCAGAAATGTGGAAATGGCAATAGGACAAACAGCCCATCCCTTGCTGGCCATTTTCTTCTAGCAAAAGCACGTAGGGTGGGAGGGAGGGAATGATGAAGCCCTCCAGTTATGGTTGCCAGGTCTGGGTTGGAAAACACCTGGAGACTTGGGGGTGGATCCAGGGGGAGGCGGGGTTTGGGGAGGGGAGTGGCCTCAGAATGGTACAGTGCCATAGAGTCCACCCTTCAAAGCAGCCGTTTTCTCCAGGGGAGCTGATCCCTGTCAGCTGGAGATCAGTTGTGAAAGTGGGAGATTGGGGCCTGGAGGCTGGCAACCTACCCCCTATCATTGTGCTTGGGTAGTATGTAGTTTGGCTATTAAGTGTTCAGAGAGAGGGGGTAAAGGGCAGGGTGGGTCAGAATATGCTATCACAACCCAGAGGCTAAGGATGCTGATACTGTTCCTAATAGGTGTCCATGCTGGCAGGATGACTGCACTTATACGGATGCCAGCCTCCAGGTTGGACCTGGGGATCACCTGGAATTACAGCTCATCTCCAGACTACAGAGATCAGTTCCCATGAAGAAAATGGATACTTTGGAGGGTGGACTCCACTGAGGTTCCTGTCTTCCCCAGGCTGCCTCCCCAAATCTCCAGGAGTTTCCCAACCTGGATCTGGCAATCCTACCCCCATGTCCCACCAGTGGCCAGGGAGCTGGTAACCCTGCTGCACAAGGGCCTTGTGGTTATTTCATTCAGAGTTTTGTCTTCTTGCCTGTAGGAGCTGAGACTACGTCCTCCTCAGTTCAGATAAGTGGTTAGGTTTTTATTCATTGCCCAAGTCACCACTTTGATCTATGCTAGGGTAGCCTTGAGAGCAGTGTGGCTCCGGACCACCTTGCAGTATGTTGGTCCCTAATCTTGAAGATACTATATGTATCCCAAGTTGCCCTGCCATATTGTAACTGTAAATAGATACAGAGGGTGCCTGAATGGACAATTTCTTTAAAAAGTTAGAAATTCTGGGTAAGCTTTCTCAGATCTTGCAGTTAACTGAGAAAATGTCTGAAGATTGTTTCAGGAGATGACATTTCAGGGTTGGTTAAGCTGTTGTCTTACAAATTACATTGTAATGTGTGGCCGCCACAGCAGACAGATGACATGTTGTGTCCTGGAGCTGGGGGGGGGAGAGAACAAAAAAACCCCTCCCCAACCACACTGTAATGAAAGACCATGCTTTAAAACAATGCCAGCCATTTTCTTTGTTTGCGTGGTTCTCTCTCCTTCAGACAATGGTCTAGGGACTAAAAATGTATCACTCCTCAAATGTGTGGTCGGAAGGCAAGTGTGTCCCAGACACATGCCTGCGTGAATGATACCCCCTTTTCAGTTTGGACCCAAATTCACACTGGGGAGGCCTGACCACAAGGATGAAGCCATCCATCTGCTTCTTCTCACTCCTTTCCTAAAAAAAGCAGCTGGGTTAAGCTGTACCCCAGGCGAAAGGGGATGACACACAGCATAAGAAACCAAAAGGTCTTTGAGAGACTTGTAACCAATATGGTGTAATCAGAGATAACGTTATTGAAGAGGTCACAATAAGTCCCAAATGCTGGAAGGCCTATGCGTAGATGCACATAATCCAAATGCCCACACTCTGTTTGCAACAGAAAGGGCAGTGTTTGCTGGGTGATGAGGGAGTGGGAAGCATTGCCTCTCACTTCTGCTGCCAAAGGGCTCTTGTCTCCCCACCACCACCAAAGCGTTCACAGTTTCTAAGCCTCCTCACCAGGGGCAAGTCCATTGTGGTCCCCTCCCAGCTGAGGTGATGTCGTTGGCTTTCAGGATTGGGCCCCTGTGGCATTTCTGGGGGGAAAAAATCCCAGTCTTAAAATGGTGGTGCATCCTTGGGGTGGCTTCAGGATGTTGTCACATCTAGTTGAGCCTTTCTGTTACTTGTCCTTTCTGGAAAGGCCAAAAACTTTCAGTCTCTTTTGTTGCTGTTAATTCACAGTCAAGTCTGACTCTTCACAAATGAACAGCCAGACTAGCTTGGACCTGTTCTTTCTTTCTTCAATGCTTTGGAGTTCTCCACCCATTTACACTAACTTTTTTCATCACCTCCACACCCTTTTTAATATAAATATTTATAAAAACAAAATCTTCTGTTATGGCAATGAGTAATTAATAGCAAGGGGTAAAGAGAGAAGGAGATACAGAGGGAGGTGCCTTCCCACTAAGAGATTCTGGAATGTTCTTTTCTCCTGGTGAAGTTGTGCAGCATTAAGCAAACATTATAAGATAATAAGTGAAAAATGGGATCTGCTGGCAGGGCTGGAGGTGGGAAGGGCAGAAATGCCTTTTTTTTTCCTGGCAGGAGTTCTGCACTTTTAATAGCTGTGGGAGGACCAGAAGTTCAGTGGCTGAAACTTTCTCCACTACCATATATGAAAACTAAGGAAAGACCCAACAGTTAAATGCTGGTTTTGGTGCATCTATCAAACACAAAAGTATTCCAAGACAAAAGTAGTCAATATATGAAAACCATATATGAAAACTAAGGAAAGACCCAGCAGTTAAATGCTGATTTTGGTGGATCTATCAAACACAAAAGTATTCCAAGGCAAAAGTAGTCAAGTGTAGAAGAAAGCATAAGAAGGCAGGGGAGTGAAACAGGGCCTCTGGCATCAGGGGTGTCGAGTTTTAAATTCCCTGAGGGGGGCGGGGGCTTGTGCACATGTGCAAAGTGTGTGCGCATGCCAGGACCGTGTCCCCACCGCAGCTGCCTTCCCCCCCACCTGGCCACTCCTGCTTCCGTCCCTCCCTCCATCTGTCCAGGGGCCAGCTGGGCATTTGCTTAGCTGGCCCCTGGACGGACTGAGGGAGGGAGGGACGGAGGCAGCCAGGCCGGCGGGGGGGGGGGGGGAGAGAGACAGTGGTGGCGTGGTGGCCCTAGGAAGGGCCCAGGGACTCGCGGCAGTGGGCGCTCAATTTTCCGGGGGGGGCTCAGTCCCCCCGGGAAATTTCGGGGGTGGCTCAAGCCCTCGAGCCCTCCTGTAGTTGACACCTATGTCTGGCATCATCATGGCATCTTTCAGGGGGAGTGAGTGAGGCTCTGGAGATTTGGATTCCATTTCATTGTTGTGTCAAGTACTGCAAATAGCCAGAAGGTGGCTCTACAGTCCCTGCCCAGTAGGGATCAGGTGACAGAAGGGGCCAATAAGATCCCATCTGGCTCTTAAAAGCAACTGGCTTGGTCTGGCTCCTCAGCTCCACAACTATATAGGCAGCTGCCTATCAGTTAAGGAAGTGTGGAGGACGAGTTCCCCTTGTGGATGTTATGTGGGTAGCCCTTTCTAGGAAATGTTGTTCCCTTGAAGCTACTGATTTTTGTGAGTGCAGTCCTTCTAGTTCCTGGAAAAATGTGACATATGAAATGAAGGCTGTATCTAGATTCTTCGTTGGAACTGGATTTTGGAACTTCATATTATTGTGATTGGAGAGCTTCATTGCTGGGACTATTGTAGTATATTACACTTGTTGTAAAGTCATTACCAAGTTGTATCTCATTGCTTTGTTGAAATTATATTTATATGATTGTACTGACGCCTTGTTTGCACAGTTTCATCTATTTATAGCATAGACTGCTAGACAGACAGGAAGGCATTCATGGTGGAATATTTACACTGCTTAGAAGACACGGAGAGTTTCCATGCTGTTGTTATCAATTCATTTGACACTTAGTCTGGAAGGTGCAGTGGTTTAAAAGGCTTAAAAGGTAGTTCTGTTTCTCCATTTTATATTTTGTTATGGCCCTTAACATTCTGTGTTGTTACAAGCTGTTTATGGTTCTTACCGGGCAGGCTACTGTTGTAGAGTGTTTCTCATTGTATTTTAAATTGATTGAATCATACTGGTCGATGACCGTAATAATAAACTGAACTGAACTGAAGGTGCAGTGAAATCTGATATCCTGGGGCTTGCCTTTGGTCTCCTTGCCTTAGGTTGGTGGCAGTTCATCCACTGGTAAAGATGGCTAGCAGTGAAAGAAACTTAGAATCTTATCAGGCCTGGCCTGTGTAGTGGTGGCCGAGGAACCACACTCACACGCAGAGAGTAATTAACCTGTGGAATTCACTTAGACAGGATGTAGATTAATTGGCTTTAAAAGCAGGTTAACTGTGAGGACTAAATGGAACCTCCATGCCCAGAGGCAGTAACCATCTGAATACCCATGCTGGGGTGCAACAACAAGAGGAAGCTTTTTGTCTGACTGCCTTGCAGGCCTATGAGGGACATATAGTTGACCACTGTGTGAAACTGTAAGAAGTTATAGATGGACCATTGGTATAGATCCAGTATGGCTGCACATGTTCTTAAGTAGAGTTGCCAGGTTTGGGTTGGAAAATGCCTGGAGACTTTGAGGATGGATCCGGCAGAGGGTGGGGTTTGGGGAGGGGAGGGGAGGGGCCTCAGCATGTCAGCTGGAGATCAGTTGTAAAAGCAGGAGATATCCAGGCCCCACCTGGAGGCTGGCAACCCTATTCTTAAGTATTGCCATGGTGTGCCCGTCATTAAGAGCTGGGACTTCCACATGATGTACTGTGGATGTATTTTTATTCATAGGACATTGCATCCATACTACATGAGAGTTCTCAACACCACAAACACAGCCATTCTTCTACACAATGCAATAGTGTGCACTGTTCCAACAATTACAGACATAATGGACAGTAAAAACAAATTACTGAATTTTTTTTCTAGATCTACATTCTCCAATTGTGAAAGCTGGCCAAGAGGACATTTTGGCCAAGCCCATAAAACGTTGGCCAGTTGGCAACTCTCGCTTCTTTGTGGAAAATGAGCTCTTTAGGGGTGCTCTTTAGGGTCCCAATGTGATGGAAAAGTTGGCTCTCTTTTGACTGACAAATGGAATTCCTCATCCACTAGAGGTTTAATTACTGCAGCACAGAAATCATGTTTATTTCACAACTGGACCTTGTCACTGCCCTGTAAAGGGAATAATGAGAGAATAAGGGGAGAATGAAGGGGGGAAAGATAGCAAAGAGACCACCACATCACAGTCCCAGCAATGAGCTTCTTGTTTGATCATCAATATAAGGACAGCCCAGCAAGATCAGACAAAAGGTCCATCTACTTCAGTAGTCCTTTTCCAGCCCTGGCTAGCCAGATGACAAGCTTGCTTTTCCACAACTACCAAGGAACAACTTGTGTGGGAGTCAAACAGGCCATCTCCTACTAAACCTTCAGCCAATTAAAGGAGAAAAGAATGGATTTGAAAGATTTTTAGAAAAAAATTTTGAAGTTTTTCTGCCCCACCCCTAAACAGCTCAGAACATTTATATACAACATCCCAGCTGTCAACATACTTTTCATCCTTCTCATCTTGGAAGATATTTTCCACACTGGAGCAGAAGCAACTGTGCACACACTCCAAATATTGCTGGATTAAAACAAATAGAAGATTAATTAAAAGCAAGACCTTCTTCGTCATCATCGTGATTAGGGAGATTTTAGGGAGCCAGGGATGAGAGTTTCACACTTTGGAGGTAGTACAGCTACAATTGCAGAAAGCAGGACTTCAGATATCCATCATAAATCAAGAAACTCATTATGATTCTTGTCCAAGAGATTCCTTGGCTGGAGAATTACAGACTCTTTGAAGCAAGGAGCCTCAGAATGGGAGGTCTCTTATCACAGTGATATCTCCCTCCTGGATCTTAAGCCCATGAGCCAGTGTTGGAACTCTTCCCTGGCCTCAGAAAGGATCTACAACAAGAGTTCTCTTTATATATTTCTTATCCAGCATTGCTTCTTCACCACGTTGATTCGTATCAGCATGAGGTTTCTATAGGTGAGCTAATAAAGTACTATTCATATGCACAAAGTTTAAAATGGGTGGGTACGTGCCTTTCAGGGAATGTGGAACAGATCCCACCAATGCTAGATTTCAAATGTGTATTTGAGCTAACAAGCAAAATAACTAAAATCCTACCCTTGTAAAGACTGCATACCCACTTTGGCAAATAAATACTCAGAACACACACATTCACTTTTGCGACTATGTAGAAATATATGCAAAAAATAGAAGTGGAAGTGTTTTCTGTGGCCCTAGTCTGTGCTGTGGCATGGTGACCACAGGCTTCCATTGATAAAGACCCAGACTGAAGCAATGGAATCTCTTGGAGAAAGGAGACCAGAAAGCAGAGATGGCTTAGGGCTATGAGGAGACACCAGCAGTCAGAGTAGATCATTCTGACCTCAATGGGCCCTCAGCCTTATATTCAGTATAAAGCAGAACTTCCTAGCAAGACATAGAATAAGGGTGCCAATATTCCCAGCTTGAATTTGTGAACTTTAGTCCTGCTATCCAATGGCACAGAAGAAGCTAGAAAAGCAGGACATTTGTTGGTCATAGTCTAATAAGTAGGGGAACAAAACGACTGCAGTGGCAATCAACTTTGTGCTGAGGAGATGTGGGTGCGCCTCTAGTTCAGTAACACAGCTGTAAAAACGCCCAGTTGGGTGAGTTCCATACCATTGTCTTTTTCATGCAAACAGCTGGTACTCATTAACATATAGTCTTTTTCTGTCCTCTCTTTTCAGTCATGGAGATGCCATAAAAAATTCAAAAGCCATGCATGAAATTCACAAAGAGGCTGTGAAAACCCTTGATTTTACAGAATCAGGTTCCTAGCATGGTTTCTACTGCGTCCAGAGAAAATCTCTTAGTTCCATCTCACACAGAATATAAATTTTGAGAAAAGCCAGAAGACACTGCATTAAGATGAGCAAAGTTTATCCTAAGTTGATGATGACTGTAGGGCTAGAATATAAGAACATAAGGGAAGCCAATGTTGGATCAGGCCAGTGGCCCATCCAGTCCAACACTCTGTCACACAGTGGCCAAAAATACCAGGTGCCCTCAGGAGGTCCAGCAGTGGGGCCAGGACACTAGAAGCCCTCCCCCTGTTGCCCCCCCCCCCCCAAGCACCAAGAGCATCACTTGCCCCAGACTGAGAGTTCCTATTTATACCTTGTGGTTAATAGCCATTGATGGACCTCTGCTCCATATGTTTATCCAATTTCCTCTTCAAGCGGTCAATGTTTGTAGCCGCTGCCACCTCCTGTGGCAGTGAATTCCATGTGTTAATCACTCTTTGGGTGAAGAAGGACTTCCTTTCATCCGTTCTAACCCGACTGCTCAGCAATTTCATGGAGTGCCCACGAGTTCTTGTATTGTGAGAAAGGGAGAAAAGGGCTTCTTTCTCTACCTGCTCTATCCCATGCATAATCGAGTCTCAAGGGCTGTAACCTTTCTTCATAGGGAAAGTGTTCCAACTAGGGAAAGTGTTCAGCTAGGCTGAAGTATCACCACAAAACACTGGGGCAAAATGGGGTGGAGTTACAGTGTATTAAATTTCACTTCTAAAGGCCCCATCTTCATTTTGATCCATTTCTGGCTATTTGTAGCAAGAATGATCCACCTCTCTGCTTCTTCACACCTAGGGTTGCCAAGTCTGGCAAACTTACTGGCAGGGGGGAGTCCTTCCCTGGCCGGGAGCTTCCCCAACGCGCGCGCTTTGCGCGCGCGCTGGATGACGTCACTGGAAGTGACGTCAGCACGTTGGGGGCGTTGCCAGGGCGACGCTCTGGCAATCGCCCCAAAACTCTATGGTATCATAGAGTTTTGGGGTGATTGCCAGAGCGTCGCCCTGGCAATGCCCCCAACGTCATGGCGTCACTTCCGGGTGACGTCATTACGTGGGGGAAAGTCGTCCAGGCTGGATGACCTCGGGGGTGGGGTTTCCCCCGCCGGCTGAATGCTGGCCGGCAGATCGGGAACCCCTGTAGCGGGGGATCCCCCGCCCCCCGGGCTGACTTGGCAGCCCTATTCACACCATTTTATCTAGCATGGAGGAACTTGTGACACTGTGAAGAGAGCAAGTTAACCACTTGCCTAGGCACACAGAATACACTTGCCTAGTTTCTGGTACTGTGGTGCACAGGTTGTCAGGAGGTACTTCCCATTGTTTGGTTGCTGAGGTCACACAGGGGGCTCTCCAGTTGCTTAACTTCCCTTGTGCTGGGAGGCTGCAGTACAGTGTGGGTGGGGAGGAAGTCTCACAGCATGGTACAAGCAATGCAGGGAGTGGGCGAACTTCACCTAGCATCAATGAAAGGGGAATGGTGCAAATTAGCAGCCTGCAAATGAGACTGAAAGGTTAGGGGTGCTGTTCTGACTCAGCCTTCGAAAGATCAGAGGAATTTAGAGAGAAGCCAGAATAATTTTGAATAGACTAGTGAAATTCCTTGGGTATGTGTGTGTTGGCATCTCCCTAGCCAAGATATTTTCAAGGTGATTTCACACATTATGAGGGCTAAAAAAAGAAATCTGAGTTGTACTTCCTTTTAAAAATACTTTTGGTTTATTGTGTAAAGGAGGACCTCATGCTCCTTGCCATGGGGAAAGGTGTGTGAGCACTTCTTGCCTCTGTAGCCAATGTATCTCCCCTTGAAGAATATGTGTGAATCCAATCCTTCCCCATTTGTGCATTATTCCAAAAGCATAACTCATGTGCTTTCAGTGTTTTGTGTGTTGTTGTTACTCCTGTTGTCAGTCTGCCTGTACAACATTTGAACCGAGCTAATGCCAGTTTGTAGAAGGACTCCTTTCCCTCAGATACGGAATCACAGGTAGCAGAGCAAACAGTGGAAGGCAGAATAGGCTCTGGTTAAAGTTTGGGGATCAGTAAATGCAATGGCTGCCTTTAAACAAGGAAGCCACTGTTTCCTCACTGTTGCACACTTACACAAAATGAAGACCGCTTGTAAGCCACTCTGGGCCTGCAACAGCGGGAGAGAGCGGCCTAGAAATCAAATAAATAAATAAATAATAAGACGTGTTAGGAAGCCTGTCATGAAATATGGTTGATTAATTACTGTTGTTGGCAGGGATCCTTTCGAGCAGGAGCTCGGGGGAGCGCAGCTCCAGGAGTTGGTGCCAGGTCCCCCCGGCGGGGGAATGCCTGCTTGTGTCATGGCTGCAGCAAAATGACCCCATCCCCTGGAAAGGTCCTTGTTCCTCCGACCAGCCTTCTGAAGGCTTCAGTCACTACTGAAGCTATCCTCCCAGAATAGTGGTATTTCTGAGGCTTGGATTAGTAGCTGTCCCCTCTCTGCCGGCTCTTTCTTTCTTTCTTTCTTTCTTTCTTTCTTTCTTTCTTTCTTTCTTTCTTTCTTTCTCTCTCTCTCTCTCTCTCTCTCTCTCTCTCTCTCTTCTTTCTTCTTTCTTTCTTGCCTTCTGACATACATCCGGTGATGTCAGGGGATGTGGCATATACAAATATGTTATGCTAATGAGTTATGCTAATGAGCTCCTGCACCTCTTTTTTTACAAAATGACCCCTGGTTGTTGGGCTCAATGAGCTGTGATCCCCCCCCCTTTTACTGATACTGTGTATTAGGCCAGGAGAGCTTTGCATTCTTCTATCTGGAGCAATTACCCCCAGGGGTTCCCATGCCTACAGAGATCTTTTGATGATTCAGTCAGTTGCACTGTAATCTATCTCAAGAAATGAGCTTCATCGTTTTAGCAATAAGAACTTTGTTTATCCTGGGTGATTTTCTGCTGTCCTTCACCCTTATGATCAATGAGGATCTCCATATCATGTATGAAGCATTCTTTCTTTGGGTTAGAGACATATGAATCTGTATTTTTGTGTATGTTTTCATTTGTATAAAAGACGTACCCATGTCATTTAGCAGATTTCCCATTTTCACGTCTTTCTTGTATGTAATTCCTATGGCATTTTATGCTATTTTTACACTATTTGTAATTTTAAAGAAATTGTATTTTAAAGAAATTGATTCAAAAACAGGCATCCATTTTAACCAGTAGTATAGATACTAAATTCTGCTAATAGCGTCTGAAAAAAAAGGATGATCACAGTTTTGTCCAGAGTGGAAAAACCATAAAAGAAACTTGAACCTTGCACATTGTTGTCACAACACTGGTAACAGCCATTGACTGTTTCTCTTCTTAAGAGCAGGCTTCAAGAGTCTTTTTTTTAAAAAACCCTTAAAAACAAGGAAGATGAGCTGAGAAAAACCAGAACACATCTGTAAGGGCTTGTAGTACAAGCTAATGGCAGAAATTTACTCATAGGCTGGCCCATTCCATTTAGTTTATTCAACTGGAATAGCAATATTATTCAATGTATCAAACTACTTTAGAGGGAGATAGGAAATGAGATAAAAATCATTTCCTCTTGAGAAAGAGAGATAAGCAACAGGAACTCGGAACAGGGTGAAATGGCATAAGAGTGGCCCATTGTTCCCATCTTCTTTGCTTCATTTTTATTTGTGTATTTTAAAACATTATACCCTAACTTATTCACAAGACCGTGGATGGCTTACAAAGACACCAAACCAATCACCACAAAACCTTCCAGTTACATCCAACAATGACACAATTTCACAGTATAGCTTATATTTATGAAGTCATGAATAAACATGCTAGATGATCTGTCTAAACTTTGACCCAAAAGAGGAAAGCTGGGGATGGTCTTGCCATCATGTAACTCTCAAACAACCCTTCAGGCAAGTAGAACCCATCTGAACATTTGTTGCAATTATGGCTTTAAATTTAATTATTATGGCACTTCTAATTTCTTTCTAAAGTTCCATTACCTCAGAAGGTACGTGTCACAATAATATTGGATTTTAAAATCTTAATGTCATGTTTTGCTCTGAACAGTGGAAGCCTGAATTAACTCTTAATCCTATTTCAGGAGGTATGTTCTTCAAACACTGGTCAGTCCATTCCCTCCAGGATTCAACTGAATATTATGTTTTGATGAAGGTGCAGCCCCACAGGTAGGGTAGCCAACTTCCAGGTGGGGCCTGGAGATCTCCTGGAGTTACAACTGAACTATGGAGATCAGTTCTCCTGGGGGGTGGGGGTGGAATGGCAGCTTTGGAGCAAGTATTCCATCAAGTTCCCTCCTGTCCATAAACCCACCCTCTCCAGGCTCCAATCCCCACATCTCCAGAAATTTACCAGCCTGGAATTAGCAACTCTGGGTTGGGTGGATAACTTTCTTGCTAGAGGGGTGCAGAAGCAGGCCCTTGCAAGGCCCATCTCATTACAAACTCTATGTTGGATTGAGTACATAACTTTAGTCAATGTGACCTCTGAACCACTGTAATTATTGAGACCACACCAATGACTGCTAAGGGCCATAATGAACAAGGCATGCACATGCTCATCTTCTGTGGCATACATCAACATTTACAATGGGGAATCGCAGGCAAATGGAGCTGCCTCGGAGGTTTATTTACAAATGTTTACCCAGTGGTCTTGGTGCCAAACTAGACATTAGAAGAGACATAGAACAGCCAGAGACGGGAGGCTATGGTAGGCGATGCGCAGGACAATGACTTCATCATATCACATGCTGTTTGTATTAAATGTTACAAGAAAGAGAGAACAAAGAGATATAGAGCAGCAGCCGTTCCCGTAATGTCTAGCTTGGCCCTGATTCTCCTGTTAGCATCCTTTATTTGTTTACTGCTGAGCGTGCTCTAATAAACAGCAGCGAATAGCAGCGAGTCATGTAAGTTTAAACGAACATCGGCATCTAAACAGTACTAAACCTCTACATGAACATAGGGCCAGACACTCTTTGGTATGGATTAAGCACCAAAGGAAAATGATCAAATCGTAGGCCTGGTTTGTTGACATCAGAAGCCACAAGAGTCACTTTTGTAGTCCCAAAATTTCCATCTGAGCAAAGGGCAGCCAAGAATATTTCAGCCCCAAACGACACAAATATACTCAACTTTACAACATCGACTTTGCAATTTGCACTGAGAGACAAAGCTTAAAATAAAATGCCCCTTGGATTGTTGTTAAATTGGTCGATGCATGCATAATTATAGAGTATATTCCGAGCTTCCAGGAGCCAGTAGTAGTTTCATTTAAACTTGGTTCTGAGTTTTCTTTTTCTGGACTTCCTTTCCTGCAGCATACTGGTCATTTCCTTTTCTGTTTACAAGTTTCTTTCCTTTCAGCATACCTCTTTTTTTGAGGGGGGAGGGTGCTTTTTAAAAACTCAGTTTGTGCCATTCAATTCTGCTGAAATGGGTTGTTTTCTTTACTTGTCCCAAGCACAAGTGAGGTGCCTTCTCTTAGTTTGGTGGAGCTGTATCAAAAACTGCCTCCCATTTGTTTAGCTGGCTTTGTTCTCTGTTCCTTCCCACCCTTGCAGTCATCCCTAACTTTTTCTGCTTCGTGAAAGGATTCTCTCTCTTGCTCTGTCTCCTAGGGTTGCATTGCTTTGATGTGAATGCATCGACCACAGAGACAAACGGCTTAAGGCTCGGATGTCTTGGCATAGCAGTGGATTCCAGCAGCTGCTGCTGGATTCCACTGGCACATCCATCGGTAAGGTACCGAAGCCCAGTGGTATCTGTAGTGGGCTCCTTCCAAGGACACACTCTGTTCATTCAAGACAGTGTTTCAGCAGCATCAGCAATAGCTCCCTGCCATTTTTTTTGTCTCTATGTGTTTTTAGTAACCCACACACAATACCCAGCCTTCTTACATTCAGAACTATTGTATCTCAGGCTTGCTCTACACATGCAGCAGAACAAGGTGATAATGAAGTGGAAGAGTGCTGAGGTGGTGGATTGGTCTGTACCACTTCAAATTGCAGGGGAGTAGTTGCATGCCCCCCCCCACCCCCCAAGTTCCCTATTGTTAATCATTCCCTGTTAACTGGAAAAGGAAGATGCATGGCATTTGTAAAGCTAGGGGAGAACCTTTCATACCAATGTGCTTTTCTTCACTTACAGGGAGTTTTTATGTAGAGGACTGTTAAAAGATATGAATCTCCCCACCTGCGATCTGAAGACTTTCTAGTTAGAATTCTACCCCATTAAGATACGCAGTAAGCTGCTTTATACTGTCGGAGCATTGATATTGCCTGTGACTGGAAGGAGCTCTCCAGGGTCTTTGGCAGAGGCTTTTGCACAGCACCTACTCCTAGGGTAGGTAGCCATAGCTGGCAACCTGTTGGGAGATGTTAGGGGCCAGGGACAGTCATGCTGACATTGACGCAACATGCAACACCTACTTCCAGTGCAAAACCGGAAGAGACGTCATCATGTTGCATGTTCTAGGATTCACCCAAAATCCTATGGTTTCGCTACATCATCATGATGTGAAGATGTCACTTCTGGTTTTGCACTGTGCTGTTGCACATCAATGCTTGCAGCACCCCTCCCAGTTTTTCCCCACTGGCCTGTCCAGCAGTGGTGGGGATCCAGGGTCTAGGGTGGGGAGTCTCCCACCTCATGTCTACACCAAACCTCAAAAGAAAATATTTTTTTTAAAAAGAATATTTCTGTCTTTTAAAAAGAGAGAGAGAGAAAAAAAGAACAAGAAGGGGAAAAAACTAAAAATCCAGCAACTAAGGCTGTGGTCACATGGTCATTTTGATTGGGTTTTGCCGCTGTTCCCTCTCGCATTTAAAATTGCTGATCAGATGGCCGCATCCACCTGCCGTGCCGAAGCGGGCTCACTTGTGTGATCTTCCCAGTTCCTAGCGAGTTTTCCAACAGCTGGAAAATCAAGTACTTTCCTGGTATTTGCACTTTAAATCCACAATTCCGCTGATCTGGACAGCCATCTCTCGCAATGATTGTGGTTAGGGTTGTCTGATCATCCTTTGCGTGATTAGGGTCCCCCCCCCCCCAAGCTTCTGCCTTTGTGCACATGAGCAATCCTTCGCAGAAAAAATTCAATGTTAAAATGTTCAAGTGCGTGTTTAGACTCCAGCACTTGGTAGTACATCGTCGGTTCATTTTGTTTGCTGTTTGAGGGGGGGGGGGGCTGTAAAAACAAGGGAGTATGGCAAGTCCAGGTGGGGGCAGTGATCCAGATGTGTGCACATGCACAAAGCAATTTAAAAAAAAAAAAAAAAGCATGCCACGCCATCCAAGTGGCGTCACAGCTATGTAGGTGCTGCCCAGAGCCTCATTGCACAATGCTTGCCATTTGGGGAGAGATGTGTGATCATCCCAACCCAGAAAAAAATATTCCCAATCAAATTTATTGTGAGAACGAATAGCAAAAACCTTGCTGAGTGACCACAGCCTAATTTAAAAGGGTGTGGGGGAGTATATATAAAGTAGAATTTAAAAAATGTAACACTGGTGGCAGATCCACACATAAGTTTCTATAAAAGGTTTCCAAATATCTAAAAATAACTCTATACACAATTGTCATCTATGTGCCATGCATTCAAATATTGATAAGTTGTAAGTTGCACCCTATGAATTACAACGTCAACAATTAGACACTTTACTCAATTTTTTAGTCACTGTCCAATATATCCTAAACATTTTTTTTGTTAAGTCGCAGCTTAATATCCATAGAGAGAGCAGGTATAAACTTTAAGGCCATATCCCACTGCTTTGGCAAAATAGAGAATCTAGCTCCTTATCCTATTCATTCCGAAGAGTCTGCATATCATATTTATCCAGTGATTTCAAATATTTATTAAAAAAATATTGCAGATTTCGTTTTTGCATTGATTTAATTAGAGTTTACAGGAACAAAGGGGACTCCAAGACGCATAATGTTGCAGGGCCATATTTAGATACCACCAAATGCTGTCATTGTAAATACTGACATTCTACAGAAGGTGACAAGTCATATCTAGCCCTCAGCTGAAAAAATGATGAGAGCTCATCAGAAGATGATGAAAAAGAAGAAATAATGAGAAATGTTTCTCTGCTAATCCTATTTGGCATCGAACCACCTCCTAGTTCCAAGTTAGGAACATCAGGAGAGTCCTGAAGGATTGATCCAGAAGTCCCTCTAGTCCAGCGTATTATTTATAACAACATCCGCTGACTACTTCTGGGAAATTCAGAGGGATGGCATTAAGCTGCAGTAATAGCTCTCCTCAGCAACTGATATTCTAACCTTTAATGCTCCTGGATCTGAAGGTTCCATTTAACTTTTCTTGCTGGCCAACAAGGTGGAGCCATAGAAGACCAGTAGAGGACACACTTTGTATGCATAAAGTCCTGAGTTCAAAGCTTGATATCTCTATTTAAAGGTAGCAGGTGTTTCAAGTGGTGCAGGAAAATTAATCAAAAGTTAGGCAGGAGTAATATGGAAAGGGATTTACTAAACAAATCTGCTAGAAATGTCTGAACTCTCTGTCTGTCTTGAACTCTCTCTGTGCTTCCCTGCTGAGTCATTTCCTGTAGCTGTTACTTCACTCTATCTTTCCCTGTGTTTCCATGGGTTATTTCTCCATCTACTTTCCTGACTCACTCAGTTTTACATAAATTGGTACAGCAGGTGTTGCAAAAGCCACTGCCATTCTGAGAAGGCAGTATATTAGATGCTTGACATGGTTAATGCGACTTTAGGTCCGGCACCAAGTAGTGGAGCAAGATGCATTCGATTAATTTTGGGTGCATTTCTCATTTTTAGAAGCTGTCTGCTTCTTACCCTTTGATGCCATACACTTTTCTGATTTCTTTTTCCTAGCAATCATTTTGTTTCAAATTTTAATTATAAGTCAGTGTTTCCTTCATAATATCTTCTGCCTACCTATGTCCAGTGCTGACACATGCATATCAAGATAAGCCCTATTGATATTGGGGTTTATTTTTGCTTATTGCATATCAGGCTGACAGTATAGCATTCTGGCAGACAAAACATGGATACCGCTGAGTACCACTGAGCACTGCAGTACCACTGAGATTGTTTTAAGTGTAGAATTTTGGTCCTAACTGACTACCTACATTTTTTACGTTGCTTTTACTACAAGGATTTCGGGACAGTAGGCACATTCTCCTCACTATTTTATCCCCACAAGGATTCTGTAAGGTGGGTTGGGGTGAAGGAGAGAGAGTGACTTACCCAAGAGAATTTTCTGACTGGGTGGGTGCTTGGTCCTACGACTCCCCAATCCTGGTCCAACATGCTTTTTATTGGGTATTGTGTGACACTGCAGCATCACTTCTGGCTGGAAGGGCAATACCAAATCTTGAGGGACTGTACCAAATTAATTATGTGTAAATGCAAACATTTTCAGTGCACTGAATCTTATTTTGCCCTTCCTCCAAGGCATTCAGAGCTGTGTATGTGGTCTATTTATGATTTATTTATCAAAGTTTTAGGCCACCGTCCCCTGAAAAATCAGTGCTTTCTTCTTCCATTGATTTAGATGGATAGCTTATGCCATTCCTAGAGCCGGTTCGCTGGCAAGGCGGGATACAAATCAAAATAAACAAACAAACAAACAAACAAACAAATAAATAAATAAATAAATAAATCTCATACTATAATGCCCAGTGGTGTTACACGGTGGCATACCTAGCCTATTTGGCCTCTGGGGTGGATAGTGTTTTAACCCCCCCCCCCCTTTTTTTTGGTGTCAAGTCACAGCTGAGTAATGGTGACCCTGTAGGGCAGTGGCGCACCTAGCATATTCAACACCCAGAGCAGACAATTTTTAATACCCCGCTCCTCTATAGAGCAAAATTATTTTCAGTAATAATCATGAAATAAATGGATGTTAGAGACCAAAAACAGTGGTCTGGCCCCACTGCTGGACCTCCTGATGGCACTTGGTGTTTTTGGCCACTGTGTGACAGAGTG
Source organism: Lepidodactylus listeri (assembly GCA_029233225.1). Classification (NCBI taxonomy): domain Eukaryota; kingdom Metazoa; phylum Chordata; class Lepidosauria; order Squamata; family Gekkonidae; genus Lepidodactylus; species Lepidodactylus listeri. Next base: position 120,012,172 of record JARCFY010000004.1, on the reverse strand, counting down.
TTTTACTGGATGGGTCATTGGCCTGATCCATCATTGGCTTCTCTTATGTTCTTATGTTCTTAATGGTGCTTGTGCAGGAGAACTCCTAGGTGGCTTTTGTCCCTTAAGATTCGCAGCCCGATCCTGCACACATTTACACAGAAGCATGTACAACTAAAGGGGCAATCCTAAGCAGATCTACTCAGAAACCTACTAGGATCTGAACAACCCTGAACAGAGAGAAAAGCCTTCTTTTCAGACTTTTCTATGGCTGAAATCACTACATAACGTTCATCTGGCTTACCGAAAATGTTTGATATGAGTTTCCATAACAATAGTATTTGAACATAGGACTTTTGAGGATATGCATTTTCATGGTGGCAGGGGAGATAAAACTCAGAGGCAGCGAGCCTTAAGTCTACTCAGATGTAAATCATGTGGGACTTGCTTACTGGACAGCATCCTTGGGATTGCCACAGGAGAATGAAGAGAACAGACTACATTCACTATGTTGAATTCAATATATTTAATGGAGCAAATATTTTCTAGGGCAGCAAAATTAGTTCTATTCCAGACAGGGCCTCCAGAGAGTCAGGTTTTAGGGTCCAAAATTCCACTTGTTCATTCCGAAATGAGGCTGCAGGTAAGACACTTTCTGGGGAGTAAACCGAATTGAGTAAAATAGCACTTACTTCTGAGTAGACCTGCTTAGGACTGCTACCTAAGCCCAGCTAAGTACAGTGGGGCTTACTCCTCAAGTAAGTGTGGGTATTGAAAGGCTTTTCTGGTGGCTTTTGTTAAAGGGGGGGGGGGGGAGCCCATTCCTTCCAGTACATTTGGAGAACGGTGGCCGTTCCTTTCAGGTCAGTGCACTGCAGGGAAAGGCTTAAGGCTTTCTTTCAGGCTTCAGTGAGGCAAGTGAATGGCAACTTAAGATGCCAGGGGTTCTGAAGAACGATGGCCAGTGGCAGGCATCTAGCCTCAGGAGCAGTCTGGCCTGCACAGCGCTCAGAATAGCCCCACTGGCCATGTCCAGCCAGAGTTAAAGTGGCTTGGCAACCCCACCTGTCCATACTGTGTGCCTTAAGACTGATTGATTAGATTTTTACCCCGCCCACCCAGCTGAGGCTGCACAGCAACATGCTGAGCTGGGGCCAGAATAGCATTGATGCAGTCTGTCCTAGGGATGGGCATGAACCAAATTATGAACCAGAATTCGCAAACCTGGTTCGTGTTATAGGTGTGCAGACAAAGGGGAAATCCTGACATGGGGGTGCGGGAGAAGGAAGCAGGAGAAGCCATTCAACCCCCTTTGAGCTACTTTACACTTAGGCGTGCTTCTGAGCTCAGTAAGGAAAGAAACAGGCCAGAAATGAGACTGCCATGTTCCTCTGAGGGACTGGATATTGGGGAAGAGGCTTAAGAGTGTGGCTGTGTGAGAGAGGGGAAGGGTGATTTCCCCTGCCTGCACATGAGAGCTCTGCATAGAAATTTGAGGGTCTGGGACAAGGACTCCAAACTGCTAACCTGACCTCACTGCCTGAGTCTCCTTTCCTTCCCTTTCCCTCAGAGAGTTAGTGCCAAAGGAGCTTCAAGTCAACGCTTCCACCCAATTTTCCTGCACTGGAGAGTGGAGAGTGAGAGGCACTGGGGGATGTGGCTGTGCCTGGCGGGGATGGGGTCCTGCTACTGAACAAGTCAGCAACAACCGAGCAGCAGACACAGTTCTGTAAAATGAACTCAGATCCTACTGAGCATTAAGTACCTGAGAGCAGGAGGAGAAAGAAAGTCAATGAGACCTTATTCAGCTGCTGCTAGCCAGTCAGCAGGCTCTTCCCCAGCTCATTCCCTGCCACTTCCTCCCCTTCTTCTTGAGTTTCAGTAGAAAGGCTGTGATGATTGTCTCCTTGGTTCTGCACCTGGCATGAAACAGTATTTGAGTAGGCTCAAAGCAGGTCGCCAAGGGAATTAGTATCAAATTCTTTGCCCTCCTTTTTTCAGGTGTTGGCATTTGCCAGCTTTGTTTGTTGAACAAGTATTCTGATCCTGCTTTGCTCTGTTAAGAAGCCTTTCTTTACAGTCTCTGGGGGTTCCCTCCCCTGCTGTTTTCCAGCGATATTCGTCATGAAATGATCAATGAAATGTTTACTTTGGGGGCTTATTTTGCTGCTGGCCTGGTGGCTCCACACACCTTGTGGCGGATCTAACCGATATAGTCCCACCTCTGTACAGTCAGGAGACATTAGTTGGTTCAAAAGCGGAGTTATCGGTTCTTCAGCTTCTGTTTTCAGTTGTATGACCTGATGAACTGTAGATTACCTGATTCTGAAAAGCTCAGACAGACCATAAATAATTTTTGCCAAGTGCCCCCGGGCTGCTCAGCTTTCACATAAACACCGCCTCCTTTCTAGACATTTGCCCTTCAGATGACTGCAGTTTGGCATCATTCAATTAGGGGGTTAAAAATGTAAAAACAGAAATATTCACTTCCCATTTCTCCAAAGAGGTAGGAAGTGCCAGAGGCACTTACTGCAGAAGCAGGGTCAGTTTCTTTGAAAGAAAAGAATATCTGAGATTCAGGGTGTGTTGTCGTCCCCCCGAAAGCCTCTAATTTACAGATATGGAAGGTGAGGGAGCTGCCAGGCTCCTTTAATGCAGTGTTGCATCCCCCCCCCCCCCCCAAGCATATACTTTGAGTCTCCCAGCCAGCTGCAAAGAAACAGATTTCTGCCTGCTTTGCTAGCTCCTTTGTGACCCTCACGCTGTTTGATGCATCTAGGCAGGTGGACGCACCATAGCTGGTAGCCCAGCCACCAAGAGCCGGAGACACAGGGTGTGTTTATTTCTTTGAAATGTTTATGCCCCTTCTCCCAGCAAAATACTCTCTAGATCAGGGCTGTCGAACTCATTTGTTATGAGGGCTGGACCAGACATAAATGAGACCTTGTTGGGCTGGACCATGTGTTTCATAAAATGTAATGCCAGGTAGCGGAGATATAAACTTTATAAAAGACACAAACACAAAGATTTTTTTTTAACTTAAAATGAAAATATGGTGAAAACATTAGCACTCTTGCAATATTTTGTTTATTTAACAGTATCTGATAACTGACAACTCTTGCTCTGAATTATTGCATCAAAATGTCTGCGCTGTTGCAATCTTGAGTATGCTGTTCAAGTGTGTATCTGTAAGCTGCAAACCTACTTTTGATTTATTGACATTCACCAGAGAAATCTTAGGCTCAGAGTTCTGAGTCTAGGACCTAGGGGAAAACATGAAATGGCTGAGCAATTGAGAGAGTTTGGCAAAGCAAGCTATGATGCAGCAGCAGCAACCGAACTGGAAGCAGGAGATGGCCAGTTCCAGTGCGGGCCTGATAGAAGCCCTCCGGGGGCCTAATCTGGCCCCCGGGCTGCATGTTTGACACCCCTCCTCTAGATGGCTTCAACAATAATGAAGATCACTGTAAACAAAGTAAAATCCACCACATAAAAAGGTTAACATCAACATAAAAATGTCATAAGCCACACAACCCGACAGAGAGGTCCAGGGCAAGAGGTAAAATGTAATGACGGAAAAATAATAACAGTGGAAAAATCAGATCAAAGAATAATATTGGCAGACAGCTAAAGTGGCAAATGATAAGAGCTTCAGAGAACTCAGAACCCCCAAATACTTTTTTAAAATATAAGCCCTGTAGGGTTTTGTCCCTCTGGCAGCCCAGATCTGGCCTTGGGTAATGGAAAGGAGACCAAAATGGTGCCCGCTAGATGCTCCAAAGTTGATCCATAGGGACAGGGTAATGAGGCACAGTGGGGAGTGGAATATGGGAAGAAAAGTTGAAAAGGGTAACACCATAAATAAATAAAATAGTCCCATTTTGACATCTGTTCCTGAAGGAGCCAAAAAGTTTCCATACAAATTTTGTGAAGTAATGGAGGAGCTGCCTTTGTAGGCACACAGCTGGCCTGTATTTAAACGATTAAGGAAAAGCCACTGATTAACCTCTCTTGGCTCACAAACTGACACACAAGCATATTTGTTACTTGTTTGAAAATGATCTAAAGTGCTGGCTTCATGCAGGAGAAGTGCTGTGAGGCGCAAGGCTAAGCCAGGGTCAGCTGGCGTTACTGCTCCACATCATCCTACGGGCAAAATCCCTGGCTGCATGGCTATAAGTAGAGAATGCCAGTCAAATCAGTAGAGCTATGCCAGTTAACACCCACTCATCTCCACATGCCAGTGTGTGTGCGTTTGAGGATGAGGGAGGGGAGATGAGATACATTCCACTTTGTGTCAAGGCCCAGGCATAGGGAGTGGGAAATGGGTTTCTGCATGAGTAGCTGATCTGGAAGTGCCCACTGAGGAGAAAGATGCAGACCTAAAGCTGAGACATGCAGAGATGCAACAGGAAACCTTCCATGAGAGCTCCTCTTGATTATTCTTATCACATCTTCTGAGTAACAAGCCTAACAGCCAATCACGTTTACTCAGAAGTAATACCATCAACTCAGTTCCGACATAGCATGAAAACATGGTTTGTATCAATGATGGTTTGTAAAACCAGGATACAGCTCAAAGATGATCATATCTTGGTGGGCTTAAAAACCCTGGTTTAATCACCTTCCCTTTCCCCCTCTTCTCTTGAAGAGACCCAACCTGTATCCATCCCAGCCTTCACTGTGATCTGGGTAGTTCCAGAGTACAAGCCAGGATGGTGGTGCTCATGCATCTCAGAAGACTAACCGTGGTTACTAAACCAACTTCGGATCCTCATTTGATATGCCCTAACTAGTCATAGTTATCAGTGGCCTGCATTTAGGCAATCACACTAACGACAATTAGTTTAATTAAAACATGGCTTTGTGTAGCTATGCTTGTGTAGCTATGCTGGTTGCCAGTCATGAAGAAGGAACGAACTGTTTGGCAAGCTGTTCGGATATGTCCAAATGAAGTTGGATGTGTGCGTCTGCATAGTTATGACTGTTTTCATACGTAATAAGGCTTTCTTGCCGCCGCTGCTGTCGTCTGTCTGTTGCCTTTTTAAAGGATGCATAATAAAATGGGGGGGAATTCAGTTTGAGATTTTTGATCATGAATTTGTTAAAGGGGTTGCCCATGAATGGCATGACCTCTGAACTTAGCCTTTGAGTTCAATGGTATATTCTCAAGTAAGAATACCCATGTACCTGGAAGTCCCACTGAAATTAGTTGGACTTATTTCCAACTAGACATGTAGTGGATTGGACTGCAAGCTGCACAGGCTTAACAAATAAGGATGGATGCAAAATTTGTTGATTGGTTATATGTAACGTGAGATGTTCTGTTTGTATGTCTGGATTTGAATGACCCCTGTGTTCAGCAGATGCTAAGAGCAGAAGGAACAGCTTTGGCACTGTCTAACTCAGTGTCTGAGATGAAGCTGTAACAGGATTCTTTATAGAAGCTGTGGCAGGGCCCCTCGCTCCAAGGGAGGCAAGGCTTGCTATGGCTTATGCAAGGAAAGCTCCTGCGTGCCACTGGACCTGCAGTCGCTGCTGACTTCAAAGCTGGGAGAGGAGATTCCTTAGTCATTCCACAATAAATCAAATAAATCAGGTAACTAGAAGGAGCAAGGGAAGGCAACAGGAAGCACAGAGGCTGTAGATTAGAAATCATAAGGATGCATTCCTGAGTGAGAGACGTGTGAGTCTGCTGCTGCCAAATCAACAGAGTCTTCTGGCACCTTGAAGACTAATGAGCCCGGCATTGGGTCATGAAAGCTGACACCACAATAAATTTGTTACATCTTTAAGGTGCCATAAGGCTGTTTGTCATAAGGGTATGTGTTAAGGCCCCTTCATTCCTTCTCTATAAGCTTCTGACCTTTTGTCCAAGGACTCAAATATAGATACCAAAAATATTTTGAGTGGAGGTCCTAAATGGAAATTCCATCGGTTCTGCTAAATCCAGGTCCTGAAGCAATTGGTGACCCGTTTCTTCATCTGTTGCAGGGTATATTTTTCCTTGGTGACGAACTGTGAGTCTTCCTGGGGTGCTCCAGCAATATTTTATATTTTCTTCCCTGAGTCTTTGAGTTGTTGGTTTCAATTTCTGGTGAATTTGTACAGCTTCTCCAGGCAAGTCTGGGAAAACTAAGATTTGCAGCTGCTGATACATTAGGTATCTGTTTTCCCGGGCAATTTTTATAATTTCTGTTTTTATCTGGATATCTGCAAAGGTAACTAGTATATCTCTCGGGAATTTCCGTGTTGCTACATTTGGAGTTCCCATTCTGTAAGCTTTTAACAGGGCTGGAAATACGCCTTCATCCAATTTTAATATTGATGCCAACCATGTTGCCATAATTTTTAAAAGATTTGGTGTTTCTTCAGGGTCCTCCTGGAAGCCGTGAAACTTAAGATTCAGTTTCCTTGCAGATGTTTCTAGGGTCAGAACTCTCTCTTTTATTTCCTGTTGTTCCTTCTGAATTGTCTGAGTCTGTTTTTGGTTTGTTTGTCCCAGTTGGTGTGCTGTCTCCGCTATTGTTGCAGCAGATTCCAAAGCCTTTGTTAAGTCGTTTATCTGAGTCATCATTGGTTGCATAAGTTCGTTAAGTTTTTGAGTTAAATTGTCTGTTATAGATTGTTCCATAGTCTTTAGTGCTGAATTTAAAACAGCTTGCAGTGTTTTAATAGTAACTAAATCGTCCGGGAGTTCTTTTTTTAGTTTCATTTCTCCCCCGGTCGCCATTTTGGATTCTATTTGAGCTCCGGTTTTCCCCGATGCACTCGCCCAATTCTGGGGAAGGGAGCGGTTTTGGAGAGCGTTTTTGGCTTCAAATTGAGTGAGTTTCTTTTCCCCAGGTTTTTTCATGCTGTGTGGGGTTTTTGGTGAAGTTGGTTCTTGCTCCGTGCTTTCGAAGGGTGGGAAAGTGCAGGAGGAATCGGTTCAGGCGTCCACCGTTCTCGGACCTGACGCCACGCCCCATGTGGAGTTGTTTGCTGAAGCTTCCTGCTCAGAAACCCACCTTCAAGGGTGAAGTAGACTGTAACCAGAAACAGGGCTTTTTCATTGGTGCCACCTTGTCTAGGGAATGCCTTACCCACTTGAGGCTCACCTGGTGTCTGCTGCCTTAACTCTCCTTTAGGTGCCAGGCCAAAGCATGTCTGTTTAGATAGGCTTTTTAATTAGGGGACTGACCTTTTAAAAATATTGCTATGTTAATTATTTTAGGCTGGTGAATGTTTTATCATATTTTGTAAAACATTGTAGCTAAATTTGTAATGGCTGTTATTTTTTTTTAAATGATTTTTATTTTTATTATTTTATCATGTTTTATTTTGTAAATTGCCTCAGACAGGTTCTCCAGAGATGCAGCATGCACATTTTCTGAATGAATCAGCCATGAAGCTTGCTGATTGGCTGTAGGCAAGTAATTTCCTCCCAACTTAATCTACCTCGCAAGGCTGTTATAAGAAGTCAGAAGAAAATGCTGCCCTGAGCTCTTCAGAAGAATAGGAAATAAATGAGATTAGAAATGCAAAATATTAATATATTTCCTTTTTCTAAAAGACATCACAAAATACTAGTGTGAAGGGTGGACAAGACACACGGCAATGGAGGGCGTGATATTATTATGCAGTGTGTTTCCCTTCCTGTTCCACATTATTGGCTGACACAAATAACAGCCAGTAGTGGGGTGGGCAAACATGTAATGATGTCACATCATGAATTACATTACAGGGAAAACTTGACATGGAGTTGCCATTTTCAGTAGCAGATCCACATTTGTCCTCAGATCCAATTGTACCCTAGTCATGTGGTGGTGGCCATGGACAGTGCTGGTCCCGCTGAGTTTAATGAGATACATTCCCACTAAGTTTAATGAGATACATTCCCCCCCCCCCCCACTACAGTGCTCAGAGGACTGTGGCCTGCAGTGGATGGTATGCTACTTCTAGAAAAGAATTTCTGGCACTTGGGAAAGTTGACAGCTCCCCTGTTATCATTTGACTTTTTGGGGCAACTGTACTGTCCCCACATCTCTGTGGTGGGCTGCCAAATGTGTGTCTGCTTTTTGAACTTAGCCTCCTTCCATCCACTTAGCCTCCTTCCCAGAACTGAGTTGCACCAGCCATCAGTTCAGTGGGAGAGTACATGTAGGTTGAGGAGAAGGAATAATAATTGCTTGGTTAGCTGTATAACCCTAATTTTAAAAACCATTTTTCAAACTTCTCATATGAATCATAAAAAGTGTTGGTTTAGGAATCTGGAGACCTGAGTTCAAATTCCCCTTCTGTTGATAAGCTCACTGGGTCACCTTGGGACAGTCACCATATCAATGTGATGTGCCTCATTGGGTTGCTGTGAGGATAAAATGGGGTGGAAAGCAGAGAGCTAGCCGAAGAACATAAGCGGTCCATCTAGTCCACCATCCTTTTTCATACTAGCCAGTCAACAAGGCATAGTGGCCAAGCTTATGACAATGCCTCTTGATATTCAGCATTCCTTAGAGCAAGGGTGAGATAGAAAGATAATGATTACATTGGCCACTTCTGGTTTTTAAAAAACCCTACTTTGGTGAATGGTGAATTGTTTATATTCTGAGTTCTACCAGTACATTTAGGACAACGTATATAATTACCTGGGGGCCGTGGTGGCTCAGCGGTTAAGACACTGAACTGCAGACTGGAAGGTTGGTAGTTCGGCAGTTCAAGACCCGAGTGCCGCATGACGGAGTGAGCTCCCATCTCTGGTCCCAGCTCCCGCCAACCTAGCAGTTCGAAAGCAAGAAACTGCAAGTAGATAAATAGGTACCACTTCGGTGGGAAGGTAACAGCGTTCCGTGTGCCTTGGCATCCAGTCATGCCAGCCACATGACCATGGAAATGTCTTCGGACAGTGCTGACTCTTTGGCTTGGAAATGGAGATGAGCACTGCAACCCTAGAGTCGGATTCGACTGGCTTTCGAGCAAGGGCAATCTTTACTATATATATCCACCTGTAATGGATATGCACAGCAAGTCTGTTGCTTCCATTTAACAGGATACTGTAGTCAGTCTAGTTCTCTGACATGTGTACCTATATGTTTTACGTGTTTGCAAATTCTTGCTTTTCACATTTGCATTTTTTAGGTTATACAAATCTTTGATGTACACCCAGAAAAGCAATACATGAATAGGCTTAAGATCATACCATTTACATAGAAGTAAGTTATACTGAGCTCAGTGATCCTTATTTCTAAGTAGCCATGTCATCTTAAGCAGGTTTACTCAGAATCCTACTTAGGTCAATTCAATGGGCCTCAATCCCAGGAAAGTGTTCTCAGAGTGGCACTGCAGGTATGCAAAGGCTTGCAACTTTAGTTCTCTCTTACTTTTCTCTGTCATCTGGTGGACCTTCACCCAAAGTCTGACATATCCAACATCAGATGTAACTAGGTTTTTATTATTTATATAACAAAATTAAACTTAAATAGGTATACAGACATACGAACAACAAGACACCTGAAGAAAAAAGCATCAGAGTAGCTTCTAAAATGTTTGGCCTTGATAATTCAGCTGATGTTGCTCTATAATAAAGACTGTCTGGATCACAGTCTCCAGATTTCAGCAAGCCTGCTGGGGTGTTCTGTGCCTTCTCCTTCTGCATTGATCCTGAGGAAGCCTCATCTGAATTTGGCTTTATCCCTAAGACAGACCAGTGGGGGCATTTCTGAGGGCTCTGGTGGTTAGTGACTCCGCCAGCAGATGAATCACCTTCTGAAGATGACTTTACAGGGTACAGTTTGTGAGAACAGATCCCAGTACTAATTTCTTTTTTTGAAAGTGGCGGTTTCTTCTGATCAGGACTGGATAGGGGACGACTCGGCTTCTCAGGAGGTGATTTATCCTTGGAGGCAAAAGAAATGGGATCTTCAGAATGGCTCCTGTCACGTAAAGGGATGTATAAGTCTTTGGGGTACTTTTTGGCAGGTGGAACTGGAAACACTTCCGTATGCTTTTTGGGAGACAAAGAAATATGTTTTTTGGGGGAGTGCTTTTTGGCAAGGGAAGAGCCCTTGTAGTGTCTTGTGGGAGATAAAGATGGAAGTTCCTTAGGGTGCCATTTGACCTTCACAGGGTGAAAAACAGAACTGAAAGACTGCTTGCAGAAAGGACATTTGGTTTTGGTTTCCAACAAGTCCTGTGTGCAGAGAAAGCAGAAACTATGTAAACAGGGGCTTAAGTACAGCATATTGTCAAAGGTTCCCAAACAGATAGGACATATGGAATGTAGAGATTCATGGGGTGGCTGTAGCTTCTCGGGCAAATCCTGTATGCGGCCTTTGGGTGAAGGCTGTTTGGGCCCTGTGATCTCCTCATCTAATGACATTAGGACCTATAAAAAAGAAGAGAGAAAGAGAGTTGCATCGGTACTAATCCTTCATGTTTCCACTGTTACAATTTTACAACAGAACTGTACAAGGCCACAAACAACAGTTCTGTGGAACAGGTTCAAAGTTGTAACATGACTCCCCACACACATATGATCCCCTCCCATACATGTAATCTCAGGAGATTGGGGAACCAAAATTAATCCCCCCAGGTTTGAGCCCTAGCCTTGTAAAGTTCTGTTATTATTGGCCCTGGAAAATTTGGTTGCCCAAAACAAATGTTTTAAAGGTTGCGCCATGCAAACTGTTACGATTGGCCACTGCCTGCTCATGTACATCCTCTCTGGTGGCTCCCACCTTGTGGAATGGTCTACCTGAGGAGATCAGGGATACTCCCACAGTACTATCATTCTTCAAAATGGGCAAAATGTAAATGTTTAGGAGGGCATTCTTGTAATGAAACTAATTAATAGTGGGACAGAATGGTCCAAAAGGGCACTATCATATGGGAGTCGATACTGCATGCTTGTCATCTCGTATTCTGCATTACAGTTTGTTGTTCACATTGTCAGATTGTCAGATTATAGAGATCAGTAACCCTGGCGGAAATAGTAGCTTTGGAGGGTGGGCTCAATGGAATCAGATTCTGGCTGAGGTCTCTCCCCTCCCTTCCTAGACTCCACCCTCTAATCTCCAGTAATTGCCCAGCGTAGAGTTGGCATCCCTAATCCAAACCTTTGCTCCAGGTTCTTGCCCCAATTTGCCTGTGGGGCTGTTCAGAAGTCTCCAATGATGCTGTCCCACCAAGGGCTTCTTTCTCCTGGTCCTCAAGCCTTACTTCTGATCCCACGACACTGTCCTTTGGGGGCAGGGCCTGAACCTCAGCATTGGACCCTTCCACTCTCTCAGTCCCTCCCCCTCCTGCTAATGCTCCCTGCTCTGGGGGTTGCCCCTCTGGCCTCCCTTGCTTGTGGCATCCTATTCTGGCTGTGGGCCTCACCCAGGCTTTTCTCCTGCCCGCCAAGTCTGTTTTAGCCATCGGGTTGCCAACCTCCAGTTGGGGCCTGGAGATCTCCCGCTTGTACAACTGATCTCCAGCTGACAGAGATCAGTTCCCCTGGAGAAAATGGCTGCTTTGAATGGTGGACTCTATGGAATTGTACCATGCTGAGGCCCCTCTCCTCCCCAAACCCCACCCTCTCCCGGATCCACCCCCAAAGTCTCCAGGTATTTTCCAACCCAGACCTGGCAACCCTATTCAGCCATGGTGCTTTGCCTGGTCCCTCAGGCTTCCCTGCCATCACCCACTTCTTCAGCCCGGGCCTCAGCCTCTGATCTGCCCCCCCCCCTCGCTGTCTGCTGGCTGGTGGTTTTTAAAGCCCTTGTCCAGCAGGACAGGCCTCACTTTCCCGCCAGTGGTGCACTGCTTCCAGCTCAGCCATTTTTATCTTTGGCTGGGCCATGAGAGACTTCCTGCCATCATTTGGGTCCCGTGGGGCTGTCCCGCTGCAGCTCAGGTCTTGTGGGGTCATACTAATGGCAACACATACACTGTATAATCACACCAATGCTCTCATTGTTCAATTTTGTATTCCAGGTGCTATAGAATTATTCATTCTATGTCCTATATTATGTGATTATATTTTTTTCTCTTTCTGTACTCTGTAATCTGCCTTGAGTCTCAGTGAGAAAGCCAGTGCTATACATAAACCAAATAAATACTTAACAAATCACTGTCTGTCTATTAGTGTCCTGCCCTTCTTTCAAGGAGCTGAGATCAGCATGCTTGGTTCTTCCTTCCCTATTTTATCCATTCAACAAACCTGTGCAGCAGGTTTTGCTGAGAGTGTTTGACTGGCCCAGCATATCAGAGTGGAGATTTGCATCATGGTCTCTCAAATCCTAGTCTAACCACCGCACTGGCTTTCCCACCTGTGATTTCCTTATTCCAAATGGAAAGGGTGAGGATGAAAGAGAATGGTATGCCTAAAATCACCTAGTGCTTTCAAGACTAAAGCTTTGAACCAGAAGCTTCAATTCAGTTTCTCAATTACTTATGCTATTCAGTATCACTCAAATAGAAACACAGGGCAAATTTGTTTGAACAAACCACCTAAGAAATGTGGAGGGAAGCCAAACTTTAAAAAAAACAAAAAACCCTTTGACAAGACCTCTGAAATTTCTCCAAGGACGAGATCCCTAAAAAGAAAGATTGTCTGAAGAGTTAAATTACAAATCAGGAAAACTATCTCAAGGCCGAAGGTGCTATGAAGGAGATAATTCTCGTTCAACTTAAAAATAAAATAAAACAATCTGTGCCCGTTCCACTTGCAAAAACCTGGTTAGGAAGGACCAACAGATGATTCAGTGGATGAATCAGCCCCTTCGTTTGGTCGGGGATGAAGGGAGAAGTCCAAGGTTCTAGTAGGTGACAGTTAGTGAGAGTTGCAACTGTCACTCTAGCTGAAAGTTGCCAATTGGCTACTTTTTGATGGACAGGGGGCACAGGGTTTCGACAGCTGTCATGTAAACAGAAATTAAAGACTAACATGGCTACCCTCTGAAGAAATCAGAGAGGTGTAGTTTTCCCCAGCACTGTATTTCTATACCAGAAGACTATACAGCCTTTCAGGCATTTGTTCAACAGACTCTGTCCCTAAAAAGACATGCCCTAGTCCAGTATAAACAAAACTTTTATAGGAAGAGCCATAGAGGGTCCTTCTGAGCTGGTGTGGATGTGAAGAGCCATGGTATGATACTGGTTCATATTTTGCATGTCTCAAAAACTTTCCAGTGGCCACTAAGTGATCCTGTCAGCCTTCCCCATCTGCAGCAATGCTGTCCTACCTTACAGGGTTAGAAGAAGCTGTAATATGTGAAGCACTTAAGTCATTCTTCAGTTTTTCAGGACATCCAAATGCAAGTGCCTGTGCGAATGAGAATTTGTTACTTCTCCTCAAATCAGGATTCAGAACCCAGATTGACCCTAGTTTAGAAGAACTTTAGAAGTTCATCATGACATCTGAATGTTTCCAATGCTACAGGGTTTGGCAATCTCATAGGACGGGGTAGGTAAATCTGTGAGGTCTATCCAATCAGTGCTTTCCTTCAGTCTGTTCAGTGCTATGCCATGCAGTTCCTAATTTGCACACTCCTCATTTTGAGAGAAAAAGTAGACACAAACATACAGCAGTGACAAGGTAGGGTTTCAACATGCAAACAAGAAACTGAAAACTGCAACAATCTTTACATGCTCCAATTCCAGAACTAATGTTATAAATCCTCCCGATTAAACTAGATTTAAGGAAGACTGGGATGCAGTAGAGTACCAAATTCTGGAATGGAACAGGGGAAATAATCTCTTCAGTACTCATCTGTGTATGTAATCAGGTATAGTTTAGGATATATCAAATCAAGAGATACTTATTTTTTCACTTATGTGAATCTGTTATTATTTATATGATGGTGGGAAACGTACTCCTTTGGCAAAATACATATAATGAATTAATTACCAACATCTCTGTGGCCATACATAAGATGTTCTCCTCTGGAAAATAGTAGCAGCCATGGAATTTCATGGGAAACATATTTGCTCAATGGGGGAGCTAAACCAGCTAAGGAAATTAATGCATATTATATGCTTACTTCCCCAGGGTGGCTATGCTGATCTGAAACATACACCCCATACACCCATGTTCACTTAATAAAAACCAAGAGAAATGTTCTGATTTGTAATGATTATGCTGTTATAGATGTTTGGACCATTGTGCAGAAGTTATGGACCTAACACAGGAGGTGGCAGGAAGAAATGAGGGATCCTTAAAATCGATTTGCTGGACATAGCTAAGTATTACAGGAGGATTTTCATTTACTTCTGTGTATAGGAAATTAATCAAGGAGGCAATCAAAAATTTTAATTCTCTGGGACATGGGTTCACACCTTACTGAGCCTGCATGCAGGCACTTCAGAAATTCTAAAACAGATTAAGTGGGCACCACCACAAAATGGCTGCCAGTTTGGTGATGTTGACCAAACCTGAGGATACTTAAATTCAGTGACTGGACAAAACAGATCCTTCTACAAACCTGAAAAACACCCCAGGTTTGCAGAAAAATCCGGAAAAAAATACATTGGGGTTAAAAAGTACCCCAAAGTGATAAAAAGGAGTGCTTGTAGTTTGAAGAAATGGATTCCTTTAGTTGCTGTTGCTAGGCAACCACAGCATTCCAAGCTTTTTTTCTTGGAGTAAAAGTCAGGGAAAGAGGACAGGGCCCTTTCCAGGCCTATTTTGGGCTTTGAGGGAGGACTGATCAGAGCCAGGCCTAGCAGCAACCACTGGGTAACTTGATATCGCCTGACTTGCTTGACTCACCTAGGCCTGACTTAGGGTTGCCAAGTCTGGGTTGAAAAATACCTGGAGACTTTGGGGGTGGAGCCAGGAGGGCGGGGTTTGGGGAGGGGAGGGGCCTCAGCATAGTACAATGCCATCGAGTCCACCCTTCAAAGCAGCCATTTTCTCCAGGGGAGCTGATCTCTGTCAACTGGAGATCAGTTGTAAAAGCGGGAGATCCCCAGGCCCCACCTGGAGGCTGGCAACCCTAGCCTGACTGCTTGCTCCTGTTCAACAGCAGCCACTCTATGAAAGCCACTGTGTTGTAGCAGTTAGAGATTCTGAGTAGGGTCTGAGCGACACAGCTTCAAATCCCAGAAAAATCAAACTGAATGTGAAGTACCATATTTGATGTCCCAATTTAGATTAAAAATTGAGCAAAAAAACCCCCAAACACTTTTCTTTTTCATTGTTAGGTAAAGGTAAAGGTTTCCCTTGCTCGAAAGCCAGTCGAATCTGACTCTAGGGATGTGGTGCTCATCTCCATTTCCAAGCCGAAGAGCCAGCACTGTCCAAAGACGTTTCCGTGGTCAAGTGGCCAGCATGACTAGATGCTGAGGTGTACAGAACGCTGTTACCTTCCCAGTGAAGCGGTACCTATTTATCTACTTGCAATTTCTTGCTTTTGAACTGCTAGGTTGGCAGGATTTTCATTCTTAGGAGCATATATACCCTAAAGCACCAGCTTCTTTAAAATATATATGAGGAACCCTGCTGGATCACACTGAAAGTCCATCTAATCTAGCATCCACTGCCAAGCAAATGACTCTAGGAATCCCACAGGCTAGGTATGAATGCAATTCACTACATTAATTATATGTTGTATAAAGAAACATTAAACAATGTAGTACTTGTAAGGTTCCTCCAAGGGTATTATTCACTTTTCAAAATTCTCTCATGTGGCTCCCTAATGAACCTTGGCGTGTATTGACCAGTCAGTGGGGATGAAAAAAAAAAACTAGTGGTTGGATGCAGTCAGCTTTTCTGCTGGTAAAGCAGAGAGGAGCCGTTAAAAAAGTTATGCTGGTGATCATCAGACCCATATGGACAAAAGCTGTAGTAAGGAAGGGAATTAGGTAACATTAAGTTAAAAAGCTAGCTGGATCCAAATTTTCACAATACACATAAAACGGGTGGGGGGAGAGAGAGTGGCTAAGGCTACAACAGTGTCTGTCAACATTCTCAAAGTCTTTGTGGAGAAATGACACCTTGTACCAAACATCTGGACAATGCTAGGCAGGGTTAATTGACACCAGACAGAACCTTAACTCTGACTTCTTACTCGTTTGTAAACCTAGACTCACTGCAGTAAAGGTCTTTGAGGGTCAAAGGAGATTTAGAGAAATGATAGAATGATAGGTGCCATATGGTTTTCAAATGTAAAATGGAGAACAGGGGACATGGTGGCAGAACAGCACTGGTGGTAAATCACTTGTGGCTTCATTTAAATGGAAATTTGTGGACTAAAGCTTTCATTTCCCCCCCTACAGCTGTACAACATTGATTATGAAACAAATAATTTAAAATCAGCAGTAGAATTCATGATTGGTTCAGGTGGATCTAGTTCAGATGTCTGATTTGTACACAATGTCTAAGTAACAGATTTTGGATTGAAGGATACAATTTTGGATTTACAGTGTCCTCAGGGGAGTCAACATCTAATGCAGATGGATCCTCACAAAGATCAGTACACAACTACTTTCACAAAGACCCTAGAAACAAACAGCTCGTCCCAGTGGTCTGATTCGAAATCCTGTTTGACTACATGTTAACCAAGAAAATTCCTCTATTAAGGTGCTCTCTTGGATTATTGCAGGGTGGTCCAGTAAAATTACTGACATCTCTTTCATTGAAGATATTACTAAATTTGATGTCATCCTTGCCACAAAACTTGGTCTCAAGAAGAACTGGTTATTACTGGCCTTGCTGCATACTCGCTTAAAGCGATTTGTAGTGTCAAAGGAGGCAGATGCAGAGGTGAGCTGGGAATTTGTGTCTACCAAGTTACGGGCATCAATTATCAATCTTGAATCATTACCCTCTTATGCACATGGACTGATTTAAGCCAAGGCTGTTTTTTATTATTAATGTTTCTCTTCCTCCCTTGTGTCAGCAATTACTGGTAAAGGAACAATGGTCCAAACTTGACGAGGATATAAGTAATTTAATGTTCTTGTGTCCAGAAGCCTCTCTTGTGATAGCAAGAGATATTAATGCACAAATAGTTCAAAACAGTGAGGCTATGTACTCCCATTTCCACGATTTCCCCCCAGAGGTTGATGATGCCCAACCCCTTCCTATCAGGCATTCAAAGGATCATGGCTGCAGTTTCTCAGGGCTTTGCCTTATGTGCATGACTCACGGGCTTGTCAGTTCTGTTAAATGGGGGGAACATGGGAGATAATCTTGGGGAATTTACGTTTTTATCTAATTATGGGGCTTCTACAGTTGACTATATTATGCTTTCATATAACTTGTTTGACTTAGCTTTGAGTTTCCAGGTTGAGGGTTGTGTTGAAAGTGAGCGTTTGCCTGGTTTAAAATTCCCTGGTCAAAATGTATATGTAGATCATGAATCTTTACTATTAGTCTCTACTGAAATAAGGGCCTCACGTATTAAGTGGTCCATGAAACTTGCAAACTCTCTGTCAGAGTTTCTTGATTCTGAGCCCTGTACTCGATATCATATCTTCTTAATAACTGCTGACACAGTAGAAGTGGCATTAAAAGTGTATAAAGATCTGATTCAATTTTTGCAGAACTTTTTGATATACAAAGATACTAGCAAAGGTCATGCCTCCTCTCACAATTCCAAGTCCAAGCCTGATAGGGAATACATTGCAGTCCAACACCTTTTAGTAGAGCAATACAGATGATATAGGGAACAGAATCAGCCAAGACTCCCGCCAGAATGGTCTGAGTTGGAAAGGAAATGTAAAGTTTTAATCAAAAGGAAAAAATTGCAGGCCCAGAGGGAAGTTTGGCAGAAGTTAATAGTAGCATCAGAGATAAATGATTCAGCCTTCTTTTGGAGGATTGTGATTGAGAGGGGGGTTTAAATAACCATCCAGCTGTTTTAGACTCTTGTATACTTATGAATTCATGGGAAGTGTATTTCTGAGATATTTTTGCAGTGAGCCAGAAATGCCCATGGGCCGCTGTGGATAGCTTAGATGGGATACCTAAGTGGCCACCTGTATCTACTAGAGAAATTACCAGTCTTGTTCAGTGCCTGAAATCAAGCAAAGCCCCAGGTGTCAACAATATTACTGTAGATCTATTAAAAGCAAATCTGGACTAATGCAGCTCTTGCTGGATTATTCACTTGGATCAATCTCACAGCCTGTATTCCAAAGTACTGGGGCATGGCTATTGTCACTTACACTGTACAGTCTGCCTTGAATCTCAGTGAGAAAGATGGGCTACAATTAAAGTTATTTAATTAATTAATTAATCTCACATGTCCTTCAATAACATCAAGAAAACTTCTATACTGAGCTGTGGATAACAGGCATATTTAGTGGGTTTAATAAATGAAAGCTACCTACTGGTTGTTAGAAAGAAAAGCTATCTTCAGTAGGGTTCCCCCCCATTTTTTTCAGTAGTACACACCCTGGGGGGGGGAAGGAAGCTGCAGCTGCTGGGCATTACCCCTCCTTGCCCTGGAGCTGGAGGGGCGTTGAGGCTGCCTTAGGAGTTCTAAGGAGTTCCACCAATTAAATCCAAGTTAATTTACTTGGCTTTGATTTAATTGGCTGGTGGCCCCCCTTGAGACCCCCTCCCCAAAAAATCATTAGCTACAGGGCCGCTGTAGACTATATTACTGCGGTCCGTTACTGTAAATATGCTCCTACTGTGTAATTGCTGCATTGTTCAGTATGTCATATTTAAATACTTATTTTTTTTGCATTTCTTTTAGCTTAATCTCAACTTTCTGCTTATTTTCAGATTTCTGCAGTCTAAACCAGGGTTGCCAACCTCCAGGTGGGGGTCTGGGGATCTCCTGCTATTACAGCTAATCTCCAGGCAACAGAGATCAGTTCCCCGGGGAGAAAATGGCTGCTTTTGAGGATGGGCTCTATGGCATTGTACCCTGCTTAAGTCCCGCCTCTCCCCAAACCCCGCCCTCCCCAGGCTCCACCCCCAAATCTCCTGGTATTTCCCCACTCAGAGCTGGCAACCTTACTCCAAACCCTATCACACTGCTTACTGCATGTCCCATCCTGCTGACTGTTTGATGTAATCCGCCTTGAGTCTCATGAGAAGGGTGGACTACAAATAATGTAAACAAATAAATCAATAAATAAATTCTAAGGTTGTCCCTGGGCTGGTGCTGCTGCTGCTAGCGCAGCTCACATAGCGCTATAGGCAGTGAGTCATTGGCTAATTGCCCTTTGGCTTGCACCTAAGCCTTGCACCTCTGGCAAGCTCAGGCTTCACATTATATAAAGTTGCCAGTGCCGGGTTTGAAATTTTGTGGGTGAGGTTTGGGGAGGGGAGAGACCTCATCAGGGTATAACGCCATAGGGTCTACCCTCCAAAGCAGCCATTTTCTCTAGCTGAACTGATCTCTGTTGCCTGAAGATCAGTTGCAATTCCATGAGATCACCAGCCACCACACAGAGGTTGGCAACCCTATATCACATACCTGCAAAGAGGAGAACGAGGCTGATGCTCAGCCAAAGGGTCTTATGCAGCTGACTCAGGTGTCCCCAACTGCCTCCCCCCAGTAAAACTTCAGTTGATTAACCTGCCCAAGGAGTTACTGAGGTACCGAAGATGATGCCCTCACAAACCAATTCAGTGTTCAAAACTTGAATATCAAACTTCCAAAGGTTTGGACAAAATGTCTGTAGGCAAAGAAGAAAAATATTGTCTGGGTATGGCGAGCAATATAGAGAGACCTTTGCTCACGAAACTCCTGGGGGACCGAGCCAGCTCTGTAATGGCTGAAACAGCATTTGGTTGCCTGCTTTTCCACAGACCGAGTAGTAAAGAACAAAGAACTGGCTTGTTCCCAGTCATGATAGAAGCCAGCCGTGAAAGCAGGAGGCCTTTCAGAACCATGACTGCTGAAACAGGCACCTTGGCCTTTTTGTCGTTTCCTAGACAAACCCTTTATTCCAGTACTACCAATTATGCACCTCAGAAATGTCTCTTCCAAAGAAACGCCCATTGATTGCCGAGTGGCTTTCTCCCTCAGCTCTTTCCATCGCTCCTTATCCCTCCTTGCTTGTTATTTTTTCATTTTCTTTTCTTTCTGTGTGCAAGCTTTATAAAGGCTTTGAAACATGTTGTTTCCAGATGTAGGCCCCAAGTGCCCTGTCAATAGCTTCCTGTTCTGTTAAGTTCAGAGCAGATGGAATTACACAAAACTTGGCTGAAAGAATCCAACCTTCCATCTCCTTAATTAAACCCTGAGATTGTACAGAGGCTACCCTATTTCTGGCTAAAATCCTTGTACGCTCCCACCCCCAATGCTGTAAATGAACAGCTCATTAAAACCATGACATACCCACTGATTAAGTGTTTGAAACCAGCATTTTGCTCTCAATAATTATGCCGCCAACCTTCCTAATTAATTCTGCAGCCTTGTAGAGCCGCCATTCAGGAGGGTGGAGTGTTTATGCCCTCGGTGAGTAAACAGTGGTTTGTTGTTGAGCATCGCACATTAGAGACTCTGAAGAACAGCAGGAAATTTGATCTGTGCTGGGCCCTTGAGCCTTTCTGTAATTTGTATAGGAGAAAACAGCAGTATGACCCAGGTAACAAAACTAATTTACGGAAATTTTGAAACAAAACTAATTTTGCTCTGCCAGACAAAAATGAGGGTTGGAATGTTTTGTGGGGGCCAAAATTCTATTGGTGGGAGCAACTGGTTTCCAAATAATAATCGTGCGACTGACAGGATCTTTGCTATAGGATTCTCTCCTTCTACCTACTTTCCAGCCTCCAACTTGGGTGCATATCACATTTCACAGGAACACTTGTGTCCGCTGGAACAATACCTGTTCACACATCAAACATTTCAGTTCGAGCCTTTATCTACTCACTGGATGGTGGGCAGGGGTTGTGGCTCAGTAGTAGAGCATCTGCTTTGCATGCAGTTCTCAGCTGTAATGTGCTGCGAGAGCTTCCCTTATGTTGGAATGGATCATGCCCTTGGGTTTTGTTTTTAATAACAATTTTCTGAGATGACTTTTGGACCTGGTTATAGGTGAAAAGATGGGACAAGCATTTTACAAATAAATATCTCCACATGTCTCTCTTCTTACAGACACACAGAATATGCTCAGGTTTGGATATTATTCCAGACAGAGGGATTTTCTGAGCTAGGGAGCAGCTTTTAAGAATGTTATGCTGTATAGCTTAGTTTTTAAACAGGCACCAATTTCAAATTACTTTAAATCCAAGTACTTTGGCCTGAAACTTTTGTACATCAGTCTTTCCAAATTACCACTGTTGTCCTCACATGAATATTAACTCGTTACTAATTCAGGCTTTCATTCACTGGCATTAGTTGGGGCTTTTTATTATGGAGGTTCTTTGAAAATAAGAAATTAAGTTTGGAAGACAAAACTATTTCATGGGTTAACTTGGCATCTTCCAAATGGGTTTTATATGGAACTTTTAAAAAGATTGTCCTGAGGGGAACAAGATCTCCACAAACCAAAGGGCTCAGAGTTCCCTCCTTTTGTAAGAACCTGGGCTTTCCCACAGGTAGTGATTACCAGAGCAATTCAGTTGAAATGCCTCAGGTCTGTATTGTTTATGCTACTCAGGCAGTTCAAAGATAAAAATTGACCCATGTAATGTTAGTGATTTTTAAAAAATTATTTTGAAGATGTCAGCTTTTGGGATCCTCAAATACGTGATACTTTAGGAGAGATCTGTAAGTTTTTCCTGCTCAATGTATATTTTTCCCTTTCTTAGTTCTACTTTTCTGTATTAATTACCAACTGTACTATCATACAAGTGAGTATGATCAGGGTGCAAACATTTGGGAAATGTGTATACATGTCTGTATGCCAATAAAGGTTGTGTATTGTATTGTATTGTATACATGTGAATAAAACATCCACATAACTTGAGAAATCAGTTCTTCGATCCACTTTTAAAGTGTATAGATAGGATGTTTTTCACATGTTTGGGAACCATCAGGATAACCTCTTTATTTCTTGAAGATAAAGGAAGGGACATATAACAAAGGCAAACATCTTTAAACTGGAAAAGACAATTTACTTTTGAACAGGAAAGTGGTATACAGTTGCTTGAATTTTGTGGAAGAACTTTCTAGTTTTTTGCTACTTTTTCAATGGCCTCCCTCTTGTAAATATACTCATGGATTTGTGCCCAGCTGTTTCCAGTAATTCTGTGAAGACAATCATACCCTATACAGTTGTAGACTGGGCCAAGATCATACCCGTGGGCTCCTGCTTTCTCTCCCAAATCTTCTAATGAGTCACAGGGAATAAAGACAAGAGATGGGTCTTCTATGATCTCTCCAGCTTCCCCTGTACCAGTTTCCTCCTCCTTCAAAGCTTAGTTTGGAAGATGATGGAGCCCACTGGCATGAAAGGCTGCAGGTGGCGACTTGACTAGTTATGAACTGAGCAGTATTTGGGTGCTTTTTTTGTTTGTTTCTGGCTCCCTTCGAACTGGTGTAGAATTTCCACACTGAGTTCCATATCTCCTCTAATTCCGCTCCTACTGTCTATCACTAAGCAAAATAAGTCAGTCGGAGAACACACACACATACCTTGAACTTGCATAGCGCCTTGAGTCTTCTTGAGATTAATGCTGTAAAATCACTATACATAAGTATGCAGACACAGAATCCAGTCTGCAGCTGCAATTAGAGGGCCAAATCAGCACAGCATTTGACCCGCTGGGGGTATCATTTTTACATAGCTCAATAAAATGTAATGAGGTACTTCTTGCTGGCCATTATAATAGTTTAATCCTCACTGAAAAAGTACTCTCCATACTAGTTTATTTAGATTTTCCATCCTAGGCATATAGGACTGTTCAAAATAATTTCTACAAAGAACATATTAAGTTCTACAATACTCTGAGTCCCCTTTCCTCAAGTATTGTTTTTTCTAGTTTTGAAGTAAAGCGGCAAAACAGCAACTTCCTGTGCAGACATGCCCTCAGACCAGACTTAACGGGGACTGATTTTCCTGTACTCAAACATTTCACTTTTTAAAAGGATCCAGTCCCCCTTTCCAGTTGCTTCAGTTTCAGTGCCCCAAATCTGGCTTCTGCCCTCATACGCCATGTTCTCTGCTTGTGACTTAAGTGTTTCAGCACTGTTTTCTTTCCTGAGTCAGGAAAGAAAGAGGCAGCCGGTTAGGATGTTCCACTCATCACAGTTTTTTAACTTTCAGTATTGTTTGCTTTCTTTCCACAGCTGCAGTTCAGTTGTGTCTGCCCATCCTCCTGGATTCAGACTCTGGCCACCAAATTCATTTTGTTTGCATGCACACAACCTCATCAGGCTTTTGGTGTTTCCAGACACTGGCAGAATTTGGCCACATCTTGCAAGTATGTGTTTGGCTGAACATAGATTTTGGTATGAATTTAACTGGCATCCTGGACTGGCAAAATATATAGAAAGATTAATCTGTTTTCTCTGTTTTCACATACAACATAAAATAATAACATTCTAATACCAAATCAAACAAATACCAGGATGTACATTTGACACTGTTACTACTACTCAGACACTTGCAATTAATGCAGTACCCTTAAAGAAAGAATTACACCATAAGCCAATAACAGTTCCATACCTATAATATAATGTATGTATTATAATACGAATAAAGTCTCTGAGTATTTGGGAAATACATCAAGCTGCGACACCCCCCCCCCCCAGTATAATAAACCACACTTCTGCAAAGTCATTATGAGGTGGGCTTAACTCATACTCACTAATCTGGTATGTAATTTTTTCCATTACATAAATCTCCCATATCTTCTGACACCATATTAGCCACAATTTATTGATAGATAGGAACTCTAGGTCTGGGGCAGGTGATGCTCTGTATTCTTGGTGCTTGTTGGGGGGGGGGGGGCAACAGTGGGAGGGCTTCTATTGCCCTGGCCCCACTGGTGGACCTCCTAATGGCACCTGGTATTTTTGGCCACTGTGTGACAGAGTGTTGGACTTGATGGGCCATTGGCCTGATCCAACATTGGCTTCTCTTATGTTCTTATAATGTGAGTGTAGGTGGATCTGGATACTTCCATGTCATAGCTATGGCAGATTTTGCTGCCTCAAAAAAGATTACTTTTTATTTTAAGACTACAAAGATCCAATCAGCTTTTCCACTGAAGAAAAGGGGAGGAGAGGACCCCCTCCTTTGATCACACAGAACCTCTATGTTGGGGATCATGATACCTGCATGGACAAGAGCTGTGTGGGCCAGGTGCTGTAGTAAAAAAGCAAACTGGGGGAGAAAAAGCTGGCTGGACCCAACCCAATACTATAAGCTAGTGGCAGAATGAATGACATTACCGGTTTCTGTGAATTAATGGAAGCCATCAGGACTTTACATTTATGTTTAGACTCTTCCTAATACTCCATTACCTTTGAGCTGATTTACAGTGTGTAGGCACTATATGTCGGTGTAAGTGAGTGATGCAAGCCTTGGGCTTGTATTCCTTGTAAAATGGTTAGTGTGAAATATACCAAGCTCTCCCCAAGTTACTCCTGGTAGTTTTCCATACACTATAAGCAGCATTTCGGGCAGCAGGCATGATGGGGCAGGCAGGGAAGTCAGCTTCCTTGAATAGAAATCTTTTTTTTTCCAGAGAAATTCTAGGCAGGGACCAAATTATAAATTGTCACCATATGTGACAAAGAAAGCTTAAGGCCTTATTTTAAAATAGCAATTGCAGAGGATGGTAACATTAGCAATGGTGTTTCAGCATAAAGCAACCTCCGTTTTTTTGAATTGGAAACTAGGCATGGACAGGAACCGGCTCACAAATTAAAGTTAGTGATGAGTTTTGGCTGGTTCGTGGTTTGCAAGCCACAGGTCAACCGGCACAAACTTTCCATGAAGTGTCAAGAAGTTCATGAGCAGTTTGTGCAGTTCGTGAATGGTTACATTTCAAGACAGACTGTCTTTGCTCACTCAAAATGTTTATTGAACTTCTTGTCAGTCTCAAGATGCCCTCCCTCTTTGCCAGCATTCCTTTGAGTTCCCTTCCCATTTTCTTGCACAGAGTTTGCAAAATTCTTATGCTTGGATTTATGACTCTGTGCTTTGAGATCAGTCCTTTTAAGTTTGCAGTGCCAGTAGCCCTGGGTTCTACTGGGTACTCTGTGATTGCAGTGGTACTGCTGGGCAGTCAATACATTGTACTGGTTCTGCTGGGCTTGCAAAAATACCCCCCTTACTTGGATTGTGACTGAGCTGACATTGCCACATTGGCACTGGGTTACTGCTGGACACTCTTTGATTGCACTGGTACTGCTGGGCACTCTGAACATTGCACTGGTTCTGCTGGGCTTGCAAAAATGCCCCCCACCTTCAGTTTCTGTTGCAGAGATTCTCTGGGACTTTGATTCTGTTCTGCTGGGCTTCTATTGCCCTTGCTTTGGGTTTTTCTTTCATCCATTAGAAACAATGGAGAACGGGGGCACCTTTGGGGGGGCTGTATCTTGGACCCCATAAATCCAATCCTCATCAAACTTGGTGGCAGGTAGAGGAGAGTCAGATGGAGATCCCCCATGAGCTTGGTGTCTCTAGCATGCATGGGGGGTGTTTGGGGACTAAACGTATGTGGCAATTCATGGCTCATGAGCCGGGCATGCCACAAACCATGAACTGAAATAAACCACATTTTCCTGGTTTGTGCCCATCCTGAGTTGCAACTTCTCTCTCTATCTCCCCTTCCATTCTTTCTTAATAACTCTGGGTCTATTGACAAAGTCTGGGTACAAAGAAGAAACTGAAGTGATTTTTAAAAAATCCCTTTTCAGTCCTTTATGTTGAAGGCTTGTTTTGGGGTCAGCACACAGTGCCAATAAACTGTTCTATACTGTTACTGGAATTCAGTAATTACTAAATACCCTACAGGGTTTCTCTACTATAATGTATTTGTTAACATTTGGGGAGATAGGAGTTAAAAGGTGTTAAAGAAAACAAGTTTTTATTATTTTTGTTCTTATTCAGGGCCAGTTGTAATATAGAAGCAAAGTCTGGTACTGTAATTCTATGCAGACTTACTCTAGTCTAAGGGCACTTATTTCAATGAGCTTAGACTGCAGTAACTTTGCACAGGATTGCACTGAAAATAACCAGTGCAAAAAAGATAGTACGCTAACTATTACACTGCAAATGAAAAGAGAATAAAGGACAGATGGGGCCCCAAAACATTCAAGTAGTCAGGGGAAATGTTTCACATTAATTATAAGTACTAACCCTGCCCTCGCCAGCACTTTATTGATATATGTTCCACAATAATGGTTAATTGTGTTGTCTTGTGATTTCTTTTTAAACAAATACAATTAAGTATTTTTATTTATTTATTTATTTATTTATTATATTTATATCCTGCCTTGCCAGCGGACCGGCTCAAGGCAGCTAACAGACATAAAAACACCATAAGGTTTACAATATAAAATCAACAATCTAAGCTAAAAACATTACTGGACGGAAGATACCAGTCTTTCGCCTGCAAGGAGTCCTATAGGTACTACAGTCAGTTGGAGTTAAAAATTCCGTGACGGGCTCGGTAAACCCCGTGCTTCTACTCCTCCACATTTTCAGGCCCTGGCGCAGCCGGCCGCTGAGGTCGCAGGTTCTCTAACAGTCCACAGCTCCAAAACTCTTCTACAACTCTTCCACTCCCAGGTATAGTCGTAATGTAAAATTGTCTTGAGAGTGTATGTGTATTAAGTGCTATCAAGTCGCTTCCAACTTTTGGTGATCCTATGAATTAATGGCCTCCAAAACATTCTGTTGTCAACAGCCTTGCTCGGGTCCTGCAAACTGAGGGCCATGGCTTCCTTCTCATGTTGGATTTTCCTCTTTTTCTGCTGTCTTCAACATTGCCTAGCATTATTTCCTTTTCCAGTGACTCTTGCCTTTTCATGATGTGACCAAACTTTGATAGCCTCAGGCTGTGGCCACACGAGTGAGATAATCCGGTGGGGAAGCAAGGCTATTTTCTCCGGAGCAATTTGCCCTGCAGTTGTGTGATCACACAGGTCTGTGGACCTGCCAGTGCAACTCGCTGCTGTGTGATCAGATGCAACTGTGGGTGAGTTAATTTTTTTTGTGTGGTTGGTTTCCGATTTGCTTAAATAGGAGGACTGATGAATCGCTTCTCCACCCTTTCGATGATGCGCACACTGAGAAGGGGGGGGAACAACAGCATGATATCAGGATAGCCTGATCAGACTATCCCCAATGCCACAAGTTTGCGCTGGCGCAATCACATGAGGAAAGTCTGGCTGTGGCCCGCAGCAAACCGTTTGATACTGGAGTTTAACTAGTGGTTTTTTACTCCACTTCCCTGGCGGAGCAAAACGGCTTGCAACAGTTTGACAACAGTTGTGGGACACTTCCCTGATGTGCTGGTATGATCACGCTGCTTTGATCCACTGGTGAATCATCCCTCTTGCGTGGCTAATGGGTGTGTATGATCGCGCCCTCAGTTTAGTAATTTTAGCTTCTAGGGAGAATTCAGGTTTTATTTGATCTAGAATCCACTTATTTGTCTTTTTGGCAGTCCATGGTATCTATAAAACTCTCTTCTAACAGCACATTTCAAATGAATCAACTTCCTTCCTGTCAGCTTTCTTCATTGTCCAACTTTTACACCCATACATAGCAATGGGAAATATTGTGGTATGAATTATCTTGATCTTGGTCACCAGCAATGCATCCTTTCACTTAAGAATCTTTTCTTGCTTTTTCATGGTTGTCCTTTCCAGTCTCAGTCTTCTTCTGATTTCTTGGTTGCTTTTGGTTGATGATGGAGCCAAGGAATAGAAAATCCTGAACAATTTCCATTTCTTCGTCAGTCATGTAATTCCCCACTACTCATTACTTTTATCTTCTTGATATTCAGCTGTACTCCTGCTTTGGCACTTTCTGCTTTAAACACCAGCTGTTTTTCTTCCAAAACCCTTTTTGCAAAACAAAGATAATAAAGAATACAGAAAGGAAAAAACGATTACATAAAATAATTATATATATCAAAAGTTGATTAAATATAACAAAATATATGAAATAGAAAATATTTCTCCCACACACACCTTGCATTACATTGAAATGTTTTCAGATCACTGTTTATTAAATATTATAAAACTTACTTCTGTTGGGATGCATTTATAGTCAACATATTACATTTGGAATTTCATAACTAATCTGTTTTTCAACTTAATTATTAATTAATTAATGTTGCTGCATAAATACTGCATATTTTTGCCATTTCTGCATAGTCACTATTACTTTTGGCAAATAGGTAATATAACAAAATTACAGAAGGGAGAATTATTGTGTATCTTGTAGTAGAAAATAAAAAATGTTTCTCTTCAAAACCCACTTCCTTACACACATTTATATTCAATATGTTACATTTAACATATTTTTATTCTTCTTCATTGCAATACAGTTGTATACAGTATTTTAGACTAGTTCTCATTCTAAATTTTACTTCTGTTTGCACAGTACACACTCCATCTCTCCTCAAACTTTGATAACTGATCTGTTTCTCAAATAAGTTATTAATTTTGCCATCACTACATATTTAGCAAAGTTTATTTTCCCATTCTTCTAAGCATGGATGGACATCTACTTTCCATTTTGCTGTGTAGATAATTCTAGCCACCGTCACTATATTTTTGAATACTTCTTCTAAGATTTTTGGCAAATTATTGGGCAGTATACCTAGTGGAATATTCTTGGCTTCCATGGAGAATTTAAACTTTAATATATTCTGCATTTCTCCATGTATTTCCTTCTAATATCTTTTTGCTTTTTTACATGTCCACCACATATGGAAAAAAGTTCTGTCTGTGTCTTGACATTTCCAACATTTTCCTTTGTAGTTTTTATTTGCTTTCTCAATTTCCTTTGGAGTTATATACCATCTAAAACATTTTGTACCAATTTTCTCTTATTGCCTCGTTGGCTGTAAACTTGATATCTTTTCCCCATAGCCATTCCCATTGATGCATGTCTTCTGAAATTCTCTCGAATGCTTCTTGTTCTAATTTATGGTCTCTTGTTCTAATTGAATTCTCTTGTTCTAATTTATGTTAACTTTGTTGTAAGATTTTGAGCATCACTTTACTCACGTGAGAAATTAAAGCAATGGTCTGTTAGTTGCTGCAGTCTTTGACATCTCCTTTTTTCAGAATCAAAATGTAGATTGAGCATATCCAGCCTATGGGCCATAGCTTGGAATAGCTCTACTGATATCCCATCTACTCCTGGTGATTTATTTCTTCCAATCGCTCTCAGTTAAGCTTTCACTTTGCTTTATAAAAATGTATGTTCCTTGTCAACAGTTTCTTCATGGAAGGAATCTGTCATCCTTTTATTGGTTCTGTATAGATTTTTTGGGTATTGTTCCCATGTTTTCTTAATTTTGTCCTGTTCAGTTAATGTATTTCCATGTTCATCTTTCAGCATGCCTAACTGTGATTTAAATTTTCCTTTCATTTCTTGGATCTCGTGGAACAGATCTCTTGTTCTTCCTTTTTTTGTTGTTCTCTTCCATTTCTTCACACTGGTTATGATAATATTTCTCTTTGTCTCTACATACAAGTCACTGGAATGCTGCATTGTTGCCAAGCAGCCACTTTGTAAGACATTTTAAAAGACTCTTAAATATGACTGCAAAGCTGAACTGTGAAATAAGTGTGTCAAAGCAGTGGACAGAACTGTAGTCGTGAAGCAGTGCCCTTATACCAAACTGAAGGCATGTACTCTAGCCAAGGGGAACCTTGTGCTTAAGCAGCATGCCAAGCCTATTGTTCCTGCATCTCTGCAGCTACGCCAGTGCCAGCAGGCAGGACAGTAGCTCTGACCCCTAAACACACAGAGCCAGCAGCAGATCACAAAGGGAAGCCATGCTCTACAAACCAGTCAGGAAATTCCTGCACAGATGCCATGAAGAGCTCCATTTACACCATGCAGGCATCCCCCCACCCTCACGTATTAACATCACTAGGTGAAGCACATACTCCTCTTCAGCCTAAAACAAAAGGATGTGCCCCATAATGGATTAACGAGCCATCATGTCTTCCAGCCACTCATCAAGATAGTAAAGCTGGTAAACATCCAGCTGTTAAGCCCAAGTACAGGCCATGCAGCAGGAATGTCACCCTTCTTTCTCTTCTTTATCTAAACCCTTCCTCCTAAGAGATTTCACTGTTAGCCAAGCCACTGCTTCAATTGCCCAACAATTAGCCCGTTCGCGGGGAGGGCGGGATATAAATCTCAAAATAAATAAATAAATAAATAAATAAAATCCCTTTTTCTGTTCAAGTAATAGTTTAAGTTTCTTAATATTTCCTGGGGACCAGGGGATCAGAAAGACACTAGCCTAAGATTACATTTAAGGTATAAAAAGAGAGCATCTAGCAATTGCTCTCTCTCTTGTTTTTACCTTCCTAACCCCACCCCTATTTTGCTGGTTCCATTCTTAGCACTGTTTGGAACTTCCCATGTGTGTTGCTGGCCAACTCACAACCCCTTCCCATATTTTTACCCCCTTTTCACTGCAGAGTCAACTTGTCTCGCCAGACAGGTAATGTATCGCCCCACCAATGATACTTCCTGCTAATGCAACTGTCTCTGTACTTTTCTCTCTAAATTCCTAGATCTGTATTGCTTGTGTGTATGCTTGATTTTATTGTATGTGTGAGAATCCTTTAGTAAAGAAATCACTGCTTTAGTAATCTAACCTCAGTGTCTATTTCTGGGCTCTGGGAAATCCAACTCCCGTATATAAAGGTTATTGGTCTCATATTTAATGCCTATTGCCATTTAATACTTATTATTCCCCATATTTATTAATAAATTAAGGCACTTTGGCTAACAGCATTTAGACTTCTGTTCCTATTTCTGTCACCTTTTACTTTTGCTTCTTGTCTAACAATTTTAAGGCCCTGATCACATGCAGAATTAGCCATGTGATAGGCAAGAATGCCATGCGGATTTTAAGGGCACGATCACACCAGAACATCTGGCAAGAGTCCCACACCTGTCAGCAAACTGTTTCTCTCTGCGAAAGAAGCAGAGTTAAAAGATACTAGGGAAAGTCCAGTATCAAACAGGTTTTCTACAGGCCAAAGACAGACTTTCCCCATGTGATCGCTCCAGCGCGCACTCATGGTATCAGGGATAGTCTGATCAGGCTATCCCAACGCCATGCCATTGTTTTTTTCCCCTTCTCAGTATGTGCATCATCGCATACTGCCATAGGAAGCCCTCAGGCCGGAGATGCAATTCATCAGTCCCCTGTTTAAGTGCATCGGGGGGAAATGGCAAAAAAACCCCGACTCACCCGTGATTGCATCTGATCATGCAGCGGTGGGCTGTGCCTGCAGCTTTGCAGAACTGTGTGATCACACAACTGCGGGTCAAATTATCTGGAGCAAATAGCTTCACTCCCCCGCCCCCCCGGATTATCTCACTCGTGTGACCGGGACTATAGTTTCATCAGTCATCCATTGAGGCTCTTTTTTTGACTACAGGAATAGTCTTTGCATATTCTTCCTTGATAATATCTCTGGTTTCAACCTATAGTTCTTCTGGTTCATATTCACTTTAACTTAGTGGTGCAAGTCTGTTCTTTAAATGGTGTTTAAGCCCTTCAGGAATGTTCTAAAGTACTCCTAAAAAGCATTTCAAAAGTTCTGACTCTCAGTTTCCATAACAAAGGCTTTGGCCTTTGAAGGATTACAGTTCCCTTATTTTTAGGATGGTTTATTATTTAACCATTAATTAAAAAATTAAAAACTAATAAAACTATCCTAAAAAATCTGAACTGTAATCCTGCAGAGGCTGTGTAAAGTAGATGGGAACTGAGAGTCAGAGCTTTAAAAAAACATTACAAGAACAACAAATTAACTCCTTAATATTGCATGTACTGATTTTAACAGGCACTCAGATTTACTTAAATTTTAATTACTGTTTTTTAAATCATTTAAGTTACAGACACCTTATGGCTGATTTTTTAAAATGTAAGCTCTGTGTGTGTGCACATGCAAACATGCATGCACACATCTGTTTTTAGAATTATCTGGTATAATTATTCCCTCCAGACTGTTTTCCTGCAATGAATGGTCATCATTCCTCTACAACATTATTATTTCCTCTTCTATTTCACATCTTATATTGCTGAGACAATTTGTCCATTATTAAAACATTCCATATTTTCTGGCTTTCTTGGTAAGCAGTTTACCATTGTTCCAATATTGTGCTATTAATAATCTCACTACAGCTAGTGTATTTCATTAAGAATTTGGTTGCAACAAATGTCACAGGAGTGTTCCATCCTTCCTTCCTTCCATTCTTCCTCTCTGCAT
Source organism: Lepidodactylus listeri (assembly GCA_029233225.1). NCBI lineage: Eukaryota > Metazoa > Chordata > Lepidosauria > Squamata > Gekkonidae > Lepidodactylus > Lepidodactylus listeri. The sequence continues at coordinate 119,979,884 of JARCFY010000004.1, read as the reverse complement.
TTCCTTTTATGCAGAAATATTTAACATCCAAATACCATAATTACAGAATATGCAGAGTAAGGCTTGTATGTTTCAAGAACATGGAAGAGGAATAATTGGCAGTACCATCATAAGGACATTTTTCTGAATAGTCTTGAGTAGAATTCTGAGTAGACCTGCTCTGGATTGCTCTCTCAGTCTCTCTGTGTTCCTGGAAGCAACTTTTATTTATATCATTAGGAATTACTCTAGGGTTGCCAGGTCTGTCAGACCCATGGGGTCGGGGGGATGAAGGGAGTGTTCTGGGAGCAGAAAGGGACATATCTAAAAATAAACACAACATGCCTATGTCACCTGGAAGTGACGCAGGGACATCGGTGATGTCGGGGGTGATGATGTGCTTTTGGGGCAAAATTCAGTGGTAAAATTGGCTTCAAACCATAGAGTTTTGCCCAAAAACCAGAGCAGCGCCCCCCAACATCATTGACATGCCTATGTCACTTCCGAGTGACTTAGGCATGTCAAATTGACTTCCTGCTTCTTTCTGCCCTGCTTTGAGTAAATCGTGTTTATTTCCAGCTTTGGGGAGGGGAGTCTGGCTGTCTGGTATAGTGGTTAAGTGCATGGACTCTAATCTGGGAGAACCGGGTTTGATTCCCCACTCCTCCACTTGCACCTGCTGGATGAGCTTGGGCAAGCCATAGCTCTGTACCAGCTGTTGTCTCAAGGACAATTGTCTCAGAGCTCTCTCAGCTCCACCTACCTCACAGGGTGTCTGTTGTGGGGAGGGAAAGGGAAAGGAGTTTGTAAGCCGCTCTGAGACTACAAGTAAAGGGCGGGGTATAAATCCAATCTCTTCTCTTCTTCTTCTTCTTCAAACCGGGGGATCCTCTCCCCCCAACTGGGGACTGGCAACCCTAAATTACTCACAAGGAAAAACATGAATATTCAGAAAATCAGACATTACAGCATAAAAAAAGAGAGAGAGAGATTTTGTTGAGGAGTTTTTCAAATAGACTGGGGGTTTGCAAGGATCCTAAGAATTATTGTGTAATAGACCTCTGTGTTCTCCTGATTCTGTTTACAGTTTCATTAAAATGTCATAGTTCCAGTGTTCCAATGGCTATCCAGCAGCTTCCAATCTGATAGTCACAGTCTTTTGCTTGAACATCATGTGTCAAATCTGCATATACCCAGCATCCAACAGGAAAGCCTGTGTGTCCTGTTGAACACATGATTCCTACTTTTAAAATGCTAAACGTGAACACTGACATGATTAGAAGCAGGGGTCATTTCGTAGAAAAAGAGGTGCGGGAGCTCATTCGTATAACTCATTAGCATAACATTTGCATATGCTAAACCACCTGACATCACCAGAAGTATGTCAGAAGGAGAGAGAGAGAGAGAGAGAGAGAGAGAGAGAAAGAAAGAAAGAAAGAAAGAGCTGGCAGAGAGGGGACAGCTACTAATCCAAGCCTCAGAAATACCACTATTCTGGGAGGATAGCTTCAGTGGTGGCTGAAGCCTTCAGAAGGCTGGTTGGAGGAACAAGGACCTTTCCAGGGGACGGGGTCATTTTGCTGCAGCCATGACACAAGCAGGCATTCCCCCATGGGGGGGGGGGCTGGCACCAACTCCCGGAGCTGAGCTCCCCTGAGCTCCTGCTCAAAATGACCCCTGATTAGGAGTTCACTGACCTATCTCTTACACTGTGCCTTATACAAAGGAAGTGGAGAAGTCTGTAATAAGTAGTTTGATTTCTTGCAAAATGAAGGATCACCACTAGAATGCAGATCTTCTGAACTATGTTCATTTAATATCATGCATTCTGTATTTAGAGATCTGTTACATACAAACCATTTGTTTGAATTTTTTTTGGTAAATAAAACATTTATACAGTATGAGAAACACTAATTTTTGTTCCATCTTCCGTAGAACACAGGAGACACACTAAAGTCTTCAGTACATGAAATGTTTCCTGTGGCTTGATAGGCATATAGCTGACTGTTGTGCTGAGAAAAGACTGCTGGAAACCCATCTTCTCCTCCCTTCTCATCCCCGCCCAAGTCCTGGAGGAAACGAAATAACCCCAAAGCCAATGACCACGTGAAACAAAGAAGCTGTCATTGTTTCCTTCAGTTCTGCACACACAGTAATTTGCCAGCCATATAACTCTGATCCCTCACACTGTCACAAAGGGGATCACAAAGCCAGATTTTTTTAAAAATTGAGAACACAAGACAGTGGATAACACTGAAGCAAAATATAAGCTAAGATTCAACAGAAGGGTCCAGTTGTGTGTGTGTGATGTTGATTTGGAACTGGGACAAAGAAAATGACTGTTCCAGCCAAAATTACAACACAACAATAACAGGTTCTGACCTGTTCTGCTCTCAGGGGAATCAAATGTGTGTGTGTGTGTGGAGGCTTTATTCAGCCTTCTCACAAGGCTATGAAGTAACATCACACTAGGCTGCTTCATGGCCTTCTGCAACTCATCATGTTATGAAATGCAAATTGGCAGGGAGGGTGAAAGAAAGACTGGATGCATTGGCAAAGGGCTTTGCTCTCTCTCTCCCCCCCCCCTTCCCATCCTCATTCTCTCTGCAGAAAAGATTATCTTTCCCGCCACCCGTCTGGAGGTACCTTCTCTCTTTTGTTTATGGTATTATTCATATCCTAGAAAGGGGGAGTGGGGGGGATTGAAACATCTGGATTCCAGAGTGTCTCTTTTGCAGCACTGGTCTTTGAAGAAAGAAACATTCTGTTTTCATTTCCCCCTGTGGTGTCATGTGACTGGCTGCTCTTTGTTCAACCTTCTCATTTCTCAATTGGCCGCAATTATTAGGACCTTTGTTTTGTTTGGAGGAGAAGGGCAAACTCAGAAGTCAGTAGTCAGCCATTTGTTAGACATTTAAAACAAGATATTTGATCAACGGTTTTCTTGGTCCAAAGCCAGATGTGAAGCAGTCACAAAAATATAGCAAACTTGAAGGGGGGTCAGATTTCATCGGATTGTGCCACAGTCCAAAATCATACGTAAGAGACTATTTGGTATAGTTATGCAAGACTGGTGACTCAAAGGCACATTTCTGTGAATCACTCCATTACAATTGTAGTATTAACTGATAAAGGCATTTGTCAGTTAAAGCATGACTGTAAATTTCAAGTTATTAAACTTGACCAAGTACGTATTTGGCAAATCAGTCATTGGAATAGTTCTCCATAAGCTTAATAACTAATGATCTCATTAGGCATTAATTGTTTAAACTGGACTCAGGGCAAAGTGCTCAGACAACTGATTCATGCACAAATTTAGACTGGAAAGGCAAAACCATAAGTGATCATGTTGGTCTGTGAGCCATTAAGAGAGTTACAAACTGAAAACAGACTTGGGCCTCATCCATCATGCTCTAAAAATGGTCTGTTTGTTTATCTATTTAAAACATTTTATGCTGCCTTTCCACCCAACCAGGGTCCACAGGTAGCTAATGTAAAAACATTAAAGACATTTAAGCAGTTAAAATACAGTTATTGGGGGTATACCACACAAAACAAAAAAAGTCTTTAGCTGCTGGCAATAGACAATGCCAGAGAGAGAGACACACATGAACCCATGAAGCTGCCTTCTACTGAATCAGACCATCAGTCCATCATGGTCAGTATTGTCTATTCAGACTGGTAGCAGCTCTCCAGGATCTCAGACAGAGGTCTTTCGTGTCACCTACTGCCTTGTCCTTTTTACCTGGAGATGCTGGGGACTGAACCTGGAACCTTCTGCATGTCAAGCAGAAGCTCCATCACTGAGCCACAGCCTCTCCTGAAGTAAGACAGATGAATTGCCCAGGGAAGGGAATTCCAAAGTTTTGGTGCCACAACAGAGAATGCCCTTTCTGTGGTTGCCGCTCATCTAGTCTCAGGTGGCGGGGGCAACCAAAGCAGGACCTCCAGAGATGACTGGAGGAAGCAGGTAGGTTTGTATGGGAGAAGCCATGTTGGTGCCAGGCCATACAGGGCTTTAAAGGTCAATACCAGCACCATGAATTGAGCCCAGAAGCAAATTGGAAGCCAGCGTTGGTGGAACAAGACTGGAGTGATATGGTCCCTATGACCCATTTCAGTCAAAACACTCTGGCTGCGGCATTCTGTACCAACTGCAGCTTCCAGATAATCTTCAAGGGCAGCCCCACATAGAGCACACTGTAATAATCTGATCTAGGTGTTACCAGGGCATGCCCGACAGTGGCAAGATCTTTTCTGTCCAAGAAGCACCACAGCTAGCCACTGCTGCCACCTGTTTATTCAACGGGAGGCCTGGTTCCAGGCACTCCCACAACCTTCTAACCTGCTCCTTTAAGAGGAGTACTACCCCATCCAGAACAGGGGATAACCCATTCTCCAGGTCAGACCTTCCCCCTACCATTAGCACAACCATTTTGTCAGCACTAAGTTTCAGCTTGTTAGCCCTCATCCATTCAAAAAGTGCCTCAAGGCACCTGTTCACAGTTTCCACAACCTCCTGGGGATCTGCTGGTAGTGTGAGATACAACTGAATGTCATCTGCATATTGGTGGCAGCATGGCCCAAATCTCCAGATGACCTCTTTCAGGAGCTTTATAAAGATGTTGAAAAGCATGGGCGTCAAGATGGGGAACCCCATAGTCCAAAGGCCAAGGGGCAGAACAGCAGTCCCCCAGCACCACACCTTAAAACTTACCCTACTGGTAGGACCAGAACCACCACAGAACAGTGCCTCCCAGTCCTAAAACTGAAAGGTGATCCTGAAGGATACCATGAGAGATCCAGGAGAATTAACAGGGTCCTACTCCCCCCTGTCCATCTCCCAGCATATCATCCACCAGGGTGACCAAGGCCATTTCAGTCCCATAACCAGGATTGCTATTTGCAATGTTAATGGGTAATGCAGTTTTGAAAATGAAGGAACTGAAGGAATTCAATATTGTGATAAATCGACATTACACCTAACATGCCACTGTGCACAAAATTCAGAAATAAAAGCCAAAACATTTGTGGATTCTTAATGGACTAATTCTATTTAGTTAATGAGATTGGTTAATTTCTAATGCCAGAAAAAATCCTGGAGAAATTTGGGTGAGAAAATTTTCAAAGGCATCCCTACATACAATGTGCTTGCAAGTCACAAGCAACTTATGGCAACTCTAGCAAGGGGCTTTCAAGGCAAATGACAAATAGAGGTGGTTTGCTGTTGCCAGTCTTTCCTGAGGTCTCCCATCTAAGTACTGACCCTGCTTAGCTTCTGAGATCTGTTGAGACCCAACTACATTATGTTGCCTTCCCTCCCAAAGGCATTCCTAGGTGTATCCAAATGTAAATTTGAATGAGGCTATTAATGTTTTGCACAGCGTAAATTCAAGGGATGAAATATGAATGCGAGGCAGCATCAGTCCAATTGCTTTGGCAACTGTGGTCCATTCATTCTCCCTTTCCCCAACCCTTGCCTCTTTGATGGCAGTTCTGCAAGCTTTCTCACAAACTCTATGGAGAAAGTGCTGAAAAGATATGTGCGTCTTGTTTTCTAGTAATAAGAGTCAGCAAAATGCACCTTCCCCAAACCAGCTTTGGCTCAGTATTACGTAGGACTTCTGCTTTGTCATCAGACATTATCTAGAAGTGAAGCCATCCTGCAGCCAGTCTCTTCTGTGTGGTCATGAGGGTCACCATGTCTTTTCAACTGTTTCATAAGCCAGCCAAAGAGAAGATCTGTGACATGGAGAGTAACTACTATTTGGAGGAAAGATATCAGGTTAAATAAGCTACATACTTTACATATTCTGACTTTTCAGTTACGTAGGCCTTTGAAGTTGCATTTATTGGCAAAGTACTCTAAAGGAATTTAAACCTCATGAATTCCTTACTAGTAAATAGTAGCATCTGTCTGCCTTCAAAAGGGTGGCACATTCTCAGAGTTCTAGTTACCATTGCTGTCTTTCCTTTATGCTTCATCAGGAAACTGATTTATTTAATCAATAATTTTTATAACTTTGGTTCTGATTTCTTTAGTGCCTGAAATAATAATAAAAAATAACAATAACATTAGATAAACTAGAATATCTTTGATTGGTATTGGAAAATTAGCTCACTTGGTACCCGCTGAATATCTATGAAGAGGGTGTTCTAGAAATCATGGCACCATTATGCCTGTCCCATGGTCCCTGTGCCACCAACCTTATTTCAGATGGTGGTGCACACAGACCAGAGCTTCAGAGGATGAGCACAGAAACTGGACAGGTTCATACAGGAGTAGTTGTTCCATCAAACACCTTGGATCCCAGGCCGTATATGTAAGGGGGTGCGGGATCTGGGACCAGAAACCCTTGGGACTTTTAACTGCGCAGCAGATGCCATCAAATGTTTTAGCCATCCTTTAGTAATGTTGTGAATTGATTAATTAATAATTTTATACATTTTAAGCTTGTATTATATTTCAATTATGTTGTATGTTTTAATCATGTTGTAACCATCTTATAATATATGGCTGAGCAGGAGATAATTCCTGCAAATTTATTATATAGACAATTGATGCAATTTTAGGAGCTAAAGGTATATTGGATAAGTTAATAATGGTACGTTTGGGCTATAATATAGTCTGGTTGGATTTTGTTTGTTAGTATTTTAGTGTTTCAGTGTTATAGTGTTTTAATGTTAGGTTCTTTTACTGTTTTCTAAAATTCCTAACATTATGTAGTAAATAGCTGTATTGGCAAATTGATTTTAGTTTATAATTCTTGTATATTGACTTATGTCTGTAAGTGTTTCATTTTGTAGTATTAATAAACGTAATTTTTAAAAATCATGTTGTAACCCGCCCTGAGCCTGTTGTGCCCAGGAAGGGGGGGGGGGGGGGAGGCTAAAAAGCAATTAAATAAATAAACAAATAAATAACCAGCACATCAAGTTGATCCCAGAAACCATTTGGTAACCAATAAAAATCCATTAGCCTAGGTGAAATGTGTATATATGATAGCTGCTATATTATGAACTCGTCAAAGGCAGTCTCACATAAAGGGCATTGAGGTAGCCTAGCCTAGATGAAATTAGGAGTATGGATAACTATGGTCAACTCATCTTTCTCAAGGAAGTGCTACAGCCAGCGAACCAACTGAAGCCAGTCAAAGGTGTGATGTGCCATAAAGGAAAGCTGAGCCTCTGTGGGCCCTATCGGAGAGCTGAACACCTTCAAACTATGAATCTGTTTTTCTCAACAGGAATGCAACCCCATCCATACAATTGCTGATTTGCTATAGAATCAACCATCAATGTCTTCATCTTGTCTGAAATGAGCTTCAGTTTCTTCGTAATGCTTTCTTCAGTTTTCTTAGAGGGCTTTATATTACTCTGACTTGCTTCAGTTATGATTAACTTTGCAATAGCTCTCTTTTTGACTCACTCTTTCTGCCTCAGGAAAACTGTTCTGAGCGCCATTTTCTCCTGACTGGTTGCCTAGGATCAGGTTTAGTGGCTGCTCTAATTCTCTCATGGTTTTCTATAGCCATTCTTCTAGGTTTATTTGAAGGCGAACAAAGAGTTTGGTCTCCAAGGGCTCCTCCAGCCAACTTTGATAATGAACCTTAAAGCACTTCACAGTCTCAAGTAGATGTAATCTCTCCCCTTTTCTTTGTTTTAGTGAATCAGTGACTCAGTAGCTAGAAAAAGGGACATTGTAATCAGCTAAGTTTTCTATCTTTGTAATGACTAAAGAGGCTTTTACCATTTTTAAAGCAACAAAGCTTGGTTATGATGTTTCAAAACTCTTATTTATGACATACCAAAGTATATTATGACATTTTTCCTGAGTTTAAAAAAAAATTAAACAGAATGCAGCATTGGTCTTGTACTTTAAAGGGGCAGACTGGTGTGGAGGCTTCGAACTCTTTTGTGTTACAATTTTTTCCCCACTGAAAATTGCCCCTACCCAGCTGCTTTTATGTCGCTGAGGGAGTGGGTTGGATAGAGATGACAATATATTATTTTACCAAGCAGAGTAAAAGTGACTGGGGATGGTGCTGGTAATTTTTAGCAGGCCAACTGTGCAAATGGAAGAGCTAAATATCTCCTCTTCCCCATACCATTTATCCCTTTAAATCCCACACCGAGTTTAAAGGGCCACAGCAGCACTGGCAACTCAAACTTCAGTGCACTCGCTCTCCTTCCTTGCTGCGCCTGCTGCTGCCTCTGTGCCAGCTGGCCTTACTCTCTTTCCCACCAGTTACTGCTTCTTTAATTCAGAGGCTTTTTGACACTCCCAAATCCTTCCTTCCTGCCTTCCTGCCATCCCACCCTCCCTCCCTTCCTTCCCTCCCTCCCTCCTTTTTGCAAAACTGGGGATTCCCCTAGGTTTACAGAAAACTGTTCCTTCCATGTATCTGGCTCCTGTCTTTGGATTTAAGGATCGACATCTGGGGCCCTATTGAGCATCAGATATACATTTGTGAGGCAAAGCACTCTGATTCCCTTCAAGGGTTAATGTGATTCTAAGCAGGTAGGGCTGCCATTCCATTAACAGGGGCAGGGGGCTGCCTGCTTTCAGGCCCCCAGATCTGCCAGCTCCAATCCAGCTGGTGGGGGAACCCCGCCCCCAAAGCACCAGAGCTGACGTCATCGTGCTGGGCACATTGCGGGGGGGGGGGGGGGCGCTCAATCATTTAAAGAAAAACCATGGAGTTTATCATTTAAGGGAAAACCATAGAGTCACTTCCAGGTGATGTCACTGTGGTGCATGCATTTTGCATGCGTGCCAAAGAGCTCCAGGAAGAGGACCAAGACACCCCGTCACTGGCAGCCAGATAAGACCTTTCAACCCTATCAGCAGGCCTGCTCTGGCTTGCAGGTATTTGTAATTGGGCCTTCCTGCTGACACTATCCTTACCTCTTTCAAGACCAGATTCAAGAATGTGGTGATTGGTTAATTATGAGAACTTTTGTTCAGTTGTGTAGCTAGATGGGAGGGGGGAATCAGGAGTGGATGTTAACATCTTCTGGAGAGTTCCATCAAGTGAGCTTCCTGAGTGGGTTTGAGAAACCACCTGGTGCCAGGGGCAAAAGACTATAATAAGGCTACAGGCCAAAGGGAAGCCATGCTAACTTTGCGGAATTACGTCGCTAGTACTCTTGCTATGTTATGCTACATCGTAATGCTACATGCTACAGCTGCATAGAGAACGCTTAAGCCTCTAGCTTGGACTCTTGTATTCCAAGAAGGTATGCCATCTAATACCACATATTGAATGTATCAGATAGAAAGCTAGCATTTTCATTTATTTGCTGCTAAACAGTGGAGACTGTGCTGCATAGTAATATTCAATTTTATAAAATCTATTCAATAAATCTTTAAACATTTTTACAAAGGTCTGCTTTATTTGTGAAAACCAGGCTTGGGTTTTGGTCTAAATAATATTTTTGTGTTTCTTTGTAAGCTTCTTTCAATTCCCAGTGAGTAGAAAAGCAGGCAACAAATAGATATATAATAGAATTTGATTTGCCGGTTGATGTCTCAAAACGGAAACGTTCTACGAAGCTGAAACGATCTAGCAAAGAGGGCTACACAGCCACAGTATTATACAAAAATGTGTGCCTTGATAATATAGGGAGTAATCCTAAATAGGTCTATTCAAAAGTAAATCCCCTTGGTTTCGTTAGGAATAAGTCATGCATAGGATAGCTGCTGTACTATCCAAAGTTCAAAAAAGAAGATGCAACATTAAAATGTGGGATATTGTCATGATCCCCCACAGCCTAGTTAGTGGTTCTGACTTGGAATCCCTCCGGAAGGAACTGATGTCACTGACCGAGGAGAACCAGGGGGACCAGGATGGCCAGAGGCCTTCTTGCCAGAGCCTACCTCTCCACCAGCCTCTCCACCAGCCTCAAGAGAGAAGTGTCCAGGTCTCTGCCATGCAGGACTCAAGCCTGACCAGGATCCTCTTCCAATCCGCAGGCACGCTGGCAGCAAAGGGTCTGGGCTGAAGGGGCACAAAGGAGGCAAAGTCCCAGGCTGGCTGCACACAACTAGAGCAGAGTAGAGCAGTGCACTGAGGGTGAGTCCTTGCAGGGCAAGTCCTGATTCTTGGGGAGACCAGCCAAATCCTGAGGTCAGTACAGAGATTGGGGGAGGGGGGGGCAGGTTCTACCTGTTGCCTATCAATGGAACTATGACCAAATTTTTTATTATATTTTAACTAAAAGCTGATAGAGCACTTTACTTAATGTATTGATTAAAACATTTATTCCCTGCCTTTCCTTGTGGTTCCTTGTGGTTTCCTTGACACCATATAAAAGAGGCTGAATCTGACACACCAGCTACCAAATGGCCATACTAGCTGAGTCTCTTTTTTGGAGTTTAGTCTGCAGCAAAACAGTAGGACTGAAAATGACTGGCGTTCTATTTTCTTTCATTCACCAGTTTCCAAGTTGCTTTTCCTGAAGCCGTACAAATTCCAGTTTCCTTTAAAGGTGCTCCTTGCACCTGATCAGACATTCATAAGGAGCTGCAAGTGAAGCCGTGTAGAAATGGCAGAGGGTGAGAGGAAACAGTCAAGGGGCCGGGCAATTTCCCTCACACTTCATTTAAGGATCGGGTTTGCTGGTGATTAAATGCGATCCTTCGGCGTGATAGCATGTAAGCTCCGTAAAAATATTACATTTTTCTTTCACAGGCAGACCTCATTTCCCGTGGCCTGCTGAAAGATGCCCACAGCTGCCCAGCTGTGGATTTAAAGCTATCCGATAGCCAGGAGTGTCTTTGACTTCCTCGTAAATATGCTAGCATTTAATGAAGGAGGAGGGGCAGAAATTGGTTCAGGGGATTTCCCCTTCCCTGTCAATGAGCCCTGCCTTCTAACCACCAGGAACAGGCATTTCTAATGAATAGGATGTGATAACATTTTCTTTAAAAAAAAAAAAAAAAAAAAAAAAGAACAGCCAGCCTTCCCCGTGTGAGATAGCAGGCGGGCTGGCCATGTCTGCTTTCCATCTGAGCCTGTCAAGGGTAGTTCTCATTTCCTCCCCCTCACCACCACTATTCTTTTCTACAGAGATTTTCCTGTTGGAATACATTGGACGGATCCAGTGTTTTCGATTGGTTACTTCCTGCTTCTTTTCATATTCATGCTTTCTGTTTTAAAAAAATCCTACTCAGCTGATCCGTATACTCTTGCATCCCACTAGCACTCCTGAGCAGCGCCACATTGCTGTACAGTAAGGAGCGCTTAATGCCATATTTTGACGATCGAATGTCTGCACTGGCCCTCTCACTGAGAGGCCTGTGTGTGTCATTCATCCATAATCTGGGTGTGATTAGGGGAAAAAGCAAATGTCACCTTCCATTCATTTCCCTTGAGAGCAATGAATGATCTTACCCATACAGCTCAGATTTTGACTGAGGGAAAAGAAGATCCCTCAAGCAGTTTAAAATAATTTGGATTTGGGATGGCTGGGGAGAGGGCGGGAGAAGTAGTGGATCCTGATAGCCAGTGTAGTGTACTGGTTATAATGTTGGACTAGGATCTTGGAGACCTAGGTTTGAATCCCCACTCTGATGTGGAAGCTTGCTGAATGACCTTTGGCCAGTCACAAACTCTCAGCTGTCAGCTATGCTGCCATGGCAAGTGGGGGATGGGTAATGGAGTTTGGGTGAAGCCTGTATTGAAGACAGATGTCTCTTGGTATTTTAACATTCGATTCTTGCTCTCTGTCTTATCTTTATGCCTGCCCATGTCTGAACTTGGTGCTTGGATGCTTCTATTCCCCTGGGAACCCATAGTCATTATTTTAGGCCTGCTTGCTTGCTTATTTGTGATTGGCTTTATTCCAACCTGGGGTGTCTTTTGAATTTTGTATAACTTCCCAACTCCTGCCTGGAGATTCATTCCTGACACAAGTGTGTACAGATGACCTGCTTTTCCTGATCTCAATAAACTGAATCCTGGTTAAGGAGCATTGTTGGGACTGATTGCTGTGGGATTCTGACATCAGTCCAACTTACCTTACAGCATAGGCGTCAACTACGGGGGGGGCTCGAGCCACCCCCGAAATTTCCGGGGGGGGGGACTGAGCCCTCCGGCAAAATGGAGTGCCCACCGCCACGCCTCCCCGCCATGCCTCCCCGGGCCCTTCCTTGGCCTGCCGGCCAGCCGGCCGGCCACTGCCTCCTCCTCCTCCTCTCCCCCCCGGCCTGGCCATTCCTGCCTCCGTCCCTCCATCCAGGGGCCAGCTGGGTAAATGCCCAGAGTGCTGGCATCACCCAGAAGTGACGCCATCACACTGGGCACATTGCCGGGGCGACGCTCTAGCGATCGCCCCGAAACCCTGGCACCATAGAGTTTCAGGGTGATCGCCAGAGCGTCACCCTGGCAACATGCCCAGCGTGATGGTGTCACTTCCAGGTGACGTCAGCATGCTGGGCATTTGCCCAGCTGGCCCCTGGATGGACGGAGGGAGGGACGGATGGAGGCAGGAGTGGCCAGGCTGGGGGGGGGGGGAGAGGTGGCGGCGGTGGGGATATGGTCCCAGCGTGAGCGTGCGCTTTGCGTGTGCGCACGAAAGAGCCCCCACCCCCCAGGGATTTTAAAACTCTACGCCCCTGCCTCACAGGATTGTGATGAGGTTAAAATAGAGGCAAGAGGAATGATGCAAGCTGCTGTGGGCCCCCCCACTGGGGAAAAAGGCAGGAGATTGTCAAAGTCGCCTCTAGTTTGCCATGATTTCTGATGAGGCTCATAGGGAGGGAAATTCCTGCAGTGTGTGTGTGGGTGTGAAACTAGCTTTTGTAGTGGTGAAACTTGAAAGTAATTGCTAAGATAGCCCCCCCTCTGGGGATGACCTTGGTTCTAGGGTTGCCAGCCTCCAGGTGAGGCCCGGAGACCCCCCACTTTTACAACTGATCTCCAGCTGACAGAGATCAGCTCCCCTGGAGAAAATGGCTGCTTTGAAGGGTGGACTCTATGGCAGTGTACCATGCTGAGACCCCTCCCCTCCCCAAACCCCACCTTCTCCTGGCTCCACCCCCAAAGTATTTTCCAACCCAGACTTGGCAACCTTACTTGGTTCACATCCCTGCTTCCTTCACTTTAGAGATAATGTTAAAGTGATTTACAGGTGAAATTGGTTAGGGTGCAAATGTCTAGGCGGGATGAATGCAGCAACTGATTGGTGGGGTCTTGTTTGAACTGTCTATAACTTTGGGGTTTTGCACCTGAATTTTAGTTCTGACTCAGCAAGAATCTCACCTTGACACATCTTTATTTCTCAATAAACAAATCACTGCCTGAGAGTATTGTTGGGAGTAATTTTGTCCAAGAGTCTTACAGAGATAAATGAAGTAAATAAATCACTCGCAAATTACTCTGAGTACCAAATGAGATATTACATGGAAGACCCATGATCAGATCTGCAGGCCTTTACTTTCACATTAAAGGACCCACTCTGGATTGGGGTTTTGGCTCAAAGGAAGGAGAAAGAGAAATCACTCCCTGGAGCTGCTGTTAATGTAAGTACATGTCATTTTTCTGATCCGTTGCCAAAAGTGGCCTTTGAATGCAATTTCTGTCAGTGAAACAGTACAAGGGGGAAATGTACCTTTCCATCCCTTGGCACCATGATGTTTTATATTACAGTGTTAGAGTTAGAGACCCCAATCCAGTTAGCATTTCACTTTCTAACTTGCCTTATGAAAGCCAATATGGTATGAGGGTTAGAGTATAGGACTAGGAATGGAGAGACCTGGGTTCAAATAACCAGGGCTCGTTTTGTAGCAGGAGCTCCTTTATTTATTTATTTATTTATTTATTTATTTATTTATTTATTCTTCAAATTTATATCCCGCCCTCCCCATGAACGGGCTCAGGGCGGCTAATATGGGCACATAGGCCATTAAATACATAAATACACTAAAACAATAAAATCAGCTAAAACAATTTCAATAGATAAAATACATTACAAACAAGCTTCCGATATCAGGCGTTCTGATGGCAACCTAGTGGGGGGACCATGGCCCCATGCCACTAGGCTTGAGCTACATTTGGGCCAGGTACACCACAGATAATGTGTGTGATGGGTAACATCCCTGGCGGCGGCTCCTATTCAAAGACCTGGTGGAAGAGCTCCATCTTGCAGGCCCTGCAGAACTGCACTAGGTCCTGCAGGGCCCTGATCTCCTCTGGGAGCTTGTTCCACCAGACAGGAGCTGCCTCCGAAAAAGCCCTGGCCCTGGTTCTGGCAAGCTTGACTTCTCTGGGGCCTGGGACACAAAGTCGGTGGTATGACCCCGACCGCAGTGCCTGCTGGGGTACATACGGAGAGAGGCGGTCCCTTAGGTATGTTGGACCCTGGCCATATAGGGCTTTATAGGTAAGAACCAGCACCTTGAAGCGAACTCGGTATGCTATAGGCAGCCAGTGCAGCGCCGCCAGCACAGGCCTGATATGGTCCGCCATAGTGAGAGCCATCAATAGCCTGGCTGCGGCATTCTGCACCAGCTGCAGCTTCCAAGTTAGCATCAAAGGCAGCCCCATGTAGAGAGCTCTTACCTCGAGGTGACCATTGCATGGATCACTGTGGCCAGGTCATCACGGTCGAGGTAGGGAACCAACTGCTGCGCCAGCCGAAGATGGTAAAAGGCCAGCTTGGCAATGGCTGCTACCTGGGCCTCCATTGATAAGGAGGGTTCCAGGAGCAGTCCCAGACTCCTAACCCATGATGCAGGCACCAACGGCGCCCCATCAAAGCTCGGAAGTGGGACCCCCCGCCCCAGACTGCAGCGGCCCAGAAACAGGACCTCTGTCTTTGCCGGGTTCAATTTCAACCTGCTCAACCAATCAGCCACAGTGTGCAATGCCCGGTCTAGATCTTCTGGGCTGGAGTCTGACTGGCTGCCCAACATCAGATAGAGCTGGGTGTCATCCGCATACTGGTGACGTCCCAGCCCAAACCTCCGGGCAATCTGGGCAAGGGGGCGCATATAGATGTTAAACAACATCGAGGAGAGAACAGCCCCCTGAGGCACACCACAGTCAAGCGGGTGTCTCGTGGACTGTTGCTCCCCTAGCACCACCCTTTGTCCCCAACCTTGGAGAAATGAGACGAGCCATTGGAGGGCCCATCCCCAAATCCCCATGTCTGCAAGGCGGGGGGACAGCAGCTGGTGATCCACCATTTTGCGTACTTTATCCGCAAAATAGCTCGCAAAAGCCTCACAGCCAATTTCCAATTCCCTAGAATTTAGTCTGCCACCAGGCGGAGTTGTTAGAGATCGAATTGTTCTAAACAATTGGGCTGGGCGTGAGCTAGCAAATGCAATCTCGGCAGCATAGAATTCCCTCTTTGCTGCCTTGGTTGCCATCTCATAGGCTTTCATAAGCATCCTATAAGATGTTCTTGACACCTCGTCGTGAGCACACCACCACCGTCTCTCTAGCTGTCTTAGCTCTCACTTCAGCTGGCGCAACTCCTGGGAGTACCAGGGTGCCAGCCTATTGCGAGGGCGAAGAGGGTGCCTGGGAGCAATCTCGTCGATGGCTGTGGTGAGCTGGCTATGCCAGTCTTCAACCAGCTCATCCAGCGAGCTGCCAGGGGGCATCGGTTCCCGCAGAGCCATCTGGAACCGCTCTGGGTCCATTTGGCTCCATGGGCGAGCCAAAATAGGCTCACCACCTAGAGGTCGGGGAGGGAAATTCAAACGGGCCCCCAGGGCATAATGGTCCAACCATGGCACAGCCGAAGCAGTAATTCAGTCCACTATTACCCCCGCAGCAAAGACCAAATCGAGCGTGTGCCTAGCCCGGTGTGTAGGGGCCAAGATGTACTGAGAGTCCCAGTGCCGCCATGGATGACACTAGGTCCACCCCCTGACTGGAAGCTGCGTCATCAGCATGGACGTTGAAGTCACCCAAAACCACAAGGTTAGGGTACTCCAGTGCCCAGCCTGATACAGCCTCCACCAGGGATGACAGGCTGCTGGCTGGTGCATTAGGCAGTCAGTGCACCAGCCACACAGCCAAGCTCTCTTCAGCCTCCCACAACAGGCCGACACATTCCATGCCCGAGATCTCCACCGGCAGGAGCACCCTGAAGGAGTAGAAGAAGAAGAAGAGATTGGATTTATACCCCGCCCTCCACTCCCCAAGGGAGTCTCAGAGCGGCTTACAAACTCCTTTTCCCTTCCCCTCCCCACAACAGACACCCTGTGAGGTAGGTGGGGCTGAGAGAGCTCTTTCTCAAGCTGTCCTTGAGGGAACAGCTGGTACAGAGCTATGGCTTGCCCAAGGTCATCCAGCCAGGTGCAAGAGGAGGAGTGGGGAATCAAACCCGGTTCTCCCAGATTAGAGTCCGCACACTTAACCACTACACCAAACTGGCCTCCCATATGAAGATCGCCACTCCGCCCCCCCCCCCGCCCCCTTGTCCGTGATTGGTGCAGGACCGCAAACCCTGGGGGGGGCATTTGGGAAAGAGCTATGGTCTCCCCCTCCCGCACCCAAGTTTCGGTCACGCACACCAGGTCAGCCTTCTGGTCTACTAGGAAATCCTGGAGTACTGCAGCCTTGTTGTTTATTGACTTGGCATTGCACAGCACCAATGACGGAGAGGGGTTACTCCTAGTCCCACTGCCAACATCCGTCGGGATGGGACACAGGCTGGAAGGGCATTGAGCTTTCCTGTTTCTCAATGCCCTTCCCTCTTTTCCTTGCCTGGACCCACCGCTCTTTCTCCTCCCCAGGAGCACCGGGATTTGCGACCCAAACATTGCCAATGATCTTTTGCACAGTAGCCTCAGATCTATAATGGCCACATGCAGGCTCCCCCCCCCAACGTCCGTTAGAAAAAGTCCAATAAACCTAATCCAGGCCAATTTACAAGACACTCCCCACCCCAACCTCTCTCCAGTGCTCCCCCTTGCATGGCTAATATATCTTATACCCTAACTAACTAAATTATGGGGTGATAACTAAACAAAGGACTAATCTAACTACCTAACACTAAACTAACTAAACTACCCTACCTCTCTAATCTTCTACTGCCCTGGTTTATCCCCCACATCTGTTTTCCAGTGCGGGGAAATTCACAGTACATGCTCTTAAATGTTCCATGGCACCCCCCCCCCCCCCGGTGCCAGGCTGCTAGCCTCTGGCTCTAGTCCAACCGGGTGCATCTTCGGCCTGGTGCCTGTCAGAAAACACAACTGCTCCACTTCGCGCCGACTGCTAGCGCTCCAATGTGTTGGCCAGCAAGGCACTGCTAGTGCTCTTATGAATTGTGATATTCATAAGCATGAACTTTGGGTTGCCTGTAATGGAAGGGCCATGTGCTTTCTTCATTGTAGGAGCCAGCTCCAGCCCATGCCAGGAGGCTGACACCCTAGACAGGTCACCTGAGACAGAGACAAAGCCATGAGGTTTCTTTCTGTTTCAGCACGCTGGTCAACCCCTGCCCCCTCCAACATAGCTAAATGAATTATGCTAACACAGTTGCTTAGCAACTAATGTTCGGGCCATCACCCAGTCGGCCAAAGTCATTGACTAACAATAGATGTGGCCAGGTGAGTCATCGGACTCCAGCCCAGGTGTCCATTTCCTGGTGAGATCATAATTTTGCAACATGGTCCATCCCCTGGCCCTCCGCCTTTTGTCCACCTTTAACCTATGGAAAGGTCCAAGAGGGACGGACCGCCTAGTAGGTGTATTAGTGGGATGTGGTCTGCGCAGCCAGCCCCCAAGACCACCTAATAAAAGACCTTACGCAGAGGCATTTGGTCTCTTGAGCCATCGTCCCCTGCTTTACCCCCCCACACACCATGTCCAGCTTGCCTTTCCAGTCACTCTAATCTTCTGTTGGAACAAGGATCCATCTCCAGGATAGGTAACGTATTGCTTCCCCACCAGTGAACTCCTGCAAATTGCAACAGTGCTATTTTCTATCTTTATTTCCCTAGACCTGTGTGTATGTGTGTGTGAATCTGTTTTGTGTGAGTGAACAACATCATTCAGTAAACAGCATTTAGTTTGCCATCTGCCTCACGTGCCTCTTTCCTTGAGAACTCCCAGGAGGGGTGGGACCCTGGTATAGTTGGCAAGAACCCGTGTATTTCACCAATTGCTAAATGTAAATTAAAGCAATTCAGCTAACAAATGTTCTCCAGGATCCAAAAATCCCAGTGACGGCAGGGCAGGGGCAGTCCAAACCCAGCCTCCCAGTGGCTACCAAGTCACCGCTCCTCCTGAGCCCTGAGTTACAGGGCCAAGCACCATGTCAACCACCACACTCCATTAACACTGCCAGACGGCTAAACCTGGGGGTCCGAGATGGAACAAGAACCACCCATCAGGAGCCTGGCACCAGCACGAAAAGTTGAAAGCCGGGGGGGGGGGGGAGCAGCCAGGGATAGCCAGCATGCCAGGAGCCAGAGAGGGCAGAGAGAGCCGCTGAGCACATCAAGAAGGCATCAGAAAGGCCGAAGGCAAATGGGGAGGTCAGTAGAAATCGAGATCCACAAAGATTCTCAAAGGGCGGAGGGAGCCAAAGCCCCCAGGGAGCCAAAGAGCCAAAGAGCCTCAAAGGGAGCCAAAGAGCCTCAAAGGCAAAGGAAGCCAAGGCCCCCAGGTAGCCGAAGAGCCTCCGAAGACCAGAAGGAAGGCGAGGACACACTGGCCGGCCCCTAAAAGCCGGCACCCAGCAGAAGTCGCCCTCCATGGTCACCGAGGGCATGCCCAGAAATCAACAAGCCCCCTGCACCAACAGTAGTCGGCAACCCAGCTCCACGTCGACTCCACCATGCCCTGACTGCGCCCTCTGTCCGAACAGACGCTGGGGAGCTACCACTTCCGCCGCTGCCTCCTTAGCCGTCACCCCCGGCCGAATCCACCAAACCGCTCTTAGTTGGATAGGACCACACAGGGTCAGAAGCTCACAGCCCTCTCTGGTCCAGGAACAGTATGGGGTCCAAACCAGGGTAGGTTCCTCAATTTAGGCAGCAAAATTAATGTTATTTGTTTTATTCCTGGCGGAGCTCACTCCTAGAGCTCCACGCTGGTCACCATTTTGGAAGCTTCTCTACTGTAAGCTCTTGGAGGATTGGCTACATCAGGGGTGTGTGGCCTAATATGCAGAGGAGCTCCTGCTATGAAATGAGCCCTGCAAATAACCCTTTTATCACAAGGGTTGCTGAGTGACCTTGGGCTAGCTGCTTTTTCTTAGCTTAACAGACCTCACAGGTCCATATCAACATTTGCCTTGCCTTAGCTCCCACTGTGTCCCACACACTATTGGAGGACTTTTTAAAAATCCACACGCACACACCTCCAAGTCATCAAAAATTCTACATTATGATCTGTTGTAGAGTTCTTAAAAAATTGTGGCAGGGTAGGAGCTTTTGTGTTAGTCTAATAAAAGCCGAACACTCAGGTGCAAAATTGGCACACAAGTTCAATTAAAGTTCTGAAAAGAATTTCAGAGAGAGGGAATATTCCTTAGAGGGCATTTGAATGTTTGAAATGGATTTTTTTATTCTGAGGCCTTTACTGTAAACTTTCAGTGGTGGTTGATACTATTTTTCTCATTAAGGGCCTGTTCTGTTTGCCATGCAAAGAACCTCATTTATACTGCAATTCTCCCGCAAAATAATTTGAAAGTAATTCAGCATTTTAGATGGAAGCCCCCCCAACTTCCTCACCCCAAGCCAACAAAGGAAATTATTCTCATGAACGAAATAAATTAAAGAGCAATGCATTTTTGGAATCACAGTTACAGTGTTCATTTTCATGGGATCATTAAGTTGCCCTCTTCCTGAGACCCTCTTTCAACAAAATGTCAGTCAGCAGCACTTGTAGCGAAATGTCACATTAGCATTCTCTGACCTTCTCGTGTGGAGGGGATGGCTCTGCAACCCTCCTGTCAAAGAGCAGCTGGCTATGAGTTCCCAGAGGCCATAGAAACCAGTCTTTATTTCACTGTAAGCAATTATGAGCGTATCTATAATGTATATGTGTTTTAAATAAAACAGGTAGTTTATTGTTCATATGCAGTAGGCTATGAGCAGTGTTCTCTCTAAGCTGAGTTAGTATGAGCTAGCTCACAGTTTTTTAGCCTCTAACTCACACATTTTTTGTCCTAGCTCAGGAAGGATGGCTCCAGAGAAAACTAATTTATGCAGTGGCCAAATCACTCGCTCACAACTTTAATGCCAGTAGCTCACAAAGTAGAATTTTTGCTTACAAGACTCTGCAGCTTAGAGGGAGCATTGGCTATAAGTGCAAAGAAAGCCTCTGGGGAGGGACTGTGACTGAGCGGTTACAGCATTCTGCTTGGCAAGCAGAAGGTGCCAGGTTCAATCCTTGTTGTAGGTGATGTGAAAGATCTCTGCCTGAGACCTCAGAAAGCTGCTGCCAGTCATATTAGACAATACTAACTTTGATTGACCAATGGTCTGGTTCAGTAAAAGGTAGCTTCAATAGGCTATGCAGAGGTACTTTGCAACAGGGATTGTGATGCTGAGCTAGGAAAGTCTCTGTTTCAAACCTTGCCTCAGCCATTTAAAAAATTTATACACACACACAAATATATTTTAGTAGTTTTATCTATTGAACTCCTGTCCAACCTATATATGTATCGATCTATCATCTATCATTCATCTGTCATCCATTTAGCTATCATCCATCTATCAATCATCCATCATCTATCTATGTTTTAAATCTCATTGCATTCCTGGCTATCCTAAATATATATTTTTGGAAATTTTGTTGGCTTTGTGGCCATAATCCAGGAGTCTTTTTCAACTGGGAAATGCATCTAACAGATAATCTCAGTGTTGGCACAGTGCACTTCCCTTCACAGAAAAGAACAAGAAACCTCTGTGTCTGCAGGCCTTGGACCCTGTTCAACATCTTTAGGACCAAAGTCAATGTCTCACTGACTTCAAGGAGAGAAAAGCAAGTTTCCAGGGAAGATTATCAAATAGGGTGGTTCGCTGCAATGCTTTCAAGTTTCTGATGACATTTTGGAAAACGTCTCTCAATATGTTACACTCTTGATATATGCCATGTTTATTATGTCTCATTGTTAAAACAGCAAATTCCTTTTCCACAGGACATGGATCCCTCTTGTATTTAAGGTAATTTCAACTGTTTCCTTTCCACAAGTCCCATTCATTTTATGGTCCTTTGCACCACTTCCGTTTAAAGTTCAGGGCCATTAGGTCTCGTACTGGAGGGATCTCTGAGGATGAGATGAAAGTTCATTTTTTGTAACTATAGTTATGGGTGAACTCCTGCTGATCACGCTTGAGGACTGGATTTTACGCATTTACTTACTTCTGCTTTTCTCCACAATATGGCTCCAAAGTGGCTTATGACATTCTCCCTTTCTCAACTGTATTCTCACAACTAACCGTGAGGTAAGTTAAGCTGAGAGAGAGAGAGAGAGAGAATGACTGGCCGAAAATCACCCAGTGAGCTTCCATGGCTAAGGAGGGGGAATTCAAACCTTGGGGTCTCCCAAATTCTTCTCTTAACACCCTAACCCTTATGCTCCTGCCAGGCCATCTTGATCTTTGCCTTTTAGTGTCAATGATAAAAGAGCAAGTGTTTTCTTTTTTTGGTGGTGGTGGTGGTGGGGAAGAAATATAAACTTCTTTAAACTCCTCACCATTGGAACAGAACTCATGTAGCAAGATGACACATTCCAAAAGTGAGATCATGAATTGCCTCATCGGAAAGGAGGGAAGCTAATGGGTGAGGTGAGCCAGAGGGCGGACAGATGTGAGTCAGTGCAAGGAAAAACTGAATGAGGCGAGGAAGGCTGGGATAGGCACTGATCACTACAGTGCTGGCAAACGCACTCTTCGAAGCTATCAGAGTTTGGATCAATGCTAGTTTTGTATTCAGTTCATACCCTGGTATGCGTACCTACATGACCATTACACAAAACATCTTGTTAACTGTCAAGAAAGCAATGGGAGAAGGATCAGTTGTTTGTCTTGTATCCTTTTCAAATACTTGGGAGTGGGAAAAGATTGCTGAAGGAGAAATGGGCTAAATTTCACACAAGAACTCATTTTTCAATAACATTGCAATCCTAAACAGAGTATACCCTTCTAAGCCCACGTATTTCGAAGGGTATGACTCTTTTTAGGATTGCACTATTAATGAAGAATTGGTGTCTTGCAATTAGGTTTGCCAGCCCCCAGGTCCAGGCAGGGGTTCCTCTGCTCTTGGGGGCTCAAATCTGCCCCAACCAAATGGTCACTGGGGGAAGCCCTGCTCCCAAGCCACTGCCACAACCTTTAAAGGGTCTTTTTGCCTTTGGAGCTGTGGCCAGTGACAGCTCCTCTCCCTCCCTGCTAAAATATTTAAAGGGCCCTCCAGCTAGTTGGTGGGCCATGTGCTCCCCACTGTTCAGCTGAAGCCCTTTAAATCTTTTAGCAGGGAGGGAGGGGTGGCCACAGGTGGCCAGGGCTTGGGGTGGGGCTTGGGGGCATTTGTAGAGTTGCACACAAAAAAATTATTACAAGTGTCAACAAGAGTCTTGCTGAAAAGGCTTGGGGGTATCCTCACCCACCCCCAGAATGCCCCCTAAATCCCCCCACTGGATTGACCAGCAGATCTGGCAACCCTAATTAGAATCTACACCAAACTATGGACTGTGTGTTTAGAAAACTGTGCCCTTCTAGTTTCTCTACAGAGTCTGGTTTTCCAAATGAGCGGATCTTTCTGGAGCCATGCTGTTGCATTTGTGTTCTGCCATTCTTTCATTGTTGATTGTGTTGCTGTTGGTGTGCATGTGCAGTTTGCCACAGGTATTGTATTTATTTCCTTCTTTGAACATGTGTGCATTGACTAAAATCACAGTACTAAAGAATCCTGATATGGTCACATCAAGATCCCTTTTTGCGCCACTTTATTCAAGGAGCATATTTATTTAGTTAAAACTGGTATCTCCTACCAGCTGAGTCACAGAGTTTCAGAGGTGGCTTCCAGCCACAATTTAAACAATATCTAATATGAAACATAAGTATAAATAACATCTTGTATTTATTTATTTAAAAGATTTATATTCCATAAACCCCCAAAATAACATCTATAACAAAATCAAAAAGTAGGCAGCCCCTTATTCCAAGGACCTGTTACTCATTTAGCATTACAACACAGAGTTTCTTTGCAACATAGCTGCAGAAAATGACTTTTAGTTTCTTTTTATCTTTGTATTCACTGTAAGGATGATATATTCTAACACATAATGCATTATTTTCCTGTAGTCTCACAATGTGTCACTTATGTTGGATCTCTCCATGTGACAACCTTATCAAAAGGCCCACAGTTAAATGCAAGAAAATGCATTTAAACCACAATAAAGCAGCACAAAATAATAATTATTTAAAAGTGTCAACAAGAGGCTTGATGAAATGAGTAATTTCTTGTGCCATCCTAAACAGAATTACATGCTTTTGAGCTCATTTTGGAACTAGATTGGTGCAACTATGTTTAGGATGGCCATCTGGCACCAAAATCTTATCAGGCTTAGCGCAAGGTGAAGAGCTGTAGAGAGGGAATCCCAGCATTTAAGTGACACAAAAGAAGGCCTTTTGTGGTTCCTTTTGTGGTCACCAACTTGCTTCAGGAGGTGGGAATACAGAGCAGGCTCATATGGAAGCAAGTGGTTTTTTAAAGTATCCTGCTTACAGACCATTTAAGGGTTTAAAAGTGAACTAGCACTGAATTTTCTGCTTTATTCGGCAAATCCAGGTATTTGTAAAGGAGTCAGCCAACATGTATGGAATATAGCTGGGGATTCCAGCCTGAAGTGGAGCTAAAGCCAGAATTTCAGGGTAGAAAGCCAGGCTCTGGTCACTATTTAGTTCTGCCTTGTCTCCAGACACATGGCCGTGTATCCTAAACAACTTGCCTCCCCCAATACTGCATAAAAATAATGCCTGGACTTGTTCCACAGAATTATTGAAGGTGCTAATCCAGATGGGGAGTCCATATAATAATTGGAACACCAGTTTGGCATTGAAGACTTGAATGTCAGCAGGAACATATAGGCACCCTTTACATAGAAAAAGTGAGCAACCACAGACATATTACATTTAGCTAAATTAATTGCATATTTCCTCTATGCAAGCCAACCGTTATTATATTGGAAGTTTACTCCTATTTAAATATTTAAAGTACTTAACTTGTTCCACAGAATTTCCCCTGACAGATCAGTTAAGGCATCTCCAAGACCTTGAAAACCCCTTTATTTTGTATTTCTCAAAACTTACGGATAATGTTAGATTTGCAGTAGGAAACAAACGCTGACAGAACATTTGGATTTGATATGTGGATCTCTAGATGAAAATTATTACACACACACCCTTTGTATTTTTCCTGAATGTTGAAATACTGTAGTAAAAGTCTGTGCTTTCTTCTCCGTCACATAAGCATTTTTTAATTTGCACTTTCCCCCATTTTTTAAAGATGGAAGATTTCCTGGCCTTGACAGCCCCTGTGGTAATGCAGGCCAGTGATGTTAGAACAAACCTGCTTATTATGTCCTGAGTTAGTAGCACTTTATCATTCTTGTGCTGTTGACATCCCAAAACAAGTTCTTATTGATAACACTTCCATGCCACTGAGATTTTAATTAGTATTTTCAGGCATGTGGGGGGGGGGGGGTCCCCTTGAAACACTAAAGTCCCCCATTGAGAAACCTTCCATCATGCTATTAATCATAAAGATTTAATGTTGCAGTGGACATTTCATCATAAGAAATTATATAGCATTTTTAGTAGGGATGGTTTTCAATTGCTTATCCTTGCTGTAAAAGTAAAGGTTTCCCTTGCTCGAAAGCCAGTCAAATCTGACTCTAGGGGCTCTAAAAGAAAGGATGAGACGTTAGGGAAGCTTCCAAAAAACTTTTTTGAACTGATAAAACAAGAAAAGTTGGAAGATATTTGGAGGAAAGCTAACCCACAAGGAAAAGACTTTACCTTTTACTCTAACAGACATGACTCACATTCAAGAATTGACATGATTTGGATGACTACTAACCTAACCTTTAAGACAAGAAAAGTGGAAATTTTACCCAGAATAATCTCAGATCACAATCCGTGTTTATGGACAGCTGGGCAGATTAAAAAACAAAAGAGATGGAGAATAAACGAGGACTTATTAGATAATCAAGAAATAAGTAAAAAATTACTTGAAGAAACAGACCTATACTTCCAAGTAAACATGCAGAAAGAAGTTAAAATTCAAACCGTATGGGATGCATATAAAGCAGTGATGAGAGGACTATTGATATCGTTAAATGCTAAAGATAATAAAAAGAAAAAAGAGCAATATGAAAATATTTTACAAGCCATTAAAACAAAGGAAGAAGAACTGAAGAAGAAACCAGGGAAAAAGAAACTGCAAAAGGAAATTTGGATGCTACAAGACCAAGCAAAAGCCATTTTGAACCAGGAGATGTACTGGAACTTAAAAAAACTTCAACAAAAAGCATTTGAAGGTGCAAATAAACCCGGAAAATACTTAGCATGGCAATTAAAGAAAAAACGTGAAAATAAATTTATCACTAAAGTGATAAGAGATAATATTGAGATAATAGATAACAAAGGAATAAAAAGAGAATTTTTTAAATACTACGCAAAACTTTTTAAGAAGGAAAACAAAGACAGAAGAAAGATTAAAGAATACCTGCAAACATTAAAGCTACCAAAACCAACAGAGAAAATTAAAGAACTATTTAATAATCCAGTATCATTACAAGAGATCAAAAATGCAATAAATGACTCAAAATTAGGTAAAGCACCTGGACCGGATGGATTTACAGCGAAGTTCTACAAAACGTTACAGGAGTCAGTTTCACCGGTGTTACTGCTATTGATGAACAATATAAGAGTTACTGGAGAGGTACCAGAAACCTGGAAAGATGCATCCATCTCACTGATCCCGAAAGAAAATCAGGATTTGACCAATGTTAAGAACTATAGACCGATCTCTTTACTGAATAATGATTATAAGATTTTTGCTAAGATTATAGCGGATAGACTAAAAGAGCACCTTAAAGAGACTATACAAACAGAACAAGCAGGGTTCTTACCTAATCGACAAATAAGGGACAATCTAAGAGTAGTAGTGGACGCTATAGAATATTACGACAAACATCCTGAAAAGGAAGTGGGCTTTTTCTTTTTAGATGCGGAGAAAGCGTTTGATAATTTAAACTGGGATTTTATGTTTGAAGTTTTAGAACATCTTGAGATCGGTGAATATATGCTTAACTTCATTAAAGCAATATATAAAGAACAGAAATCCTCAATAATAATTAATACTGAAAAGACAGACGATTTTAAAGTTGAAAAAGGAACAAGACAAGGATGCCCGCTTTCGCCGCTGCTATTTATTTGGATTCTAGAAGTTCTACTGTTAAATGTGAAGGAAGACAAAGATATTAAAGGCTTAACAACTAAAGGTTTTTCTTTCAAATATAGGGCCTTTGCAGATGATGTGATGTTTATAGTGGAAGACCCCTTATCCACATTACCACATTTGTTACAGAGAGTAAAAGAGTTTGGTGACTTAGCAGGATTTTATGTAAATAAAAACAAATCGAAAGTAATGTGCAAAAATATGTCAAATAAGAAACAAAACGAGTTACAAAAACTTACAGAATGTGAGGTGGTGAAAAAGACAAAATATCTGGGTGTAAACCTAACTATGAAAAATATTGATCTTTATAAAAATAATTATGAAAAATTATGGTTGCAAATTATGCAGGATATTAAAAAGTGGAATGTATTGAATTTGTCATTGCTGGGTAGAATTGCGGTGGTCAAGATGAATGTGTTACCACGATTAATGTTTTTGTTTCAAACTATTCCAATTGTGAAAGATGTAAAAACATTCAAATGTTGGCAGAAGGAGCTGTCTAAATTTGTGTGGGGAGGGAAAAAACCAAGAATTAAGATGAAAATAATGTGTGATGCCAAAGAAAGAGGAGGGTTTCAACTACCAAATCTAAGGTTATACCATGATGCAACATGTTTGACCTGGGTAGGGGCATGGACTATGTTACAAGATAGAATGTTATTGTCCCTGGAAGGCCATGATTGTAGATTTGGGTGGCATGCATATTTGTATTATGGTAAAACAAAAATGGACAATATGTTTAAACATCATTATTTGAGAAGAACACTAATGGATACGTGGACAAGATATAAAAACTTTTTTTCAGAAGAGATACCCATGTGGATTGTACCCGCAGAAGTCTTACATCCAATATCAAGATATAAAGGACAAGATTGGCTGAAGTATAGAGACTTATTAATAAGACATGGCAAGGATTTCAAACTGAAGGAGCAGCATCAGATTGATTTTGATTATGGTTGGTTAAGATATAGACAAATATATGACTTGTATAGAAGTGATAAAAAACACGGTTTCAGGGAAAAAAATAATGAAATAGAACAAATTTGGGAGGAAGGTGGGAAAAAAATGATTTCTAAAATGTATAAAGTCTTGCTAAAATGGTTTAATGCTGATGAAATGGTAAAAGAACAAATGGTAAAATGGGCGATAAACTTTAACAAAGACATTGAAATGGAATCTTGGGAATTTTTATGGAAAAATGCTATGAGTATATCTACGTGTTATAACTTAAAAGAAAATTGTTTTAAAATGATGTATAGATGGTATATGACACCAAAAAAAATTGCAAATATTGGTCAAAATATGTCTAACAAATGTTGGAAGTGTAAAAAGAAAGAAGGATCTTTTTATCATATGTGGTGGACTTGTGATAAAGCAAAGACTTATTGGTCAAAAATACATGCAGAAATGGAAAAAATCTTGAAATGTACATTTAAGAAGTTGCCTGAAATGTTATTGCTAGGACTTAAACTAGAAGAGATAAATGTAAAGAAAAGGACAATAATATGGTATATGATTACAACAGCAAGAATGGTGTATGCACAAAACTGGAAAAATGAAAAAATACCAGAGGTGTGGGAATGGTTGAAAAAACTGTTATATATGGCTGAAATGGATAAGTGGACTAGAAAATTGAATAATCTCTACTCAGAGACCTTTCTGGAAGACTGGAAAGATTTGAAAGAATATGTTGAAAAGTATTGGGATATGAAAAACTATATCTATACATGGTTATAATAGCATAAAGGAATAGAAATATATTATATGAATGTTTTAGTTAAAATTAGACAATGAAACTGTTTTTATTTAGAAATACATAAGAGTATAGAAAATAAGAATTGGTGTATAAGTATAAGTTTTTTAAAGCTATATAACCGTTACCAGAAACGAAACATAGATATAAGTATTACTATTTTGAATAAAATGGAAAATGTGTTATGCTTCAGATGTGGTGGGAAACCAACAAAACAAGATAAAAATAGAATGTACAAATAGAACAAAATGTTATCTAATATGGAAAAAGGGATTTGTATAAGGTTAAATGTATTATTTTCGATGTTTGTTTTTTTTTGAAAAATAAAAATTTCTTTACAAAAAAAAAAAAATCTGACTCTAGGGGGTGGTACTCATCTCCATTTCCAAGCTGAAGAGCCAGCGCTGTCCAAAGACATTTCCATGGCCATGTGGCCGGCATGACTAAATGCTGTATCAACCCCCAAATCCCTGTTTTGATTTTGCTTCCGCTTTGTGCATATTAAGCATGTGTCCCCCCATTTTCTGTTTCGTTGCACTGAATTTTTTCCATATTCCCCCCCCCCGCCATTATTCATACATCAATGAATCAGCAAGGTACATGATCAGAGCAGTCCTTAGCAGGTATACTACTCAGTTAGACTTGTTGCCAAGAAAGTTCTGCGACTGCACTGTATGTAAATATTACACATATAAATAATGCCCATTATGTGCATAAATGGCTTTAAAATACATATAGTCAGGGCTATTTTGGGGCAGGAATGCACAGGAATGGAGTTCCGGCTGGCTACCAAGTTGGCCACGCCTACAGCTTTCCCCTTGGGTTCCCCAGGCGCCTCACAAGCTCTGGGGCACCTGGGGAAGCCAGCTGTGGTGCACCTGGGGAAGCCAATCCAGAAACTGCCTTCCTTCCCTTGGGTTCCCCATACACCTGCAAGCTGCAGGGCACCTGGGAAAGCTGATCCTGGGAGGGAGTTGCACTGTCAGGGGTGTGGCCTAATATGCTAATGAGTTTCTGCTGTTAGGTATGGCCTATTATGCTAATGAGTTCCTGCTGGGCTTTTTCTACAAAAATAGCCCTGCATATAGTAAGCATACAAGACACATACACAACACAAATGAATCTAAAAATCAACAGCAAAAGCAGAGAACTAAAGAAATGGACAGAAATGTAAGCAAATGTAAAAAAGAACAAATATGTATCCATGCCAGATTTGTAAGATATCCAAAACGGGAGGATCCCCATGTCAAAAGGAGGCAAGGTGATTCCAGTAGGTGCAGAAACTTCAAAATGCATTTTCCTCAGTCATCATAGCTATTTCCTGTAGCCATTGGAATAATTTTTTTGAATATTTGTTATTTTAAGACAATTAAGGATGAAGGACCAGGCTCAATGTGAAGTCGTACTGGAATCTATTCTAGGGTGCCCAAGTTTGACTTGGGAATGCAATTAAACAGAGGGAATTTCCAAGTGCAGTATGGGAAATTCATATCTTTGAGTCTTCACTAGGGCAATTGTCTGACTGATTGATGTGGGGTACTGGCCATTTATTCCCATGGCACGGGTTCTGTGCCTTTAACAGTTCTGTGACATGAGAAGCTAAAACCACAACCCCGAATACGTGTAGCTTCCTCCAAACCTATATTGCTTAGGTCAGACTAACACACCTTACAGGACTGTCAAAGATAGGCCCTGTCCACACGAGCGAGATAAGCCGGACGGGAAGTGACACAAATTTGTGCCAGAGCAATTTGCGCCGCTTTTGCGGGATCACACAGGTCCATGGACCTGTGAGGGCGAACCGCTGCTGCGTGATCACATGCAGCCGCGGGCGAGTTGTTTTTTTTCCCCGGCCATTTTCAGTGCGCTTATCTGCTTCTACAAGGGATCGATCACTTGCCTCTCCACCTTCGGGTCATCCGATGATGCGCATACTGGGATGGGAGGGGAAAAAAACCAAAAAGCCCGCTCCCCAAAACCACTTGTTTGCGCTGGCGCGATCACACCAGGAAAAGTCAGTTCTGGGCCGTCGCAAACCATTTGAGACTGCCTTTTCACTGGTAGCTAAATAAGCCGATTCCCCACCGGCTCAAAGCGGTTTGTGGCACTTTGACACTGGCTGCAGGACGCTTCCCAGATGTGCTTGTGTGATCGCGCCACTTTGAGCCGGTGGGGAATCGTCCTTGTGTCGCAAATGGGTGCATATGATCGCGCCCATAAAATGGAAGAGGGAAAAACCATGTACGCTGCCTGTAGTTCCTGGAAGGAAGGGTGACATAAAAATGTACTCATTCAATCTCCATACATTGTGGACAAGGCTGCCAAATTTGTAGTTGGTCCCTGTAGCTGTCCTTCTAATATCAGTTTGATCTGCGGCAATTATTAGATGATGTGAGTTGGCCCTGCACCCTGAAAAGCTTCAAGTGCCCGTTTCTGCCTCTGTTAAAGGGACAGGACATTTTTTTTCTCGGCCAGTTGGCAACTTTAATTGTGGATCGCACATTTCAGCAATATCTCAGCCATGGATGACGGAATCAAAAGAGACCAACCAGGGAAGTACCTGATGCATTAGCTTTTTGGCACGAGTCTAAATCACCTTTTAAAAATGCAAAAGGAGCTGGAAAGTTATGAATATACTGAAAGAAGCACTTTTATTTTAAAACTTTTTTTAAAAAAGTCTGGCACTCATTGAAGCATGGCTCCATATTCTACTGGGTAAGGTTCATCCAGTGCAGGAGGACAATAGTTCCCTTGTTCCAAATCCCGCAGCTCTGCTGCCATACAGGAAGGGTATTTGAAGGTCAGGCAGAACACACAACTGCCTGGCTATATTTTCTCCAGGGGAG
This sequence comes from Lepidodactylus listeri, assembly GCA_029233225.1. NCBI lineage: Eukaryota > Metazoa > Chordata > Lepidosauria > Squamata > Gekkonidae > Lepidodactylus > Lepidodactylus listeri. Next base: position 119,948,865 of record JARCFY010000004.1, on the reverse strand, counting down.
ACATAAACCTGATGGATGGCAGAGCTTTTAGGCTGGGACATGCAAGGAACCTCGGACCTATACAATAATAAACCTTTTGGCTAGTACCATCACAGATTTTAATGGGCTTCCCCTGTTTTTCAAAACACTCTTATTTTTCTCTTGATTTAGTGAAATAACACCCCCGCTTGAATTGTGGTCTTAAGTTTGCTTCATAGCAGCAGCAGAATCATCTGGGCTGAACTGTGGGCCAAAGTGTGTGTGTGTGTTGGGGGGGGGGGGAAGAGGCAGAATCTTTCTAAAATGTAAATATTCTTTAGGATTACAATTGAAGTTAGTCATAGTAGGAAATCAGAATGATAGTTATTTCCATCAGTGTCAATGGGGAATACATACCTGTATGCTGGAGACTCCTGTGTGTTCTAGTGGAATTTCAGTCTCCATGCCAGGGCTCATGTCAGATGTGACTCAGGAAATCATGACTTCTAGGTAGGGTGTTCCTGGAGGGTTCCAAGTGGGAACTGGAGAGCTCCTGGAATTATAGCTCTACAGACCACAGAGATCTGTCCCTCTGGAGAAAATGGCTACTTTGGAAGGTGGACTCTATTGCATTATACCCTGCTGTGGTCCCTCCCCTCCCCTCCCCAAACCCTGCCCTCCCTAGGCTGTCCCCCTAAATCTCCAGGAATTTCCCAACTCAAAAATGGCAAACCTACCACTAGGATAGCCATATGGGAATGGAATGATATCTTGTCAGATCTTGGAAGCTAAGCCAAGGAAGATCTTGGAAGCTAAACCAAGGAAGATTCTGCAGAGGAAGGCAATGGCAAACTACCTCTGCTTCTCACTTGCCTTGAAAGTCCCTTTCTGGGGTCACCATAAGTCGGTTGCAACAAGATGGCACATACATACATAGGACAGCCATAGGTCTATGTCAGCTGCTCTCTTGCCCAACTATATGATGTGTTATACACTCAATCTAGTGTTTTGCTTCCAGACACCGCAGAGCTGGGCAACCAGGCAGAATGATCTTCTTCTCCAGGCCAATGGAGATGGGTTCCTAGCAACCTGAGCGCATTTTAGTGTTGATATAGCTTGTGATTCTGACAGTAACCTGTCTGAAACTGGGAGATGGCTTGGGTACTTGGCACAATCACTCCTAAATGGCTTCTCTTGCATGTTACACAATGACTATATCTTTGGCTCTCTGAGGAGCTGGAGGTGAGGACAATAAAACATGTTGCATGATGGTTGGGGGAAAACCTTTAATGGATGTGACTGATAACAGGCTGAAGATGGTTTTAGAGGTTACTGTGTACCTTGGTGGGGGTAGCAAACTTAATTTAGACCCTTTTCTGCACTTGCAATTTTTTGCTATGCCTCCTGTTTGGAAGACATTGCTAACAGGTGATGCGGGAGGAAGGGCTGTTGTCAGTATTCTCTAGGCATGTATACAGTCATCTATATAGAACAACGGCAGAGGGAAGGATGAGACACTTATGGCAGCCAAAGTTTGAGGCATGGAATTCTTCCCCCTTCCTTGCCAGTGTGGGGGCATGTTCCTTGCATCCCGGCTGGGAGGAGTAGAGGAACCAGCTCAGCCTTTGTGGCCTGAGGTAGACTTCCTGAAAACATTCTGAACAAAGGAGTGTTAGTAATGCGCTGTAACACTGCTTGTGCTCGTCAGGACCCCGGGGCAGAGGCCCATCAAATAGGCTCTCAATCCAGAAAAATAGCACTGTAGGCAATGGTTTGTTCACAACCTTTGATGTACTACACTATTGGCCTCCCCAGCTTCCCCAGGTGTGGTTACATCACTGCCCCAGAGTCCTCCTCAGCTACCCTTTCTTGGCAGTGTCCTGGGTGTAGGCCCTTTGGTTCTTGAACAGTTCCCCCTCCACAGAGACAGCCATCACCAGTCTCCCTCCTTGCTCTTCCCTCGTCTCTTTTATAGCTGATCCTATTTCTGGCCAACCTTCCCACTACTCCCAGGCTGCCTTTTCATGCCAACTCTCCAGCACTCATACTCTGCCTTCTGTGTTAAAGATGCCCAGTCCATACTGGGAGGGGGGGGCATATATTAGGCCCTTGCCCTGGGCCAAGGCAGCAGCAGGACCAGCATGGGCAGCTACACCTTCATACCCCAGCTGGGCATCTGGGATGCCACTTCACTTGGCAAGGTGCAGTTGAAGTGCTTCCTTTCCAGGTGCCAGCTAGATCAGAGAGGCCAGGCTGACCCCAGGTTCTGTGGTTCCTTCCTCTCCAGGTTCATCCCAGCTTCACCGCCCTTCACTGCCATGAGGCCACATCCTTCCCCACCTCCTGGATATACTGGGCACCTGGGGGTGCCCCCTGCCAGCTATGTAGGGAACTCAGCTGAGGTGGGATCTCACAGTGCTCCTCCTTGGTTGTTTGTGCAAACATCTCCCTCTTTATGCTCCTATGGACAAATTCCCCCTTGTGTATTCTAACCATGACACCATGAGGTAAGAAAAATGTAGTTCTGTGCTTCATGGCCTGACCTCTGAGACATGGGTGTCATGCTTGGGGTTTGCATAGTGTTTGGGAGAACTGTGATTGATTGCAGCCTTAGGTGGGATCCTTAAGTGCACGGTGACAGGGCAAACATAACAGAAGGCTGTGGGGGACAGTTATTTTTTTGGTCCCACTGAGTTCAACGGGCATGTACACCATCTCTTTCACTGCCAGCGTTGTTAGACGGACCTGGCCTGAGAGGATTGAAGCTGCTGATTAAGTCTTGCTCTTCTCTCTGATCTCCTCAGATCTCGGAAGCAGCTAAGCAGGGCCAACCCTGGCAAGTGCTTGGATGGGAGACCTCCAAGAAATACCAGGGCTGGGAGGCTAGAGGCAGGCTATCAAACTGCTTCTCTGAACATCCTCCATGCTCCAGTAGGAGCTGCCAGAGGTTGCCATGATTTCTAGGCATGGGCACACACACATGCATGCACAAACGCACACACACACACACATACACAAATGCAAAAATACAAAATGAAAAATATCCTGCTCTTCTCTCAATATGCTCTGGTTCTTATAGCTTTGCTGCCTCCAGGTTTATACTACTGTGGCACTGCACTGGTGTTACATTGATATAGCTCCAGCTACACTGGTGTATCTCCAAGTGACACTTACTTGCCATCCTAAGCAGTTCTAGGATGGCTTTCGGAGTGCCGTGCTCATTCCGTGCAACTTTGTGCAACCTGGTTAGGCAGTTACCTTGGCAATGGGGGTATGTTTTCTCCTCCTCCTAATACTCACCCCTTTGTAAAAAGGAATGGGAAAAACTGTTCAAACTAGCTGCATGGAGAGTTAAAAATATTTGCCAAATGCTGCTCCATACTGGTGAAGCACTGCTATGAACAATACAGAATTGGCAGCAACAACTCAAGGCAGTTTTCTTTAATGTGATGGTGCCTGTTGAAGCAGCTGGAAATGAACAACATGAGGGACAGAATGTTCCATGAGATGGACCCCTCCTTTAGTCTGATTTGGCCATTCCAGCAAATTACGAGCAGGAAGGTCAAGAGAGGGCCTAATTAGCTGGTGATGAAAAGATCAGCTTCAAGTGTGTGAGACCCACTCTGGTTACAAAGAGGCAGATCTTAGTGCTTGAACTTTCTGATTGCCTCCTGGAGATTTCCTTTGAAGTTTATTCTAGCATGAATGGCACAATCGATGTTGCATTTCTGGGCAATTATTATTACATGTTTTGCTTGGGTGGTATTTGAGGCACCAAGCCAATAACTTTCAGATAATTCATAGCCAGCAGGAGTAGATTGGCCATTAAAGCCAAAGGGGAAAATCCCAGTGGACCAATATTCTTGCACTCCAGCCTAGGGGCCACCCCCCATACTGGGACTACCCCAGCCCAAAGAGAGGGGCATGCACAAGTCCCCATTGTTATGAGCTGGAGGTGCACAAAAGCAGGTGCTGGGCCAGGATTTGCCCTGCCCAGCACAGCAAAAGACATGAGCCTTGCCATCTGCCTTTGCAGCAGTGAGGGACACACCCACCTGGCCTGGCAAGGGAGGGATCAGGCCCAGACTCAACACACTTGGCCATGTGGCTTGGCCAGGCATATAGGGTTGCCAGGTCCTCCCTGGCCATCAGCACGGGATTATTGGGTTAAATGTAAATAAACCCCCCAAACCCATTTGCCTTGGATGCACAGAAGCTTTGCACAGTATCCCCAATTCTCCACATTTCCCAGTTAATGACAAAATGCTGTTCAAACAAATTACAAAGATGGTCTGACTTCAGGAATGTTATATATAGCTTCAAGCCCAGGTAAGAGGCAGAAAAAGAGGGGTCCTATATATGATAAAACAGATAAAACAGAAGGCAGTCAATGGCCAAAGAGGCTCAACAAGTTGAATACCAGGTCAGGTTTAAGGTTTTGGTCTTGACCTATAAGGCCCTAAACGGTCAGGGACCAATGTACCTATGGGACCACCTCTCCTGCTATGTCTCCCGGAGACTGAGGAGACCAACACCTTCTTGAAGTCCCTGGTCCAAAGAGTGTCCAGCTGTCCTCAACCAGAGCCCGGGCCTTCTTCCTGGAGGTTGGCAAACCTAGTGGGAGTTAATGGCCTGCATAACTTCAGCATCCAAGCCTCTTCCCTTGTCCTTTTGCTTGATGGTCAAACTACAGAAGCTTTGCACCATGAGCTTTCCTATGAGAAGTCAGTATTGGAACACTGTGATTTTTAAATAAAGATAATTCCTATTTACAATATGAACATAGGGTTCCCAGACTCTTGGTCTGGGCGAGGAATCCCCTGATTTTTGGGGCTCCTGCCCACCACCAGCCAGCTGGCCAACAGAGGAAGCGCCAATCCCAAACAGTGATGTTGCACGGCAACATCCCTGATGTGAGTTTGCCCAGTGTCATCAACATAATGATGTCACTTCTGTGTGACATCATTGCATTGGCGGGCATCACCACCCACTCCCAGACCCCCCACCCATCCCTCCGATAGTGATCACACCTGGGAACCCTATATGAACATGAGAGAGCAATGAAGCACCCAGACAAGCAGGACTAGTCTTGCCTCTTAGCTGCAAAATATGACAGCAATCCTCAACCTGCCTGCTCAGAAGTAAGTTCCATTTTATTCAGTGGGGCTTACTCATAGGAGAGTGTGTTTAGGATTGCACCCTATGTGTACTAGTTAGTAGCCACCAGCCATCAGTGTTCATTTCTTTATTTTAAAGGTTTTTAAAAGAACTTTCTACCATATATGGCCCTCAAGGCGGCTTACAAAATCTATCAAAAGGAAGACAAATTAGCAACACATGCAAACCTGCTGGACACGTTTCAGTGCCCCTCTCTCCCAAGGAAACAATTCCAAGCCAGCAATGATCCATTGAGGAAACTTATTTAGACATGAGCTGTAGAGATGTTTCAAGAAAGAATTATCTCATTTTGCATGGCCAGTTCGGTGGAGAAAATAACAAAATCAGATCAAGAATTGCCATTATCTATCAAAGAGATCACAGTCAGTTGTGATATGATTTAAATAAGTGAGATGGGTACATTTATACCGACGTCACTGTTGCTCCCAGCTATATCCAAAATGTAGCTTTATAGGTGGAAGGAATAATTTCATGAGCCCGTGTGATGTAGTAGTTAAAGTGTTGTACTGGCAAAACCTGAGCTCGAATTCCTACTCAGCTACAAAGTTTGTAAGGTGACCTCAAGCCAGTCCCTCTCACTCTCAGAATAGGGTACCTCACAGAGTTGATGTGATGATAATATTTGGAAGGAAGAATCATGCATGTGGTCCTGAACCCCTTGAAGGAATGGCAGGATACAAAGGAAATAACAACAGCTTAAAATGTTATGGTTGAAAATCCAGACCTTGCTTTAGTGAACGGAGAAGATGATTTGCTTTCCAAGATGAAAAGACCATGCTTGGCCAGTTGCGGCTGTTTCCTCCCATTCTCAACACGCCATGGAAAAACAACAACAGCCCACCATGTCCATGGCAGCTGAGCACTATAAATGTCATCTAGATGACACCAAAAGATGGAGGGAACAGCGGTGCATTCAGAGCCCAGTTCCAGCTTTCCTGGAAGAGAAAACACTGGCAGCTTTGTGAGTTCCCGCCTGGATTACAGCCAGCTTTGCTGAGTGCCTTTGGCTTTCCAAGAAACTGCATTTCAATCTAAAGTTACTTTCTTGCCTTCTGGTTTTATCCTCTAGTAATGGGGGGGGGGGGGGGCAGGAGGATGAAGTATTGAAGAAAAGGGTGGGGGAATGCCAGGGAGGGGCAGACTTTTCCTTTTGTTATTGTCCCAGTGCCAGGTTGCAAAGATTTCCAGTGGGTGAAATAGGTTAGCTTTCAATGCTGTGCAGGCTTGCAGATGAAAGGGTAGCTGCTTTTTTTTTTAAGCAACAACCTTGGGTACAAACAGTAATTGAGGAAATTATTACCTCAGGTTAAGCCTTGGAAACCCTTTCTGGAGCCAATGGGGAGATCAGCCAACTCTGCAGAAAAAGATGCAAGTAAAAGCCGCACTGATTTTCATGAATGCTGGAGCCCATTATGGGGAATTATTTTGCTTTGGCCCTTGAGAATTTGGATCACCATGATTGATGCACCTTAAAGATGGGGAGAATGAGTCTTGTAGTTACTATACAGGCTGAGAACTCTAGATTAATATTTGTAGGGATCCCAGGACACTAGTAATCTTGTACTTCCAAGAGGTAGAGTCAGGGCCAAATGAAATATCAGCTGGGATATTCATGACTGGGGTTGTTTAAAAAAAAAAAAAGGCAGTCATAGGGATGTCAGCCTCCAGGTGGGGCCTGGGGACTCCCCGGAATTACAGCTCATCTGTAGACAACAGAGATCAGTCCCCTGGGAGGACTGCTTTTGAGGGTAGACTCTATGGCATTGTGTCTCCTGGAGGTCCCTGTCCTCCCCAGCTCCATTCTCAAATCTCCAGGAATTTCCCAACCTGGACCTGGCAGCCCTACCCTTCATCCCCTGCCAGTGGCCAGGGGAAAACCGGCAACCCTAGGCAGAAAGCATCCATGAAAGAGCTGATGTGGGGATCACCCATGGTCTTGGTGGGTGGGTGGGTGTATGCAGGGAGGGGGTAACCATTTCCTCTTGTGAAAAAATACCCTTGGTGGGTGGGGCTGGACTCAGAACCAAAATGGACTATTCATCTGAGAAAGGAACCAAAGGACCAGCCCAGGGGAATATAAGGGGACTCAGAGGACTCCCCCCCCCCCAACCCAGAGCCCTGGATTATGAAGTGTTAGCCGAGGGACCTGCATCAAAAGATGCTGTCAGTGCATCAGGCCCTGGGCACCCATTCCCCACCCTTGTAAGTCCAGGCCCCAGACCATCACTCATTTTCTCCAGAGGAACTATCTTAGTCATCTGGAGATCAGTTGTAATAGTGGGAGATCTCCAGGTACCATTTGGTTGGCAACTCTACTGGCCTTGCTGGGGCAAGAGGTGAGTGAAGCATGCTGAGTCAAGGGAATGTCACCCAGCCCTGCCTTGCCAAGGGTTTTGTGCCTGACTTTGCTGTGTCAAGGGACCCATACCTGGCCCAGCAGCTTGGCCAGGCACATTCTGCTCTTGGTTGGCTGGAACTGCTCTCCCTACCTACTGGGGGGGGGGGGTAGAACAGGCTGGTGGTAGGATTGCCAATCTCCAGGTGGGACCTGGAGATCTGGAATCTTCAGACAACAAAGACCAGTTTTCCTGCAGAAAATGTCTGCTTTGAAAAGTGAACTCTGTAGCATTATACCTCACTGAAGTCCCTCCCCAAAGCCCACTCTCCCCAGGTTTCACATCCAAATTGTCAGGAATCTCTGCAGCATCCCTCGCTGGAGGTATGGCAAGTGACAGGCTTGGACTGCGGCCTTTTCCCGAGGCAGTTTTCCCTCCCCCGTCGGCTCCTGCTTGCATTGTTCTTGCAAAGTTTTACCTGTTTCATTTCAGCCTGGCATAATGCTTTCAAAGGGACAGTAGCCCTGCACCCCAAAAAGAAGGTGGGACACTCACCTGATCCCACAGGGCACTTCTTATGTTCTGACATCCAGTTAAGGCTCATCCTGCAATTCCCGTCTTCCTTGAATAATCCTGTGGCAATCTTAGATATAACAGTGGCTGTAAACAACAAAGTTGAAAGTGCTGCCTGCTGGGAGATGTAATCTGGTAGGCTGGAGAACTGGAAGTAGAAGGGAGGAGAATTGGCTTGGATCTAGTCTGTTTTACTGAGTGATGCAGTAGCTGTTGGACCCATTTAGGGTTGCCAGGTGCCTTCCTCCTGATTGGAAGGATTTGGGGGACATTCTGTGGTGGGCAGGGATGTTGGTGATGTGCTGATGTCACTTCCAGAAGTGATTTATTTATTTATTTATTTCATGTGATTTATATCCCGCCCTCCCCGCCATACGGCGGGCTCAGGGCAGCTAACAACATATCAACAGTATTCCATACATAATTTAAAACATTTAAAACATTAAAACATATAAACCAACATAACATCATACAGATGGCGTATCTTCGTTTTCATCATTCAATGCAGCACCCGAATGCAACCTTAAAACAGCTACAAACTGGTGGATAAAATCGGCCCAGGGCCAGATATAAATCTCAGTGCTAAGTGGCCTCTACCCGAAAGCCTGGTGTAAGAGCTCCGTCTTGCAGGCCCTGTGGAATTGTAAATAGTCCTGCAGGGCCCTGATGTCATCCGGGAGCTCATTCCACCAGTACGGGGCCGCCACAGAGAAGGCCCTGGACCTTGTACTCACCAGCCGAGCCTCCTTTGGCCCTGGGAGGGTGAGACGATTTTGGGAACCAGACCGTAGTGCTCGCTGGGGAACATATGGGGAGAGGCGGTCCTTCAAGTAAATAGGTCCCGAGCCATATAGGGCTTTATAGGTAAGCACCAGCACCTTGAACCTTATCCGGTATGCTATAGGCAGCCAGTGCAGTGCTTTTAATGCAGGCTGGATGTGCTCCCGCACAGGAAGGCCCATCAACAGCCGTGCCACCGCATTCTGCACTAGCTGCAGCTTCCGGATTTGGCACAAGGGCAGCCCCATGTAGAGAGCATTACAGTAGTCCAATCTTGAGGTGACCCAAGCGTGGATCACTGTAGCCAGTTCGTTGCGTTCAAGGAAGGGAACCAACTGCCTGACCAGCCATAGATAATAAAAAGCTGATCTAGCAGTGGCTGCTACCTGGGCCTCCATCGTTAATGAGGGGTCCAGGAGCACTCCCAAACTCCTGACCGACGGTGCTGGCACCAACGGCACCCCGTTGAAGGCCGGGAGAGGGATCCCTACCCCATGTCCACTTCAACTCAGGCATAGGACCTCCGTCTTCGTCGGATTCAATTTCAGTCGGCTCTGCCTGAGCCATCCAGCCACGGCTTGCAACGCCAGGTCCAGATCACCCGGACTGGAGTCTGACTGACTGCCCAACAACAGATAGAGCTGGGTATCATCCGCATACTGATGACACCCTAGCCCATGCCTCTGGGCAATCTGGGTGAGGGGGCGCATATAGATGTTAAACAACATAGGGGAAAGTATGGCTCCCTGTGGGACACTGCACACCAATGGATGTCTTTGGGAGAGCTGTTCCCCTATTGCCACCCTCTGCCCCTGACCTTGGAGAAATGAGGAGAGCCATTGTAAAGCTAACCCCTGGATCCCAATATCGGCGAGGTGGCGGACTAGTAGCTGATGGTCGACCATGTCGAACGCCGCCGACAGGTCCAACAACATCAGCACCACCATACCGCCTCGATCCAAATGCCTCTGGAGGTCATCTGTGAGGGCGACCAGCACCGTCTCCATCCCGTGGCCTGGTCAGAAACCAGACTGGAAGGGATCTAACACAGAGGTGTCATCCAAAAAGCTCTGCAACTGGTCTGCCACCACCTTCTCGATTAACTTGCCCAAGTAAGGCAAGTTAGATACCGGCCGATAGTTGGCCAATTCGGCCAGATCTAGTGTTGGTTTTTTTAGGAGGGGACGTACCACAGCCTCCTTTAGGGCACTAGGGAACATCCCTTGAGTCGGGGATGTGTTAACAATTTCCCTAAGTGCCCTTCGCACCCCTTCGTGGCTCGCTTTAATTAGCCATGAAGGGCACGGATCGAGTCTACAGGTGGTTGGGCGGACCAGCGAGAGCAAATTGTCAACCTCTTCCAGACAGAGTGGACTAAAATAATCCAAAATATGACCAGAAGACATGCTTGGAGCCTCAAGTTCTGCCACTGTATCATCACATGTATGTGATGTGATTGTTTCAGCAATGTTAGGGCAACATACACATCAGTCAGTGGGAAAATCTACAGACTAAATAAATTAAGTTTACTGAATGTCAAATATTAAGGGAGAACTGGTATGAGAGGTTTTTTAGATGGTGTACTACCCTTAAAGATATAGCAAAAACTAGAAATGCCAGAATACAGACTTATCATTTTATCACATGTGGTGGACATGCAAGAAAGCAAAAAAAATTGGATAAAGATACACAAAGAAATGCAAAAGATATTAAAGTTTAAATTTGTGATGGATCCGAAAAAATACTATTAAATATTTTACCAAGCATTATTACAAAAATACACGCTGAATTATTTAAGTATATGGTGACAGTGGCAAGAGTAATATTTGCAGCAAAATGGAAGGCAGTGAAATGCCCAGACTTGAAAGAATGGAAGAATAAACTAAATGAATATGCGACAATGGCAAAATTAACATCTTTTTAACATAACAGAGCAAATTCAGAATTTCAAGAAAAATTGAAGGTTTTTTTCAATTTTATAGTTGAAAAGCAAGAACAAAATTAAATTAAAATGAAGAATGATAGAAGGAAAGAGTTAAGTTTTACATCTTTATAATAAAAATATTATTAGATATAAAGGTAGATGGAAAAGATTGAATAACAATATTTAAATAGAAGTGAAACATTAAAAGTAAAATCAGCATAGCATGTGTGGGTTTTTATTGAATAACCTAAGCAAAAGGAAAACAGAATTTCTCTGTTGCATTTTTATCCTACCTGCCCTTTGAGGAGCTCACATAGATGGCCTCCATTTTATCTTCATAAAAACCTTGTGAAATTGGATAGCTTAAGAGTGAAGGGCTGGCCCAGGGTCACCTGGAAAGCTTTTGGTCTATGAGAGGATTTAGAGCCCAGGTCTTCCAAATCCTAGGCAGCCACACTAACCCCTACACTATAGGAGGAAGGGAGCTTTGACTCCCGAAAGTGTATACTCCTCAAATCCTGTCAGTCTCAAAGGTGCTACTGGGCTCAAATCTAGCTGCTGTACTTTATTTTTTTTAAAAAAAGATTTTATTGATTTTTAACCCTACACCTAAATTAAAAACTACAAACTAAACTACCCTAAGGTATACAGAAAATGCAGTCATAAATATTGAAAATGCCAACATTATTAATAACTGAAAAGCAATATTACTTCTTGGTATTAGCTGTTAGATCCTTCCTGCTGTTTACAATTAATTTTAAAAGTAAGCCACCTGGATCACATACAGAAGATGAAGCAACCTAAAACATAAACTTGAAAACTACAGGACATAGTGTGTTATAACAACATAAACATTTATAACATTATTTTTTCTTTGGTTCTCCTCTTTTCTTCTTGCCTTCTTCCTGGTACTTAGGGGCGGCTGCCCCTTTCTCTGAGTCCGAGTCCTCTCCTTCAGTCTCTCCACTTTCTGAGCCATCAAATCCATACATACTCTCCTGCTGCTGTACTTTAGACAGACATGACTGTCCTCTGAAACACTACATGATAATGTCTGTCAAGCTTGAGGAAATCACATTACACAGGAAAGGCGGAATGGGTGAATAAAGTAGATTTATCCCCAATAGAAACGCTTCTTCTTTTAACCGAACTACTTGCTCGTCATCATGTTATGAAAAGTGTAGCAAGGATCCAAACATATATTTGGAACTTATGGGTATAGGACAGGCCAGTTAGATCATCTGCTAACCCTGGCCAGCACTGAATTGTTCCCCATGAACACTCCTTCAAGGAAGGTTTATTTTGTCTAATTTGAAGTTGACTCAGGCCATGGGAATTCTACCTCTTCTTTGCATCACTCCAGAATACTGAGAGAAATAATTCAAGATTCTGTAATCCTTCCACAAACAAACAGTAACTGGAGGAGGCCAACTGGAGAGAAGCCAGTACCTGATTAATGAAATGCAGGCTAATTAGGTGTCCTAGCCTTTGGTGAGAGATAAGCATGATCATTGTTTACAACACTTTTCTATGCCAGGTGCCTCATGGGTCTTATCGCGTTCATCCTTCCATCATGAACTTTGTAAGTGGGATCATTGGACCATCTATATACAGTTGTGTAACTGGTGCAACATTTTCATCTGGCAGCTCTGCAACGTAAAGTCAACACTCCTACATCCTGGGCCTTCAGGCCTTTGCAATAATTCTCCTGTCCTTTCTTCTGTCTGTGTCTTTATTCATATTTCTGCCAACTTAATGTAAACACTTCATGCATCTGAACATTTGGGTTGTGATTTATGACAGCTTCTGGTGGAATAAATTCATTAGTCATTTTAAGGTGCCACAAACTCTAGGTTTGGCTGCAGTAGAGTAAGGCCTGGTTCCCACTTTCAGGAAAAACGAAGCAGAGCCCCGAGGTGTGTAATATTTCTGTGTCTACTGAGAGACTAGTAGAATTAGGAGTGGCTTAAAACAACATTAATGTGAATAGCAACTAAAACATACAGCAGTTTCTAAACCTGCTTCTAGAAGTAAGCCAGCTTTGGGTTGGGAAATTTCTGGAGATTCAGGAGTGGAACTTGGGGAAGGTGAGTTTTGGCGAGTAAAGCCTGGGGAGGGTGGTTTTTTTTGGGGGGGGGGGGGGAGAGAAACCTTAGCAGGGATGTTAGGGATCCCATCCTCCAAGTGGGACCTCTCTGCTCCTAGTAAGTGCTCCCCCCCCCCCCCGCTCATCCGACGGACCTGGGAATCAATGCTCCCTCTAAGTCTTGTGAGCAAGAATTCTACTTTGTGGGCTACTGGCATTAAAGTTGTGAATGAGTGATTTGGCTGCTGCATAACTTAGTTTGCTCTGGAGCCATCCTTCCCGAGCTAAGACAACAATGTGTGAGCTGGAGGCTATAAAACTGTGAGCTGGCTCACACTAACTCAGCATAGAGGGAACACTGCTGGCAACCCTAATTTGACACCACATACCCTGTGTGCAAACATCTCAGTGTGAGCAAGGTCCATTCTGTATGTCTTTGTTAAATTAATGGAGTGCTCAGTTTGAATTATACCACTGAGGAAGGCCTAGTGCCAAAACGCATTTGGTATTGGTTCTTGCATATGGACACAATATGTACTTTTAAACCTGTATTTATGTAAACAGACATTTGCCTTTTTTTGATATTAGGTACTTATATGCTGAACCATAGGACTGCTGTTTTTAAATGATATTTTAGCACTTCTGAATGTATTATTAAGTTATGTATGCTATTTTGTACAATTGCTATAGGTGTATAGTAATTTTTTGCTTTCTTTTTCTTTGTTCCATCCTTTTTGGTTACCTTTCTCGTGCAGGATTGTGTTTTTCTCCCCCTTTTTTGTTGTACTCAAGCTGAGTCTGTGTTTGCTCCTCTAAATCCCTTCAATGTTTGCCTCAAGCAAAGAATCTCCAGATTTGCATTGATGTTTTCCCTCCAGGTGAACATCACTAGCAGTTCCACTCTGAAGTTTCACACTTTAGAAGTTTTGGAAGAGGAACCCAGTCACTAGGGATGTGCACACAACCCACTCTGAGAAATTCCTGGGAAATTATTCCAGCACCTTTCAGTCAAAATAAATTCATCAGAAGGAATTTTGGAACCAAAATCACTTTGCATTTCACTCTCTTTGAAATCCAGGGACAGGCTGGAGATGTGAGGAAAATTCCAAAGGAATTTCGTTGAGTAATTTATGAAAATTCTTTTTGGCTTGCCTTAAACTTCTTCAGGTATTTTGTGACAATTTTCATTTTTGGAGTAATATTTGTGGCAAATATATAACCAGAGCCTCTGGAATAGCTTGCTCGTGTTGCCCTCTCTCACAGATATACTACTGAGCTGCCTGTTTTGGTATAAAGCAACAGTAGTGCTCTCTGGTTAAGAAGCCATGCTTAATGTGTCTGTAGCCAGGGGAAATGTGTCGCTTTATCAGGGCAATTTTTTTTTCTGAAGGGGAGTTTGTTCTCATTTCATGTCGGCTTTTTGTTGTTGTTGTTAGTGGCATTAATGGTTTGAACTGTTAGGGGAGGAGGTGAGTAGAGTAGTTTCCTCAATTTAATTAGGGATATTCAGAGGATCTTAGGCCCCAGCTCAGCACTGCTCCGATTTATAGCCACATGGTTTTCATTAAATGCTGAGCACAGAATCGGAACTTCTCATGTCATTTCCAAATGGAAACCAGGTGCTGCCATGCAAACAGCTCTTGTTGTCGTATTTTGTCTGGCGATGACAAAGGAGGAAAGGGGCCTAGAAATTGTCCGGTGTGGGGTGAGGGGAGAATGGTTTCCTTGAAGTCTTTAAAAACAAAGGAAAACACCTCCTCATTTGGTATGATTTGAGTTTCATGTAAATTAAGGTCAGAGAGAAGCCATCATCTACTTACGTATGATGGTTTCACTGAACATTGGTATTTTAATCTGGAGCCAGTATTATCTTCTCTGAGGGAAAAAATTTTTAAAAACCCACAAGGCAACATGGAAATAACTTGTAGTGATAAGTAGTCAGGCAGACTGGCATAGATGGATCCACAATACAAGTTCTTGGAAGACAGGCAAACTCACAGTGTGACAACCCTGATTCTTGCTGTGAGTTTTATGGAGTACAGAAGCTGAGTGGCACACCCTGGACATTCTCTACTGGACAGCACAGTTATCAGACTTCAGAAAGCTAAGCAGGGTTGGCCCTGGTTACTACTTGGATGGGGGACTCCCAAGGAAATCCAGAGCGGTTACACAGAGGCAGGCAATTGCAAACCACCTCTGAACATCTCTTGTCTTGAAAACCCTACAGGGTCACCATAAGTCAGCTGCAACTAGGTGGCATTTCCCACCACCATAGTAAATAAAACTCACAATGAACAATAATCCAGCAAAATCAGTTCATTCCCCCCGATAATCCATTGATTCTTAGAAAACTTTATTTTAATATTTTTTAATGATTTTATTGTGTTTTACTTTGTAAGCCACCTTGAACAAGTTCTATGAAGGGGTGGTATCATTCCCCCCCCCCCCAATAAATACATATGTAAAGCTTTTCATCCACTACTATGTTTCTATGCCCTAAAACATTTAACCAAATTTCTACTTACTGGACAGCTATTAGAGACATGGTGAGGGGGGGGGGAAGTGAATCAACTTTTTAAAGCACAACACCCATATAAAGAAAAAAATCTAGAATAGCATTTTAAAAAATTAGGCTGCCCCCATCTTGCAATATTCAACATGAGCTGAAAAAGAGTTAGTGATAAATCTGTAGGTGCACTGCCTTCCTCTTGCCAGAGAAATCTATGGCTGCGGTCACACACACTAAATAAACTACTTTTAATCCACTTTCAATGTACTTTCCAACTGAATTTTAACTGTGTGAACTGGCAAAATTCAATTCGAAAGTGCATTGAAAGTGGATTATTTAGTGTGTATGGTCGCAGCCTAAGTATAGCCATTTATAAGATCCAGGCTGGTTTCCTACTTCCTTGTATTCTTCAAGATAAATGAAATCCAGAGCAGTTACACAGAAATGGTTGTCCCCAGCACATGGCCATTCCTGGTGCACCTTTTCTGTTCATTCATTATGAATGAAACTATGGGATGTTTTCTTCTTGCAGGAACAAATAGCCATGTAGTCCAACATCAGTGAAAAAAACCCAGAATGTGGATTTGTCCCACTAATAGGGTTACCAGCTCTCCCATGGCCACCACCAGCAGGGTGGGTAGAATTGCCAGATCCAGGTTAGGAAACTCCTGGAGATTTGAGGGTGGAGTCTAGGAAGAACAGGGACCTCAGTGGAGTACAAATGCTGTAGAGTCAACCCTCGAAAACAGCCATTTTCTCAGTCCTGACCTGGATAGTCCAGGCAAGTCCGATCTTATCAGATCTCGGAAGCTAAGTAGGGTCAACCCTGGCAAGTACTTGGATGGGAAACCTCCAAGGAATACCAGGGCCAGGTTGCAGAGGCAAGCAATAGTAAGTGTTGGGATATGAACAAGTTCCTTTCCTGATGTCATGAAAGAATTAATGTGTTTACTTGTGCATACTAATTTCCTAGTCAGTTTACTTAGAGATCAATAGAGACCAATAGAACCTGCACATATCTCACTCCAGAGTTTAGGTGACAATATGCATAATGAGTAGGTATCGGGGTTGTCTATTGGTTTATCAATAGATCTGAAGATGTCCCGGGGGGGGGGGGGAAGGCTTGGAAAGTTTTGCCGCTCTTTGTTCTAACGCTTGCCTGGGGCTCAGACATGAGGTAACAGAGAAGATGTAGGTTAGAGATGCGAGACAGATGTTTTTGTTTTAAACTCCCAGTTCCTTTTTTTTCCCGTGAGTAATCAGTAAACTTTACTCTTAAAGCTAATACACATGTGTGCTGCTTGCTTGTTTTGCTCTGCTACCTTGAATAACCTAACAGTAAGCCACCTCTCAGAAACATCCAAGCCCCACTAAGGGTCATCAGAATTCAATCATGTCTTCCACTCTCTCTCTCTCTCTCTCTCTCTCTCTCTCTCACACACACACACACACACACACACAAACATACACACACACCCCTACACCTCATCAAAAAAACCCAAAACCCATAGCCATTTTCTCCAGGGAAACTAATCTCATAGAATCATAGAATCACAGAGTTGGAAGGGGCCATACACGCCATCTAGTCCGTCCAACCCCCTGCCCAATACAGGATCAGCCTAGAGCATCCCTGGCAAGTGTTTGTCCAGCTGCCGCTTACAGACTGCCAGGGAGGGGAAGCTCACTACCTCCCTACGCAGCTGATTCCACTGTTGCACTACTCTTACTGTAAAAAAGTGTATCCCCTATCCAGTATGCGTGTTCCTCGTTTTTGTTACCCAGATGTAGAACCTGGCATTTGTCCCTGTTAAACTGCATCTTGTTCACATCTGCCCACTTTTCCAGTGTGTTCAGATCTCGTTGAATGCTATTTCTATCATCTGGTGTGTTTGCTGCTCCTCTCAATTTGGTGTCATATGGAAATTTACTGAGTAGCCCCTCCACACTCTCATTCAGATCATTTATAAAAATACTGAGAAGTGCTGAGCCCAGAACCGAGCCCTGTGGCACCCCCTGGACACCTCCCTCCATTCAGATGGTATGCCATTGACAACTACTCTTTGTAGTCTGGAGATGAGCTGTAATTCTGGGGGATCCCCAAGTCCTACTTGGAGGCTGGCATCCCTACCCACTAACAACATTGCTTTTTCTTTGCCTCTTGTTCCAGTTGGTACAGCCTTTCATTCTTTCCCCAGTAACAGAACATCAAGTCTTTCCTCACTTCCATTAATTACCAAACTTGGGCAGAGTTGTGCTAATATATGGCTTCTCAGCATGCTACTGGGAGGTTATTTGCATGCCGTCATGGAAAAATTATAATGTGTTTTTAGTTTGACAAGGTTTTGTGAGTATAGTGATATTAAGATAAAGAGTGGATAAGAGTGATGCAGCCATACCTGCTTGGGGTAGTTTGGCTGCCTTTCATTTAAGTTGTCAGTGTGAATGACAGGAACATTGCATGGCAACACATCCTGGGGTGCAACCTGTTAGAAGTTTTAATCTTAAAGAAGAAGAAGAAGAAGAAGAAGAGATTGGATTTATACCCCACCCTTCACTACCCAAAGGAGTCTCAGAGAGGCTTACGATCTCCTTTCCCTTCCCCTCCACGCAACAGACACCCTGTGAGGTGGGTGGGGCTGAGAGAGCTCTAAGAAAACTGCTTGTGAGAGAACAGCTCTGAAAGAACTGTGACTGACCCAAGGTTACTCCAGCAGCTGCATGTGGAGGAGAGGGGAATAAAACCTGGTTCTCCTAGATTAGAGTCCACGCTCCTAACCACAACACCAAACTGGCTCTCAAACCAGAACAACCCCTCCCCCCAATAATTTTGTATAATTGCAGGGAAGGAAAATGAAGATTGAAATATATTACAGCTCCCATGAGGCCATGTGGAAGTGCATATTCGCAAACTGATCTGGATCTGGGCAGTTTGACAACCATTACTAGAAAGTGAGTTACATTGTCATAAGGCACACAGATGCAGTGAAGAAGTAAGTCTCAACACAAAATATAAAACTTTCCCCTGCATTTTAACAACGTGCCTTTTAAGTTGGAGGCAACATAGTGCCAGACTTGGTAGTGGGGAGGGCAGCGGCAACAAAGCAGCATATTACTGCATGTGTACAATTGTTTTTTACGCCTTGTTGGACATGTTCGAACTGTTTGGAGGCAGGCAGACAGTCTGTCGGATTTTCGGTTCCCATGTTTGCTACCAGTTTGTAGGATGTGAGATGAACGGGTGGAAAATCAAGTGTCTCTATTTGTGTATCACTGTGATTTTCTTTCTGCTGAACTGGTACGAGCCCCACCCCCATAAGCTAGGGCTGCCAACCTCCAGATGGGGCCTGAAGATCTCCTGCTTTTACACTTGACCTCCAGATGACAGAGATCAGTTCCCCTGGAGGATGGCTGCTTTGGAGGGTTGACTCCATGGTGGCACTATAACCTGCTGAGGTCCCCCTCCTCCCCAAACTCCACCCTCCCCAGGCTTAACTCCCCCCCCCCCCCAAATCTCCAGGTGTTTCCCAACCCAGAGCCCTACCCATGGCTGTCTCAGCACTTGAAAACGCAGGCCAGGGACAGGTGGGGAGGAACATTTTAAGATTTGTTTTGAATGGTGGCTGTGTCCGAGAGGATGCCATTATATTTAGTTTGGGCCTTGTAGTAGGTTGGGTTTTTAAATGTATGCTGATGTGCCTGTATTTATGACTAGGATGCCAGAAGCCTGTTCTGAGTGATAAACTAGACTGCTTTTGAAGGACATATGTGACAGTGTGGGTGGGGAATCGCCATTTGTGTTGTGCTTTGCTATTTGGGTTTTCAAGCACAGATGCAGAGCTAAAATTTAAAAACAGCTTGAGGTTTGATGGGATTGCTTATCATATATGCAGTAAAGGTGATGCGGAGGTTGGTGTTTTTTTATAGATCTATCAACACAGTTCTTGTCCTCTCTTTTGATAACTCTGCATGTGCTATTTACATTTAGCACCACTTGCATTCTAGGAAATATCAGTGCTTGAAAAACAGATATCGATGAGGATGCTGTGAGCTTTGTGGTAAACTTTGTGGTTCTTTTCAATATGTTTATAAATGATCTGGATGAGGGTATGGAAGGGCTACTCATTAAATTTGCAGATGACACCAAACTGGGAGGAGCAGCAAACACACCAGAAGCTAGAGATGGAATTCAACAAGGGGCAATTGTGCATTGGCTTTTCCCTCTGTTGTTTTACGAAACCTACATTGGAACAGAAATTCCTTTCTGCATTGCATGCTCTTTCGCTTTCTTTGATCACCGGTTTTCATGGTACCTTTTGCATAGATTTATGACTGTTCAGGGGTGACTTTGCAGTCAGTACAGTGTTGCCCTGAGATATTTGAATGTGGTTTTGAGCTGCACTTTCCTCTCCTAGTTGAGAAAATGTGGAGCGAATGCTAGATGCAGAATCGCCCTAGATCTGAACATACTGGAAAGGCAGGTGGATCTGAACAAGATGGCAGGCAAGCATATCATGTTGAAGAGCCATGATCACTTTTGAGCTGAGCCTCAGAAGTCCTTGTGCCGTCACCCTCTGGCTCAAACAGCTGCCAGGCAGCTTTGTGGCTGTGCAGTAGCCATCGCATTTCAGTTTTGTTTTCTTCTGCTTTTGCAGGTACTCTTGCATGCAAACAGTAGAAGAAGAAGAGAAGAAAGAGAAGAGACTGGATTTATACCCCGCCCTTCACTTGTAGTCTCAGAGCGGCTTACAAACTCCTTTCCCTTTCCCTCCCCACAACAGACACCCTGTGAGGTGGGTGGGGCTGAGAGAGCTCTGAGACAGCTGTCCTTGAGAGAACAGCTGGTACAGAGCTATGGCTTGCCCAAGGTCATCCAGCCAGGTGCAAGTGGAGGAGTGGGGAATCAAACCCAGTTCTCCCAGATTAGAGTCCGCACACTTAACCACTACACCAAACTGGCTCTCACTCAGTTCTCCCCCAAGGTTATGGATGGTTGAGTTAGGTAATTAATGATGCAGGAAGGGTACTATGAATCACATGTGCATTTGTGAAATAAAATCTACAATAACACAGATTTAAAGACTGGACAGTAAGGATAATCACTATCTGACCAATAGATTTATTCACAATTGATTGCTAAGCTGCAAGCAGTGATGAAGGGTTTGTGGGGACAGGGGAAACTAGGATTACCATAGGGCTGTGTAAGAATGGTCTCCTAATTGCACTATAGTGTTTGAATATATGGGTGCGTTCAGACGGGCAGCTAATCCCGCCTTTGGCTGGGCTCATATTTGATCTAGATCTTTTTGATCCAGTGTTGCATGACCAGACAGATTGCCCGTGAACTGCCTTACTGCGCGTGGACTCCGCGGTGGATTGTCTAGAAGGCATCTACCTTAAGGAGCTATGCAGTTGGGTTTTTTTAAAAAAAAAATCCTGTTTGTGCATGTGCATATATGCCTCACCATCTACTTGTTTTTCGCTGCATGTGCAGCCTTAAATGGTAAAGGCACCACCAGCGGTAACTTCCTCTAGGTACCCTTTCAGTTAATAAAGTTGATAAAGTTCATGGGACCGTCAGAAACATAACATTGTCCAGATCGTTGCAGCGGAGCTCTGTGGACGTTGCATGTTTAAGCGGTTATGCACGCATCGCTAAGACTTTTTTTAAATGACAGCTGTTCGGGATGGTCTGGAGACCATCCCTATGGGCTGATTGCATGCTGGTGGAATCACCAAATGAGGGAAAGTCCACCATTGGCCCGTCGGTAAGCTTTGGACCGGACTTTTACCACTATCTTTTAAGTACAGCTCCCCGACAGAGATTGACAGGTTAATCACGGAAGTGGCACGTTCCCTAGATGTTGCTGTCTGGACGTGCACTTTAAATCCACCAGGCACTCATGCCTGGCATGGCTCAAAAGAGCAGTCTGAACGTGACCTATGAAAAGTAACCAGACAACAGACTCAAGCTGCTTGCCAACAGCCAAACATCCTGTCAAAAAAGTGGTTCCATCCTTATGACCGGCAAGCAGAACATGAACTGACTCAGAGGGTGTTTGAGAAGTCATATTGCTCAGTTTGTGAAGAACTTATTGTCATGTTTCACATATAAAACCTTTAATTCTTTAACAACTGTTGGAAATTCCTCTTTATGACTTCAACAAGTGGAATTCAGTCAGGAAATGCCGCATATGCTCGCCATTCTCTCAATAACTTGTGTGAAATAAATACTACTTCCAGACTATACATTCTTCTTTCCAAATAAATTCTCCAGGCTGTGCGCAATGAGACAGCTCATAATAATAACAATTTCATAAAATTTACAGGCTTGGATCCTAAGGTGCCATTCTGTTGATGCCGCCACAGCTCCTCCAATGGAGGGGAAGGAACTTTTTGCGAATTCCCCTCTCCTGTGGCTGGATCTCAGTATTCTCCCTCACACTTCCTTCAGGCTCACTGACTGACTGAGCACAATTTTGGAGCGCATAGATGTCTGCGGGGGGGGGGGGGGGTAGGGAGGCTGCCTTCCTCTCATGTGATTTTGTGTTCCTTAGAATCCAAGCCATAAAAACATGAAATTCTTTTAAAATCAAGTGAAACATGTGACCAGTAATACCATAATGATGATAATCAGGGGTCATTTCATAGAAAAAGAGGTGCAGGAGCTCATTAGTATAACTCATTAGCATTACTGGCCGAATGTCAGTTTCAGCCCCATTATACCCTATGGGCCATTGAAATCAATGGCAAAAACTCATAGGGTATATGAGGGGCTGGAGGAGAGGGGGTTTGAGAGAGAGGCTCTAAACTTGCAGGGTACCTTCTGGGACTTCTCCCCAAAATATCCACCAGGTCTCAAGAAGATTGGACCATGGGGTCCAATTCTACGGGGCCTCAAACAGGTTGCCCCATCCCCTCCATTGTTCTCTATGGTGGGAAAAAAGTAACCTCTCCCTCAAACCCCCTCCCCTATAGCCACTTTTAAAGCTGCTGCCAAATTTAAAGCTGCTGCCAAATTTCAGCAGCAATTCGGCGGTGGGCCTAATCAGATCAGAGAATCTGATTCGGCCTGTGGCTGCCCTACTGCCCACTCCTGAGCTGGCGGAGCGGTGCTCCACCTCGCTCTGGCCCCAAAGGACCCCTGATGATAATAGCTACAAACCAGCAACTTAAAAAAATAATAATCAAGTCAAGTAAGTTGCAAGAAAATAAAATAGTTTTGTCCCAGTGCCTGAAAGATAGCAGTGGAAGCACCTAATTTTCTATAGGTGAATCACCACAAGAGTGAAATCAGTCACCTCCCACCCAGTGCTCCCTCTAAGCTGTGGAGTCTTGTGAGCAAAAATTCTACTTTGTGAGCTACCGGCATTAAAGTTGTGAGTGAGCAGTTTGGCTACTGCATAAATTAGTTTGCTCTGGAGCCATCCTTCCTGAGCTAAGACAAAAATGTGTGAGCCAGAGGCTAAAAAACTGTGAGATAGCTCACACTAACTCAGCTTAGAGGGAACACTTCTCCCACCTTAGTTTTGTAGGTGGGAGCATTTAGAGCAGTCTCTCAAAAGATCCACCTGACCCTACACCCTCTAGAAGAGCAGTTTGTAGCATACCAATAGCCAATCTTACTTCTTTAGGTAGGAATCAGAAGAACTGCAAATCATAAAGCAAATGTTCTGGAGAGGATGTTGGACACATCCTATGGCTCGTGGAGTTATGTTTAATTTCTTTGACTCCTCAGAGCTTTACCATCTCAGAACAATAGGAAAGAAATCTGGCAAGGTACATGCACAACATCGCTTCCAAAGCAGATGTTTGTTGAACCCAGCCATGGTTGCTTTGTGATGTCTACTCTCATTCCTGCGTCACTTCTTGCTTGCAGTTTATGTAGCGCATTAAAAACAACAACAACGAAAAACCTGCCTGACAAGAGATGTGACACTTGGCAGAGTGCACAGATATGAGAGGCACCTCTGATGCTGCCAAGCTATCTTCAACTGAAAAAGAATTGTCAACAGAACACTGGCTTAGTACACTGCTCCAGATAATTCTGGATTAACTTTCTAAAGGCCTTATTGTTCCCCTTTTGGGGATGATTGAGGAATTCATTCCTGCTTTCAGGACCTTTGAAGGGCATGGAGAATCATTCCCCAATGCTATGTCTATTCAAAACATTTTTTATCTATTCTTTCCTCCAAGAGGCTTAGGTCACGGTTCTCCCCTCCTCTTTTTTATCCTTACAACGACTCTGTGAGGTACTTACTCATAGACTGAATGACTGGCCCTGTGTGAATTCCATGGCTAACGCTGAAGCTGAAACCAGGTCTCTCCAGCCCTAAACTGGCACTCAACCCACATACTGTCTCTACCTGTGTTGTTGTGCAGTGCTTGGATTGTACTTATCAACAGAGGGTTGCTGTGATGCACATTTTATTTATTTAATGCATTTTCCAAGGAGCTCAGGGTGACATTTGTGGAGAGACTGTGGCTCAGTGCTATACCATCTGCTTGGCATGTAGAAGGTCTCAGGTTTAATCCCTGACATCTCCATTTAAAAAGACCTTACCATAGGTGATGTGAAATATCTCTTCCTCAGTTCTCAAGAACCACTGCCAGTCTGAGTAGCCAGTGCTGACCCTGATGGACCAATAGTCCGATTCGGCATAAGGCAGCTTTATGTATTCATGACTAACTGGTTCCCCTCCTCCATTTTATTCTCTCAACTGCCCTGTGGGGTCAGTGAGGCTGGGAGAGAGTGACTGACTCAAGGTCAGTAGGTGAATTTCATATTAGAGGAAGGATTTGAACCAAGTTTTCTCCAGTTGTAGTCTAACACTTAAACCCAGGAATTCCCAGCTTATATCTTTAAACCAAATGTAGATCAGTATGGAAGTCAATATGGCTCTTCAAAAAAGACAATGAAATCTTTAAGTTAAGGACTGACTATTGGAGGGAGGGTCCACAAAAAGTGGTAGAGCAACAAAAATTGGACAAGATTATCTGCTTTATAACTTGCTTGGTCCCCAACACGGCTATTTACTTCGCATTCAGGGTTTGAACCCGATACCTACTGCTGTTTCATATAGCCAAACTGCATCCTGCTAATGCTGATGAGTGTTGGATTGCAACTGGGACAGTACTGGTTTTCAGCAGTTCACTGGCAAACTCCGATCTTTGTCAGTTCTGTTCATTTCCTAGCATTGCTTAAAGGCCCCCAGGTTATCCCTGGCACTGAAAACGGTATGGACAAAAATTAGAAATCTAAATAACAATACAGAATAGTGATGATTCAAGAGGAAACTATGTTATCAGTGTTCAGTAGCAGAAACAACAAAGAATCCTGTATCACATTGCGGCCAGTGTGGTGCATTTGGGGCTCCAAGCTGAGATTCAGATCTTAACTTTGCCATGAAGCTTGCCGGGTGACTTTAGGCCAGCCATTTTCTTTCTCTCTCTCTCTCAGTCTAACCTACCTCACAGGATTGTTGGTGAGAATAAAATAATGAAAGGGGTAGCAGTGCATGCTGGTCTGAGCTCCCCGCAGGAAAGGCAGGATGAAAATGTTATTCGATGAATTAAGGCCAGCAATTTTAATGTCTCATGATCTGTTGATAAGTTGATAAAGTCTCAAAAGTTTTAGTGTCTGTGCAGTTAAGATGGAACAAGTTTCAGTGGCAATGATTGTTGTGATACATGAACAGATTCATCTTTGGCCTGATGCTACAGATGAATGTTAATGAATGCTAATGATCTCAGAAAGAGTGTTAAACATATGCTTGTATCCTCTAGATGTAGAAACATGGCCATGGGGAGCAAAGGCAAAGCCACAAAGGATAGCTTGGAGCAACCCGCTGGGCCTCTGCCATATCTATCTCAACACCTATGAATTCAGCCCACAGATTTATAGCTAAAAAGACTACACTCCTCCACCTTCCTAACCATATCTCATACTTTAAAACAGATTTGAGGAAAATGAGGAGGAGGCTAGTATTTCTTTGATTTAAAAACTTGAAGAGTTTGAAAACCAAGTTATTGCCTCTCATAGTGAAAAGTACTGAGGTCTGAGACACGTCGAGTGGAAATGGTTCATACTTTATTAAGAGGTTGGAACAAGACTGGTTAGCTGGACTCGCAGGTCCGCTTTCTATCCCCGTTCTTGACTGCACCCATGCACACACCCAACACCTGTGATTCGCTATTCACAGTGTACTCTTAGAACATAGGTCCCCCTAAGGATCTGACTCCCCGGATTGGACCTCAAAAGGATCCTCTCAGTCTATTGCCAAAGTGTGCGAAGCTCGGACACTTCGCTCGACTGCATGGTCACCTGACCATGTGCATGGACTTTGGATAGGACACAACACATAGTATGAACTCTGTTGACAAAGATCCATCTACACTGTTAGCCTACCAAATAAACCCAAAGGAAAGATAAGGAAAGAGTCTTGGCTCCAAAAACATAGAAAGAGAGGGGAAAATGCTGCCCAGCTGCACAGGTGCAAAAGCATCATGTACAAATAGTCTTGCTTGATTACCTGCTGGTTCCCTGCTAACTGTTCAGATGGGCTTGAATAAATTTGAGTTGCACAACTGCACTGCTTTCTGTCACAATTATACTTCTCCTTTACAGAGCTGCACCCCACCATGTATGCTGCTACCACCTCCAGTTATAAAAAGCATGAGTGAAAAAGAAAAAGAAAACAGCCTGAAATTTTTGAGTTGTGGCTTATTACTTAGGTATCTCAGTGTGCCTTTGGTATCTCTCTGCCCATGAATCTAGCTAAAGCTGCAATCAGTCCATACAATTACTTTTCAGCTATATGCTACTTACTGTACAGGTGCAAAAAGCAGACAATCTATCAAAGGTTAGGCATTTATTTATTGCCCATCAACCTTGTTATGCTTGTTTTCAATATTTTTGTGATATTTGCTGTCTTGAGGACTAAATAAAAATGTGTAATCCAAATTAATAAAATCAAATCATTATTATGGCTGGTTGCTATGGCCCCTTTCTCGTGATCCCTTTTTTGATTCTCTGATTTTCTTTTCCCTTAAGACTCATTCTCTGCACATCTTTCTCTCAAGCTCCTCTTTCTCAGTCCATTGCTAATGTTTCCTTCAGCTTTTTGCACCTGCACACCCTGCCTATTTCCTGGGACCTCTTAATAATCCTCTGCCATTTTCTATGTGTAGTTTTAATAGCAGCCAAATGGATGACTTTCCTTTCCCTCACAAAACTTGGATTGCAAATGGTTGACTCTCCTGGGCAACCATTCTATCCATCAGTGTCACCAGTTCCCTCAGAACAAAGTTTGAGTCCAGTGGTACCTTTAAAAGTTTTACTCAAGGTGAGCTTTTGCGTGCTGCAGACTTCTTCAGACATTCATTGTGTCTGAAGAAGTGTGCATGCACACGAAAGCTTATACCCAGAATGGAACTTTGTTGGTCTTCAAGGTGCCACTGGACTCAGACTTTGTTTTGCTGCTTCAGACCAGCACAGCTACCCACCAGATTATACCAGTTTACCCAATCTGACTTTGTTTTACCACCACAGACTTAGGACAACATATATGGAATAAAATGATAGAATATTTCTTCAAATATCCATGGTAGGCACCTTGGCAAAAATTGTTTTTGAGCAAATGCTGAAACATTCTACCATACTTGGGTTAGCAACATTAATCAAACAACCTAATTCTTTTTATTGTGGTAAAAAGGCTCAGACGTGGAGGGGGGGGGAGGCAGACATAACTCTTTTAGACATTAACTCAGTGTTTGTTTGGGCATCTCAGTTCTTTTGAATTATGTCTCTTTAAAGTCCGGCTTTCAAAACCCTGAAGCCAACACAAATAATATCCCTGATTTCAGTAGTAAGCATTGGATCACTTCAATACTCTTTGAAAAACTTAAAGCTGAAACGAACAAGGCTTTCACATTTAATTGAATTCATTTGAAACCAGCATTCAGCTTCCTCAAAAATGCCATGAATCTGTCAGTTTTGTTAGTCTTAATACATTATCTAGTTATGTCAGCGTGTCAGAGGCACGTAGACAAGGAACACTGATTCCTAGCATGCTAACACTAGCACAGTAAACACTACCACTGAGCTGCCTTGTAAGATGAGTGCATTTGAAGTGATGAGGTACATGTAGTATGCTTGAGAGTCTTGAGAGAGCTGAATGCTGAAGAAAGTCAGTTAGATTCCTGTCTTAACTGAGAAGAGATGTGCACTGAGACCATCTGATAAAAGGCCTGACAGAAAAAGGGTCTACCGCTGAGAGAGTCAAATCTCTACCTTGACTGAATACAGTCTGAATTCAGCATTAGCTGGGAGCAGTTTGAACAGAAGTGGGGGAAAGTTTGACAAGGAAGTTTGGGTAGTAGAGAAGACTCCCATTCAGGCCAAAGGAAAGGGGATCTAGAGAGAGAAGATTCCCTACCCAGTCAAACGGGGGAGTTATCTCTGAGGAGTACAGAAATCCCTGGTCTGGTGTGATTAGAAACTGCCTTAAAAGTCAGTGAACTACTCAAGAAGAGTACCTGTGTTCTAAGAGAAGGGGCTTGGGTACTGGGAAGAGGGTACCAGCTTTCTGGGTACCAAAAGAACCAGCAATTAATCAAATAAAGTGAACTAGAGTGTTTGGGGAAGAAAAGCCTCTCAATATAAAGATCTATGTAACTGTGAATAAATTAAGAACCTCTCATTTGCCTGATATATAAGATCAAAAGTCTGTGCTTGTACTAGTTTTACCTCAGTAATTTCAATCCTTGATTTTAACTGACCTTTCCCTTTAATGTTAAATGAAAACCTTTTGTTATGTTTGAATTTTAAAAGTGTCTCAAGTGCAGTTTTTAAGGGTTTAAGTTAAAGGGCGATCCTATCCTTTCCCTCAGGTTCCTGGGCTGAGCAAATAGTCAAAATATACCTTACTAATAGGGTGGGACAGCCAAAGTTTCTTCAGGGGAGAAGAAAACATGTCACCAGGGCTGCTCAGCCAGTGAGAGGACAGAGACACAGAGGGAAAATCTAGACTCTGAAGGAGAGAAATGGAAGGGGTGTGTCATAGCAGATAATTTAAAACAAGCAATCTAGGTGTGACCTGCTTTCTAAAGAAAATAGCCTCTTTCTCTCCTTCTATCAAGAATGCTGGGAGAATTCCCTTAAGCTGCAAATACTGTTCTTCATTCTTAAAGAAGAGGAGGAGTTGCCATAGGGTGACTTTTCCTTGGGCTTAGTAGCACCAAAGAAAACAGCATTTAGTTATTCAGAAGCAGAAGTAGGTAGGCTGTTTACTTGGGTGGTCACTATCTTGGCTTAGTAGAGTAAACCAGAGGCTGCCAGAGTAAGCAAGACACTGCCACCTTGAACAGAAGGCTGTCACTGCCAAATATGTGGACACAACTGTGTGTGGCAGCTCTTTCTCTACCTTGTTGAAATTAAAGCTGCTGAAGGTCAAGCATGTACCTTATATATAATATGGTGTTTACCAAGCTGATGATGCATAGGGTTGAATCCTACTATCTTTACCACTGGCAAAAAAGGGAGAAGGGCCTCTTTTGTCCATAGATGGGGTTATACCAGGGACCATGAGGTTTGCATATCATACATGTCAGAAAGTACATTGAGAAGAGTCATTTCTAGCAGAAAAGGTGGTAGAATGCAGCCCTGTCTCTGATGTTTATTAATCATGAGAAAAATTCAGGCAATATGTGGTATTGCCCCCATACACAAAAAATGCACAGAACTTTTGAGTCATCTCACATTGCCTGAAAAAAACTGAGGGCTGTTCTAGGGCTGTCTTTCCCTCTCCTACCTTTCTCAGGGTTCTCAAGGCCACTACAAAATATTTAATGTGATGTAATTTTAAACAACCCCCTAAAAGTGAATAGAATCACCAGCCAAGAAAGGCAGAAAAAATATATACATATCTCAAAGAGCCCTGATTAGTAAAATTTATTTATTATTTTAAGAACAACAACGCCAGTAAAGACAATGACAATGCATCACTACTCACACAATAATGATGATGCATAACTCACTACATCCTACAATTGATTTTGATTGTCTTTACTTACTATGAAAATTTGGTGGAAGAGTTCTCTTGAAAGTTAAGCAAGGAGGTGAAGAAGAAAAATGAGCACTGAATGACTATACCAAGAAAAGCAAAGAGAAGCGTCTAGCTGAAGTGTACAATGCAGACTTATTTAAGATTACAGAAACCAAAGGCGATCACAAAAAGATCGAAATCAGAACTCACTTGGACAACTGGAAACAAAAGCACTTGCATGTGCAGTATTTGAAACACACAAATGATAATGAAAACACTTGGAAGTGGCTTCAAAATGGGCACAAAGAAAGAAACAGAAGGACTCATTCTAGCTGCATAAGATCAGATACTCGAAAGCAGGGGTCCATTGGGACCGGAGCGAGGTGGAGCGAAGCTCCGCCAGCTCAGGAGTGGCCACTAGGGCAGCCACGGGCCGAATCAGATTCTCTGATCTGATTCGGCCCGCTGATGAATTGCCGCCGAAATTCGGTGGCAACTTTAAAAGCAGCTGGAGGGGAGGGGGTTTGAGGGAGAGGCTCCAAACTTGCAGGGTAGCTGCTGGGGCCTCTCCTCGAAATACCCACCAAGTTTCAAGAAGATTGGACCACGGGGTCCAATTCTACAGGCCCCCAAATAGGTTGCCCCATTCCCTTCATTGTTCTCTATGAGGTTTTGCCATTGATTTCAATGGCCCATAGGGTATAATGGGGCTGAAACTGACATTCCCTTTCTGACACACTTCTGGTGATGTTAGGGGACGTGGCATATGCTAATGAGTTATGCTAATAAGTTATGCTAATGAGCTCCTGCACCTCTTTTTCTACGAAAGGACACCTGCTTGAAAGATATAAAAGCCAAGATTCAGAAGGCCCGTAATAATAGTAAATGTTGGCTTTGCAAGACAAAGGACGAAGCAATTGATCACATGATCAGTATCTGCAGTAAATTTGCTCAAACTAACTATAAACAATGTCATGATAGAGTTGCAGCTATGTTGCACTGGGATTCTTGCAAGAAATATGGCTTATCTTCCAGAAATTCATGGAAGCACAAACCAGACAAGATCATAGGGAATGATGAACTAAGATTCTTTGAGACTTCCAACTGCGAACAGATAAACCTGGGGCATAACACCCCTTATATCACAATTGTAGAAAAATGATAAATAGGGTTTGGATTGCTGACACTGGAATCCCAGAAGACAGCAGAATAGAAAAGAAAGGAGAAGACCATGAAATAACAAGACCTATAAATAGAGTTAGAGGGCCTCTGAGAGAAGAAGGTGACCATCGTGCCAGTTGGAACACCGAGAATCCTGTGAAGATACATCTGCAGTTCCCAAGAACTTGGCTAGATCTCGAATTTCAGAACACCATCTACCAGTCAAATATCTGACTGTGACAATTCCTCCTCCTCCTCACCATCATCATTTTCATCTGGTACATGATGTTCAGCAGAGTAAGCCACAGGTAACTAGATATGGATAAGAGTCCATAGCCAAGATGCCATCACAGAAAAGTCCCTGTCACTGGTAGCTAACCCACATCTCCTCAGAAAACAGGTACATAGAAAAGGGTTTGTGATAAAGATCTGACCGTTTGCCCAAGTTTATATGGGAACATATTTAATAATGAGTCAGGGATATCTTAATCAGGAAGAGGTGAATATGAATTTCAATAAAAGACTGAGAACTTTTGAACTTTGGACAATATAATGTGTTTGGGCTTCTCATTGTCGCCGGCGTTACCAGCCTCCCTCTTGAGGCAGCACATTCTGCTTCATTTGTTTATGTCTGGGACATCTGCATCATATCGTTCTTTTGGATATATTTTTAAAAGATATGGTTGAGAGAGAAAGAAAGGACAGGAAAACAACGCTGTATGGGGTGCAACTAACACACAAACTGAAGAGACAGCAGCTGTGGAACAGTTGCGTCATCCCAAGATGCTCAATTTGAGGTGGCTGACAGAAAGTGGAATTGGTCTCTGAGGCCCCCTGCTGGCTGATAATCGCTGAACCTCTACTGGGTAAAACACCCCGGGGCATTAAGATGAGTTGTAGCACTTCAGACACATACAAAATGATCCTAAACAGAATATTGGACTTTCCTTTCTCTGGTTCACATGGGCCATGTGCCAAGGAAAGTCAGGCACTTTCTAGCTTCCTTGGCTTGACTACCTGTTAGTACTGGATTTAAGTCTATGCAGGAAAAGGGAAAGTCACATTGTGTGCGTTTCAGTTGCGTGCATAGGTTTCCAGCAAGATGTCTTTCAAAATCCTTGTTATTCTTATAATCAGTTTCTTTGTATGCAAAAACTCTGACAGGAATGTTTGAGCTTGAAAACTGGCCAAGATAGAAAGAGACAGGATGTTGTAAATATTCCATGACTAAACAGTACCCCCTAGTGTATTTGGCCATGATAAGGTACATTTATTGTCCTTTCAAAGGATGAATGATATTCAGCAATAGTTTGCTTAAGAAGCTTTTTAGCACTAAATAGTCTCCTCAGAATTGCAGGTGGCAGGGTCCTGTCGTGTTATATTCTGCCGCCATCTCTTCTCACAAACATACTAAAAAAAATCACAAGATGAATACAGACTGCCATGCAGTCCTGGATGAGCAAAGGAAAGCCTCTGTTATCAGTACAGGAAGTAAACTGTACAAAGTTCACTTTCACCATATCTATGTACAGCACTTTCCTTCCTTTACTCAGTCAAAGTAACTTCCAGTGTAACTTCCACATAATAAATAGAAGCTGCCCTGCAGTAAGTTTGAATAACAGCTGCTTCCACACTGAGATTTTTCTATGACTTGACTTGCAAACTAGAGCCCTTGTTCAGAGTTTTCACAGGACATCACAGTTTTCCCTGTCCTCAGCCCACTCTTTCCCAAACCTGATTTATTTTGATCTTTTGATAAGAATACATTCCTTAGGACAGCGTGCACTGGAGAGGCTTTGGCACCCGGTAAGATTCCAGTTTGTTATTATTTTACCTGGATATGATGTTGCTTACATAAATACTATGAATTTTCTTGTTTGTATGGTCTCTGCAGTTTTAGGTTCTTTGTCTTTTGATAAAGCCTTCACGGCGAAATGCAACCATGGAACCAGTCAACGTGTAGATACAGTCATTTGGAACCTGCACATGAAGTTGTGGCTATTGAGGGCAGTGTTCCCTCTAAGCTGAGTTAGTGTGAGCTGGCTCACAGTTTTTTAGCCTCCGGCTCACACCTTTTTGTCTTAGCTCAAGAAGGATGGCTCCAGAGCAAACTAATTCATGCAGCAGCCAAATCGTTCACGCACAACTTTCATGCCAGTAGCTCACAAAGTAGGATTTTGCTCACAAGACTCCACAGCTTAGAGGGAGCATTGACTGAGGGTATTTCACTCCTGAATTCCTTGTTATTATGGACTTCAATTAAGTCTTATGTGTGTGCATTTCACACGTGCCTAACAGAATAGTACTCTGATATAATATATTGGCTATCTGCTTTTTGTAATTATTTGAGTGATTTTGCATTTAATGTTTGCATTCCCAGTACACAACAAGTTTGAATAATGGCAGCTTCCATGTGGAGATTTTTCTTTGACTTGCCCAAACTAGAGCCCTTGTTCAGAGCTCTCACAGGACATCATACAACAATTCCAAGTTTTCCCTGTCCCAAACTTGATTTATTTTGATCTTTTGGGAAAGACACTGACCCAACACAGAATTGTGCCATCTGGCCTGCAAAGGTCCCACCCACCTCAGTGCCATTTTCCTACTGTCAGCCCCTCCCAGGTGCCATTTTCTTACCTTTCCCCCCTGCCACGCAACTGTAGGGTGTTTTGAAAAGACTTGTAAGGGCTATTACACTATAGCACATGTGAATAAAATGAAAGGAGATGGTGAGTCACCATGGCCATGACTCCTGAGTAGGGCTGCCAACTCTGGGGCTGGGAAATTCCTGGATATTTGGAGGTGGAGCCTGGGGAGTACAGGGTTTGGGAAGGGAGGGAGTTCAGGACATAGGTGTCAACTACGGAGGGGCTCAAGGGCTCGAGCCTCCCCCGAAATTTCCCGGGGGGGGCTGAGCCCCCCCGGGAAATGGAGCACCTGCTGCCGCCTCTCTCTTTCTCCCCCCCCCGGCTGCCTCCGTCCCTCCCTCCCTCCATCTGTCCAGGGGCCAGGGGCCAGGGGATGGAAGCAGGAGTGGTCAGGTGGGGGGGGGGGAGGCAGCGGGGACATGGCAGCGGGGCAGCGGCGGAGAGAGGCAGCGGCGGCGGGGACAGGCAAGAGCCCCCACGCACACAAGAGCCACCGCCACCGCCACCCCTCTCTCTCCCCCCTGCCCTGGCTGCCTCCATCTCTCCCTGCCTCTGTCCGTCCAGGGGCCAGCTAAGCAAATGCCCAGCTGACCCCTGGATGGAGGGATGGAGGGATGGAAGCAGGAGTGGCCAGGTGAGGGGGGAGGCAGTGGCGGCAGGGACAAGATCCCAGCGTGCGCTCGCAAGAGCCCCCCCCCCCGGGAATTTAAAAACTCAACGCCCCCAGTTCAGGAGGGTATAATGCAGAGTCCATCCTCCAGAGCAGCCATTTTCTCCAGGTGAATTGATGTAATCTTGAGATCAGCTGTAATTCTGGGAGATTGGCAGTCAACACCTGGAGGTTGGCAATCTTGTGGACAGGAAATATGAAGTCACTACAGAACATGTTTTGAAGGGAAAACAGAGTACATGCCCCTGCATCCCCAGTGATGACAAAAGCAAAGTGGAGAACACTTGCCATGTGAAATCAACCTTATTTAAGCACGCAGGGTGTTTTGGTAAAACTATCGATTTGGTTCCCTTCATTGGCTAATGGACACACAGGATTAGCAACAAGATTTCATTCCCTCAGAGAATCTGCAAAGGGACAAGAGAAAAGACAGACTTGTTTTCACTTTTTAAATTGTCTCCAGAGTACAAAAGGTTAGCTACATGGGAAGTCAGAGCTCTCTGCTTTGGTGTCTTGGGATTCTCCCTACATATGAAAAATTAGGTCCACTGAATATTTTCAGTCTGGGCAATGTCCAGATATATCTTTTGTCTCCACTGGGGAACAATATAATCTAGAGCAGATGTAGATGAGCAAATGAGTTGCTAAAAATAAGGGTTTATGGAAACACATTCTACATTGTGCAACACAATTTAACAAAAAACCAAAAAAACCCTAATGGTATCGGGCAGAGAAGTAACATTATAGGTAGAATTAGCATGCCAAGTTTAAAATAATAAAAAATGAAAAAAGTATAAAAATCAAGATAAGAAGACATGGCAGTGTTTAACTGCATACATATAGCTGTTGCCATCAGTTAATTTAAATGGTGCCTGTTTATTTTAAACTTCTAAGCCAAGATGGTAGAATTTGAAGTGTGCACTTTAAGAGAGACAAACTGGGATTCTTACAGTCTTGTAGATTTCACAGTATCTGTCCCATATTCAGATAATTCTTGTGATTGAGATGTTTTGTAGTCCATGTTGGATAACCACCATTTTATATTCAACTAGGAATAAGGCCCATTGTAGAAATAAATACAATGGGCTCTAGAAAGAGGCTCTGGGAGAGTGCCCCGGCCTTGGGCCCTCAGTGTCAATTTGCTGTGGTGACCTCAGCAGGGTATAATGACACAGAGTCCACCATTTTCTCCAGGGGAAGATCTCTGCCATCTGAAGACCAGTTGTAATTCAGCATGATCGCCATTCCTCCCCTGGAGATTGGCAACAATGGTTCCCCATGAGGGAATGGTTGGTTTGAAGGGTGGAGTTGATGGCACTGAACCTGTCTGAGGTCTCACCTCTTCTGAAACCTCACCCTCTCCAGGGTCCACCCCTCAAATTTCCAGGAATGTCCCCACCTGGAGTTGGCAACCCTACCTCCCAGCCAACTGTCACTGTATCGTTATCTGCCCCCTGGCTTCAGCTTTCTATCTCCTCCCCCTTCCCCCTAGAGAGCAGTTGTAATTCTGAGTGATCTCCAGCCCCCTCCTGGAGATTGGCAACAATGGTTCCCCATGAGGGACTCACTGGCTTGGAGGGTGGAGTCTATGGCATTGTACCTGTCTGAGGTCCCACTCCTCCTCAAACCTCACTGTCTCCAAGCTCCACCCCTCAAGTCTCCAGGAGTTTTCCACCTGGAGTTGGCAACCCTATCTCCTTCCCAGCCAATCATCAACCTCACTCTTCACGTTTCCATTCCCCCCCCCCCACAGCCTCCACTGTGCTCTGAAGCCCTGACTGCTATGTCACATTGGCTGTCATAAAGGGTCCATCTCAGCAGGGTATGAGGACATAGAGTCCACCATTTTCTCCAGGGGAACTGATCTCTGCCATCTGGAGAGCACTTGTAATTCTGAGTGATTTCTAGCCCTCGCCTGGAGATTAGTAACCATACTTCCCCTGGTGGAAAAGTAGTCTTTCTCTGCAATGGGGACCGAAGCAGCTGACATCATTCTTCTCTCCCCCTTTTTGACTTGCACAACAACCCTGTGAGGTAGGTTAGGCTTAAAGTCTGTGACTGGCCCAAAATCACCCATTCAGCAAGAACCTGGGTCTAGCAGATCCTGCTCTGAAGCACTGACTGCTACGCCTAGAGTAGCCTATTTCCAGGTGGAGCATGAAGATCGCCAGGTATTACAATTGAACTCCACAACAGATCTTCCCCCCTCCCTTGGAAAAAATGTCTGCTTTGGAGGGTGGCCTCTATGGCATTCTGTTCAGCTGGCTCCAATGAGTTTTCTCCCAAAGGCCATCATAGGTGTGGAAAGGGGCTTTCAGAGAAGCAAGCTTAGTTGCCTAGCAATGGGCACTGAGGTGAAAGTAGTTGGTTCTGATGATGAAGCAGGAGAGAGGGCCTGAGGAATTTCACACAGCCAATATGTTCCGTTTCAGGAACTCTTCAGTAATGGTTTCTGTCAGGCATTTCACACAGAACCTTATTAGTACCGGTTCCCTAACGGAACATATTGGTCCTTTCACACGGAAACGTGCCTCTCCCGTTGGGGAAGCGTTCCTGAGCCGGTTTACCTTGAAACCTCCTCCCAAGCATTCTTCAGTGCTTGTACCAGCCCTGAAGCACTGTTTCTGACAGTTTATTCTGACAGTTTATTCTGGGCATGCTGGCAGTATGTGGGGGAGGGGGTTATGCTGATAGTCCATTGTCTTTTCACTGACAGAAGCAGGCCACTGAGGGGACAGTTAGACCCACCTGGCAGTGGGTGGAGGAGAAGAGTGGACCCAGCACCCAGTTGGTCCTTCCCCTTTGCTGGCTCCCTCCAGACTGAGGCTGGGATGCTGGCCGGGGGCTCTGTGGGCGGGACTGAGACAAAGCAGGGAGAGAATGCAGCCAATGGCCAGGGTCCCCCTTTTGATTGGCAGTCCGTCCAGCCTACTGATTTTGGCACCCCATGGAATCTTGCCCTCTGGAATCTTAAAACAGCTTTATATAATAGGAAAGATGAGTTTCTGGGAGTGAATGGAGTGTCTCAGACTTATTTTGACATATTTATTCCTTTACAGCTGTTGACTTTATAACCTTAGCTTGTTATTTAATTCTGTTTTCGTAGCTCTTAAAACATCTTCTTCATATTACATGTTAATTTGCTGTTCAGCCCATCCATAAGTTTGAACCTTACCTCCCATTCCATTGTATTTGAAAAAGTATGCCTGCACACAAAAGCTCATACCTTGAATGAACCTTTGTTGGTCTTAAACCACTGGACTCTAAATTTGTTCTGCTGCTTCAGACCAACACGACTGACTACCTGGATCTATTGGAAAGAAAGTTAGGCTGCTTCTTTCTCGATGGCTCAGAAGTAAGGCTGAATATGTCTATCTCTTCGGCCATAGGAAATAACCATTAAGCTGTGGAATAGTACCTCCCAGATGCTTTTTAAACCATCATACTAACAGGAAGCCATCCACTTATGGGACTTTAGGTAAAAGTAGACTCCTCCACCCACCAGGATTCCAGGCCAAGAGCAACAGTGCCATCTACAGAGCAATTGCCAAATTACTGGGATATTCTCCAGTTATTCATTTATGTAACAAAATGGAAATTGGATGAAAGGTCAGCAGAGGGACCTTGAATAAACCTTTGTTGGTCTTCAAGGTGTCATTGGACTCTAAATTTGTTCTACTACTTCAGACCAACATGGCTGACCAACTGGATCTAAGCTGATTTCCTATCACTCAACTGGGCTTACCCTTTCCCTGCCCAATAGTTGATTGCCAAGGCTTCAGTTTTTTTTAAAAAAAGAAAGACATCACAGATATCGTTGTGGCTGCTCTGCACATGTCCTTTCGGATCAGAGCCACCTTCTTTCTGCCTGCTTGGCTGGATTTCATATTATATGTCTGAAACCCATTCTTTTGGAATGTTTATACTTTCCAATGCAAACTTTACATTGAACTAACATGGAAGTCTCAGAAACATTAATGCATGACTTTGCTCCCTAAATCCCACTCTTTGGCATCAGGGAAATATTAGAATTTATTGCCCTTATTTTCAAAATAAGCAATGACATGACTTGGGAGTTATTTACTATTTATTAGTGCCTTGCTAGCTGATTCAACAATGAGACATTTGTTTTTTGGGATGAATGGGAAAGTTATGAGAACAAAATCTGAATTCAGCTTTGCAAATAGACAGCTTGCTACCTTTGCCATTCCACAATTTAGTGAGATAGAAGCCTTTGGGCTAATGTTGAAAGGTTTACAACTTTGTTTTACACAGTAATAGGCCTGTTTTTATGAGACACAGAAAATATTGCAAGAGCTAATTAATGGTGCAGGCGGAAGGGGGGGGGGAGATGATTAAAATGTTTTTGGATCATTTGAGAGACCCATCAGACTTTTGATCATGTTACTTTTCTCTAAGGCACATCTGGGAATGCTTATCTTGCATTCTGCACTGAAGATATATTTGTGATTGCTCCATAACTCACTCTCTTATTCTACATTGCTTTCAGTCAGATTTTACTTGCTTATTCTTTGAAGTAGCAGTATTTGAAAAAAAAATCCTGGGATCATCATGTAAATCATTGGCTTCATTTTTTTTTCAGAGAAAAATCTTCATAGGAGTTATCTCTGTGTTTTCCTTAGTAACAAAGGCATGATATGTTAGACATCAGTGGCTTAGATTGGTTGAGAGAGAGCATTTGTCTCCTAACTGCCTCTAGTTCCTCTCATTTCTGGGTTTCTTGGTCCATTTCTTTTAGTGGGTAGACTACATTTCTTATTTGAAAACCTAAGTCTTTTAGTCTAATCCACATGTTAAGGGCAATTTTTGCCTGCTTTAGACTTTCACTGTGCATGCAAATGCCACTAAAATTATCTATATGCTGCATTCAGACATCATGACAAACCTCTGTTCATGAATGACACAAAAATGGCTTGTTGATGCATGCATGTATGCACCCTCCCTCCCTTCCCTGGGCATCGTGCAATGAAAGATTTCCTGGTTTTGGAAGCCTTGACTCAAACCAAACTGATTTGCAGTGTTGTGTGAATGCATGCAGCAAAAACAAGATGAAAAACTTCAACCTGGGAGGACCAGATAGCCAAGAAAGTTGATGGGCCTAATAACAAAATACATAATAATAATGGGTTTGCATATGTTATTAAAGCTGAGGACAGACTGGCAATCTGCCCGGGATAGGTCCGCATGGGAAGCGGGGGAAGGGAGCCTGTTCAGACATGCGCAGCTGACCCTCGGCTCCCTTCCGCACTTACTCGCTTTGAAGCTGGTTTTCTTTCGCTTTAGGACACCGGGAGAAACCGGTGACCGGAGGCCGTCTTGCGCTTGCCTCCCGCTTCCAGGCAGTGTGAACCGGAAGAAGGCGGGAGGCAAGCGGAGGTGGCAGTGCGAACGCAGCATTTTGCCAGTTTGCGCATGAGCGCTCATGCGCACATGTGCACATGTGCAAATTGCTGAAACAGCCCTATCACGAGCTGCGGAGGCCAGCCCATGTGGGGCCACTCTGCAGCAGTCTGAACACTCCGTAACGGCATCCTTGCGCAATACCCTGGCCAATGTGGACAGCCAGCCCCGGGGGATTTTCCCCCCGCAGTTTTTGCCTCCGGATTCATCCCACTCCAGATTTCCAGTCTGTCCTCAGCCTAAATTAGCAAAAGTTTAATACATAGGGAATAGTAAAAAAATTTGTTAAAACCAGATGCATTTTGACCAAATGGCCTTCCTCAGTGGTACAATTAATAAATTATCCTTACTTTTTGGGAGTGTGAGTCATATAGATTAATAATTTTGTAAATTACAATGTTAAGATTTTACCAGTGACACAGACAATAATTAATCTAAATTATCTTTTTTTCTTCCCCACTATTTCTTCTTTTCTAGATTTTTTTAGATTCTGGTCAGAAATTATATATTTTGTACTGCAATTAATTGTCCATTACTTTAATTACCCGTGCCACTGAGGAAGGCTGCTTGGCTGAAATATGTCCAGTGTGAATGCAGGCGCCTTTCAATAGAATCAGAAAACCCTAATGAATCCAGTGAGATACTGTAATGATTTACATAAAGTGAAAATGCTTTGCAGAGGAATACCAGAAAGGATTATCTTATTTGGAAAGAAGATGCGCTAACTCTTCTGGCTGGATAGCATCCTTGTCAGGCACATTTCACATTGCAGGAAACTGAAAACAGATGGAAATGTTGTGGGCTCTACCCACTCTCAAATGTTGGAAGTTTGAAGTTCATTTTTGGAACAACTCCAGATTTGGATGTTGTTACA
The DNA here is from genome assembly GCA_029233225.1 of Lepidodactylus listeri. Taxonomy (NCBI): domain Eukaryota; kingdom Metazoa; phylum Chordata; class Lepidosauria; order Squamata; family Gekkonidae; genus Lepidodactylus; species Lepidodactylus listeri. The sequence goes on along the minus strand of JARCFY010000004.1, from coordinate 119,908,705 downwards.
CAGATAAATTTTCAAGACAAAATAAAATCAAAGTCACAATGAGGAGGAAGGTTCATTTAGTATTTAATGCAGGAAATACTAGGAAAACAGGCCAAATTAGCCTTTCAAAAATTGACTGCTTTCTGAGCAATACCAGGAAGTACATGAAGTTTTATACCCTGTATGACACACTTTGAAAGATAATGTACAGAAACCATAATTGGTTACAAATGGCAGAGTGTCACTTGAACAACCATACAGTTATTGGTCAGTTACAGAAAAAGGTGTGACTACATGATATCTCAAATGTTTACTTAACCTAACCTCAATAATAATAATCAGGTTTAAAAGAAAATGCTTCTACTGAAAAACTTATCTTCTGCTGTATTAACGTCACTACAATGAAAACCTGTTAAAAAGAAAACTGAAAGAGACACCAGACAGCTAGTTAGCCATCCCATCCAAATAACTTGAAGAGGGGAAAAGAATGTTGTTTCTTGTCTGCTGGCATCAGTTAGAAAGGCACTTTAGCCTATCCATTTAATAGGCCTTTACCAAATCCTAATAGAATCTGAATATAAAAATCCATAAGAAAACCAGAAAAATATAAGAATATGAGTAATCTGAATTGCAAAAATCATTATGTATTCACATTCATGCTACAATGTTGTTTCAGTTTGGTCTTGGTTAGCCCATTTCTGATTGCACATCCATCTGGGGGATGAGCAACTTTTGCCCCAGCGTCAACTAGATGGGAAGCAATTTAGACAGCAGGAATTTTGAGGTGGCAAATAGCTAGGCAGTAGGGCTGCCAAGTCCCCCGGTAGGGCGGGGGAACACCGATTTTTAGTGCTTTCCCCCGCTTTTTCCAAGTTGGCCACCGGGGGGACAAAATGGCTACCTTAAAAGGGAAATGTCTGCAGAGAGCCTGCCCTGCAGTAAAAAGCCTCACCAGACATTTCCCCTTTAAGAAGTCAGCAAGAGAGCTTCCACAGCAAGAGAGGTCCGCCCAGAGATTAAGGAGGGACTGAAGGAGCTGCTTTTGCATGTGGCTGGCAAGGTAAGTTTCTCTTCCAGCTCCTTTCCTTCTCTCTCCCTCTTTCTTTTTCTGTCTGTCTGTCTGTCTGTCTGTCTCTCTCTCTCTCTCTCTGTCCCCATCCAGCAGAGGTCTATCAGTGGCTATTATAGCCACAAGGTCTAAATGGAAGTAAGTGCCTCTGCCAGTTTTTTTTCCTTCTCTCTCTCCCTCTTTCTTTTTTCTGTCTGTCTGTCTGTCTGTCTCTCTCTCTCTCTCTGTCCCCATCCAGCAGAGGTCTATCAGTGGCTATTATAGCCACAAGGTCTAAATGGAACACTTTGTCTGGGGCAGTGATGCTCTGAATTCTTGGTGCTTGGGGGGCAACAGTGGGAGGGCTTCTGGAGTTCTGGCCCCGCTGCTGGACCTCCTGAGGGCACCTGGTATTTTTGGCCACTGTTGTGACACAGAATGTTGTACTGGATGGGCTGTACTGGATGGGCCGATCCACTGTGGCTTCTCTCCTGTTCTTATGATATGAAAATCATATTTAGCACTTGTGTAGCACTTAGTGCTTCATATTCTGCCGAGATGAGGAAGGATTCAGTAGGGCTGTTGCTCAGTGATAGAGCATCTGCTTGACATGCAGGAGGTATCAGCTTCTTCAGCTAAAAAAGGATCAGGTAATAGGTGACATTAAAGATCTCAGCCTGAGACCCTGGAGAGCCACTACCAGTCTGAGTAGTCAATCCTGACCTTGATGGACCAATGGCCTGATTCAGTATTAGGAAACTTCATGAGTTCATGTGTCAGCATGTGGAAGCAACATCACAGGATGTGACATCACAAAATGATGTCACTTCCTTTCTCCTGGCTCCACCCCCAAAGTCTCCTGGCTCCACCCCCAAAGTCCCCAGATATTTCCCAAGTTGGACTTGGCAGCCCTACTAGGCAGGGAAAGACTTAATCAGCCCTCCTCCACCCATCAACCCTCAGCTCTCCCATGTAGCCTCTGGAGGCCATTTTTGGTTGTTGGTTTTTAAAAAAAAATCTTGGAGAAAGAATTCTGTTACTATGCATCCTATGTAGATTAGCCCTTAGTTTCTCTCAGAAATGCCAGTGACAGTCATTGACATTTATGCCCAAAACAAACAAATTTGGTCTGCTGCACCGATGGGCATTTTGGTAATAAAGAAGGAAAAAACGGATAAAACAACCTGAGGTAATTTTTGTCCTCCATCAGCTGTTCAAAGTGCTGTTTAGGACACTATATTGAGTTTTTCTGCCATCTGCTGGTTGATGTTGGATAAATACCCGAAAGAAATACTGGTTGCATGGGAGGAAAGGGAGGAATCATAGTTTAGCTCTAAGATCCTTGTGTGCAAATCTAAATAGCAAAAAAGATGCATTTTAAAAGCATTTCCTCCAGTTGCTTTTTTAAAAAATCCAAAAACATCAGGTGTTTCTCAGGAATAATCTGGAATTGTTTGAAACACAGGGAAGTGGGTTATTCCCCTTTTTTAAAAAAAACCATGCCTGTGGCAAAATATTTTCAGAGAAAGAAGGCTTTATTGTAAGGTAGCTCAGGCAACAAGTGTGCACTCGATTTATGTAGGGGTGTCATTTTAAATTTTCATTGGGGAAGGCAGACTATTCAGCTAGTTGGCATGTAGAACTCAGTTCATGAGGCAGAAAAAAACACTTCTCAGATCCAAACGCATATGAAGAAAATGTGGAAAAGGGAGGGATTTTCACCTCCTGCCTTATCTATACGACATTACTGGAATCTGGTTGTCAGCCTCTTACAAATCCTTATTCATAATGGAAACAGTTAAAACCAGAATAAAAATGCCTTTCATGAAATGAACTCCCCAAATCAAAGTTATTTTAAAAATGTATGGGTGTCCTGCATAGAAAAGGCATCAAAATTACAGATAATGACTTACTTGATGAATAATTTATTCAGCAAATAATCTTTGCTCAGAATTCTGCCAAATCTAGCAGGAGGGGAAGAAAGCCACGCTGTGAGAAACACTGAGGTAAACCCAGTTACGGAAATATCTGCTCTCTGTACCTCATAATTCAGCAGGATTATTTTTAGGGAAAAAATTAGAAATCACACTCTAAAAATCTTTAGTGAAAACTTTAGTGAAATCCATTTTCTTCACCCTAAAAATGTACTATTTTGCAAAACTTTTTCAAAGGGTAGGGGGTATATTTTTGTGCTGGGTAAGTGCCTGTCAGCTCTTTTTCTTTGATGGAAACCATGTCCTATTTGCATGCTTGATTAAATACTCAGTTCCTTCTGCTACAGTTGACTCAAACTGTCATCAAACATTCATCAACTAAACCGAGATGTCAGATCTTGCAAAGCGCATATGGAGCCTCAGCAAACATATTTTGCACTCTTTGATTGGCATTAGAATGCTCAGCCTGCCTAGTCCAGATTTCCTGTAGCTGTAGGAATGTTGAAGTGGGATGGAGCTTTTAGGGAGGTGGCTCAGAGGTTAAGACACTGAGCTGCAGACCGGAAGGTCTGTAGTTCAGCAGTTCGAGACCCTAGTGCCACATGACAGAGTGAGCTCCCGTCTCTGGCCCCAGCTCCTGCCAACCTAGCAGTTCATTAGCAAGAAATTGCAAGTAGATAAATAGGTACTGCTTTGGTGGGAAGGTAACAGCATTCCGTGCACCTCCATGTTTAGTCATGCCGGCCACATGACCACGGAAAAGTCTTTGGACAGCGCTGGCTCCTCATCTTGGAAACAGAGATGAGCACCGTCCCCTAGAGTCGGATTCGACTGGCTTTCAAGCAAGGGAAACCTTTACCTTTACCTTTAAGGGCATAACTACATCTACCAGCTTCTTCATCTTTCAGAGCTCCAATCTAGAAATTTAATTTAGGCCTGGGGTCCATATATACTGTAACAAACCTAGAAAAAGAATACATTCTCTTGATCAGAACACTAGTATTGAACACTAGTATTGAACAGACAAACTTTAAAGATAGAGACTCCCATAACATGGCTGAATGTTCAGTTCCCCTTCTATCTTGATGACTGCCTCTGCAAAAGCTCTGTTTTCTGATGCAAGCAAGGCACTTGATTCTATACTGCAGGGGTCTCCAGCATGGTGCCCAGGGGGGCCATAGCACCCACCAAAACCTTTAGGTAGTGGGTGGGGTCAAGTGAGGCTTTTACTCAGCAAGAATTCTGATTAGCCATTGAAGATTTGATTGGCTGTGCAGATTTTTAAAAAAATGTTTCCTTGGCATTACAGCACAAGGATCTTCACTGTGTGACAGAAGGTAAGTTGTGGCAGCCATTTTGTGGCTGGCTTCACTTCCTGCAGCAGCCACTTTGTGACAGCGCCCACCCCATTGTGTGAAAATTCCAAAGGTTCTCAAATCCCACAGTAGTATTGAATTGGGAAATACCAAGAGATTTGGAGGTTGGAGCTTGAGAGATGGGGTTTGGAGAGGAGAGAGACTTCAATAGGGTATAATGCCATAGAGTTAGGGTTGTCACTGCAGTGTTCCCTCTAAGCTGAGTTAGTGTGAGCTAGCTCACAATTCTTTAGCCTCTAGCTCACATGTTTTTGTCTTAGCTCAAGAGGGACAGCTCCAGAGCAAACTGATTTATGCAGCAGCCAAATCACTTGCTCACAACTTTAATGCCACTATCTCACAAAATAGATTTTTTTGCTTGCAAGACTCCACAGTTTAGAGGGAGCTTTGGTTGCCAGCCCCCATGTGGGAGTGGGGGAATCCCCTGATTTGGTGGACTCCAATCCACCACTGGCCAGCTGGCCAGTGGAGGGAAGCCCCTCCCCCAACACCCAACACCTGGCACAACATCCCCAGCATGATGGTAGTAACCATTGAATTTTGCCCAAAATACTAAAGCATCACTGTGTGGCGTCCCCAGTAGGATGATGTCACTTCCATGTAATGTCATCATGCTGGGGATGTGACATACAGCCACATCGCCCCACCCCCACACTCCCAGAGAGCTCCCTCCCACCCCCCATCAGGGAGCAAAGAACCTGACAACCCTATGTAGAGTCCACCTTCCAAAGTGGCAATTTTCTCCTGGTGAACTGATCTCTGCTGCCTGGAGATCAGTTATAATTCCAGGAAATCTCCAGCTACCACTTGGATTTTGGCAATCATAGCCTGCAGGCTCAAAAAGTTTCTGAAAGTAGACTAGTCTTGTGCTGCTTTGGTCTCCAACCACTAGAGGGGAGTAAAAGAACAATTGATCTAATTCGTTTATCTAATTCATTGATCTAATTCATTTAGAGGACTTTCTCCTTTTCCTGAGCTGTGCTTGAAGTTATTTCATCACATATATCAGAAAGTGGCATGTTGTGTTTAAAATGCAGTTATCAACATGGATATATATATTATAGAAACACAATGTGTGCTGTCATTGGTGGCCATGATTGACAACTTCATTTTAGTAAGCATTCTTTGCAGATGTATGGACCCAGAGTGGAACAAGTTTGGTAGTTGCAGGTTTTAAAAGGGATTTAAAAGATTGCCTATGTGGCACTCTGGGAAAAAAGAGGGATAAATGCTAATCGAGTGATCTGAGAAAATACGCCTTCCATCTTTAAAGTTTCTAGCCTGGGCGTCTTAGAGCTACTTCTCTTCAGATTTGTCAGATATCCATAAATGAACTACATAAATGAACTACATAAATGAACTAACTGTGAATTATGCTGTGACATCTGAAGTACTCACAATTTCTGGGAAATCACAACAAGATCTTGCTTTCTAGTACCTGCAGGAGGCAGAAAGAGGGAGGGAGAAGGGAAGAGGAAGGGAGAGGTAATCTCCAGGACCAGGGAAAGCCAAGTTCTAAACTCCACTTAGTAAAGAGACTCCTTGGGTGACCCTGACCCAGACTCTTATCTCTCAGCCTAACCTACTTCATGGGGTTGTTATGTTTCCACATAATTTCCCTAAAACATTTCTAGAGGGAAACAATGGAAGGATAACAGAGTGATGGCTGGGTAATGACTTCTGGGCAGGATAGTGCCTTCACTGTAACATCGTCTGGCTTTTGGTGGCCTTGTCAAATTTATAACATGCAAATTCTGGCAAAGTAGCAGATCATGCCAGTCTGTCTTGTGAGGACCTCTTTCATGATGCCTCCTCATTCCATAGCACTTGTGAGTCAGTGGCTTCGTACACGTGAGCACATGTCCTCTCTAGAGAGGATGCTTATTGGAGGTCATATTGTTCCAGTCCCCAGATTAGTGCCTGTTAGGGTTGCCAGGCCTGTAGTTGACAGTCCTGGGAGTGTTTGGGAATAGGGCGTGCAGAGAGGGTGTGGTGACATCACTTCCAGGTGGATACACTACATTGCTTAATGCTTTAGGAATTTCCCCAGTTTTTATGGTAAAGACCATAGAGTGTATGGTAAAGACCATATAAGGACCATAGATACTGGGGGAATTCCTACAGTAAGGGGAGGGAATGGGGGGAATTCCTAAAGTGTCACAGATAAGGTAACCAGAAGTGGCATTGCCACATCCACAACATCGTCCCTCATTTTTCTCCCACTGCAAGAGTGGGCAGAGGGCCATTGGAAGAAGGAGGTGAGCAACCTGGCAAGCCTAGTGTCTGGAGAACACTTTTGACCGCCCAGAATTTAGATGTTTAGCATTGTTCAATATATAAAAAAATTATCACACCAGAGGAATGTGTAAAAACATTCATTCCAAATTCTGATTATTCAAACATGGCTGTCCTCTGGGCCATTTTGATAAATGAGATTGAGAAGCCAATTATGTTCTCTTCTGCTGATGCATAGCAGTGTAGATGATGGAATGCAGGAGGCTCAGTGTCAGTCCAAGGGGGCACACTGACCCCCTTTTCTGGTATGTGGAGAACTGGAAGCAGCTATAGCTGTTAGACCAGTAGTACTGGGAGAAAGACCCTGTGTGGGTCAGGTAGGACAATTTGTGGTTACCCAGCAGAGCTCTTTGTCACATGGTCAGAGTTTGGTTATGAGTCTGATGTAGTTAAATGTGTTCACAAATGTTGATCATGCTGAAAACCAGCACTGCACATTGGCCAAGCCATAAATTAATCCCACAGGTTTATATTGGCATCACTCCATTTACTACTGTTAATGCCATTTGTGGAACCTGTACCTGGTTAACGGATGAAAGTTTTGTGTGGAAAATTGTTCACCATTGTTCTTATGTGCCTTTATAAAATTCATGTGCTACATCAGTCCTCCTACAAAGCCTAGAGTTTTCAATGAGGAACTCTAAGAATGCTGAACAATTTTTTGTAAAGGTAGACCTAAGAACCATGAGCAAGAGGAGCCGTCTTTGTTCCCCACCCTGTGATCAACAAGCTTAATTCAGGCAATGAGCTGAAAGTGAGTGTATGTGTGGTCATTGGGCGGGGGGGGGGGGAGAGCAGGAAGCAAGGCTTCTTCACTCAATGTGAAGTTCACATTCTACGTAAAGGGAGGAAGAACTGCAGCTGGTGCAGCTGGAAAGGCAGAGAGAACACTTTGGGGAGGAAATCTGGCTCCTTCAGCAACAGATACTTGCTCGTCTGTTACGGGGCAATGAGAGCTGTCGCATCACTTGGCCCTGAGCTCCAAACCTTTCTCAGTTTACTGGTAGGTAATCTTCACTCTTGATTTTATTATAGTCCTTTTTAGTAACAACCCACGCTTTTATATGATAATTCTGATAGCAAACTGTTTTTTAAAAAAATAAGTGACACTGAAGCAGGATAAAACTGTATGCATCTGAAATTTGAATCATGTAATAGACAAATTTTATAAGCACCATAAAGTACATTGGATGTTAAAGGAGAAATAATACTCATGACAACTAAAGGGCACTGTTCAGCTATGGTCAAGGACTTTTAGGTCCCAAAGATCTGAGGATCTGAAGGGATAATACTAAATTTTGGGGACTAGTTTTTGACCAAAGTACTACATGGTGGTAGTAGCAGTAAAGAACAGCTCATAAAACAGTGCTGGTTAATACAATAATTTTATATGAATGTAACAATATCTTTTTTGTAATACAAATTAGCTGACAATAACATTCTTGTTGCAGTGTTAATAAACCAATAAAAATATTGTATTACTGCAAGGTCCAAAGTTGCTATCTCCACCACCATCCACAGGAGGAACCAAAAAGTAAGCAAAACAAGAGCAAATGCAATGGAGAACTTTCCCCCATATTGATCTATTTTGATCGATCCCAACTGATCGATTTGATTCTATATTTTATAGCTGAGATTAGAGCCTTCCAGCCTTGGCACGTGGCTGACCATTTTTTCATTTGATTCTATATAAATATTCTCTCTCACTCCCACTTTCTCTCTCACACACAATGCATATTATAAAAGAGGCTGTTCTAATTTCATAATGCACTTGTTGCTGAATATGTGGTAATACAAATGTCCGCTAAGTCTTTCTCTTTTCTCTTTTTGATGGATTTTAGAATCCTGGCATACACCCATCACATTAAACTGAAGAATTTTGTTCTTATGTCCACTTCTGTTTTGGATATTCTTCTGTTGTGTTCTTATGTCATATCTCATAAACAGTGAGGGTTATGGACTGTTCTACAGCTCCTAACAGGCCAAATTACAGAGTTAATCACAGCATTTGTTTAATGAAGAGAAAAATGACAAATTGGAAACCCCGAGCCATTTTACTGAATAGGCAGTTAACGAGTAAACAGTTCAACAGCAAGGAGGAAAGACAGACTGGTGGTGGTGGTGGTCCAAGTCAAGGGAAGACTTTATTTATTTAACTTCACTATTTATGCTCCAAAAGCCCCCTGGGGCGCAGCTTCCTCCCCACTAGCAGTGGTGCAGGAGGAGGCAATAGGTAAGGCTTCTGTCCCTCATTGCCTACTGGACCTGTTCTGGCTCCAGCTAGTTCAAGATGAGCCCAGAGATGCTGATATTGTTACTGCAGCTTGCCTTGCTCTTAGCCAGCAGCCCACAGGAAAAGACAATGGTTTTGGTTTTGGTCTGTCACTGCCTGCAGGACCCAGGTCAATGTTGATCAGGTCCAAGGAAAGCACCATCTTCACTGACTCCCTGATTCCACTCCTCACATCTGTCATGTCAACTGCAAGGGGATCTGCATGGACTATGACTGAATAGCATGTGGCTTGTGAAGATCAGATGAGCTGAACCAAAATATCACATCAAAACTCCCTTCTATTTCAAACCTGAGCTGAAATGATTCTTTCTTTTCTGTGCCTGTGGGCTGCTCTGGAATGTGGTCTGTCTTCCACAATGATCAATATGGAAGTGGAATCTATCCTGTCATTCTTCAAAGCATATGTAAGACCTTAATGAAGCACACTCATATGCACAAGAGCTTCTGTATGTTTCTTTGTGGCAGGCGGTTTTAGCAGAGGGGTGGCATGATTTGGACAACACTGATTATGATTGCTGGCCTCTGGAAAAACCGGATGAATTTAACATGGTGGACTGTGGAGGTGAGTGCATCCTTCATTTGTGCTGGAACAATAGACTGGAAAGAAAGGTGAGTGGTCGAAAGGATCCCTAACGTATTTCCTGTCTCATATGCTGGTTCAAATACACAAGTCAGCAGTAACATCAGTTTCTAGACAAGCCAAGGAAAATAATCATCACTCATGCAGGAACTTTAGTGCAGAGGCTTGCCTGGCATTCAAGTAGCCCACAGAAAAGACAGTAAAAAGGGGTTGCAGGTACTTGACACAGTTGACCAGGAATTTCTCCATGGCAACCTAAAAATGAACAAGAAATGTGTATTCTTGAGCAGCTCTGACCTTTCATAAGTGAAATGTATGCAGTCCGTGATCTGCTGAAGAGTGGCTCCACACTTCACACGACAGTTGTATTTGTTGCATGCATACCTCTCTTAATCTAGTATTTCCTGCATTCAGCATGAATGACAGGAATCCTTTCCTTAAATACCTATATTGGACTGTGGCTCCCTGACACGTGCACTTCAGTGTTTACAAGCATTTCTGTGTTGTTCACATTTTACATGTCGGAAAAACCTACCTACAATGTGGAGCTGTTCTCAGATAACTGTAATCATTAGAAATAAGAGACCGCTTATCCAAATTGGATGAAAACAAATATTATTGCACAATCTGAGACAAAATTTCTGGGGAGCTAGTCCCATTGATTCCAGTGATGCTTCCAATGCACTCCACTCAGGATTGCAGTTAAGCTCTCTGTTGTTCCAAGTATTACCAGGTAAGGGTGAGAAGGGTGAGAAGGAAAGCGATAACCAACCAAGGTGAACACGACAGTGGACAGTTAAACTAGCTAGACGTTCTGTGAATAGCTCACAATGGTATCAGCACTCAAAGCAGTCTCCAGGGGCTCCTCAGTGGGAGAACCCAAACCTGGAGGCACTCACATGTTCCAAAGCATCACACACAAGATGGACAGACACAATCAATTGATCACAAAAGCAAGCAGTGCAGTCCTAAGTAGAGTTACACCCAACTCCATTGAAGTCAGTGAGCTTAGAAGGTTGTAACTCTGCTTAGAATTGCATTGTAACACTTCAGGTGATGATCTATCACCATCCCATGAACCGTCCCTGTGAGTGTGTTCAGATGGACAGCTAATCCCGCTATTGGCCCGGCTGTAATTTGAGCTGGATCTTTTTGATCCAGCGTTGCACAACCAGACAGCCCGCCTGTGAAGCGCTTCACTGCACGTGACTCCCACGGTGGAATGTTTAGATGGCGTCCATCGTGAGGAGCCATGCGGTTGGCTTTTTAAAAAAATCCTGTCTGTGCATGCGCATAGGTGCCTCACCATGTACATTTCTCCATGCATGCACATACTAAAAATGGTAAAAACACGGCCAGCAGTACCTTTCTCCAGGTACCGTTTCACTTAATTAAGTTAACAAAGTTCAGGGGACTGTCAGAAACATAACATTGTTTGGATCGCTTGAGCAGAGCTGTGGGGACGTCACTTTTTTAAGCAATTATGTACGCATCACTAAGAGTTTTTTTTTAATGGCGGCTGTTTGGGATGGTCTGGAGATACAACCTAATGGGCTGGAGGTACAACCTAACGGTGGAAAGTCCAGCATTGGCCTATCGGTCACCTTTAGACCGGACTTTAACTAGTATCTTTTAGATACAGATCCCCGACAGGGATCGATGGGCTACTAATGAAAGCGACATGATTCCCAGATGCTGAGGTCTGGACATGCACTTTAAATCCACCAGGCACTCGTGCCTGGTGTGGCTCAAAAGAGCCATCTGAATGCACCCTGTGAAACAGTGAATAATATGCAAGGACTCCGTGGAATAAGGGAAAGGGCACTATTAAAGGAAGTTTTCACAGGGAGACATGCTAGCCCTGTACATACATTCTAATTCATTCATGTATACCCTGAATGTATATACGTAATATATTTGTAAAAAAGAGCCAATGCATGCTCACTTTAAAAACAAAACCAGGACCAAATACCTGTGTATAATCTATACAGGTGTACAATTAAAATGGTAAAGGTTGGTTTCTCATCCTGTCTCCTAATCTGGGTAGATTCCTGCCAGGATGCTAGGGAACATTAATATTAGCCATATATATGTGTGTGTGTGTTATTCTAGCCCTGTTCGAATGTTACAGTGAAGATATGCATGTATGTGCATGCATCTGTTTGTAAAATAACAACCAATGCGTATTCACTTTACAAATGAAACTGGGCAGTAGAACCTTGATAAATGTGAGTTTTAAGGCTGGTTTTACATCTGCCTTTCCTGCTGGAATCATTCTACTTCCAAAAAAACTCGCCCACATCTCTTTCAAGTGTGAATCTGTATTCCTTCTCAACTGTCCATATCTGCTAATTGCCCTCTAGCTCTTAAACTGGCTTCACACCTCTGTAAACAAATCCTGTTCTTAACAGCACTTCAAAAGAATGACCCCTTTTACTCCAGTTCAATCAGATGTGGGCATTCCCCTACAACAGCTTTGACACCAATGTGTTACCGGTGCAGGGAGCGCTGGAATTAAGCTGTTACAAAAATGCACATGTAAAATCAGCCTTAAATTGCATGTTGCATATGTGCTGGATGCAACATGAGAATTACTCAACACACCCATGAAGAAAAATCAAGTGTACACGGTACACAGATTGTGTGTGCATTCACTGTAACTTGATTTTGTGGCAAATTCAAAAATCTTAGAGAATATTAAACACAGGTACAGCTGTGCACAAATGAATGCACAATTTATCCAAGTACTGGTTCCTGTTTCATTTGCAGACTGAACATGCATTGATTTTTTTTTCTTTGAAAAAAATTATGTACATACATGGCAGGGTGTACAAGCATTCATTGGAACATGTATACAGGGCTAGCATCTATCCCTGTTAAAGCTTATTTAATGGAACCCTTTCTCCTGTTTCATGGAGGCCCTGTATATTAACTTGCTGGTATCAGACAACGAGGCACCAGCTTCTGCTGTACTTTTCCATCAGTTTTAAAAGAAGATGGATTTTACCTTCGTAAGATGGTCCTTTTGTCATTATAATGACTAAAGCGTGTGCAGCTCCCCAAGCAATTCTGGCAATAGATATTACACGTTACACTGTTACATTCAGGTTTTACACATCCCAAACCAGACAGCATTCAGTAGACACTCAAGCTAATCCAGAGAGCTTCTGTAGTTACATTTTCATGCTTTGATCTTTCCAATCGTTCAGCGAGTGTAATGATTTAACCAAAATAAGCAAAAAGAGAGTGAGCAAGACTTCAGTTCATGAACAGCTGATACCTTCAAAAGTGAATTACTGATTGTGAACAGTGTGCTAAAGGCATGTTGCTTTCATCTTTCTGCAGCTACACTTCTTTTGTTGAAAAAAGTACTTGTGTAAAATCATAACTCATACAAAGCCTTAAGTGTTCCTGATGTGTTAGAAATAATTGTTTTTAATCCATCAGTGGAAAAGCAAATGAGGTTCAAAGCTCCCAATGAAATATGTATAGGCCAAATCACATAAGCATTTCACTTGCAAACTGGATTGAGATCTGCAGTGCAAGTTTTGATGTCCAGACCTATCAGCATGTAGACCCCGACAGTGGTGTCTGACATCCTTCTGCACCTGCCCTATCGCTGGCTCACTCATACTCATGTTCATCACTTGATGAATACAATGCCAGCCGGTGTCATCCATGTGTGAATCACTTACCTAATATTTGTGTGCCTCAGAGGGCAGTGAAATAGGGTAGATTTCTTACAGTGTTTCACATCCACAAGCCATCTAAACCATTACCATGCCAGTGCTTCAGGGGTCACTCATCTTAGATCTGACCAGTGGTGTCGGCAGTGTGTGTCGGTCCACCTTTTACCAGTTTGGTGTAGTGGTTAAGTGCGCGGACTCTAATCTGGGAGAACCGGGTTTGATTCCCCATGCCTCCACTTGCACCTGCTGGATGACCTTGGGCAAGCCATAGTTCTGTACCAGCTGTTCCCTCAAGGACAGTTTTGGAAAGTGCTTTCTCAGCCCCGCCTACCTCACAGGGTGTCTGTTGTGGGGAGGGGAAGGGGAAGGAGTTTGTAAGCCGCTCTAAGACTCTGAGTGAAGGGCAGGGTATAAATCAAATTTCTTCTCTTCTTCTTTCTTGCACCACAGTTGAAACTCATTTTTGGTGCTGCCGGCCAGGTCTAAGCTGAGTAGATTTTGCAGCACTGGTTTGTAGTGCCATGGGGGCCAAGTGAAGTCTGGCTATTTCCTGGGCTACTGCCCATCCACCCCTAATCCTGGAGTTCAGCTTCAGCACACTCCATATTTTACAAGGTACTTGGTTCCCCCACCCCACCGCCAGTTATGCACATTCATCACTTCTTGCAAGAACTGTTGGTCACCTCCTTGCAGGATTTTAAAAACAAACAAACAAACAAACCTGCAAAACTGCAGAATATGCACACGCCTGTCTATAAATCAGGGAGGAAAACATACGCAGCTCTTTAATTACTTGATTTCTCTGTAGTAAGCCATCAACGTACTGCTGAAGCTCACATCCAGAGCAATACTAAGAATACAGTGCCAACAGCAGCATTGGATTATTGTCCACAGGATCCATAAGAGTCGAAAGCTTTAATATGCAACAGCAACTGAGATCAAAAAGCTGGTATTAAAGCCTCAGTCAAATATTGTCCTTCTGTCAGCAGATTATATGAGAATGCCCAAAGTCTTCCTTAATCTTTTTAGCAGCTTACTGAAAGGGTAGAAAACCATACTAGGGCTGCCAAGTCCAACTTGGGAAATATCTGGGGACTTTGGGGGTGGAGCTAGGAGAAAGGAAGTGACATCATTTTGTGATGTCACATCCTGTGATGTTGCTTCCACATGCTTCATGAAGTTTCCTAATACTGAATCAGGCCATTGGTCCATCAAGGTCAGTATTGACTACTCAGACTGGTAGTGGCTCTCCAGGGTCTCAGGCTGAGATCTTTAATGTCACCTATTACCTGATCCTTTTTTAGCTGAAGAAGCTGATACCTCCTGCATGTCAAGCAGATGCTCTATCACTGAGCAACGGCCCTACTGAATCCTTCCTCATCTCGGCAGAATATGAAGCACTAAGTGCTACACAAGTGCTAAATATGATTTTTATATCATAAGAACAGGAGAGAAGCCACAGTGGATCGGCCCATCGAGTACAGCCCATCCAGTACAACACTCTGTGTCACAACAGTGGCCAGAAATACCAGGTGCCCTCAGGAGGTCCAGCAGCGGGGCCAGAACTCCAGAAGCCCTCCCACTGTTGCCCCCCAAGCACCAAGAATGCAGAGCATCACTGCCCCAGACAAAGGGTTCCATTTAGACCTTGTGGCTAATAATAGCCACTGATAGACCTCTGCTGGATGGGGACAGAGAGAGAGACAGACAGACAGACAGAAAAAAGAAAGAGGGAGAGAGAAGGGAAAAAAACTGGCAGAGGCACTTACTTCCATTTAGACCTTGTGGCTATAATAGCCACTGATAGACCTCTGCTGGATGGGGACAGAGAGAGAGACAGACAGACAGACAGACAGAAAAAAGAAAGAGGGAGAGAGAATGAAAAGAGCTGGAAGAGAAACTCACCTTGCCAGCCACATGCAAAAGCAGCTCCTTCAGTCCCTCCTTAATCTCTGGGCGGACCTCTCTTGCTGTGGAAGCTCTCTTGCTGACTTCTTAAAGGGGAAATGTCTGGTGAGGCTTTTTACTGCAGGGCAGGCTCTCTGCAGACATTTCCCTTTTAAGGCAGCCATTTTGTCCCCCTGGTGGCCAACTTTGGAAAAGCGGGAGGTAAGCACTAAAAATCGGTGTTTCCCCTGCCCTACCGGGGGACTTGGCAGCCCTAAACCATACGCAACAGCGGAAGTTTTTGGTGGGCTCACTAAGTAGGTTCTTTGACTCCCTCATCTCCTGCCCCCAAGGAGTCTTTTGAGGGTAATAACAACACACAGTCTCATTGCATCTTAAAAACTACGAAATGTGTCTGTCAGCTATGGCTGTCATTCCCAACTGGGAGGTGGCAGTTCCCTTCCTTCCACGTCATTCCCTCATAACCCCCCCCCCCCATGGAATGTAGCTAAATGGAATGTCATGCTGAAATAAGTGTTTGCTGGCCAGAGCCCACATAGGTCATCCTTAGGGTAGAAAGCTGTGCCACAATGACATAGTCTTGCTTCCTTTCCAGGCCTAGAGATGACTTGGGTCCTGAGGCCACCAGAAAAGGTAATCAGCGGGGAGTCCTTTGATGTCATCTATTCAGTCTTGGCAGCAGATCACTTTTACAAATATGCTGTGGAAAATGGAATCCTTTCCCACAGGTACACCTTTTCATATGAGAGAGTCTTTGTGTGTGTATTTATGCAAGAGTCTTTGTGTGTTCAAGCAGAGCTTCAAAATAAAGTTTTGATAGCCCCAATCCTGTAGGAATGGAAGTGATGGAAGACACCCCCCCCCCCCCAACACACACAAAATAATGAGAACAGGATGGCAAAAATTATTTATTAGGGTTGGAAAAATTAGCCTGGACTAGATTTCACAAATCTTTTGGGGTTCCTGGGGTGAAACCTGGAAAAGGCGGGGTTTAAGGAGGGAGCTCTGCAGGGTTGTGATGCTATAGAGTCCGCCCTCCAAACCTGCCATTTTCTCTGTTGTTGGAGATCAATTGTAACTCTGAAAGAACTCCAGGCCCTACTTGGAGTCTGGCAACCATAGATGTTACCTCTAATATACATTCAGGCATTCTGTTCACAAATGTGCCAAATCCCAATAGTCAGGCTGAAGTGACTTCTTTAGGTATGACATTATTGTGCATTTGAAAATTAACCCTTCATCCTAGTAACAGTGAAGTCATCACTGTTGCCCTGCAAGGCGCCTATCATGCTCTTATGGACTTATGATCCATAAGTGTTAAAATAAACTGTGCAAGTAGTGTGCAAAAAGGGACTGAACTGTGAGGTGACCAGATGCAATGCCAGCTGTAGACACACGCCAGCAGAGGGAAAAACCTTTCTCCTGAGATGATGTGCCAATGGTTCCTGCCCTCTTACCCATAGTAAGATGGACCAGCTCCCTAGCCACATAAAGCACCCAGAAGCTAACAACTGTTGCTGTTTAAACTAACTAACGCCATGCCAAGGCAATAATACCAGAGACTTGGAATCCAAACTCCATGAGGAATGCCTTCCTTGTCATGCAGGCAACCTCCCCAGCATCATCTAACAAAGGACTTCCCATTCATAAGTTAATGACATGGACCAGCTCTACTGTCCGTAACAATGGACTCTGGCCGCTTGAGTCATAATCCTCTCAGGCATCACTGCAAACAGAGTAACTAGAGTTCAATACTGCCCAGTTCCTTAGCCCCATTCCCCAGAAACCAGTTTCAGGTAGCATGCTTTGGGGATGGACTAGAAGGGGGCCGTTCCAGGGGATGTGCCCAGTAAAGCCTACCTCCAAAGCCAGTTTTTAAAAGAAGATATCTGGCCATGAGCTCTTTTCTTTTTCTCCTTACCTCTAGACTTACTCTACCCTCACGGCTCTTGGTTTGCACAGCCAGAGTCTCCATGTGTTTTGCTGGTTCAAGACACAACCCCTAGTTCCCTATAGTCTATCCTTTATTTTTCCTGTGAAACGCTTCATCATGCTGAGGACAGGTAAATATTACCCCTCAATGAAATATCTTGATAATGCAAACATCACTGTCCTTTTCTCTCCAAGTTTTCTAGATCTGTGTACTTTTGAGTGTGTTTGAGTTATTGTATGCTTGTGAAGAATCATCAGTCAAGATAGCATTTCATTCTGAAGTTGGTCTCTATTTCTGGTGCTTCTGGAAGAAGCGGGACCCCTGTATACATAGGTGATTGCTCCCATATTTGCCTATTGCCTTTTTATAATATCTCAATTCCCCAAAATTATTAATAATTTGAGGCAATCCAGCTAACATCACCCAGCTAATCAGATTTGTCCACAAAACAGGTGATTGCACATAGTCACATAAAGGTGTGGATGACTGGCAGTTCTAACTCCAAGAGAACTTGCCCTTGTCACCAAGCACAGGACTCTGATGGCAGAGGTTCCCAGGTCACAATCCAAAAGTCTCAGTCCAGGGGCCAATAACACAATCCAAATACAAGTCCAAGTTTTCATTCCAGTGCCCAGTTTCATATCCCAAAAGCAGAGTCAAAGGCAGTCCAAGGATCAGGCAACTGGTGAAGTAGTCAACAAGTCTGCTGACAAGTTGATCTACACAGGCTGCAGCTTCTTTTCCCTCCAGGTGCCACTGCTTCCGTGTTCAAAAGATGCTTCTTAGCAGAGGGGAGGTTGTAGGCTGCTAGGGCCTAGCCCTTTGTCTCCTCTGCTCCTGGGGGCTTTAGGAGAGTGTGGTGGGTCTGGTAATGGGCAGGTCCATACTGGGGCCTCCAGGTTGGCCCAGGGTCCCTTTGGGAAGACACTGAGATCCCACCTTCATAGAACGGGTTTTCCAAGGTGGATCTTGGGTATGGGTTGTTCCCTTCCTCTGATGAGGTCTCATCCTCCCATGCTACACCAGGGTGGTCCACGGCAGAACTCCAAGCCCCGCGTTAAGGTTGGTATCCCTACTTCTATGGCAGTGTAGAGTTTAGGAGGTAGTCTTCTAAATAAACCAAAGACAAACAAACAAAAAGATGGGGATAGCACAAAGTCTTTAGGGCTGTACAATCTATTCTTATTTAGTTCTGCTAATGCCAAGATGTTTTAAAAATTAATTTAGGAAAGCATATTGATTTCAAAGTAATTTTCTGTCTTTGAACTCATTCTTTTAAAGTAATGCAACTGCTGCTAAGAAGTTCTGTGAGGAACAGGAATGCCCTCCAAGTTGGAAGGATGCTAACGGGGAGAACTGCTGTGTCCATCATGCAAATATACACTCCTGTCCACTGGCTTTCATGGTTAGTATGGGTGGAAACTGGAGCAAGTCAATAGGTGTTAAGACCTAGAAGAAATAATAACCTAATCTCAGATGCGGAAACTGGCAATGCATGGGGGAACAATAGTAGCTGGTGTAGAAGGGAAATATGTGAGGGAAATAACAAAGGCAATACGTGAAGAACCATCTCCACCCTATCAGCCGGTCCAGATGTAGAGACAGAAAAATTGTGCTCTCCGGAAGGAACTGGTGACTGTTGAACGTCAGTTGGCCAGAACCTACAGGAGGGCCTTCTCAACCACTTCCCTCTCAGTATGGTCCCTTCAAGTTTTCCAAAGATTGTACGTGTGAGAACATTCCTTTTCAGGGTGGCAGTTAGTCTTCAGCATCTACCTCAACCTTGTTGGCACTACTGCTTTTATTTGCTTATAGATTTTATCGGCATTCGGTTTTCTACTTAACCTGTAGCATTTGGTTTGGACAGAAAGCGCTTCTTCGCTTATCTAGAAAGCAAGACTAGTTCTAATGAGATTTATTGTAGGAGGGTAGAGCTGGGTTGAATGTTAGGAGAAGCTTCCTTAGAGTAAGAGCAGTTTGGTGATAGAACCAGTTGACTAGGAGGGCTCTTCCTTGCTGGAGGTTTTCAGGCAGAGGTTGGGCAGCATCCCAGTCACCCATTCTTTACATGGTATCAGTGTTCCCTCTAAGCTGAGTTAGTGTGAGCTAGCTCACAGTTTTTTAGCCTCCGGCTCACACATTTTCCTCTCAGCTTAGGAAGGCTGGCTCCAGAGCAAACTAATTTATGCAGCAGCCAAATCACTCGCTCCCAACTTTAATGCCAGTAAGCCCACAAAGTGGAATTTTTGCTCACAAGACTCCACAGCTTACAGGAAGGGTTGTATGGTATGCCTGTAATAGTTTTCTTTTTCTCACACCATGCCCATAGCTACAGTGGGGCCTCCCAGGGCCAGCCCACCAGCTACAGTGGGGCCTCCCAGGGCCCGCCCACTCTGACTTCTTCCCAAGGCCCCATGACTTTTGGGAGAAGCATGAGTAAGCTGTGAATTCACAGCATGGAGTGTGGGCATGGGTGGGGCCTCCTCCCCCGCCTCTTCCCCAAAGCATTTAAAGTTTAAATGCTTTGAGGGAGAAGTGGGGGCTGCACACGTGCACTCCAAGCTGTGAATTCACGGCTTGGGAGTGCAGGCACTCATGGGGCCTCCCCCTGCTTCTCACTCAAAGCATTTAAAGGGACTCTTTAAACGCATTGAGGGAGAAGCCTGGCTGTGGGCGAATTTCAGTGTTCCCCAACTTTTTAAAAGGTCCCCCAAACTGAAAAATCCTGGCTATGGGCCTGTCTCACACCTGCTTAGTGGTTTAGGCTGTAAGCTCTGAGGTGTTCAAATCTTGCCTTAGCCATGGACTCACCCTGGGGCCTTAGGGAAGCCATGATTCCCTCAGCTACATCACACACACCCAAATTGTAGCATGGACAGTAATAATACTGGCCTATAGTATATGAATCTGATTTCTGATATATATGAAGTGCTTCTGACACTCAGAGGTATTATGTAAAATGTAACAGGGATGAAAATGATTCGTAGTGCACATAGTTCTAAATCCCTGCTTTTCTTCTGGGGGTGGGCTGATCTCTGAGCAAATCAAAAGGAAACGTGTTTAGCCACCAGTGATTAAAGTTTCATTTTGGTTCAGATATTTCATGCTTCTTTGCTCAGATGGAACTCTATATAAAGGCTAAGAGGAATGTGGCTTTGCGATATGGGATGCTCTTTTATTGCAAGAATGCTGCTCTGCTAAGTAAGAGATATTTATACCCTCCCTGTCTTTCCCAAGATTTTTCTGTTAGCCTGAAGAAGCCGCTCGCACTGGGGCAATGTGTATAGGAACACCTGAAAATAGTCATCAGAAATAAGCCCTTTTTGAATGAAACTGTAAGAACTTAGTAGTGTGTATTTTATTGCAAGATTGTGGGTATAATCCTTTTTGATACAGCGTGCTGGGAAGTGAGAGCCTGCAAAATGTGTGCTCAAAATTGACATCCTCAAGTTTTAAAAAAAGTTTACGAAACTGGAATCACTTTCAAAACAACTTGAATGTCAAAGGAAGAGCTTTGAAGACTCCTTCCTATAAGGATATATGGGCCAATTTCCCTTCCTGAATTGTTTAGAGGCAGTGTTAGGTAGTGGTTAGAAGCAGACTAGAATCGGGGGACCTGAGTTCAAATTCCTATTTAGCAAAGCAATTCAGTGGTGACTTTAGGCTAGTACTTTGTCTTAGCCTAACCCTAGCCACAGGGTGGTTGTCAGAGCATAATGGAGGAGGGGAGAGCCATATACATTATCCTGAATTTCTTGGAATAAAGGTGGGATAAAGAAAGAAAAAGGTACCATTCAAGAAGAACTGAAATTACAGAGGCTGCTTCGTTTCACTCTTGTTTTACATTTTATCCTTTTTATTTTCTGAAATTGTATTGGGTTTTATTGTTTTCAAATATGTGGTAATATTATTTTTAAAATGTTTGTGAGCACCCTGGAGTCCCTGTTTGAGGAGAAAGGTAGCTGAGAAATGTTTTAAATAAAGAACAGTGCCTTCCTAAGCAGAGCAAGTTTTGAGTCCAATAGCACCATAAAAACCAAAGAGATTTCCAGGGTATAAGCTTTGAAGAGCCAAAGCTCCCTTTGCCTGATCTGGAAATCTTGTTGGCCTTTAAGGTGCTACTGGACTTGAAACTTGTTCTTCTATTGTTGCTGCTACCTAGCTGTATGGCTACCCCCCTGAAACGTCCTAAACAGAGTTATACCCTTCTAATTCCATCGAAGTAAACAGGTTTGGAAAGGTGTAATGCTGCTTAAGGTCGCACTGTGAATGATCCTAAGGACCTTTTCTTCGGAGCTCTGGAGGAGGCAGCATTGTTCATTAGCAAGGGGCTTGCATCAGTGGAGAATCTTGGCAGCTGCATCTTATTTATTTATTTATTTAGACTTATATCCTGCCTAGCCAACACAAAGCGGCTCTAGACGGCTCACAGCATTAAAATCAGTAACATACAAATTCAGATAATAACTAATTACAATAAAACCACAGAACCCACTAAAAATGGCAGCAAATACGAAATCGAACACCAGGGCAGCAACTACATCCCCACAGCCAGGAGGCTACCACCTGCAGATGTACCGGGCCAATACTTCAACTGGCCACTTACCCATGGCCATTTCCCCCAGTGGTGGCCCCAAAAGCCTGGCAGAAGAGCTCCAACTTGCAGGCCCTGTGGAACTGCAAAAGGTCCCGCAGGGCCCTGATGTCTTCCGGGAGCTTGTTCTACCAGTAGGGAGCCGCCACTGAGAAGGCCCTATTCCTGGCGGTCACCAGCCTGGCCTCTCTCGGGCCAGGAAGGGTCAGGCGATGTTGTGTACCTGACCACAGTGCTCTCTGGGGTATGTAAGGGAAAAGGCGGTCCCGTAGGTAGGTAGGCCCCTGACCATACAGGGATTTAAAGGTTAAAACCAGCACCTTGAACCGTATCCGGTATGCTATAGGCAGCCAGTGCAGTGACCTCACACTGAGAGACCCATCAACAGCCTGGCCACGGCATTCTGCAACAGCTGCAGCCTCCGGAGCTGGGTCAAGGGCAGCCCCATGTAGAGAGCGTTACAGTAGTCCAGCCTCGAGGTGACCAATGCGTGGATCACTGTTGCCAGATCATTGTGTTCGAGGAAGGGAACCAGATGCCTAATCAGCCGCAGATGTTAAAAGGCTGCCTTGGCAGTGGCTGCTACATGGGCCTCCATCGTTAATTAGGGGTCCAGGAGCACTCCCAAGCTCCAAACCCTCGGCGCTGGCACCAATGGTGCCCCCCGAAGGCCGGCAATGGGATCCCTACTTCCGGTCCACTCCGACTCAGGCACAGGACCTTCGTCTTTGTTGGATTCAATTTCAGTCGGCTCAGCCTAAGCCAGCCCGCCACGTCCTGAAGCACCCGCTCCAGGTCATCTGGGGTAGCCCCAGACTGGCCGCCCAACAACAGATATAGCTGGGTGTCATCAGCATACTGGTGACAGCCCAGCCCATGCTTCCAGGCAATCTGGGCAAGAGGGCGCATGTAGATGTTAAACAACATCGGGGATAGCACTGCCCCTTGCAGCACGCCGCACACTAGCAGGTGCCTCCGGGACATCTGCTCCCCCAGCGCCACTCTCTGTCCCCGACCTTGGAGAAACGAGGCAAGCCACTGCAAGGCAAGCCCCTGAATCCCCGTGTCGGCGAGGTGGTAGATCAGTAGCTGGTGGTCGACCATGTCAAACGCAGCCGACAGATCTAACAATACCAGCACTGCCGTACTGCCCCGATCCAGATGCCACCAGAGGTCGTCCGTGAGGGCAGCCAGTGCCGTCTCCACCCCATGACCTGGCTGGAAGCTGGACTGAAATGGGTCTAGTGCAGAAGTGTCATCCAGGAAGCTCTGCAACTGAACCGCTGCCGCCCTCTCCAAAATCTTGCCCAAATAGAGCAAGTTGGACACCGGTCGATAGTTGGCCAATTCGGCTGGGTCCAGTGATGGTTTTTTCAGGAGAGGGCGGACCATCGCTTCCTTGAGTGCCCCCGGGAACAGTCCCTCCTCAAAGGACTTTTTGTCTTCATTAACTCTCTAAAGATTATTGCCAGTTTACAGCAGATTGGATGGCAGCATAATAGAGCTTTGGGTGGCCATAGATGAAGATGGGTAACCATGTTAGTCTGTCTGTAGCAGTAGAAAAGAGTAAGAATCCAGTAGCACCTTAAAGGCTAACAAAATTTGTGGCAGGGTATGAGCTTTCGTGAGTCACAACTGTCAGGGGGTAGATTGGCGCCCCCCAAAGCGGGTGAACTCCTGCCTAGGCCTGGGGGCTGGTAACTCTAGTTTATGCAGTCCCTTTCGACTTCCGGAAAGATCATCTTAGGGTTGTAGAACTGCACAGAGGAGCACAGAGGGACTAGAAATGAATGAGGAGGACAAGGAGGTGGGATTGTTCCTCTATCCTCTTTGCAGGCACAGCTCAGCTGAGGAAAAGCGTTGATTTCTTTCCCTTGTTCTCCTTACTCCAATCCACCATTCCTCATGGCTGTTCTTCTGCGTGGGTCCTACAGTCCCAGGAATGATCATTGCTGTAGCTGGGAAAGAACTGCAGGAAAGGAGAGAAATGTGGGAAAACTGTATGCCTTTTGTACACAGATGGAGGATACTGTCTATTGTTTTGTTGTTGCTTCGACGTTTTCCTAGGTTTGTAAGCTGCTTTATGGGTTGTATTACAGACAGAAGGATGATATAGGTGAAATCTTTCCTATTATATAAAGCTGTTTTCAAGTGGCAAGATTCCATGGGGCGCCAAAGTCAGTAGGCTGGATGGACTACCACTCAAAAGGGGGTCCCTGGCCATTGGCTGGATTCTCTCCCTGCTTTGCCTCAGTCCCGCCTACAGAGCCATCGGCCAGCATCCCAGCCTCAGTCTGGAGGGAGCCAGTGAAGGGGAAGGACCGACTGGGTGCTGGGTCCACTCTTCTCCTCCGCTCACTGCCAGGTGGGTCTAACTGTCCCCTCAGTGGCCTGCTTCTGTCAGTGAAAAGACAATGGACCCCCCTCCACCACACACTGACAGCATGCCCAGAATAAAATGTCAGAATAAACTGTCAGAAACGGGGGCATTTCACACAGCACCCTGTAATGCTTCAGGACCGGTACAAAAAACTGAAGTATGCTTGGGAGGAGGTTTCAAGGTAATGCTTCCCCAATAGGAGAGGCATGTTTCTGTGTGAAAGGGCCACTATGCTCCATTAGGAAACCGGTACTAATACGGTTCTGTGTAAAATGCCTGACAGAAACCATTACTGAAGAGTTCCTGAAATGGAACATATTGGCTGTGTGAAATTCCTCAGGCTCTTACTCCTGCTTGGCTCCACCATGGCTGGCTGGCTAATGAGGTGGGCCAGCAACCATCAAACCATTCCCTTCAACCCCTGCAGTGCGGCTGACTTCCCCCTATGGTTGCCAATCTCCAGGTGGGACCTGGAGATCCCCCGCTGTTACAATTGATCTCCAGATGACAGAGATCAGTTCTCCTGGAGAAAACGGCTGCTTTGGAGGGTAGACCTTATGGCATTATAGCTTGCTGAATCCTTCCATCCCCCCCCCCCAAAAAATGCTGCCCACCAAAGGATCCACCCCCCAAATCTTCAGGTATTTCCATAATAGGGTTGCCAGGTCTAGGTTGGAAAATCCCTGGATACTTTGGGGATGGATCCAGGAGAGGGTGGGGTTTGGGGAGGGGAGGGGCCTCAGCATGGTACAATGCCATAGAGTCCACCCTCCAAAGCAGCCATATTCTCCAGGGGAGCTGATCTTGGTCAGCTGGAGATCCATTGTAAAAGCAAGAGATCCCCAGGCCCCACCTGGAGGTTGGGAACCCTATTCCATCATCAGAGCTGGCAATTATCCCCTCAGTGCCCATTGCTAGGCAACCAAGCTTGCTTCTCTGAAAGCCCCTATCCACACCAATGTTGGCCTTTGGGAGAAAACTCATTGGGGCCGGCTGTACAGAATGCCATAGAGGCCACCTTCCAAAGCAGTCATTTTCTCCAAGGGAGGGGGGAGGATCTGTTGTCTGGAGTTCAATTGTGATACCTGGCGATCTTCAGGCTCCACCTGGAGGTTGGCTACCCTAGGCGTTTGTGTGTGTGTTTATGTGTGTGTGAGTGTGTCTGTGTTTGTTTGTGTCTCTGTGTGTGTGTGTTTCTCTGTGTGTGTTTCTCTGTGTGCGTGTTTATGTGTGTTTCTGTGTGTGTGTGTTTCTCTGTGTTATTGTGTTTGTGTGTGTGTCTTTGTGTGTGTGTGTGTGTGTGTGTGTGTGTGTGTGGTGAAGAGGCTTGGGGAAAAAACGGCAGTCTGAAATGGCAAAACGCTCCCAAGACGGCTCCAAAATGGTAGGAGAAGGGCTGTCTGAAACAGCTGTCACTGTACCAGTTTATTACAAGCCGGTAAGCAGGATCTGCTAGACCCATTGTTGCCAATCTCCAGGGGAGGGATGGAGATCACACTAAATTACAACTGCTCTTCAGATGGCTGAGATCTTCCCCTGGAGAAAATGGTGGACTCTGTGTCATTATACCCTGCTGAGGTCACCACAGCAAATTGACACTGAGTGCCCAAGGCCGGGGCACTCTCCCAGAGCCTCTTTCTAGAGCCTGTTGCATTTATTTCCACAACAGGCCTTATTCCTAGTAAATAAGATAAAATCAACGTCGCTGAAACTGTCTTTGAGGAATCATTGCGATTTCAAATTGTGAATGTTCACAATACAATCCTAGGCAGTTACTCTAATCTAAGCCCATAAAATTTAATAGGCTTAAATTGGCATATGTATTTAGTTATTTAGAAAAAAATATTATGCCCTCTCTCTAGGAACCTGCCCAAGGCAGCTTACAAAATAATAAAGATAAAACATTGTGAGACATTATTTAAAATCCATCATTTAAAAAACAGCCCTACATTAAAACATAAACCATGCAAACAGACCACTGACAGCTCAAAACAGTAATTTCCAGATCGAAATTATGCCTAGGACTGTTAGGTAGGGAGATGAGGGTTAAAGTGTTGTCAAGTTGCAGCTGATTTACAGTGACCCCATAGAGTTTTCAAGGCAAGAGACAAAACAGGTGGTTTCCTCTGCATCGCAACCCTCGACTTCCTTGTTGGTCTCCCATCTAAGTACTAATCAGGTCTGACCCTGCTTAGCTTCTGAGATATTACAAGACTGGGCAAACCCGGACCATCTAGGACAGGACTAGATAGGGAAAAACAACTGTAAATCAAAGGAATTACAAATGAAGAAAAGGGATTCTAGCTCTTTATTTGACATGTACGAAGGACCGAATATACCCCAAATACCAAATATCTGTTACATCACCAGGAAGTTATCTTGAAATGCATGAAATCTAAATTACATATTCATTATTCATATTATGCAAGATTTGGTGTTCATTTACACTTATCACTGCTACAAGACAAGGTAAAGTATTAGAGACTGAAGCTGCAACATTTCATTTTAATCTGTTTGTCAAAGGGCAAAGGTGGAATTTGCGGTCCATGGATTCCAGATGATGGACAGATATTCACTCACACAATCTCTACTGCAGGCAAAATGTCACAGACAAACTGGACTGCCAAGGTACAGAAGGTTGAATTCTTATCGCACAGTTAGGTTGCATCAACAGACCACTGGAGATTGTGCTATCATTGCAGTCAAGTAATTATTTGCAAATGGATTTTCCTGCACAGACAAGTCAATCCAGTTTTGCATTATAGCTGTAGTGATAGTGTATTATCCAATGATGTGTGGATATACTATCTTAATTTCATTATTTTTTCTTCAGTTTAAGCTTGAGTGTGCAAGTTCACATGCAAGGGATCCTGTCTCTGATCACATTACTACAGAACTAGGGCTGATTCTGAGGCCGAGGACAGAACGCGCTGGCACGAATATTTGCGCATGAGCGCATTTGCGTATATATTGACAGCTGTCCCTGCCTCCTATCCTATGCGCACATGCGCATGTATGCCACCAGCGAAACGCTGCTGTGCGAGCCATGGAGCAGGCTTGCAGCAGTCTGAATGCTCCATAACAGCATCCTTGCGCAATACACTGGCCAGTGTGACTGGCCAGCCCCGGGGAATTTCCCCCGCAGCTTTTGCCTCCGGATTCCTCCCACTCCAGATTGCCAGTCTGTCCTTGGCCCGAAATTCTCCTCCTTTAGGTTATAAAGGAGTACTGATGCAATGTCTGCATTTCCTGCAGAGCACTGCACACACACAGTTTGCTGCTGCTTCCAGTTCATTCCGTTCACTTCTACTTCCTTTACAGCATCAGTGTACATATGTATGGGATGCCAGAGTGATCTGGCTGTAACATTGATTGAGAGGGTTGATTTAGCTGATCTGGCTGACTAGACGGGTACCCCCTACCTCCCTCACCACTCCATGCACATCCCTTCTGAAGCTGGATGCTCAGTGGAAGAGGACAACCATCCCAGCTAGGAGGAGTATACCTTTCTTCAGTCAAGGGTATGTGATTGCTGCACTCCCCTGCTAGAACTTTCAAACAAACTCAAGCTCAAGATTTATAGAAAACCACACAAAAAAAGAAATCTATTGATTAGGTCGTACATGTTTTAGTAACCCTGGTCTGCTGGACTGTCAACTGTTGGCCCATTTTGAATTTTGGGTCCAAAACTATATTTTCAGAAAGGCAAAAATATTTCCCCAAACTCTGCAATTGTGCTAATGGGCCTTTGGCCTGATCCAGCTGTGCAGTTCTTATGTCATTCTTTTTTTCTTATTTCATAGGTAGTTCTGGTACATGCGGGTGTGACTTCTCTCATTGCACACATCAGGGTTGGGAGAATGCAGGCAGCCTTGGAAGCCCAAACAACAGTGCTCCCTGCAGTGGGTATGATACAAAACTTACTCAAGTGGATGGTCTGACTGAACATGTGCTGTCATATTGCTAGAAAAGAAGACCAGGGTGTTCTCGTTTTCTTGAAATCTAATGTGAGGAATGACAGCTGCTGAGATGAACACATGAACACATGAACCTGCCTTATACTGAATCAGACCCTTGGCCCATCATTGTCTGTATTTTCTACTCAGACTGGCAGCCGCTCTCCAAGGTCTCAGGCAGATGTCTTCCACATCACCTCCTGCCAGGTCTTTTAACTGGAGATACCGGGGATTGAACCTGGGACCGTCTGCATGCTATGCAGATGCTCTACCACTGAGCCGCAGCCCTAAGCCCCAGATGATTCATTTGGTTACAGAGCTGAACTATAAAGTCAGAACCAGGGGGGTTTAGGCCTTGCTTGAATGCTGGGAGCATACCACTGATGTACATAGGGTTGCCATCTCTGGGTTGGGAAATACCTGGAGATTTTGGGGTGTGGAGCCTGGGGAGGGTGGGGCTTGAGGAGAGGAGGGACCTCAGCTAGGTATAATGCTATAAAGTCCACCCTCCAAATCAGCCATTTTCTCCAGGGAAACAGATCTCGGTCACCTGGAAATCAACTGCAAAAGCAGGAGATCTCCAGGAGTCACCTGGAGGTCGGCAGCCCTAGATATACAAGTACTCTGGGGATATATACATGGCCTTTGTCTGAGGGACCATAGTAGCAGAAGGCACTACAGTTAAGGAGTGCATGTGATCAGAGTTTGGTATCACTTTTGCAGCCTCATTCTCAGCATGTAGGATGTAACTCTGTGTATTGATTGTCAACGGACTTCGAAGTGTGAAGCTCTGCTTAGTGTGGTGCTGCCAATAGACTCAAGAATGGGAAGCACAGGGACTTGCAGGGGAGGGGCAAGACCATCCCTCTCTGGCTCCTGCTTCTCCGCTCTCTCTCTTGCTCCAGCTCTACTTGTCTTCCTTCCCTCTCTCCCCCTGGTTACTCCCTCCCCCCTTGAGTTGCATCTCCATTTCACCTCATCCCTGTTCCAGTGGTGCTTCCCATCCCACCCACTGTCTCCTTCCCACCTTGGCTCTGTTTTCTTTCCCCCTCACAGCTACATCTCCCCCACTTCCCCATGGCAGTGGCCATTTAACCAAAGCCAGGTGTCAGTTTAAGGTTGCTATCTCGGGGGTTATTGATTTTGACAGCTGTTTCCCATTGTGTTTAGTCTGCGGAGATGATGTTTGTGAAGATGATGAGGGCTGTTCCACATGTCCAGCCGACTGTGGCGAATGTCCTTTGACAACCGATGCCAGGATAGCAATTGCTTTGCCGATATGTATAGTCTGTGCTGGTTTCATTCTGACCATTGTGGTAAGTGTCAAGTAGAATCTCTGCCCTGCCCTCCCTTTCCTTCTCTGTTCCCTATTTGACCTTGGTTTTATCATACAATGTGGAAATAATGCATTCAAGTTAATTAGGTTGTTTTAATGGTATGATCTGGCTTGTGGATGTAATCAACATATGGCAGATTTGTAAGACCAGTGTCATGCCATTTCATAAGCAAGATGGAAAGCTGTTTGGGTGGGAGTGGGGAAATATTTCCTATCCCATTATCTTTTTCTTTCTTTCACCCCTTCTCACTTTTCTTATTCTGTGCCTAGACATCTCTGTATCTATCCTGTACAACTTCTCTCTCCACTTTCTTTGCACCCCACTTTATCTCTGACATATTGCATCCCTCTTGTGCAAACAAGTTATATTTTTAATAAAGACTTGTGCATGTTCATATATTCTTATCTGGATATATAGTCTTTTAAAAAACAGAAGAGAGAACTACCTATGATTACTCCTTCCTTCCTTCCTTCCTTCCTTCCTTCCTTCCTTCCTTCCTTCCTTCCTTCCTTCCTTCCTTCCTTCCTTCCCTTGCACTGTGAGTTCCTTACCTATCAACTGTGGCATAATTGCTACCAGTTGTACACAGTTATAATAGCAATTCCAGATGACATTGATGGCAATTCTCTGTTCTACCCTTGATTTTTCCAGGAGCCAATTTAGATGTGATTTTTTTTCCAGTTTGAAACAGAATTAAGTGCAATTTTTGTGGTATTATTTTTGAGCTATTATTTGTGCTATTATTTTTGTGCTTGTGTGCTATTATTTTGTAATGAGTTTTATTTCTCATCTTACCTTCAGTTTCCAGGGAGTACAGTGACAGCTACTGCAGTCACAATTTTTATTTTTTTTAAACTGGCACTATAAGGCCATTGAGAATCAACACCAGTTCTCAGATCGTGGGTTGTGAGAGGCAAAGTAGGGGTTAGTGGATTTAGCTGCTTTGTATGGGAATTGGGGCAGTACTGATATTTTGCCATGAAATAATAGTGCAAAGGCATCCCTCCACTGATGTCAGTAAGTGGTGGAAGGGGTGGAGTCATGATCAGAATGGAGCCATTTCCTGGGTAGACAAAAAGATCTGATATGTCTATTATTTCAGTAGTGATATCCACCAATGTGGGATCTTCCATATGCAGGCAATGCTGGAGTAGCATGGACTGGTTGTGTGGACCCAGTCAGGGCATCAACCACATGCTGCAACTGATTTATCCATGTTCTTCCTACATGAAAATCACCCATGCCATACTTTGTACATTACAGTAGGGTTAATTTCCTACCCATGTATGATTTATTTGTGGGAAAACTGTGGTGGTAGTCCTGGATATCAGGTATCCAGTTCACTTTAGGTCATAGTCACTTCTTCTTAGTTACTATTTTCATGACAAAAATCATAAAAAATGACTGATCACACACTAAAAGGGAAGCCTAAAGTTTACTACTTGAGTTACAATGCCACACAAATTATAGTCACTGTTGCCTGTTGTTGCAGGATAACCTCATATAATCAAGATAACTGAGTCTTAAATCACTTGACTGACAGGTGAATTCAACCTTGTTTTAATCTACAGGTATTTTAGATCAGAATCAGGATTTCTTTGCTTCTAACTACATGTTATTATTTCCCCAGGGGATATCCATGGCACAGGGGAAAAGGCATGTTCTGAAGTTCTGTTCTTCCCAGGTGCACATGAGCCTAATTCAGATCTCTGAGAGAGGGAGTTAGACCTTCTCCATGAATCATTCTCTCAACCAGAAAAGGCCTAGGTTGCGTCTACTTATCTGACCTTGAAAACATAATATGAAACTCATCAGTACATATGCAACCCCCCGCCAGGGTAAATGCCATTCCAGGTTGGGGAAATGGAGGAGTCTAAGCCCTCTCTGAACACTGTGGTCCCCAAACTGGGCTCAGATGTGCCTGGAAAATGTGGAACTTTAGAACGTGCCACTCCATCCCGACCTGAGGATATTCCCAGCGAAAACATAAAGTGTAGTTAGGCCTACAGTAAATAATCAAGATGAAGGTGTTAAAGATACTCCTGTTAGATGTCAGGAACTCTAAAAATATGACTATGTGCGCTCAAATACATGTAGTTTAGATTTCTTTTTAACATGCCATGCATTTATCAATGTGCCAGCCATCTTCTTCTATGCACTAACATTAATGAAGTCAATGTACTTACACTTTGGTTGCATGTACGTCTTCTTTAGTGGTTCCAGTATCAGAAGCAAAAAATGTTTTGGGATGAAAGCTGGATTATAGATTTCAATTGCATAAAACAAGGTATGTAAATGACCTCATAATCTCTAGGTCAGGAATAGGCAGCCAGTGATCTTTGGGCCAAGTCTGCTCCACAGAGAATTCCCATCTGATCCTTTGTTTATCCTGTCGTACATCTGAGATGGTTTCTCCCAAGCTGACAAAAGCATTTTAAACTTGGCAGTCCCTTCTTAAAATGTTGGCAGTCCTTTCTTAATGCACCTCAGCTGCTCACTTTCCCCATGCACCAGCCAAGATGCTAAAATAAGGAAACAAGATGCACAATCACAAGCTCTGTTTGCCAGACTGTCATTTGCTATTCACACTAGGAAAGATAGAGTTAAAGTTGCCTAGCCTACCTTGTGTGGCAATGAGTCAGTGGCCCATTACGCCTGCACATCTTGCTGCAGATTTTCAGAGCAGTAAGCCTTTAATCTTAATTTCAAATTCTGTGCCCACCTTACACATCAATCTTTTTCCTCTGGTTTATTTATTCTGCAGCTACAATAAAGCAGGCACCCTTTTCTAAATCGGGGTGAAATGTCACTTGTGACAAGTGGAGGGTGGTGTCCGAAGTAATTTTTTTTAATTTATGCAATTGCAGCTGCGCAGTAGTGTTCAGCAAGCACCTTCCATTTAAATCTTCATGGTTCAGGTTTTGTGCATGCATTTTAGTGTTAGTTCCTTGAATGAAAGGGAACAGAAAGGAATGCAGGCTAAGGGGGAAAACCCATTGTTGAAACCAATGAGACTTTTTCTAAAACTGACAAGCAGCTGTGAAGCCTTGTTTTTCCATATTGCCGAGCACAAGGGGATTCTCTGCTGTGTTATTGGCCACTGTGAAAAATGGGAGTCATAATATGGGGGAACACATTGAGTGTACAGAATACATGGTAGAATCCACTGATACTAGCACTGCAAGCTGTGATTGTAGGCAGTGTGTGTGTGAGCTCATGTGTGCACATGTGCCTGTGCAAAGTTGGCTGCAATTCCACCATGCTTTGTGCTGTAATTTGTATGGGGGAGTAGTCCTCTGGCAAAAGCTCTGTGCTGCTAAACTGAAAAGGGGGCAGTATTTTTGTTGATGCCCTAGCAGGTGAATAGTAATGCTAATTTCCTGCCCATCCTTGTAAATTTGCCTGGTTTTCTCTTTGTGATTCTCTAATTTGATCCTGTCCGCTGATTGTGATCTTGGCAGGTTTTTTTGAGCCTGTCCTGTGCAGATTACACTCTGTCCTCCAAATGGATCTAAAAGTTCAGTCATTTGCAGAAAGTCCATGTAGCTCAGCTGCCAGTTTAATGTTAGGCTTCTGGAGACTGCCAAAATGCCCCACCCCCCATTTGTTCACTAAAGTATGAAAGGGAAAAATGTTTTCAAAGCTTTAGGTTTCTCATCCCAGTGTCTGTTTCTCTTTACATCTCATGTCAATTTCATTCCATGCTGACGATCCCTCCCCCTTTATTTGCACACAGCACTGAAATCCTATTCTTTTTGCATTGGGGACACTGCTGTTTGCCTCCTCTCCGGTCCCCCTTTCAAGTCAATACCAGGAGGGAACTAAATCTCGCGCAGCTCCTTTTAAACTTTGTCATTTTAATTATTTTTATTTAGCTATCTGAGACTATCGCTAGACTCATGCCGCTTGTCGAAAAAAATTAAGCATCTTAAAATGAGGGGGAAATGGAGCTTGTGCACCTATGAAGGGAGGAGGATGGCGGAAGGTGCACAGTGTGAAGAACAACCTCAATGTGGCTAAAGGAGCGACCTTCGAGGGGTGGCTGAAGGGCGGGGGGGGGGGAACCAAGGGAATCAGTACATTTTTGAATTATCTTTGACTTGGAAGCAAAACAAAGGGAAAATTGATACAAAAGCACTCTCAGAAAACCTGGGGAAACAGCGACCAGAAAGTAAACTTAGTGCTGAAGGGAGGAAAATCAATGCAGAACAACAAAGAAAACCCGATGGACATGCATGGTGAAAGTGAGGAAAAACACTTGTGTGTAATAGGCCAGTAGTTGGCAGCAATGCTGCTGGTTCTTCAACCCAACTCAACTTGAAATTGTTGTTCTTTAAAAAGCATGCTGACCAGGGCACTTCACCTGTCAACATCTATGTCCATGTTTATGTACACAGCTGAGTCCAAGGTATTATAGTGAAACAAAACTCACACAATGGAACTTTCCCATTTCCTGCTTGTCCTGCTTCAACCCACTGACCATCCCAAAATTGTGCCGGGGGTAGGCTTGCCAACTCTGAGTTGAGAAATACCCGGAGATTTTGGGGGTGAAGCCTCAGGATGGTGGGGTTTGGGGAGGTGAGGGACCTCTTCGGGGTACAAAACCATAGAGTCCACTCTCCAAAGCAGCCATTTTCTCTAGGGGAACTGATCTCTGTTGTCTGGGGATCAGTTGTAATAGCAGGAGGTCTCCAGGCCCCACCTGGAGGTTGGCAACCCTAGGGGGCAGGTCAGTGGACCATCATGGGGCAACTTGTGGGTGAAGTAGAGGTCTGCAGTTGGAGAGGGAAGTTGACAAAAATGGCCCTTCCTTTGTTGACAGTAGAGCCATTCCCTTTGTATAAGTGCCATTATGCTGGTAGAAAATAAGAACATAAGAGAAGCCAATGTTGGATCAGGCCTATAGCCCATTCAGTCCAACACTCTGTCACACAGTGGCCAAAAACACCAGGTGCCATCAGGAGGTCCAGCAGTGGGGCCAGGACACTAGAAGCTCTCCCACTCCCCCCCAAGCCGCTCCCTCAAGCACCAAGAATACAGAGCATCACTTGCCCCAGAGTTCCTATCTATACCCAGGGCTCCGTTGGGGCCGGGGCGCGCCGGAGCTCCGCTCTGGGAGAGAAGGGGCCGGGGGGCAGGCACATAACAAAGCCCCACCCCCCGGAAGAAAGCCTCCCCCGTTCACCCTTCCCGGCCACGGCAGGCCGCCGGCGGCCCGGGAAAAAGCCCATCCTTTCCGGGCTGCGGCCCGGGGAGAAGCCCTTCCCTCCCCCCCACTCACCTTTCCCGAGGCCACGGCTGGCCGCCAGCCCCAGGAGGAACCCCCCCTTCGGCGTCGAATTGCTTCTCCCCCCCTCCCGCGCTGTTCCCTGGACTCCCTGGGACTTGTTTGGAAAAGGACCCTTCTCCGCTATGAGGGAGAAGAGCTCCTTTACCTTGTGGAGATAGAGAAAGTAGCCCAGGGTGGGGAAGCCCCATGCCCGCGCGCGGCTCGTTCCCCTCAGGATTTATGGGCAGGGGCTAGCCGAGCTCTGGCTAGCCCCTAACAGACAGGAAGGAAGGCAGGCAGAGGTGGTGAACGAGCCACGCCGCGAGGAAACGTCCCGTCCGCCGCCGACTCTCGGGGCACTCAGCGCGGTCGCGGCCGAGACGGACTGTTTAAACGAGCGGCGGCGGCGACGCGCGACTCCTCGCGATGGAAAGGGGTGGGGGCGGGGAGGGGAGAGCGAGGCGGCCGCCGAGGAGAAGAAGGGAGATCTCGAAAGATCCTGTCCCGTCAAGGGGAGGAGGCCCCTGACAGGAAGGGGTTAAGTGGCCGAAAGGGCGCCAAAACAAGGCGCCTCTTATTAGCAGGCTGAGAAAACAACCTGCTTCTGAGGTGGCGGGGGCAGCGGGAGCTTTACAAGCGGGCCCCGCGTTGTTTATAATCTCGGGACAAGGTGACCACCAAGGAGCCGCAACACGTCCCGTCCCGTCCCCCAAGCAGGATCAAATGTCCGAGCTCTCCTCTCCACCTCCGCCCTCTGGGGCTGCTGTGAGAGGGACAGGGCTGGCTCGTCCGGCTCGGGGGAAGCGCCTCGGCCCCGGTCCAGCGGCTAGTGTGCTGCGCTCCTGCGGCGGATGCCGCCGCTTGAAGTGAACAGAGCCGCCGCCGCCGCCCATGCGGCTCTTCGAGATCCATGACAAAGACGGAGGCGTTCTGCAGGGGGTTTCCGTCCTCCATTCCCTAATCCCCCGCCCCTGCCTTTTGGGACTTGAGAGTCCAGCGGCCGCTTGGGAGGCGAGCAGACGTGTCCTCCTCCCCGCAGCATCAGTCAGTAGAAGGTCTCCTGGGTGTCGGAACGCGAGACCTCCTGAAAACAATGGCAGGCGGCCAACAGCAGGAAGGCTGGGAGGTGGAGGAGGAGGAGGGGTGTCGCAAAGAGAAGCCGGTCGCGAGGTTCGAGTCCAGTGGCCCCTCAGAGGTCGGCAAGAGTGGCAGGGCCTCCACGGTCCAGAAGCACACAGCTCCCTTCATCATCGAGGTCAGGTTCGACCCCAGGCCACGGTCTAAGGAGCCAAAACCACCGCCCGCATCCATCTTGTCGCCCCTCTTCCTCCAAGAAACTCAGGGCTTCTGCCGCCAGCCCCGGGAAGAGCCTCCCTCCCTCCCCCACTGAGCGTTCCGGGGGCGCAAGGGAGGGAGAAGCTGGGCCACTCAGGCCCAAGCAAGGGGGGGAGGGAGGGAAACCCCAGCTCCAGTGGGGGGAGAAGCGCCCCCCTTCCTTCCTTCCTTCCTTCCTTCCTTCCTTCCTTCCTTCTCTCTCCCCCACCCACCTACCTACCTTCCTGTTCCTTCCTTCCCCCCTTCCTCCCTTTCTCCCCCCTTCCTTCCTTCCTTTCTTCTCTCTCTCTCCCCCCAACTACCTACCTACCTTACTGTTCCTTTCTTTCTTTCTTCCTTCCCCCCTCCTTCCCTCCCTTTCTCTTTCTTTCTTTCTTTCTTTCTTCTCTCTCTCTCTCCCCCACCTACCTACCTACCTTCCTTCCTGTTCCTTTCCTTCCTTCCTTCCTTCCCCCTCTCTCACTCCCTCCCTTCTTGCCTTCTGACACACTGCCCATGACGTCAGGGATGTGTGGCCTTTTGACACTTCCGGTGACGTCAGGGGGTGTGGCATATGCAAATAAGTTATGCTAATGAGCTCCTGCACCTCTTTTTTTACGAAAGGACCCCTGTCTATACCTTGTGGCTAATAGCCACTGATGGACCTCTGCTCCATATGTTTATCTAATTCTCTATTGAAGCCGTCCATGCTTGTAGCCATGCCACCTCCTGTGGCAGTGAATTCCATGTGCTAATCACTCTTTAGAAAAGCACTTTTGGATCCAACCAATGATATATAGAACCTATTATGGCTGACCTCATTAGGATAACTCAGGTGTTGTGAAATTAGCTGTACAATGCATGGATCTTTTTCCTGGGCTGAAACCTATGCATCTTTTCACTGTAATCATAAGCAATGTTATACCTTTCTAAGCCCCTTGATTTCAATGGACATAGAAGAGAACAACTAATCAAAGGTTTCCATGCCTTACCATAAGAGGGGATTTCACCCTACACCAGTAACCACCTACAAATTAAGCTGTCACTTGGACAAGTCCTCTAGGTCTACCTTTAGATTTGCTGTTCTGCCTTTCTAAGATGGTGCAGAAAATACATCATCTTTAAACATAATATATCATTTTCAGCATGAGTTTAGTCAAGCAAGAGTATATTATATTAACATAATATACTACTGCCACTTGTAGTTCTGGAGCTGATTTCATTTCTTTTTATTATTGCAGAGTTTGAGATTGTTTTTGTTTTGCTCAGGATATGATACATTGTTGGCCTGAACAAAAGACATCAAACTAACAAATGAGTACCTCTGGAAGCTAACAAGATCCAACAAAATATTAGTCAGTCTGGATCTTGTAAAAGAAAACATTCCAAATGGAGAGGCATAAATTAAGCATTCGTAGCATTCAGAGGAGAAGCAATCAAAAAAGACAATTGCTTTATTACTTAAAATATATGGAAAGATAAATAGATGTCTGCAACCATCACACACACACACACACACACACACACACAAAACAACAACAGTAAACAAAAAACTAAGAGCAGAGCTGCACAGGAAGAACACAGATAAAATAGAAGGTAGGCAGAGTATATTTCTGAAATGTTCCCTAAATCCCACAAATATTCATTGATGAGATTGCATTATTGTAAAGATACACATTGATATGAGAGAGTGCCTAGTAGAAAGGGGAAATAACCCAGATACAGTAAAATAAACTCTGATGTGCTATATTGAAAGCATACCACCCAAATAATTCAGAATGACTGAACTGTGCACATTAGAAGACTATTCAAAAATTGTAGGGAAACTCCATCATTATAAGTCTGTCTGTTTCATCTATCTCATCCATCCA
The DNA here is from genome assembly GCA_029233225.1 of Lepidodactylus listeri. NCBI lineage: Eukaryota > Metazoa > Chordata > Lepidosauria > Squamata > Gekkonidae > Lepidodactylus > Lepidodactylus listeri. The sequence goes on along the minus strand of JARCFY010000004.1, from coordinate 119,870,949 downwards.
GCTCTATGGTGGGCCATCTATCCATCCCATCCATCCATGCATCCATCTCCGGTGGGCCATCTATCTGTAGATCAATACATGTCAAGTAGAAAGATACCTGAGAAGCAAAGACTGATTTCTGGGTTGTAATAACTTGCCTGTACTCTTGCCAGAGTGCCCATACAGGTAAGTGCCATCTTCATTTTTATTCTGTTCCTTTTTAAAAGATTATGAGCCCAGGACAAGGACTGCAATGGGGAGTGCCTTGAGTGTGCCACATGCTGCTCCCAGCATCTCCAACGCCAGCTGTATCACAGCAGTGAGCTCCTGTTCAGCGGCACCCAACATACCCAAGATGAACTATTTCACACAGACTGGGATATAGTACGTGTCTTTTGCAATACTTTGACTATCTTCTACTGCAGTTTACCTAGCACAAAATACTGGTATTGCATACATGATTCCACACAGGAAGCTGATCAATTCCATATAGTTGGAGCTGGAACTGTTTTCATTACTTATTTTTTCCTGGCCCACTTTACTCTTCATACGTGTGTGCCCACTGTTTGGCACACTCACAGACACATGTGTATGCATAAACTCACAGGTGATTCCAGTTCTCACCAGAAGAAAGGGACATGTTGACATCTTGGGCTGGGATGGTAAGGCCATACAGAGATGATAAGTTCAATATTTATTTCCTGTACATGTTTTACTATGCATCTTCACATGACGTCTACTAAGACAAACCACTAGTCCGTATAGTTCAATATTGTCTACTCCAACTGGCATGGTAGGCAGAGAAAGATCTTTCCCATTTGAGAACCCTCAAAATACCAGGGATTGAATTTGAGATCATTGGCATGCAAGTCAATGTGCTCTACATTTGAGTTACTGTCCCTCCCCTGGTGTATAGTAAAATTTTCATTCTCATTTGGTAGGATGATAATAAAGCTGCTGTAGCATAAATCTTCACAAGGAGATAATTTGGTTGTCTCTGTGGGCAGTGCAGTAGTGCTACGATTTTCCTCTCCATTTGAAAGGATGATACTAATAGTATGCCAGTTGGTTGTGTGCATACTATACTTAACTCTTGACAAAAGGATGTCTGTATTGGCCATTTGTTTGATACAATCACCATATATCAACCTTTCAAGGCTTGCCATTGGCTTCCATATGTCTGTCTTCTTTCTGAAATTAACAGCCTTTGATAGACAATAGCTTGCTTCATTAGATACTTCAGTGATCCCCAACACAATACCCACCATTGTGTTTCCAGTTTGTTTCTTCCCCAAAACATCCCTTGACAAAAAGAAACAGCCTGTTCTGACTATCCTTTTCCACACTAGTGCAGAAGGTGATTTAGAAGACCCCAGGAGCATTCCCTGCAGGGAACATCCATTTGGAAACAGCTGCCTCTATCACAGGAGGATGCTTGGCCTGGAACCACCCAACATTTTGTAGCTGCCTGTTATGACAGCCATTTTGAGATTGGCCCCATTTACCATGACAGCCATTTTTGTGGTAGTGCCCATTACACTTCTCATAATTCCAAAAATACTGACAGGTTAAAGACCCTTGTATAAAATAGATTGGGCTGAGGTAAAGACTCTTGAGCTAGATGGAGAACCCTGTGGCCAAAGTGTATTGTGTAGTTCCTTCTCATTGCTCTCCCAGGGGACCAGCTCTGGTTCTGAGTGAGTCCAGCAAATATTCACACCATGGAGTCAAGTTTTTGGATTGCTGATGATAGTGAGGCTGGCATCTTTGTTTCCTTCCAGTGATGGTAGAATGGTTGCTATCAAGAAAATAATGAATAAGACATTTACTCTCACCAAGGCTATACGCAAAGAAGTCAAACAAGTAAGGTAAGTTACAAACACTGATCTGGAATGACCTCCCTGGATATACTCCAAGCGAAAGTAAGATCAGAATGTGTGCTCTTTGTATTTTCTTTCCTCTTGCTTCAAAATGTAAAGCGTACTTTCTTTATTAAGAGATCGTAGCTCTGATGTGTTAAAATTCAGTATCAGTCTGGGTGTGAAATTCTGAGACTTTAGGGCAACCTTCCTAGATTTCTTTTGAAGGACTTGGTGTGGTTTATGTTTTTATAACAGAATGTTAGAATGGTATAAAACTGTTCCAAACACATCCTGAAAAACCCAAACCCTTTTGTTAGTTATGGCACAGTGGTGGATATTATGTAAGGGATTAGGATCAATGGAAAGGAAGGGAGAGCTTTAAAACTCTTGACCACTAGAAGTGTGATTCAGCTGTGGAAATGGAATAGAGCCTGTAGCACCTGAACTGCACTTACATGTGTAGCTTTTATTTAAAGGTAGGAAAAACAAGGTGTAGAAAAATGGGTGTTTTGAATAAGGCAGTGTTAATAATGAAACATGGTGACTAGTCTCAAAGTCAAGGTGAAAGGACAAGTAAGTCTCTTTGGTCTCTGGCCTCCAATGCATAAATTGCAGGAACGTCTAGATGTTTGGCAAAGTCTTTCTTCTCCACGGACTCCAACATTTCTTCACAGCAGCAGCAGAAATCCCATAAACACTGTGGATAAAAGGCCCACACCAGAAGATGGTCACTGTTCTGCCAACTGCCCCTCTCACAGCTCTACAGGCTGTCTTCTATGGAACCTCTTCTTTGATAGAAATTCTCCATTCAGCCCTTTTCCCCTCTCTCTTTGAGTCCACCCCCTCCCTTGTCTTGTTGCCAAATGACCACCCACCCAGCCTCTGTCTCTAGAAACTACCACCATCTAGAGGAGCAAGGGTTTCCAGACCTGGACCCACTATACGGGGGGGGGGGGGGGAGGCAGGCTCGCAGCTACAGTAAAGCATTCCGGGGCCTGCCCCCCTGATTTCCTGCCAAACCCCCATCACTTCCATACAGCCTCAGACCCCCCAGCTCTCTGGGCTGCCCAGAGGACTCTTGACTTTCTGGGTCACCTGGAGGACTCTTAACTCTCTGGACTGCCCAGAGGACTGCCCACTGCTGCCCCTTCCCCAAGCACGGCTTGCTTCTCCATGTAGGCAGGCAGAGTGCAAACACTGCAAAACTGAATTTAAAAAATTTTAATTTTATTTTTTGTTTTGTGACGTTAGTGCCCCCTGACTTATTTAAAGGCCCCCAGAATGACAAAATCCTGGATATGAGCCTGGGGAAAGGTCACAAACATTCTGATCATACATACATACATACATATATACAAGGCTTACACATGTTAGAACCATACTTCAAAATAAGAGTCTATTCTTATAAATATGGAAAAATAATGCTGCCTTGGCAGTCCCTTGGCAGTCCCATTTGCCTTGGCAGTCCCCTCATCCCATTTCCAGCCTTGTCCCAACATACTTTGTTTCCACATTCTGGCCTCCCTACTAGATTGCGTCTCTCTTTGCCGCTCTTTGTTGATCAGGTATTCTGTTTCTTACTCTAACAATGGTTCCAATGAGGGCATACAATACATCTTTAGCCACTTACAGTATCTTTGTGGATTTTTTACAAAAGGAGCCCCTCTCTGATGTCCAGTGGCTGCTGATTTATTGTGGAGATTAATCTGAATGCCCACCCCAGAGAAATTACTTCTGCTGAAGCAAGTTCCCATTCTTCAGGATATGATATTGTGTTGCTGGAAAAATGTCATCTGTTTGGAGCACTCTGTTTGTCTAGAATAAGCTCCTAGGATAGATACCAGGCTGTAAATCCTGCTTTATTATTATTATTATTATTATTTTCTTACAGAGAACTAGACCATCCCAACCTCTGTAAATTCATTGGAGGCTGTATTGAGGTACCTAATATTGCCATAATAACTGAATACTGCCCAAAAGGAAGTTTGAGTGATGTGCTGCTCAATGAAGACATCCCTTTAAATTGGGGATTCAGGTGAGGAAAAGATGATAAAGGTGGGAGTTTATACAGGCTGCCTTTCCCCTATGGTTCCCTCCATGGTCAAGGCCATTTAAAGGAGCTCAACGTAGATGTGGCAGAAGATATTTATTCACTATCTGGGAGTGCTGCAATCTATTTCTGCCTTGTTATAAAGTTTAGCTAGGGAATTACATGATGCAACATTCTTACCTGATACATTTGCTACCCTGGATGTACACTATATAAAGCGAAATTATATAAGATTAGAGGCGAAATTAAGTTGGGATGAGCCAGAACAGAAAGAAACAGGAAACAAAAGTGGTTGTTTATTTTTTGGGGGAAAATATGGTGGGAATTTTTTTTATTTTAACCATTTATGCTTCATTTCCAAGGGCTGCTATTCTTTTTAACAATCAGATCAAAATCTAATGTTTATATTGTAGAAGAAAAAGAAAGCTATTAATTAAACAGTGATATTGTATCATCCGGTAAGTTTGTTTAAAAAATCCAATACATTGCTAATAATAAGAAAATAGGTGTGTTTGGAGCAGGATACATCTTAAAAAGTTACCTTAAGGTCCAAAGCAATAAAGGGAAAATGGAGGGCAAAATGCCTTCCAATAGTTTTCCTTTGTTGAAAAACCTCATTGACTTTCAGATGGGAAGTTGTATATGTCATTTCACCAGATGGCATTTTCAGATGAATATGGGATTTTAATTACAGTCAAATGTCATAAAGTAGATAAATGTACTGTACTGCAGATCATATTTTGTGAACAATATTGATAGAGTCAGATTCCCAAATGGGAAGAATAGGGGCAGAGCCTCTGTGTGACATATATTTTAAAATTACTGTTGCAGTGCCATGCAGGTTCACCGAGATGTAAGTCCCACTGTAAATCAGTGAGGCTTTCTTCCAGATGAGTATGCATAGGATTGCACTGGCTATAACCTAAGGCCCAAAAAAGTCATTACAGGGTTGTGGCTATTGCTAACCCTTGTTTCTTCCCCCTATCCTGTAGATAATGTCCAGGCTGGGAAAGTGTGACTGGCCCAGTGAGCTTTAGGTCTGAGTGGGATTTGAACCTGATCTCCTCAGTCCTAGTTCAGTGCTCTGACCACCACACTACGTTTGTCTCATCTTACTATTGAGCGATGGTCATATGTTTTCAAAGCCATTGTCATTTTTTGTTCTGTCAAACGTTTATTAATCTATTCCTGCAGTTCTGTAGGGTTAACGTTAACCCAATGTCTCTTCAGGTTTTCTTTTGCTACTGATGTTGCCCAGGGAATGGCATATCTTCACCAGCACAGGATTTTTCATGGGTGGTTGAGGTCCAGTAACTGTGTCATTGATGACCGTTGGGTTTGTAAGATTTCAGGTAAGGAGCAAAGAAGACAACACAGCTGGGGAAATAAGAACAAATCTTGTCTTAGGTTGCTGTTCTCCCCCTTATGACCCACCACGTACATTATACAGTTACGGACATTGTATTGCACATCATCATCGGCTTATCTCTCTATCCACATGTTTTATTCTGTCCTTCCTTCAAATACCTAGGGTGGTATATAAATTCCCCTGTTCTGTACTTTAGCCTCATAAACACCATCCTGCGAGTTGGGTTAGGTAACAGCCAGAGTGTTCATCTGGAATCTGGGAGACCCTCGTTTTTCTTCAGGATTATGGGCATTTTTGTTTGTTTGTTTGGGTTTAAGATACACATAACATTTACTACTGTGTTATATATGAATTAGGGCCGTGGTGGCTCAGAGGTTAAAACGCTGAGCTGCAGACCAGAAAGGTTGATAGCTCAGTAGTTCGAGACCCTAGTGCCACGTGACGAAGTGAGCTCCTGTCTCTGGCCCCAGCTCCTGCCAAACTAGCAGTTCAAAAGCAAGAAATTGCAAGTAGATAAATAGATACCACTTTGGTGGGAAAGTAATAGTGCTCCATGCACCTTGGCATTTAGTCATTCCGGCCACAGGACCATGGAAAAGTCTTCAGACAGCGCTGGCTCTTCAGCTTGGAAACGGAGATGAGCACCACCCCCAAGAACTGGATTCGACTTGCTTTTGAGCAAGGGAAGCCTTTACCTTTACCTTTGCTATAGATGAATTATCTCTGTGGCAGCCTCTTTATGAACACTTAGTATACTTCTTTAAAAATTAAACATTCCTGGCAAATCGAACTCACGGTAATGTTGAGGTCACATTAACTTCAGCATCAAATTCATTTCAGCAGTATCACTTATTTATTTAGAGCATTTAAGCTTGCCTTTCTTCAAGACCAGACTCAAAATGGGTTACAATGAAAATAAAAACAATGTACTATTAAAATAATTAAACAAAGAAATATCTTACAAAAATTAGGTGGCAGTGTTAAAAGTTTCTTGAGAATGTGCCACTTTAAATCTCTACTGGCACAGCCTTCAAAATGAGGCAGAGATAATGTCTGATTCTTTGTTTCATGTCCTTCTCTTCGTGGAAGATTATGGCTTATGGTCATACAGAAAAGGGGATTCATTGACAGATTCCAGCTCTTCTCACAAGCACTTTGCACAGATCTGTCTGGCTCCTGAGGCTCAGTTGGTACCAAATTTTGAGCCGACTCCAGCTGCAGATGTCTACAGGTGATGTTACTACTGTCTCCTGAAATCCTGTCTTTTACTGCAATTTCAGCAATTACTTTATGACACAATCTAAGAACAGTAAATTACAGATCAGGTAGCATGGACTGCAGTCCGTGCAGGCAATTCTCTAACAACCTTCAGCTAGAAGTCCATGCAGGCAATTCTCTAACAACCTTCAGCTAATTTAGAGAGCATAAGCACATGGCATCCTGAACCTTAAATGAGAACGTTTATTCAGTGGTCTGCAGCGACAAAGTGGTATATATACTTTTTGTAAATAAATTATAAATAAATACAAATATTCTTTAGTCTTTCTCTGAAATGTCACCTTGGCTGGGTGAAAATGGGCAGTAGCAGTGCTGATGGGTCAAGCTCTGCAATCTTGGGTCCTTCTTCCCTCTTACCAAAAGCTAATTTTCCACTCATGAATATATAATAATAAATAATTAAATGACGTTGCAACTAAGCTATGGTGACCCCATGAAGTTCCACCTCATGAAAGTTCAGTTTAACTTATTAACCACCTGCAGGTCCCTAAACTCTTTTTTTTTTTTGCCCAAATTAAGATAATGTCTTTTGGGAAACAAAATGTATGAAACCGTGCATGTTTTATGTGGCATTTCTACATCTGCCTAAAAAATGCCTTGTGTCAATACAATGGTCAATCAATTCCTTTCCAATTTGTATGTGTACAAAGCGCCATCAAGTCGCAGCTGACTTCTAGCGACCTTCATAGGGTTTTCAAGCCAAGAGAGGGGCAGGGGTGGTTTGCCATTGCCTTCCTCTGCATAGCAGCCCTGGTCTTCTTTGGTGTTCTCCCTTGCCAATACTCATCATGGCTGACCCTGCTTCGTTTCCAAGCTCTGACAAGTCTGGGCTAGTTGGGCAATTTAGGCTTATAAGTATTTAGAGCAGAGCTGAGGAATACTCTTCCCAGTCCCTGTCCTCTGTGCCCCCCCCCCCCCCACCAAGGTGTGTGGGATGACCTGCTGAGAGAGAATTTTTTTAGTGGTTGCACCTCATTTGTGAAAGGCCCCCTCCTTGAGGCTCATGTGGCACTACCATACTACCCTTTAGGTGACAGGCCAAGACATTTTTTTAACCTAAGTGTTTAACTGAGGGGATTCAATTTTTTAAGCTGTTTTTATGGCCTGCTTCTATCTGAAGGACTATTTTCTAAATGTCGTTTTATGCTGTTTTGGTGCCCCAGCTTGTGTTTGTAGCTTATTTTATTGTTGATAACCCCTTTGTAACTCTTTTTATTATTATCTTACATTTTTATAGTTTTATTATGTTTTAACCTTAAGAGCTGCCTTATGAGTAGGTTGCTGGAGAGGCTACATATACATTAATAAATAAATCAGTAATAAGCAACACACTGGCCCATTTTTGAAGGTTTAGACTAGGAAGAATATAACTTACATATGTTAATCACTGGCCATAGCAATATGCTTAATAATGAATGAGTCCTTTACCAAAGGTTGATACAGGGATGGATTTATTCAATCGGTGCCAGAATAACTGAAACAGATAAAATCATGATTCACTGTTATAAATCACTGATGTTCATTCAACAAACACATCATGAGGCTAAAGATACCAGCTCCAGTCTAGTTCATTGTGACTAAGTCCTACTGCAAGAAAATTTGTTATCTCTTTACTAGGGTTGCCAGGTCCTATCTGGCTGCTGGTGGGGGGCTCCAGGGTCTGTTCTGGGATATTCTGCGCACACACTGCAATGACATCACCCGGAAGTGATGTCAGGGGGTGATGCTCTAGTTTTTGGGCAAAATCCTATGGTTTGAACCCAATTTTACCGTAGAATTTTGCCCCAAAAGTAGAGCATCATTCCCTTGACATCAGAGATCTGATGACATCCCTTCTGGGTGACATCTTTACATTGTATCTGGGGGCACAGATCAGAGGCCTGGCAATTCTACCCTTTCCCCTTAATATATCTGCAATGTATTTCTTCAACAATGACTTGTCTCTAATCTTTACAGCTTTGCCATCATTTTACTAGAAATTGCAACAAGAACTGACCCAACACAGGTAAGAGTTGTGGGGACTGACCCTGAACTAATTTTGATATTTATCCTATTGAAGGGCATGTTCTGCTGGGGCATCAGCCTGATTCACACAATCATTAAGCTCCTGGTGATTGATCTTAGCCTTTGGTGGTTTACTGCTGGGTGCATGTGAGCTGTTTCAGTCTTAAGAGAAGGCACCACTTGGCAGTGAAGGTTTGAAGAGTTTCTACTGCATGCCGGAGAAAAAAGTGGCCTGGGCAGAGATCTGAATCCTACCTTAATGTGAGGAGTGTTCAGATAACAAGAGTTCATAATGGAAGGCCCTCACCCTTCAAAGCTAAGTCTGGGCCAATAATGTGAATTGAGCTCCAGTGGAATTATGAAGATGGTTATACCCTTCGAAGGTGCTAGGGGCATGGATGACACCAGTAAGAGCCTGCTTAAGGATAAGTTTCATCAGCTCTATTAAGATATTTATTTATTTATTCTTTTGATTTCCATTCCACTCTCCCTCACTATTATGGGGCTCAGAGCGGATTACAACATATTATATGTTTTGAACTGTATTTTACGTTGTTTATGATAACAAATTGAGGAGTGTACAATTAATCAGATGGCTTATAACAATATTATCACTGTCTCAGGGGAAGAAGAAAGGGAGGAGAAGAGGCAGAAAGAACTGTAGGGTTAGAAATTCCTCTGGACTCACCTGTACACTTGGCGGTACATCTCCATTTTACAGGCCTTACAGATTTGGACTAAGTCCCGCAGGGCCCGGATCTCGCTTAGAAGTGCATTCCACCAAACTTGGCCCCGGGACCATCAGTGTGTTGTTATCTGAAGAACATGGTGCTCTTTGCAGGGTATGCCAGGAGAGGCGGTCCCAAAGATATGTTGGTCCCAGACGATGAAGGGTTTTAAATACTTGGGTATATTGTGGCATATCCTTGCCTATTTTGAAAATGCCTCCAATGACATCTGGTGCAGCCAGGGCTCTTTTTCTAGGAGGAACTCCCTTTGCATATTAGGCCACACACCCCTAACGTAGCCAATCCACCAAGAGCTTACAGAGGCTACTGTAAGCTCTTGGAGGATTGGCTACATTAGGGGCGTGTCACCTAATATGCAAAGGAGTTCCTCCTAGAAAAAGAGCTCTGGGCGCAGCTATAATTCAAACTCCCTGGAGCAGTCCAGAAACATCCTCCAGCTATTGTAGCAGCTCTAGTGCTTCTTCCAGTTGTGTCTGGCTGATGGCTTCATCAACTGCTGGCCATACCACAGTGAGTTTTCCCATGTAGTGCAGGGTATTCTAGATATGCTCTAAGAGGCCAGCTTGTGTACCTCAATATGACCCTGCATTTTTTAGTGGACACGCCTTGGCCTGCTCTAGTCCTAACACACCCAGCTGGATAACTGAAAACCAGGTGTGACATTGGTAGGCAGGAAACAAGCTGATGTTAGGTGACTGGAAGGATAAAAGAGTCTTGATCAGTATCCTGCTAAGGCTAGTTGGGTATCCAAGAAAGAGCTGGGTGGTTGTCTGGAGCTCCCAGTCAGACTGCCTGAAATAGGCAGAGCTGAGGTGGTTTGGACACTGAAGCCTCAAAGGTGTACTAGGGCCATGTGGTAAGAGGCAACCTGCACTGTCTGCTAAAGGCCTCTCTGTATGGGAAGGGACTTCCATATAAGGTGACATATGCCTTTAGAATGCTTTCCCTCATGGCTGGAGGCTTGGATTAAATATTCTTTAAGGAAGTTAATAAGATAAACTTCCCTGCTCTGGAGGCTGGCACTTAGTTACCCAGCATGCTATGGCTGGGCCCAGGTCTGTAGCCACAGTGGGGCATGTGGGGGCAAAGCCCCACCAGCCACAAACCCTGCCCCACCACACCCCCAGTCCCAGTGGGCCTAACCCTGCAGTGACAGTGAGGCTGGGGAAAGAAAGGGAAGCCACCCTGCAGCTTCTGGTCAGTTTTACTCCCCCCTGATCAGCTGTTACGTTTAACAGCTGTTCCTCCCTTTCCTTCCACAGCCTCTCTGCTGCTGGGGGGGGGGGGCTGGGGAAGGAAAGAGAGAGAAAGCATGGTGATGGTGCTGGGGAAACCAATCTCTCTTCCATAACTTTCCATGGTGGGAGGGTTTTTTTTGGTGATGGTGGGGAAGCCAATCTCTTTCTCCTGGGATTGCCAATCTCCAGGTGGTGGCTGGAGATCCCCTGGCATTACTCCTGATTTCAAGGTGGTTTCTATGGCCTTATATCCCATTTTAGTCCCTCCCCTCCCCTCCCCAAACCCCATGCTCCTCAGGCTCCACTCCCAAAATATCCAGTTATTTATTATTTTTAAGTATAATAATGGCTACCCCACAAAAAAAATTGCCCCACAAAACAAAAAATCCTGTCTACGGCCCTGGCTGGGGCTGTATCCTTTGAGGCTGTTATGGAGCAGGACCCAGTGGAACTCACACCTGATCTCATCCTGCATGCTTGCTGGATAGGGTTGCCAGGTCCCCTGGTCAATCAGGCAGGGGGATTTAAGGGGCATTCCGGGGGTGGGCGGGGATGCCCTCATGCCCCGCCCCCAAGCCATGGCCACTCCTCTCTTTCCCTGCTATAAGATTTAGAGGGCTTCAGCTTATTGGGGGAGCATGTGACCCGCCAACCAGCTGGAGGGCCCTTGAAACCTTTTAGTCTTTTAACGGGTCTTTTTGCCAGGGGGGTGGCATGCATGGGGCTCCTTTCTCAGCGACTATTTGCTGCTTGGGATTCAGGTCCACGCACTGCTGTCCCGCTCGTGAGCAAGGTGGTGGCCAGGCCTGAATCCCAAGTAGCAAATTGCTGCTGGGAAAGAAGCCCCGTGTGCACCGCAGCCTCCACACTGGCAAAAGACCCTTTAAAAGGGGTTTTTTTGCCAGCAGAGCTGTGGCTGGCGACAGCCCCTCTCCCTCCCTGCTAAAAGATTTAAAGGGCACCACAGCAGTTTGGTGGGCTCCCTGCTGTGTTCTCTGCCGATCAACTGAAGCTTTTAAAATCTTTAGCAGGGTGGGAGAGGGGTGGACATGGGTGGTTGTGGTTTGGGGGTGGGGCTTCCCTGACAGCCAGCTGGCTGGGGGCAGATTTGAGCCCCCAGGAGTAGAGGGAACCCCACCCGGACCTGGGGGCTGGCAACCCTACCACTGAGTGGGAAAATCACATGGCTACTGCAGCAAATTTCCCTGTGCAAATGGCCTGTGGATGTCTGTGGATTATGGCTGTTGCCTCCTTTGTTCTGAACAGTGCATGCAAAAAGAGGCCAGCTAGACCAAAACATGAGTCTATCCTGGGGTGGTTTTAAAAGCAGAGCAGATGGCTGGGCTCGGAGCCTGTTTATGTACTCAAGGAATTGGATTATTATCATGTATTTTTGGTCTTGAGAAGTCCAGGGTGCTTGAGACTGCCTGGATTGTTCACAAACAATTATGTTTCTCTAATGAAGCGGGAGTTCTGCAAAACAGATAACACTTAACCTTGACACAAAAAACAGATCCCTGAAGAGTCATTGGTTCTTTTTGGATTGATCTGTTTGTATGAATCCGGGAGGTCCCCAGAATCATAAAAATGGATTAATCTCAGGCTGAGTGAGTTCAGAGGCTTCTAGAATGTCTGGAGATACACCACTTATCGCTTTATCAGACAAGATAATACTGATTTTTGCTATCTCTAGTGAAAAACTGGAAATATGAATGTCCCCTGTTGTAAATTTAAAACAAAACCATTGATGAGAAAAAGGGTAAATTCTTTCCAAGCATGTGGCATCTGATTTGAAAGATGTATTGAGAGCACACATCTGCCCTTATTTATTGTGCCACTGTGACTAAGCTCCATTTTTAAAAAATCTGTGTGTTCCAGAAGGATGAAGCGGAATATTCCCAGTGTCCCACTTTGGCAGAATTAATATCAGAAAAATCTGAGAATGCCTGTCCGTGCTCTACAGAATATGTGGAGGTAAATCCAACATTTACGTATTTTCAGTACCCTTTTTTATCTGCATAATTTTCCTGAAATAAAAGATCTGAAGCACGTGCATGTTAGAGTTGCAAACTGACCTCAAAAATAAATACAATTTGGCCTGCTAATAGATGGTTCCTTTTCAGAAATCAACAAGTGAAATGTTATAGAATGTTCAGATTGTGGTAGAATGAAATCTTTTGAGCATTCATTGGACCCACAAGGAAAGTTCCAGGTACAATAAGGCTCCGGTCTACTAGTACTTAGTGAGTAAAACTTCCCTTCTCCTGTCCTCTCCCTCACTAATAGAAAATTTAAAGGTCAGGTTGCTTCTCTTCATTTTTACCAGTAGAGGTCAGAGAATAACCATTGGTTAATTCTTGTAAATCTTCCCAGTGACCTTTTTTGATGTTTCCTTTGGTTTCTCTCTCCCTTGATGCTCTGCAGAAATCCAGTTCCTGGCATTATAGCTGAGATTCCAGACGCTGCCCTTAAAACCTTAAGGTTGAGAATCAGGATATAAATCTTTTAAATAAATACATAGTATGGATGGGAGGTGGTGGTCATTTTTTCATCTTTTAAACTGGAAGCACAGGACCTGATGGGAATTTACTGGGAGAGGAAAAATAAGAACAACAAATCAGGTTGGCTTGACTGGAAAAAAAAACATAAGAGAGAGAAAAATTGAGAAGAAAGTTCTTATTTGCAGCAACCAAGAAATAGACACACCATTCTGTCCCTCATCCTTAGGTTAAAAAAGGGAAGGTTCCTTGTTATAGATTCTTTTTCTCCTTCATTCATGCTCATAGGATTGCTGATATAAACCTTTTATCTTCTTCATCTCAGGCTGCAGAAGCCAGACTTCAATTCCTCTCTTTGAGAAGGTTGTTGCTTCCACTTTTCATCTTTTCATCCAACCACTAACCTTTTTTTACTGTAAGGTTAGCAGTTTTCCAGGAGATTCTGGTAGACCCTTTCTTATCCCAGGAAGGACAGAAAATCTGGATATCATCTCTTGTGATCCTGGTTGCACAATTTCTTTTTAGTAATCAACCTTGAATATTGGTTAAAACTAACTACTGAGCATAAGGACTTTTCTGAAAGAATTCAGAGATTTTTGAAGACTACCTGTGGAATGAGATGTCATCTCACCACAGAGATAAGTATCATCACTTGCTAATCTCTGACAAACAAGCTGTTCTCAAAGGAACAGGAGCAGAAGCTAGTAAAACAGTTGGCAAGACTGTTAATTGTGGTTCCTCTGTGGGCTGGCTTTAAAGAGAGAGAGAGCAATTCATATCCAGGGCACCACAAAATAGTGTATGGCTTTAATAACCTAAAAAAATCAAATTCTGACGAACTGAAATTTTAGCTTGTCTCGCACAAATGGAACTACAGTAAATGATGTTTTTAATAAGCAGTCACTGGAGGTTTATGACTTCCTGTAGTTATAAACTGTCAGTCCCATGAACATATTTAATAGCTGTGACTCTTTAGCTTTTGCATCTGAAAAGTAACTGTCAGCAATCAAAATATATTTCTGGAAGAGATTCTGTATTTTTTTTTTGCCCCAAATAATTCAGGGTTAATCCTTACTAGTTTAACAACCTAGCAAAGAACAGACTCAAGACAGATGGGCCCAGTCTCTGGCCTTTTTCACATTACTTTTCTAAACCGGATTTTATTCGTTGTTGGCCCAGTTTTGAGCAAAGTGATACAGGTTTCATTCAGTGAATTTCCTTCTGTTAATGATCTCTCTCTGAAGCGCTTAGCCTGGTAATTTCAAACAGGGCTGCTTCCCCCACCCTCACACCTTTTTACTATGCAATTTTCCTTATATTTTTTAACATTCTAAGTTGAGCGCTATAGTGCTAAACCAATATAGTGGCACCATTGAGATGCCTTGACTCCACTGACGCAAACCATTGGAGTCAATGGAGTCAACATCTCAGTGGTGCCGCTATAGCACTTTAATGCTATATTGGTTTAGTGCTATAGCACTCGACTTAGAACATTCCCGCCCCCCAAAAAAGTCTGAGGAAGATCATGTGGCAAAAAAGGGCAGGAAAAAAGGGGCATTGTATGGACATTTTAAACAGCACACCACAGCAACTCAGAAGTGCAATGAAGGGGTAGAAAACAGAAGAAAGCAGTTTCCCTCAGAAGTGGTTCAACCATACTTCGCTAACTTGACACAAGTGGGTTTGTATGAACAGGTAAATAAATTCCACTGGCAGCTGGTTACTAAAACAGGTCTGTTTGAAATGACAGGAAAAATCCATTAGCAACCAGTTACTAAAATGGAATACAAAGGCAGTTTGACAAGGGCCTCCATTTCATCCTAGTGTGCATTGGAATGAGCTGCTAGAATGTACTCCATGCTGTGAATGGAGGGTTACATTTTGGGATGCTTTACTCTGTTAAACTTTTTGCAAACAGAAAGCCAACACAACAAGCAAAGATAAGGGGCAGAACATTCCCCCCCCTCCCGGCATAGCTAATATTTTTAATTTGTATAGAGGTGTTTTTTTAAAAAATGTGGTGGAACATTCAAAGCTGTAATCCACCACCTTCAGTTTGAAATCCATCCTACCCCTTTATTTCCATTTTATTTCAAACGTGTAAGCCAGGCCTTTCATTACTATAGCTATAACTGCCTTGAAAGTTTGGTAGATTCAGGTGGGTAGCTGTGTTGGTCTGAAGTAGCAGAACAATGTTTGAACCCAGTGGCACCTTTAAGACCAACAAAGTTTTACTCAAGATGTGAGCTTTCATGTGCATGAACACTTCTTAGACACATTGAAATGGAAGCTATCAGTCCATACATATAGATAGAAGGTGAACACCAAATTAGCATATAACACCATGAAGTTGTTCTAACAGAGGCTTACACCTTGAATAAAACTTTGTTGGTCTTAAAGGTGCCACTGGGCTCAGACTTTGAAACTATGGTGTAATTTATCAACTGCCTGCAAGTATGTAAACTCTTTTTTGCCCAAATTAAGATAATGTCTTCTGGGAAACAAAATGAATGAAACAGTGCATGGTTTATATAGCATTTCTACATCTGCCTCTGCTCACAACATCGCTTGACCCTTCCCGGTCCGAAAGATGTTCAGCTGGCCAGCACCAGAACCAAAACCTTCTCGGTGGCAGTCCCATACTAGTGGAACAAGCTCCCGGATGACATCAGGGTCCTGCAGGACCTATTACAGTTCCGCAGGGCCTGCAAGATGGAGCTCTTCCACCAGGCTTTTGATTAGGAGCTGCCACCAGGAGATTAAGAACAACGCCGTCCTGGAACTTACAGGCCGAGCCTCTGCTGGAGGTGGCTTAACCTGGCTGCCGCCTATCTTTTTCACCGGATGACTCTGTTGCTGCCAGTATCTAATTGGTATTTTATATGTAAAGTGTTTTAAAACTGTATACTTTTGTCTGATGTCATTTTAAGTGCTGTGAGCCGCCTTGAGCCAGCTTGTCTGGAAAGGCGGGGTAGAAATGTGAATAATAAAATTAATTAATTAATTAATTAATTAATTTCCTTACCAGTTTTTTGTGAGTAAAGTGCCATAAAATCATGGCCAACTTATGGTGACCCCAAAGAGGGGCTTTCTAGGTAAGTGAGAAGCAGAGTTGGTTTGCCGTTGCCTTCCTCTGCAGAGTCTTCCTTGGCGGTCTCCCATCCAAGCACTGACCCTGCTTAGCTGCCAAGATCTGCCAAGACTGGGCTATACTAAAGCATTCCTCATCCCCCTTACCAGTTTAAACTAAGCTAAATCATTATTTATTTTTTAATCCAAAATAAGAATGACATTTGTGAGGACTAAGATAACTTTGAATTCAGGCAGATCTCTTAATTAATTATCATATGGCATTGAAAGTGGAATAGCCAGGAGGTCGTGAAAGGGATTATTTGGCTGTTGAAGCTGTAGCTCTTTTTTGCACCAGTAGGTTGCTCAAGTGGTTAAGATGCTGAACTGCATACCGGAAGGTCAGTAGTTCGGCAGTTCGAGACCCTAGTGCTGCATGACGGAGTGAGCAGTCTCTGGCCCCAACTCCTGCCAGCATAGCAGTTCGAAAGCAAGAAATTGCAAGTAGATAAATAGGTACCACTTCAGTGGGAAGGTAACAGCGTTCCATGCACCTTGCCGTCTAGTCATGCCGGCGACATGACCATGGAAACGTCTTTGGACAGCGCTGGCTCTTCGGCTTGGAAATGGAGAGGAGCACCACATTCCTAGAGTCATATTTGGCTGGCTTTCAAGCAAGGGAAACCTTTAACTTTACCTTTAGGTGGCAAGCTATGCTTATATTTAGGCTGAGAGTGCTGTGACTTGCCTAAGGTCACCCAGCTAGCTTCAAGTGAGGAATCAAACCCAGTTCTCCAGATTAAAGTCTGCCACTGTTAACCACTACACTGAACTGGCTCTCTCAGGCAGATCTCTTGTTTACTATTAGCCTACTTTTTGATGAGGCTAATAATAAAAAAATATTATGATAGGAACTTTTGCCATTCTGTATGATTTGTCACTTTCAAAATGGGAGGTTCAATATGAAACAAGAGTGGCAAATATGTGAACCGACAATGGGTCTAAGTGGGGGTTCTGTTTGTGTCATGGAGGGGCTGCATGAACCCAGCACACTCTGGGGCCAATTCAGGTTGGGAAAATGGCAAGGGGGCAAGTCTTAAGTCCTCTCTCTGTGTGTGTGCACGTGCATGCATGTGTGCACTACAGGTCTGGGCATGTCTAGGAAGAAGGTTGTAGGGCTGCCTGGCGGGGATAGGGGGGGCGGGCCTTGCAATGGCTTTCTCATTTCTCCAAGGTCGGGGACAAAGGGTGGTGCTAGGGGAGCAGCAATCCTCGAGGCACCCACTTGATTGTGGTGTGCCGCAGGGGGCAGTGCTCTCCCCGATGCTGTTTAATATCTATATGCGCCCCCTTGCCCAAATTGTCTGGAGGCTTGGGCTGGGATGTCACCAGTACGCGGATGACACCCAGCTCTATCTGATGTTGGGCAGCCAGTCGGACTCCGGCTCAGACGATCTAGACTGGGCATTGCAGGCTGTGGCTGATTGGCTCAGATCAAGCAGGCTGAAATTGAACCCGGCGAAGATGGAGGTTCTGTGCCTAGGTCGTTGCAGCCTGGGGCGGGGGGTCCCGCTCCCGAGCTTCGACAGGGCACCACTGATGCCTGCGTCGAG
This sequence comes from Lepidodactylus listeri, assembly GCA_029233225.1. Lineage (NCBI taxonomy): Eukaryota > Metazoa > Chordata > Lepidosauria > Squamata > Gekkonidae > Lepidodactylus > Lepidodactylus listeri. Next base: position 119,853,240 of record JARCFY010000004.1, on the reverse strand, counting down.
GGTTAGGAGTTTGGGAGTGCTCCTGGAGCCCTCCTTGTCAATGGAGGCCCAGGTAGCAGCCACTGCCAAGTCGGCCTTTTACCACCTATGGCTGGCGAGGCAGTTGGTTCCCTACCTCGACCGTGATGACCTAGCCACAGTGATCCATGTGACAGTCACTTCGAGGCTAGACTACTGTAATGCTCTCTACATGGGGCTGCCTTTGGTGCAAATCCGGAAGCTGCAGCTGGTGCAGAATGCTGCGGCCAGGCTGCTGATGGGTCTTGCAAGACAGGATCACATCGGGCCTGTGCTGGCGGCGCTGCACTGGCTGCCTATAGCATACCGAGTTCACTTCAAAGTGCTGGTTCTCACCTATAAAGCCCTATATGGCCAGGGTCCAACATACCTTAGGGACCGCCTTTCTCTGTACATACCCCAGAGAGCACTACGGTCAGGGTCAGAACATCGACTGTGCGTCCCTGGCCCCAAGGACGCCAAGCTTGCCAGAATGAGGACCAGGGCCTTCTCAGTGGCGGCTCCTATCTGGTGGAATGAGCTCCCGGAGGAGATCAGGGCCCTGTGGGATTTAATGCAGTTCCGCAGGGCCTGTAAGACGGAGCTCTTCCGCCAGGCTCTCGAATAGGAGCTGCCACCGGTGATACTGGTGATACCATCCATCATCTTAACCATCTATGATGTAACCCTGGCAATGGTGGCGGGGGGGGAGGGTCAGACCTGCCATTGGGTTGCCATCAGATACTATATTTGTGGAAGCTTTTAATATGCATTAACTGTATTTATCGTGAATGTGTTTTAATTGATTTTATAGGTTTTAATGTACTGATTAGGCCTTGGGCCCGTGTAAGCCGCCCTGAGCCCGCTTGCGGGGAGGGCGGGATATAAATCCGAAAAATAAATAAATAAATAATTGGCAGGAGAGGGAAATGAGTTTTCAGCAATCCTAAAGCTACCCTATGTCCCTTCCATCACCCCTGCCCCCCGAGCTACCCTACATCATTCTGGGTTTTCCCTGGAAGTGACATAGTGACACAGCCAACATTGTCCCCCTCACCTCCTGTGGGCAAAGCAGGCTGCCTGTGGGAAGCCTGTCAACCCTAAGCATGACACTTCAAAACGAGCTTTTCCATGTGACCTGTGGAGTTCCACTGAGAACTGTCATGTGAAGTTCTGTCTTCTGTCATAAATACTTGAGCTTCTTAAGGTGTTGAGTTATATACATTTAGGACTATGTTTGCTTGAGTCCTCCTACTCATGGCTTGCTAATTTTGTATATACATTTAGATTTTTGGTTTTCTTTTAAAGGGACAGAATCTGGAATGGTGTAGTCCTACAACAGAATCATGTACTAATCACGTGTTTGAATCCACACATGCTACTTAAAGTGGTTTTCATTCCTTCTCTTGTTGTTTGTGTACGTGTGCAAAATAAATACAAATACTAAATGTGCAAGCAACTCTGAATCAACTGATGACCCCTGGACATGCTGTTCTTAGCATAGTACCAATCACCTGGGAAACCTAAGGCTGATAAACAGCCCAGCTTGTGTGCCTCGGTCATTATATCAATGACTTTGAATTGCTTAGAGAATGTCTTGAACAGTTTTTAAGCTGTGTTGGAGAAGTGGATGGATTCAGGTGAAAACCACACATTTGATGAAGCGTTGGGTCTCCTTTGGCAGCTGGTTAGCATGAGGCAACCTCTCATTATATTGAGCCAGAAAGGTGACTTACCATCTGGTGTTGTTTTCCTTCTTCCAGCTGATCAGGAGGTGTAAAAAAAGCAACCCGGCACAAAGGCTGACTTTTGAGCAAGTTAAGAAGTTGCTGTATAAGATGAATCCAAACAAAGTGAGCCCAGTAGACATGATGATGACATTGGTAAGAATCACGGGATGGTTTCTGGTTTAACTAAACAGAATGGCTTTTGGGGAGATTTGAAACATGCAAAAAACATTCTGCTGGGAAATGAAGACAAGAGGATTGTAAAGAAAGTGGATATAGGACATGTTTTAATGGGAATAATGAAGTGGCTGACCCTCAAGCTAGTCACGACAACAGCAAAACCAGCAAGCTAGGGGCCTCTATCTATTCCGGGGACTCCACATGTATACACAAAGAGTGGCCATGGCTCAGTGGTAATACATCTGCTTTGCATGTAGAAGGTTCCAGGTTCAGTCCCCAGCATCTCCAGTTGAAAGGATCTCCGGTGGTAGGTGAGGTGAAAGACCTCGATTTGAATCTCTGGAGAACTACTGCCTCTCAAAGTAGACAATATTGACCTTGATAAACCAAGTCACTCAGTGAGGCAGCTGCCTGTATGTTCAGAAAAATATGACTTCGTAAATTAAACAAAAGGGGAAAAAATCTTGAAAAGAACTAAACGTGAGCTGAGAGGGACAGAATGTTGAGGGTAAGTTAAAAAAAGAGACGAGGGAATTAGCTCTTCCAGATGACTGAAATCATAGAGAAGGGGAAAATTGGGAGGGGGGGATTTCTAAATTGTTCTCCGCTTCCTGAAATTCCTATTGTATTTTACTGTGTTGTGTTGATATCCAAGGTGGTGTAGTGATTTGAGTCCAAATTAAAGGGCCCAATATTTAAATAAATGAATATAGAATATAAGTATACATCATTTATATAAAAATACAAGTATTCATTACAGGATACGTAAAAACAATTACAGGTCCTAACATAGCATCAATTTAGATTAAAATCATACAGTACTGTCAAACAAAGACCCTATGCGACCCTGACCAAATGCATTTTGGCCTTAAGGCCTTCTTTAGTGGTCAAGCATAACAATTACACAGTGGCTCCAGAAATTGCAGAAACACTGCAATAATTAATCAACATAGGACCAAGTTGGATTTGTGTTTTAATCAATATCTATGGCAGAGATATGCTTAGGAAGCCTCATATAAAATCACCTTCTGCCCAAGTCAGGTACACGTATCTTGAATGGTAGTTCAATTGTGTACTTTCCTAATCCTGTATTTTTGTATAATTGATGTATACATATATATTCTATATTCATGTATTTAAATACTGGGCCCTTTAACTGGAATTCCTTTAACCTTCTAGGTTCCTAATTCAATCTTTTTGGATCAAGTTTTTTCCTCCCCTTTTTGTTCTTGTAGTGACTAGAGTGTCAGATTCTATCTATCTATCTATCTATCTATCTGTCTATCTATCTATCTATCTATCTATCTATCTATCGCCGAGGACAGATTTGTATTCTGCTGCGCCTCCGCAGTGCGGCAGAATAAGGCAGGGGGAATTGCCCCCACCGCGTGGTGTTCGCATGCTGCCGGAAAGGAAGCTGCCCGCAGTGTTCAGACTGCGGGCAACTTCCTACGGTGGCGTGCGAACGCCGTGCGGCTCCCCCTCCCGGCACGCGTTCACACCCGCCAGAGGCGGGTGGAACGCGCGCCGCAGCAGCCGGGGCACCATTTTTAAGTGGTGCCCGGCTGCTGCGGGAGGAGCGCGGCGCCGGACGCGATGCGTCCAGGCTGCCTCCTCGGGGCAGATGCAGCCGTCTGAACGGCCGCTTTGCCTCCGCTTTTGAAGCAGAGGCAGAGCGGCCCAGACTGCCAGTCTGTCCTCGGCCTATCTATCCCCATCCTCCCCTGCACAGCAGTCTCAGGGTGGGTTAGTAAAGGTAAAGGTTTTCCTTGCTCGAAAGCCAGTTGAATCTGACTCTAGGAGGCAGTGCTCATCTCTGTTTCCAAGCTGAAGAACCAGCACTGTCTGAAGATGTTTCCGTGGTCATGTGGCCAGCATACAATCTGGTTAAAACATACAACATACAAACAGGGGTCATTTCGTTACTTTTTTCCCACCATAGAGAACAATGGAGGGAATGGGGGCAACCTGTTTGGGGGCCCGTAGAATTGGACCCCCTGGTCCAATATTCTTGAAACTTGGTGGGTATCTGGGGAAGAGGCCCCAGCAGCTACCCTGCAAGTTTGGAGCCTCTCCCTCAAACCCCTTCCCCTCCAGCCACTTTTTAAACCACCGCCAGATTTCAGCGGCAATTCGGCAGCTGACTGAATCAGATCAGAGAATCTGATTCGGCCTGTGGCTGTCCTAGTGCCCACTCCTGGGCTGGCGGAGCTCTGCTCTGCCTAGCTCTGGCCCCAAATGATCCCTGCATACAACAATATAATCCATCATAAAATGTATAAAATTATTAATCAATCAGCACAATTCTAAAACATTTCTAAAACGCTTGATGGCATCTGCTACCCAACTAAATCCCAAAGGATTCGGTTTATGGGTAACTGTAGATGAGGATCTGGAAGGCCCCGGTTCAGGTCCCCCTTGTGCCATGAAACTTGCTGGCCATCATGGCTCATCTGTTTATCATGATGCAAAGGCTTGAAATGGTGTGGTTTTGTGATGAGTAAAATTACTTCTGTAAAGTCACAGCTGTGCAAAAAAATTGTACAAGCTTTTCTTCAGAATTCTGACAGAGATGTGAGATTGAGGGGCTGAGGTTTTGCAGCTGATTATCTTTCCCAGAACATCCTCAGAGACATATTTGTTTGACTCCCTAGATGGAGAAATACAGCAAACATTTGGAAGTGTTAGTATCAGAAAGGACACAGGACTTAGTGCATGAAAAGCAGAAGACGGACCGTTTGTTATACAGTAAGTGATTAATATCAGTGGGAATGCTGGGTACCATGTTACAAGTGGAAGCTACTAATATGAGGTTTGGCTAAAGAGAGATTTTAGTATACATCAGTGAGTCTTAAAACTTTATCATACTTAGGGCTTCCATATTGATTTTGTCATTCTTTGAAGATGACCATATTTTCTCCACAATTACTATTGTGGCATGATGCTTGAAAGGATCCCCAGTTAAATATCAGCTGCTACTGCATTTGTTGCTTTTGACCACACATAACCAAACTATGTACAACATGTTCTTTTAGCACAGTCTTGTCATTTTCTGTCCAAATGCTTTCAGTTTGAATCATTTCCAGATATTGGGAGGCCTACCATTAGTATATTAATAAAACCTAGCTGGGAGGGAGTGGCAGGTTGGACTCAGGAGGTAGTGAACTCCTTGTGGAGAGAGGAAATGATTCCAATTGCCTTGAAGGAGGCAGTTGTAAGAAAACTTCTACAGAATTTCTTCCTGGACCCTGGTGTTTCCCTCAGCTATCAGTTGGTCACTAATGTCACTTGAGGGCTTGTAGTGTCCTGGCCCCACTGCTGGACCTCCTGATGGCACTTGGTATTTTTGACCACTGTGTGTCAGAGTTAGACTGGATGGGCCATTGGCTTGATCCAACATGGGCTTCTCTTATGTTCTTATGTTCTTAGGGCTTGAGAATGTAGTAGCAGCTCAGCTCCAGATATTCTTGCATGAAGCAGATTATCTAGGTGCATTTCAGTCTGGTTGCTGGCTAGTTTTTGACCTGAAACTACCTTGGATGTCTGGGTGGAAGTTCTTCATCAAGAGGCAACAATCCTGCTGATTCTGTTAGATCTCTCAACAACCTTCGTGATCACCAAGTGTGGTGTCCTTCTGGGTCACCTTAAAAAACTGGGAATTTGAAGAACCGCACTAGTTAAAACGCTAACAGGCTGATTCAAGGAAGTGGTGCTGGGAAACTAATGTCCTACATCATGACATTTATGCTATGGAATTCCACTAGAAATTTCATCCCCCTTGACATATAGCATCCTTATGAATCCCTTGGGAGAGGTCAACAGGAGTCCTGCTACTTCCCATCAGACCCCCAGAGAGTTCCTGCTTCCCAAGGTACTTCAGCCAACTCACAGTATCTCCTTCTCAGTCTTTCCAAACCCAAACAGCTGTTTCTTCACATACACATACAACTGTCTCCTCCATTTAGCTTGCAGGAACATCTTCTCCAGGTTATGTTGAGAACTTGAACACAGCCATTGCCCCAAAACTAGACCCCACTGAGAAAATACTGACAGTTATTTAGGAACATAAAATTCTTTGTTATAAGCCCTGGTTCCAGTCTCTTTTGACCAAGCCTATTGAAAATGATGGGATAGCCATTTTATAGCAGTAATTGTTGTCTGCTATTATTATTTTAAGCTGCCTTGCATGTCTGTTAGTCAAAGATTCTGCATATACTTTAATAAATACATTTGTCTAAGCAGACAGTTCAGAGTTGTTGTTTTTTAAACTTCCACGTTGGCTGCTTGCTCTGCTGAAAAGGTGAGCTGCAAATGCTTGCAAATAGAAAGCTCAAAATATGCTGCCTCTTCAGTATGTGGTAGAAACATCAAAGAAACCTCTGGTTTAAGAGCCAGGTCAATGGATCCCAGCAGGAGATAGTAAAGACAGGATGTAAAACATAAGATAGAAGATGTAGGATATTATAGAAAGAAATACTATAGGATATTATGTAAAGGGCTATGAATGTCTGAAGCCAGAATTCACTTGTATTCAGGGCAGAACTATAAGTCTGCTGGGAGCCTGAGCAGGTGTTTGCATTACATGGGAGATTCCAGATCAATAAAATAACAGTGAACACAGAGCACAAAGTCAGGGAGCCCAATGTAAACTTATATTGGCTGCTTTAATAACAGTGTTTTTTTTTAAAAAAAGATCTTGTTATAGTTAACTGCAGGTTTCGGTTGCATATATTTTATTTCACTGGCATGGGGTAGAACATCTGCTATGCATGCAGAAATCCCCAGGTTTAATCCTTGTCATCTCCAGCTAAACAAATCAGGCAATAGGTAATATGAAAGACCTCTGCCCAAGACCGTGGAGAGCTGCTGCCAGTCAGAGTAGTCAGCAGTGACTTTGATAGATCAATGGTCTGAGTCTGTAGAATGCAGCTATAGTCTGACTCTGTATAAAATAGCTTCATGTGTTCACTATGGGCAAAACTAGACATGACAGCATCTTTGTGGCTGCCATTTAAAAGTCATATTAAAATGCTCCAGATTGGCCCTGCAGCGTAGTGTTCTTGTTCTTCCTGCACCTTTTCAAGTGCCAAAATAGCGGGGGGGGGGGGGGGGAGTTCAATGGAGGGACGGGAGAGGAAGGAGGAGGAGGAGATTGGATTTATACCCCAACCTTCATTACCCAAAGGAGTCTCAGAGCGGCTTACAATCTCCTTTCCCTTCCCCTCCCCACAACAGACACCCTGTGAGGTAGATGGGGCTGAGAGAGCTCTTTCCAGAACTGCTTGTGAGAGAACAGCTCTGAAAGAACTTGTAACTGACCCAAGATCACACCAGCAGCTGTGTGTGGAGGAGTGGGAATCAAACCCGGTTCTCCCATATTAGGGTATGCACTCCTAACCCTTACACCAAACTAGCTCAGTCCGCCCTGCTGCAGGCCCTTGACAGATTTTAAAATGGCAACAGCATCCTCATGGTGGCCATGAGGACGCTGTCATGTCTAGTGTGGCCCTGTGTACATGTACAACTTGGATGTTACTGGTCTTTTGATGATGATGATGATGATGATGATGATGTGTTTATCACACAAAACAGGCATGTTGCCAAAACAGGTAGCAGACGACTTAAGGCAAGGGAAGCCATCACAAGCTCAGAGTTACATAAATGCTACCATCTTTTTTAGGTAAGTGGGAATAAACCAGCAATACAAACTGCTTAGGCTGTGTACAGATTAGAGAGGTTTTTTCCCGGGTGTGGACATGTCTCTGTGGAGCTGCAAAGCTAATGCCTGTGGTATACCTCTGGGGTCCACAGCCTTTTTGAGCCTGAGGGTACCTTTGGGATTCTGACCCCGGATGGTGGGCGCGGAATGGCTGCCAGAGGAGGTGGACTCACACAAAATGCCAGTGAGTGATAATCACAGTTAATAACTGTAATTGTAACTCTTCAGCATTATGGGCAGGAGCTCTGTTTTACAGGATGTCTTTTAAAAGGAACATCTTCTTGACAAATATTTCCTTGCATATGCACACACAGTTACGTGGTGAAGATCCTTGTGTTGTGGTGGCAATGTTGCTGAAGCAACTTTTCAAAAACCCACACAGCCAATCAGATCCCCAGGGGCCAGTCTGAACCCCTGATGGGCAAAAGCTCTTTCTGTCCACTTTCTAAAAACTCTTGACGTGTGCCATCGTACAAACGGGCCCCCTGGTATACATATTCATTTTTGTGTCCTTCCAAATCTGGCTTTGCAGATACATTCTACCACCCAGCTTCTACTGGAGAAGCCCTGGGGTATACTTAGGAAAATGTTTATTGCTTATTTATTCACTACATGAAAGAATATATCCACATTTGCCCTCTATGTGGTGGGGAGGGGGAATTTACAAGTCCCCTTAGGACCAAAATTAGCTATACTGGATGAGAGTTAGTCAATTTCACTATTCCCTTGACCCCGCTGCAGTTAGGAACTGGGAAGAGGAAGCAAACTGTTTTCTTTTTTTCATTTGTAGGAAGGCTTCCTGCCTTTGTACAGTTATAAAGCTACTGAATCTGGATGGGAGCTCATAGCACATTAGCAATAAGGGAGGACTCGCTCGCATTACTCTAGAAAAATAATTGTCTGTTAACAGCTTTACATTTTTTAAAAAATGATCTTTTTTCTGTTTGAGAGGGACTACCATTTGGAAATTAATACAAATTACACATTTCCAGATCCAGCAAGCGAGCTCATTAAAATTCTGCAGATTAATGTCTGCTGATTTATGCTTACATCTGCTTGCCTACAGATGGTTATGAGGACAGGATGGACAACATCGAGAGATTTATATGCCCAACAGATGTAGCTCTAGTTTATAGATTAGAGGTTATGAACTCCCCTTGTAAATGAAGTTTAATTGATTCAGTGCTCTTCTTGGCACCAGACAGCTCTTTTTGTTCTGTCAACAAATGTGTTATCAAAGAATTTTTTTTAAAAAATCACTAAGATTCCCTGGATACGCCAATTGAGTATCTGTCCAACTAAGTCCATAAGTGATTTCCTCATCGCTTCAAGGAATGGGGCATCCTTTTATTCACATCCCATTGCTAATGGATTTGCCTCTGCCACTGAAATGAGTGGGGGGGGGGGGCTCTGTGTGTCTATTGGAGCTCTTGCCTGCTTGCCACAGAGTGGTTGCTGGAGCAAGGGCAAAACTGGTAGAATGGGGAAAAGCCTGGAGGGATACTGAAGGGAGTGTCAGAGCACTTACAATTTATTAAACAAAAACTATCACATACTGAAAAGAAAGTTTCGTTCCCCATTGCGGGAATGCACTGGAACTAAAATAGCCTTTTTTAAAAAAAGCCCTGTTCCATTCATTTCAATCTATTCATTAAAATTGGCTATTGCCAATTAATTAAATAAGGCTTTTGTGGACCAACAGTGTGGTGCTATGCTGAGTTACTCAACCCTAAGCCCATTTCTTTCAACAGGTTTAGTGTGTAGTAACTCTAACTCTGCAGATAATTGCACAATAAGTAAAATACTGACTAAGCTGCTTAAAGTTTACAACTACATTACAAGCAGTAACTGCATTTCCCCCACCACCACCCATGTAACTGTGAACTATTAAGTTAAAGCTGATATTCCCAGGGTTCTATGTAATGTACTGCATATTATGCTGCAAAACAAATTTCACCCTCCACAGCACATTCTCCGCCACGCAGATGCCCTGGCATTAATACTCAACCTAAAGCTATACTGGGTGCTATGTGTTCAAGGGCACATCCTTATCATATTGTAATCTACCATTTGGATGTTTCAAAAGAGTTAGAATAATTCCTATAAGGAATTGTTTGAGGGTTTGTTTTTGGGATGGGTGGGAAGGGGGCAGATTGTTCAACACATAATTTTTGGAATGTATCATTAAAACAAAATGTGTGCTAGTATTTGATCTTCCAGTTTTGATGCTCACTGGGCAAGTATGCTTTCATTGGAACTCTGATTATAGCAGTCCGTACCCACGGTGGCAGGGAGGGATACCGGCTGAACCCAGTCCCCCCCTGAGCCCTTGTAGGGGGCTCTCAGCCTGGGGTGTGAGAGGTGACTCCCCCAAGGCGAATGCCGAGGGATTGAGGCTCCTCTTTGCCCCGATAGGTCCTGCCACTGTGCAATTAGAAATGGCAGCAGAGACGCACACCGGGATGAGCAAGCAGGTGGTCAAAAGCATTTCTCTTACCTGGCATAAGACATCTGATGAAGTTTGAGTCTTTCATACGTTAATCCAGAGGGCCAGATACGCGTTTAAGCCCTGATCCTCAACTTTAAAGTGGGGGGAGGGAGTTAACTCCACCCCATAAAGATAAGAACACTTTAAAATTCATCTGAGAGGAGGAGGGGCGCAACCAAAACATTCTCGGCTGAAATAGGAGACAGATAAGCCTAAAGCGCTTTCTCTAACTGGCTCCAGAGACTTTTTAAGAACTCTCCCCAAATGTAAACAACCCGTTTCTGACTACAAGAATCATGGCACCTAAAGTCAGACCTTCTCCAGGAACTGCGAGCTCAAATATGTCGTCATCTAAAGCGGAAGCAACCACAGACTTCCCAAATCTGTTAAATGCTGCATTGTGCCCTCTGCTGGACCAGATGACAACTCTTAACACGAAATTTGATACTCTTCAAAAATGGCTTGAAGAAACCAATCTGAGATCAGAGGAAACTGCCAAATCAGTTAAAAAAGTGGATGCCAAGACTAAAAAACTTAAGCAGCGATTGGAGGCAGTGGAAAAAAAGAGAACCTCGGATGAACATCAATTGCTAAACCCTTCTTACATGGCAAACAGATTCTTCCTGATAATCCTCAATATAAGACAATGATTTACTTTTAAGTCATCTGGTAGGTCTTCTTATTTTGTAACTTTAATAATTTTGTTATTTGTTGCAATATAACTAGATACAGAAATATATATATATTATATAAATATTTTTCATTTGTATAACTAGATTGTTATTTCGGCTGATATTATAGTTAAAAAGTATTATATGTTGTGCTATTATTACTTGATTGTTAAAAAATGTTCTTGTGGTATTGTTTTATTATCTTGTGGCCCGATATGGCTGTACTTTACGTTTTTATTTATGTTGTAAAAGTAAAAAGTCAATAAAGAGATAATTAAAAAAAAAAATTGCTAAACCTGCAAATGGAAAGATCAGCTTATGTACTGAGATTCCAGGGACGCAATAGAGAAGATCTGAAGAAGCTTTTAAGCGATGCCTTGGCACTGGATGCAGATACTACAGCGGAACTTTTACAATCGGATATGCATATGGTTTATTGGACCTATCCAGATTACATTAAAAAAATAATCCGCCAGGAGAGGTTTTTGTGAGATTCTCCAAAAGATCAAGCAGAGATCAAGTACTTAAAGTGACTAATGGGACCAGGGCTCATTTCATAGCAGGAGCTCCTTTGCATATTAGGCCACACACACCCTGATGTAGCCAATCCTCCAAGAGCTTACAGAGCTCTTCTTACAGGGGCTACTGTAAGCTCTTGGAGGATTGGCTACACCAGGGGTGTGTGGCCTGATATGCAAAGGAGCTCCTGCTAAGAAATGAGCCCTGAATGGGACTACCCTAAAAATTGAAGTTACAGACATAACAATTTTAAAAGACATTCCATTTGAATTCAGGAAAAAGAGGAAACAATATAAAAATCTGACAACCTTTCTACAAAACAATTCCATGTCCTACAAATGGCTCTTTCCTGAAGGGCTCACTTTTAAATTTAAGGACAAAAAATAAAGAGTGGACTCTGTTACAGTGTCTTGGAGCAGTGTCAAACAACGGACAAACCGAAAGGAACAGCACAGGACGACAAGACATCATATCACAGCGACTATGATTTGGGAAAAAATGGAGACACATTCAGCAGCTCCTCTGAGGAGGACTCTGAATCTGAGTTAGGAGCTGCTGCCCCTAAATTATTTAAAGTCAGATGGGACTTTGATAAAAATAAGCCTACGGGGAAGAAACTGAAAAAATAAAAAACATGAATCCAGTTATGTTTGGAACCATAAATTGCCTGACATGCCTATTTCAGCCTTAAAAAAATCCTTCTGTATTACTAAATAGTACATAAACATAATTCTTATGCTTCATCTTACTAAAATGTATTGTAAGTGAAATTTCAACCAAGCTATGTAACATTGAAAATGACCCCTGCCACTTGGGCTTTTAGAGGCCTTCTTTTCTTTCTCCTATAGTTTGTAGTTCCCCTTTCCTATTTTCTGTTGTAGTTTTATATAAAAGCAATAAAAAATTATTAAAAAGAAAGAGGAAAAGAAAGAGTGTGCTAGTATTTTAAAACATATTCAAAAAATAAATAATTCCTTTTTAATGAAGTTTGTTCTTTCTTCCTTGCCAGTGATATTGTTGGCTTCACTCAGCTTTCTAGTACTAGTACACCTTACCAAGTGGTTGACTTCTTAAACAAGCTCTACACTGCCTTTGATGAAATCATAGACAACTATGATGTCTACAAGGTGGAAACTATAGGAGATGCTTGTGAGTGCTTCCGAACAGCCCTTCCAATGAACCAAGATTTTGTTTGTAAAACTCAGAATGAAAGATCAAAGACAAAACAAAAAAAGTGCATCCAAACCAGTAAATGAACTTCAAACTCTGCTTGATAAATCTGACACCAAAACTCCATAGAAAGGTGGGAAATACCTTTGCTGGCTAAATGTAACCTTTGTCTAGTGACTTATCAAGGGTAGGCTGTTTATTCAATATGTGAGCCGGGAAATTCTCAGTTCAGTCACAGATTTAACTTGGTGACATAAGGCAAACCACAATGTAAGACAATGTGGCACACATCTGCATAATGGGATTTGATAAAAGTGGCCTCATTTACAAGGCTTGCTCATGTAATAGGTTGGATCCAGTGGAAATTTCTTCTGATGGAGGGAGCTCAAGCTGTTGTTAGCCCCTCTAAAGACAGGTACTGCACAGATGCCTATCTTCCCCACCCACCAAGGTTTTATTTTATTTATTTATAAATAAAATGTATGAATTGCCCAATTCACAGGGCTCTGGACGATGTACAACAGTAATTAAAAATACAACATGAACATTCAGTATGATCTTAAAAACAATTCCCAGTTGGCATTCATGAATCAAATTTGAAGCCAGTTCTGGACTGTGTCGCCACCTCATAGGCAGGACCGGGAGGAGGCTGAAAGAAAAAAGATGGAATAAAGTGAACTGTCCACATGGCTGCTTTGTTACATCAAAACTCGTTACTCCACAGATAGCTGCTCCAGTGCAGTCATCTACAAGTTCATTATTGCAGTTGGCTTTCTGGTTAGTAATAAAGCTAGTGTATGAGTAGTAGCTGCAATAATCAAACTGATTTATTCTCTTAATTTTTTTTTAAAAAAAGATATGGTTGTTTCGGGAGTGCCCAAGGAGAATGGAATCTGTCATGCTAGTGAAATTGCAAGTATGGCTCTAGACCTCGTCTCAGTGTGCAAGACGTTCAGAATTCCGCACAAGCCCAGTATGCAACTAAAGATCCGAGCAGGAACACACTCAGGTACGAGGGTCAGCAGAACTGTTGAGGTGCCATGGTGGTAGCTAGCCAATGCCTGTAATGAAATGTTGACTTTGTAAAGTTGGAATATCAGCCTAGGCCATTATTCCTTTGCCTAGATTTTTGATCATTAGAGGTGAGCTCATTAGGAATCAGAGTGGAATGGGTTCCTGAACTCATAGGATGTATTCAGACATCATCCTGGATGGGGAGCAAAGGAAGTACAACAGGAAGTACCTAGCTAAAGAACTTCCTGTTATAAGGAGAGTTGGCATTGATGTTCTTCTTTTGGCAACTCTGTCTCACATTCTGATGCTGCTAGTCCATACACTCTTGCAGTGACTGAAATAGAAGTCTCCCATTCACCCATAAGTGTTTTGCGTGCATTTGATGCTCTGCTTAAGCACTCCTATCGCTGAGAAACATTCTGGTTGAAACACCTCTCATGATGGATTGAAAGGCACCAGTTACAGAAATTCTGTCCCTGCTTCTAGCACCACTTGCTTTATCTGCTAAGTATCCACTATATCATCTAAGTATCACACTGAAGGCAGGCCTCATCTGAGGCTGTGTGGGAGTGTTGTGGGATGAATGTTTGCTTGAAGCCTCACTGCCTTCCTTATGCTCTGTGGCCAGTGTCATTTTTTTAACATCTAGGATTTTTAAAAAGAGAAATGTATATAATCATTTTAGAAATAATCTGTATTTGACAACAGAAATTAACATGTGTAATGATTTAAAGTTTTAAGTGTGTGTTTCTTTAAATGTTTGGTAAGTTGCAAAAGAACAAGTGGGGTGAAAGAGGGAGATGTGTGAGTGAGGTGATTGATGACTGAGAATGTATGGACAGAGCTAAGAAGTGTGTGTGGAGAAAGTCAGTCAGTGTGTTCAGTCAGCAGTTAATAGTCAGTGGTGGTCAGTCAACAGTCTAAAGAGTCTGAGAAGCAGTCTTCTGATGAGAATCCCACATTAGTGCTGTGAAAGGTATTTAAGAGTCTAAAAAAGAATCTTAGAGGACATATTAGCAACTGGAGAGAGTCAGTTTGGTGTAGTGGTTAAGTGCACAGACTCTAATCTGGGAGAACCGGGTTTGATTCCCCACTCCTCCACTTGCATCTGCTGGATGACCTTGGGCAAACTGTAGTTTTGGCACAGCTGTTCTTGAAAAAGAGCATTTTCTGTCAGAGCTCTCTCAGCCCTACCTACCTCACAGGGTGTCTGTTGTGGGGAGGGAAAGGGAAGGGAGTTTGTAAGCCACTCTGAGACTCCAAGTGAGGGGCAGAGTATAAATCCAATCTCCTCCTCCTCCTCCTCTTTTTCTCGAAGTATTATAAGGGTGTGAGAGATAGAAGCTGACAAAAACCTGAGTTAAAAAGATAAAGATTAAACTGAGCTAAATAAAATAAAGACTGGACAAAGTACATTCTGAAGAGAAAGGAGGATTTAAAAGTGAGGAGTGTTTGTGAAGTGAAAGTGTCTGATGCCTCAGTCAGGAGTTATTAACATATACTATTTTATTCACTGAATAGACAACTTACAAAACATCTTGAAACCAATACCCTTCTTGCACAAATAAAGTTTTATTTTGTTTTTTGTTAACCCGGAGTCCCATGCTATTTAAATACTAGAGTCTCATCCTCAGGACCATGTTGTCCAGCGAAGGAGCCTTAGAGCTTGGGCACAATACCTTGGGAAAGTTTAATTAATAGGACTGGGATTAAATTCCTGGTGGCAGCATTACATACCAAGAGAGAGAGAGAAATAGCAAGAAAGAAGAGAAGAGATTGGATTTATACCCCACCCTTCACTACCCAAAGGAGTCTCAGAGCAGCTTACAGTCCCTTTCCCTTCCCCTCCCAACAGACACCCTGTGAGGCAGGTGGGGCTGAGAAAGTTCTCTCAAGAACTGCCCTTGAGAGAACAGCTCTGAAAGAACTTATGACTGACCTGAGGTCACACCAGCAGCTGCATGTGGAGGAGTGGGGAATCAAACCTGGTTCTCCCAGATTAGAGTCCATCGCTCTTAACCACAAACACCATATCTAACCACACAAATTAAAAGAGAAGTTGTGACATGTTAGCATGCTAACATTTTGCATTCTCAAAAAACCAGACAGTTTAAAAAAATGACTTGCAAAGTACAAAGCTTCCTTCTGCAAATGGGACACTTACATGGTTTGACAGCTTTTGAACCTCATTAAGGGGATTTTGGGGGGAAAGTAGCAAAATAGTGCCCCTCAGGAACTAGAGCTGAGCCACTAAATGTTTCTCTTTGCTGCTGGTTATGATGATAACTCCTTCACCCCATCCTTCAGCCAGGCTAGTAGCCCTGCTATTGGTGCATGCTTGAGGCTATGGGGGAACAGAAAGATTTTAATGGGCTGTATGTTGCCCAGATTTATAGGTCAAACAGGACAACAAAAACAGATTCCTCTGCTAACAGAAGTGACTGAGTAAATGGAGCACAGGGCAACCTTAAAGCATAGAAATTATTCCTGGTACAAAAATTGTATTTTGAATGACCAACATTACTGGTTTGGAAAGAAAACGATGTAACTGGTTCAGAGATGGAAACATGCTGTTTGTCAATGCCGAGGTGACCCTCTCCATATAGGAGGGTCCAGACAATTCTTCCTCTTCCCCTCGACTACACATGTACCCCTTGTATGCAGAAGGTTGCCATCCTCTGGCCTCACTCTTTTTCTTGCCCTTTCCATTCCTTCTTAGTGGTTAAAGTGTCAGACTAGGATCTGGGAAACCCAGGTTCAAATCCCCTATCTGCCAAGGGAGCTTGCTGGGCAACCTTGGGCCAGTCATACACTCCCAGCCTAACCTGTCTCCCTGGGTTGTTGTGAAGATAACACGGGGGAGAGAAGAATGATGTACACTGGTTTGGGTCCCCTTGGGAAACAAATAAATAAATCCTCTTTCTTTTGTTGAATGCAGTGAACCCTCACTAGATAGTATCCCGCATGCTAGCAGCTGTCATTTTATTCAACACTGTGATGAACTGCAATAGATGTTCACTGAGCTCAAGAATCCTTGAATCGTTTGTCGTCCCCAGGGCCAGTTGTGGCAGGTGTGGTAGGGACAAAAATGCCACGGTACTGCTTATTTGGGGATACAGTCAACACTGCCTCTAGGATGGAGTCTACCAGTGAAGGTAACAGCATCGCTGAACAGATCATCATGTTTTAGATATTCAGTATAATGTCGGGACATCACTGCCAGCTCTTATTCAATTACAGGAAAGATCGTATTTTAGGAATGTTGTAGAAATATTTCCAGACTAGGAATAAGGCCCATTGTGGAAATAAATACAACGGGCTCTAGAAAGAGGCTCTGGGAGAGTGCCAAGGCCTTGGGCACTCAGTGTCAATTTGCTGTGGCAAGTTCAGCAGGGTATAATGACACAGGATCCACCATTTTCTCCAGAGGAACTGAACTCTGCTATCTGAAGAGCAGTTGTAATTCTGAGTGATCTCCAGCCTCCACCTGGAGATTGGCAACAATAGTTCCCCAAGAGCAAATGGCTGGTTTGGAGGGTGAAGTCTATGGCATTGTACCTGTCTGAGATCCCATCCCTCCTCAAACCTCACCCTCTCCAGGCTCCATCCCTCAAATCTCCAGGAATTTCCCAGCTGGAACTGGCAACCCTATCTCCTTCCCAGCCAAGCATCAACCTACCTTTATTTCCCCCTCAGTGTTCAGCTTTTTACCTCCCCCCACAGTCTCTACCGTGCTCTGAAGCCCTGACTGCCACATCACATTGGCTGTCATGGGAGGGGCATCTCAGCAGAGTATAAGGACATAGAGTCCAGCATTTTCTCCATGGGAACTGATCAATGCCATCTGGAGAGCAGTTGTAATTCTGAGTGATCTTCCCATCTGGAGATTGGCAACAGTAGTTCCGCAGGAGGTAATGGCTGGTTTGGAGGGTGAAGTCTATGGCATTGTACCTGTCTGAGGCCCCACCCCTCACCCTCTCCAGGCTCCATCCCTCAAATCTCCAGGAATTTCCCTCCTAGAGCTGGCAACCCTATCTCCTTCCCAGCCAAGCATCAACCTACCTTTATTTCCCCCTCACTGTTCAGCTTTCCATCTTCCCCCACCCCACCTGCAGCCTCTACCATGCTCTGAAGGGCTGGTTGGCCCCAGTGATTCTAAAGTATAACTCCGATCCCTACAGGTACTGCTTTTCACTTGATTGCATGATGCTCATCCCAATGGGAAATGGGAGACCCAGAAACCTCTTCAATGATTCAGGGGTCTTTAGGGCAATCTCCCATTTCCTGATGTAGGGCTGCCTACCACCAAGGGTAACACAGCATAACTCTCTCTTGCTCCTTTTGATTCAGCCAGTGCTGCTTCCTAAATGAATACCAGTCAGAGAACAGTTCTGGCAGGTCGAAAGCAAGGTGCCACTTCTCACATGGTGAGGTCTACTTCAAGTATAAGACAGAAATCACCTCTCATTTTTCTGCTCATAGGGACTGATGTCAGGTGAGAAGTGGAATCTTGCACATCACAGGTAGCTCAGGGATGGAGGCCGGAATGGGCCTGAGGGAAGGCAGTTGGCCATCCTTACCATATCCAAACCAATATCTATTCCCACAGAAGCAAAAAGGAATTCAGAGGAGAATGTACAGGTATTGGGCTCCGTCTACTCCTGCTCAAGTCCAATTAGAGGCACCACCTGTGCACAGCTGCCATTAATTTCAGTGGGATACATAGGAGAACTTCTTGGTGGGTTGTAGCCATTGAAACTAGGGTTGCCCCCCTTTCTTGGTTGTCCTCCTCTTGTGCTTAGACAGCAGCTTGAAACCCAGAAATGATGTATGTGGTCCATTCTCCACCATTTTCTCCATGCAGAGGAGGAGGGCAGGTAGAAAAGTTGGCAGCTTCAAGTGGAACTGTATGGAAGAGTCTTCACTGGTAGATGGAAGGGTTAACGTCATCAGCTATAAGGAGCTGGGACATAGCTGGAAGGATATGGTATGAACCCTTTGTTGATAGATGCGTATGCGTGTCCTGAGGTGCCTCAAGGAGACATGAAAGAAATCTTAGGGCTCCTCTGTAAAAACATCAATGGGCAGGGCTGTAGCAACAAACACACGATGGGGTACTCTGTACTGTAACACTGTTTGTGAGGCAAGTGGTCACTATCTGTGATTAGTTTTTTTAAATGGATACAGACTTGTGAGGTGAGACGTACAGCATCTCTCAATTTTTGTCTCTTTTCCCCTTCAGCTCTCAAAATACAGTGCAGTTCAACTACATACCAGCTGCTGGAACAGATTGGACAGTATATACTGGTGTGCCGAGGGAATTTGCAAGTCAAGGTAAATACAGGAGTGTTTCTGTTCAGGCTTTCCTGAAGGGGGGAGATGAGCTTCAGTCCTCTGGAAGGCATCCATTTTAACCCCTGAAATGCCAACATTTATCTGAGACATAAATAGTGCTTGGTTTGTGATTCCTCCTTAAGCAGCATTTCTACTACAACTAGAACTTGATTAATGACTTCACTGAAAACAAATCCGTGTAATACCCATTATTAAGACCAATGGAAATTGCACAACACACTATGAAAGCTTTGAGTTCTCTATAATTTTTCATCAGGCTGGATGGTTTAAAAAAAAGTGTGTGGGGAAGAAATGTTTAATACTAAGCTCTTTAAGCCCCTCATTTAGACCCTATGTAGGATGGCAGGCAGAAGTAAATGGATACAAGTTCCACCCAGCACTACTGTATCCATTCAAACCCCAACATCTCCAGTTAAAGGGATCGTGTAGTAAATCATGTGAAAGACCTTTGCCCGAGGCCCTGGAAAGCTGCTGCTAGCCAGAGTAGACAGTACTGACCTTAAGAATATAAAAGAAGCCATGTTGAATCAGGCCAATGGCCCATCCAGACCAGCACTCTGTGTCACAAGTGGCCCAAACCCAGGTGCCATGAGGAGGTCCACCAGTGGTGCCAGAACTCCAGAAGCCCTCTCATTGTTGCCCCCCCCCAAGCACCAAGAATACAGAGCATCACTGCCCCAGAGTGTTCCATCTATACCTTGTGGCTAATATGGACCTCTGCTCCATATGTTTATCCAGTCCCCCCTAAGTGGTCTGTGCCTGTAACCACCACCACTTCTTATGGGAGTGAATTCCACATGCTAATTACTTTTTGGGTGAAGACGTCAACATTTTCGGGGAGTTATCTACCATGACTCCAAGATCTCTCTCCTGGTCAGCTACCGCCAGTTCAGACATCATCAGTGTATATTTATGGTTAGGATTTTGGGCTCCAATGTGCATTACTTTGCACTTGCCCATGTTGAACCTCATTTGCCACGTTGACACTCACTTGCCCAGCCTCACAGTTCTCCCTGGTTCTCACCCTCCTGAACAACTTGGTGTCATCCGCAAACTTAGCCACTTCATTGCTTACTCCCAACTCCAAATCATTAATGAATAAGCTAAGAGGCACCAGACCTAGAACCTAGCCCTGCAGTATCCCACTGCTAACCACCATCCACTGTGAAAACTGGTCCATTTAGACTCACTCTCAGTTTCCTGTTAATTAACCAAGGGATAGGCCAAGGGTTTAACTGAGTGTGTGGCAGCTTTATGTGTTGAACTTGTGAACTCAGTCCAATCAGCCACTTGCAGATCTGCCTAGCATGAAGTAACAGGCTTCCATGGCAGATGTGTGTATATGTTAGGAACATCCTTAAGTACTGAGGGGCCTGAGTGACTGGTTTTATGAGGGATTGTGATAGGAATCCAACAAAATATGCCTCTCTCAAAGCTAAAATATTCTAAAGACAATTCTACCGAAAGAGCAGACAGACAGACTAAAGCCCCCTACAATTTACTGTAAGAAGAATGGTCTTAGCAATGTCTGGAAGTCAAGGATAAGGCCTTTTGTACAGTTTTGATTCCATGCATTTGTTCCATTAAAAAATGGTAAATTTATGAAAATAAAATTTAGGTATTTTTCCCCGCCCTTCTTTCCTTGAAGAAAGACCAAAAACAACGAACAAGAAATAATATAAAAGCTGACTGTTTCATTCCTATTTTGTGGTTCAATTAGCTAACTGTTATGGAAGGGAAAAGTAACATTTGGACCAAATGGACCGATGGAAAGAGACTCCATCTCTCTCTAAGTCTCATCTTGTTTTGTTGTGGGTCATTCTTATGTTTTTATGGTTTGATTATATTGTTGATACTTTGTGAGCTGCCTTAAGTAGGTTTTTGGGGTGGCAGAATATAACTCCTCTAAATAAATAAGTAATCCCTACTTGCCATTAAATTTACTGGGTAACCTTTGCCAATCATTCTCTCTGATTGCAGCCTAACTTACATGGATAACATGGAACCATGAAGAACCATGTGCACCACTGTGAGCTTCTTGGAGGAAGGGAGGGATAAAAATTGCACCAAATAATTTCTTCCCCAGCCAGAGCTGTTAACAGATTAAGGAAGCTTTAGTTGATTATCCGCTTGCCTTTTAGTGATCAGTCTTCACCATAATTTCATTTGTTATTCAGAGTTCTTATTTTGAAACAAAGGAAGCACAAGGAACAAATTACAGCTTCCATTCCTTTTGAAGTTTCTTTTTTACATTCTCTGCCACGGCCACACATAAGAACTCAAGTACCATTGGGATATCCTTTTTCTCCTTAACTTGCAGTCCCTACGGGTTAAACTGGCATTTTTGTTGATTAATGTGCCAAATCAAGCTTGCAGACCTAATTCCAGTGACATTAAAACAGTGACACTGAACTAGCCATTACTTTGTAGAGCTTTGTGGTCTCTATTGATATGCATTCTGTTTCTCTTTCTAGGGGAAAGGTGACATGATCACATATTGGCTGGAAGGGAAGAAGGCTGCTGCCATTCAACCGAAAGCTCTAAGTCCTTCCACAGCTTCTCGATCTTCTAACCAAAATGGTTTACATCTGATCCCTGGAGCTGTGTAGAACAAACCCACCAAAGAGGATCTGGTGGTTGTGGTTGCTGCTGGGCGTGGCCCTGATGAATCTTCTCTCAAAGGTCAAAAGTGGACTAGAAATAGTCCTGCCCTTTTCCCCTACCTTTTATTAACAGAAGCTGAGGCTTGAGGGCCAATGCCAAGTCCCCCTGGGGGGGGGGGCGGGGATTCTCCCGCTAAAAGGCCCCCCCCCAATCTGCTGGTCTGGATGCAGCTGGCAGGGGGAACCGCAGCCCCAAAGTGGCCAGATCAGGCCAACGTGCCTGGCGTGATGACGTCGCCCAGAAGTGACATCATCACACTGGCCATGTCGCCGAGCGACACTCTAGCAATCGCCCTGAAAACTCTGTGGTACCATAGAGTCTTAGGGCGATTACCAGAGTGTCACCTGGTGATGTGCCCAGCGTGATAACATCACTTTTGGGTGGTGGCAGCGCAGTGCATGCTTGAGGACACCAGGAGAGGGCCCAGGACTCCCCCGCTATTACCACAGTAATACTTGGCAACCCTAGCCACTGAAGAGGGCATTTGTTTCTACAATGTACAGGCCCTGATTCTATTGGGGGGGGGGGGTTAACCCTCCATTGTATTTTTTTTTAAGATTTCAGATTTTTCTGCAAACCTAGTACTTTTCTCAGGTTTGTAAAAAGATCAGCCTTGTCTTTTTACAGCTCCAGTCTCCTGATTTAAGTAACCACAGATGGGGCCGTGTTGAGAATTAGATATATAGATATCACGCTACTGAATGAAATTATTAGGAAATCTGAGGGTGGGTGTTATCAATATGCTGATGACATCCAGGTCTGTATGTCTGAGCACCCAGATGCTGCTGTCCTGAGACAGTGTCTTGACATTACGCTTCAAGTGGCTAAGACAAAACAAGCTGAAACTCCATTCAGATAAGATGGTGGCGAGGGTGACTGGTAAGGCTGACTTTCTTCAGGTGAGCAATTTGTTAACCCTGGATGGAGGAGAACTGTCATTTGCAGAAAAAGCAGAGAGTTGGGAGTGCTTTTGAACATTTGTTATCTGAAAGACTCTCTGGCAGTGTTACTCAAAGCACCTTTTAACAATTATATTTGAGGCACCCACTTTCTTCCCCTTCACCCAGCCTGGCTACACAAATCCATGCTTTTCTAACCTTACAGTTGGGTTACTGTAATGCCTTTAAAGTCCACTTGGATGATGAAAAAACAAGGGAGACAGCTAGAATGATAGTGGAGAAAGACTTGTGATGAATCTAACGAGTTACAGTGTAGAGCTCCATGGCACTGAAGAAACACTATTTTCCCAACACCGTTGCATCCACACAGTATAGACCTGTGGAATTCTTCTGGTTGATTGGGGCCCATGGGAGAAGGTAGACTGCTCTGCAGCTCACAATGACTATTTTGCTTAACAGTTGGTGGATAAAATCTCTTGCAGTTGCATCCATTCTGATTTGGACTTTACGATAGCAGTGATAGGATCAAGTGGTCTCAGAGTGTCGACTTGCCCAGCTGTGTAGGATATCTTTTAGATTATTCAGTCTGAAGATGTGAACAGGATTCTTGGAAGCTTGAGGCCTACCGCATGCTTGTATGGCCTAGGCACCTCCTGGCTGCTTAAGTGTGCTGGGAGTGAGGGCTGGTGGGCTGGGAAGACAGTAAATGCATCTTTGAGAGAGGGGGGTGTTCACTCTGCCTTTAAGCAGGCAGCATTGTGTGCACTCCTAAAGAAGCCTACACTAGACCAAGGAGAGTTGAATAACTATTGCCTAATCTCAAACATACCATTCTTGAACAAGGTGATTAAACAAACAGTGTCTGGCCAGCTTCAAAGACTCCTGAATTAAGCGGATTCTTGATCCATTCCAGTCTGGCTTCAGGCATAGTTATGGGACTGAAATGGCCTTGCTTGCCTGCCCTGGTGGATGACCCATGCCAGGAAATGGGCAGGCTGTGTGTGACCCTGTTGAGTCTCCTGGACTTCTTCGTGGCTTTTGATGCTGTTAATCATGGTATGCTTCTGGACTGCCATTCAGGGTTGGGACTGGGAGGGACCATTTTGCAGTGATTTTGGTCTTACCTTGAAGCTAGGTTTCAGAGTGTGGTACTGGCTGCTCCTGCTTAGCCCCTTGGCCTCTGGCCTAAGGGGTCCAGCCAAGGTCCCATCTTGTCCCACATGCATTTAAACATCTATATGAAGCCACTGGGTAAGGTTATATCCGGAGATTTAAGCTGAGTTGCCATCAAAATGAAGAGGACATTCAGCTCTATCTCACACTTCTGGCAGATCTCAGAAAGACTGTGGAAACCATGAACTGGTGCCTAGAGTCAATTCGGGATGGATGAGGGCTAACAAGCTAAAACTTAATTCTGACAAAATGCAGGTGCTACTAGTGGGGGAAGGTTTGACCTAGTTGGATAAACAGGTGGCAGTAGTGGCATTGCCACTATGCTGCATGTCCGGATAACATCTAGATTAGACTACTGCCATGCACTCCTCATGGGCCTGCCCTTGAAGACTGTGTGGAAATTACAGTTGGTACAGAATGCCACAGCCAGAATATTGACCAGAGTGATCATAGAGACCATATCAGTCCAGTCTTGTTCCAGCTATACTGGCTCCCAATTTGATTCTGGGGTCAGTTCAAGGTGCTGGTATTGACCTTTAAAGCCCTATATATGGCTTGGGGCAGGCATACATAAAGGACTACCTGCTCCCATATGAACCTATCAGACTACTGTGGTCATCTCCAGAGGCTCTGCTTTGGGTGCTCCCACAAACTGACAGTAGCAACCTGAGAAAGGGCCTGAGTTGTGGCATAAAAACTCTGGAACTGCCTCCCCAGGAAGATTCATCTGTCTCCCTCTATTGTCTTCCACCAGCAGGTGAAGGCTTTTTGTTGTTGTTACGTTTGGCATTCCTCATTAACTCTTTGTCCCTCCTCCCCATTTGAGAGTCTGTGTGTTTATGGGTTAAGATGTTTTATTTAACTGTTTAAATATTTTATCTACGTTTATTTTAAATGCTGTTTAATTAAGTTTTGATAGTTCGCTGCCTTGGAGACCCTAAGTCAAGTAGAAAAGTAGCATTTACAAAATAAATAAAACTTGGAAACTGCAATTAGCGCAAAATGTGGCAGCCTATTTGTTGCTGGGAATTCACTGATAATTACACCAAATGTTTACATTACGTCTTAATTAACCAGCGAAGTGGGGCTCTGTCTGGAATCTATTGCCAAAACTTGAGAGGACTTCCTATTGAGGAACTGGCTCATAGTGGAATCAAATTCTTTAGCTCGGCTGTGTTGACCATATTGAAAGTGCTGAAAGATCTCCCAGTTTGAAACCAACATCCAAAATACCAGCTCTGGCAGAACTATGTAACATATGAAGGAACTATGTAGCCACTGTGTAAAGTATGGTGATACCAGAAAAGAAATAGAAGATTTTTTTTTTTAAGTTCATGTGTTTGCATGCCCATAAACGTTCCTTGCACTGCCTCCTAGATGCACCTCAGTGATACATCCCTTTAGCTACATTAATTCTCCTTTCACAGAGAAACTCAAAAGCATTCTGAGTCATCCCGGAATTTAGAACAATAGCTGTGTGCTTACGAGCTCTCTTTCATTCATAGATGGTAGCTGGTCTTCACTTTCATTCATAAGCACTTGTGATGATAGATAATTTCTTATGTTACAGAACTGTATGTCAGCCAAAAAGCCCATGGATTCACCACTGGTGGATCTTATTCAAGCTCCATCAATGGCAGCTTGCTGTCTAACCAATAAAAAGAATCCTGCAGGATTAGATGGAAGACCATCTAGTCCAGCATTCTGATCCCCACTGTGCCCAGCCAGATGCTCCAGGGAAGAGCAAGAAGGGGGATGTGTTATTCAGAGGACACTTTTCTCTGTCTGTAGATAAAATGACTAATGGATCTGCTTACCTGATAGAGCACACATGACATACAAAACTGTCTGTATCCCTTAAGCTTCATTTCACTATAGCCTTCTTTCAACTTTCTACAATCAGGGATTGTAAATACCCCCCATCAACACACCACTAGACTCACAAGAGATATGGCATGCTCTTTTGGAGGACAAGGAGAGAGCTTCCATGCTGTTGGCTTCCTACAATGATAGGAACCTACTTATGTCAACATGGCATGAAGCAAGAGATTATCCATGCTGGGTTTATCACTGAGGAATGTGATTTTTATCCTGCCTGTTTATTTATTTACTCCAGAGAGCTGATCAAGGCAGATCACAAAATAAAACAAGGTAACATAATTGAAACATAATCATTTAAATTCACAACTGTTGAAATCCCACCCAGTAAACCCCTAAGAGGATGAAAATAGCCTGCAAATCCAGAAACATAAAACATTTGGCAACATGAATGATCTTTGTAACAGTCATCAGGCTAGAAGCAAATGGTAAGAACAATTAGAAATGGTCAGGCCCCTGATGAAAAGCCTGGGTGAAAAGAAATAGTTTGCCTGGTGCCTGAAGCAGAGTAGGGCGGGTACCAGGCAAGTTTCAACCCTTCCTCCACAGAGCTTTGGGCAGGATATCCATTCTCTTCTCATCCCCATTTGGTTCTCCAAACAACTCTGAAAGAGAGTGAGTGACAAACCCCAGATCACCCAGTAAGCTTCATGGCAGAGTAGGGTTGGTACTCCCTCGTCACCCCCTATTCCTTCGTCTTTAGCATTTCCCACACGGAGAGCAGGAGTTCCTGCATTATGTCCACATGTTGTGCTAATTTTGAGCATATGTCATGGTATTCCTGGGGCTTTCCCTTTTAACCAGATCAAAAACTGTGGGGTGTCTATGTGGACATTCCACCCGCATTCACTATGGGGAGGGGGTGGAGCTAAGTTCTGTTTTCAAAATGGGGCAGGGCAGCTTACTGCTGGATGCCTTTCTTCCCCTTTAAGCTCTTTAAAGGGGGTTCTCTCATTTCCCTTCTGGGCTGCCCAGTAGCAGTACATCATGGCTCCCTGGGGAAAGTAAGGGGAAAGGGGGTGGGGCGGGTGGGCTGCATGATGGGAAAGGGAGGAACAGGGATGGAGCATGTGGCTGCTGCTCCTGCTTGCCCCCATGCTGCCTGCTGCTGTGGCAGAGACATGTCTTCATGCCTCCATCCAGATGCACCCTTAGTTTGACAATTTCTGGTGGTTCTGACGTACTAACATCTGGGTGTTTTCTGCATTGAGAGATTAGGCTGCTTAGTGGCATCCAATAAAGGCAGCTTTGACTTTCAAATATGTATACTCTGGAAAATCTTTTTGGTTTTTAAGGTGCTGCTGGATTCAAATCTTGCTATGCTTCTCCTTGTTTCTTCTGGACAGAGGGGTCTTGTGCTCTGTCTACAAAATCTGTAACAGAACAAAGTTTGAGTCCAGGGGCACCTTTAAGACCAACAAAGTTTTATAAGCTTTCGAGTGCAAGCAAACTTCTTCAGATACAGTGAACACAGCTTGCACACAAAAGTTTATACCTTGAATAAAACTTTGCTGGTCTTAAAGGTGCCACTGGACTCAAATTTTGTTCTGCTACTTCAGACCAGCACAGCTACCCCATCTAAAAATCTATAAGTCACCTTTGTAAGGAATTGCCTTGTTTATATGAAGTCAGAGCATTGGCCCATTTAGTTCAGTAGTCTCTTGTGAGTTGTTTTCATTTCACCCATTTCTTGTCGCTGGTGTTCCTTATCTGTTTGTTGCTTTCATGCCATTTTTATGTTAAACCCACCCCTAGGCCATTAATACAAACAGGACATGAAAAATGTGTACATTTAATGGGAAGAAATTCAACTCAAGAAACATAAAAGGGTTCCACTGTCAGCTGTTCCACTGGCGAAAGCTGGCGGGATACAATCCACGGACTCCTGGGTTCAATATGAACATGGAAGAAGCAAAATATTTCCCCCCTAATTTAAATAGCAGAAGGGGTGAAATGTGGGAGCACCTGCGTTCTTAGACAGAAATGACAAGCAGTAACGAACCCTGCACCCACATAGCCCTGTGCTAAGTTTATTCATTTCTGCATTTTCCCCAAGCTCTTGCCTAACTTAACTTCCCAATATCTATTAAGTAGCTGGTAAGCTTCCGTGCAGAAAATTAAATGCGTCAAAGAATGGAGCACAGTGAAATAAGTGGTGCAGGCATTCCTTCCCTTCACCCGCATGCTTTGTTTTTTTAATTAAAAAAAACACCCATGCATCCAACCCCCCTTTACAAGTGAATGAGCAGCACTCATGCACAATCAGGATTCCCAGGGATGCTGTGGGAACACCACTTAGGGACTTTTCTTGTTGAAGGCATGGCATGCCTGCCATATATGTATCTGCTTACCTATTATCTCCCTCTGTGGCTTGGTGCTCTCCAATGTGGTTAAACAGAAACAGCATCAGCAAGCTAGTCCTGTGAAAACTGAACATCTCAGATCTTTTCTGATTGCTTCTGAATGTAGCAGGTAATTTAATTTGGATTTGTTACCCCTTCAGGTTTAATGTACTTGGTACACTTGAGTCAGATTTTGATAAGATTCTGAATTTACGTTCCTAGCTGGCATGCAAATGCACACATGAACACCTTTGAAACTTCTGAATGGTACATGACAGTCACAAGAACACCAGGTCTTTCCTGGCACATCAAAAACATAATGTTGGTGTTTGCTTTCCCCCTGCCTCATGTCTTTTTTGCTGCCCAAGAGATTTCTTCAGAATGATACAAAACCACTGAACGGAACAAGGAAGAACTCTAGCAGCTAAACGGCAAAGCATGTTTAAGATTTCAAAAGACAATAATTTATTCTGTTTCCTAGATACCACTTTGCTAACTGAAATGCTTCCAGTATATCGAGTCATTCTTCTAATAGGAGGTTCTAATGTTTCCACTGACATACTATTTTGACTTTTCTCTAAACCAGAGCTAAAAAGACAGTTGGACTTACAGGTGTTCCTCTTTGCTAGGTGTATCAGTCAGAATGATTCTTTTTCTCATGGTATATGTTGATCTGATGGGGAGCTGAGCCTGCAATGGGCCCATGTTTTAATACAGTGCCAAAAAGATGGGAGGCATGCATGATGCCCATAATAGCCCTTGACCTACACAAAGTAAAAAACAAAAACAAAAATGCATGAGCACCTTGTTTGCACTCTGGCTTGTACTAGTGAGAACAAAGTCTGCATGGAATATGTGACCACCTCTCTTTGTCATATATTCCCAGAATCAAAGCAGTCTTCACTCAGCATATGTTCCTGGGGAGGGGTCAGTTTAGACAAGGGCTCTTTCTACTACGAGGTACCATGGCTCAATGAAGAAGCAGGTGCCTTGGATGCAGAAGGTCCCAGGTTCAATCCCCAACACCTCCAACCAATGAACCTTAGGTAGAAAGCACTTAGAAAGACCTGGAAACCCATCACCAGCCCATGTGGACAATACTAAGCTACATGGACCAATGGTTACAAGGAAGCTTCATACGAGCTCTGTCATGATGGGACAAGGTCCATCTTGTCTGTTCCCATTTTTTCTTTGTGGCACACTATAATCTGGTATATGTTAGGGGGTGCTGACATATGGAAGATCCACCCACTGTAGAGCATGGTTTTGCTCCAATGATTTTAACAGTTCTCCCAGCCCCAGTATTTTGATGATTATATGAGAGCTGGCTTATTTTTTTTCTGGAATATCCCCTGTAAGCATGCAAGTTACATGTTCCCCTCCCCCCCCCCAAATGGCAAGACTTATTTTATGGTTAGCATGATAATACCATCATCTCTCCCTTTGATAATCTCCTTTGAAGGAACTGTCTCTAACAATGTTCCCAAAAACGCGACAACTCCAAAAGAGCCTGAGATCTCGTATATATTGGCATAAGGCTGCGTGGCCAAATAAACTCTCTCACAGAAAAAAAAATCTGAAGTCTTCTCTTCAGTAAAGATGAATGAGGAGCAGGTTAACTAACCTATCTAGGACAAATGATATTTGAGGATGCTGTGAGCCAATATTAACATTTCTAAAATTAAGCAGCTTTTCAGAGTTTTGTAGTCATTTACAGAATCCCAAGGTGGGACAGATTTCACAGACACTGATAAAATACAAATTACTCTAAATTTATTGAATATATTGTTCTTTGCTTTTAACCCTTGGCTTCCTGCATAGATTAAATATGTAACATATATAAAATCTCAAATAGGATATTACAGGTATATTGCACGTATTATATAGAAACATAAAGTACATATGGAATTTGCAGGTTCATTCCCTGCAGCCTCTGTGAGGCTTGCTGAAGCAATCTGTTTTTCTGCCGAGTCATCACAAAATTGTTCTTTCCATTATGGTGACTGTGAGTGGCAAACAATTATGCATCACATATATTATGCCAAAATGCCAGCCTCCATGCTCTTTATATTTTACTTGAAAAATATATCTGGTGTATGGCCCAGCAACAATTTAAACATTTTGAAATTCCATGGCTTTCAGCTGGAAATATTTCAGCATGTCCTCCACAGAGGAACCAAAATCCGTGGAATTCCAAAAAATGTTTCACTTCGGCTGGATTACACCAATGGTTTTATTACATCACATATGATCATAATTTCAGATCCAAATCATCTCCATTTAGTGTCCCCACATTTCTTTGATGATAGTTATGTAAGACATGAAGATTTCCTACAAAGACCCCTCAACACAATTTCAATGGAAAACAATAGTGAAACTTGGCTTTAGCCATTGTATTGGTGCAGCAAACTTTTCTTTAAAAGAACACATCTACCTTGCAAGATTGACTAAAGTCCACCTAGTCCAGCACTAGGGTTGCCAGGTCCATCCTAGCAACTGGAATAGGATGGGGGGATATTTGTAAAGAGAAAGACCCAGGCCTTGTCACTGGCATTGCACAGGAAGTGTCATCATGCCAGCAACTTCTCATGTCACTCTGGTATGTGGGCAAAAGCTCTCTGGTAAAAAATCAGCTTCTGCCATAGAGTTTTTGCCGAAATACTTCACCCAGAAGTTGCTGGCCTGATGACATCACTTCCAGTGCAATGCAGGTGACACGGCCTAGGCCTTCCTCTTTCTACTGGTAAGTCCCCTCGCTGGCCAGCTGATCAGTGGCTGGGGGGGCTGGTGATGGGGGACCTCTGCCTCCACTGGGGGTCTGACAACCATATCCAGCACTTTGTTTCCACCCAATTGTCTTGGAAAGTTAGAAGCAGGACATGATAGCTTTTCTCCCAGCTGATGCTCGTCACTATCATCTATGGAAGGTCCCACAATAGCCAGCTTATAGGTACTGCTCCTTCACAGTTTCTCTAATAGTTTCAAAAAATGCTACCAGCCACCACATCCTGTGGCAGTAAATTCCACACACTGTGGAGATACACACACAGTTTGAGCAATACTGTGAAAGCACATGCTCTACAAATTTCTCTCCCGGACTGAGTTCTGGTTCTGTGAGTTTATAGTAAAAGCAAACTGTGCCTAGCTCTGATGGGCCAGAAACCAGTCATATTACCAACCCATGCCCCAGACTTCCCTGAACCAGCATTTCAATGTTTTAAGAATTCTGCTTTTTTTTTTTTAAGGGGGAGGAGACAAATGTACTTTCACTGAATAACTATACATGTGGTGCTTTAAAAATAACAAAGGCAAAGAGAACGACCAGGAAGGAGAAAGAATGCCAAATCAGTATTTCATTCACTGCCCAGTATGTCGGTTATGTCTCTCGTGGGAGGGTGCCAGAACTGAATCGCAAGGGGAAAAAATTCACTGTGTCCTGATAGTCATGTAAGTCTATAGGCATGGGTAACATTACATTTTCTATTCAGTGGGTGTTTAGAAGAACAGGGGGAATATAAGGCATGCAAGATCAGTTAAGGGGCAAGTATGGGGTATTCCACCCTGACTTGAATAGTCAAGGCTAGCCTGATCTCATCAGATCTCAGAAGCTAAACAAGGTCAGCCCTGGCTAGCATTTGGATGGGAGACCTCCAAGGAACACCAAGGCCAGGCAATGGCAAACCACCTCTGAATGCAGTCCTAGGTAGCCTGCGTTTGAAGACTGGGGAAAAGTGGATGGTAGGGATGCCCAATGCCTGGAGGGAAAAAGCCCTCCTGTCCCTTGAATAGAGGCTTAATGGGACATTATTTCCCTCCAAGCCATGAAAAGCATCAGTGGCCCATTTCTGCATATTAAGCCTCTAGGAAAGGGACAGAACATTTTTCTCCTTAGTTGCTGGTGCAGCAGGAAAGAGAATATTCACCTATCTGCCCCTATGTCTCTTCCATGATTTAAAAAACTCTCTCCAAAGCTACAATTGGCTGTTGCAGGAAAATGCAGACTCTGGCACGTGAACTCATGTATTTCCCCACAATAGTCAATTACCTCTTTAGAGAGGCGTTGAAATCATGGAAGACAGAAGGGAGCAAAGGGTTAAATAAACACCCTCTCCTCTTTCTCCCCAGTCCTTAAAGCAGCTGCCCAGGACAGCAAATTAGCACTTAATATTTAAAAACCATAGAAGATCCCATAGCAGGATCTTTCACATCTGGTTCAGCCCTAAGTGATACTTTATTATTGTATGTGCAATTTTTAACAATCAATCCATGCCATACTTTCAAAGTAGTCATAGTGAATGCTGAGACAGGGTTCTCATAATAAAAATACCATAAATGGATTTATGTTACTCTGAAGCAGCCAAATAGTTTTTTGCCTCTAAATAATCACGAAAAAGAAGAAGGAGAAGGAGAAGCAGGAGAAGAAGTAGGAGGAGGAGAAGGAGGAGGTGGTTGTATTTGTACCCCGCCCTTCGCTCGGAATCTTTGTGGCATATGTTTTCAGAGACAAACATTACCTACTCTGTGGGTCTCACACTTCATGCATTCGGTGAAGTGGGTTCACAAAACCTTATGCCATGCAATAAATGTGCCACTGGACTCCTGTTTTGTTTTAATGCCAGAAGACTCTGTTGTTTTAAATGGATTCAGTTTTCTCAATTCAAATACCAAAACGGAGAAGGAGGGCTTCTGAAATATCCTCATGAACGCTCTCCTCCATGGAGCATATCTGTCCAAAGAAGAGACAATTTGCCTGTTCCAGATTTCTATAAGCCACACCCCCTTCCATTTTATGAAGCCAGCCCCCTGATCCAAGTTTAAGATTGGGAATGTTATGTTACATTAGACTTCAAAACAACACCACTGCGCAGAGGGATGACCAAAGAGGAGTCCAGCAGGATCCTCAAATGCACCTCATAAAAGGTTCTGCAGGAATAAATTTTGTTAGCTTTTAAGGTTCGAAAACTTGAGTTCTTGATACTGCTGCGGCAGACTAACATGGATTTCTCCTCCAGAATGATCATCATAGAAGGCTGACGTAACATACGAACTCCTTCAAAAACATTTGTCATCTCAAAATCATGAAATGCTTTCCAAAACGAGCAGATTCCTTAAGAGCTGAGGAGGATAACATTTGCACCTTTTATAGAGCTCTGTACCACCAGCTGTTTGCTTTGAGTTCTTCTCCAGCTCTGAACACCACCTCACTGCAGGGCAAGGCAGGTTGAGCTGCCTCAGCTTGCCCACCTGATCTTTAAGATGATGAAAAAGAAAATACACACTGCTTCCCCTTAAGCACACACACACACATATGTCTATGGCTGACTGAATGGTGACCCACCTCCTCTCCTTCCAGAAATCAAGGGGCAGGGAGACTTCAGAAGCGCTCTCTTTTGCAGTAAGAAATGGTGTTCCACGATTGGAAATTCACACCAGTTATCCGGCACTAGCAATCAGCTGTGGGGTGGGGGGTGGGGGGAAGAGGGGCAATATGGACTGGGATCCCAGAGTTGGGGACTGCTGAAATGGGGTGTCTTTTAGGACACAGTTTCTTGATTCGGGCCAGTATTTTAGACTGCCTCGGGTCAAGCACAGGCCACCTACAGTGGACTAGATGCAGGAAAAACAAAAAAAGAGGAAGTTCTAGAAGCAAGCTAAATTAACGCTGGGTTGTAACTTGGTGCACAGAAAGAATGGCTTTATTAAACTCTGGATCTGTTTAACCCTGGGCTGCCTCCAGATTCTCATGCCTGCCTGGGCTTCTGAGTAGAACAGGGGAAATGGGCAAGGGAAACAAAAGTTGACCCAGGCTACTGCTCCAGCCCACTTCCCGGGAGCCAAATAACCCCTGCATGGCATCCCAGTCCTGGAATTCCAGCAGCCTGGCCCTAAATTCTGGCATCTGTCATGGAAGGAACTGTCAAGAACTTTGGGATTTTCACCTCCACTTCCTGCAACATTTTCTAGCAGAAACAGCATAAACGCTACAAACTGTTCTAATCGGGTTTTTTTTTTTAAAGGACGATCCTCCTTAAACATGCTAATTATTACTAAAGGGGACAGGGGAATTCATTATTCCAGGCACAAAAGGTTTGCGTTTCAGTCACATACCAGGCTTGAAAGTTAAAAGAGCTGAGGATTGTCCCATGCAGTGCAAAACGAGCCAATACTTAATATAATATATATTTTTTTTCCCCAGAGCCGAAAGTCGGGAGTGTCCATTATTGTCAGAAGTACCTGGCCAAATTAAAACCTCTCTCTCTCTCTCTCTTTCTGGGGAGAAAGCGCCCGGCGGACCTTTCAAACGATCGTCTCGTCGTGATCCGAACAGATCTCCTCGCTGGGGTTTATGTAACAGCAGTACCTGTCGTCAGGGCTGTTCTCCCGGTAGGAGCAGACGATGACGCTGTCCTTTGGGGCGACGAACATGTTGTCCTCCGTGTCTGGGCCGGCGGCCGCCCCTTCCAAGCCCGGCGAGTCCGGCTTCTCCAAGGCACTGTAAGGGCCGCCCTCGGCCACAAATACATTCCCGGGCATCTCCGGGTAACAGTTGTCCAAGTATCTGAGCATCTCCTCCGGATCCACTTTGCTGAGCAAGTTCTTGCCCTCCCGGGCGCCCGTGGCGGCGGCGGCATCCTCCCTCCCTCCCTCGGGGACGGCTGTCCGGTCTAGGGTGGCGTAGGCTTCCTTCGCCAGCTCATCGCAGCTGCCCTTGCCCGATTCCAGGTCGGAAGGGGTCCTCAGCAACTCCAGGGCGTCTTTGTCTTTGGGCTTCTTGTGGCAGCAGCAGCGGCCGGTGGGGCAACATCTGGTCTCCGGCCACTTAGTGCAGCCGTCGGTTTTCCTGGTCAGGGCAATGGCCGCGATGCCCGGCAAGCAGATCGCCGGCCCGATGGCCAGCAGAGGGATGTCGCCGAGCGTCTCCCCCTTGATCCCGGACACCGTGAACATAAAGCCAAACACGAGGAAGACGCTGACCAAAGCCACCACGAGTCCGGTGCGAGGGTTGATGTCGTCGGGTCTCATGGCTTGCGCACGGTCTGGGTCATTGGGTCTTCTTGCCTCGCTAAGCAATGGGGGGGGGGGGCGGAGAGAATGAGCGAGGCGTGCTCCGTTCCCTGAGAAGGATCCTTACAGGAGGGGCGGGGGGGGGGGGGGGGGGAGAGAGAGAGAAGCAAACTCCCAGCCCACGGAAATTGTTGCAGGGGGCGTCCTCAGTTCATCCCTTTGCAGCGATTCCGCCTGGCTCACTGGAGCGCACCTTGGCCGTGCCCCGGCATAGCTGCACAGCTTCTGCGAGGCAGGCTCGCCTTTCCCGCTTGCTGCCGCGCTGCTCTGAGCGCCGCTCCAGCCAGCTTTGCAAAAGGGAGCTGCTGCCTTTGCCTTGCAGCCTCACACGGGGGAGTCCCGTGGGCCTCTCTGCCTCCCGGCTTTGGATCCCGGGCCAGCTCCCCAGAAGCGGGGAGGTGCATTAGGAGCCATCGCCAGCTCGCTGCGTGCCAAAGGATCAACCGCCACCTGCCCAGCATCCAGCGAAAGAGCGAGGAAGTTGCAGAGTTACGCGCATGGCAGCACACCGGGACGGAAAAGGGGGATGGACTTAAGTCGAAAGGAGAAGTCTCAGAGCGCGGAGACTTCCCAAGATCTGTGCATGAAAACTCCGGTCCTAAACTAGGGATCAAATCCCTTCCAATTCCTGGGATTTGACGCCACTCAGTCGGTGCGCATTTTCCAGAGAGAAAGTCCTATGGAAATCAGGGAGGGTGGCTTACTTCTGAGTAAACGTGCAGGGGATGGGTGGGACAAGGGAAGAGCCACCCTCGTAGGAACCGCTAACGAGCACTGCTGTATCCCGACCGACAGCACGAGATATGCAACGGCGGGGGGTCGCCGGCGTGCTTCCAAGGAAACCAACAGTCTCGCAATAAGGCAGGTACGCATCTGCAAGCTACAAGGAACCTTTCAGTAGAGAGCGAGAGTGTGTGTGTGTGTGGGGGGGGGGGGGTTGACCACGTGTCTGTATACACCTAGGGGTGTGCAAGGGAAACGCGCACTGTGGCTTCCCCCGAGCACGCGCGCTGAACCTACTGCATGACTTTTCGCTGGTGGCCACGCACACTTCGCTCCGGCTTCCCTTCGCGCGGTCTGAGCAACTTACCTCCCAGTTCCTGAAAAGCGGCGCCGGTCGCTGGTCTCGACGCTTGGACGCCACCCGCGCTTCTGGAGCGTCTACGCTGTTTACGTAGCCCTCAACTCCGGCCTTGCTGAGTCTGCCCGCTAGGACTCAGCGTCAGTGGCTCGTGGGAAAGCACTCGGGGCGGCAAAGGAACCAGCGGTCAGGTAACCCTGGCGCTGCTCAGGCGAAGCCTTGCCAAGATCCTCGACGTCCAGCCGGCCTGTTTCCAGCACAGGGATAGCCCGCTGCTTCCGGGGAGGCCGCAAGGCGCAAACCGAGGAGTCCTCGTCGCTTGGCCTTTGCAAGTGGCAGTCAGTTTTTACTGACTCGAGGAATCCATCCTTTGGGCATTGGCGCTGCTGGCGGTGGAAATTCGGTCGCGGTCCTCAGTTCTGGGCTGAATGGGGGTAATCCGTTCCCGTTGCGAGGTTTCCCACATCACCCCCCCCCCCGCGCAGCTGTTCAGTGTGTTCTCTCTCTCTCTCTCTCTCTCGCTCTCATTTGGAAATTTGCTAGTCCGAGGCCGTCCATTATTTGTGGGATAAACGGAGATCACATTTTCTTAGGTATTTGAATTGGATACAGATGGAGATGAACAACAAGTTTTTTTAAAAACAGAAAATAAAAGTATTTAATAAGGTAAATATGATGTATGGATAACTTAAAAATATAAAGCTGGCTCTCAAGTAGATAATCCCTGAGAGGAGATTTGATTCCCCTTTCTCTAGACAGGTTACCTCAGCAGGTTCAAGGCTACTCTTTTCTCTCATGGATTACCTTACCACAGAACTGACACACATCAGTTAGAAATGACAGGCCTCAACAGGTGCTTATTTGTCACAGTAAAATAAGCTTTCTTCCCCAAGCAGACCCCCAAACCCTCACTAAAAGCCAAATAAAATTCTGGCTAAGATGACACTCTTTTCCAGAGCCACACAATTCCTGTCCAAAAGCAGAAAAGTTTTTTTCATCCCTATTAAAATGAGGCTTACTCACCCCCTCTCATCCAGCCCTAGAGGAGAGGTGGGACTTTTAAGGATGATTGCTACATGGCTTTGCTCAGAGCTGGACCTGCTGCCTTTAGCACACCTCTCCATCTTCCTGTTGGCTTCAGCACACCTGTAAGGAAACTAGAGTAGTGGTGTGGTGTCAAAGTGATGATCAGACAACTTCAAAACAGAAAGAAGGGCAGAGAAAGGGGGAGGAGAGGATGGGAAAGTGACAGAAGAAAAGAAAGCAGTGAGAATTTAACTGATGAGGAAAAAGAGAGGAAGGGAATTTGAAGAGGAAGAAGTGTGGAATGTAGAAGTATTTATGTATTTAGATATTTACAAGCAGAGGGACCTGCGATACTCATGGGGGGGGCCTCATGGCTGAGGAGGAAGCGGCCACAGGTAAGCTCCCCCCTCCCCGGGCACCAGCAGTGAGGCCTGAATGCCTCCCAAGCGCCGGGCCCGCCATAGAGTTCTCAGAGCATTCTCTGCGCATGTGCAGGGAACACTCATTTACTTCTGGGTGGATTTAAATATCCCCTGTATAGTTTTTTAAACTTTTCAGATTTTTCTGTACACCTGGGGAGTTCCCCAAATGTGCAGGAAAATCTCTCTGCTTCCCAAGTGCTCACGATGTGCAGATTTAGATGTCCGCACACACAGGGGGCACTTGGCTATTAGTATATAGATATTACACTTTTCTCACGAAGCACTTTACAATATTGTTCTTTCCTCCTCCATATTATTCATACTACAACCACCTGTAATGTAGGTGAGGCTGAGAGAGTCTTACTGGCTTAAGGTCACCCAGAGATATCCTGTAGCAGAGGGGGAGATTTGAACCTGCGTCTGCCAAATCTTAGTCTGACACTTTTGCTGCTCCACCACATTGCCTCCAGAAAACCAGGCAAATGGGCACCAGGAAACACGTGGGATTATTGGTATAATGCCTTGTAAAGCTGTCTGAAGCAGATGCTATTGCCACATCTTGAGGCAAGGAATTCCACCTTATGAGAGAGTGGCCTGGTTTTAAAGTAAATGTGAGGAGTGTATTTTTTCCCCAAAACAAAATTTGTGTGAAGTTATAGGTGGCAGGAGTCAAATTTAAATTGGGTTATAATTCCTCCATGTGCAATTCTAGCATGCTAGGAGTCCTTGGCCTAAATGTAAGTTGCATGCCACACTAAAACCATGTGCATAAGCATCAATGCCTAAAAATGTCAATCATGTGTAGGGTTGCCAGCCAGCAGCAGATTGTTGGCAACTGGCAGGAGCCTGAAAGGCCGGGGACACGGGGGAGGTGCTGTCAGTGAACAGTATTACATCACTTCCAGGGAAAATCTGGAAGTCACATCACTCCACTCTAGGAGTTGCTGCAAACTCTATGCCAGGGGTGACCAAACTGCAGCTTGGGAGCCACATGCAGCTCTCACACAGTCTAAATTAATGTTAATAAAAAGCAAATTTGCATATTTTTCAGTAAAAATGTGTGTGTAATATTTGTTTATGTCTTGTGGCTCTCAAACATCTGACGTTTATTCTCTGTGGCTGTTACATTAGGCAAGTTTGGCCACCCCTGCTTTATGCTAAAACCATATGGTTTTCCCTGGAAGTGATGTGATATCATGACAATGGTGATTTTTAATTCTTTTCTTCTCTCACTGGTGGGCAGTGAGAGATGAGGTCAGGAGATCTTGTGCCTTAATCGGTAAGTGGCATACCAATTAACGTGGCATGCTGCCCTGGTGTTCTTTTAAAAACATACCTAGTGTCACCTTTAAATTAGGCCTGTGAGAATGTCCAAGCTGGTCACTCATTCAGCAGCAGCACAAGCCATCCATCAGTGTCCATGGCCAGGACTGGATGCCTGCTCCTCAGCTTTCTGTTCTCTGGCAAGAACAGGCTGCAACCTGGCATGCTAGTTAACCTAACTTGCTGGTTAACTGAGGCTGTGGTCACACGAGGAGTTTGCACCAATATTGTTGCAGTACCTTTGCGGATTTAAAGAGTACAATCAGACAACGACATCTGCCTTCTGTGCCCCAGGTTGTGGCCAGTGTTCCCTCTAAGATGAGTTAGTGTGAGCCAGCTCAGAGTTTTTTAGCCTCCGGGTCACAC
This sequence comes from Lepidodactylus listeri, assembly GCA_029233225.1. Classification (NCBI taxonomy): domain Eukaryota; kingdom Metazoa; phylum Chordata; class Lepidosauria; order Squamata; family Gekkonidae; genus Lepidodactylus; species Lepidodactylus listeri. The sequence goes on along the minus strand of JARCFY010000004.1, from coordinate 119,814,161 downwards.
ATTTTTGTCTTCGCTCAGGAAGGCTGGCTCCAGAGCAAACTAATGTATGCAATAGCCCAATCGTTCACTCACCCCTTTAATGTCAGTAGCTCACAAAGTAGAATTTCTGCTCACAAGACTCCACAGCTTAGAGGGAGCATTGGTTGTGGTCACCTCGTTTCACCCTGCTTCGGAAGCAGAGTAACCAGGCACCAGGGGAAGCCCGATATTTACTGATGCCAGTGCTTCCACACCACTTTTTCAGCCGTCTGAACTCCCCTGTCGTGAGCTAAAGCCAGATGGGAAGTCTGAAACAGCAGATCCGTTTCTGCTGGGTGGTGTCTTTTCTCTTTTCTCTTTTAGTAGCTGCTGATATTTGCTTAAGCGCATGAGTGCAAATACCCATGTGCCCACCTTTTTTTCAAAGAAACCAACTGGCAGCGTGCTCCATGGTTGAGGTGCTGCAATAATTCCTCATCACTGGAAGAGCATGTGGGAGAACCGCTGCAGGGTGTGCTGTCTGGTCGGTCCTTTCCACAACAATTTGAACCAGCACACTTAGAAACGTACCCAGATCGGGCCTAACCTCCAGTGTGACTGAACCTGAGTGCCGGATAATGCAGCTTAACTGTACATCACTAGATTTCTTTGCACGTGTAATTGATCACCCTCTGAATCTGCCTCCACTGTATTTTTGTGTGCGCAAAATGAGATGTGAAAGGTCTGTCTGGTGTGATGCCTGTGATGGTCCTCTTACATAGGCAGATTGTCACTTGATTTGCAGCCTCAAATGACATGCATGCACGTATGCACCAGCCTTTTTTTTATAGCAAAGCCCAATGGAAGCCCAACACATGAATATTACAGGCTGCTTGAGGGGGTTTTCAGAAGACAGCCAGACATGGGTGAACTGTTGCAAAGCAGGGAGGTATGCTGCCTTTTGTGGCTGACCATGGGGTTAAATGCAGCAGCATCACATCCCCATATTTTTGCAGCTATCTTGAACTTTATCATGTGTTAAACTGATGGTGTCAGTGGCAGCAAAGAAGGTAAATTGTGTGGGGTATTTGTGTCTGCAGAGCTGAGGCAGGTGGTAACTAGAGATGGGGCTTTTTCAGTGGTGGCATGTCAACTTTTAATGGCCTCTCCTTCGAAGGTTGTCTGGTACCACCTTTCTGTCTTTCAGGTGCCAAGCCCAAACACTTATTTTTACCCAGGCTGAGGGGTTGCCTCTAGTCTGAGGACTGGATTTGTTAATATCATTGTAGGGTGATGAGTGTTTTTAAGCCGAACAGTGGCCACTGAGATCTCAGAGGGATTCATTTCTTAAAGAGACAGGTGCTGCTTCTATTATTGGGTGTGTGAGTGATGAATTGTCGGACTGGGCTGGGCCAAATTATGAGGCCAGGCTTGGCTGGGCCCAGTTCACAGTGGGGAACCTGTAGGGGCTTGCAGGGGGCACATCACTTTCCCCTATATCCCCTTCCCCACACTATTTTCTCTTCCCCCCCTCCTGTCAGTCTCCATTTCTCCCCTTTTCGTAGCTTCCTTGTCTCCTTCCCACACACCCACCAACCTATATACCTTTTATCTGCCCCCCCAAAATGTTCAGCTATATTTATTACTTATTTACTTCATTTATACCCCACCTTTCTCCACAAAGGACATCCAAAGCAGCTTGCGTTATTTTCCTCCACTTTATTCTTTCAATAGCACTGTGAGGTATGGGTGGGTAGCCGTGTTGGTCTGAAGCAACAGCACGAAGCCAGTGGCTCCTTTAAAAAGACCAACAAAATCTAATTCTGAGTATAAGCTTCCATGTGCATGCACACTTCAGCAGGTACATTGAAACAGTTTCCTTCAAGCCTTACAATAAGAGGTATGTTAAACTGAGGGTGTATGACTGGCCCAGGGTCACCCAGCCAGCTTCATGACAGAGTGGGGATTCGAGCTTCCATAGCAGACTGGTCGGTTCTAGGGCCTAGTCTGAAACTGTAACCACTATGCTGCATTGGCTTTTGCTGGATGGCTGCTGTTGAACAGTAGGAAGCAGCTGGCCTGGATGAGTAATGGTAGTTGTGTGGTAGGAAGTTGCCTGGTGATTGCTGCCAGGCCTAGCCCTAATGAGTCCTCTCTCAAAGGCCAAAACTGCCCTGGGAAGGGCCTTCCCTCCCCCGCCTTTTACTGACAGAAACCAAAGTTGGCAATACTGTTGTGGTTGCTTAGCATTAGCCAATGCTGCTAATGTCATTCTGGTGCTTTTTTTTTAAACCCAATTATTATTATTTTTTAAGATTTCCAGTTTTTCTGCAATCTTGGGGCTTTTCTCAGGCTTGCGGGAAGATTAGTCTCGTCTGTCCGTGGCTGCAGGCTCCAGATCTAAGTATCCGCAGATGGGACTGTGTTTAGAATTAGATACATTGTTGATATGTGTCCAGCATCTTATGTGTGGCTTATTGATAAAGATGTGTTTTTTTTAAAGTACGGTTTATGTACATTCGAACTGGAATATTGTGTCCCCAAAGTGGTGTTTTGTTTTAAACTGCTAAAACATTTCTATGAATCTCCTTCATGCCATGAAAAACCTTTGCCTGGCAGTTGCTTCACATTCTTATTCCATCTACTTCTCCAATACAAGTTGATGTAAATACCGCATTTTTTAAAAGAGCCACGTTTGGTTCTATACTGAGCCACATTTCATTCTGAAGCCATCGTTTACTTCACATAATCAGCTTCTCCCGCAGAAAGTAGGCTCTTCTGGTGGCTTTCTTTCTTAGCAGGAACTGTGCCTCTAATGTGCGATATGCTGTGGTCTTTGTACCTCTCATTTATGGAACTGCGCTTTGTACTTCTAGCTTTGTGATACGCAGTGAAACTAGCCCTGGGGCAATCTGCTCTTGAGAGCAGTTTGTCTTGGGCATGATCAACGGTAAAAACTGCAACAACCTTGAAGAAGAGCTGGGTTTAGTGTGAAGCTGTAGATGTGAGCCAAAGCGATACATGGGGAATGCGGGATTATGTAGCTGTGGTGGCCATATGGGGAAGCATATGTGCCAGCTTGCTTTTTCTCCCCACTCCCACACTGTGCCTGAGATTTGCTTGCTTAAATTTTCACAAACGTTTCTTCTGAGGCAGATCACTGAGAAACTGAGAGGCAGGAAGCTGAAGTTGTGGTTGCCGACCCATTGTCTTCAAGTAATGTTATTTATTCCAGAATATCCCAGCCACGAGGAACACAATGGGAGTCCCTTATCTCAAATGCCAGCAATGCCATAAAACTCTCTGAAGCAAAAAAAGAGAGATTCATGGTCTTCTCCTCCCCGTTTTTTAAATTTGATATGGCAGCCCCTTGATGTGGCAAGTAAAAAGTGGGTGAAAGAGAGAGTGCAGCTTCAGATGTAGTATGAATCACTAGAAAATTGAATGAAAATCAGTGTTAACATATTTTCCGAACTTTTCTTAAAATAACAATAGTAATTCATTTTCACATTCGGATCGCTTCCTTATTTTGATGCTTGGCTGTCTCTTAGCTCATGGATATCAGGGGGAGGGGTGGGAGAAAGAGGGGAATAACGACTGACAAGCAAGCTTGTTTTCCTCCTCCCACCTTACTATGCTAGCCAGGGTTGTGGGAAGGGGCTGCAGCTGTTCCTGTGGTCTCAAGGGTAGGGAGGTTGGTACAGAATCCCACCGCCCATTTTGCTGTCATCTAAGGCTGTTGCTGCTAGGCCAAGGCAGTGTGAGCTGGAGAGAATCTTTTGCTCCCCTCAACAACTTAGCATTCTTTATTATTCATTCAAGGCACCACACTTTGGTGTACCCTGGGAAATGTAGTCTCGATGTCAGGCGCTATAGGACTACATTTCCTAGGGTACACCTTGATGTGGTGCCTTGGAGGCATCGGAAAAGTGATCTGAGGCAGCAGAAGAGAGACATTCTTAGCTGGTACCCACCCCTTGCCTTTCCACGTCTGGGTGTGTTGGTAATTCAAGGATTGGCACCAGTCTAGACTGCACAGGGAAGAGGAAGAGAGGGTATGGGAAAACCATAAGCAATGACAAATGAACACCCAAGGGCAGTAATACAAGCAGCATTCTAAAATGAAAAGAACTGAAAACAAATACAGTTTTGTGCCCGCCACAGGGCATGAGAGTGATGGTGTTATGTTCTGTCCTAAGAGCCATGTGCGTAGTCGGCCAAACACATGGCCAGGCGAAGCCATCAAGCTTCACCTCCAGAGACAATAGACCCAGTGGATCCTAGCAGGGACCAATGGGGAAGCCTGCATCTGTAGACTGACCACTAGGATGCAGGATCACTGTAAATAGCAAATCATGGGTGTTGGGTGTGTGCATCGGTGTGGTTGAGAATGGGGATATAAGCGGACCTGCAAGTCTGGCACAGTAGCCTTGTTCCAGCCTTCAAATAAACTATGAGCTTTGATCACTCAACGAGTCTCTGAACCCAGTATTTTACAGATACCAAACTTTTTTTTTTAACAACATGGCATCTGTAGAGAAGCCACCTCACATTGGCTTTTTTTTTTAATACAAAAGCATAGTGTTTTTTTTTTAAAGCATAGTTTCTGGTCTTTCAAAGATTCCAGCATGTTTTTGAGGGATTTAGAACAACAGTGACGTGGTTTACCCAGAGGACCTTGTTAGACCCTCCATGTGGTCAGAAGTCTCAGTGTGATGGTAGCAGCAGTTACCGACAGCTGCTACAGCCACTTGCCAGAACCCCCTTCTAAGCTCTTTCACAGCATCACTTCCCAGTGGTCTGCTCATTCTCTCACCCTCCAGCAGCACATAGTGGGAGGACCTTGGTAAGTGGTACATTGCTGCTAAGGAGTCTTGTCTACTCTGCCATTAGTCTGCCTCCAGAGGGGAAAAGATTCCTTCTTTCACATTCAGCCCTGAATAACCTTGAATTCATGGTTATGCATCAAGAGAAGAAGAAGAAGAGTTGGTTTTAGACCCGACCCTTCACTACCTGAAGGAGTCTTGGAGCGGCTTGCAATCGCCTTCCCTTCCTCTCCCCACAGCAGATATCCTGTGAGGTAGGTGGGTCTGAGAGAGCTCTGAAAGAACCACTCTTGAGAGAATGGCTCTGAGAGAACCAGGGCTCATTTTGTAACAGGAACTCCTTTGCATATTAGGCCACACACCCCTAATGTAGCCAATCCTCCAAGAGCTTACAGTACCCCCTGTAACAAGAGCTCTGTAAGCTCTTGGAGGATTGGCTACATTAGGGGTTTGTGGCCTAATATGCAAAGGAGCTCCTGCTATAGGAAATGAGCCCTGGAGAGAACTGTGACTGACTCAAGGTCACCCAGCTGGCTGTATGTGGAGGACTGGGGAATCAAACCCAGTTCCCCAGATTAGAGTCAACCACTCTTTAACCACTACACCACAGCAAAGGCCATTTTGTCTAGAATGTCATGTGTTAGAAGCACAACAGACATTATTTTCTTGCTTGGAAAAATGTAGGAAAACAGTAATGTGAACTTCAAAAGGCATGACTTTCACAGAACTTCTATTATTTTCACTTTACACACCTTTGTATTTGTCAGAAAATGATACATTGGAGGCGATTGTGCTGAGATTTGATACCCTTTCACCAAGTCTTGCAAAAGAGTAGCCCCCAGGGCTATTCTGAAAAATGGAGTATTTTTAATTTTCATTTTTCCTCTACAAGAACTGCCTTTCAGAACTGTATTGTTTGGAGTGGAATGCCCCTGGCTGATGGCTATTGTTTCGGCGGTAAACAACAACGATTTACAGGATTTTGTTCATTGGTTTGCAAGGGTTCTAGGGACAAATGGTGTCTTCACAATGCACCTAGCTTAGTTTTGCTCAAAAGCTGTTGCAAACCTACAGAACAATGTAATCCCCCCCCCCCCCCAAGGATTTGGAAGATCGCTTGTTGGTCTTCTAGGATGAAGACCAAAGTAACATCACCGGTGTGGTAGAAATCTCTGCAACATACGTTCTCTACCCTGAGAAAAAACGTCTTGAATGTAGCAAATTTCTCCAGAGGGGGAGAAGCTTCAGCACCAGCCCATTAAGGTAGAGGGGGGAGGGGCCACACCAAGGGGCAGGGCCAGACCTGCAGTACCAACCCTGGCCAACAGTGGCAGTCCAATGCTCCCTCTAAGCTATGGAGTCCAGTGAGCAAAAAATTATACTTTGTGAGCTACTGGCATTGAAGTTGTGAGCAGGTGATTTGGCTACTGCATAAATTAGTTTACTCTGGAGTCATCCTTCCTGAGCTAAGACAAAAATGTGTGAACTGGAGGCTAAAAAACTGTGAGCTAGCTCACACTTCACTCACCTTAAAGGGAACACACACCACAGTAAGTCAGGTTGGGCAGCAGCAGAGAATATCCCAGCTGCCACTTCTGAGTCCTCGACTGAAAGAGGTGTCCCATGCCAGTATGAGTTAACAGGATGATCCTATGCTTGTTTAAAGGAAAGAAATTCTGCTTTGTTCACTGGGATTTACACTGGGATGCAGAAGAGAGTCAAACCCTTCTAAATCAATGGGGTTGGAAGGATGTAACTGTTTAGGACTGCACTGTTACTCCTTAGAATGTTGTCAAGGTTTGCAACCTTAAATGGCAGACTTTGGGGGGGGGAGGTTTGGAGGGAGGAAGAGATTTTGCAAAAAGCCCTTTGTGATATCATGTGGTGGGCATCTGTTCAAAAAAATCAGAAATTACCTGGGTTAGTAGTAGTAGCCCCTTGCATGAGTTTAAGCAGCTCCTTAAATTCCTCCCTCAATTACTGCCCTTCTGGCAATAATTTTCAGTCTGCCATCCTGTCCTCAGTTAGCTGGGGGTGTATTTCCCTGATGGCAGTGAGGGTTTCTTCTAAGTAAACATGCATAGGATCAGGTTTTGATTGTAGATTTCATCTAGCAGAAAACGAGGTGATGTCCTCTGTCATAACCATTTCGAACTCTAGAAAGAAACAAGAAAATAGTATAATCTCTCAGATGTGTTCTGTTCTGGGCCCTTTCATTTGGTTTGACACCTTTGCACTGTGATTCAGGAAGGGGCATTCCTGCCACTGGGGGCCTAATTTCCTTCATCTGAAGTTTAATTTTTAGTTTTTAATAGGGTTGCCTGACCACAATCTACAGGCGCAGGAGTATTTTCATTCTCTGTGATTACTTGGTATTAGAGAAAGTCATGTTCTATGAAGTTCTGGTTTGCCGCCTGAAGATTCTAATTCCATGGATCATTTGACTGTTTGAACAGTCGCAGCTTCAATGGGCTATCTCAGCTTTTGAGTTTTAGCTAAGGGCCATTTTTTGTGGCACATTACGTTTTTGTTTGTTTGTTCACAGTTACCTCCACGATGAACATCACCATGTCTGAAAGATGCCCTTGCTGTGGATTGGGGAAGCAGCTGTCTTGTGAAGAAAAGCAGCGTTTGATGTTGTAGGTCCTGTTGTCTTTGCAACTACTCTTATTTAGGTTTCTTCCAAATTTCCTTTTCCTATCTTTTAGAATATTTTATTATTATTGTGCTCCTTAGAAGATTTTGATGTACAAATAAGTACAGTGGGAGTGCCTGATAAGTTTCCATTCCTATCACCTTCATCCTCATAACCATTCTGAGAGCTAAATTAGGCCGCAAGTTGGGTCAGAACGAGACATTTATTATTTAATTTATTTATCTACTCACAGTGGAGGCCTGAGCAGAGCTGATGGTCTGATCAGGTGCAGACTGGTAGAACTCTGCATGGGATGCGTATAGTACTATTTTTTATTTAGTAGCAAACATGGAATTCCTCATCTCTTGTTTGTCTCAGACATGGGAAGTGGATCTGGGTGCATTTTCTGGAAAGAAGGGGCAGCTGGGGAAGGTGTGTGCTTCAATGCTCCCTCTAAGCTGTGGGGTCTTGTGAGCAAAAATTCTACTTTATGAGCTACTGGCATTAAAGTTGTGAGTGAGTGATTTGGCTACTGAATAAATTAGTTTGCTTTGGAGCCATCCTTCCTGAGCAAAGACAAAAATGTGTGAGCCGGAGGCTAAAAAACTGTGAGCTAGCTCATACTGACTCAGCTTAGTGGAAACACAGGTAGCCATGTTGGTCTGCAGTAGCACAGTTAGATTCAAGTCCAGTGGCACCTTGAGAGACCAACAATGGTTTAAGGATGTAATCTTTCAAGAGTCAAAACTCCCTTTATCTCCGCTGTGTCTGATGAAGGGACCTTTTACACTTGAATGCTTAAATCCTAAAACCCTTGTTGCACCGTCGTCAACTGCAAGGGGACTCGGGGGCATGGACCACCCTGGAAATTTCCGGGGGGGGGGGACTGAGCCCCCCAGGAAATGGAGCACCCGTGCACCCGGCTGCCGCGTGCCGCCGCCACTCCCCTGCACCGCTACCCTCCCCACCCACTTCCCCCCATGGCTTGGTCTGGGAGAGCGGCGGCAGCAGTGGCTGGGGCAGCCCGGTGCAGCCACCCGGCGGCCCGGCGCAGCAGTGGGGGCAGCCCGGCATGGCTCGGCGCAGCTGCCCAGCAGCCCGGCGCAGGAGTGGGGGCGGCCCGGCATGGCCCGGTCCAGCAGCAGGGGTGGCCTGGTGCAGCTGCCCAGCGCAGCAGCAGGGGGGCGGTCCAGCGCGCACGCACTTTGCGCACGTGCGCAGAAGCCCCCCCTGGCGCTTTCAAAACTCTACGCCCCTGCTTTGTTGGTCTCTTAAGGTGCTACTGGACTCCAATCTGTTTCCCCACACACTTCATTTTCTACAGCAACTGTTATCCTGCTGCTTTCTTCCATTTGGTTGATCTCAGAGCTTGGCTAGGGGAATAGTGGCCAGAAGGGAAGAGTCACAAGAGGGAAAGCAGTGCATCAAGGGAGAGCTTTATCTTCAGTGGACGGGGCCATGGCTCAGCAGTACAACACCTGCCTGTCATGCAGAAAGTCTGAGGTTCAATCCCCAGCATCTCCAGTTGAAGGGATTTTGTAGTAGTCTGACGTGGAAGATCTCTGCTTGAGATCCTGAAGATCCTCTGTCAGCCAGATAAGGCAGTACTGAGTTTGACAGTCTAGCAGTTCTAGTATGGTTACTAAATGTTGATTACTAAATATTCAGTTCTGTTGCTGCTTAGGATAGCAATGTAATGATCTGACTCAGCGTAAGCCATCCCCTTCCCTATGATTACTGTCTGCACTGATCTTTGTACTAAATTGTTGTAACTGTTCTATGTGGTGGTCATTTTCTTAGCCACCCTGATCATGTCTGTGAAAGCCTAACAAATAAATGAGGGTTACACATCCTGACTAAGGGTGTGCATTTAAGTATTTCCAATCTGAAACGCTGCCGAAGATTCCCTGTTTAGCTTGGGATCTGGTATTTCCAATCCAGAGGTAAACAGAGAATTTGGGGCACTGTTTCAGATCGGAACTATCCAAATGCACACACCGAATCCTGATTACTGTCCTGATCTACCTCTCCTGCTTGCCTGCCTTCTTAGCCTGGACGCCTCCAAGAGGGTGGGGGATCAGAGTGCATATGAAGGGTTGGAGCCCTAGCCTCTAAACTCTCTTTTCTTCACCCCAGTATATTTGCTGCACCCATCTAGACTAGCCCCCATAAAACTCCCTTTCAATGGCCTGGTTCACTGAGAGCCAAACTAAATATGATGGAGAACTCATGGAGATAGGGTTGCCAGCTCTGGTTTGGGGAATACCTGGCGATTTGGAGATGGAGCCTAAGGAGGACAGGGTTTGGGGGAAGGAGGAAGCTCAGCAGGAACGTGATGCCATAATGTCCTCCCTTTTAAGCTGACAACAAACAATGTGGGAATACACAATGAAAAATGCAATATAAATAGAACGAACTGTGCAAACAAGGCGTCAGTACAACAATAGTAACAAAGCAATGGGATACAACTTGGTTTCAATTCCAATGACTTTATAACAAGTGTAATATACAACAATAGTCCCGGTATGAAGCTCTCAAAATAACATGAAGTGCAAAAGTTCAGTTCCAACGAAGAGTCTAGATACAGCCTTCGTTTTGTATGTCATCTTTTCCCAGGAATTAGAAGGGCTGCAAAGAAGCAGCTCACACCAAAATAGTAGCTTCAAGGGAACAAAGTCTCCTAGAAAGTTTCTACTGGGATACCATTAAAAACCATCACAAAGGGAACTCGTCCTCCATAATTTCTTAGCTAGGTATGCTTCCTTTTAAGCTGCCATTTTCTCCAGGGCAACTGATCTCTAGTCTGGAGATCAGTTGTAATTCTGGGAGAACTTCAGCCCCTACCTGGAGGCTAGCAACCCTACGTGGCAGCTGCAAGTTCTCCATTGCCATTTCAAAGTAATTTAAAAATGCCGCAAGGGCAACGTGGTGCTCCCCCCCATACCTTTTCAAGTGGCAAAAGACCCACCGGGGGGGGGGGGTCACCCTTATTGTGTTTAGTTTGGCTCTGAGGGTGGGCTGTTGTGTGTTTGTGTGTGCGCGAGTATGACGTCATTAGCCCTCTTCTTTTCCTGCCTGCCAACCCTCTTTTTCAGCTAGGTTTGATCTTTGCATGGATGAACAGCTAGGCCAGTGGGTAAGCAGTGTAGGCACAGTCTGAGATCCTTAAAAGGAAAAAATATAAATTTATTTAACTAGAAAATGCTCCAATTTCTAAGAGCACAAATAAAAGAACAAGGCTACAGGTGTTACAGAAACTAAGAATCCAAAACATGTACTAACTAGATTTCCCTGGTCACTGATTTTACCTTGTCATTTCTCCCGGATAAATGGGCTTAAGACAGGTGGGATGGTTGTACAGCTTTTCCTCCAGTTCATAGTCCCTCTTCTTGTACAGCTTGCAGTGGGTGGGTGGGTAGGTGTTTTAACCCTTTCCTCCCTTGCTAGGCGGTGTTCTGTTTGACCTACCCTTTTTTTTTTTTGTCAGCTGGCACTCCCCTTGACTTTGAGGGTCCTTCTGGTCAGGATATCAAAAGCAATCAATCTCGTTTCTTCCTGGCAAAATGGCAAATGGTCCCTCCATCAATCACCATTAATGAGGGTGATTTGCTTTCTGTGGGTAACAAGAGGCTTTTATTGTCTGGTACCCATACAATATAAGACTGGTGGAGTTGTAAAACTTGTGTGTGTTATTTCAGGGCTGTCATGGGCTGGGGTGCCAGTCAAAGGAAGTCCAGAAAAGCCAAGGTCAGGAGCCAAGAAGACAGTGCAGTGTCAAAAGTCAAGCCGAGATCAGGAGCCAGAAACACAGAGCCAAGTCCAAAACCACTAAGCAGAAGCGTAGTCCAAAGCCAAGCCGGGGGCAGGAGCCAAGAACACAGAGCCAAATCCAAAGTCAGGGAGTCTGAAGGTCTAGGTGCAAGAGCTGAGGTTGATGCAAGCAGCATGAAGCTGACTTGTTGCTCCCACAAAGAATACTGCCCAGAATGTGAAGTTAAATACTGTTGCCAGTTAGCCAGCTGCGCAATCGCCCAGGCTCCTGTTAAAACTCTGGGCTAGCTGAGCACCTCCCTTGTATCCTGGCCTCTCTTCACTTGGTTGCTAAGTTTTGCCGGAGTCGCTCCCTTAAATGAGTCACACGTGGGGGTGAGTCAGGAGGACTTTCAGCTTGCAGTTCATCCTTCTTATCTGAGCCAGGTGTGAATACTGCTGTTACAGGCACTTCCCAGCTATCCTCCTCTGCTGCTTCAGAGGGGCCAGCTGTGGTTTCTGCAGGCTCAGTCATCCTCATCCATGCCCCTGACAAGGGCATCCGGTTTTCCCTTGTCATAATTACTCCCAGCTTTTGCCCTCCATATCAAAAGCAAAGGTGAGACTGTGCATCTTATGTTTTGTGGTTGTGTGCATAAGTATAAGCAGATTTCCCTTATTCTGTTTCCCTCATGTTTTGTGGGTTGCATTATACTTATGCACCATCTACCATCGACCATCTCCATTATCACCGGAGATGAGGGTTGACCCGAAGGAACTCACCCCATGCCACAAAGAGAAATTGTAGGACGCTATCTTTACTTATGCTGATTACCATCATAGCAAGTATTTTACTGAAAGTTACTTGCTGTATTATTATAACATTGTTTTAAATTGTTTAAATTGTTTTATTCTAACTTGGCACTCTGCCGCTTTGTGAGCCGCCCTGAGCCCGCTTGCGGGGAGGGCGGGGTAGAAATGCGATAAATAAATAAATAATGTTCCACTCCCTCAGAATTTGGGGGATTTGTCCGGGGCTATCTAAAATTAATTCCAGAAAGCGTGCATTGGTAAAACACTGCCAAGAAAGCTTTCTCAATGCAATCACGTGAGCACAAAAAGAATTATTTTCTGTGTTGTTTCACTGATACGCGTGTTCACCCGTGTGCACTGATATAGTGCCACCCCGAAGCAACATCTTGACAAAGCCAGATACAGAATTGTATCTTTGACTTTGGCTCCTTAAGATGTTTGTTTTGTTGGGTGCCTTGAATTTTTAAGCCCCGCCCTCCTGGTTGTTTTGTTTTTGTTGTAAATGCCCTCAGGTTGCTTCTGACTTATGGTGACCTTATGAATTAATGACCTCCAAAACACCACATTATTCACAGACTCGCTCAAGTCTTACCAAGTGAGGGCTGTGGCTTCCTTTTCTGAGTCAATGCGTCTCATGTTGGTTCTTCCTCTTTTCCTGCTGCCGTCAACTTTTCCTGGGCTTATTGTCTTTTCCAGTGACCAAATGTGACCAAAGTACAATATCTTCACTTTAGTCATTTTAGGTTCAAGGGAGATAGAATGGTGCTACTTGTACTTACCCTCTGCTCTTCCCCAGTAGCTGAGTGCTATTTGACCTTGGGGGGAGGGCTGTCTTGGAGCACTATCTTTTTTTTTCAAAGGGTTTTCAAAGTATGAGATGATTAGAAGTGGTTGACCATTGCCTCCTTTCTGCAATACTAACCAGGGTTAGCTGAAGTGCCCTTGCCATTGTCTACAACAGACCATCCAACAATGTCACCTTCCTCTACCGCTGCTGCTGCTTTACCTTTCAAGGATTCCTCCTCCGTCGCCACTGGAATTGTCTGCTCTCTTCTGCTGATGTGGATGCATCTCGGTCAAGTGTCTCAGATGTGACCATTTTGCCTTGAGCTACTTTCGAGTCTGCTAGCAGACTCTTGACAGTGTCTAAACTTCTTATGGTATTGCTTTCAGCTTCACTGACAGTCACTGACAGACACTGAGTTATTTTTGTACTATTTTAGTACTCTTATCAGCCTTGGGCCTCAGATCTCTGGGAGAAAGAAAGGCTTTCAAACATTTAAACTAAATTTGAGACCCCAGATTCTGGATAAGGAGAATTTCAGAAGCATTCCTGCTCCTATAGAGAAAGTCCCCAAAGCCCCTTGAAGAGTCTGATAACATTTTGAGCACAGTCAAGGATAGCTGTGCAAAGAATGTCTGAATCTTGCTCCAGCAAAAGGTGGGAACCATGAACTCCAACTCGTCTCCTCTTGGGGGAAAAGCAAACAGATTGACTGAATTGGGCATAAGGAGCAGAAGAGCTTTTTGAAAGTCAAGGAGATACATTGCCATTGACTTCAGCGGAATGTGGATTGCACCCAAGAGCTAGAAGAGGCTTTGTTTCTGCTTCTTGAAACATGCTTGCTTAAAGCACAGCAGTGATGTTAGAAAGGCGAAGATAAAATTTCAGCACTGTGACATCACAGAGAGAGAAACCTTTGGACCCGTGCCCGCTGCATGCAAGTGCTGCTCAGCAATGGTGCCTGAGGATGATGCAGAGCAACTGGACACACAGTATTCAGCCATAGTTTAGGATTCCACAATAGTGGTTAAAGGTTTTTGGAAAACCAGGGCTGAATCATGAGAGACCAGCTGAGCCTGAGCTCTTTTTCCTGCCTGCCTTCTTCTTAATCTGGGGCACTGCAAAGTCTCTTTAAAAATAGATCTCATCTTACTCTTGGCCTTGGGGAGAGGCAGCTCCTTACAAGGCTGTGCAGTTCCTGGAGCTCTTCTCAGAAAACAAAAGTTGGATACTGATTTGTGTGGCTTTTTGTGTATGGGGCCAATTGTGCCAGTGAAGCATTCTTCTTTGCCTTACTGACTGTTTTCATGGCATCGCCAGAAAGCCAAACAGGAGTGTTGACTGGCAGGGCTTTTTTTTCCCTGGGGGAATGTGCTGGAATGGAGTTCCGAAACCTCCTCGACAAAATTCTTTAAAAAGTGTTTAAAAGTTCATGTGTTTTCCGTATACAGAATGAAAACTTCATTTCCCCCTTGAGAGTTCTGGCACCTCTTCTTTTTTTTTTAAACCCAAACCCTGGTGGTCAGTACTCAGAGCTGTTGTTGTTGTGACTCCAGGAACACTCCCTGCATGTACACTTTCCTGATAGCTGGTGTTGTTTTCTAGGCAGTGTTTCATATTATTATCCTGCAGCATCTCCAGTTAAAAAAAGGATCGGGTTGTGGGTGATGTGAAAGGCCTCCACCTGAGACCCTATGGAGCCACTGTCAGTCTGAGTGGACAATACTGACCTTGATGGACCGATGATCTGATTCAAGATAAGGCAGCTTCATGTGTGTTATATTTTTAAGAGATCCCCAAAGTCTTACTTGTGCCCAGTCCAGGATCTTGTGAATATTTAAAGAATTGGGGCACATCTGGCATTGATGATGGCATGCCTTGGTTCAGTTTGGGGCAAATTTATTTAAACTGGGAGGTGGTGGAGCTCAGCATGGGGGGGGCAACTCTTTCCTCATCCAGATAACTTCTCCCAAGCTGTTTTGTCCTCACTAGGCTTGACTTCCATCCATGGAACCTTATAGGAAGAAAAGTACATAGAGAGATGTAATCTCAGGAAGGAAGCCGTTGATGGCAGAAAGATTTGCCTTAGCCCCTCCCTCTCACTTTAACTCTACCACTGCAGTGCCCTAAACATTCCTTCTGCTTTATAGGAAATTTGCAGCTGGCTGCTTCTGACAGTTCTGCTGCTGTCCCATCTGGTTGGACCCTTTTGCCAGGTTTCAAAGGACTCCCTTTTGATTCTACCAGAGGGCTTATTGCAGATATTTTATGAGGAACATCTGGGCCTGGGCCTTGGGAAGTGTGCAACATGTACTTGCATATAGAGTCCAAAACAAGTTCCGCAAATCATTCAGTTTTGCAAAACCACCAGTGTTACTTAGTGGGCTATTCATCACAATGCATTTTTTTGTCCTGTTGGCTAAGGGCCATGCAGCACCCTGAGAGGTCCACGAATGAGCTCCCAAACATTATTTTGAAAAGGAAGTGGGAGGTTTGCACTATTTTCCAATTTGAAATGGCCTCCATGGAACTGCTACTTGCCCCATTAAACATGCAGGTGCCAGGTTGGGAAATTCCTGGAAATTTGGGGGCAGAGCCTGAAGAGCGTGGAGTTTGGGGAGGGAGCTCAGCAGGGTCATGATGCTATAGAGTCTACCAGCCAAAGATGGCCTTTTCTCCAGGGGAACTGGTCCCTATAGTCTGGAGGTCAGCTGAAATTCTGGGAGTGCTTCAGGCCCCACCTGGAGGTTGGCGACCCTAACACAAGCCATTATATTGGTCCTGAGCAGGGCAAAATAGTCTCTCTACAAAGCCATTTTGGGTCGGGGAAGCAGCCTGCTGACAAAGCTTCCTACTCCTGCACCTCAGTCCCCATTTAAAGCAAAGCCCGATTGTTCTTGGGTGCTCATCAGTGAAATTCCTAGCATCTGGCATTGCTTGGTTCACAGAAGTGGAGCCCATGCTTGTCTAGTGCAGAAGGTCCCAGGTTCAATCATTGGCATCTCCAGGGTATGACTCTCACCAGGCAGTTGTTGGGAAAGACCTTTCTCCGCCTGAGACCTGGATGACTGGCTGGCAGCAGCACTCACCACTGAGCTAGCATGGTATAGTGGTTGGAATGTTGGACAGGATTCTGGGAGAGACAAGTTTGAATCCTCCTTCCGCCATGGAAGCTTCCTGGGTGACCTTGGGCCAGTCAGTCCCTCTCAGCCCAGTGTATCTCCCAGGGAAGTTGTGGGGGGATAAAAGAGGGAAAGCAGGGCCACGTATTGTCACCCTCAGCTCCCTAGGATTTAAAAGTGCTTAACTCTGATTTTATTGTTCCCAGAGTATTTACACAATGTTATAGTGTGTTTAAAAACATCATCCTCATCTCAATACAAACACACACACACAAGGACCCCAAAATTACAAAAAATTATAATAAGCAGATGACTATATTTTTCATTCAAAAAATGAATAATATCCAATATTTAGCAAATAAATCACAGAGTTACTTTTGCTAGCCCTTTGATAGTATGTTAATTTAGATAATAGTGTAATAAGCCAAATCTGCACTCACTAATAGTTGGTGATTCTGGCTTTTTCCAGTTTATTGCAATAAACTTAATACTTATTTCAAATCTGAATCGTCTATATAACCTCTAAAAAACCCCAGAATTAATTTTGGTTCAAAAGGTATTTCCCTACCCAGCATTTCACTAACATAATTTACCATAATCTTCCAAAATGTTTGAATCTTAGGGCAAGACCAAAAAATATGGAACATATCTGCAGAAGAACTGTTACGTCTCCAGCACTTATCCGTTGTTGTACTATATATAAGAGCCAATTTTGGGGGAGTTTGGTACCATTGGAGAAGTAATTTATGCATGTTTTCTTCAAGACTAGTTGACAGTAGTCTGGGGTCGTTTCGTAGAAAAAGAGGTGCAGGAGCTCATTAGCATAACCTGTTAGCATAACTTATTTGCATATGCCACACCTCCTGTCATTTAAAGATGCCCCCCCATCTTGCTTTGCTTCCCCAGCTGGCCTGCCAAGGTAGGCCAGCTGGGAAAGCAAAAAAAAAAAAAAAAGATGTGGAGGCATCTTTAAATACCTCTCCTTCGCTCCTCCAGCCAGCCTGACAAGGTGCTCTAGTTGGGGAAGCGAAGGGGAGGCTCTTAAAGAAACCTCCACAACCTTTCTTAGCTTCCCCAGCCAGCCTGCCTTTAAAACCCTTATCTATGGAGTCATGTCGCAGCAGCGTCATCATTTCCTATTGTATCCTATGGTCCCATAGAATACAGTGGAAAGATTGTAATGAAACTTTAAAACCCTTCTCTCTGAAGTCGCGCTGCAGCAGCGGCACAATCATTCCATTGTACCCTATGGGACCATAGGATACAATGAGAGATTGTGCCGCTGCAGCAGCGCGACCCTAGAGAGAAGGGGTTTAAACTTTAAAACCCTTCTCTCTTTGCTTCCCCCACCAGCTCGCCTTGGCAGGCCACCTGGAGAAGGGAAGGGGAGGCTTTTAAAGATGCCTCCCCCCTTTTTGCTTCTCCAGCTGGCCTGCCAAGGCACACGTCGGCGGGTGGGTGGGGAAGGCACAGGGAGTTCCAGCTGGAAATGGAACAGTAGTCTCGGAACAGCTATATCCCAAAGCCAATCCCATTCCTCTTCTGTGATCATAATTTGTAAATCCTTTCCCCATTTTCTATTATAGCTCAATGGACTACTGTCCATATTAATTAGCCAAAAATATAACAATGCGATAGCACCTTTGACATTACCAGAGAACAATAATTCAAAATATTTTTAGATCTTAAACCTGCATAGTTTCTTAAAAGTGCATGTCTAATTTGAAACACCCCCCCTGAAATAATGGGGAGTTTATCCCCCCATCTTAATTACCATCTCTTCATATGATAACATATATTGATCTATAAGTTAATGACTCTATACAAACTTTTATTTCTCCAGGTTTGGAGATTACTTAAATTAGATAGATCTGTTATCTGTTCATTAAAGAATATTGATGGCCGGGTCGCAAATTCCGGTGCTCCTGGGGAGGAGAAAGAGCGGTGGGTCCAGGCTTTTGAAAGAGGGAAGGACATGGAGAAACAGAAAAGCTCGACGCCCTTCCAGCCTGCGACCCATCCCGACGGTTGTTGGCAGTGGGGCTAGGAATAAAAACCCCTCTCCGTCATTGGTGTTGTGCAATGCCAGGTCAATTAACAACAAGACTGCGGTCCTCCGGGATTTCCTGGGGGACCAACAGGCTGACCTGGCTTGCGTGACCGAGACCTGGGTCCGGGAGGGAGAGAACGTAGCGCTCTCCCAAATGGCCCCGCCAGGGTTTGCGGTCCTTCACCAATCACGGACTATGGGGCGGGGGGGTGGGGTCGCGATTTTCATTCGGGAGGCTTACTCCTTCAGGGCGCTTCCACCGGTGGAGATCACGGGCATTGAATGTGTTGGCCTGGTGTGGGAGGCTGAAGAGAGTTTGGCTGTGTGGCTGGTGTACCGACCGCCTAATGCACCAACCAGCAGCCTGCCATCCCTGCTGGAGGCCGTATCGGGCTGGGCGTTGGAGTACCCTAACCTTCTGGTTTTGGGTGACTTCAACGTCCACGCTGATGATGCGGCCTCTGGTCAGGGGGTGGATCTGGTGTCATCCATGGCGGCACTAGGACTCTCTCAGTACATCTCGGCCCCTACACACCGGGCAGGACACATGCTCGATCTGATCTTTGCTGTGGGGGTTGCAGTGGACCGAATTACCACTTCGGTAGTGCCTTGGTCGGACCACTTTGCCCTGGGGGCCCGTCTGAACTTCCTGCCCCAGCCCCGAGGCGGTGAGCCGATTTTGGCTCGCCTGTGGAGCCAAATGGACCCGGAGCGGTTCCAGATGGCCCTGCGGGAACCGAAGCCCCCTGGCGGCTCGTTGGATGAGCTGGTTGAAGATTGGCACAACCGGCTCGCTACAGCTATCGACGAGATCGCTCCCAGGCGCCCTCTCCGCCCCCGCAATAGACTGGCCCCTTGGTATACCCAGGAATTGCGCCAGGCGAAGCGGGAGCTGAGACGGCTAGAGAGACGGTGGCGTCGCACTCGCGACGAAGCAACAAGAGCATCTTATAGGATGCTTATGAAAGCCTATGAGATGGCAACTAAGGCAGCAAAGAAGGATTTCTTTGCTGCCGAGATTGCATCCGCGAGCTCACGCCCAGCCCAATTATTCAGGACAATTCGGTCGCTAACAGTACTGCCACATGGCAGAGTAAATGCTAGGGAATTGGAAATTGGCTGTGAGGCATTTGCGAGCTATTTTGCGGAGAAAGTCCTGTCGCTCCGCCAAGACCTCCCCGCCACAAATGATACAGTGAGTGAACTCGAGGCCCCTTGCACGTCTTCGTTTCCGGGCTTAGATGGGTTCGACCAGCTGGATCTTGAGGAAGTTGACAGACTGCTCTTGACTGTTCGCCCAACCACATGCAGCCTTGATCCGTGCCCGTCCTGGCTTATAAGATCTGGCCACGAGGGGTTGCGAGGTACCGCCCGGGAAATAATTAACACCTCCCTTGTTGAAGGGAAATTCCCGGGGGCTCTCAAGGAAGCGATGGTCCGCCCACTCCTAAAAAAGTTACATCTGGACCCGGCAGAATTGGCTAATTATAGGCTGGTGTCCAATTTGCCCTATTTGGGCAAATTAATAGAGAGGGCGGTGGCGTTACAGTTACAGAGGTATCTGGATGACGCTTCGGTTCTTGACCCCTTTCAGTCCGGCTTCCGCCCGGGTTATGGGACGGAGACCGCTCTGGTCGCTCTAACGGACGACCTCCGACGACATCTGGATCAGGGCGGTGGGGCGGTACTGCTGTTGCTCGACTTGTCGGCAGCGTTCGACACAGTGGATCATCAGCTGCTGTCCCGCCGCCTTGCCGACGTGGGAATCGGGGGGCGGGCCTTACAATGGCTCGTCTCATTTCTCCAGGGTCGGGGACAAAGGGTGGTGCTAGGGGAGCAGCAGTCCTCGAGGCACCCACTTGAATGCGGTGTGCCGCAAGGGGCAGTGCTCTCCCCAATGCTCTTTAATATCTATATGCGCCCCCTTGCCCAGATTGTCCGGAGGTTTGGGCTGGGATGTCATCAGTATGCGGATGACACCCAGCTCTATCTGATGTTGGGCGGCCGGTCGGACTCCGGCCCGGACGATCTTGACCGGGCATTGCACGCCGTGGCTGACTGGCTCAGATCTAGCAGGTTGAAATTGAACCCGGCGAAGACAGAGGTCCTGTGCCTGGGTCGCTGCGGTCCGGAGTGGGGGGTCCCGCTCCCGACCTTCGACGGGGCGCCGTTGGTGCCAGCGCCGAGGGCGAGGAGTCTGGGAGTGCTCCTGGAGCCTTCCTTGTCAATGGAGGCCCAGGTAGCAGCCACTGCCAAGTCAGCCTTTTATCATCTACGGCTGGCGAGGCAGCTGGTTCCCTACCTGGACCGCGATGGCCTTGCCACAGTGATCCATGCAACGGTCACCTCGAGGTTAGACTACTGTAACACTCTCTACATGGGGCTGCCTTTGGTGCAAACCCGGAAGCTGCAGCTGGTGCAGAATGCCGCGGCCAGGCTACTGATGGGTCTCGCAAGGCGGGACCACATCGGGCCTGTGCTGGCGGCGCTGCACTGGCTGCCTATAGCATACCGAGTTCGCTTCAAAGTGCTGGTTCTTACCTATAAAGCCCTATATGGCCAGGGTCCAACATACCTTAGGGACCGCCTTTCTCCATACCAACCCCAGAGAGCACTACGGTCGGGGTCTGAACACAGGCTACGTGTTCCTGGCCCCAGAGACGCCAGGCTGGCCAGAACGAGGACCAGGGCTTTCTCGGTGGCGGCTCCTATCTGGTGGAACGAGCTCCCGGAGGAGATCAGGGCCCTGCGGGACCTGATGCAGTTCCGCAGGGCCTGCAAGACAGAGCTCTTCCGCCAGGCTTTTGAATAGGAGCCGCCACCGACGACACTAGACAACCATCTCGATGTGCCCTGGTCCAACACGGTCCAACACGGTCTCAGCGGTGGCCGAGGGAGGGAGGTAGATCTGCCACTTGGTCGCCATCGAACGCTGTTTTAAGGAAGCTTTTAGGAGTATTTATTGTTGTATGTTATTTATTGTTTTTATTGTAATGTTTTAATCAATTTTATAGGTCAATGTACCGAATAGGCCTTTGGCCCATGTAAGCCGCCCTGAGCCCGCATGCGGGGAGGGCGGGATACAAATACGAAAAATAAATAAATAAAATAAATAAATATATTGATATAATCGGTGACAAACTCGGACTAAAACTGCCCTTTAACTTATACTAAACTGCCAATACTGAATATATAATTGGACTATCCCAAGTCAATTTTCTATTATCATACCAAATCAGAACATTCAGTTTAAAAAAAAAAGAGAGAGATGCTAGACCACCATGTTCCCCACCATGTTGATAGCGTTGTATGCTAATTTCCTGTTCAACCTCTGCCTATATATATGGACTGTTAACTTCCATGTTAATGTATTTGAGGATATGTGCATGCAGAAGAAAGCTGGTACTTTGAATAAAACTTTGTTGTCCTTAAAGGTGCCACTGGACTAAAAAAAAAATTCTAGTGCTTTAGACCAACACAGCTGTCCAATGGATCTATGTATAAATATCATTATAGTGTATATTTAATGTATAAATATCATTTAATGTATTAATATTATATACTCTTGCAAGTCCTGAGAGTTTGCGATATAAGCATTTAAATAATAACAAATATATAGTTTCAAGAATTACAATTGAAAAGCATGAACAATTCAAAGGAAAGGAAGAAGAAAAGCTGCATACTGCCAGAAACAATACACTGCCAACGGTATGAGAACAAATTATTGAAGACAGAGGAGGACAATGAAGCATGAACAAAACCCTTGTGGAACAACGGAATAGAGAGAATAGAGGAAAAGGAAGAAAAAAAATGCATTATATGATTAGGTTTGATTGACTGTGTTGTTCTTGTCACCATATATAAACCTTTTCATTTGCCCAGGGATTTTGTTAATTGCAATGTTGTGCCCTCATTTTCCTGCTGAGAGAGTTAACAATGTTGTGCTGAAATATATTATTGTTATTTTTTTTATATTTGCAGCAGTGTGGCGCTTAACTCTTATATTTTCCTGAGTTGTACTCTGGACAGTTGCACAAGTTCAGCCACGAAGATCCCCCTGGTGAAAATTAAGATAAAAGGAGCGAGGTCACTTACTTGTTCTGGCTCAGAGCCCTGCGCGTGCCCTGTTCCAAACGTTGAGCTCTTGTGCCTGAGGGCTTCCCCCATTCATTTCTTTGTCAGAAGAAGGTTCAGCTGCACGTGGAATGGGGACACCGAACTTAGCCTCCACTGGAATGCCTGGAAGTCCTTTTGGCATGGCAGGGGGTGAGGTCCATGGGGGGGATGGTGGTAGAGCCTCTTCACTTGCTGAACAGGGTGGAAGTTATCCTAAACTATGGAGCTTCCCAGTTCACATTATAAAAGTTAAGGGGGGGGGGGGGGGAGAGAGATAAAGAAGTCTACAAAAAAGCCCTGGCAGGGGAGGAACTGGGGAAGATCCTGCTAGTTAACAGCCACTGAATAACATTTTGCTTTGTTTGTTCTCCTCTCTGCACACCCAATTAACCCAGTTTGGCCCAAGCCCATTACAGCTTGGGAGGCAGGCAGAGTTAGCTGTGGTCACTACTTGGATAAGAGACTGTCAAGGAAGACTGGGGTTGCTAGGCAAAGGCAAACTACTTCTGTTCATTCCATGACTGGAGTGCCCTGTGGATGGGGTGATTATGAGTTGGTTGTGACTTGATAGCACGTTCTGCTTCTTCTGCACACAGGTATTTAAGGCTGAGGAGTGCCCAGAGGAGCAAGCAAAAGGGCTCTTGTCCTTTGGCTTCTGTCCTGAGGGTTGGGGTTAGGATTGCCAGGTGCCTTCTACCTGCTGGTGGTGGGATTTGGTGGGGGGCATTCTGGGGGGGGGGGGGTAGGGACATTGGCAATGTGCTGATGGTGACATCAAGGCGATGCTCTTTGCAAAACTCTGTGGTAAAAACCACCACAATCATAGAGTTTTGCCTCAAAAGCATAGCATCACCCCTGACATTGCTGACACAGTGATGTCACTTCCGGAAGTGACGTCAGGGCATTGCTGACATAGTGTGGGGAAGTCTTTTTGGAGGTGGAGTTTCCCCATCGGCCAGCTAGCTCTCAGTGAGCCAGAGCCTGCAAAAGCGGAGGATCCCCTGCCCAACCAGGAACTTGGCAAGCCTAGTTGGGGCCTAGAGCTAGGCAGAAGATCATCTAGTGGAAAGAGAAGGCCTACCTGGCACTCAGAAGCCTCCCCTTCCCCTTCTTGTTCATTCTGCTGTATTTCTCTCTCTCTCTCTGAGGATAACTGATTTGGTCCACCATTGGGGAAAAAAGCAGAGCACAAATATACTAAATAAATAAATAGAACCAGCCTTTCCAGGGAGACCTAAATTTATTTATTTATTTGTTTGTTTGTTTGTTCGATTTCTAGGCCGCTCTCCCCACAACTGTAGGCCCAGAGCGGCTTACACAACTTGGACATGCCAAGATAATAAAACAATAAATACAATAAAGATAAAAGATTAAAACAATGTCAACAAAAAATCTAATACAGCTTCATTAAAAATCAATGGCAAACCAACAACCCATACCCTTCCTGGCCCCACAAGAATGTCATGGAGCCAGATGATGTTCAGTGATCACTGGGCCTCTTGATGATGGTTAACATAGAGAGGGAGAGGAATGGGGGCGGTGGCCCCTATGCGAAAGCCTGGCGGAAGAGCTCCGTCTTGCAGGCCCTGCGGAGCTGCATCAAGTCACGTAGGGCCCTGATCTCCTCCGGGAGCTCATTCTACCAGGAAGGGGCCGCCACCGAAAAAGCTCTCCCCCTAGTGACAGCGAGCCTGGCCTCCCTGGGCGATGTTGGGCCCCAGACTGAAGTGCTCTCTGAGGTACATACGGGGAAAGGCAGGTAGATCGGACCCAGACCATTTAGGGCTTTAAAGGCCAATACCAGCACCTTGAAGCAAATTCGGTACGCTATAGGTAGCCAGTGCAGTGCCGCGAGTGCTGGTCGGATGTGCTCCCATCTAGGGAGCTCCATCAACAGCCTCACCGCGGCATTCTGCACCAGCTGCAGCCTCCGGATTAGCGACAAGGGCAGCCCCATGTAGAGAGTGTTACAATAGTCTAACCTTGAGGTGACCGTTGCATGGATCACTGTAGCTAGGTCAGAATGGCTCAGGAAGGGAACCAACTGCTGCGCCAGCCTCAGATGGTAGAAGGCCGACTTGGCAGTGGCTGCCATCTGGGCCTCCATAGTCAACGAAGGATCCAGGAGCACCCCCAAACTCCTAACCGCTGGCACAGGCACCAATGGCGCCCCATCGAAGGCCGGGAGTGGGAGCCCCGACCATGGGCTGCCCCGACCCAAGCACAGGACCTCTGTCTTCGCCAGGTTCAGCTTCAGCCTGCTCAACCTCAGCCAACCAGCCATGGCGTGCAATGCTCGGTCAAGATTGTCTGGTCCAGAGCCAGACTGGCCACCAATCATCAGATAGAGCTGGGTGTCATCCGCATACTGGTGACAACCCAGCCCTGCCCCCTGGATAATCTGGGCAAGGGGACGCATATAGATGTTAAAAAGCACTGGAGATAAGACGGCCCCTTGAGGCACTCCGCACTCAAGCGGGTGCCTCCGGGACCGCTGCTCCCCTAGTGCCACCCTTTGTCCCCGACCCTGGAGAAAGGAGATGAGCCACTGCAAGGCAAGCCCCTGTATCCCCATGTCAGCGAGGCGACGAGTCAGCAGTTGATCGACCGTGTCGAATGCCACCGACAGGTCAAGCAACAGCAACAGCGCCACGCCGCCCGGATCCAGATGTCTCCAGAGGTCATCCGCGAGGGTGACCAGCGCCGTCCCAGTCCCAAACCCTGGGCAAAAGCCGGACTGGAAGGGATCTAACACCAAAGCGTCATCCAGGAAGCTCTGGAGCCGAGTCACCACCGCCCTCTCTATTAATTTGCCCAAATAGGGCAAATTGGAAACCGGCTGATAGTTAGCCAATTCGGCCAGATCCAAAGATGGTTTTTTTAGGAGAGGACGGACCATCGCGTCCTTGAGTGCACTCAGGAACTGCCCCTCAGAGAGGGAATGGTTGATAATCTCCCGATGTGCACCTCGAAACCTCCGCAGCCCGCTTTAATAAGTGAGGAGGGGCACAGGTCAAGGTCACATGTAGTTGGACACACGGTCATGAGTAACCTGTCAACTTCATCAAAGATGAGCTGACTGAAGGAATCCAAACCCGAAACTTGAGACATGCAAGGGGCCTCTAGTTCGCTCATTGTATCAATTGTGGCGGGGAGGTCCCATCGGAGTGCCAAGACTTTGTCCGCAAAATAGCTCGCAAAAGCCTCACTGCCAATCTCCAATTCCCTACTATTTGGTTTGCCCTGGGGCAATACTATTATAGACCGAATTGTCCTAAATAATTGAGCCAGGTGTGAGCTAGTGGATGCAATCTCGGCCGTGTAATAATCCTTCTTGGCGGCCTTGACTGCCATCTCATAGGCCTTCATAAACGTCCTATAAGATGTTCTTGATGCTTCATTGCGGGCACGGCGCCATCGTCTCTCTAACTGTCTGAGCTCCCATTTCATGAGCCACAGCCCCTGTGTATACCAGGGGGCCAGCCTAGTGCGGGGGCGCAGAAGGCGTCTGGGAACGATCTCATCAATGGCTTCGGAGAGTCAGGTGTACCAGTCCTCCAGCAGCTCATCCGATGAGCTGCCATGGGGCCTCGGATCCCTCAGAGCCAACAAAAGCTGCATTGGATCCATCACACTTCAAGGGCAAGATATAATATGCTCGCCGCCTAAACAGGGTTGGAGTGGAATGTCCAGACAAGCCCTCAGGGCATAGTGGTCCAACCATGGTACCACCGAAGCAGTAATCCGGTCCACTTTAACCCCCGCCGTGAAAATCAAATCGAGCGTGTGTCCAGCCTGGTGGGTGGGGGTCATTACAAACTGGGAGAGTCCCAACACCGCCATGGACAACGTCAGGTCCGTTGCCTGTATGGAAGCCGCGTCATCAGCATGGACGTTGAAATCACCCAGGACTACAAGCCTTGGGTGTTCCAGCGCCCAGCCTGTTACAGCCTCCATCAGGGCCGGTAGGCTCTCAGCTGGTATGTTAGGCGGTCGGTACACCAGCCAGATTACCACACTCTCGCCGGCCTCCAGCACCACGCCAACACACTCCAGGCCCATGATTTCCATTGATGGGAGCGCCCTGAAGGAGTAAGCCTCTTGAATGAACATCACCACTCCTCCCCCCACCCCCTGGTCCGTGATTGGTGGAGGACCAAGAACCCTGGTGGGTATGTTGGGAGAGAGCTATTGTCTCCCCTTCCCGCACCCAGGTCTTGGTCATGCAAGCCAGATCCACCTGTTGTTCCAACATGAAATCCTGAAGGTTCATGATCTTATTATTTATGGATCTGGCATTGCACAGCGCCAATGAAGGAGGGGGGTGCTCCATCCGAGCCCCACTGCCGATCACACTTGGGATGAGTCTCAGGCTGGAAGGGTGCCGAGCTATATTATTTCTCCGCATCCTTCCCTTTCTCTCCTGCCTGGACCCACTATTCTTTCCCCTCCCCAGGAGCACCGGAATCTGTTGGCCAGACATTGCATCGCTGTCCCTCAATCTTTGTGTGAGCCTCAGTTCGTTGGGTACACTACCTCAAAAAACAGTAAAGTGCTTCCAGCCAATTGCACTATTTCTAACCTATCAACCCTGACCTCTTATCTTGCAACCCCTCCCTCTAAGCAAGGCTAACACTCTAATGCTAAACTATACTACATATAGGGTGAAAAATACATACAAACAACACTAAGGAAGCCTAACTAACCTACCACTAGCTAATCATTACAACTAACTCATATTCCTCTCCCCTAGTCCCACCCCCACCAGCTAACCCAGCCCGCCCTTCACTGCCCTTAGCAGCAACAGTCCCAGGCAGTGGGGGAGTTCACAACTGCCCCCCTGCCCTGATGGTACTCTAAATTTGGTTCAAGCCAGCGGACTGCCGGCCCCCATGCTATTAGATCTTCTCACCTAGTCCCTAGGCGCCGTAACCCAGTTCCAGCCCCAGGTGTACCAGTCCAGACCTGTGGCCTCTACAGACCGATGACGGCCTGATTTCACCAGGACAAGGGGCCGGGGTCAGCAGAACCTAGTGACCAGAGACTAGCGGCTAGCTGGTAAACACCGAGGGCCGGAGAACATTACACCACAGCTGGTGCACCTGGCATTAGCTGGCCAAAGACGAAGCCAGGGACTACAGGATCGTGCAGGGTAAGGCAGCAGCCGCAGGCCGCTCCAAAGACCCCCAAGGCTGAGGACCTGATACCAGGGCCAGGGACCCACTGCTCCCCTATCAGCCCCTACGCACTCTGAAATGAGTCCACGGTCGCCAAGTCACAGTGCCACCGGGACTCCAATCCTCTAAACCAGATCAGCAAACCAGAATAAGCTGGAATAAGCTGATCCTCCGGGCCCCTATCGCTGAGTTAAGCCGACTCAAGCTGGCTGAGCTGAGCCACCGCTGGATTGCCACATCCTCAGGTCACCGATCAGCCAAGTTGCCGGGCCCCTGCCGCTGAGTTAAGCCGACTTAAGCCAACGAAACCGAGACACTGCCAGGTCGCCACGTCCTCGGATCGCCAGCTGAGCCACCGCCAGCCACCAACCAAGGTTCTGAACCAGCCGCTGAGCCACAAACTGGGCCAAACACCCAGGGCTGGGTGGGGCCAAAGGCCAAGGAGCCGAAGAGTCAAAAAGCCAAGGAGCTAAAAAGCCGAACACAGACCACCAGCCACCAGCGAACCCAGCCACGAGGCCAAGACCGCTGGCAGCTAATGCCGAGGATCCGAAGGGGCCAAAGGCCAAGGAGCCCAGAGGCCGAGGAGCCGAAGAGCTGAGCCCTGCCACCAGCTGCCAGCGAATCAGCCATGAGGCCAAGACTGCCGAGAAGCCGAAGGCCGGGGGGCTGAGGAGCCGAAGAGCCAAAGGGCTGCACGCAAAATGCCAGCCACCAGTGAACCCAGCCGCGAGGCCAAGACCGCCGGCAGCCAGTCCAAGACCTACGCCACACCCAAAAATGTGTGGGGATTTTAAGATACCACCATGTTGATGCAAAAAGGGTTTCTTAAGGAATTTCTCCATCATGATGTCTCTGTTTTTGAACAATCTCTGCATTTTTCAGAGGATTTGGAATACGTTCATATCTGTGGTAGAGTATTGTAATGTGCTCTGTATGGGGGATGCCTTTGAAGATAGTTTGGGAGCTTCAAATGGTGCCAAATGCAGGATCAAGGCTAATGACTGGTATGGGTTATAAAAATGACATTCTGCAAGCTCATCATAAAGGTAAATGGCTGTCAAATCAACTTTGGGCACAGCTCAGAGTGCTACTGTTTGCCTTTAAAATCCTAGACATTCTAAGGAGCAGGTTCTTGCAAGGCTACCTGCTTCTGTTTGAATCCGCCTGCCAATTAAGTTTAGTGTCAAAACATTTAAAATAAGGAGTGTGGTAATGCAAAACAGGGGCTTTTCAGTGGTGGTGCAGTGCCTTCGAATGCCTTCCCCATGACAGTTTTCCTGACACCTGGCCTGTAAAACATCTGCTGCCCTGTGTAAAACTTTTTCATTTGCCCAGAGATTCTGGTCCAGTCCAATTACTGTTCCTTTGACTATTGTCATGAACAGCAGCACACAGATAAAACAAACTAGGCAGGTGGCTCTTTAAATACACTGCTCTCTAACCCCTGCCAAATATTCGGCCACCTGTACAGTAATTCGGTTTTCTACATCTCTTAATAGCGAAGAAATTTTATCATCCAGCCAGCTCCAAGTAATGGGAGAATTAAGTCTGATCTTAAATCTGAAAATACGGGACAATTTAATACTGTATGATAAATAGGGTCTGTTCGATCTGAACCTTAGGTCCCTAATCTATAAAGGAATGGTATGCCTTGATATCTTCCAATTAAAACTGCAGATGGCAACACATTCAACTGTCCTAACATAAATACCCTTCTATATGTAGATATTGTCAGCAGAAGAAAATATCTTGGCATTTTAATCGGAGGGGGAATGCCAGGACTAAAAGTAGAACACCCTCCCTGGGCTCTAGTGGTAGTACTTCTGTAGTCTGGATCCTTCAAATGACATTTTATCAAATTGCTCAGTTCCTATTTTTCCAGGACTACCATTATTTCATTTGTTATATTTAGGTATAACAATTTACTCTTCACCATCCTGTCCCAACTGGATTTATAAAATCACTTCTAAATAGTCTCAAAAGGCCTGTTTCACTATTAGATTTTAAATTTTTGATTTTTAAACTACGGTAAATGCTCTTCATCACGCTTTTAGCCTCCAAAAATATTTTTCCTAGTTCTACATGCAAAACTATGCTGGCAACAGATTTGGGGCTCCCAGAATGCAGCGTGAAAAGCTTAACAGAGGGCGGTCAATATTTTCTGTTACTGCATTAATCCAAACACCTGCTGCATACAGCAAGTGTCCAGAAGCCTTAGCACTGGAGGCACAAATTGCAGCTGGGATATACTGTCCTCCCACGGTATACAAAAAAATCTTGTGATGGCTCTAGCTGAACTGGTGGCAGCTCTCATTGTCGAACTCGGATGAATCTTCCAGGAAAGATTAGCCTGAAACATTACTCCCAGGTATCTAAACTGCACAACTTGATCAATATTGTGACCAGCAGCTGACAGTTTGTACTTTCTGTTCCCTTGCTTCTGACTAAAAAGGAGAACTTTAGATTTCAGATAATTAATAACCAGGCTGCCTTTGGAGCAGTACTCAGAGAAGGAATGTAAGTCTATGTATTCCCAACTTCTGATCTGCTTTTTATTATCAACTAAGTCAAAACTGTGATAATCTCAGACCTGTAAAATGAAATAAAGGTATTGAGAAAGAAGTGGTGAGGTTAATGACAAGCTATGAAGCCAGATAACATAAAATATCAATCTCTACTTATTTGACCCCTGAGAATAATCTTTTGACTTTGGGTAGACTATTGAGGCTGTTTTAACCACTATATACATCCCATTTGCAGACTGGAGATGCTTACAGCCAGATGAAGAGAGGAGTGGTTTGGTGCTGATTGTAAGGTGATTAAGAGGGCAAACACAGGCAATTTAGGTCATACAATAGCAAAGAAATACTGATAGAGTTGCTCTTGCTGGAGTGTGAATTTTTTAAATTAAAAAATTAGTAAAAGCTAGAAAAAGGGCTATGGTATTGGGTGACAGGAATAAATTGATTTGGGCAGTCAAATCCAAAAACAGTGTATAGTGGCAAACAAGTTAAATTGGAGTTCTCCTGTGCCTTGCTCGATCTCTGTTAACCATTGGGAAGGATACTTCATTTGCCTAGGGATTCCCTTAATAGTAATATTATGCCCTTGTTGCTGGGAATTAATTTTGTTACGTTTCGTTTTGTTGGGTGTCTTGTGCTCTCCTTTGGAAAGGGTATGCGGCTGGATTGTTTTTATAGCATCTTTTATCCTACTTTTTTCCCTCTGCTGGTGTGGATTGTGCTGGGTTTAGTCATTTTATACTGTCTTTGTTCTTTTTTTTTTTTTTAATGTACAAGCTGCTTTGAGCCTTTCTGCAGAATGCAGTTTAAAAGTTCTGTAGACAGCCCTGACCTGGATAGCTCAGGCAAGCCTGATCTCGGAAGTTAAGCAGGGCCGACCCTGGCAAGTAATTGGAAGGGAGACCTCCAAGGAATACCAGGGCTCAGGATGCAGAGGTATCAAGCCATCTCTCTGAAAATAGTCCAGACTCACAGTAGGGGTTGCCAGGAGTTGCCATGACTTCCAGGCATGCAAGCACACACACAGCCACCCCCCAAAAGTTCTGTAGACAGAGAAACATAAAGGTTCTATGACACACTTCCAGTTCATGCAGTGCCCTCACCAGACCTATGTAGCCTACCACCCATGCCAAGCAAAGCATGCTATTTAGAAGGCCCCTGGTTCTTCTGCTGTGGCTGCCTGATATATGGGAAGATCTGAAATGTCTTTGAGGGTCTGGTTTGTAATTATCAGTCTCATCAGATACCCCCTTGATAAATAGTTAACAAATCTCTGGAATCTCTGGCAAAAGAATACATGGATGCGAACCAAGTGGGCCTGACCCAAACATAAATATGAGAAAATATGAAAAAAACTGCCGCACTTGCGTAACCTATGTTCAAGCCTCTCCCCAATAATCTCTTTTTACAAAACCACTTTCGCTCCATCTGGACTGATATTCTAGATAATATGGGAGAGAAGTGAAGGACTGCTTTTATTCTGCAACTTTTTGCAGACTGAAATATTTATGGCTTTAATGGATTAGCTCTTCAGTTAGTGTAAGAGGCAAGGCTGAAGTCTCTAATGCTGTCCCTGCCTGTTTATAATAGCTGGCAATGTGGCTTATTGCTGTTTAAAAACATTGCACAGCCAACAGTATTAGACTGAAGTGCACATGCATGTAAACATATCTGTGTGAAAATGTCAGACAGGCAAGGAAAAATTGAAATTGATTTCCCATAGAAGCAAAAAATTGAAACATTGCATTGAAAAAATCCAGAAGCTCTTGAGGCAATTAGAAGGGTGTTTTTTTTGGGGGGGGGGGTTAAAACATTTAAAGAAAAGCAGAACACATTGAAAAATCTATATATCTAATAGCCAAGTCGTCCTCTCTGTGCGGATATCTAAATCTGTACATCTGGAGCACACTGCACACTTGGGGCACTCTCCAGGTGTGCAGAAAAATCTGAAATGTAGAAAAAACTATATGGGGGGATACTTAAATTCCCCCAAAAGAAAAAGAGGGTTCCCTGCACGTGCACAGAGAATGCACTGGGAACAGTGGCTCCCCGCTGTTGCCAGGGGGGGCGAAGGTTTGGTGGGCCTTGCAGCTAGGAGTCACACAGGCCTCGTCGCTGTTGCTGATGGGGGGAGAAGGTTTGGCGGGGCCGGCAGCTGGGAGCCTCATGGGCCTCACCGTCAGTGCTGGGGGGGGATCAGGGGAGAAGGCTGGGCAGGTCCGGCAGCCCACATGCTGGACTCACTTGCAGCCACTTCCTCCTCCTCCATGTGAAGCTCCTGCTGCTTCAGTGGGGGAGGCATGGGGAATACCCCCCCCCCACGAGTATCACGGGTCCCTGCTTCTTGTTATACTCTATTTAAAGATGTCCAGCAAATGTCTTTGATAGCTTTCTAAACTGATGAGACTCGAAATCCTTTTTTGGAAGTAAGCGCAGAAATCTCTTGAAAGTCAGTATATTTAGTCAGGAGATCAATTTAAGGTGTTACATAAATCAATTGAAGCCAGATTAGGAAATTTTACCTCGTGTTGCAGTCTTATAGGCACATTAGTCACATACCTCTCTTTATCAGCTGAATTCAGATATCATTAAGGTTGTTTACAGGCGTGTTGGTCCAAAAGTTAGATCCCAAAACTAAGAACACTATCCATGTAACACTTTAGATTAGGACCGCCCCTGTGATGCATAATGGTGTGTGGTTTTGAGTTCACCAGAACCTTTAACCTGCTGTGCTCATTGTTTACAAGGAGTTACAAATGTCGGAATGAATTAAGAAATGAGATCACCTAGCAGCAGAGTGAAATGGTACAGTCCCATCTATCACCTCATTCATTCTCGTCAATCTGCTGCATGTATATACTAGGCCTCTAGTCCCATCATGAAAGACTTGGAAGTAGGAATGTACAGGACTATGCATATGCAGTGGTGGAATCACTGGCTTGGGTCTCAGAGGTGCCCGCTGAATTCTGTAGAACAATGTACATGGTGTCATTAAAAGGGGGAAACTGGTGCTTTGTATCAGATACTGGGGTTACCAGTGGCAGCAGACAGGTTTAGTCCCTTCATGATCATGTTCCTGTTTACATTTCTTTACTTCCTCCAGTGAATGGCTGGCATTCATTCCGAGAGAAGCAAGAGAAAGTATCCATGGGTATCCTTGTAGTGGGGTCAAAACCCGTATAAGCCCCAGTGACACTCAGTTCCCATGTGTCATGTGTAGTATGCATGCCCTTCTATACAAACTCATAATAACAGGCATTTTACTGGCTAATTTAATATTTTCAGCTAAGACTGAAGGGCCCAATAAATGTATATTCATGAGTGGCCCTCCCATTGTTGAAGACTGATTCCATTGAAGATTGGATTTATGATCATGTTAATCCATTCAGTTGGATTTAAAGGTAGGAAGGAGCAAACAGATTGGCTGCCATGTTGTGTTGGGAGCTGAAATCCCTTGCCAGACACTAAAACAGACAGTTTAAATGTCTCTGTGAATATTTTGTGATGTCCTTGGCTTGTTCTAATGCAGTGGAAATTAAAATTCACATGCAAAGGTGAAACTAAACAGCATCATTTTAGAAGAGACAACTCCTCAATGGTCATAGAAAGTACAGTGCAATAAACTCATAAGACCAATCGCATGTGCTCCAATGGGCCCTATTTATCTAGGAAAATGGACCCTGTTCAGGCAAGCCCGATCTCGTCAGATCTCAGAAGCTAAACAGGGCCAACTCTGGCAAGTATTTGGAAGGGAGACCTCCAAGGAATACCAGGACTGGGTCGCAAAGGCACACAATAGCAAGCCGCCTCTCTGAAATGTCCAAGCCCTACTAGGGGTCACTAGGCATACACACACAAACAAACACACACACATATACCCATTCCCAGGACACAAGAAGGAGGGTCTATTTTTAAATACTGTTTCCCATCTCTTCCCTGCCTCACCATGCTGCACTCCCATGCTTTCTGCATTTTTCCCTCCCATCTCAACTCTGATACTGGAAGTCAGCCAGACTGGGGAAAATGCTGAAAGTAAGGTTTTGAGTATTTACACATGAAACCAAATGAAATGTTGGAATCTTGAGATGGGCTGTACAGACTACAGGTGACCTGTCCAGACACAAAGCCTAGAAATCAATGTTGAGATGCAGTGTGTGTGGGAGGGAGTCATGATGAATGGTGTTGCACCAATGCCACAATGAACCATGGATGTGATGCTGAGGCATCAGAGGAATGCCAGTCCCCCCCCCCCCCCCCGCTTCATTTGGCGCCTGCTACTTCATGGGGCATGAGGCGAGGAAAGTCACTGTTCTAATTCTCCCCTTTCAAAACTCCATGCAAATAAAAAGGATCACATGAGGGAGAACTTTTCTAGTCTAGTCCTTTGCATGATGTGTTAACTTTTCCCTCAAAGAAATTAATAATGTAAGAGAGCTTTGAAAAGTGTCACATGTTATCCCTAATCTGAAGTGGTGTGATTCATTCTACCCAGGGCTTTTTTTGTAGAAAAAGCCCAGCAGGAACTCATTAGCATAATAGGCCACACCCAACAGCTGAAATTCATTAGAATATTAGGCCGTGCCCCAACAGCACAGCTCATTAGCATATTAGGCGGGGCTGGGAAAGCACAGGGCAGGCATGGAAACTTGCCTCTCCCCCCACCCCTTGAACTTCTCTGTCGGACTTCAGCATCGCCTTTCTAGTCTACCCCCCCTCCAAACCAGACAGTCGGGGAAAGGCACTGCTGAAGTGCCTGGGATCAGATTGGGGAGGGAAAGAAAGACATTTTCAGTGTTCCTGGGTTCCCTGCCTGCCCTTTTCCAGCTGGAACATGTCAGCTAGATAAGGGAAGGCAGAGAGAGGCTTTTCCTTGTCAATTTCACTCCCAGCTGACTCCCGGAGTGAAATTGACAAGGAAATCCCAACTGGCTCCCCAGAGGGAAAGACAGCATTTTAACATGCCACCTTTCCCTCCTGTGTATAACTTGGGGAGGGCAGTGTGCTCTGTAGCCACACATGCCAGAGGTTTTGGTTGTAGGCATGGCCAACTCAGGAGCCAGCCAGAACTCCGTTCCTGTGCGTTCCTGCCCAAAAATAGCCCTGATTCTATCCTATCTCAGCCCTATGCCACCTTATTCTGCTGCTGCATATGCAGACCAGATCTAAGGGCCAAACTAGATGTTACAGCGGCTGTGAGTCTACCCCGTGGTCACAAATGCCATTTCAAAGAAGAATTTGGCCATTTAAAAATGCTTCAAGAGCCCTATCCTGACTGGGCCTCCCACCGGGGGGGGACGGGACCGGGTGATCTTGTCCTTTTCAGGTACCAAAACAGCTCCCCCATGGATGTTTCCTGACCTGAAAAGGTGCTCAAGGGGAAACAAGATCATTTGGTCCTGCTGCACTTCACAGTATTTTCAAATGGCTGCTGTAACATCTAGCTTGGCCCTAACGTGGATGGGTAGGTTTAATTTCCCTGGTCTATACTTTGCTTTTGTTTAAAAATAGTACCTCCATTTTCTTTTAATGTAAATAGGAATGGTTGACGCACTTTTTCTCCTGCTCGGGCTAACTCAAGAGGGGTGGATTTGTATCCAAGAAAAGATGCAGCTGTATAATATTTTGAAAGTTATGGAGACTGAATGATTTCAGAGCTTCCGTCAGCAGTTCTTGCTCACATAGAGAGATAATATCATCTTTCCAACCTTATCTACAAATCAGGTGATCTGTCCAGACACAAATCCTGGACACTATATTGTTTGAGCTGAATCTTGATTAGTAAATTAATTTTCAGTGTTGATGCATAAAATATCAGTTTAAGTAAAAAGGGGAGTTTAGTAGATTAAATTCACAGCAGCTTTATGTATCGTGGTGGTCTTTGTTTATAATTGGGACAAAAGTGTCCTATGGAAGCATTCAAAGAAGTGGAGATGGGTATAGTCATATTTATTTACATTTATTCTGTAAGTAATACTGCCATATACTTCTAAAAAATTCTAAAACAGTAAATTAATTTCTGACCACACATCTGGTCCACACCCTGCCACTTCAGAAATGACAGTGACTGATGTTATTGTCAATAACAGTGAAGGACAGATAGGTTTTCCTAGTATATCTTTCATTAGAAGAACAAGCCCCCATCTTTGCTTTTGAAGCAATGGAGGGCAAGGCTGTTGCAGAGTAAATGAACAGAATGCACAGCAGACAGAGTAGAAAGTTCATAATTGTGTTATGGTGGTAGTAGGAAGACCTTGGGTTGTGATGAGGATTGGGGGTGGCGGAGCTGCAAAAGAGCCTCAGCATTTCAGTTGTGATATGTAGAAGGCCATGCATTCAGAAGTGACTGATTAAAGTGCCATCTTGACCCCCCCGGTGTTTCATTTAAGAAATGAAGGGATTTGCTCTCTGGATCAGATCAAAGATCCATCATCCTGCGTCAACAAAGACCAACTAAATTTGTGTTTTATTGTTTGATTGCATCGGTTTAAGCTTTGCTCTGTATCTTCCGGATAGTTCTTATAAATGGCTCTTAGCGCAGACATTTCTCAGATTGTAACCTCATTCCTTATGGTATTATTGAGAGCAACAGGTAAACTGAGGAAATGGGAGGTTCCAAGCTGTCTAACCCTGAAGCCTCTGACAGAGTCACTGAAAGGACCCCCCCCCCCAAATGAGATTCTTTCAGGAAGTCATTGAAGGAAGCTCTATTAAAGAATGACTAGCTTGAGGAAATCACAGTAGGGGTTTCTAGTTTAAGCAGAGAGATGAGTATAGTCCCAAGGGTGGAGTTTATGTTAAAAGTTTATTTAATTCAGAGCCTTTAAAAGCCTACCCTGTGGGGAGCTTTTAATGAATGCCAAGCCTCTAGGACTTTAGTCAGAACTGACTGAGGCTGCTCTCTGTCAGGTAAAAGCTAATACCAACACTTTCATTGGGAATATTTTTAGGCTTGAGGGATATTACATAAACTCACATAATAAATAATATTATTCTAGATAATTAATACTGTTCTTGATAAACTTATTAATGATTAAATTATTCTGCCTTTACACGCACACCAATACACTACCATTCTTTTTCAGCAGAAAATCTCAAGGTGTCTAACAAAAGAAATATAAGATACCTCCTTCTGCTGGCTGCTGAGAGCCAGTTTGGTGTAGTGGATAGGAGAGCGGACTCTAATCTGGGAGAACCGGCTTTGATTCCCCACTCCTCCACATGCAGCTGCTGGCGTGACCTTGGCCCAGTCATGGCTCTCTCTGAGCTGTTCTCTCACGAGCAGTTCTAGAGAGAGCTCTCTCAGCCCCACTTACCTCACAGGGTGTCAGTTGTGGGGAGGGGAAGGGAAAGGAGATTGTAAGCTGCTCTGAGGCTCCTTCTGGTAGTGAAGGGCAGGGTATAAATCCAATATTTTTTTTTCTGATAGAGGAGAGGAAATCCTAGAAGGGAGGAGCAAGGTGTAGGGTTGCCAGCCTTCAGGTAGGGATTGGAGATGACCTGGAATTACAACATCTACAGAGATCAGTTCCCCTGGAGAAAATGGTTGCTTTAGACCAGGGGTGGCCAACCTGTGGCTCGGGAGCCACATGCGGCTCTTTCACATATATTGTGCGGCTCCTGGCAGGGCGGCTGGGGAAGCAAAGGGGAGGCATGCTTTTTCTCTCTTTCTCCCTTCCTTCCTTCCTTCCCTCCTCCCTCCCATCTATTTGCTTTCCTAGTTTCTCTCTCTCTCTTTCTTTCCACTTCTTTCATTCTTTCCATCTCTCTCAATATCATTAGCAAACAAGTAATATCATTATCAATAACTGGTTTTCCTCGTTTGTTTTTATTTTTGGCAGTCCCATTTAACGTTAATAAAAAGCAAATTTGCATATTTAAAAAAATAAAAACGTGTGTGTGGTATTTGTTCCTGTCTTGCGGCTCTCAGACATCTGACGTTTATTCTATGTGGCTCTTACGTTAAGCAAGGTTGGCCACCCCTGCTTTAGACAGTTGACTGCATGGCATTATACCCTGCCGAGATTGCTTCCCTCACTAGGGTTGCCAGATCCCTGGTCTGGGTGATGTTTCCCCTGATTTTTCATGCTTCAGCCGACTGCCCACCAGCTGGCTGGCTTGGGAAGCCCTGCCCCCAGGCCCCCCAACAATGACCACCTGTGCCCACCACTCTCCTTCCCCTCTTGTGACATGTAAAGGCCCCTCCAGCTGATTGGGGGAGCATGTGGCCACCGATCAGATGGAAGGCCCTTTAAATCTTGCAGGAGGAGAGGGAGAGGGGCAGCTGCCAGCCACATGTCTGAACTCCAAACAGTGATTTGCCACTTGAAATACAGGTGCACTTGGCTCCGCCCACCAAAAGCATTTAGAGGGTCATTTAAAAGGTGCCCAGTTGGTGGCCTCCCCTCTCCCTCCCCTCCTGTACAATTTAAAGGGCCCTTGAACTGAATGGTAGGCTGTATGCTCCCCGGATCAGCTGGAGGGCCCTTTGAATCTGGCAGGACAGGAAGGAGAGAGGTGGCTGCAGGTGGTTTTTTGTTGGTGGGGATGTCCCCACTGTGATATCATGTTGCGGATGTTCCTGTACACCCCCCAAAGTCCCCCACCGGGGACGAGGCCAGACCTGGCAGTCCTATCCCTCACTAAACCATGCCTCCCAAGGCTCCACCCCCAAGTCTGCAGTAGTTTCCCAACCTGGAGGTGTTAGGTGGGCCAAGCAAGCCAATAGACGGCTTCCCCTCCCCTGCTTCTACGTACTGGTTTTGTGAAGTTATTAGTTTAGAATTGTGATGCATCCTCCTTGGAGCAATTGGGAGGGCAAAGGTAGCGGTTTTAAGATGGAAATGCTCATAAGGTATCATAAGCAGTCAGCAGGCTCATTTGCATAAGAGACTGCAGGGGGAGGGGCCAGGAGAGCATAATGTTGGCATGGCAGTGATGGTCTATTTACTCATTTGTTTATTTAAATTATTGAGAGGCCACAGTTTGCATAATTTTTTTCAAGATGGTGTCTTGTTCTAACAATAATCTGAAAAATGAAACACTTTAAAAATTCAAAACAGTGTTTATTTATTTAGTTAGTTAGTTCAATTTGTATCCCTCCCTCCCAAATGCCCTGTCCAAACTGTTAAAACAACAAATAAACACTGATTAAAAGGCGGAGATAAACAATACAACAGGAGATAAAAGGCAGTACCTCCACCGACAAAAATACCATGACCAAACATTCTATATTAGCCGCTGGGATGCTAATATGATGGAAAACAAAAGACCTGGGTAACTTTTTATTCATTGAGAAGATTTTCATGAGGCCTCTCCAGAGAACCTGCTGGTGATAGCTAGCTTGCTTGTTTGTTTGTTTGTTTGTTATTTCAGATTTTTACCCCGCCCTCCCCGCGAACAGGCTCAGGGCGGCTTACAGTACGGCACAGAGTGCCTAATCAGAATAAACAGATTTAAAACAATTTAAAAGCTTACCAAGTAGAACATGAAACAACGAAAACGTAATTAACAATGAATAAAGTATTGAAACCCATCACTAAATCTCTATTATGAATGACCCAGGCAAAGCATAAAGATAGCATAAAAAAGCGAGTTAAAACAAGACTCATAAATTTATTTTTTTAGTCTTGAAGCAGCGTGTGATCACAATTTTAAA
Organism: Lepidodactylus listeri; assembly: GCA_029233225.1. NCBI lineage: Eukaryota > Metazoa > Chordata > Lepidosauria > Squamata > Gekkonidae > Lepidodactylus > Lepidodactylus listeri. The sequence goes on along the minus strand of JARCFY010000004.1, from coordinate 119,774,750 downwards.
AGGTCAACCCCTTACTTAAAAGCCTGGATAAAAAGAAACCCTTTAGCCTGGGACTTAAAAGATAGTAGTTGGGCATCCAATGAGCCACAAGGGTAAAGCTTTCTACAGGCAAGGCCCTACCAATAGACTCTTTCTCAACTGAACAACCAACCTGACCCCTGCAGAGGGCACAGAAAGCAGAGCTTGGGAGGAACATCTTAGCTGGCGGTCTGGACTGTATGGGAGGAGACAGCCCTTCAGGTACCCTGGCCCAAAACCAGTCTGGTGTAGTGGTTAAGTGCGCGGACTCTAATCTGGGAGAACCGGGTTTGATTCCCCACTCCTCCACTTGCACCTGGCTGGATGACCTTGGGCAAGCCATAGCTCTGTACCAGCTGTTCCCTCAAGGACAGCTTGGGAAAGAGCTCTCTCAGCCCCACCTGCCTCACAGGGTGTCTGTTGTGGGGAGGGGGAGGGAAAAGGAGTTTGTAAGCCGCTCTGAGACTCCCTTGGGGAGTGGAGGGCGGGGTATAAATCCAATCTCTTCTTCTCTTCTTCTTCTTCTTCTTCAAAGCTATTTCGGGCCTTAAAGGTAAGAACCAGCATTTAGAGATGAGCAACAGACATTGCAATTTGGTATGTGGAATCTTCTTTTCTTTTTTAAACATGGGGAAGCATTCAAATATTTGATTTCCTTCCTTCATGAAAATATTCCTGTTGGTCTTGAGTGAAGAATTACTTCTTCCTTGGGAATTTCTTTTTGTTCTTCTCTCCTCTTTGAAGAACTCACTCATCCGTTTGACAGAACCTTTCAAAAGTGGAAGCTCTGAGGCTCACATCCTTTGGGGAACTCTGGCCTCTCCTCTTCTCCTTAGGCTCCAGGATCAGCACCCTCCAGCCTGGTAACCAGCATTCCCTCTATAAGCCGAGTTAGTGTGAGCCAGCTCACAGTTTTTTAGCCTCCAGCTCACACATTTTTATCTTAGCTCAGGAAGAATGGCTCCAGAGCAAACTGATTTATTCAGTAACCAAATTGCTTGCTCTCAACTTGAATGCCAGTAGCTCACAAAGATGAATTTTTGCTCACAAGACTCCCCAGCTTAGAGGGAGCACTGCTGGTAACCTCTTTCAGATCTTCCTGAAACTGACCTTGCACACTGTGGAGTTTCCCTTACGTATGAGCCTGTGATTTTCAAAGTGCTGGGCCTGCTGATATACGCCAGCCTTGGCCAGGTGATTCTTGTCAAACAGTGTGTTATTCAAGTCTCCTAGTCATGGTAACTTACTTTCTGTTGTACAGTGCAAGGCCAGAATTCATTAGGCATGGGCTTCTTGCTATTAAAGAGTTAACACCTGTCTTTGACTGTAAATGTCATTGGTTATGCGCTTACAATCTGTCTTGTATACGAGGCAGAAAGAGTTCAGTGAGGCATTGCAGGAATGATTTTCTCAATCGACTTCAGCAGGGTAACAAGATGCAAAGATTCCTGTGCCTTTCATTGCTGTTCAACAAAAGAATTTGGGCAGGTGTAGCATTTCATGCAGAGAGGAGGGAAACTGACCCTATCGAAGTGAAATTCCCTATGCTGTACAATTATTAAAAGAGCAAGAGCCCTGCAGTTTGCGTACATTTAAGAGCCGAAGTACAGGTCTTCACCCTGTCAATTTTTTTAAAGCATGATGTAGCAGCCCCAGACACAAGGTATCACAACCTTGCTAAAGCTACACAGGTATGGGATCTGGTCAGTGCTTGGACAGGGCCTGACCTGGGAACCTGATGGGGCCCCAGAGTATAGTTGGAAGGTACATGATACCTTTCTAAACATAAAGTGCAGAAAAGAGCAACCAAAATAATCATGCTGCCCTATGAGGATTGGGTGGTTTAGGCGAGAAAAAAGGTGAGTAAAGGGAGATATGATAGAGACTTATAAAACTATGCATGGCATAGAGAGAGTCGACACCTTTCTCATAATACTAGAACCCAAGGTTATCCACTGAAACTGAAGGTTGGGCGATACTGGGCAGACAAGGCAATATTTCTTCACCCAATGCATAGTTAATTTGTGGAACTTGCTGCCACAGGATGTGATCATGGCTGCCAACATGGAAGGCTTTAAAAGGGGAGTGGACAAATTCATGGCATTCTGGGCTGTCAGTGGCTGCTAATGGTGATAGATATCTATTTCCTCCAGTGCCAAAGGCAGTGTGCCCCCTTAAATCAGAGAGACAGCCAGTTTAGTATAGTGGTTAATAGCAAGGACTCTAATCTGGGAGAACTGGCTTTAATTCCCCCCCCCCCCTTTCTCTACATGCAGCTGCTGGTGTGACCTTGGCTCAGTTGTAAGTTCTTTCAGAGCTGATCTCTGATGGGCAGTTCTCAAGAGAGAGCTCTCTCAGCTTCCTCCCCCCCACCTCACAGGGTGTCTGTTTTGAAGAGGGAAAGGGAAAGGGATTGTAAGACACTCGGAGACTCCTTCTGGTAGTGAAGGGCAGGGTATAAATCCAATCTCTCTCTCTCTCTCTCTCTCTCTTGTTGGGGAGCACAGGCAAGATGATGCTGTTACAATATTCCAGTTTGTGGGCTTCCTAGAGGTAGCTGGTTGGCCACTTAGTGAACAGAATGCTGGACTAGATGGGCCTTTGGTCTGATCCAATGTGGCTCAGAAGAAGAGGAGGAGGAGGAGGAGGAGGAAATTGGGTTTATACCCCACCCTTCACTCGGAGTCTCAGTGCAGCTTACAATCTTCTTCCCTTCCTCTCCCCACAACAGACACCCTGTGAGGTAAATGGGGTTGTGAGAAAGCGTCGAGAGAACTGCTCTTGAGTGAACAGCTCTGAGAGTTCTGTGACTGGCCCAGGGCCACCCAGCTGGCTTCATGTAGAGGAGTGGGGAATCAAACTCAGTTCTCCAGGTTAGAGTCTGCCACTCTTAAACACTACACCAAACTGGCTCTCTAGAAGGGAGACCACTGAGAACCCAATGTATGTAGCTTAGAATTCCAAAGAAAAAGTTGGGATATCTAAGTTCTCTCCCCATATGTGCCCGTAGAGCTTTATGCTCGGCAGAGAAATATCTACTGGCAGTCTCCAGCCCAGAAGACATCTGCTTGGCCTCAACTAGGGCCAGGGCCATCTCTACCCTCGCCCCAGCCTGGTGGAACATTCTCCCTATTGAGATCAGGGCACTGCAGAACTTATTACAGTTCTGTAGGGCCTGTAAAATGGAGCAGATCCACCAGGCTTTTGGCTAACTTGTGGGCGTCCATTCATTCCGGCCCCTCCTGCCTAAACTGCCCTTAAATTGCCTCATGGTACCGTCAGCATTCGTCGCTATCAATTGTAACCAGACTGCTATTATATCTCCGCCCGCCACTCTTCTATACAAGTGGCACAATGGATGATTATTGGCTCACTGTCTTTTAAAAGAGCAAGAGCCCTGTGAACTCTTACAGCTAGGGTTTAGAATGTTGTTTTATTGTTATATTTATGTTGTGACCTGCCTTGAGCCCGCTTGCGGGGAGGGCGGGATATAAATAATTTTTTTAAAAATTAAAAGTCTCTTTACTTTTATTAAAATTTCTCAGATGTTGTGCCTACCAGGAACTCCCAAGTCCACATCAAACTGTCTTTTATGCAAAGTTTGGTGGCAATTCTAACTCTTGGCAAAGAAGAGTTTTAATATATTTATTTACTCCAAGTGTTTTATTTGTAGGCTAGTAAAAAATTGCAGTGCTTCCCACTGATTTCGCCCTCGGGACTTGGGACAGTCCTCCCAAGAGGTGCCAGTGCTCAGTACTGGCTAGGGTGGTCAGGTCCCACTGGCAGGGGATGGGGGGAAGGATTGCCAGATCCGGGTTGGGAAACTCTTGGAGATTTGGGGGTGGTGCCTGGGGAGGGCCAGGACCTCTGTGGGGTACAATGCCATAGAATCCACCTTCCAAAGAATTCATTTTCTCCAAAGGAACTAACCTCTGTAGTCTGGAGATGCGCTGTAATTCTGGGGGATCCCCAGGTCCCAACAGGCACCATTAAAAAACCCTGTACTTACTACATTTTTATCCCACCCTCCCTCCAGAGAGCTCAGGGCAGTGTACATCATTCTCCTATCCTCCATTTAACCCACTCATAAATTTTCTGAGGAGACTTTGGCTGATAGTGTGGTAGTTAGGAGCGTGGACTCTAATCTGAGAGAACCAGGTTTGATTCCCCACTCCTCCACTTGCAGCTGCTGGATGACCTTGGGCAAGCCATAGTTCTGTCAAAGCTGTTCTCTCAAGAGCAGGTCTTGAAAGAACTCTCTCAGTCCCACCTACCTCACAGGGTGCCTGTTGTGCCAGGGGAAGGAGTTTGCAAGCCACTTTGAGACTCCAAGTGAAGGGTGGGATATAAATCCAATTTCTTCTTCTTCTTCTTCTCTTCTTCTTCTTCTTCTTCTAGACTGGCCCACGGCCACCCAGTGAGCTTCCATGGCAGTGTGGGATTTGAACCTGGGCCTCTTTAATCCAGGGCTCCCCAGATCCTAGTCCAGCCCTCTACCTACTTCAAGAATCCACAGATTGCTCATCAACACCTTTGAACCTTTTGATGTAATTGTTTCAGAGTGATTTAATTGCAATAGCATGGCTTAGGAACTCACTTCCGGGTTGACTGTTTTGCTAGGTGCTGTACAAAGATTTGAAAAGAAAAGCTCCAGGTTTAAGCAGAGTGTTTGCAATGCAAGAAGAGCAAACAAAATTAAAAAAGAAATATTGTTTGATGTGGCAGATGGGGCATCGCATAGCAGGCAGGCAGCTCAGCGTCTGTCTAATTGCTGCTGATAAAAAAATTATGGAGTGGTTTTGCTCCCCTGCGTTAAAGAGCGAAAAGGCAATAAAAGGCCAAGGCTTTCAACCAAGAGCAGTGTTAATTTTACTGATATGGCTCCTTCCCTCTGGCTGGGAAGCATTTCGTAGCCTTCTGACATTCCAGCAGTGTGATCACTTTTTTTGCCCATTGATTCAAACCGAGAGACTCCAGGTCTGCATGTCCACTTTCCAGCCAGGCTGATGTGTTTGCAAAATGTTACCAATGGGGGAAAAAAATCTTTTATTTTGTTACCATCTGTCACGGAAGGGATGGCAGGCAGGAGGAAATGCTTTTGGAACAGTTCCTTGCATTTTCCTCCTCCTCCTTTGTCAGTAGCAGATATCAAGGGAGAAGAACTGAGATCCAGGAGGCAAGACGTGAACCACAGCGGCAGTGTGGTGCATCAATTTCCAAAGCATGTGCTGGAGCACACTAATGTGGCATGAGAGAACTGCTAGTTAAATGCTGTTGGGAGCCTAACAGTGCAGTCCTAAGCAGAATTATATCATTCTAAATCCATTCAAATCGATGGATTAGGATTATTTAGGATTAGGATTTAGGATTGCCCTGCAAATTAGCCATCTACCCAGGAAGCTGTCCACTGTGGCTCTATGTCATTTACTGATCTGGCTTTCCTTCCTTCCATTCTGTGCGTATATTTGGGAGGGTGGGGAATACTGTCCATGAAGCATTCAGCGACGCTTTGCAAGGTGCAGGAGGATTACCTAACCATCAGAGATGCCTGTGTGCCTGTTGCCCTTCTGCATGAGTCACTGCTCAGCACTGCCTTTCACTGAAAAGACCAAAAAAGGAGTTAACTTTTATTCAGAACTTTAAACAACATTGGAGTGCTATAGGCGCACAGATATGTGATTCAACACTTGAAATTTCAATCCATAACTCTCCTGGTTCTAACAGTCCTTTCAGTTACAAACTTTCTTACAGCTCACCTCTGACTCATGCTTTTTCACTCATAGAATCAGTCTCATCTCCCTCTCACCCAGCTCTCTGTGCTGTGTCCACGGTCAGTCTTCCACCAATATTGGCTGCAATCTGAGAGAGGCAGAACTGGACCTGTCCATCACAGTGGACCAAATAACAGATTTTGGAAATGAACTTCCATGAGCAGAGGACGTCAGTCTGTGAACACCAATTGCTTTGAGTAAACTAAACAGAATGGCCATTATTGGCTTCTCTCTCTTTTTGTTCCGTTTTTGAGCTCCCATAGGTATCTGGCTGGATTACTGCTGAATGCTGGTTTCAGTAGAGTGTAGGTCTGATCAAATAATTCTTGTTACGAACTTTGGCTGTCTCTATTAACACAAACATCCCCGCTGCTGTGGAGTTCCCTGACAAATTTGATGGGTGATCAGGAAGGTTTGACAAAATGTTTTGAAAGCTCCTTAGCAACCTGGAAGTGTCTCTCCTCTGCCACTGGAATAGTACACCATGAGAGCAAGTTGAGGGACAAAGGATGGCAAGTAGCAGTGACAGTTCTGACTTTCAGATCCAGGTAGGCAGCCATGTTGGTTCTGAAGCAACAGAACAAAGTTTGAGCCCAGGGTCACCTTTAAGACCCAACAAAGTTTTATTCAACGGTGTGAGCTTTCATGTGCATGCACACTTCCTCAGCTACATTGAAACAGAAGTTAACAGTTCATATGTATATATATATACACAGATGCCTCTACATAGGTGAAGAGCAAATTTGCATACAACTTAATGAAGATCTTTTGACATATGCAAAGGTCAAACAGCAATAACAAGCTAAGCGCTGTTCTGACTTTTGACATCAGCAGAGATGGAGAGAGTGAAAAGTGTCAGGCAGAACTGGCAAAAAAATGAGCCACAGAAGCTGTTTTTCTCTTTGGGATTATCCCCTATGCTGCTTTATGCTGTTTGCTTCCACTTTGTTCGGCTGGTGGATTTGTAAATAAATCAGGTACTACAAGGGCTCCAGTGCAAAGGAGTGAATGAAGGACAATAGAAGCCTTGTATACGCTGCTGAAGAAATTGATACAAAATGTAAATAAAACTTAAGGTTACTAACAAACAATCCTAAAGTCTGTACAAAAGTTCACTACTACTAATATGCTGGTATTTGACGAGAATCTCCGGAATGTCGTCTCATTTCGATTCCCAAAGATCTGCGTCCGAAACCGGAACATTAATGACCTTACAAAACAGTGTACAATTAGTGTAACTGAAGAGTTGGACCCAGTACCTATACAGAATATTCTAAGATTAAAAGCTTTCATACAGTACGAGTAATACGGTTACAAATTGATCATAAGCCAGGCACGGGGCGAACAGAGCAAGCCTCCACAAAAAGTGTATATCTAAAAATATAGATATATGTATATATCTATTTTCAATAGATATATGTATGCTTATAGGAATCTTAGTCTGAATATTATTACTATAATTATATTTATAACGCTTTATAACACTTTGTATTTTTAGATATACACTTTTTGTGGAGGCTTGCTCTGTTTGCCCCATGCCTGGCTTATGATCAATTTGTAACCGTATTACTGGTACTGTATGAAAGCTTTTAATCATAGAATATTCTGTATAAGTATTGGGTACAACTCTTCAGTTACACTAATTGTACACTGTTTTGTAAGGTCATTAATGTTCCGGTTTCGGACGCAGATCTTTGGGAATCGAAACGAGACGACATTCCGGAGATTCTTGACAAATACCAGCATATCAGTAGTAGTGAACCTTCGTATAGAGTGTAGGATTGTTTGTTAGTAACCTTAAGTTTTCTTTACATTTTGTATAAATTTCTTTAGCAACGTATACACAACTTCTGTTGTCTTTCATTCACTTGTATGCCAGCTGTGTTTCTCTAGTTTATGGTTTCTAGTGCAAAGGATGCAAAGCCCTGCAGTGCTACCCCAGTTCTTCTCACTGTCCAGAGAACTGGGAAATACTTAAAGTTGTGTCCCTGCGGTAAAGCTGCTGTAAGAAGCTAGGGCAAGGGTTGCATCGTGACAGAGAGGCTGGTCAGCTGACAAACAATCCCAGGAGCCAAACCAATCATCGTTATGCGGGTAGCTAGACCAAGAAGTGTGTGCAGCTAGGCCAAAATCCTGCAATGTGGCAACAGGAGTAATTAATTAGATTCCTGCTGCCAGGGGCACTTAAGAGTCCCAGCTGACGACAGTCTAATTAAGAACTTCCCTACTGTGTAAATGTTAGATAATCATTTGCTTTGGAACAAATTAACAATGGCTCTTCTAATAGTTTGTTTCACAGGGGACTAATCAGAGTAATTAGTAGCACAAACTGAAAGGAGCCTGAATAGGCGTTTCAGACTTGTCATTCGTCAATGCTGAAAGGGTATTTGTCAGAGTGCAGGCCCCAGTTTTTTATCAAGGGAGAACACTTGCTTCTCTGTCCAACTCTTGCCGTGTCCCTAGGTGTATATTCTGAGCTGGGGAGTTTAACACTGAAGACATGGAGGGTGGGTCTTTGCTCAAGGTGACCTTGGTGGTGGTGTGCTGATTTTCAGAGCGGTTCTAGTATATAGGGTAACAGTGCCCAAGCCAACCAGGAGATGTTTTACAGTAATTCATACTGTATATGGCGCTCCCTCCACAATGGAATTTGTAGCTGGAAACAGCGATGGTTCACTTATTTATTAATATTATGACCTTGCAGGCTTTGGAGCACATTTACACAGAGTGGTCAGCAGCATCTGTGGTTGCCAACCTCCAAGTGGGGCCTGGAGTTGTAGAATTACAACTGATTTCCAGACTACATAAATCTGAGAAAATGGCTGCTTTGGAGGGTGGACCAGATGGCATCACAACCCCTCTGAGGTCCCTCTCCTCTCCAAATTCCACCTTCTCCAGGCTCCCTCCACCCATATCTCCAGGAATTTCCCAGCCCAGAGTTGGCAACCCTAGCGGCAGCTCAAGTGAGGCTTGTTAGAGGTCTACCAGCTTTTGCCATTGTGCAGGTGCATGGCTACTGAGTGGGGCCGCAGTGCCTGGCATATTATAACTTCTACTCCAGCTGGGTGCTTGAGCAACTCAGTTGTTTGGCTCATGTCCGGCTCACCTGTTGTGAGCCAGTGGTTCAGTGGGCAGTTCCGGTTGCTTGTGGGTAGTTTGAACCTGTTCACTGATACTTGACTTGCAAGGGGTTACAATGGTTGAAAATTGTTTGGTCACCTGCTAAATATCTTTGTCACAAAGTCATTAGCATCCATATACAGCAGCCATGGCCACTCATGGCTCTGAGCAGCAGTCCCAATGCTTCTGTTGTTACTTCCTGATGCCCTCTGATAATGGTGCCAAATCCTAGTCCCTGTTCATCAATGCTCATGGCAGAAATGGTAGTCCTCCAGCAAACTGCTGTATGATTTACCACTAGGAAACTTGATTCAGATTCAAGCTGGTGCTTAACTTTCTCACTGAATTCACTACACTTAAAAGTATTGGCTGGATCAGGTCTACTATGTAAAATTAATTGCTATTGGAGAGAGTTATTGCACATTTAACTTATATGTATGTATGTGTTAGTGGAAGATACCTTAGTTCAAAGAAAAACAAGGTAAAAAAATATCCAATAGTAAAAATAATGGCATTTGAATTCCCTGCATCTAACTGAGCTATAAAGGTATTATAGACCCAAAGATTCTGTATTTCAACTTAAAGAGATTGGTCAAATCTCAGTGACTCATCCATCTACATTTAATGACCATCAGATAAAAGTGAATGCGTCATTATAAAAGAATGATGAGAGTAAATGAAAAACTTAAACCCAACAACACAAATCCAAATTTTAAGATAGCATTGTCAAATAAAATATAGACCCAGTTTCTAAACCACATACAATGACCCCATACGGGGAAAATTACAAGTGTGGCCGACATTAAGGCATGCACATTCTCCTACCTTGATTAGGTACTCATAAATGTGTGGATCATATCCACAGAGTATAGCAGCACACATCTGGCTCCTAGTTTAGCAGTCCACTTTTATCTGGGAGTACAGACGCCGAGGACAGACTGGCAATCTGGAGCGGGAAGAATCCGGAGGCAAAAGCTGCCGGGGGGAAATTCCCCGGGGCTGGCTGTTCACACTGACCAGTGTATTGCGCAAGGATGCTGTTACGGAGCATTCAGACTGCTGCGGAGCGGCCCCGGGTGGGCCGGCCTCCGCAGCTTGTGGCAGGGCTGTTTCAGCAATGTGCATATGAGCGCATGAGCGCTCATGCGCAAATTGCTGAAATGGCACGTTCCCACAGCTGCCTCCACTTGAATCCTGCCTTCTTCCAGTTCACACTGCCTGAAGGCAGGAGGCATGCAGAAGATGGCCCCTGGACACCAGTTTCTCCCAGTGTCCTTCTACAGTGAGAGGAAACCGGCTTCAAAGCACGTAAGTGCAGAAGGGAGCCGACGGACAGCTGCAGATATCTGAACGGGCTCCCTTCCCCCGCTTCCCAAGCATAGCTCTCCTGGGGCAGATTGCCAGTCTGTCCTCAGTTAGAGTCATAACAACTTAAACAGTTGATAGTTATCCTCAATCCATTTGCCCCTGGCACCCACCAGAAACCCCATGAAGAGTACTTTGGTTGTTCCAGTTAAATTTTTCACTTGCTCCTCAAGTTTGTTATAGTATTCTACTTTCTCCTTTGCTGCATCCCTCAGGCCATGTTTATGGTATTCGAAGTGGATAGTAACATCCACAACAATGGCCTTTCCCTCCTTCACAAATATCAAGTCCGGCTTCCTCAATATACCCTTCTGAGGTGTGATTCGTGATAAATTTTCCAACTTTTGGTTCTAGCCTCCTCAGCAATGATTGCACAAATCTTGTTGTGCCTAAGCATTCTTGAACTCTGCACTGCAGAGCACTGACCCAGTATATGAGAGGAAGTTTCATAACATGTATTACCTTTCCTACAACTTCTACAAACGTCTCTGTTACCACTCCTCAAAAACTCTCCAGTAGGTAAAACGTTTGCATGCATTTTCAAAGCAGTGATGAATTGTCTCTCGGAGAAACCAAATCTACTACCAATCCATGCGTTACTAATTATATTGTTTCTGAGTAATGCAGCACTATTTCCCTGGCAAATTAACGAACTCCAGTGCAAGGGGCATTGTTGTTTCCTATACTCTCCATCAGATTCCAATTGATCTTCTCTATCCTCCAGCCTAAAAATAATAGGAATCTCATCTTTTAGTCCACCTAAACCAGAGATGGCCAAACTATGGCTCGGGAGCCGCATGCGGCTCTTTCACACATATTGTGTGGCTCCCAGCAGGGCAGCTGGGGAAGCAAGGGGGAGGCATACTTTTTCACCCTCCCTCCTGTCTATTTTCTTTCTTTCTTTCTCTTTCTTTCTTTCTTTCTTTCTTTCTTTCTTTCTTTCTTTCTTTCTTTCTTTCCACCTCTTTCTTTCTTTCTCTTTCTTTCTTTCTTTCTTCCTTCCTTTCTTTCTTTCTTTCTTTTTTTCCACTTCTCTCTCTTTTTCTTTCTCTCTTAGACAAATAAATATCATTAGCAAACAAATAAATACCATTATCAATATCTGTTTTTACCCCTTCTGTTTTTATTTTTGGCAGTCTGATTTAATGTTAATATAAAGCATATTTGCATATTTTAAAATAAAAATGTACGTTTAAATTTGTTCATGTCTTGCGGCTCTCAAGCATCTGATGTTTATTCTACGTGGCTCTTACGTTGAGCAAGTTTAGCCACCCCTGACCTAAACCTAAATAATAAATCATTAAATTTTGACTGAACATTATCAGCACAATGGATTTCTCGAATAGTCTGGTCCTGTGATTGAGCAATCCTGAACAATCTTTTCATTCTAATTAGAGGAATTAATTTTTCCAACCTACACAATCCCAGGCCACCATCTTTCATCTGAATGTGTAGTAAACTATTTGTGGTGCATACAGGCAAGTGCAACCATTCCTTAACTGTTGAGTGAATCATATCATCAGTAGTTCTAAGTTGGCTTACAGATACATTAGTATGATCAGCAATTTAAATTAATCTAGGGTAGGGATAACATAAACTTTAAACAGCTTTTAACAGCCTTATTTATGTTCTTTTCATCTTTATACTTAGTCTTCAATAACTTAAATTCATTCCCTCTTCCATCCAGCAGTTCTTATGCTGTCCCCTTTCTGATATTTTCTCCTTATTTAACTCGCACTTTCTTTCACCATTCCTTACCACAGGATGCTCATGTCTCTTATGTTGCGATAAACCTCTTTGAGTTTTAAAATCCTTCTCACATGCAATACATACAAAATCCATCTGTTCCATCAGTAGTTGTTGTTCATGCCCCTTACGCCATGCTAAATGAGTAGAAATTGGATGACTGTTAATATCAGATCTTCCACATAGACTACACCCATACTTAACTACACACTTCTTATGATTTCGAGACTGATGCTTTTGCAAACTAGATAACATACTGAACACATCATTACAAATAGGACAAGTCAAGGCATCATTAGACAAATAAACATAATACTCCTTTACAAAATCTTCAGTTCCCTTAACTATCAGATGTTCCTTAATAATATCCTCACAACAATCTTCCGCAACTGGAGAACAACTAGCCTCCTCAACATCTTCCACATTATTATCTACATGTCCTTCCTCGCCAAGATCTACCGCAGTTGGAACTTTATCACGGACCACCTTTTTAGTCATTCTGTCCCCCAGGTCTTCATTGGTTATATTCACCCTTTGATCAACCGCATACATGGGATCACTCACATCTGGTAAATAATTGTCAAGTCTGTTTTCAGTTGTCTCTTGCAAAAACACAGTTGCCTGGATCCCTACCGATACCTTTTGGGCTACCAGCTTACATAAGTACAAATGCCTTGCTTCTGCGCTGCCTGACCATATCAGGGACAATGTGGTTCCCTACGCATAAAAGTAGGGACATTGCGGGCCACACAAATTGCAAGCTGCCATACCGATATGGTAGGTAGGCTGCCACAGAGAGTGCTAGGTTAAATGTTTAAAAATTGGAGTAACAGAATCCACACTTAGCCAGAGGAAGATAACCTCTGCTACCGGCAGGGCCACGTGGAGGCAGTGGATCCAAATTATAGTGTTACTCCTGTAACCATGAGAGTCATAATTACTCCCTACAACATAGTTAAACTATGTTAACTGCAGAAGTGACAGGAAGTGACAGGACATTCTTGCCCTCACTTGTGACAACATCCTTTTTCTCTTGCCTTGTGTATGGAGAAGATCCCACAACAAACCCCCAACATCTCCAGTTAACGTGTCCTACTTGGCAGGGCAGAGAAGGAGGGCCTGCTGAGATCTTGAGAGCTTCATACGTTCAGATTTTAGAAAAGCTCTTTTCAGATGTTTTGTCCATGTGTACTGAGAGACTGGCAATGGTGCACATCAGATGTATGCACTACCTGTGATGCCCTTTATATGCACATTTACAGTGCCTGTGAAATGAACGGGCTTTGCATGCACATATAGCTTTGGTACGTGCAAATTAGAATCCTTAACATCAGAGTTTGGTGTAGTATGTACTGAAATGGAAAATATGCACATTGACCATGTTCAGACATACATGTACTGGAAAAATCCATGTATGGTTGCTGGTCTCCTGGTACTCATGGATATGAAAAGGGATTGACATGAGGTACAAATCATTCTGGAAACTTGGCAGTTGATCTTCTTCAAGTGATTAGTCATTGAAAGTTGGAACATTGTTATGGTCTCTTTCCCATGACAACTAAAATAAGCTGCAGAGACGGTTCTCAAAGCAAAGTGCACCATGATTATTACTACCAGCTGGATGTTGGCTGTTCCTTGAGAGCTTGAGTAGCTTCAGACATGGCCAACTTCCACCAGCATCAAATAGTCTTTTAGTAAGTGAATGTACAGCCTCTCTTTTTCTTTGGTCACCCAAGGTTGCTTGTGAAGTTTTGTTAAGACTAGCCACTGGGGTCCTAATGAGTCACGTCCTCAGTATAAATCCAACATATTGAATTAAAGTGATTCTTGCTGTTTTTTAAAAAACGTGTGTATAGAATGAGCAGGCAAAAAACATTTGACACATTTGCTTCTGAAGTGTGCGTTGTGTCGTCTTGTGTAATGGGTGTTTTTATTGCTGCCTGTGTAGTGTAAATGGGTTTTTCAGAAGAAAATAGGAGAAGGGTGATGACTTGGCGTACTTTGCTGATCACACACTGATCGCACATCAGCTGGGGATCTGGCCCCATCAGACTGTCAAAGGTTACAATGATCCTTCCCTGATGTTCCGCTAGGCATTTAGAATCATCAAAGTAAAGCACAGAATGTTGGCTGTCCCTAATAATAATGTTGCTTGAATGGGGTTGCTCAGGTCCAGGACCTTACTGATTGCCATCTTTAGGATTTGGGAAGGCATTTGCATTCCACTCAGATGGCCTAACAGTACTGGTGGCATATCTCCATTATGTGGGAGGGAAGGCAGATCTGGAAAGCTAAGCAGGGTTGGTTCTTGGAAGGAGACCACCAAGGAAGACTCTGCAGAGGAAGGCAATGGGAAATCACCTCTGCTTCTCAGTTGCTTTGGAAACCTCTTGCTGGGGTCACAATAAGTTGATTGTGATCTGACGGCAGATGCATACATATATCTATGTTACATGTCCAGTGTTGTCTAATCTGTTGGAAGTTCATCTGGTGGTGTTGAGAGTGTTGGACTAGGACTGGGGAGAACTGGGTTCAAATGTCCCCTCATCCATGCAACACACTGGGAAAACTGGGGCCAGTTATGTTCTTCAACTTAATCTTCCTCACAGGGTTGTTGAGAGGATAAAAAGGGGGAGGATGGAACCGGGTACCCCAGCCTGATCTCCTTGAAGGGAGGATGGGTCAAAAATGCAATAGATGCAGATTTCTATCAGTACAAGAAGGGAACCCCAGAGGACTTTATGGGGGAGGGGAAGTTCCACCCACCTGGCCAGTCTCCTCTTTCATCCCTCTTTTTCTACCTCTGCTTTCTGCTCCTTATGCCCAGCTTCCCGGTTGCTTGGTCCCTCCTCTTATCATCCAACAAATCCATCCGCTTGTCCCCCAACCCCAGTCCAGCATACCCAGTTACCCCATTACCTTTGTTTTTTCCCCAACCAGCCCAATTAGCCATCTGGCTGATGTTTCTTCCTTCCCAGTCCTAACTTTTAGAAAACATTTTTGTATGGCATTGTGGGGTTTCTGCCAGTTTTTTGGGGTGACATCTGTACATGGGGCTTTATAAAAGAAATCCCCAATCATTTTGTAAAAATCTTCTCATATTTTTCTGCAAACCCAGCTATTACCCCAGGACTGCAGAAAATATATCCCAGTCCTGGGTCGCAGTTGTTGTTTTTTTTGTTCTCATGGGAGGAGCAGCCATAACTATTAGATAAATTAGAAGCAGGGACTATTGCAATGATTTAAAAATCCCATTCTTCCTCCAAGGGGACTCAGGATGGTGTACTTGGATATCTTCTCCTACATTTTAACCCCTTGGTGAGGTAGGTCAGGCTGAGAGAGGGAGAGTGACTGGCCCAAGGTCACTTAGTGAGTTTCATAGCTGACTTCAAACCTGGATTTGCCAGATCTTAGTCCAGCACTTCAACCATGGCACCATGCTGGCCTCAATAAAATATAGTTGCTTTACAGTATTGTATGCCTGAGGGCCTGTATAGGCCAAGAAAGTGGATTTTAAATTATGTAAGGAAGCAAGTAAATATATAAAGTTATGCTTGGCTAAATTCTCTCTGTTGTATAACAGAGAAGGTCAGTTAATGAGCAAATATTCTGCTGAGCTGGATCCCAACAGTCTTGAGCTGGATCCCAGAAGGCCTACAGCAGGAAGTGAGCCACTCCCCTGGCCTGGAATGGGCCTAAAATATGTGGTACAGAGTTCTTCCTTTATATATTGCTCAATCATTGTCAGTATAGAAATATGGACTCTGGTAGGGCACCTGCCAAGCCTTCATTTCTCTCACACTCCGCTGTGTTGTGTCAAAGAGACATCAGCAGCAGTCTCAGTCGTGCCAAACAAAAGCTTGCCGGAATGTTGAACAGTGTCCAGGGAGCATTTCAGTCTTCTAGAACTGCAAGACTGCTTTCATCCTTATGGCCTGACTTATATTTTACTGAATTTTACTGATGAGATCTGAAACTGGAGCTCACAACATGCCTGGAATGGTCTGATGTCTGTCATTGCTTTTTCCCCAAGAAGGACACCCCCTGACAAGCAGAGTGGAAGGCCTCCCATAGCTTCTCCTGTGCTCCCAATGCAGCCTATTTGAAAACAACAATGTCCTCTCAAGAGTTATGTGCGCTTGTCATTTTTTTCGTCTCCCTGGGCAGCTGTCAGCTGTTAGTCAGTCAGTCGTGGTTTGCTTGGAGAGACCCCAGCTTCCAGTTTTCCAATATTAATTTTCACTGTTGACTAAACATCCTGAGGTTGACTCGGCTGGAATGAAAAGAAGTTAGCACTGCATGAATGGTTTGGTGCCTGCCGACTGGGCGCTTGGTGCTGGGGAGTAGAGCTCGGGGGTGTGGGACTGGAAGCATGCTGATCATCTAGTCCAAATCCTTACACAGGCAGGACTGCCCCTGGATTGAAATGATTATTCATAGATGATCTTCCAGCAGTCTCCTCTTTCTCTCACCTCACTTTTGTACAAAACTGGACTGAAGGCAAGTAACAACAGTTAATACAATAAAAGTGGGGACCTATGACACTCTCTGCGGGGATCCTGTCTATTTTCCCACCCCCCATTGCCTTCTCTTTCTCTCCCCTTGGACACTTTCCCTCACTTTTGGTGCCTCCCTCCATTTCCGATGCTTTCCCCCTTTCCATCCCTGCCTCCTCTTCTAGGGCTCTGCCTTGCCTGCACACCAGACAGTTTGCCCATCCCACTGCTTCCCTGGGCTGTTTGCTCATCAGCCAGCCAGCCGCCTGCCACCTATAGCGCCTCCTCCTCTGCCTGACTGATGCAGGGGTGGGGTGGGGTGGGGGGTCCCCAGTTTGGTGTAGTGGTTAGGAGCTCTGGAGAACCAGGTTTGAGTCCCCACGCCTTCACATGTAGCTGCTGGTGTGACCTTGGGTCAGTCACAAGTTCTCTCAGAGCAGTTCTCAAAAGAATTCTGTCAGCCCCACCTACCTCACAGGGTGTCTGCTGTGTGGAGGGGAAAGGAAAGGGATTGAAAGCCACTCTGAGACTTCTTCAGGTAGCGAGGGGTGGGGTATAAATCCAATCTCCTCCTCTTTTTCTTCCCTGCCTCTTGCACCACTGCCTCCTCTGTTTCCCCCTGTCTACCCCTTTGCCATTTCCCCCTTCCCCTCACTGCTCAAGCAAACTATTTTACTTCTCTCTCCCACTCTTTGTGGGATGGCAGCAGTGGGATTGCCGTTTCCCTCTCTCCTGTTAGCCTGCAGCTAGAGGTGGCTCCCCCTCTTTCAGTGTCTCCCAGATGCAGTGAAGAGGGTGGATGCTCCTGGGCGAATGGAGGAATATTGTCTGCACAAGCACAGATGATGCTCCTCTATTTTTTGAGTAATTTAAATCCCTCCTCTTTTGAACATTTATATTTTCCTGTAAACCTCCCCCCACCCCCACCCCCAGTTTGCAGGAAAATGTACCTCATTTCTTCATGGTCTCATTCTGCAGACTTAAGTATCTGCAAAAGGGCCATGTTGAGAATTGGATATACTGATACAACTAAAAACCAGAATAATCCTTCCCTTGGAGTGGCAAACCAAAAGCCAACCCCATCTAATTAAGAGCTAAAAAAACTCCTCAGACAATTAGGCATCAGTTTCAAAAATCCCTGTTGAAAAAGTTCCATTTTACACAAGTTGCAAAATCTCAATACAGTGAAAACTTTCGTGGCACCCATTCTGGAAGGCCATTCCCCAATGCAGAGGCCATCATAATGCTCATGAGCGAATAGTGACTGACTTTAACAGCCCTGCAGGAGGGAACAACCACAAAGTATTGGTCTGAGGAACAATGTTGCTGCTTGCTTGTGAATGCTGGGGGAGAGGAGGTCCTGTAACTCCTGTGTCCAGCATCCTCAAAAACAGCCAAGATAAACGCAGTAACCATTCGGCACATTTGTAGCTGGTGATAATTGAGAGGACTGGTGACAGCAATGTGTGATTGTGTCACCACTGTCTGTCAAAGATAACACAGCCTAACATGTGGCTGCTCTCATGGCGTAAGTGATCCTGGGGTGGGGCATCGATTCAAAAGCTTGCTTGTCATTGTCATCCCTGAAAACGTTGACCCCCTCATGCAACCTGTTAGGTTACAACCGTGGAACCTGCAGTTGGGGCAGGCCTGGGAAGGAAGCTGTATGGAACAGTCCCTTGCAGTGGCAAACTATCTTGGGCTAGCCCTCCCTCTCTGTCTTTCTCTCTACCCCCTTCCTCAAATGGTTGTCGTGACTGCTAAAAGCTCTATTGCTGCGCTTGCATGGAGAGCAGCTAAGACATGAGTTTGCAACTCCTTCCGTACCACCCTCTGTTAAATCTAAATGGATCTGCGCCTCTGCGCCAATCACCACTTATGTCACTTGGCTGGCCTCCATAATGATCTTCATGGGAGTGTGTAGGGAAGGCCCAGCTGCTGACTGCCGATGAAACAAGATCAGCTGTCTCTGTCCAGGCTGTGTAGCAGCTGCTTCTGCTCCAGCCTCGCCTCCCCCGAATTCCCAAGCCAGTTCCTAAAGACTGGCCTCAGCTTCATTAACATGTCTGGTCCGGGGAACTGTTTCAGGGGATCAAAGCTTAAGCATGGCGTTAACTGGATTAAAAGTTCTTTAGGTGCACGCCTGAGAGCTGGAGTAATGAATGGGTCAATCATTTGTGTTAAAAAACTAAATCTGGCATAAGCCATTAATGTTCCTGGCAATTCTGTTAACTTTGTACCCATCCCCTGTCTAAGGAGGGATGCACCACATGGTATATTGTGCAAATGGCTGTTGTTTCTGAGCAGTTGTGGCAAAGTTTATAGAGTCATCAAATTGTTTAATTACCCCTCCCCCTCAGTACCCCAGTCTTGTTATCTTGATTTGGTCTGTCGACTTAGAAAATTCAAAGAAATGAGCTAGACGACTTGGAAGGGAAAGACAAGATCTGACAAGGTTGCTCACTTGTGGCAGTGCCAATCTGTCTGCGGTTTACAGTTTGGCCTGTGAAATCCAGACCCCGGTACGTCTCCAACAGGCTCAGGTGTGCTGAAGAAGAAGAAAAAGAGATTGGATTTATATCCCACCCTTCACTCACTTGGAGTCTCAGAGTGGCTCACAAACTCCCCTCCCCTCCCCTCAACAGACACCCTGTGAGGTAGGTGGGGCTGAGAGAGCTCTTTCCCAAGCTGTCCTTGAGAGAACAGCTGGCACAGAGCTATGGCTTGCCCAAGGTCATCCAGCAGGTGTAAGTGGAGGAGTGGGGAATCAAACCCGGTTCTCCCAGATTAGAGTCTCTGCACTTAACCACTACACCAAACTGGCTCTCAGGTGTGGCTCAGGTGTGCTGAAGAAAAGTGCTTACAGGGCAAGTCAGGCATGATGACTCATACCAGGCAGCTCAATTGCACACTGCAGGGAAGTAAACACTTCCAGATCAGTGCTTTGTAAACTGCGTTCTGGGGAACACTTGAGTTCCTAAAAAGCTTAGCAGGGATTCCTCAGTCAGAGTGTCTTTAAGATCCCTTCAAACTCAGTGTGCTTATTGCTACAGACCTTGCTTTGCAATGGGAGACTGCAACACAAGCTGTGGAGGGTCATAGATCCCATTCCCACACTTTCTGTTCAAGTGGGGGGCAACCATGAGGCCCAGTTGGGACTAGCCATAGTGGTGTGCCACATAAAGAAGAAGAAGAAGAAGAGATTGGATTTATACCCCGCCCTCCACTCCCCAAGGGAGTCTCAGAGCGGCTTACAAACTCCTTTTCCCTTCCCCTCCCCTCCCCACAACAGACACCCTGTGAGGTAGGTGGGGCTGAGAGAGCTCTTTCCCAAGCTGTCCTTGAGGGAACAGCTGGTACAGAGCTATGGCTTGCCCAAGGTCATCCAGCCAGGTGCAAGTGGAGGAGTGGGGAATCAAACCCGGTTCTCCCAGATTAGAGCCCACGCACTTAACCACTACACTAAACTGAGTTTCACCCTAGAACTAAGTTTATAGAGTCATCATATTGTTTAATTACCCCTCCTCCGAGTACACTGTAATGTTCTCACTTCTGACACCATGTAATGTTCCGTGGCGGTTTGCCTCATCTGATGACAACAACACTCAGTCATTGTTTGTAAACCAGCTTTATTCAGTAGAAAGAGACACCAAGAATGGCGACACCAAGAACAACATCACAGGGCCAGAGACTTCCCCGACCCTCCCCATTCCATCAGGTTAAATGCATCACCATAGAATGGGAAGCCACATACTTAAAGCAACACACACATCACATACACCAGTGTTGTTATCTTGATTTGGTCTGTCTGAGCTAGATGACTTGGAAGAAAAAGACATCCTGTCTGACAAGGTGGCTCACCGGTGCCACTGCCAGCCTATCTGCGGCTTGCAGTTTGGCCTGTGCATATCTGAGGGACCATCTCTCCCTATATGTGCCCCAGAGAGCCTTGCACTCTGCAGATAACCATCTGCTGGTTGTCCCTGGCCCAAAAGATGCTTGCCTAGCCTCATGCTCCCAACTGAACATACTCCCAACTGAGATCAGGGCCCTGCGGGACCTGCTACAGTTTCGCAGGGTCTGCTGGCCTTCCTGTTGCTGTATGTTGCTATTAATGAGACCTTTATGGCTCGGCTTCGACCCGTTCATTCCTGGCTGTAGGAACTAAAAATTGAAATTTGCTGCACTGCCCACTTTAACTGGTTTTATTGTATTAATTTAATGTTCGAAATCGTTTTAAGGTTGTATTGGAATTTATTGTTGTGACCCTCCCTGAGCCTGCTTGTGGGAAGGGCGGGATATAAACTGAATAAATAAATAAAGGTGATTTCAAATTTCTCATCCCTGGAGTTTCAGGCTGAAACCTCCTCCCTCCTTTTGGTTCTACTTCTCCCTTGTGCCAGTTGAGCCACTGTGGTTTAGTGGTTAGAGTGTTGGACTAGGACTTGCAGGACCCGAGTTCAGATTTCTCTTGGGATCTTAACAGCACTTTAGATTTTCCATGCATCCCTCCTGGGCCACATGATCAAACCTGTGTTGTGAGTTCTGTGTTGGAAACTCCATTCCCAGAGGTGTGAGATCGAATTTGAATTGGGGCTCCAGTGTGTGTGGCGAGAAGGAGTTATGCCTCTCCCCATGTCATTCCCCAATCTGAAATGGCTCTGGATCTGCTAGGAAAAAATAGGTTTACCCCCATCAGTATACATTCTCACAACTGGGCAAATAGAGGCTGCCCTTGGGGAAATTTCACATCAAGAACACAAAAGAAGAAGAAGAGATTAGATTTATTCCCCGCCCTTCACTCGGAGTCTCAGAGCAGCTTACAAATGCCTTTTCCTTCCCCTCCCCTCCCCACAACAGACACCCTGTGAGAGAAACAGCTCTGAGAAAAACTGCTTTTTATCAAGAGCAGCTCTGACAGAACTATAGCTTGCCCAAGGTCATCCAGCAGTTGCAAGTGGAGGAGTGAGGAATCAAACCTGGTTCTCCCAGATTAGAGTCTGCGCACTTAACCACTACACCAAACTGGCTCCAAGAGAAGCCGCAAGCCCCTTCTCCCTGTGTGCTGTGGTCCCAATCAGATCAGGCTCCTTAAGTCTAGGAACTAACATGGCTGATCAAGCAGATCTGGGGAAGACCTGACATAATGCTGAAGTTAGAGTCTTATTAAGGGTGACCTTGGGCCAGTTAATTCTGTCTCAGCCTATCCTACCTCACAGGGTTGTTGTTACGCTAAAATGGAGGAGGGGAGAACCATATGTGCCACTCTTAGCATCTTTCAGGAATGGCAGGATAAAAATATGACAGTTAGAATCTGTGGTTTTGCTATTTCTGTGCCTTTCTCTGTTTACTCCCATTGGACATTTCCCTTAGAATTTACACTTTTTTCAGTGTCATTTTCTGTATCAGTAAATCAGCGTTACACGTTATACGTGTATGGTATGTTTAAATGGTGTACACTGTCAACATAAATACAACAGAGATTGCACATAAAAATGTGTACACAGTACCAACAAATCTACAAAATGAGCAATGAAAAACAGAGAAAACAATAACTACAATATACGTGGATATAAAAAGAAATAAGGAACATTTGTTTCTCCTTATTGACAATATATTCCAGAAATGTCCACAATGCACTGGGGGTTCTGTGATGGACATTCAGGGGCTGTTCAGCAGATGAACAGGTACTCAAAGAGTCCCTGGACAGGTGACAGAAAGTGTGGAAACCATCAACAGGCTAAGCACCCTTCAACCTATTGAAATCAATGGGCACGAGTGCGCCTAGCTGTCTCTTGGACTGAAGTTGTCTCAGCCAACAAGAAGTGTGGGCAGGGCAGAGCCCAGCTCTTCCAGAGCCTTGTTCAGTACCCTAATTGCTACACCACTTGGCCTTCCTCTTCTCCCAGCTATCCCTATGGTCCTTTAGAGGAGGGGACACCACTGTCCTCTCTCTAGTTATCAGCCTTCAGGAAGGACAGGCCCATAGCCAGGATTTTTGGCTTGAGGGGCAATTTTTTTTCTGGTAGGGCTGAAGTTCGCAGTGAAGAAAGAAAAGCCATTTATATAATAGAAAGCTGTTACCAGGATAGTTCTCCAAACTTCAGACTGTCAACCACTTTAGATGACAGTTCTCAGCTGCTGCAATTTAATCACTTTTGCCAGCCTAAGCAGCAGTTCTGATAACAAGCCAGCAGGTGGGGGTGATGACTTCTATAGTCAAAGAAAGTTAATTTATGCAGAAAACCTCTCTTAAAAGAGACCAGTTTCTTGACACAAAGTTAGAAGGGATCCTAGAGGTCACCTACTCCAGTCCCCTTGCTCAGTGCGGGAATTAGTCAACTGCAGCATTCCACTCTGCTTTAAAGAGTGCATGCCTTTTAAAAAATGTTTTTAAATGATTGAAAAAAGCATTTACAGGAGAAATTCTGTGGAGCTGTTCCTTTTTAAAGAGGGGGTGGAGCCCCCCAAAGCCCCACCTTAGCTATGGGCCTGAGGTAGGGCCTGGAGATCTGAAATTACAATTGACCTCCCCAAATCTCTAGGAACTTCCCAACCCGGAGCTGGCCACCCTATTCCTCTCCCACTCTCAGTCTACCACACATTTCCTGTCTCTTTCCACTCTCTTGCCTCAGAAGTGCCAGATATATTCAGAATTGGCTTTGACTGGGGTAGCTCTGCATAGAATTGCTCTCTGAGTCCCTCATAGAGTACAGAATCTAAGCATTCAACCCTTTAAGCTTGAATTCAGATTTGTTTGCCTGCCCTCTGCACTATGTTTCCCCCCTCCAGTTTATTTGTTGTGTATTCTGTGTATGCATTTTGCATCTACAACCCAAACCTGCATTTTTTGATCAATTAAAGTGAACATGTCACTTGTGACATGTGTGTGTATGGGGGGTGGCCTCCGAAGATCTTTTTAAAATGTATGCAACTGTCCTATCACAGCTACACAGCAGCCTACAGCAGGTACCTTTGAGCAAGGCTGCCTGCACCTGGGGGAGGGTGGGTAGAGCATCATCCTGCATTAGCAACATACACTTGAATTTTTAAGGGGGGGGGAAGATTAGAGAAAGAAGGGTGGTAATTGTGGCACTTTAGCACAAGAACGTATAATTTTTCCTCCCCCACCTTCCCTCCGATCATTTACATCATTTACATCATTTACATCCCGGTTTGCCCCTGGAGAACAACCACTGAAAGAAACCTATGTTTCTTTATTACCGCTGCCTCATTAATGCAGTAGGCAGCTCATCAGCTTCATAATCTGAAGCTTGTAAGTTCAAACATCACATGGGGCAGGAGAATCTTTTCCTCTCTCCGTAACAAGGCTTCTTTGTGTTTTGGACCTGTGGCAGGGGAAATCCATTTTTGTTTGCACTGGGGATGCTTCCATTTGCCTTCTCTACAACCCCCTTTTAAACCAATGCCAGCAAGGAACAAGCTCGTTTTAACCCACCGTACCCCCTGTCCACTGAAAGTCTCTGTATGGTAAACTCGGGACTAGCCTGCTTGGAAAGAACATGGGAAGCCCTTCCCCTGCTGCCTAGCAGCCTGTGCTGAGTGAGAGCTCTGTTTGAGGACAACCAATCACAAACTACCTAGAGTATCGCTGTGGTGGCAAGTGTGGAGGACTGGATAGAGCACTTGGTGGCCTGTGGGATTGTGTGAGCAGCCAGTGCAATGACCACCCGGCAGCTGGCTTGCTCCCTTGATGCCTTCCATCCACCTGGGCTCTCTTGATGCCTTCCATCCATCCTCTGTAGGGTACCCTTTTAAAATAGTCCACAATAATGATTTGTTTCACAACCTATCTAAGCGTATTGATCAATCCATTTTAATGCTAGACCTTTAAAGGGCTTGTTAAAAAAAATATAACTTGTGGGGAACCCTCACAGTAGTGGACTGGAAGTAAGAAGGAGGAAGGCGCAAAGTGCGAGGAACAGTAAATAGCAATCCTTGTGGGGACAAAGACAGAAAAAAGGGCAGGATTTGAGTGCGGCTGCTGTAACCATGGAATAATGTCTGCATCATAAATTCCTTTGACTTAAAAGTAAGGCAAGAAAACAGTCTGCAGCAAAAACGGTTCTAGAAAACACGGTGATACAGTGAACTGAAAGCTGATTGGACGAGAAGGAATACAGAAGCAACAACAAGAGCTGATGGAAATGTGAGGTGAAAGCGGGAGGAGATGCAGAACATAATATAAAAGGTAACAGAAAAGTGAAGAGAAAGTGGAGGAAATGATGGGTGCAGAAACAGCCTAAGTCAACCAAGATAAATTATTTTGGATCATGTCACCCAGCATTCTCTCTGGAGTTATGGTGCTTCCTGTTGCTCCACAGAAAATAGGGAGGAAATTATTCCAGCCCCCCCCCCCCTTCCCGGGCACAATTGCCCAAGTGTGAAACTATGCATGTTTGAACGCTCCTCGTGCATAAACATTTGCTGCAGAGGGGCAATGGGCATATTAAGGAAAAGGTTAGGCTAGAAAACGTCTTGCTGATGTTCTTGCTCTCTGAACGCAAGGAGATTTTTTTTCTACAGGGAGGCAAAATGCTAGAATATGTAATTGGACATTTGTGATCTGAAGTAATACAGCCTAGCAAGACCTCCTTAAGCACATACTTAATTGTCTATCATTGAAATAATGGGACTTAACAAGTGCATACTTTTGGCTGGAGTGTGCTCACAGTCCTAATTACCTCCCCTCCTAGCCCAGCCGCGCAGGTACTGTGGGTGTATTTGTTACAGGCTGCCGAGAGAACAATCAATCATTCTTTTGGCTGTGAAAGATTCTGTGACACTTTATGAAAGAATAGGATTACACAGATATCAATTCCAGCACTGGTAATTACATTCTGTCTCCTGAAATTCCCCCAGAAGGTTCAATTAAGCCAAGGTGTTCAGTTCCTGGCCTAGAATTGTTTTGTAATGCTGCTGTACATTGTTTAACAGCTGCTGCAGTGCCCTGAAAGTGAGGACGTTTCAACGATGCATGAGGTGATCTTGCTATGTTCTTCAGTCCCAAACTGAGAAGCTTTCTGAGGTAACGCTGGTAATCCTCATATGCCAGTTGTTACAACAGTAGGACAAAAAGATGATTAATAACCACAACACTATCACCTATCATCATTCACCAGCTGCGTAATTCTTAACAGAAAATTAAAAGAATATAAGATTACAAGTGGGTACCTGCAAGGACTTAAGGGAGGCATCTCACTTCTCCCTCCCCCACAATTTCATAAGAACATAAGAGAAGCCAATGTTGGATCAGGCCAATGGCCCATCCAGTCCAACACCCTGTCACACAGTGGCCAAAAATACCAGGTGCCATCAGGAGGTCCAGCAGTGGGGCCAGGACACTAGAAGCCCTCCCACTGTTGCCCCCCCCCCCCCCCCAGCACCAAGAATACAGAGCATCACTTGCCCCAGACTGAGAGATCCTATCTGTACTTTGTGGCTAGTAGACACGGATGGACCTCTGCTCTTTCCCTTTCCTGAAAGCCTCATAGCCTCTCCCTTTTTCCTGCTTCCATCTCTAGGGTTGCCAACCTGGAGATCTCTTAGAATCACAATGGATCATCACCCAACTACAGAGAACCATTCCCCTTAGAGTTTCCAGCTCCAAGTTGGGAAATTCCTGGAGATTTGGAGATGATGCTTTGAGAGGGTGAGGTTTAGGGAGGAAAATGACCTCAGCAGGGTAAAATGCCATAGAATCCACCCTCCGAAGCACCTGTTTTCTTGAGGGGGAACTGATCGATGTCATCTGGAGAGCAGTTGAAATTCCAGGTGATCTCCAGCCCCCCATGACACGCGGCCTTATAATCTGCCATGTTGTGGCTTTCTGTGAGGTGACTGATCAGGCTTGACTTTGCTTTACTGACCAGCACCCTCTATCTACCTTATAGTCTCTTCGGGGTTTATTTTAAATTGCTTTCTAGGTACGTTGAGGACCACTGCTAGATATCTTCGGTGTTGGTTATGAGAGTCAGGCAATCAGGATTTTTACTTCACAACAAAACAGAACTTTATTTCCCGAACCAAATAGGGGAATGGCGGATGTATATATAGTTGACATTTTGTCTCTTTATAAGCTGGCACATTTTGCTTAGAATACACTTTGGCAGTATGCTATATTGTTTTCAGTTTCTTTAGCTGTTCATAAGTTCACGCAACACTCTCATATATACTCTCTCCTGTCCTGCTTAGTGGTTAGCCTTTGGCTTTGGCTTCTGGGCCCTTTTCCTTGAGTCCCAACTGGCCACCAACCAGCTGTCCAAACACTGACCGTCCTTGCCTCAGCCCTCACTTAACCAACTATCCCAGGTTCTTCAGGAGTTATATAGTTTGTGTTTGTGATCGCTTATGTGCTCTACTTTCACTAGACTGTTCACTGTCCCGTGAACCAGACTATCCAGCACCAGTTATCTGCTTCAACTGGTCTTTTATGCTGCTCCCACAGAGCTACAGATAGCCACACCAAGCTCACACAGAGCTACCGAGAGAGCGTCTTCTCACCGACTCCCCCTCTCAACTCACTCTCCCAACTGTCCGCTCCTGTCAGTTGTGCCCATTAAGTGTCAGTCACTGAGTGTTCAGAGCTAAATGGCCCCTCCTCACTTAGTCATGTAACTCAGCAATGCTCTGTGTTTACATTTTTGCTGGTCCCAGATTTTCATTCCATCACCCCCCCCCCCAGAAGTTGGCAACCCTAATTCCCCTGGAGGAAATGTCTGCTTTGGAGGGTAGAGTCTATGGCATTATACCCTTCTGAGGTCCCTTCCCTCCTTAAGCCCGCTCCCCAGGCTTCACCTCCCCAAATCTCTAGGAATTTTCTAACCTGGAGTTTGCAACCCTGTCTCCTTCACACCCAACAGCAGACCTACCTTTCTGCACCTCTGTCTTAAGCTTTCTTTGCCCCCTCCCCCAGCAGCCTCTATCTAGGAAAACTGTGGTACCTAGGAAAACTGTGGACCACAGGGTAGACCCACTTGCATGGTAAAGAACCTTCAAAGGTTTGTGGTATTGGCACCTGACTTTCCCCTGTATTCCCCTTCCCACACTATTTCTTCTTTCCCTCCTCCTGGCAGCCCCCATACCCTGTCCCCTTTCCCTACCTCATTGTCTTCTTCTTATCCATTCACCAATCTACTGTATTTTTCGCACCATAAGACGCACTTTTTCTCCCCCCAAAAGTGGGGGGGGGGGAAGTGCCTGCGTCTTATGGTGTGAATGGACCTCCAGAGGCCGCGGCAAGCGCCGTGGCCCCTGAAGGAATCCCCCTTCCCTCTCCCCCGCACAAACTCCTGGGGCCGGGGCAAGCACCGCCGGCCCTGGGAGCAAGCTCCCTTCTTCCCTCCCACCCAATGAAAATCCCGGGGCCGCGGTGAGCGCCGCGGTCCAAAAAGCAAGCCCCTGCCCCCTCCCAACGAAGATCCCGGGGCCGCGGCGAGCGCCGCAGTCCCAAAAGCAAGCCCCCCGCCCCCTCCCAACAAAGATCCCGGGGCCGCGGCGAGCGCCGCGGTCCCAAAAGCAAGCCCCCACCCCCTCCCAACGAAGATCTCCCCCAAGAGCAAGCCCCCCCGCCCCTCCCAACAAAGATCCCGGGGCCGCGGCAAGCGCTGCGGGCCCCGGGAGAAAGCCCTCCTGCCACCCACCGCCCTCAGAAGCTCCCCTCCCAGCCCCCCTCAAAAGCTCCCCTCCCAGCCCCCCTCCCACCCCCCTCCCAGCCCCCCTCCCTCCCACCCCCCTCAGAAGCTCCCCTCCCAGCCCCCCTCTCTCCCACCCCCCTCAGAAGCCCCCCTCCCACCCACCCCCTCAGAAGCCACCCAACCGCCTTAGAAGCTCCCCTCCCACCCACCACTGCCCTCAGAAGCCCCCCTCCCACCCACCCCCCTCAGAAGCTCCCCTCCCTCCCCTGCTCACCTTTCCCGCCCCATTCCTCCCCCCCTCACCATTCTTGGGCTGCGGGGGGGGGGAGGTAGGGAGGTAAGAGCTGGGCCTGAGTGGCGTTAAGCCACTCGGGCCCAAGCAAGGGGGGGGAGGGAAACACCTTGTCTTTCTGTCTTTCTTTTTTTCTCTTCCTGTCTGTCTTCCTTCCTTCCTTCCTTCCTTCCTTCTCTCTCTCCTCCCTACCTTCCTGTTTCTTCCTTTCTTTCTGTCTGTCTGTCTTCCTTCCTTCTCTCTCCCCCCCACCTACCTACCTACCTTCCTTCCTCCCTCCCTCCCTTCCTTCCTTCTGTCTCTCTCTCTTCCCCCTACCT
The DNA here is from genome assembly GCA_029233225.1 of Lepidodactylus listeri. Taxonomy (NCBI): domain Eukaryota; kingdom Metazoa; phylum Chordata; class Lepidosauria; order Squamata; family Gekkonidae; genus Lepidodactylus; species Lepidodactylus listeri. Next base: position 119,745,965 of record JARCFY010000004.1, on the reverse strand, counting down.
ACCTACCTTCATGTTCCTTTCTTTCTGTCTGTCTTTCTTTCTTTCTGTCTTCCTTCCTTCCTTCCTTCTCTCTCTCTCTCCCTCCCTCTCTCCCTCCCTTCCTGTTTCTTCCTTCCTTCCTTTCTATCTTCCTTCCTTCCTTCTCTCTCTCTCCCCCCCTACCTACCTATTTACCTACCTTCCTTCTCTCTCTCTCACCCCTACCTACCCCCCTCCCTCCCCCGCTCACCTTTCCCGGGCTGCACAGGGGGGAGGTAGGAAGGGAAGAGCTGGGCCTGAGTGGTGTTAAGCCACTGGGGCCCAAGCAAGGGGAGGAAGGAAACAAACACCCTTTCTTTCTTTCTGTCTGTCTTTCTGTCTGTCTTTCTTTCTGTCTTCCTTCCTTCCTTTTCTCTCTCTCCTCCCTCCCTCCTTCCTTTCCTGTTCCTTCCTTTCTTTCTCTTCCTTCCTTCTTTCCTTCCTTCTCTCTCTCTCCCCCCTACCTACCTACCTACTTTCTTTCTTTCTTTCTTTCTTTCTTTCTTTCTTTCTTTCTTTCTTTCTTTCTTTCTTTCTTTCTTTCTTTCTTTCTTTCTTTCTTTCTTTCTTTCTTTCTTCTCTCTCTCCCCCCCCCCCCAACTACCTACTATTTGGTTCAGAATATTTTTTCCCTGTTTTCCTCCTCTAAAACTAGGTGCGTCTTATGGTCAGGTGCGTCTTATAGTCCGAAAAATACGGTACCTTGTATCTGCCCCTCCATCTTCAGCTATATTTATTATTTATTTACTTCATTTATATCCTAGCTTTTTCTACAGTGAGGACCATAGCAGTTTCCATAATTCTCCTCTCCTCCTTTTTATTTGCACAACAACCCTGTGAGGTAGGTGAGGCTGAAAGAATGTGACTGGTCCAAAATCATACAGTGAGCTTCCGCAGCAAGATGGGGACTCGAACCTGGGTCTCCCAGACTCTGCTCTAATGTTCTAACTGTTACATCATGCTGACATCCAGTCACCCAGAAGTTGCTTCCAGGCCTAGAGTGACAAACTTCCAGGTGGGACCTGGAGTTATTCCAGAATTACAACTGAACTCCAAACAACAGAGATCTGTCTCCCTGGAGAAAATACCTGTCCTCCTCAGACTCTACCACTTCACAGGAATTTCCTAACCTGGAGCTGGCAACCCTAGTCAGGCCTGCCCCCAAGGAGTCCTCCTCAAAGGCCAAAATAGGCCTGTAAAGAACCCTGCCCTCTCTTTCTTAACCTTTTCCCCCTCAGAAATCCAGCCTGGAGTACTGTGGTTGCCTAACAAAAGCCAGTGAAGGAATCTGTTGCTTAAAGCTAAGGCATTCCTTTATTCATTTTTGAGTTTTTAACCCACTCTCCAATGCATTTCTTTTAGATTTCACATTTTCCTGCAAACCTGGAGACCTTTTCAAGTTTGTAGAAAGATCCGTCTTGCCCAAACACAGCTCCAGTCTCTGGATTTAAGTATCCAAAGATTTGTTCAGCTTGGCTTGGAAAATCCATTCCTTCCCAGGGCAGCCCAGGCTTATTGCCAAATATAAGACCATGATATACAAAACTAAAGTAACCACAATAATTAGCTGCAACAAGGGATGGGCATGAACTGGCTCACAAACTAAAGTTTGTCACGAATTTTGGGTGGTTCGTGGTTTGCGAAGTGATGTTCACAAACTTAAGAGCTGCCTCGAACTTCCACAAGTTTTAAGACAGTTCATGACGGTTTGTGGAGAGCAGAAAGCAGGGGTTTAAATGGCTTGGAGCAATGAACCATGGATCGAACCCCAAAAATGCAGTTTATGCCCATCCCTAGTTGTGCCCCAACCCCTTAAAATAGGTAAGTTCCTTGAGCTGTATCATTGTGCATTTGAGAAACATCTTAAGCCAACTTCACAGGGATTTCATGGTTGATGAATAAAATAAACAGAAAGCAGTTTATAATCCAAACAGTGCTACAGTGTGATGCATTTTTAATATTTTTATTTATTTATTGAATTAATTTATATCCTGCCTTTCTCCCCAGTGTGGACCCAAAGTGTCTTACATCATTCTCCTCCCTTCCATTTTATTATTTAGACAATCCTGCATGTGACTGGCCCAATATCACCCATCAAGTTTCCATGGCAGATTTGGGATTAGAACTCAGGTCTCCCAGATGCTAGTCTGACACTCTAATTAGTACATCACGCTGGGTCTTTTCAGATGTGGTGAACTAGGGTAAGGCATGGATGGAGAATGCCATCTTTCTCTCCAGTCCCCTTTGCCAACTCCCATGTTATTCTTATAGGTCCTCTTCTCCCCAGAAACAGCATTTATTTTTTTGTTTTTTCTTTTGGTAACTGTGTGTGTGTGTGCACACGCGCGCACATGCATGCTCACACCTGGAAGTCACAGTTGACTTCTGGTGACCCCTAGTGGGGCTTGGATGTTTCAGAGAGATGGCTTATTGTTGCCTGCTTCTGCATCCCAGCCCTGGTACTCCTTGGACGTTTCCCTTCTAAATACTTGCCAGGGTCGGTGCCACCTAGCTTCTGAGATCTGATGCGATCAGGCTTGCCTGGGCTGTCCAGGTCAGGGCAGGAACAGCATTTCAGGGGGTATTTTGGGATGCAGCTGGAAGGGGGAGGACAGAAAGTCATGCTCAGCCATGAAAATCCTCTACTGGATCCAATCGATTGTTGGGAGTTAAGGTATTAATCACAATCTGATGCCATCACAATCTGATGCCCATCTTTGTTTGGGTTTTGGCCTTGAACAAGCCCCACTGTCAGCTGCCCGACACTCAGAGCCAAGTGTAGATGGAGAGAGAAAGAGACTGGCATTTCTGTCATGCTCTAGGGCAGGGGTGGGCAAACTTGCTCAGCGTAGGAGCCACCTAGAACAGGGGTGGCCAAACTTGCTTAATGTCAGAGCCGCATAGAATAAACATCAGATGTTTGAGAGCCACAAGACATGAACAAATGTTACCTGCTTTTATTGGAAAATAAGCAAATTTGCTTTTTATTAACATTAAACGAGACTGCCAAAAATAATAACAAAAGGGGTAAAAGCAGATATTGATAATGATATTAATTTGTCCAATGATATTTGTTTGCTAATGATATTTAGCTTCCCCAGCCGCCCTGCCGGGAGCCACATAATATATGTGAAAGAGCCGCATGCGGCTCCCGAGCCACAGTTTGCCCACCCCTGCTCTAGGGTAACAATAACAAGAATAAAATTAGAAGTCAGAGCACTGAGTTTGTATATGATTCCTCACTAGTCAAGTTCCCTGTCGGTCTTTCCTAAAGCTTCATATCAATGAAGCCACCATAATTAACAAACAGTGTAGCTAGGATCCATTTGTTTTGTCAAATGATGACCCAAATCACAATTGCATAAGTGAACTTGTGTTACGGATTTAGGGAGTATGATCATGCCCGGAATACATTCAGATCTGAATTTGAGAGACTGTTCAAACCCAAAACTTTGGGGAGGGGGTCCCCAGTAAAGAAATAGGAAACAGTTGCACCTTCCCATTTCAGACACGCATGGATAAGATCATGATCTGCACAAAATGTTAGCAGGACTGCCTTTCATAATCTAGGGTGGAATTTAATATTGATCACAAAATCCAGGATTTAAGAAAAAAGCAAGTTTCTAACCATCATTTTTTTGAAAAATGAAAGTATGTGAACCATGCTTAGTGAAATCTCAGAAGCTGCAAGAGAAACCGAATAAAGTATTCTTTTGTCAGTGTGGGAAGCTTTTAGTATCCCTCTGTTCTGTGCCCATCCTTCCATGCAGATTTGTGCAAGTCAAACTCATATATATGCATGCGCACACGCACACACACTTTTTTGCACCCTGGAATTCATTTTTTTTTTTGGTGTAGTGGTTAAGTGCGCGGACTCTAATCTGGGAGAACCGGGTTTGATTCCCCACTCCTCCACTTGCACCTGGCTGGATGACCTTGGGCAAGCCATAGATTTGTACCAGCTGTTCTCTCAAGGACAGTTGTCCCAGAGCTCTCTCAGCCCCACCTACCTCACAGGGTGTTTGTTGTGGGGAGGGGAAGGGAAAGGAGTTTGTAAGCTGCTCTGATACTACAAATGAAGGGTGGGGTATAAATCCAATCTCCTCCTCCTCTTCCTCCTCCTCCTCCTCTTCTCCTTCTCCTTTGTGCAAACATTAGTTCTTGAATGTTGATATATTTTTTAAGCATAATGGACACAGTGCTGGTTATTAGGAAGGCAAGAGCCATTCACCCTCAGTGTATTTGTAGCATGTCTGAGACCAGAAGACTTCTCCATCCTTCCCGCCCCTTATCTTACTTTCAAGCACTCATCACTTTCCTCTAGCCAAGTGGTCTGCCTTTGATCTTTTTCAAAACAGCTTTTTGAGAGAGAGAGAGAGAGAGAGAGAGAGAGAGAGGCTAAGGGCTCCAGAGGCTGGGTTCCTTCCTCGGTCAATGAACTCAAGCATGGGAGAAGCTGTCATCCAGCCTCTTCAAGGAGATGGTGATACAATACTGGACCACTGATATATAGAAAGTAAAATGAAGGCTACAATGGTGATGCTAATTTTAGCTAGTTTACCTAACTCATTCCTTTTGATGTTAATTTCTCCACTTTATCTGGACTGGTTTATAGAAAGAGTATGTGCTTTCCGTGAACCTGAATCCTGGCACACTGAGAATTTGGCATGCCACAAGGGTGGCAAGACTGGAGCTGTTGCCTGTGACTTCTGTTTTTCTATTTGCAAGGAGGCCTAGGTATAGGACAGCTCTCAGTCGGTGACCTCTCACATGCAGTTTGAAGTAGGACAGACCAGAAAATGTTTTGCTGTGTGATGTATTTGTAAGAGGAATGAATACATTCTACAAGTTTGTGCAGTTAATATGAGTAGTCTAGTAATTAGAGTCTTGGATGATGATCTTGGAGACCTGGGTTCAGATCCTCACTCTTGTGTGGAAACTCTCTGGGTGACCTTTGGCTAGACACTTTCCCATTTCACAGGGTTGTTGTTGTAAGGATAAAATGGAGGAGGAGGAAGAGGAGGAGGAGATTGGCTTTATACCCTGCCCTTCGTTCGGAGTCTCAGAGTGGTTTACAATCTCCTTCCCTTCCTCTCCCCACAACAAACATCTTGTGAGGTAGGTGGAACTGAGAGAGCCCTGAGAGAACCGCTCTTGAGAGAACTGTGACTGGCTCAAGGTCACCCAGCTGGCTGTATGTGGAGGAGTGAGGAATCAAACCCAGTTCTCCAGATTAGAGTCCACCACTCTTAACCACTACATCAAACAATGTGGCAAGCCCCTTTGGTTCCTTAGTGTGGAGAAAAGCAAGATGTAAATACCTAAAGCAATAAACCTTCATTATGTAAATATAGAAGTAACCTCTTGAGAGGGTTTTCTTTAAGGGTGATTGTTCGGTTTGCATGTGTAAAATAAGTTGTGTGTCCCAGGTTCAGTTAGCCTGGACTGAAACATGATGCAGAGGTCAGTTCTCACATGACTGAAGCGGCTTGGTTGCTGCTTGTGTCTGGCTCCATCATATGCCACTTTAGTAATATGATAAAGACATATGGGAAAACATGGTGGCCACGTGGTGGGTGAACTGATGTCAGAAATGGAGAGAGCACACAGGACATTGTTGGCCTACATATCTGAAATCCTCAGTGCTAATGTCACTGGAGTAACATGGGATGGAGCCCAAGTGGAGCAGTTCCCCCATTCATAAGGTAAAATGTTGACCCTCAAAACATGGGGTGAGGGGTGGAATATAGGCAGACTTCATTGACTGACTGACTTCATTTCTCATCTGCCTTTTTCACTGAGACTCAAGGCGGATGACAAAATTAAAAACGAAACAGAACAATGCAGTAGAATAGGATAATACATGCAATAAATCTGGATTGCAAGTTTTTAACAGTGCAGTTAAAACAGGAAAATACAATAAACAATGTAATAAAACTGAATGACAAAAATTAGCAAATGATGCAATAAAAACAGGACAATATATACAATAATGAAAACTGCCCAGCTTTGGCAGAAGACGTTAAAACTGCACCATCTGACTCCACGTTAGACATAATGCACAGTGCAGTCCTAAGCAGAGTTACACCACCCTGAAGCCATTGATTTCAATGGACTTAGAAGGCCATAACTTGGGTGAGGAAGCAACTTGATGGTATTTAACACATAGTCCTGTTATTAAAATGTCCTCCTGAACAGTTGTCCCCATTGGAGTGATTTCTGATTGATGGAGGCTGGAGAGATACAACACTACTTCCTTGCAAGAACTGAAAGTGGTATGATAAAAGATGCTCACACCTCACTATCATGACTGTTCATGGATTTCCCTGTTTCCAAATCCTGCAGAACCTGGTCGACCAGACATGGCAATGGGATAAAACAATATTGAGCATGTACATCCCAGATCATAGTGCCTGGATCATTCCACCTTTAACTTTCTTAAAACTATCCAGCTGGTATTGTTTAGGGTCATTGGAAACCCCTCCCTTTCCTCAGTTTTGGGTTTGTTTTCCACCCTCCATTCCAATCTTGATTTAATCTATGGCTTCAGAACGTCAGGGCAATCTTCACCCATGTTACAGCCTTCTAAGTCAATGGCTTCAGGGTGGTATAGGCTCTTCTTAGGACTTCACGGCGCATTATGTATCTAATGTGGGGTGAGATGAAATGGTGCATGGAAGATCTATGATCTGGGTCTCTCCTCCCCATATCAGAAGCCATCATGCAGCAAACTAGATCAGACCTGCAGACACTGAAAGTGCTAAGCTGCTATTTGTCCACCATGGGAAAATATACAGCTACCACATCAGATAAAAGGTACCTTAGGGGCTGATTTCAGTTGTGCCATAGGGAGGGAAAAGGCCACCCCGCAGCATCACAACATCAACCTGTTTTGGGCGACTGGGACCTTTTTAACAAATGTGAGCGATCTTGACCACGGATCTCGTGTAGTTTAATCTGACCTCTGTTTGGTTCTGTTTGATGCCCCCAACAACTATCCATTCACATTTTAAGTCTGGGGTGGGGAACCTGCCTTTTTTAATATTGAGAGTGGTCCTAGCAGAAATGGCTCCCCAAATGAATGTGTGTATCAGTGCATGCAAATTTAACAAGACAAATCACAGAAAGGCATCCAGCTTGCTGTGACGGGTGAGTTGCTACCAGCTCCCTTTGATATTTCTGCAGGCTGCCCTTGAACCAAGCAGACTTTAAACAGTATTCAGAGGGAAATCTTGTTGAAACCACTTGCTGCGCTATGGTTGCCTGAGTACTGGGCTTCAGTCATTAACTAGGGAAAGCTCCCTCCAGTTGCAGTGCAGCTTAGCGTGCCTGAGATCTTTCTCTGAGCAACGATGTGTCATGAATCTTGTCATCTCTGTTATTAACTTAGAACAAAATTGACAATTTCCTCTGCGTGAAACAAAATATGCACCGATACAAAAGAGTCATACCATGGAAATATTTGCTTAGAGAATCACTTTTCCCCCCCTGGTCCAAGAACAAACCATTTAGTTTAAAAGATCTGAGCAATTTCATTGCAAATAAGTGGCAAAAATAGATTTAATTAATAACTTCCTGCTGTAAGAGAAAGAAGGAAAACATTAGCAGACTGGATGACTCAGAGAGGTAATGATGGATTCCTAAACCTGTTCATTTTCAAGACTCACAGAACAGGGGGGCTTTAAATATTAGGCTAAGGAACTGATAAGAGTAGGCAGGCACCCAGATTCGTTGGCTATCTAACCAGGATTTGTTTATATAGTAGGAACTCTTTTCCTCTTTATGGGCAAAGGTCCTTTCAAATCCCTTGCTGTGTTAGATTGGACGGGAGGATCTAGTGGATCAACATGTGTACAGAAATGAAATAAAAAATTAGGCAAGAGGCATGAATGGTCTGAATGAGAGTCCTGTATAGTGAAACTCTGCTTGTTTGTGTGTTTCTCTTTCTTTTCTTCCTGCTCCCCTTTTCTTTCTGTACTCCCCCCATGAAACCATCCTGTACTCACATTTCTCTGCTTACCTCACTTGCCCCTTTTGATGTACCCCAGTACCCTTCTCCAACTCCACAGTACCTTTCTCCAACTCTCACCCATGTTGTTCCCCCTTGATGTGAAGACCGCAGTGGACTTTATGTGGTCACCATGCTTTATTTGCTGATTTTTAAAAAGAAAACATGGTTGCAAAAAGAAACAAGTCCCCCACTGCTCTGAACTGTGACTACTAACCTGATCATTTTTTAAAGAGCATCCATTGCCTTTTAAAAATGTATTATGGATCGTAGCGTGTACAGAGACTGGCAGAGTAACATAAGCAGAAGATATTAATTTAAACTTTGTGTGTACAGGGGGAGAGAGTATGTAACACAGGTAGAGAGACAGACAGACAGAGAAATGAGGCTGAAGACTATTCAGTGATGGAAGAAACAGGGGTGGTTACTTGTGTTTAGACTTCAGTTCTGTTTGGATGAGGATTCTAGGTAACGTGGCTGAATCATGCAGCACCAGCTGTTCATGCACAAGGTCTCAGGTCCAAACCTCAATTAAATGGTGTGGGAGTCAGTAATATGAAAGACCTCTAGCAGGCATTGCCAGTTAAATTAGACACTTGATATTAGACCAATAGCCCAAGATCTGTTCACGTGTTACAGTGAACTGATGTACAAATCACATATGGTGTAGACTTAATTTTTTTATATATATACATTGAGTAATTCACATGGTACACACACTTCCAGTGCCTCTGCAAGTGGACATGAGTTTTAATCCCACATTTATCCAGGTACTCATCCCTACTTGCATTTGTAAAGTACACATACAGTGGCTCTTTCTTATGAAGAGGTGTACGCACGTAGAGGCAGGATGTACATGTGTTCGCTGTAATATGTGTTCAAGGCAGCTTCAGGTGAGGTCTTGAGGTCAGTTTTGCAAGGAAAAAGGAGAGAGATGCCACCTTTGTTTTCTGCAGGAGAATTCTAGACATAAGAGACAGCAAAATAGCTGAAGACTATTTTGAAGAATAAGAGACTTCTGAGTGACTGGCAGTGTTACAGTAAGAAGAGTTCAACCCTTCTGATTCCATTGTAGACTATGGGCTTAGAAAGGTGTAACTCTGCTTAGGATAGCACTGTCAGAATGGTAGCATGGGAGGCGTGATGATGGTCATAGGGCAGGCATATGTGAGACACTTGGAGTTGGCTTGGCATCTGGAAGGGGTTAGATGTAGTCCCGTCCAGCAAGTGTCTCCCTCATATTTCCTCTTGGCATTAACATGGCAGCCTTTGTCCTCAGTGCAGATGTCAGGCCAAACAGGAAATCCAAGAACGGCATGCCATACTCCTTGACATTTAAACGGCTCCGCAAGAGAATGCAATGGCAGCTTCTTTTGCCCTGATCTTCCCCGGGTTCCAGTGGTCTCCCACCTGCTGTGGAAGAAAGTCTTGCTAAGTGCAGCAAGTGGGATGGGTGCCAAGAGAGGACTGGGGTGGGTGGAAAGCAATGGAGTCTGTTCTTTCTTTGCAGTGGATTCTCTTTGGCAGAGCAATAACAGGGACAAAGAAGATCTCTGGTTGTGATTTAGGAAGGGAGAAGCATTTTCATTTCTACATACAGAGTTGCCAACCAACCGAATCCAAAACAAACCAGCCTGGCTGAGAGCTTTTAATAACAGCAGCCTGCAGAAACCATGAGACTTTTTCAGACGGATGTACCCAGTATGGTTTGCTAAACTCACCTGGTTGTTGCCTTGATTTGCAGACAATGAACAAGGGGATACAGCTTGTCTCCAGGCTACAAAAAGCTTCACTTTGCTGATTCCTACAGCTGAAGCTGCTTGTTAAAACACGGGAATAGGGGCCAATAGAACAAGCTGGCAACCCAATCTACACAGTAGTACACAAGCTACATTTTCCATTTTTCTTCCCTGCAGGGACCAAAAGCAGCTACACCATTCTTCCCTCCTCTTTTTATCGTCCCAATAGCATCCCTGTGAGGTAGGTTAGGCTGAGAGTGAGTGAGTGATCCAAGGGCACCAAGCAAGCTTCGATGGCAGCATGGGTGATCTCCCGGATCCTAAACTAACAAACCACGACACTGCACTGGTTCTCACATGGCAATTAGTAACACACAAAGCAGACCTTGTGTCTGTGTGTGTTTGTGTGGAAAGAAGAATGGAGATTTAAAGTTCCCTGCAGAAATAAGAGGAAGGAGTGGGGGGGGGGGGGCAGATCAGGAAACAAGACCACTTGGTAATTGCGTCTACACTGGATGGTACATGCTGTAGCTTTTCTAGTCCCTTGCATTGGAGAAAGCTCAACTGGATAACCTTAAAATTCTTTTAACCTACTTTCTTTTGAAGAAAAGAACAGGAGAGGTGAAGACTGTTTTCACATGGGAAAACCGAACGCTCCTTCTGAGTCCAGACTTTTCTTGTTTGTCTTCCAGTATGTCATTGTAACAAAACCAGAGAGATATTCTAGGCAGGAGCCCAATAGCATCTGTGTGCTTTGTAGCTTCCATTCGTTGTTATAAACGGGATTTAGGCCGAGGCAACACTGTATACCTCCTAGCTTCTGTCTCTTGTTTAAAAATGGGCTTTTAATAGACAGCTAACAAGAGAATAAAGTTGCTTAAGCACAGATGGCATAGGGAAAGAAAGTATCATTTTAGGTTTTAGGAAACCTAAAAGATTCATTTCCAGAAAGAACAACCTAGACTTCCTTTACACAGAGAATGAACAGCATCATCTTTCTGGTTCCTTTCTTCCTTTTCCACAACTCAACATAAACATGAGATGGAGACGTGTTCTTGATTGATTTATGACATATTTATCCTGCTGTACCTGTAAAGAGCATGGGGCTGCAGACACAGTTCTCTGCTTCCCTTTTTATTCTCAAAGCAATCTTGCAAGGTAGACCAGTATGAGAGAGAAAGAGAGAGAGAGAGTGACTGGCTTCATGTCATCCAGTGAGGGGCATGGACTGAAAGGCAATCAATATATCCAGCAAAGAAATAATTAGCGACTTTTTGTAACCACACAAAGACTGTTAGAGTTATTCTTGTGGCTACATACTCAAGAAACTGGTAGTCTGGGAGGAAGAAATCAGTGGCTTCCCTGGGCAAAAAGCTGCCCCAATGAAAAGAGGGCAACTGACCAGCAGGTTTTCTAACAGTTATCAGATTGTCCCTCTATTGTGACCTGACTTCCTGGTCCAGAAGGATTCTGGGATGTCATGCCACAGAGGGAGTTCTTGTGGCTCAGGAAGAAAGAAGTAACAGTGCAATCCTATCCAGATTTATTTCAGTTGGAACCTACTGAAATCAGTTGGCTTAGACTGGAGTGACTCTGCAGAGGTACTGCACTGTTAGTACATCATCCACAGCACAGGTTTGTTGTGAGGAAAAAATAGAGATGAGTTGCCTTGAGGTTCTCAAAGGAAGGGTAAGGCAAAATGTGGTAGACAGAAAGTTCTCACATATCTGCTGCTAGAAGGAAATACTTTTGGTGGCTTTTACAGGGGAGCTGTGCTTTTTAAGTTGGCCCTTTACAGCATAAAAAGGGGCTTCGAGATTGGTGGCCATTCTAGCAAAGGTAATGTATGCAAGTCATTTTTAACACTGGATCTCAAATTCTAGGTATTTGTATTATGCACATAGATAGTTGTGCACACTACTTTGATGGAGATTTGTGGAAAATGAGGTACTAAGATGGAAACCCACAAAATGATGTCTTTTGTAATGGATACTTTGTCTCTCTCTTTGCTGTATTTCTATTCTTTTTAACATAAAAAGAAACCCAGAAATAGAATTCTGGTTTGAAGGAGGTGTGGGCAGTTCAAGCTAGGCTTGAAGCAGACAGTGTTTTTGGAGAGTTCAAGGTGGTATGACAAAAGCATTGTTATTTAAGACAGCTGTACTCGTTTTCATCAGAGTAAGATGAATTGATACCACAGGAAATGATGCCTCACCACTTTCTTGTTCTGAAAAAAAAATCACATCTCCATCCTTATTCATGGTATTTTAGGGTAAGAATCTCCTGAAAATGTACAAGCACATACATCATCTGGATGCAAGTTGAAATATCACATCTAGGGTTGTGGTCACAGACACCAAATAATCTACTTTCAATCCACTTTCAGTGCACTTTCCAACTGGATTTTACTGTGTGAACTGGCAAAATCCAGTTGGGAAGTACATTGTAAATGGATTATTTAGTGTGTGTGACCACAGCCTGGGAGCTTGGTGGTCTTAAATGTTAAGTAGCAATAGCAGCAATAATAGGTATTACTAGAGAAAATAGATCCTGTGCGTCTATCAATGCTTTGAGTCTGAAAGTCTCCTGAAAGTCCACATGTGCATACATAACCTGAATACAAGGTGCTGTGTCACATCTAGGAGTTTCATGGTCTTAAGTATTAAGTAGCAATAGCAGTAATAATAAGGATCATTAGTGGAGAAAGTAGATCCTGTGGATTTATCAACGCTTTGAGTCTGAAAGTCTTTGAAAATGTGCATGTGCATAAATAACCTGGATACCAGGCGAAATGTCACATGTAGGAACTTAAGTAGTGATCATAGTAATTACAAGGTGTAATGACAGATTGTGGATCCTATGGGTTTATCAGTGCTTTGAGTCTTCTAAGTCTTTATTTTAAAAAAGCAATTACAATTATATAGACAGCCCGTGGGCCACTCCAAGGCTGCACCCGTGGCCAGTTTCTAAAGAACATAATGCTAAATTAAGCCGCAAGGGAGGAAGCTGAGGCCTCTCTCTCCTCCTGCCTGAGACATCTGCTCCTCTTTCATCATTTACATTTCTGCCTAATAGTTGTCCCATTTGCCAACATTATTTCTCATTATTTTTAACTAATGCTGTGAGCATGAGTGCTTTGCCTGAGGAAACACAATGTGAACCATTCACCCATAGTTCAATTCTCCTGAACGTTTTGATGACTATTTATATTATCTAGCACAACAAGCATCGAGTGCAGAGCTTGTAGTGCTGGAACTTACTCATATCAGGGGCCCTTCTGAATGCAGTGGCATGGGACCAGAAGCTTTTAAGGGAGAGCTAAGAACCTGCTAGAGAGAATTTCTATCTCTTCAGCTTTTCCAAGATGGCGTACAAGGTTACCCACAAAATGTCCACACACCGAACTGTGTGAGAACAGTGTAAGACTCTGTGCCATATTTCATTGGTGTGAAACATTTTTAATAATGCATTTATATAGTGCAATCAGTGTTCAAGGAAGCTTTACCCACCGTATTTTTTGTGATCCATACAGCAGCCCAGCAAGTCACCTAGTATTTGTCTAAGACAGGGGTGGCCAAACTGTGGCTCGGGAGCCACATGCGGCTCTTTCACACATATTGTGCGGCTCCCGGCAGAGTGGCTGGGGAAGCTAAATATCATTAGCAAGCAAATATCATTGGACAAATAAATATCATTATCAGTATCTTCTTTTACTGCTTTTGTTATTATTTTGGCAGTCTCATTTAATGTTAATAAAAAGCCAGTTTGCATACTTCCCAGTAAAAAACATGTAACATTTGTTCATGTCTTGCGGCTCCCAAACATCTGACGTTTATTCTGTGTGGCTCTTGCATTAAGCAAGTTTGACCACCCCTGGTCTAAGGTCCCCCAGGGAGTTCAAAGCAGACCTAAGAGACTAGCCAGGGTCTTCCAGGATAATACCCTAATATCTTAACCACAATGTAATGCTAGGCACCATCTTTCAACTCAGGGCTTTTTCACACGCATGGTTTTCGGCAGTGCTGGCCTCCAACTGCGTTCATTATTTTTTTCCCTTTCCGCATGTGTTTTCCTCCCTTTAGAGGATCACTTTGACTTTTCTTCAGTGTTTTTCTGCTTTTGGGGAGGAGCACTTATATGCCAGTGTATTTTTCAAGCTGATTCTGAGTCAGCTTCAGCCTTGGTGCATAATGCTCCTCAGTTTCCCCCATCTGTGACATGAGCATAATACCATGATGTTGGATTCAGGTGGGGTAGCCGTGGTGGTCAGAAACAGCAGAACAAAGATTGTAGTCCAGTGGCACCTTTAAGACCAACAAAGTTTTGCTCTGGGTATAAGCTTTCATGTTCATGCACACATCTTCAGTGTTGTGTACCACAACGTTATGTATAGTGTGAGGATGCAACATGAAAATCTTTGGCCTGATCTTTGCCCTAGGTCAGTGGTTCTCAAACTTTGTGAAGGAAGACCCACGTCTCAGCTTGTGTACTGCATCCACTTGCATAGTAATTCCATGCTGCTTCCGCCCACCCCAACATAAAATGTGGGAATCACATACCAGTTAACACTGAATACATTTATACTTGATCTTTTGTGTGTTCAGTATTGATAACTGTATAGCATTCCTGAGTAACAAGTTCAAGTTCATGGCTATTTCATACATTATGCAGGGACAAATTTGTCACTGAACCCCCCAGAACCTGTTCTCTCAGCTAACCCTGTCCCTCCTTCTCACTCCTAAACATGAGATCTGCCAGTGAGAGAATCATGACTGACCTTTTACAACTGTTACCAACTGTCCTGGATAAAAATGTCCTCTCCCTTCAATAGACACTTAACATATGGAAATGGGCAGCTTTTTGTGGCATGGCGGTAAATAACATCCTCTGGAAAACAACATCTCATTAAACCCATAAAGCAACAGCGACAGGATGTTTTTCTCCAGGCCAGTTGGCAACTGTTGTCTTGAGTAATAGGTTTGAGTAATAGGTTTGAGTAATAGGTAATAGATCTGGCAGTATACTTGATCTATGGTTTGTGCAGATGTGGAGTCACTAAGCATTAGCGTTCGGTAGCCTGTTCCCCTGCAAGCTTCTTATAAAGTATGGACTTGTCATAAGCCTCTATATTTGCACTGTGCAAAGAGTGTATCAGGGAAAATGGACTAATTGGTGACCATGAGACAGTGCCAATGTACTGGACAAAGAGACATGTGCCCAGCTGAGGGAAACCTTAGACAGACACGTGCAGCACCAGATGTGGACCCATGGAAGACCCGATGCCATCCATCCCTGCTTCCCTAAGATGACCGCAAGCCCAGGTAGACGGCATGTCAACCTCCCTGCAACCCACAGCCACATGGAACCGGCATCCAGAGTAATAGAGAAGCCATGCTTTGTAAAGACAACATGGACTTTCCTGTTTAAATGCCATTGTAAGCAGCATCTCCACTATGCAGGCAAACTCCCACACACACCTCCTTCTTCCAGCAACCCCACCCAAAACTGCACGTAGGCAGCTCCAAGTTAAACAAAATAGGTAGGCTGTGGTAGGAGTAGCGGGCTGACTCATCCATCCTGAGCCCATCAAGGTAGCTCAGCTGCCGAGCACCGGGCCAGTAACGTTGATGGCTGGCCAAGCCCCTGAGAGGACTATCTTTTCTCCTGCTTTTGTCTTGAACACTCCTCTCTGAAAAGTGTCACTGGTTAGAAACATAATGTCAATTGCCCAGCCATTAATCCCATGCTACTGGTCATCTCCTGACCATCAATAACTGGTTTTTCTAATTTTCCTGGGGACTACGTAACTGACTAGGCATAAGCCCGCCCAGTCACTTTTTAGGGTATAAAAAGAGGGCACATGGTTATTGCTCTTTCTCTCTTGTATCTACCTACCTGACCCTACCTTACCTTGCTGACTGTAGATCTAGCACTGTCTAGAGTTTCCACATGTGTGGCCGGTCCTCACATGATCCCTTACAGCCTCCATTCCTTTTCACTGCAGGTTTGCTTCACTTTGTTGGACAGGTAAGTATCACCCAACCAATGAAATACCTGCTAATGCAAATGTCTCGGAACTTTCCCACCTATATTTCTTAGCTCTGTGTTGTTGTGAGTGTGTTTGAATTTATTGTATGTGTGTAAACTTTCCAGTAAAGAAACCATTTCATTAAGAATTGGTCCCTGCATCTATTTCCGGGCCACTGGACTAAGTGGAACTCCTGTATACATAGGTAATTGATCCCTTTTGTTGCCTATTGCCATTTAATAACTATAACTCCCCAATTTAATAACAAAATAAGGCAATTTGGCTAACTAGTCCCCCCCATTTTAAATGTCTTTTCACTTGCCTAGGTTATCCCTTTTTGTAGAGTGGAAGCAGTTGTTTGAGGGAGTCCTGAACTTTAGTTCCCTGCTATGAGAGAAAACCAGTGAGCTGGAAGATGAATATAGACTAATGGTTTTTATTAACCAAGAAAAATGGGACCACTCTTATTTTAGGAAGCTGAGCTTGTCACCCATAGTTGATCATTATGATACACTACTCTGCTTTTGAAATTAACTCTCATGAGAGGAACATGGAGGCCTGGTTCCCCCATAATTTTTAATTTCCACACTTAACTAGAATTATAAAGTTGGGAAATTTTGAAAGAACGTAACCCCAAAATGTAGCCATCTCTTGCAGACTGAAGGGATAGTCCATTCGACTTCCTCTCATTATGACTTCATTCTGCTGCTTGTGTGGACCAGACCTCGAGTAAGGTCTAGTCTTTGGTCTAGGGATGCCAGCCTCCAGGTGGGACCTGGGGATCCTCTGGAATTACAGCCCATCTCCAGACATCAGTTCCCCTGGAGAAAATGGATGCTTTGCAGGGTGGGCTCTATGGCATACCCCACTGAGGTCCCTGTCCTCCCCAAGCTCCATCCCTAAATCTCCAGGAGTTTCCCAACCTATGGCAACCCTAACCCCCATCCCCTGCCAGTTGCCAGAGGAGACCTGGCAACCATACTTTGGTCTTCCATCTGCTGGCCATCAGGGTTGCAGACTTATCAATAGTGGGTCACACCAGCAGTGCAAAAAACATTTTCAACAAAAAGGAGACAGAGAGAGAGAGAGAGAGGAGGGGAGGAAGAAAGAGAAGTGGGAGAAGTAGTAGTTAGACTTACAGAGCCAGTGTGATATAGTGGTTAGAATGGGAGACACAAACTTGGGTGTTCTAGGATGAAATCTGTACTCTGCCATGAAGCTTGTTGGAAGACCAGAGTCCAGCCACTCTCTTTCTCTCAGCCTCACCTCCCTCATAGGGTTGTTGTGAGGAAAAACAGGAATGTAGGCATTGTACACTGCCCTAAGCTTTTTGGATGGGAAGGATGGGACAAAAATACTCTAGATGTGTACTTGATATTTATGTCTGGTTTTTTTTATATTTAAATAATTTAAAAAAAAATGCTCTAGATAGATAGTGAAGTCAAAATAATGCAGTAATAAAAAAGTGAGTCCCTGTGTCCCAGGAAAGATTAACAGAGAGCCCTGGGTCTGGGAAGATTGAAAGCCACTGTGTCCTGGGTTCATTGTAGCTTTGAGAACACCAAAAAAAAGACAAACAAACAACAGGTAGGGGCTGGAGATCTCCTGGAATTACAACTGATCTCTAGGTGACAGATCAGTCTACCTGGGGGGGAAAATGGCTTATTTGGAGGGTGGGCTCTATGGCATTATACCCCATTGAAGTCCCTCCTCTCCCCAAACCCCTCCCACTTTGGGATCCACCTGCAAAATCTCCAGGTACTTTCCAACCTGGAGCTGACAACCCTATCAATGGGGCATATTGCCAGGAAAGTGTTCTTAATTATTGCAGCCTTTATCACCAATTAATCCATGGTTGAAGACTTGCTTTTGCATCTGTATGTGTCCTTAACTATCAGAAACCCCTTTCATTAAAGAGAGAGGGTTTCTGGTCAGAGGAATGGCAGTCTGACACGCTTTGCAAGTGGGCAAAGTGGACGGCGGCTCTTCTTGACAGCTCGGGTGGATAATCCCACCTGACGCAACCTCACACAGGTAGTGTGAGGACTAGCAAGCAATATAATCCAGGTTTGAGCAAGCTCGGTGAAGGAGAAGTCTCGGAGGAGACTTTTACAACACCTTGAGCACTGCAACCGAAGAAGATTCCTGCAAGTATCTCTAAGGAGCCGAGCCGAGCTGATTTAATCAGCATAAAATCGCCAATTCCCCTGATTCCTTAACAAAGAGGACAAAGTTTAAACATTGGGACCACATCTGAAGCGAAGTAACAACACAAGGTAACGGAAACAAAGTTTTTGCCTTACCATTACCGCGTTTTGAAAGACGAGAAGCAGAACTGGTGAAGCAATAGACTGTTGCAGATTGGATGAGTGCAGTTTTGAAACGTTAAAAAGCTGTATTTGGACTTAAAAACCATAAAAAACAAGTTGTTTAACATTCCTGCGGTTAAGAAGAGTCGGGAGGGGGAGCCAAGCATCGCGAGACAAGGAGGGGAGGAGGGAGCCAAGCATCGCGAGACCAAGTTGTGAGGACTGAGACAGGAAGTGACGGCTTGGGGAGCAGACAAGAAGGGAAAGGAAGAAAAACCGGAAGAGAGAAAAGGGACTGTAAGAACTACAACGGACCAAAAGGACTACAACAGGAAGTGACGCGTGGAGAGCAGACAAGTAAGCAAGAGGAAGGGACAAAAGGAAACTATGGCAAGCCAGAAGCAAGGTAAAAAGACTGTAACCTTTGACACGAACCATAGAGAAGTCGCGCCCGCCATTTTGGATTTAATTTTTTTTAAAAAACAGTAATAACTTAAAAACTATATAACTTAGAAGGCTGAAACCAGTGGAATTCGACTTGGCAAGACTAGCTTGTTTGAACACACTAATCGGTGTCTGATTTGGAAAACAAGATAAAATCGATCTTTTTTAAAGAGACAAGACGGATCACGGATTAAGATCGAGAGCAGCTACATGGTCCTCTCCTACAATGGCAGCAAAAAAAGAAAAAGAACTATTAGCCGTTATGGAAGCAATGGGAAAAAAATGTTAGACGCTATAGGAGAGGTAAATGTTAAAATGAATGGCATAGCTGCACAAGCAGATAAAAACTTCATAGACTTAAAAGCGGAATTACAAAAGTTAACCACAAGAACACAAGACATAGAAATTAAAGTAAAAGAACTGGAAGAAAGTACTCAAAAAACAATGAAAGACAATGACAGGATGGAAAAGATGATGCATTATAAAGACATGCAAAACCATTTGAGATTTAGAGGTATTGAGGAAAAATTGAGTGAAGACATCTTTACAAGAATGCAAGAGGCATTAGCAGATTTTTTACAAGAACAGGAAGAGGTTGTTAAAGAACACATGGATCTTGTTTATAGAGTCAATTCTACATATGCAAGAGATAAAAATATACCAAGAGATGTAGTAGTTCTATTCACAATGAAAAGGACAAAAGAACAAATTTACAAGAAATGTTTTACTGATCCTTTTGAAATAGATGGAAAGAAAATTATTGTAATGAAAGAACTGCCCAGAGCAATACTGCAAGAAAGGAAAAAATTCAAGCGTCTGACTGATAAACTGAAGGAGAAAAAAAATAGATTTCGTTGGGAAATACCTCAAGGACTAAGCTTTTACTATGGCAACACCAGAGTAGTGATTAAAAGTTCAGGAGAAATGTATGCATTTCTTGGAGAGAACAAGGAAGACTTCGGTGATATTTAAGAATATATCAAGATGGATTACAAAGTACTTACATGGAATGTAAATGGACTTAATTCACCCCAAAAACATAGAATGGTAGGGCATTGGCTGGAGAAACAAAAATGTAGTGTAATTTGTATACAAGAGGCTCATCTTAAGAAACAAGACCACAAATATTTAATAAGGAAGAAGCTGGGAGAAGAATTTTTTTCTTTGGCAAGCAATAAAAAGAATGGTGTTGTAACATATGTTAAAAAAGATTTGGAACCTAAAGTAATATTTAAAGATAAAGAAGGAAGATATTTAGCTATTGAAGCCTCTTTACAAGGACAGAAAACTTTGATTGTGAATATCTATGCCCCCAATGGAGCCAAAGAATTTTTTTTTAAAGAATTACAAGTGGAATTGGACAATGTAAACTATGATCAAATCATGATGTTGGGGGACTTTAATGGAACTGTGAACAACAAAATAGACAGGCGCTCTAAGAGAAAAGATGAGGCATTGGGGAAACTTCCAAAAAATTTTTTTGAACTGATAAAACAAGAGAAGCTGGAAGATATTTGGAGGAAGGCCAACCCACAAGGAAAAGACTTTACTTTTTATTCTAATAGACATGATTCACATTCAAGAATTGACATGATTTGGATGACTACTAATTTAACGTTTAAGACAAAAAAAGTTGAAATTTGAAACTACCTAGAATAATTTCAGATCATAATCCTTGTCTATGGACTGCTGGGCAGGTAAAAAGACAAAGGAGATGGAGAATAAATGAGGACTTACTAGACAACCAAGAAATAGTTAAAAAACTACATGAAGAAACGGACTTATATTTCCAAGCAAATATACAGAAAGAAGTAAAAATTCAAACCGTATGGGATGCATACAAAGCAGTGATGAGAGGATTATTGATATCATTAAATGCTAAAGATAGCAAAAAGAAAAGAGAACAATATGAAAATATTGTACGAGCCATCAAAACAAAAGAAAAAGAACTGAAGAGTAGACCAGGGAGAAAGAAATTGCAAAAGGAAATCTGGATGCTACAAGATCAAGCAAAAGCTATTTTGAACCAAGAGACTTACTGAAACTTGAAAAAACTTCAACAAAAAGCATTTGAAGGTGCAAACAAACCTGGAAAATATTTAGCATGGCAATTAAAGAAAAAACGTGAAAATAAATTTATCACTAAAGTGATAAGGGACAATATTGAGATAATAGACAATAAAGGAATAAAGAGAGAATTTTTTAAATATTATGCAAAACTTTTAAAGAAGGAAAATAAAGACAGAAGAAAGATTAAAGAATTCCTACAAACATTAAAGTTACCAAAACCAACAGAGAAAATTAAAGAACTACTTAACAATCCAATATCATTACAAGAGATCAAAAATGCAATAAATGACTCAAAATTAGGAAAAGCACCTGGATCAGATGGATTTACAGCGAAGTTTTATAAAACACTACAGGAGTCGATCTCACCAGTGTTACTGCTATTAATGAACGATATAGGAGTCACAGGTGAGGTCCCAGAAACTTGGAAAGATGCAACCATCTCACTTACCCTGAAAGAAAATCAAGATTTAACTAATGTCAAGAATTATAGACCAATTTCTTTACTTAATAATGACTACAAGATTTTTGCCAAGATTATAGCTGATAGGCTAAAAGAACATCTTAAAGAAACTATACAAATAGAACAAGCAGGGTTTTTACCTAATCGCCAAATAAGGGACAACCTAAGAGTAGTAGTGGATGCTATAGAATACTACGATAAACATCCAGAAAAGGAAGTGGGTTTTTTCTTTTTAGATGCAGAAAAAGCGTTTGATAATTTAAATTGGGACTTTATGTTTGAGGTTCTAGAACATCTTGAAATTGGAGACTATATGCTTAACCTCATTAAGTCAATATATAAAGAACAGAAATCCTCTTTAATAATTAATACTGAAAAGACGGACTATTTTAAAATTGAAAAAGGAACACGACAAGGATGCCCACTTTCGCCACTGCTATTTATTTGGATTCTAGAAGTTCTACTGCTAAATTTGAAGGAAGATAAAGAAATTAAAGGCTTAACAATAAAAGGCTTTTCTTTTAAATATAGAGCCTTTGCAGACGATGTGATGTTTATAGCTGAAGACCCTATGACTACATTACCATATTTGTTACAGAGAGTAAGACAGTTTGGTGACTTGGCTGGATTTTATGTAAATAAGAACAAATCTAAAGTGATGTGTAAAAATATGTCAAATAATAAACAAATTGAGTTACAAAATCTTATAGAATGTGAGGTGGTGAAAAAGACAAAATATCTAGGTGTGAACCTAACAATGAAAAATATTGACCTTTATAAAAATAATTATGAGAAATTATGGCAGCAAATTATGCAAGATATTAGAAAGTGGAATGTATTAAATTTGTCATTGTTGGGTAGAATTGCGGTGGTCAAGATGAATGTGTTACCACGATTAATGTTTTTGTTTCAAACTATTCCAATTGTGAAAGATGTAAAAACATTCAAATGCTGGCAGAAGGAACTGTCTAAGTTTGTGTGGGGAGGGAAAAAACCAAGAATTAAGATGAAAATAATGTGTGATGCCAAAGATAGAGGTGGGTTACAGTTACCAAACTTAAGGCTATATCACGATGCAATATGTTTGACTTGGGTAGGGACATGGACTATGTTACAAGATAGAAAGTTATTGGCCATAGAAGGTCATGACTATAGGTTTGGGTGGCATGCGTATTTGTATTATGGTAAAACAAAAATGGACAATATGTTTAAACATCATTATCTGAGAAGAACGCTAATGGATACGTGGACAAGATATAAAAACTTTTTTCCAGAAGAAATACCTATGTGGATTGTACCTGCAGAAGTTTTAAATCCATCATCGTATTACAAAGGACAAGACTGGTTGAAGTATAGAGACTTGTTAACAAGACATGGTAAAGACTTTATATTGAAGGAGCAGCATCAGATGGACTTTGACTATGGTTGGTTAAGATATAGACAAATATATGATATGTATAGAAGTGATAAAAAATCTGGTTTTAGAGAAAAAAATAATGAAATAGAACAAGTTTGGGAGGAAGATGGGAAAAAAATGATTTCTAAAATGTATAAAATTTTGTTAAAATGGTTTAACGCTGATGAAATGGTAAAAGAACAAATGGTAAAATGGGCGATAAACTTCAACAAAGATATTAAAATGGAATCTTGGGAATTTTTATGGAAAAATGCTATGAGTATATCTACATGTTATAACTTAAAAGAAAATTGTTTTAAAATGATGTACAGATGGTATATGACACCAAAAAAAATTGCAAATATTAATCAGAATATGTCTAACAAATGTTGGAAATGTAAAAAGAAAGAAGGTTCTTTTTATCGTATGTGGTGGACTTGTGATAAAGCAAAGACTTATTGGTCTATAATACATGCAGAAATGGAAAATTTTTTGAAATGTACATTTAAGAAGTTGCCTGAAATGTTACTGCTTGGACTTAAACTAGAAGAGATAAATGTAAAGAAAAGGACAATAATATGGTATATGATAACAACAGCAAGAATGGTGTATGCACAAAATTGGAAAAATGAAAAAATACCAGAAGTGTGGGAATGGTTGAAAAAATTGTTATATATGGCTGAAATGGATAAATGGACTAGAAAGTTGAATAATCTGTACTCAGAGACCTTTTTAGAAGATTGGAAGGATTTGAAAGAATATGTTGAAAAATATTGGGACATGAAAAACTACATTTATACATGGTTATAATAGCATAAAGGAATAGAAATAGAGTATATGAATGTACTAAGAATAATTAGACAATGAAGTTGTTTTTTAGAATTATATAAGAATATAGAAAATAAGAATTGGTACATAAGTATTTTAAAGATATATAACCGTTACCAGAAATGTAAACATAGATATAAGTATTACCATTTTGGATAAAGTGGAAAATGTGTTATGCTTCAGATGTGGTGGGAAACCACCAATACAAGATAAAAACAAGACTATACAAATAAAACAAAATGCTATATAATATGGAAAAAAGGATTTGTATAAGATAAATGTATTAATTTTAATGTTTTGAAAAATAAAAAATTTCTTTACAAAAAAAAGGAAAGAAACCCCTTTTATTCATAGCTGTGCCAGAGAAAAACTGGAAATGCCAATGAACCATGCATTGGGATGGCCTTAATTGTACTGTATCTGGCCCGTGATAATCCAATTATGTCTGTGTTGTAATTTAGCTGCATGCCCTTTCCCCGCTTTAGATAATCAGTCTTCTTTCAGCAACTCGGAAGTGAAACTGTGAGAATATTACTCATTACAAAGTCTTTAAATTTCCATCAAAGCCTTCATAAACAATTAACAAAATTGACTCCATTGCTGGGGATTATTTACCAGATTCAGTATTTGCACACCAAGTAATGCTTCTTGTAATATTCTTTTAGCAGCAAAATCCATACTATATCTCCAGGGTGGTATTTTGTTCTCCCTGCGGTGCAGAATGAATAGTTAATAGGTGCTGGTGCTGCAGCTTCAATAAAATAGGTTCTAGTTCCCTTTCAGCCTTTTGTAATGAGGTTCTGTTTGTAGATTTCTAGGAGAGGATGGAATGGAATGGAATGATGTTCAGGCTTTTGCACCTTGACAAGGTCATCCTTTCAGATCTTTCAGAGATTAGCCTCTTTGTTCCAACTGAAGTAATGACTTCAGACTTACCCTCAAGGGGATGGAGGGCAGGCCCTCAGGGGGATAAAGGGCAAGTGAGGCTTGGTGGGTGGCCTCTGCTGCCAGCAGCATGGCATGGGCCTTCTTGAGGGCCTCTACACCAGTGCACTGGCCCTCAAAGCCTCATTTCTCCACCCACCTGTCAGGTGATGGCTTGGCTGAGCTGGGGGGGGGGGGGGGGGCTTCATCAAGCAGACATGGGGAAGATAGCCTTCCCTCTGGTCTGCCTGACCAAAGTAAAAGAGACTATGCCATACTGCTGGCTGCAGTCAGCCTCCGGCCTCCCCCCCCCCTACTTTTGTGACTGTGGTGCTTGCAGGTTTGTCCTGGTGACAGGTTGTTGTTTTGCCATGGTGTGGCATTGCATTCGTCTTCTCCTTTGTTGTTTGCCTTGTCAGCTACATTCTGGTGGTATCAGCATCGGGCAGGATCCATGGGGGGGGGGGGGGAGAGACACAGACTGCATGCCCCATTTTCCCCATCTTTGGGGATCCCCTTAAGTGATACTAGTGTTAGGGCTTGCATGGGGCAAACCCAGCTCAGGGGCTGTCAGGGCACCCTCGCTGTCAAGTGGCAGGAGAGACCACTCAGTGGCTTGTGCTTGGTGTAGTGGTTTGGTGTAGCGGTTAAGAGTGGCGGACTCTAATCTGGAGAACCGGGTTTGTTTCCCCACTCCTCCATATGCAGCCAGCTGGGTGACCTTGGGTCATTCACAGTTCTCTAAGAGCTATTGTCTCAAGAGCAGTTCTCTCAGAGCTCTCTCAGCCCCACCTACCTCACAGGGTGTCTGTTATGGGGAGAGAAAGGGAAGGAGATTATAAGCCGCTCTGAGACTCCAAGTGAAGTGCGGGGTATAAATCCAGCTCCCCTCCTCCTCCTCCTTGCATCTTTCATTCCCACAGTATCCCCCAGCAGGTAGGTTGGGGTGTGGCATGCCATTGGCCAGCAGGCCAATGCCAATGGATCCTCTGCCCTTGCTGCCCTTGCTGCCCTTGCTGTAGATAGGCCAATGCCTGGATCCTCTGCCCTTGCTGTGCCCAGGCTCTGTCAGCTGTAGCCAATAATGCTGTGGCCTTTTCTACCACAACAATGTGTATGTTGTCTGTTCACCTCAGCTCTTCTCCTCCCCATTTTGGCACTGGGTCCACAAGCAGAGAGCACAAAGGTCCATGGGTACCATTGTTAGCCATGACACCAGGTCTCTGTCTAAGTTATGAGACCGTATGCTTAATAGGTGAGCAAGGTAGGGATCGCACTCCAACTATACCAGAGTTGAAACCCTCTCGGAGTTGCACAGACGACAGACAGGAAATGTCTTTTGTGAAATGTATTAAGAAAATAACCCTAATACACTCAGTTAACCAATGGAATATCACACTCACACACCCCAGAGAGCTAGGAAATAAGGAGGTGAAGCAATCTTAAAGAGATCGGTAACAAAAGAGGGCGAAGCATTGAGAAGGAGGAGGGTATAGCTTCCTTCCTGAAGAGAGGAGTCCTCAGTGAAGAGAAACAGACTGCTTGGCTGGCAAGCACTCCTGAAAAGGCCCAAAAGAATGAGGGATCCAGCTGGTATGCATCCCAGTAGACTGAACCAAAGGTGGCCGAGTTTGGAGTCCTGACCCCTGCTCTAGGTGATGTCTCTTTTGTTCTCTTGGGAAAAACAGACTGTGCAGGTCCCACAGAAGACATTTCCAGAGACTACTTGTAGTTATGCATTTTAGTGTTTGGGAGTTCTGTATTTTCCCCTATAGTACTTATGGAGCAGGTGAATAAGGATCAACGGGCAGGAAAGTGATGCTTAAACCTTCCCCACCAAGTGATTTCCCCCTTCAAATGCACATTCAGTCCAACTTAATGGATATTCCCCCGCAGCTAGGCTCTGAAACCAGGGGGAAAAAAAGATTTAGGAAGGGGGGTATTTATAGGAGACAATGGCCTGGGCCGGGGTTAAGAACCCCTCTGTCTTGCTGAGCAATCCTCCTCTGGAGTCTCCCCAACCTTTATTTTGTTCTTTACTTTTACTATCATAGTCATTTTCAGGCTGCCAAGTGATCCCCCCATCCTTTCAGTTGCAGCATTATTATCGCCTGAGAGCAACCAAGAAACTTACTTTTGCAAAGCCCTGTGTGACTTTCCCCCCTGCCGGCTTCCCCTCTTCCAAGGTCACTAATGGAACAAGAAGCTTCTGGTGCACAGCTCCTGGTGTGACTCACTTCGAGGGAGACAACAAAGAAAACAGAAGGTCTAAATTATTGATCACCCCTAATATGCATTATACACGATGTCAAATGTTCTCCCTTCGCAAGTCGGAGGGGAATGTAGTCGACGTATGCAGACATGTGGAGCCCACCGTCCTTTTTTAGGGCAGCTTCAGGGTCAAAGCAGATAGCGGTGGCGGCAGCTCCAACTCGAGCCCTGCAGAACCTGTGTAAAGTGTGTGTGTGTGTTTGTGCGTGCGTGTTTGGAAGCACATTATAGTATACTGGGTCCAGACACATTTAGTGAAATCAGCTCATAAAGTTTATTAACAGGAAGACACGGACTGAAGAGCAGGACTCGGGGGTCTGCTTATATGCAGGTACAAACCACCCCCAGTCACGCCTAATCCCCATGATAGGGTTATTTACAAGGCACCTCTGACCATAGGTCCCCTTTAGGATCCTGTGAAGCTGATTGGCCCAAATTACGATCTGTGTGGGCTATTGTCTACCAATGCGAAGCTCAGGTAGTTTGCCTGACCACGTGTGCAATCTCCGACCACATGTGTGGTCACCATTAGTACACAACACACATCATGAACAAGGAGGAACTAGGAGCTGAGCTCTCCCCAGTCCACACGTTTCACCCTGATATTGCTGTAGTCTGTCTTGAATCTTCTCCTACTGGACTCATCTTTGGCTTTGGAGCCCCACCAAGAAAAGAACCAATGGGGGCACTGCAGTCAATGGGAGAAAAAACATGCAATGGGGAGAGTTTAGGTCTTTTATCCCACCCACCCATGCTGTGATTTTTATATCACTCCCTTTTGTGTGGGAACAAATTAACACATATCTCTACTGCTGTCATGTCTACTTTGGGGGACGGCCATGGCTCAGTGGTAGAGCATCGGCTTTGCATGCAGAAGGTCCCAGATTCAAGCTCCAGCATCTCCAGTTAAATGGCCAAGGTCATAGGGTATATGAAAACCTCTGCTTGAGATCAGAGTAGACAATACTGGGCTTGATAGGCCAAGGGTCTGATTCAGTGTAGAGCATTTATGCACACCCACACAGGGTTGCAGACAGTGTATTCAAAGTGATTCCCTTCATGGAAGTGACAGTGCTGAAATGTGCCCTACCATGAGCATGACCTACGCTCATGCTGATTATGCCCACCACCACTAGCGTGTTACCACATGTGATAATGTGGACAATATGTATGCTGGTAGTCAATAAACCAAGCTAGCAACATCTAAACGTTACTATTCGTAGCTGCAACATTACCAGAGAGAGAGACAGTGGGTGGATATTTAGAACTCCGTTTTTTAAATTAATTCGTTTTGGTTTTTGTTTTAAATTGCCCTAGTAATTTTGCTGTGGCTCACTGGTGTGCAGTGGCACACGGTGTAGGAATTACTGCACTATGCAAATGATGGAATGAAAGATGCGGTGGCGTATATCACACTGATTTTATCCTAGATGATTACATGATTTCATCCTACCCATCACGAGGTTCCTGTTTTTAAAACTCATAAGAAATATAAGTATAATCACATACTCTTCTCAGTTCTGATACTGCTGTCACGGAAAATGGAGCATGCATGCACGTGAACACACAGGGAAAGGACTGTATTCTCTGCATATAAGGAGAAGGACATCATAATACTCTCCACCTGGTTCTGGGTTGTTGTTTTGTGTGTGTGTGTGTGATTGGCATCTTGCACATTACTGTAACGATTAATGGCTACAAGCCAAGATATTGCTATTGTAACTCATAGCTGATACATTTCATGCTACTATAATGGCCTGTAATGGGGGCTGCCGAGAGATTATGCTGATTGATCCCACAGCAAATAGATGTGATTGACTCTATGATAATGAATGTGTCTCGGGTGCCCTGATTGTTTCACTGGGGTGCAGCGCAATCCGTAAAACCTCCCAGACAGCTCATGAAATTGCATTGATTCACTTGCAGTTTTTACCACTGGGGAAAGGAGAGGCAGAGGGGATTTTCTTGCCCGGCTTATTCTTCAGGGTCACTTAGTTCCTTTGCCACTTCCGTTCTTTTGTCCTTTTCCTTAAGTGGAAGCAAACAAGAGAAGGCCTTGGTCTCAGTGTCGTGTGTGTTGGCTCTCCAGGGCAACTGGTTGACCGCTGTGTGGAACAGGGTGTTTGACTGATGGACCACTGGTCTGATCCAGCAGGGATCTTCTTATGTTCTTACATGACGTTCTTCAAGGGGATGCTTTATGCTAGTTCTGTCGAAAGTTGCCTTCACCATACTAAGTCAGGAATGGAGCTATTAACTGGGACATCTCTAGCAGATCTTGCTTCAGCTTTGGAGGGAAGGGGAGGGATGTGTCTTTGTCTGCCTGCTCCTCCTCACTCATTGCATACATTTGTAAAGCTCAATAAAGCCACCACAAGTCTCCAGGGGTCTCTCATCCACAGTGAGACTATCTTGTTGTGGTGCCTCTCGCCGCTTGGAAGGCACAATTGCATAGGTAATAGTGGGTGATATGAATTTTCTGTCTGCAGTAGCTCAGTCACACAAACCAGCTGTTTTTCAGTGTTCCAGCAATCATGTACCTGCATGTCTCTGGCCAAGGACAGACTGGGAAAATGAAGCGCAAGCGGTGCAAAAAGTTCACACTGCAGAGATCATTGTGGGACCATATCAGGGAGGAGCCACAACAGAGTGTTCACACTGTGGAGCAGCCCCATTGGCCATGCTGCCGTGGCGTGTGACTTTGGTGCATTTTGCCTACCCGTGCATATGCGCATGGGCACATCCGCAGGAACAGCGGGTTCACATTACTGGCACCGCTTGATGACGCAGCTGATTTGCATCTGCACTGCCAAGAAGCAGGATGAACGCGCACCCAGACGGCTTGACACCGGTTTCCAGGGGTATCTGTTTGAAGCGCCATGAAACTGCTTCAGGACCAGGTGAGTGCAGGAAGGCAACGCCGGACAGCTGTGGTGGTCTGAAGGGGCTCTCTTCATCTGCTTGAAAAGCAGACCTATAGCAGGCCAGAATGCCAGTCTGTCCTCAGCCTCTGTTCATGAATATGTGTGCACATGGGTTGTGCTCCATTCTAAGGATAATGGATACTCATCCCATTCCCCATTGTTGCAAATTATCCTATGCCCTCACTTTTTCACCTTCCCTAATGTCTTGAATGGCGGCTACAACCGTGGAGATCCACCTTTGCAGTCTCATGTACAAGTATGCAGCTCCTATGCAGCTCCATGGATATGAAACAACACTACTGCAGTCTCCACCCAAACCATAAGGGGAGCATCAGCCCCTGAATTTCTTTGAATATTAAAGATTTTCTGCAAAGTCCACTCTGTTGCATAAATGAAATGTACAGTAGGAGTCCTCCTGACATCTGTCATTACAGAGTAGTCATGGAGTGTAAGAATCTTGCACAGGTTATTATTTCCCAGAACTTTTCCTCCCTCATGCTGTGTCTTGCTCTAAGTATGTGCTTTATTATTGCTCGGATAGTTGCTTCAAGGTCTTCAGCAGCAATAAACAAATTGCAGGGCCATTAAGAGAATGGCTGACTGTGATGGCATGTACATTCTAATAAGACCCTGCCATCTGAATGCCTGATTATTGCGATTTTCTTAGAATAAAAAAAAACTTTAAAAGGGATACGTCCATTTGCATTAAAGCCATTGCCTTTTGTTACAAGCAATAGCTGAAATTAATTTTAAAACCATTCCAGGAAATAGAAATATTTGTCTTCCCTTTTGCTTAGCTTGAAATGCGTGTGGTTCAGGAGGTGGACCAGGTTTTGCTGTCTCTCCTGGCAAGGAAGTCTCCAGAGGGAAGAAACTGGGGCAATTGCTGGGACCCTGAGAACCACACGGGGCTCACTGGAGGCTACAGAGAAGCTGAAGCTTCCAAAGAAGATCATTATTGGATCATACCAAAGATTCCTCTTGTTACACCGGACATCCAGATCTATCCTTATTCTAACCAAATCCCTGCCTAATTTTAATTATCCCTTCCTTTCTCCAGTGATCTCAGGGCAATACAGATGGTGTTTCATCATTTTAGCCTGCGAGAGCGGGTAGGTTGAAAGTTTATTAACTGGCCCAAGGTCACATGTGAACTTCATAGCAAAGTTGAGATCTGAACCAAGATCTCCCACGTTCTAGTGTTCCAGTATTCTAAGAATTATGTCAGGCTGGTTCAGGT
Organism: Lepidodactylus listeri; assembly: GCA_029233225.1. Classification (NCBI taxonomy): domain Eukaryota; kingdom Metazoa; phylum Chordata; class Lepidosauria; order Squamata; family Gekkonidae; genus Lepidodactylus; species Lepidodactylus listeri. The sequence goes on along the minus strand of JARCFY010000004.1, from coordinate 119,715,306 downwards.
GCTTTCAAGAAGCTTGTAAGCAGGAGCAAGAAACTGCCTCCATGGTTTCCCCCTGCAGTTCCTCTTAACACAGAGGTTCTTTCCACTCATCGTTGCTAATAGCTTTCGATAGACTTGTTAACCGAGAATTTGTCTAAGTCCTTTTTTCGAGCCAACTCACGTAGAGGCCATCACTGTGTCAGGGGTTCATGAATTCCATAATGTGTGGGATGTAATGGGATTGTGAAATTGTGCTTTAGTTACACAGTAAAAGTGGAAAGGTGATGAATTTTAAAAATGAATTTCATGCATGGTTTCGTGGCACGAGTCAGCTGACAAAAGCTTTGGCGGCCCTTTGGATTTAGTCTGATGAAGGGTCTACTGATGGTCTGTTTCCCAGAGGTTCTGAAAATCCTGCAGCTGACCTTGTGTCCTGGTCACAAATACCAAGGAGAGTTATGAGCTCAGCAGGAATCCTCCCATGACTCCCATGTTCCATCACGAAACTGCTGCCATCATTCTGGCCACAAGGACTGTAACTACAACTTCAGGTAAACCCAGTTACATTGGAGGCTAATCAATATCACTGCAAACCAGCATTTTTTTAAAAAATGGGAAGAGAATGAGGAAAACATGGGAACACATTGGTTTGGGAGGAAGAGTGATTAGATTTTCAGTGCTACACAAGCAAGACAATGGTCTCTACAATGGTCTCAACAATATCTGAGGAAGTGAACCATGACTCACAAAAGCTCATGTTGAAATAAATGGTGTTAGTCTTTTTAAGGTGCTAGTGAACTTTCGTCGCATTTGTTGTATTTTGCTGTAACAGACTAACATGGCGACCACTTTGCATTCATCAGTAGTGTTGAAAATGATGAATAAGCCACTTTTTAGAAGCACTTTTAAATTGTATTTTTAAAACATTTATTGCAGTTTAATATAGAAGTGGGAAGGATAAAAACCATGGGGAAAGGGAAAAAAAGAGCTAGAAAAAAGGGAGGAACAAACAGGATCATATGAAGGACCATAGGTGACAAAGTTGCCAAATTAATGAGGATTTAAATTTGGTGAAGGTGTCCATATCTTCTGTCTTAATGATATAGTAAGTATCCTCTCTGTGTCAGTTTCTAAACATTCTAAGGTTGGGAGGGATCATTCTGTTAGATCTTTTATCCATAGAGTGATGGGAGGGCAACATTTTGCCGTCTGTACTGAGAAGAGCTGAATGCAGTTTCAGTCCGCAGTGACCAGCATCAGTCCTCGATATGAGATTGCCACAGTGGCTTTTTCCACCATCACTAACACCTTTCTCACACTGGTTTATTACTCAGACTCCAAATAATACTCCTCCCAAACCATTGCATCCCAATGTTTTCCCTCCCACTTTTCCCATTATAATTATATATATATAATTAAAATTTATTTTTAATAATTTTTTATTTTTATTTTTTTTAATTGTCTGCATTACCCAACTGTTATCCATTACCTGCACCATCCATTTCTCTAAGGGATGTGGCGAGTGGAAAATGTTGTTAGTGTCACTACTGCCTTTTAACTTTTTAAAAGCAAATTATTGTGCTATGCTGCAGTGCCCTCATAAAGAAGAGGAGTTTATTTTTATACCCTGCTCTTCACTACCCAAAGGAGTCTCAGAGCGGCTGACAATCACCTTCCCTTCCTCTTCTCGCAACAGCCACCCTGTGAGGTAGATGGGGTTGAGAGAGTTCTGAGAGCTGTGACTGACCCAAGGTCACCTACCTGGCTTCAAGTGGAGAAGTGCGGAATCAAACCCGGTTCTCCAAATCTGAGTCCACTGCACTTAACCACTACACCAAACTGGCTCTAAATGGTGTGTCAGGGCACATTAGTACACTGTGAGTGAATTGAGAGACAGACATGTTGAGAGGTAGACTTGAATTAAATACAGGAGGGTTAGAACATAAGAACATAAGAGAAGCCCATGTTGGATCAGGCCAATGGCCCATCTAGTCCAACACTCTATCACACAGTGGCCAAAAATACCAGGTGCCATCAGGAGGTCTGTAAGTGGGGCCATGACACTAGAAGTCCTCCCACTGTTGCCCCCCCAAGCACCAAGAAGACAATGCATCACTTGCCCCAGACTGAGAGTTCCTATCTATACCTTGTGGCTAATAGCCACTGATGGACCTCTGCTCCATATGTTTATCTAATTCCCTCTTGAAGCCATCCATTCTTGTAGCCGCTGCCACCTCCAGTGGCAGTGAATTCCATGTGTTAATCACTCTTTGGGTTCCTGTGAGTTCAAAGTTTCCACTTACAGAAAAGGCTAACAGCTGTATCTCTGCATGAGTCATTTTTCTAGCCTTGCCTTCTTCCCCTGGGTAGACATCTTCATTGGCCCCTCACCAGACCTTTTGAAGGCAACCTGGCAGACCCCCCTGGCCACTTCCAGCCTCTTGCCAGGATACCTCTTCTCGGGAGAGGTTGCCTGTTGCCACTGTTGTGCCTGGCCTTCCACAGGTCCTCTTCCAAGGCACCACCAATCAGCTGTTACTGTGGCATCTTAAAAGGGATTATCACCTGAGTGGGTGGGATCCTCTCCCCCTGCTGCTAGTCATGCTTGGGAGTCTCCCTGTCTGCAGAACCAGAGATGGGCTCAGACAAAAAAATTCACCCTTTCAGAGGTAATATCTGGATTGCAGCAGCTCATTCTAAAGAAAGGACACAAAAGGAAGAAGGGTATCAGAAGAGGGAAAAGAGTACCAAAGGAGGATTTTAAAAAGATGCTAAGCATATGCCAGAAGGAATAACTTTTGAGCAGGTATGAACAAATGCTCCCTGTTTTATTTCTTTCTATATTCATTTTTTTTTGGTAAAGATTGTTGCTTTTGGTTTCATAGATTCGTTTGTATTGGGTATGTATGTTGATCGTTTTCGTGTGTATTTATATAGTATTCCTACAATGTGTGTCATTTACTTATACAAATATGTATAATGCTGATCTGCTGACACCAACAAAAACCATGTTAAAAATGTGTACATTTTATGGAAAAGAAATTTGGACTGAGAAAAAAAGAAAACCTAGGTTTTATTTGGGCAAGGGAGAAAAGCAAAATGGGGGTTTTCATGCTGAAAGAGCAAGGAAGAGAAAGTCAAAACCACCCTTATGCATGGGAACAGCTAGGGTGAAAGACCTCCCAGCCAAGGAGCCCAGCCAGTAAAAACAGCTTGGTCTCCCCTGCTGAAGATACCACCTCCATACAGCCCAGGTTGAGCAGACTCAGAGTCCAGCAGCACCAGTATCAGTGTAGATTGTTTTTAAATGCTGTTTTAATGTTTTAATTCACTATTTAGTATTATGTTTGTGCTGCCAAATGGCCTAACTATTGCTTTGATCTGCCTGGAGCCCTTTCATGGGGAGGCTCACTATAAATTTGAAAAATAAACAAATGAAATAAATGAAGAACGGGAACATGAAATGACACCACCAGCACCAGCCCAGCATAAACAGTCTAAACTGAAGTTCCCTGGTCCTACCAAGGCAATCTTATGCAGAGTTCCTCCAGTCTAAGTTTACTTAAATCAGCAGGCTGGAGCAGCTCTACATGGGATCGCACTGTAGTTTTGAATCCAGCCAGCTGTGCACAGTTTTTGCTTTGCTGAAAATAATAGTCAAAAAAGACCCAAGACAATTACAAAATTGCCCCTAGAAATTCTATATTTGGAAGATGTCTGGGAGACATGGAAATGCTTAATAAGCAACAGCAATGTAACCCCATAATGCTATTTTAGCAATCACTTTGAACATTAGGACCATATTTTAATGAATGGATGGGAGGGGGGAGATGGACACAGAAACATTTGTTATTTATTACCCATTTTGCTACTGAATCCAGTTTGAAAGTATGGCGGCTTATCAGAAATTGGCCTGATTCCACAAGTGGTTTTGAGTTCTCTCCATTGTGGATAGGTCTGTCTATTGGTTTCTTAGGAATCTGTTGATACAGAGTGGCCAGTCTACAAAGTCTTCTGTGTGCATCCTAGACACAGGGTGGTGAGGTACCAATAATCATAAAGAGCTCTTGCTTTTAGGAATGCTGGAGTTAGCCTTTGGGGGATGTGGGGTGGTAAAGCCAAATGTTTTATCATAGAAAGATGCTGAATGGAATGTTATAATCTCTGCTCATAAAACTGAACATTAAACACTGCTAAAGCTTGTAAATACAGGTTGAAGAGCATAGTAATCAAACTCTTCCCCTTTAAAAAAAAACAGAAAGAAAACATTCTGACCCTTGCGTATAGTTTTGCTATCAGAAACAAAGAAACAAAAATAAGTAGACAAGCTTTTGCCTTGTGCTTTATTTGTACCACTGGCCGGGCTCCAAAGGAGTTGTTGGCAGGAGTTACATTTGTTGCTTATAGTGCAGCAGAATCCACTGCCAAAGTGGCAAGCTGTTTTTGAACTGCAGTGTAGCTTGCCTCTTCAGACATGGGGGTCGCAGCGTATCTGCAGGACGAGTGTGTTAGCCATATTTAAGCAAAGACTTCTAAGGGTACCATTGTGTAAGCAGGTAAAATGGATATCTGCCCATACTGGAGCATGCTGAGTAGTAGCCCATGTTTGATGAAATAGGTTACCAGACAAGGCTCCCATGCTGTTGTCACTCTGAAGACTGTACAAGATTGCGACTGTTTGGGAGGTAATTTCTACAAAGGTGGGAGGGTGTTTGCTGTTAGCCTAAGGAACAGTCTTCACTTTACAAAATCCTCATGCCATTTTTGTATCCTCAAATGTCCCAGGGAGCTGCTGCTGGCCCCATTGTGAAAATTATGCGTCGCCACTTAAGTAACAGGATTTTCTCAACAAAGCAAATAGCTGCCCCAGAGGGTAGTTTGAGGATGCAAAAAACTGCATGGGGGAGGGGGGAGGCTGAAGGAGGAAGGGAGGTAAGCAGTGGGTTACCGCAGGGATCAGTACTCGGTCCGATGCTTTTTAACTTGTTTATTAATGATTTGGAGTTGGGAGTAAGCAGTGGAGTGGCTAAATTTGCAGATGACACGAAGTTGTTCAGGGTGGTGAGAATCAGGGAGGATTGTGAGGCACTCCAAAGGGATCTGTCGAGGATGGGCGAGTGGGCATCAACATGGCAAATGGGATTTAATGTGGCCAAGTGCAAAGTGATGCACATTGGAGCCAAAAATCCTAACTATAAATACATGTTGATGGGGTCCGAACTGGCGGAGACTGACGAAGAGAGAGATCTTGGAGTTGTAGTAGATAACTCAGTGAAAATGTCGAGACAATGTGCGACTGCAATGAAAAAGGCCAGTGCTATGCTGGGGGTTATTAGGAAGGGAATTGAAAACAAATCAGCCAGTATCATAATGCCCCTGTCTAAATCAATGGTGCGACCTCATTTGGAGTACTGTGTACAGTTCTGGTCACCACACCTCAAGAAAGATATTATAGCATTGGAAAAAGTGCAGAAAAGGGCAACTAAAAATGATAAAAGGGTTGGAACACTTTTCCTATGAAAAAAGGTTGAAGTGCTTGGGGCTCTTTAGCTTGGAGAAAGGACGGCTGAGGGTTGACATGATTGAGCTTTATAAGATTATGCATGGGAAAGAGCAGGTAGAGAAAGAAGTCCTTTTCTCCCTTTCTCACAATACAAGAACTCATGGGCATTCCATGAAATTGCTGAGCAGTCAGGTTGGAACAGATAAAAGGAAGTCCTTTGTCACCCAAAGAGTGATTAACACATGGAATTCACTGCCACAGGAGGTGGTGGCGGCTACAAGCATGGACAGCTTTAAGAGGGAATTAGATAAACATATGGAGCAGAAGTCCATTAGTGGCTATTAGCCACAAAGTATAGATAGGAACTCTCAGTCTGGGGCAAGTGATGCTCTGTAATCTTGGTGTTTGGGGGGGGGGGCAACAGTGGGAGGGCTTCCTGCCCCCATCGCTGGACCTTCTGAGGGCACCTGGTGTTTTTGGCCACTGTATGACAGAGTGTTGGACTGGATGGGCCATTGGCCTGATCCAACATTGGCTTTTTTTATGTTCTTATGTTCTTAAGATGCTTCTTGCAGCAATTGTGAGCAGAAGAGGACTGGCATGTGTCTGGGAGGCGCAAAATTCTATTGCACACCTGATACAAAGTTTCATGTCTCTCAACAAGGACATTGTAAGGTGTCTGATGAAGCTGTTCCGGTTTTAATTTATTTATTGTGGGTTTAGATCATTGCAGTCTGTTGAGTCGCAGGAGGAAGGTGGCCGACCGGTGATCTCCACTGCAGGGACCACTGAGCAGCTCCAGCAATATAGCGGACTCTTCACCACTCCTCCCTTTCCAGCCATGCTTCCAGGTAGAGATCTACAGCTATGTTGCAGAGCTGGTCTAGCAAGACCATTTGGGGCTCAGTCTTTCCCACCTACTTCCCCAGTCTGCTGGTTCACTTCTTTTTAAAACTTGCAGCTGAGCTGCAGAGAGCTGGCTGGGCACCTGTCAGCAGCGGAGCAGAGTAGGGTTTGATGGGGCAGGCAGTTGAACAACTTCTGCTGCAGCAGCTTTTTAGAGACAGGTTACCAAACTGGTCTGGAGAACTAAGAGAGCTCTGTAGGGACATACTAAGTAGTAGCATGACTGGGTGGGTGGCTTTTTATATAAAGAGACTACTACTGTGATCGTGTTATACCATGGCCCTTCCAGCTCCATACTGGACAATTGAGAACCACAGTTTCCTTAGTGCTGCAGAACTCACTTTTTGCTTCATGCACAGATCTGAGAAGCATGCAAGGGCTAAACAAAGATGGCAGCATTGGCCTGGGGCCTCTGGCTGGTTGTGGGCCCATTTAGATCTGCAGGGTAACTAAGAGAGGACTGAATTTCCTAAACCACCCAGTGGGTTTGTGGATGAGATGCAATTTAGAGCAAAGGAGGGGGCAGCGATTTCTGAAGACACAAAAGTGATGTTCCCTGGGCTCTGCTGAAGCACTTCCTGTGCCAGTTGAGATGCCAGTCTTCAGGTGGGGCCTGAGGACCTCCCCAAATTACAGCTCATCTCCAGACTACAGAGATCAGTTCCCCTGGAGAAAATGGATGCTTTGGAAGGTGGACTGTATGCCATTGTACCCCACTGAGGTCCCAGTCCTTTCCAGGCTCCATTTCCAAATCTTCAGGGGTTTCTCAACCCGGATCTGGCCACCCTACACCTCTCATCCCCTTCTGGTGGCCAGGGAGGCACAGGAAAGCCCAGATGGAGTGTTCACTTTGGGGAAGAAGGAAGTTGCTACCAAGAAACACATTGGCAAGAACCATGCCCCCTTCAGGCACTAGCTTGGAGATCACTGTGTTAATCCATACAGAGATCTTGGCAAGTCACTGAATATGTGCAGGCAACTCCCCCACTCCCCAACCATCTCAGTCTGCCTGCTGTGTGTGTGTTTGTGTGTGTGTGTGTGTGTTTATACTGCCATGGCTCAGAAGGATATCATTGATAATGCTTTGACCCTTCACTACTTATATCTTAATAGCAAAGATTTTGCTGTCCATGTTTTCCCTCCTACAAAGTTGCCATTAACTTTAAAGGTCACTGCAATTTCTCTGGGGGATAAAACACTGGCTAAAGAAAAGTTGTCACAGAAAAATTGGTTGGGACCACAGGCTGGAGGAAGGTTGAATAAATCTTTTAACAGATTTTCATAGGATGTTAAAAATAGAAATATATATTAGTTTAGATTGTTTTATTCTTTTTTGTGCTTGGCGTTGGTATAAGGATTTTCTTTTTAAAAGAAGGAGGTTAGTGCTGCTCTGAGAGAAAATTCTTGCCTTTAAGGGATAGAAATTAGCAAAAATTGGAGACCCAGTTTATAGACTAATCCACCCCAATTCATTGTCCATTGTTAATAATATTTTATTTTCATTTATTTTCCTACAGACAGAGCTGGGAAGTTATTTGGGGTTTAAACTGCTAATTATTAGACTTCAATTCCACTGCATCAAGAGAAGGACATCAGATTTCTGCTAGGTTAGGATGTCCAGACACAAAGGAGGACAGGCATAATTTGTAGAAGAGGGAATTTCAATTAGTACAACTTCCATAACGCTTATATGACATCTAGTTGTACCTGCTCAACTTCCCTCTTCGACAAAACTATTAAAACTACAGGTCTGTCCTTCTTTGCATTTAATTTCCTTGCTACCAGTTTTCTGTGAGATCCAGTCCTGGAGCAAGCAATTGCCTTCACTTAGGACCATAAGTAAATGTTAATGCAAATGTACCAATGACTGCTGCATATCTAGCTTCGTCATTCTCTTGGAACAGTCTATTACCTTGGTTGTGTGATATCTCAACATTCTCAATTTACAGACTCCACAGTATGGACTGGTGTGTGTGAAGGAGCAGATGAACATACAATGCCCCAAACATGAAGTGATTTCAACAGGGCGGGGACATTTTCCAGGGTTGTTTTTCCCTCCCAATCTGCCCCGGAGGAAAGGGAACTAGATGTGTGGTAGTTGTTTTGAGTGGTAGATGCACATTTGCCATGACTCTAGTTTGGCCCTCAGTGTTCTATGAGACTGTGGGGCTGACGTGCAGTGCATAGTCCTGTAACAACCAGTATAAGGTAGTGGGTAGAGAGTCAGACTAGGATCTGGGAGACCCAAGTTCAAATCACTGCATTGCCACAAAGCTCACTGGTACTGGAAGAACCAGGGTCAATCAAGCTCTCTCAGCATGATCTACCTCACATATTTGTTGTGAAGACAAAGTGTGTGTGTGTGTGTGTGTGCGCGTGTGTGTGTGCGCGTGTGTGTGTGGAGAGGTGAGGTGAGGTGAGAATCACGTACATCACCCTGAGTTCCTTAACAGGGTGAAATCAAAATGTGATGGAGACAAAGAGCAATGAACATTTGAGCCGCTTTGTAGCTAATCAGACCATTGGTTCATCTAGCTCAGAATTGCCTGCTCTAAAAAGGTTTTTTCCCTGAGGCCCTGGAGAGATGCTGCTAGTCCAAGGGTATTTTCACAGGAAAGTTTTGGTATGGTTTGGGTGCTGACCTGCAGTGGTTTTCTTTGAGCTTCCTCACAACCTTGTTTTTCATTTGTTGTCCTTCTGTGGTTTCTTCATTATTTTCCTCGCATTCTCACATTGTACCAAAGATGAAAAAGCATGGAGAAATGATGAAAGGTGATAGACTGAAAACAAAGATATGAGGAAGCTCAGAGGTAAACCTTTGCAAGTTGACACACGTGGCATGGCAAAAAACCCCATGTGAAAATACCCTCAGACTAGCTGCAGATTGTCAGGGTCTCAGGTAATTACTTTCCCCAAACCTGCTAACTGGACATCCCAGAACTGAACCTGGGATCTTCTTCTTACAAAGTAGGTACTTTATCACTGATCACTGGATCCTCTTCCTTTCTCTAACTCTGGAACATTACAATGCTGGCCCCCGTGCTCTAGTAATGTATACATATGCGTGTGTGCGTGCACATGTGTATATTGAATCCCTTACCCAGAGTCTCTTGATGCTGTTATAGTCTGTGGGCTTAGCCACACTTGGGGACTCACAACCCTACCTGAGAGCCCAAAAGAGGCAACCCTTGTGGCATATAGTCCTTCTTGTGCCTGTAGGCCCTTAGGTACGAATTATACTTATAGGGCTGCCAAGTCCCCCCAGGGAGCAGGATGCCCCCACTAAATGGGTCCCCAATCCACTGATCCGGATTTGGCCGGTGGGGGGGAACCCCACCACTGAAATGGCCACATCAGGCCGACGTGCCCGGCGCGATGACATTGCCTGGGAGTGATGTCATCATGCCAGGCACATCACAGGGTGATGCTCTAGCAATCGCCCTGAAAACTCTATGGTACCATAGAGTTTTTAGGGTGATTACCATAGCATCACACAGTGATGTGCTCAGCATGATGATGTCACTTCCAGGCAATGTCATCGTGCTGCACACGAGGGTCCCGGACCAGGAGCAGGACTCCCCCACCCAGACACATAAGTGACTTGGCAACCTTATATACTTAGGAGTTATAAGTGTTTTTCCTGCAATAGCACTGCATGATAGGAGGCTTTTAGAAAGACTATTGTGTTGAAAACATGCTGATCCAGCAGGAGCATTTCTAAAAATCTCCACCAGCAAAGAGCTAGAGGAAAGGACATGATAAAGCTGTCCTTCAGCTCATCATTCCTGATGATTTTCCACCACATGTTTAATTAGGTTCCTAAAAGATAATAAAGTATTTCCATAACCACTCAGTAGCATTAAATATGCATATGGCAAAAATAGGGCCTGCCCAACACATTTTGCTGTCTGAGGAGGAAAATCCTAATAGCACCCCATATACACACAGAGAGACACAAACAAAACAGCTCTCGTTCATTTGAGTTCTAGATAGGTAGTTGCATTAGTCTGTGGCAGAAAAAGATAGCAAGAGTCTGGGGACGCCTTGAAGGCTCATAAAACTTATTCCAGCATAATCCATCATCAGTCAGAGCTGACTTCAGCAGATGTAGGGTTGCCAGCCTCCAGGTGGGGCCTGGGGATCCCCTGCTTTTACAACTGATCTCCAGCTGACAGAGATCAGTTCCCCTGGAGAAAATGGCTGCTTTGGAGGGTGGCCTCTATGGCATTGTACCATGCTGAGGCCCCTCCCCCCAAACCCTGCCCTTTCCCGGCTCCACCCCCAGAGTCCCCAGGTATTTTTCAACCCAGACTTGGCAACCCTAATCAGATGCATGAAGAAATGTTCATCCATTAGGCTGATGCATGTATATTCATAACAAGAAAATAGGGTGGGAGAGATGTTACAAAAAGAGTTCAGGTTAAAACTAGAATAGGGTTGCTAGCTCTGGGTTGGAAAATACCTGGAGACTTTGGGGGTGGATCCAAGAGGGCAGGGTTTGGGGGGGGGGAGCTTCAACATAGTTCAATGCCATAGAGTTGAGCCTTCAAAGCAGCCATTTTCTCCAGGGGAGCTGATCTCTGTCAGCTGGAGATCAGTTGTAAAAGCGGGAGATCCCCAGGCCCCACCTAGAGGCTGGCAACCCTAAACTAGAACCAACCAAAAGTAGTAATTCTTTTTTTGTCATATTTTCAGTGAGGCTCCTATGGAAGAATTTCCTGTCTTTTGGTCTGCCACCAATATTAGAACCCACAGTTTGTGACCTAAGATGGCTGCCCTACCTTTAGGGTTGCTAAGTCCTTACAGGATTCCGGCGAGGGGGAGTCCTCTTCTTTCTGGAATGTTCCTGGCACGCGCACGTTGCATGCGCACCGCAATGATGTCACTGGAAGTGACATCATCATGCTGGGGACGTTGCCAGGGCAATGCTCTGGCAATCGCCCAAAAACTCTATGGTACCATAGTGTTTTTGGGGCGATTGCTAGAGCATCGCCCCGACAATGTCCCCAGTGTGATGATGTCACTTCCGGTGACATCATCACGCTGGGGCAGTCGTCCTAACCGGATGACTTCGGGGGTGCGGTTCCCCCTGCCGGCTGAATCCGGGCCGGCGGAGTGGGGACCCCTGTAGCGGGGGATTCCCCCCCCCCCCGGGCTGACTTGGCAGCCCTACCTACCTTGCCTCATGGCTGGGCCATCTTTATGGCAAAGTCCATTGTGAGGATGAGTAAACTCATTTTATAATGTATGATAAAGCTCTGTGGCTTAGTTAAAAGGGAAGCTTCCCTTCTAAGTTCCACAGGCAATGTTATTAGAGTCAGATCACAGTAATATTCTACAACAAAGGTCTGCAACGTTAGTGTTTTCCACATGGTGACAGATTTGTGTAGCTTCCCTGTAGCTGCTGCAGCTGCCAATACAGCACAGTGGCCATGGGGCCTCCACATGGCAGGTTTTCCTGCTCCAGTCCTGTGACAGTAGTCATTCCCCATACCCCATAGCACCAAAGCTTAATGGGTTTTTGTATTTGTTTTAAATCAGCCATTGGATATTGTTACATCAGCTTGAAAATCTGTGTATCAGGTTTGCTGAGTTCCCAGCTTTCATTATTTTTAAAAGTAAGTCTCTATCCACTTCTATTGTGGAGGAATGGCTTTCCCCTTATATCTCTGCAAAGAAAGGGGCTGGAAATCTACTTAAAAAAAAATTAAGGCTGGGAATTCAGATAACCTGATTCTCAGATTGCTATAATGATATTCAACTGATGATTTTAAAAAAGCAAAAAGCCCCCTGGTAGGAAATGGCTGTTGTGGGGACAGGAGTGGAGAAAATGGCTGCCATGTTGACTGCCATGTTGGTAATAGGGTTACCAACTCCAGGTTGGGAAAATCTTGGGGATTTAGGGGTGGAGCCTAGGGAGGGCAGAGTTTGGGGAGAGACCTCAGCATGGATGTGATGCTACAGTGTCTACCCTCTGAAGCGGTCATTTCTCCAGGGGAACCAAAATGGCTGCCCGGGAGGCTGAAGCCAATCACAAAATATTGAGAGGTTCCAAGGCAAGCATCGTCCTATGACAGAGGCAACTGATAGTTACCTGCCATACCTAGCATTCCTCCAGGAGAATTGGAGTGGGGGAGACAGACTATTTGGCATTGTGTTGATGTATGACATCACTTATGGTGTGAAACAAGAAGGGATGTCCTTATGTCAGGGTGACACTCTAGAATTCACCCAAAAGGACTCTCTGCCACCCTGATTTTTACCCTGTCAAGAGGTGGCACAGAATGGGGGCCTAGGCTATAATGGGAGACCAGGCCCCACTAAAACAGCTCCTTACGATATTATGAACCCACATGTACATGCAGATCTACTCAGATGCTGTTGCTGACAGTGTCCAAGAGGTTTGATTAGCGGTATGGATAAGAAGAATTTTTCTGCAGTCTCTCAGAGGTGACAGGGTGAAATAGTGTAGAGGAGTGACTACAATGTTGGACTGGAAATGTGGAAACCCACTCAAATCCCCACAGCCATGACACTTGGTGCCAAATTATGTTACTTTTTTTCACTTGTTTACACTTGTTTCCCTATGCTCCCAGCACCCACAATGATGCCTCACATGGAGCAGCAAAATTGGTGAAATAACTCCTCCCCAGCATGGTTTTCACCTGAGAAAACTGCTTGGGGGGGGAGAGGCAGGAACTCTTCCTCCACCCATGTTTTGAACCCATGTGGGGTCTCTCTGTTTCTTTAGAAGCAGTTCCATGCAGCTGTTGTGGGGAACACAGATAAACAACTGTAAACAGTTAAACAATGTAATGTATAGTTTGGCTGTCACTGGGTAATTGTGGGTGAGTCACTATCTCTCAGACTTATCTACCTTGCAGGATTGTTGTAAGGATAAAATGTAGGAGTGGGAAACTATGTATGGCATCCTGAGGTCCTTGGAGGTAATACGGGCTTTTAAAAAATGAGTCTGCTACGGAATGAATCCCCACAGGAGCGTAACAATGTACTTTCCTTTTAATCTTCCTTAGCCATATGCTGTTTGATAGTGCCTCTCTAAATACCTTTAAATGTATTCCAATACTCATGGCCTCCCATATATCTATAGGTTTGTCCAAACTGTGGAAATAATGCTATCAGTCCATTAGAGTACGACAGTCATTATTCATATAATGGCGTACGGGAGCTATTATCGTGAAAATTGCTCAAATATATTATTGCTTTGATGTGTATTGATTGTCATTTTATCGAAGCCTAAATATACCATTGACGTAAATAAAAGGGCTAGTTTGTGCTCACCTGTCTCAGGGGAGTAGTCCTGCTTGAAATCAAGCCCATTTGGCAGGGTTATCCGTTACTTCATGAAGAACTCTTATTATCTTTAGGAAAAGGGGATGTATTTTTAATTTCTTAATGATTCTAGGAGCTTCTCACAGACTAATGGATGGGCTTACCCTTCAAATGGGGTTACATAACCAGTCATGAGTAACCAACCTGAAGTGAATTTCTAGTGAAGGCCAAGTGTATATCATAATAGGCATAATTCTAGCATATGAAAAAGTCTTTGTGGAGGTTTATCTTAGCTCATTTTTCTACAATAATATGCAGAGGTCATGAATAAACTTTTTCAGTAGGAAAAAACATGACTTTTGTTGTTAATCCTCCACTTCCTCATTTTATTCTCACGAGATTCACAATGACCTGGGGAGGTAGGCTTAGTTATTTATCTATATTCTAATTCTGAGAGGGTTTTTTTTTTCCTGTGTGGATACTTGTATCTGCCAAAAAAGAGCTCACTCTCCCCCAACAGCTTTTCCTACATAGTCAGGCCCCTTCCTTGGGCTGCAGAAAGAAACCGAAAAGTTAAAAAAAACCTTCAGGGACCGTTGAATTCCCCCAATACCTTTTGAAATGGCATCAGCTCCAGGCATCAACTGTGAGGAGATTAGAATGTTTGGGGGAGGGGGGAGGTTCTAACGATTTCTGTCAGTAAAAGCCAGGGTTTTTACTGGCAGCAGTCTAGGGTTGCCAAGTACCCCCCCCCCCGGCCACCACCAGCAGATCCACGCTGGGAAACTCCTGGAGATTTGGGGGTAGAACCTGGGGAGGACAGGGACCTCAGTGAGGTACAATGCCACAAACTCCACCCTCCAATGCATCCATTTTCTCCATGGAAAGTTATCTCTGTAGTCTGGAGATAAGCAGTAACTCCAGGGGATCCTCACGTCCCACCTGGAGGCTGGCATCCCTAGGCAGCACCCTCTGTGTGACCTGATACCACCCGATTTGCATGACTTAATTAGGCCCAGCTGCTTTGCTACTGTTCATCAGCAACCACCCTATGAAAGCCATTGTGATGCAACAGTTAGAGCTTCAGATTGGGATCTGCAAGACTCAGGTTCAGATCCCCATCTTGTGGTGGAAACTGACTGGGAGATTTTGGACCAGTCACATACTTTCAGCCTAACCAACCTCACAGGGTTGTGCAGACAACAAGGAAGAAATAATAATGTAAGCTGCTTTAGTCCCCACTGTGGAGAAAGACTGCAATTTTCCTAGGTAGAGGCTGTGAGGGTCGGGGGTGGAGATGGAAAGCTGAAGACAAATAAAGGTAGGTTGGCTTTTGGGTGGGAAGGAAATAGAGTTGCCAACTCTAGGTTGGGAAATTCCTGAACATTTGAGAGGTGGAGCCTGGGGAGGGTGGGATTTGAGGTGGGAGGCAGAAAGAGAGAGAAAGAGTGATGAGGTAGGGAGGCAGAAAAACAAAGAGAATGATGAGGGGTCAGAAAGAGAGAGGAAGTAACATACATGGAGGAGAGAGAGAGAGAAAGTAAGAAGGGGCAGAAGGGAGAAAGAGTGTGAGAGAGGTAGGGGGAGAAAGGAGGAAGCAAAGGTGTGAAGAATGGGATAACCATCCTGCAAGTTTCTTGCGGGTCTCCACTTGTATTTAGTATATTTTGATTTCCTGTTTTCTTCAAGGAGCTCCGGGCAGTGTACGTCATTCTGTCCTCTTCCGTTGTATCATCAGAATGGTTCTGTGAGGTACTTTAGGCTGAGAAAGAGTGACTGGCCCAACAATACCCAGTGAGTATTATGGCAGAGTAGAGATTTGGACTTGAGTCTTTCAGATTCTAGTATAACCCTCTACCCACTACACCATGCAGGCTCCCAAGGTTAGGCTGAAAGATAACAGGTGGTCCAAGGTCACCCAATAAGTTTCCCAGCTAAATAGGAATTTCAACCTAATCCAGCACTCTAACCAGTACTCTGCCTTGATCTGTAAAGAGTGAGTGTTTTGCTTCCTAGAAGGTGTCCTTTTAAAATCCTCACTGCTCAGCAAAAGTGGGAGTGGTGGCTATGACCATAAGTATACAAAGACTAGTGAGAGAAGAACAGATGGAATTCAGGTAATATGGGCACTTCCTCTGTACTGAAATACATATCTGCTGGATCCAACAGCTACAACATTCCTGGGTGCAGCTCCTTGAGCCACTCACAGCATCTTTGTGGGAAGTGAGAGTTCTCCATGCACCCAGTTAACTCTATTGGCTCTTTGCCTTGCTCCACTCTTTTGCACTGATTGGTCACTTTTCTTTCCTGCCCCTCCATATACTTCCTGGTTTCTTGAAACCACCAGCCCATCATCCTGTGTTTCTCACTATTCCTAGGCTAGTTTTAGGGAACTTACCTCAGCTGGTTTCTTTAATTGGGTGAGCTCAGTGGGAAGTGTGCCATGGAGATTAACATCTTGGAAATCCCCTTTAGCTACCATGACTCCACATTTCAGGGTTATGGTTGCTAGGACTCCCCTGGCCACCAGCAGGGGATGGAGGGGGGGGGGGTAGGGTTGCCAGATCCAGGTTTGGAAACTCCTGGAGATTTGGGGATGGAGCCTGGAGAGGACAGGAACCTCAGTGGGGTCCAGTGCCAAAGGGTCCACCCTCCAAAGCATTCATTTTCTCCAGGAGATCTCTATTGCATGGAGATGAGCTGTAATTCCAGGGGATCCCCAGTTTCCACCTGGAGGCTGGCATCCCAATCAGGTACATGAAGGAAAGAAAGGGAATTTCTTAAGAAAAAATTTCATTAGAAGAACTAAAATCTTTAAAAATGATACTTGTTCAGTGGATATGCTTCTGATGCTAACAGCTCATAGACTCTAAAGAGACACCTGGGGTTTGGCAACAGAACACACCCAGTTTCTGTTGACTGTGGGGAAAAGACTTCATTTTCCATTTTGGTGAGAGAG
This sequence comes from Lepidodactylus listeri, assembly GCA_029233225.1. Lineage (NCBI taxonomy): Eukaryota > Metazoa > Chordata > Lepidosauria > Squamata > Gekkonidae > Lepidodactylus > Lepidodactylus listeri. The sequence goes on along the minus strand of JARCFY010000004.1, from coordinate 119,698,666 downwards.
CCAGTTTGGTGTAATGGTTAAGTGCGTGGACTGTAATCTGGGAGAACTGGGTTTGATTCCCCACTCCTCCACTTGCACCTGGCTGGATGACCTTGGGCAAGCCATAGCTCTGTACCAGCTGTTCCCTCAAGGACAGCTTGGGAAAGAGTTCTCTCAGCCCCGCCTACCTCCCAGGGTGTCTGTTGTGGGGAGGGGAAGGGAAAGGAGTTTGTAAGCCGCTCTGAGACTACAAGTGAGTGAAGGGTGGGGTATAAATCCAATCTCTTCTTCTTCATTTGTGTCTTTGAAGTCATGCTTAGAAATATGGCAGCTCTGCCTCACAAACAATGTTGGCTATGTTCTGACAGTTTTGCACTGTGTTTCAATTAGATATCTGGATTGATAGCAGTTCACTGAAAAAAAATTCTACTTGGCACAGACTGAGGTGCTCCTTCCTCTGTTCCTGCGTAAGAGGCCCTGACTTTGCAGGGTAATAGGCCTGTTCTGTACTGACAGCTTGCTCCGGAGAATCTGAGGAGTCAAGCCTTAAGAGCTGACTTCGCAGTTGCACACATTCCCCCCTGCACTGGTTTTTCCCCTTTGATTGATTTATTTGTGTATTTTGTATGCATTCTACATCTACAAACAAAACCCGCATTTTTTTAGCTAACTGGCTGCTTTGTCCAAGATGAAGAGAAAGGCAAACATCTTTCAAAACTTTTAACTGCTTAACTGCAGACCCAACCCCTCCCTCCCTCTGTGATTCTGTAAAAAGAAAGGGAAGGGAGGGGGAAATCCAGACCCACACATGCAAGACGGACATATTTGGGAGCAGGGAATCCCCTGGCCCTTTATATTTACTGATTCCTTCTTATGCTCTCTCTGACTTTTTAAAAGTTTGCCTGAACGAGTGGACATGTCCTCTTTTGTCTTTGGAGAAGGAGGGAAAGAAAACAGAACAGTGAGGGAAGCGTCAAGTGAAAGAGAGAGAGGTGGAAACAGGGGAGGGCAGTGGGCAGCACTTAAATACCTGCAGAAATAAGTCTACTTTAGAAAGGATTAGGGATTCAAAAGCAGATGAGAACAAAGAATTGCAGCAAAAGGAGTTTTGGTAGCTGCGGGGCAACAGTGTGCTGGAAGCACTCTGAATGCAGATTCCTGTAAAACAAATGCAGAAACAAGAGAAAGCCCTGACACAAACTGAAATTTAAAGCGGGAGGGAATGCAGAATGGAAGACTAGGATGCGCTCAGAAACCGAGGCAAAATACAAGGCCATACTAAAGCCCCTTCGATATGTGTTGCTATGGTCTTATGTCACACATCTCTGGCTTCAGCATTAAATACCAACTTTGTGAATGAGCCATCTCCAAACCAAAATGTTCTGTTTTCGCAGTAGAGGCAGTCCAATTACAAGTTATCACGCTCAGTCCATGGGGGGTTTGGGGGGCTTTTGGGAAAGGGAAAGAGGAAATATTTGAGTCTCCAGCTTTGTGGACACTTTTGGAATTATGAGGGAAGTAATGGGTGCCACTCAAAAAATGGCCTCCTGGATGATGATGTTGACTCCCAGAGTTTGAAGCACCTCCTGCCCAGTGGTTTGAGGAAGGAACAAATGGGCACTAAAAAAAACCTCCTCTGCAGGCATCATGGTTTACTACAGCTACTATGCTGGGGAATCACTTGCTCTGAACTAAGCAGCATCTGGTGATGGTTAGTGTATGAGAATGAATCACGTTAGAACTTTGATATAACCTTGCAAACATTATTAAAATAACAGGCTATTTCCAGGATCTAGCAGTCAAGTGCTGAGCAATTGAGTGATGTGTGTGATTGCATGTACACACCAAGTCACATGTCTTTTGGAATATGATAATTACTACAGCAACATTAACAGCCCAGTAAAGTTCCTTACTTGCAGCTTTCAGTGCCATCCCTGCTAGAGGTTTCTTGGACAGATCAGTGTCTTGGCTCTAGAACACATCACCCCACTTTCTTTGACGGAGTAGTGCTGTGTATCAGTTCCAGCTACAAGGAAGTCAACCCTGGCATGTATAAGCATAATGGTTCATTATTGCTAACGGAGCAAACGGTTTGCTGTCAGTCTTTTTCATTAATGAGCATGACCTAGCAAAGACAAATAGAATTTTTAAAAATCTGCCAAAGATTTACTTTATCACACACAGTAGGTTTAACCTCTTGTCTGGAAGAGATCTTTATTATTTATTCAAGAGAAAAGAACCCGAAATAGAGCTTCTGAAGTGCTGGAGTGAGCAACTCAGCATGCCTGAACATTGGAAGGTTCTACATCACTCTTAAGTGTGTATAGGTGTTATCTCCTTGAGTGGGATGCCTCTCTTTGTCTTAACCTGGGAACCGCCCTCTGACCTCAGCTCTCTCTTTGTCATCTCTTATTGCACATGGCCTTCCATGGAGACACATGTCTCTACATGTCTCTCCTGCAGAAACAATGCCCTCATACTCTCACACACATGATGGTGGACAATCTGGCCATTTGTGACAGGGAAATTACTCTGTAGATTAGGCTTCTTTGTCTTCTTTCGACTGCAGTCCGAATGTGAGCTATATCTACTTGGAAAAAAATGTAAGTTTACCTTTTTATGCAATATACTTCTGGGAGATTTCTTTACTGCATTCAGTATCACACTTCTGTGACTGGGCAAACTGCTATATTAACCAAATATCCCAAAATGGGGGAGGAGGGAATCAGTAGGTTCTTGTTCAGCACAAAGCATTCATACAGCTCCATTACAAAGTAAGCATGGAAGCTACAAAATAATGTATAAAGTGAGAAAATGCTGATACAGCTATAAAAAGGTAAAGGTTTCCCTTGTTCGAAAACCAGTCGAATCCAACTCTAGGATGTGGTCCTCATCTCCATTTCCAAGCCAAAGAGCCAGCACTGTCCAAAGATGTTTCCATGGGCATGTGGCCAGCATGTAGGGCTGCCAAGTCCAACTTGGGAAATATCTGGGGACTTTGGGGGTGGAGCCAGGAGACTTTGGGGGTGGAGCCAGGACAAAGGAAGTGACATCATTTTGTGATGTCACATCCTGTGATGTTGCTTCCACATGCTGACACATGAACTCATGAAGTTTCCTAATACTGAATCAGGCCATTGGTCCATCAAGGTCAGTATTGACTACTCAGACTGGTAGTGGCTCTCCAGGGTCTCAGGCTGAGATCTTTAATGTCACCTATTACCTGATCCTTTTTTAGCTGAAGAAGCTGATACCTCCTGCATGTCAAGCAGATGCTCTATCACTGAGCAACAGCCCTACTGAATCCTTCCTCATCTCGGCAGAATATGAAGCACTAAGTGCTACACAAGTGCTAAATATGATTTTCATATCATAACAGGAGAGAAGCCACAGTGGATCAGCCCATCCAGTACAACACTCTGTGTCACAACAGTGGCCAAAAATACCAGGTGCCCTCAGGAGGTCCAGCAGCGGGGCCAGAACTCCAGAAGCCCTCCCACTGTTGCCCCCCAAGCACCAAGAATTCAGAGCATCACTGCCCCAGACAAAAGGTTCCATTTAGACCTTGTGGCTAATAATAGCCACTGATAGACCTCTGCTGGATGGGAACAGAGAGAGAGAGACAGACAGACAGAAAAAAGAAAGAAAGAGGGAGAGAGAGAGAAGGAAAAGAGCTGTAAGAGAAACTTACCACAGCAACCTTTGCAAGCCACATGCAAAAGCAGTCCCTTCAGTCCCTCCTTAATCTCTGGGCGGACCTCTCTTGCTGTGGAAGCTCTCTTGCTGACTTCTTAAAGGGGAAATGTCTGGTGAGGCTTTTTACTGCAGGGCAGGCTCTCTGAAGACATTTCCCTTTTAAGGCAGGGCAGGGCAGACTCCTGGCAGCCATTTTGTCCCCCGGGGGCCAATTTTGAAAAAGCGGGGGTAAGTATAAAAAATCGGTGTTTCCCCCGCCCTACCGGGGGACTTGGCAGCCCTACCAGCATGACTAAATGCTGAGGTGCATGGAATGCTGTTACGTTCCCACTGAAGCAGTACCTATTTATCTACTTGCAATTTCTTGCTCTCGAATTGCTGGGATGGCAAGAGCTGGAGCCAGAGATGGGAGCTCACTCCATCACGCAGCACTCGGGTCTTGAACTGCTGATCTACAGACCTTCTGGTTTGCAGCTCAGCATCTTAACCTCTGAGTCACCATGGCAACTGATATAGCTAAACAGTGATGGAAAAGGTGTCAAATAATTTCACAGAGAAAGTGCAGAGAATGCTGAAAGAGATATCAAAAGTAGGCAAGAAGGCGGCATTGTCAAAAGTGGACAAGATGGTTCCTCATGCTGCTTAAAAAGCTGTTTCAAGTACTCTGACTAGTTTTTAGCTGAATCATTTCAGTGCACTCCTAAACATATCCACTTAGAATCCAGTCCCAGGGAAGCCAACAGGAACTACTGTAGAGTAAACAAGTTTAGGTTTGGTTGCCCTGCAGGGTTGCGAACAGGCCTGGGGGAAAATGCCCTGTCTGTTTCGTAGAGGCTTGATGTATGTAAATGGGCAGCAGAAATCTTTCACCGCGTGGAGTAAAATAAGGTCTCATTAAGTCCCTGTTAAAGGGAAAGGGACAGTTTTCTCCAGGCCAGCTGGCAGTTCTAGCTGCAAGTCTGATTATGTCGATGTAAATTACAGGGCATGGACCTTTGCTGGATTAGTTGAGTAAGAGCAAGTAATTATTCCAAAACCATAACTAAAGTGGCCAGCTTTTCAAACCAGCTCTGCTTCTTTATTTTAATCATTACTGTCCCAGTCTCCCCATTAGATATGCTCCAAGTGGCTTTCAGATAATTAAACAATAAACAATTCCATATGGAGGGGTCTTTTAAAAATTGGCAGTTGTTATAGCACTATAGCTATTACCAGGGTGTTTTTTTAAAGCCGTTGAAAGCCCTCCAGTGGCAGCAAGGGGTGATGGTCAGAAATCCCTTGTGCAGAAGCTCCATTGCCAGTGTGAATGCCTCTCGATATGACTGGTGGTGAGAGCAAAATGAAGAATCCTCACTGTATGGAGGCAATCTTGGGGCCTGATTAATATCTGTGGAAAGGGGGTGCCATCATCAAGACGCCTCTACAGGAAAATCCCTGTCAAGTATAGCCATACAACTTATTTCAGATAACGGGTGATTCTGCACTGGCTTTTCCCTCCGTTGTTTTACCAAACCCACGTTGGAACAGAAATCCCCCTCTGCATGGTATGCCGCTTTCACTTTCTTTGATCATCGGGTTTTATGGTACCTTCTGCATAGATTTATGGCCATTCAGGGGTGACTTTGCAGTCAGTATGGCGTTGCCCTGGAGTATTTGAATGTGGTTTTGAGCTGCACCTTTGGTAAAACAACGGAGGGAAAAGCGAATGCAGATTTGCCCAGTGCTGGTGGCTAAGGTCTGTCTTTCTTGCTTGCTTTCTCCCACAATATAGGACTTGCTCTGTGAGTACATTCTTTCTTCTGCATTCATGGCCCACCTTTCTCCTTCCCTCCATTTTATCCTCAGGACAATCCTGTTAGGTAGGAGAACAAAGTCTGAGTCCAGTGGCACCTTTAAGACCGTATAGGGCAGGGGTGGGCAAATTGCGGCCAGCGGGCCACATGCGGCCCGCCACAGAGTTTTTTGTGGCCCACCAAGACAGTCAGCCACGTGGTTTCAGTCAGGCCTGTAGAAAAGTGTGATAGGGTACATTTGTCTCATTAACTGATTCTAAAATTAAATGTGCTTGCAGCTATAGATGATATAAAATTAGCACAATAAATAAATTGAATAAAACTACCAGTAATTTTATTTAATTTATATTTATTGATTTTTATGATACAATTTATACCTTTTCTGAAATGTAAAGTTAACTAATGAATGCAATCATTTTAAAAGGTGCGGCCCTCCGCTAATCTCCGCTCCCACAAAGTGGCCCCCGAGCCAAAACAATTGCCCACCCCTGATATAGGGTATAGGCTGAGAGAGTGTGTGACTTGACACAAGTGACCTTTCATGGCAGAGTGGGGATTCAAACCTGGCTCTCCCAGATTCTAGTCTACCCACCACTGGCCAGAAGAAGTCTTGCCCCTTTACTAGAGGCTTCATATGTGGGTGTGGGCAGCTGAAGGTTTACATGGCAGGGTGTGAGCTAGCTCACAGTTTTTTTAGCCTCCAGCTCACAGATTTTTGTCTTAGCCCAGGAAAGATGGCTCCAGAGCAAACTGATTGATGCAGTAGCCAAATTGCTCACTCACAACTTTAATGCCAGTAGCTCACAAAGTAGAATTTTTGCTCACAAGACTCCACAGCTTAGAGGGAGCATTGTCAGGGCCCTAAATAACATCACCCAGTAATTGCTGCAGATCAAACTGATATTAAACGGATAGTTAGACAGATCATTTTAAATGTTGGCAGCCCTCCCCAGAATCTGGTCACAAAACAGGTGGGTCAAAACTTTATAAGCGACTCCATTCGTCACAAAGAAAAGTAATGTCGTTACCCTGACACAATTGCAATTTCCAGTCTACTAATCATCTTAGAAAGGATCTGCCCTGAGTCTCTGCAAGAAAGATAGGGTATAAATAAAGCAAATAAAAATAAATATAAAGGGATTCTCTAACAGAAGGAAAATGTTCTCCTCAGGGGACTTAAATATGAAAGTTACATAACCTCCATCCAGTACCCTGATAAAGAGGCCTAGCTTGCTCACAAGCTTGTGTACACTGTTCACATGATACTTTGGTGACTCCTTTTTTTGCATTTTTTTATATGTGCAGATGTGTGTTTGTGCTTCTGGAACTGACTGACCCCCTACCTACTTGTGGGCCTGGAGGATATTCAGAGAGGTGGCTGAATAAAGCCTGCTCCTGCCTCCCAACTGCTGGTATTCCAAGGAGGTCTCCCATCCAAGTACTTCCCAGACTGGACCCTGCTTAGCTTCTGAGATCTCGTGAGATCGGGCTTGCCTGGGCTATCTAGGTCAGGGAATGACTCTTAATTTTAAAAAGTGTTACATTTGTGCTCTTTTCCTATTTTTTTCCATGGAGAGATATCCAAGTCTTTATCTTCTTGCGCAGAACATTATGTGGAGAAGGTGCATGGACCTGTGCCCAGGCAAATAGGCCATAGAGTCCTAGGGATGGAAGGGACCAGATCAGTCATCTAAGAAACCACCTGTGCTAGCTAGCAGATGGCTGTCCTATGTTTATATAGGTTCAGTGGTCATATAAGTGTATATGTGTAGGTCTCAATCCATGCAAATGGAAACTGGGGGAGGGCGGACTGTGAGAGGCACCTCTGTCAGGTGCACAAATTTAGGGTGACATCAAATGGTCGGTAAAAGGAGGCTGTACTTGGCCATTAGATATATGTCAGAATTCATTTTCATACTTTCTACAGGGAGTTGGGTGCTGTTTGGATTGTCCACCTCAGCCCTCAGTTTCCAGAAGGCTTTATTTTTTTCTCTTTCTCTCTCTCTCTTTTTTGCTTCCTGGCTTCCACACTCCATGTGGGCACAAATTATCGAACGAAAGCACTTCCCAGTAGCCAATCTGTCATTAACACCCTGCCAACACTGTTTGCCAGCTCGGCTCTCCAAATTTTCCTTCTCAGTTGTGATAAGTACTGCACCAAGGGAATTCATATTCATGGAAAGGAGAGCAAGAGACGAACAGCAATGACAAAATTATTCATTTATGTTTCCATTTTTCAAGACTTGCTTGGCATGCGAGGATTGTCTTTTGTGGAAATGTTAATGTTTTTGTCATGACTCTTTTATTCCGTTTCTGAATGCTGAGCACTCTCATTCTTAACCGTTCCCCCCCAATTGTTTTTAATATAAAACATTATGAGAGTCTGTTCCAACCGTATGGAATTAAATAACATTCAACACACTCTGAACAAAAACCCACTTGCATATTAGTAATAAGAAACATATCCGTTCAGTTCTGGCATGTCTAATAAATATTTCTTGTTCCAGAAGTTCATGTTCTCACAAATGTATCTAGAATCAGTTTCAGGTGAAGAGCTGTGTCGATCTACAGTAGAAGAGCAAGATTCGAGTCCAGACGCACTTTAAAGACCAACAAGATTAATTCCAGGATATAAACTTTTGAGAGTCCAAGCTCCCTTCATCGCATACAAAAGGGTTTTGGCTCTTGAAAACTTATGCCCTGGAACTCTTGCTAGTCTCTGTGGTGCTGCTGGACTCATGTCTTGCTTACTTAAAAGACGATTATCCACATCAGATGTCTTCTGTTTGTAGACATAAATGCCTGAATATAAAATGCAGAAAAATGTTTTTACAGCCTAACATTAGGAATTAGATAGGAACTCTGGGGCAAGTGATGCTCTGTATTCTTGGTGTTGTGGGGGCAACTGTGGGTGGGCTTCTGGTGTCCTGGCCCCATTTATGGTCCTCCTGATGGCACCTGGTGTTTTTTGGCCACTGTGTGACAGAGTGTTGGACTGGATGGGCCATTGGCCTGATCCAACATTGGCTTCTCTTATGTTCTTATGTCCTCATTCAATTTGCGCTTTTGTTGTTGTTCAGTCGCACAGTTGACTCCATGGACCACATCACGCCAGGCCTCCACTATCCTCCAGAGCCTGCTCAACTTCATGCTTGTTGCATTGATGACACTGTCTAACCATCTCAACCTTTGCCATCCCCTTCTTCTTTTACCTTCAGTCCTTCCCAGCATCAGAGTCTTCTCCAATGACTGCTCCCTTCTCATTTGGTGGCCAAAGTATTTGAGCTTCCGCTTCAGTATCTGGTCTTCCAGGGAGCAGTCAGGGTTGATTTCTTTTAGGATTGACTGATTTGACCTCCTTGCAGTCCAAGGGACTCTCAAGAGTCTTCTCCAGCACTATAATTCGAAAACATCTATTCTTTGGCATCCATATCTTATTCCTTCTTTGGCTCAGCACTGAATCACTGGATGGAATTTTGCCTAGCTTTCTCTTATCTTTGTATTTTTACTGTCAGTATTTGATATTTTAACTCAATATTTCATAGTTTACCTGTTGATAATCTTGATTCTTTCAATTCATGGCTGTTATATTGATTGAAAGCTGCTATTTGTTACTGTTAATTATTCCCATTCATAGTGGTTTTATTGACTGAAGCAAGTTATTTTGTTACTGTTGGGGCTTTTTTTGTAAAAAAAAAAAAAAAAAGCAAAAAAAGCCCAGCAGGAACTCATTAGTATAATAGGCCACACCCAACTACAGAAACTCATTAGCATAATAGGCCACATCCTGACAGCACAGCTCCTTAGCATATTAGGTGGGGGATTGGGAAAGCACAGGGCAGGCATGGAAGCTTGCCTCTATCCTCCCCTGAGCTTCTCCATGGCGGACAGGCTGGGGAAAAGAAGGCAGACATGCACAAATGCCCCTTTCTTCCCTGAGCCTCTTCGCTATTGCAGAGAGATTCGGGGAAGTGGGGGGGAGGGCATGGTTAAATGCCTTTTTCTCATCCTCCCTGAACTGGGGGAGGGAGAGTTCGGGGAGGGAAAGAAAGGCATTTTCAATGTGCCTGGGCTCCCTGCCTTCCCTTTTCCAGCTTCCACATGTCAGCTAGAGAAGGGAAGGCAGAGAGAGGCTTTTCCTTGTCAATTTCACTCTCAGCTGACTGGCAGGGAGTGAATTGACAAGGAAATTCCCAGGGGCTCCCCAGAAGGAAAGATGTCATTTTAACATTCCTGTGTTCTGTAGCCATGCATGCCAGAGGTTTTGGTTGTAGGCATGGCCAACTCAGAAGCCAGCCGGAACTCCGTTCCTGTGCATTCCTGCCCAAAAATAGCCCTGGTTACTGTTAATGATTTCGATTTCTTTATTTGACATGTTTTTATTCTGCCCTTCCTCCAAGGAGTTCAAGATGGTACACATCATTCTCGTCTCTTCCATTTTATCCTCACAACAACCCTGTAAGGTAGATGAGGCTGCAACAGAATGACTGGTCCAGGGTCACCCAGTATGTTTCATGGCACAATGGGCACTTAAACTCGGGTTTCCCAGGTCCTAGTCTGACTGTGGCCTATTCTGCATCTAACATTTGCTCCATCATTTTACCAAACCCACACTGGAACAGAAAAAGATGTGGCTCAACGCCACATTCAAATACCCTAGGCCATTGCCGAACTGACTGCAGAGTCACCCCTAAATGGCCAGAAAACGGCCATAGCTTTATGCAGATAGTACCATAAAACCGAGCGATCAAGAGAAGTGAAAACGGCACGCAGTCTGGACACTGCCATAATATCTGACAGTCAATCAAAGTGAAAGTGGCACGCAATGCAGAGGGGGATTTCTGCTCCAACGTGGGTTTGGTAAAACAGCAGAGCGAATGCTAGATACGGAATGGGCCTCCCTATCCACCATACTAAACTAGCTCTAGTTGTCTTCTCAGCAACATTTTACAATGATTTGCTGTCTTTCAAACTAATATTAAATACCACCTCAAACCTCCTTTGACAGGATCCACATATTTCAATTAAATAGTGGAATCTCTTGTTTTTCCTGTCATTTTACTGATATAGAAATTGCAACCCAAAACACCTACTTGGGAGATTATTACGATTAAAATTGTGTTCTATTCTGCATCTTTTTGGGTATGTGTACGCTACAGTCGGAATGCTGTTTTGACTAGCCTGGTTTCAGAACAAGAGCCCCAGGCAACTGAAAGTTTATGCATGGTCTGGAAATCTGTAATACAGAAATTCTTTGTAGCCCCTGCCAGCCGCCTTAGTTCTTTTTTGTTTGTTTGTTTGTATTTTTGCATTCGTGTGTGTGTGCCCATGCCTGGAAGTCATAGCGACCTCTGGTGACTCTTCCTGAGGCATGGAGGATGTTAAGAAGGGTGACCTGATAGCCTGCCTCTGGCCTCCTGGCCCTGGTATTCTTTGGAGGACTCCCATCCAAATACTTGCCAGGGTCAGCCCTGCTTAGCTTTTGAGATCTGATAAGATTGGGCTTGCCTGGGCTGTCCAGGTCAGGGCTCGCCTTAGTTCTTCAAGCAAAGCTGACATATTTGAAACAGTTACAGACCAGTTACATGTGTTTGGTAGATACACAGGACCCTTTACTAGCTATTTTTTTGTGTGGCGGCTGTTATACCAATGAGCAGGGCTCATTTTGTAGCAGGAGCTCCTCTGCATATTAGGCCACACACCCCTGATGTAGCCAATCCTCCAAGAGCTTACAGAAGCCCCTGTAAGAAGAGCTCTGTAAGCTCTTGGAGGATTGGCTACATTAGGGGTGTGTGGCCTAATATGCAAAGGAGCTCCTGCTATGAAATGAGCCCTGCCAATGTGTTATTTCTGTGCAGAAGTTTTCACTTTAAACTAACAAAAAAAATTTCCCCCGAACTTTAATTAAATTCATATGTTCATGTTTCCTGCATTTCTTTCTATTGTTTTTTTTTTTAATAAAGTGTTTGAACGCAGACCTACTTCCATGGGATTGGATCAAGCAGCAGCAGCAGCGAGCATCCTTTTCCTGCTTTACCTCTTCCTCAACAGCTCCAGAAGTCCCAAGGAATGGGAGACCCAGAAAAAAACATGTTACAGCATGGGGTGCAGCAGATAAGAAGGGACATTGGGCAAAATCCCACCCTCTTCCACTGGTGGTACCACCAGATGACAAGGGCGTGGGATATAACTTCATACATCTGTTTCCCCCCATGCCCTGTGGCACATTTTGCTCATGAAGCTGCACCCCCAATCTTCAGCAGAACATTTTTTTTGGGGGGGGGGGTGCAAGATGAGTGATTGGGGAAGGTAGGGACCAATGCTCCCTCTAAGCTGTGGAGTCTTGTGAGCAAAAATTCTACTTTGTGAGCTACTGGCATTAAAGTTATGAGCCAGCGATTTGGCTGCTGCATACATTAGTTTGCTCTGGAGCCAGATCCTTCCTGAGCTGGAAGCTAAAAAGCTGTGGGCTGGCTCAGACTAACTCAGCTTAGAGGGAACACTGGTAGGGTCAGATCTGATCTACCTGCTTCTTCTGTGAGCATGTCTGCTGGATCTAATCCATGATAATTATCTCTTCTACTAATTTACACCTAAGCTAACCAATATCTTTGAAACTTCACAATCCCATTTAAAATGTGTGTGTATACACACAGAGAGAACTATACATACACACAGTTGTGTTAGAGGTGTTTGTTTGATAAAGAAGGTGAACATGGATTATGTTTTGCTGCAGGCCACTTTTTATCAATATTATTGATCTTTTTGGGTTTTTTATATATTGTGAAAGCTTTTAGCATTTGCTGTTTTCATTGTGAGCCCCTCAGGCATTTGTAGGGAGAGGCAACAAATAAATAAATTACAGTCTGTTCAGCACATTGATGGAGATATGAAAGAAGGACTTCTGCTCACAGAAACAGAAACATAGAGCTGGAAGGGACCTTAAGGGTCATCTAGTCCGAGCCCCGGCACAATGCAGGCAATTAACAACTACTTCCCCCCCCCCCACTTCCCCAGTGACTCCTGCTCACGATGTAGACACTCATACCACTCATTTCTAGGTTGATCAGCTCCAAGGTGAGGCATGGAGTTCTCCCATAATTACAACTGACCTCCAGACTACAGAAATCATGGAGGGGCAGCTTTGGAGGATATATTCTGTGGTATACTATAGTGACTAGGAGGAACCAAACCACTAAAGTTCCCTGCTGACCCCGCTGAGCTTTCTCCCTTCCCCAGATTTTGCCTTCCTGATCGCTCCCCAGATTTTCCCAAGCTAGACTTGGCAACGCTACTTGTCTCTGGCAAACAGGTGACAGGCTTTCAGAAACCCTTACAAAAGCAAGTGAACAAAAGCTATTCTGGGACTTTTGGGACATTGCTAGTGCCATCTGCTGGATATCTGAGAAAACAGCAGGATGTGTTTCAGGAAAACAAATATGAAGTAAACACTAGAACAAGGCAAGTGAATAGATTCTCAGAGGCTTTGAGAGCTTTGGAAGAGAACTGCTTGTGGCCCTGAGGTTGCTTAATTGGACAAAATGCAGTACTGATGCCTCCTTTCTATTCCTGAATGCACAGGAACAGTGTAAAATAAGATGACATCTCTCTCAGAGATATGTCTTACCATTAAAACTTTATGTACTTTCTATGACTTCCTCTGCCTTTATGCATTCCCCATGGCCTAAGACTGGCAACTGCTCCTCTGTGTGATTTGCTGCATGGATGGGGATTGCTTGTCTTTTAGGCAGCCACTGTCTCAAGATCTTCACTGTACATCAGTGGAAAACACATAATTAACACAGGGAAGCCACTGAAATTCATAAACATAAACACAATTTCAACAGGAAAGAAGAGAATTTAAAAAATAAATAGGGCATGGTTTCCGGTCCTAAAAAAACACAAAATGCTCTACATCTTACAACAGCACTACAGATAAGATTAGAATTGCAACAGTCAATCCATAAGCAAAAGAACCTCCTCAGGAAAGCTCCTCTGTTAGCATGTCACAGACTGGGAAACTCCTACAAGATAATGACTCAGCCCTACCCCACCTTCCTGAGTAGATATAAATTACCTGCCTACCATTTTTCTTCTCACATTGACACAGAGAATACTCCATCTTTCTGTGTTATACTTCTGATGATGCCAGTCACAGCTGCTGGCGAAACATCAGGTACTACAACCCAGCCCAGAAAATCTACAACAACTAACGCATAATTAGTTTGCGGAATCCACCGCTACAGGATGAGGTGCTGGCTGCTCATTTATTTATTTATTTATTTATCATTTCAATTTATATCCCACCCTTTCCTCAAGCAGGCTCAGGGCAGGTCACGACAGGTTCCAAAACAATCTTAAAATAATCCAATTAATAAGTATAATACATTACATTAATATAATAAAACCAGTTAAAACAGTTAAAATGGGCAGTGCAGCAAATTTCAATTTTCAGTTCCTACAGCCTGGAATGAATGGGCTGAAGCCGAGCCATAAAGTTCTCATTAATAGCAGCATACAGCAACAGGGAAGCCAGCCATATTAGCAGCCTGTCAAAGAGCCTCATGTGGATCCCAAGCCACTGAGTCCCACTGCTCTAGTATTTCTGTCTCTGTTCTCATTCATACCCTCTCCACCCAAATCGTGCCCTGAACCTCCAATAGTGTACATATTGAACAGCTCAAGACTGGGTCAGAAGTAGTCCATAGCTTTGTGTGGAGCACCCCCAAAATCCTCAAGGATGCAGCTCCAGGAAGAAAATAACAAGTAACAGTGCATCTATGGAGATCATTCACATGGAACTGGTATAGTGGTTAAGAGTGTCAGACTAGTACCTGGGAGACCCAAGTTAGAATCCTCACTTGTGCCATGGAAGCTTGCTGGGTGACCTTGGGCCAGCCACACGCTGTCTCAGCCTAAACTACTGCACAAGGTTGTTGTGAGGATAAAACAGAGGAAAGGAGAATATTGTAAACCACCTTGGGGCCCCACTGAGGAGAAAGGCAGGGTATAAATGAAATAAATTCTGAAAAATGCTGCTACCGGTCCATGGGAGTGGCCCTCTGTCAAAAGCATCTGCTTCACCTTTGTGCCCCCGGAGTCACTTTGACTGGCCTGCCTGGATCAGCCTAAAAGTTCTTGTTCCTGGAGCACTCTTGGGTCAGACTTCCGTGTCCCCCTCCCATCAGCTGAGGAAGAGAGCAGCAGGGGCGTCAGTGGGGATCATCTGGAGGCAGCATTTTAAGAACCAGTCCCACTGTGTGGCGTCTGTGCAGGCAGCTGCCCGGTGTATGACGTCATGGTGACCCCTTTTTGAACTGCTGCTATGTAGCAAATGACTTCAGACCATAGCCGCCCCCTGCATGGAGACTCCCGTGCATTCCATCCATACCATACTAGCCATGTTGCCAGTCCACTGGCATCCTCAGGAGTTCTCTGAAGACATTGTGCGGGGCACGCCAGTCACATGAGCCATCCGGTTGCAGTAAAGTAATACTAATTGCACAAGGGGTGAACAGTGCCATCCTACGTGGATTAACCCTTCTAAGCCCATGCTTGGAAGAGTGCAGTGTTACTTAGGATTGTGCTATAACTGTCTGTACCGATTCAAACAATGGCACAATCCAATGTGCAATGTTTGCAGAGAAATTTCATGGCATCTTTCTCTTTCCTTCAGTGAGCAATTTGTACTGAGCTGTCTTCAACCGCCCCCCACCCCAAGGTATTGGGATGCTAGCTACCATCTGTGCACAGACACCACAGATTAGTCCTGATTAAGCAAAGGTGATTTTCCCGTGCACAGCGCGCTGGGATTCACTCGAGTGAGCCTCACCCTTGATGTTCAAGGGAATTGCATGGCTGTATTCCCAGGTGTGGCCATGTCTCCGGCAGCACTTCCCCTTCAGCGTAGCCACTGGGGCCCCACCACGAAGTTGCAAGGCTGGCTATAGTCAGCAGAAGGAGCCAGTCACCAGAAATAACACGCCGACGAAGATAAATGAGCTGGATTGAGCGAATCTGAAGAAACACAGCTGAGCTCGCCAAGAAGGGTGATCCCTGGCATTTAAAAAATGCATGCCAATCTATTTTTAGTATTAATTAGAACATGAATATCCTTCTCTTTTTCTGTCCCAAAGCTGTTCATTTGTTTGACAGCTTTGCCTTCTGATTAACTCCTTGGAACAGTTTTGGAATCCAGTCCTCAGCAGGACTGTGCAATGCAAAGGTGCATTTAGGATTGCCAACAGGCATGGGGAAAAACGGCCTGCCCCTTTAATACAGGCTCAATATGTGGAAATGGGCAGCTGGAGCTTTTCACAGTACGGAGGGAAATAACCTGACCTGGTAACTCTCACACCATTAAGCTGCTATTAAAAGGAGGGGACATTTTCCTCTCTCTGGCAACCCTAGATTCATTCAGAAAAATCACAGTCTGTTATTTTCATATTTATTTGACTCGAATTTTATTTAAGGTGCTTTCACACATGCTGAATAATGCACTTTCAATCTACTTTCAGTGCACTTTACAACTGGATTTTACTGTGTGGAATGACAAAACCCACTTGCAGACAGTCATTGAAGTGCATTGGAGGTGGTTTGAAGGTGGGTCATTCATCATGTGTGAAAGTACGTTTTAGTACAGAGCACATCCCACCTAATCCCAAATATTTGGTACGAGTCAATCTCTTTTAGGAGAGGCTGAGCCCTATTCTATTCTGTCAAATTTCCCTGTGCCTGCACTTCTATTCATCCATGGCTTTCCCTGGTTTCCGCAGATGATTTTGCCCTCCCAGGCATAAAAAATGCACTTTCCTCCCTCTTGCCACCTGACATCCGAATCCACTGTTTCCAGGGAGATTTTGTAATCCCAGCATTGAACCTGTGTCAACTGAGTGGGGAAATCTTTCTTGTCTGGTGTTTTTCAACCCTAGGTCCACCCTCCCCTCCCCTCCCCTCCCCTCCCCTCCCCTCCCCTCCCCTCCATGTTTACATGTCCCACTATCCAACGCCACATTATTGTGGAACAGTTTCCAGTTAACTAGCTTATTGTTTCCATTTTTTTAAATAGTCCAAGGTAGGCATGACATTACGCTTCTTATATTGTATTCCAACATTAGTTCTTACTGCACAAATTTTTTTTTAAAGGATTTCACATTTTACTGTGAAGAACACTGCACAAACTGATGTCATGAAGTAAATCTCTTCTGGGGAAGAGGGGGATTCACTTATGTGCTGTCTTCCCTGAGCATGCGTGCGTAGGGACTCACAATAAGCAAAGAAATGCAGTGGGTGCTGCAGCCTCGCAACATTAAAACAGACTTTCCCACAGAGCTTCAGAGCAGCAAGGACATACTGTGGAAACTGTCCTGAGAGCATAAAATCAAACAAGATGTGTCTGTGTCTACTTGGTTTAATATTGCATATTCTTTTAGAAACTTTTCTTCCAGTTTAAATGACCACCAGTAAATAGGTGAATGGGCCCAATTTATACTGAATTCATACAGTCATTTATTTATGTATTTATTTATACTTCTATCCCACCCTATCATATGATAGGCTCAAGATGGCTTATTTATTTATTTATTTATTTATTTTGACTTATATCTTGCCCTCCCCACATAGCAGGGTCAAGGTAGGTTACATCAAATTTGGTAAAAATAAAATATGCAAAAAGTAAGATACAACAGTATCCTTCTTCTGGTACAGTTGTCATTAAAACTAAAATTAGACCTCCCAGATGCCATCTCTGGGATGCAGTTCTGACCCGCCGAGGGGAGGCCCAGTAAAGAGAGAGGGACGTCCATCACCCTAGTTAAAAGCCTGGCTTACAACATAAAATACAATTAATATATAATTAAAAACCAGTTAAATAAAAACAAGATGCTGTTAGCCAAATTGCTCTGTTTGCTTTAATAAAAGGTTGGGGAATTATGATATTAATGTGCAGTTGGCATAACTATAGGATCATGGCCTTTGTATACCAGAGTCCCACTTTATCCAGGTCACAGAAATAGACACAGAGACTTGATAACTAAAGCAGTGACCTCTTTACTAAAGAATTCTTAAATCCTTATACACAATAATCAAACATTCAGACACATAATACAGAACTAAGGAAGTAGAGGTGATTGATAGGGAATAGAGGGGGTAAGTTATGGGGTGATACTACCTGTCCAGATGTGCAGAGGTCCATGAGGAAAGGATTATGGCCTAAACCCAGAGGGTAAAGGGGTGGCCTGCCAGTTGGCATCAGGGCAGAAAACACAGTCTGAGGCCATGGACCTAGATAGTTAAAGGCACTGGAAAACAATGCAGACCAATTGAAGGTCTTGGGGGCTGGTCTCAGCTGAGAACAAAAGATTACCTGGGCTAATCAGGTGTCCCAGGAGGTGTGTGACACCAGGATGGGCAAGGCCTAGATGTGGCCAATGAGTTTTCAGAGGGGGCAGTGTCTGGATTAACAACTGGAGCCAGGTGTGCTGGGGCTAGCTGAATGGATTTAATAGACCACTGATGGTTCTGCCAAGGCAGTTGAATAGGTTCCTAGATACAGACAAAAGAGGGAAATGGGCCCCTGATTTGCATCAGGAAGGATTGTTAATAATTTGAATGTTTGGTTGGTTTATCTTGGTATCCTGAGGGATGAAGAACAAGGAAGGACAAGTACCACACATAGACATGAGATGACGCAAGAAAAGGGCTGGGTGAGGGTCTGGAGACAGAAGGACTATTTGCCAGATGGCCTCTGGATAGCCTTTAGAAATGTAGATACTTCACCTGGTGGAACCTAGTGTTATCCTGTAAGCATAATCTCTTCTGGGTGGAGGGGGAAGACTGGAGGTTTGCCTTGAGGGTGCCTTTGGAAACCTGAATGTGAAATCCCTGTTTCCAGAGCTATGGCTTGCTCTGTGTTCCAGGACCAGGAGTGTCTTCCTTGGCCTGAGTTTTGTGGGTCTCTGGTTCAAGTTAGAAGTGGGGTGCCCCTTGCTATTGGGGCTACCCAAGAGTTAAGACAGCACCTCTGGCAACAATGGCAGCAAAGAAACATACACTGCTCCAGAGCAGTCGAATATGTTTTCTGTCATAAATGAGAGTCCCTTCCTCAGCATTGTTGTTAAAAACCAATCCTATTGACACCAACAAAAAAGGGCACTGTTCAGATTGGGGTGACATGGCACCATAAAGACTAGTAAACTTGTATCCAAACATAAGCATTTGTGTTGTAGAGTACACTTGT
This sequence comes from Lepidodactylus listeri, assembly GCA_029233225.1. Lineage (NCBI taxonomy): Eukaryota > Metazoa > Chordata > Lepidosauria > Squamata > Gekkonidae > Lepidodactylus > Lepidodactylus listeri. The sequence continues at coordinate 119,679,961 of JARCFY010000004.1, read as the reverse complement.
GAAATACATCACTGGTGCTCTTTCTTTGGCAGATCTTGTATTATAAAGAGTATGGAATAACAAAACAAAACAGAGCAACCAAAAACGAAGGGGAAAATCTGCTTCTAGTTCAAAATGGAAAAATAAAACCAGACTGAGAAAATATTCAAACAAACTGTACATGAATGAAAGTAACCAGCTGGTTTGAAACTATCAAATCTCAAGAATTCCTCAAATAGAATGCAATATACATATAGCAATCTAAATTTAGTTAACCTTTCAACATCCACATGGTGACAATTTTCCTAGTTCCTTCCATTGACACTGCATGACCTCTGAATTGGTGAAGATTCAGGGGGTTGGGTGTGTTTGTTTTTTAGTTGTATTTGTGTACAGTGTAGAAATATCACTTATGAAGATATCTAGGCTAAAATGCCTTTGATTTTAGCATTTTAATACGGCACCATATTAGCATTCTAAAATCAAATGCCTTTTGTATTTTAAACTAAAAGCAGCTCTGGAAAACTGCAGTTAGATTGGATATTCATGTTTGGGGGGGGGGGCTCTTTCTCTGTGGACTATTTTTCTTATCAGAACTGATCCCTCCAAGCTGCTTTTCACCCTGTTGAGAAGAAGAGAAGGGTACATGGGTCTTTCTAAGTGCCAGGTAAAAAGTATCTAAAAGGGGGTGATTTACTAGCCCACACAGGACAAGATACACTCCCAGGTGAACTTTTGGTCCTTCATATAGCTTCCAGCAGCAGCATTTGATTTCCTTTTTCAAATTGCACTGCTCAGAATTGCATTCCATTTGACCCTAGAAAAATTTCTTTAAAATACCACCCTATGTATTAGGACACACAAAAGCTTTTCAAAATCCCAGAGGAGTTTTGAACACTAATAGCAAAGCAGAAGGACAAAACACAGATGCATCCTGCCATCTTGTGGATGAATGATAAAACAATGTTGAGGGCCCTCAGTGGGTACGCCATATCCAATTATCATGATCAAAGAGTAATTTCCAAAAGCAAAATCAGTTCTGTGCTGATGGTTCTTGTAGCATCATACATTGTTCACTGGTTTTCTCAAAGATCTATTTTATTTTTATTATCATTGAACTAAATCACATATTTTGTTAAATGATTTTCCACATTTATATTTCAGATCAATGGATTTTTTTTTAAAAAAAAAATTTAATTGTTTATTTGGTAAAGGATTCATTTCCCATATGTGCTACACCATGTGGAGAATTCCTCGCACTCTGACACACTTGCTCCATTAGTCTCCACCTTCCTTTGTGGTCAGGGCTTAAGCATCTTTTCTTTTGACCCAGAATAACACCCATGCACACCCAGTCTGGTCCCAGATCATACATATAATCTAATGAGTCAAAAATTCTGTTTTGCTTTTAAGGTGACAAGAAATCTATGAGATTATAGTAATAGATGACCGTGCTTGGACCCTGCATGCATGAGGGGTGGGAACACATATGACTACAAGCAGAGAGTGAATTAATTGTCCTCATTGGATTGGATCCAACAATCTGTAAATTGAAGAACACTCATGATATGGAATTTTCCTGTCTGTTCCTTACCATTGGAGCCCACTGCACCCCTCCAAATGTTACTTCAGAGTTCATAGAACTCTTCCTCCGTTAATGGCACAGGGTGAGATGTGGGCTTCTGCAGTGGGAGAAGGTAATTAGTGAAAATCACACAAACTGCTCATCTCTTGGTGGACAACCCCTTGCACTGGTGGAAAATGACCGTAGGATTCAATAGCCTTCTTACTGACTGCACCACCTGTAATCCACTTTAGACCTGTAAACTGGTCATAATTTGTTCAGATATAAACAACATGTTTCAGTCCAGACTCAAGCAACATTCTCGTTACAATGCCTATTCCGAAAATAGAGCCAATTCAATCAATAACAAATTCATTTTTGTATATTTTTATTCCGTTTCCAACAGGTCATGATCAAATATGTCAGTTTGTTCCTATAAAGTATCAACCAGATCTTCCTTGTCCAATCCAGTCTGATTCAGTTGGATGAATAGCTGATATGGCATCACATATTAAAAGAATATCAGTAGGTACTGCGAGTGAAAAATATTCAGGCATTTCTGTTTTATTATCAGACATCATGTTCTAGTTTTTCAGCTGGATCCAGTAGGGATGACTGCAAATTTCTCATCTCTGCTGTTTTGATCTGAATATCCCATTTCAATTTCGTTTCTCCCTTGTCTGACACAAACCCACAATTCTGGGTGTACCATTTTCTGACTCCTCACGCTGCATTATTCCCATACAGTATACAATTTTTTCCATGTTATATGTGAGTTAATCAGCATTATAAACCATGCACATATTATTACACAGGTACATGGTTGCGCATAGAACATCCAGAGTGTACCTATAAAAATACTGTAATATATGAAGTGACCCTCAAGCTGTCTAACAGAAATTGATGGCTAGAAGTTACCTGAACCGTGGTCTGTTCTTTTTCCCAAAAAAAATCTCAGATCTCTCTGGCTCACTACTGGGTTCCCTTATGCCCTAATTTTAAAAGTTCCCTGTTTTCCCATTTACATTCAGACTTTCTTGTCAATTGCTTTGACTCTTGACTGGGTTTTCCACCTCCTTGGCCTTTTTGCTTTCCTTTTAACTGAATGCTGTAGTTTCCTGCTGTTCATAGACTTTCAATCCACCTTTCCCCATTTTCTTCTCTGAGGTATCTTTGGTTCACCTTTTCTTTGAACTCAGAAACTTGTTCACATTCTTGGCACTCCAGAGAGAGAAAGAGAGAGAACATATAGCTGCTTTTATCTCAGTGCTCCCCCAGGAGCTGGATTCTTTGCCTAGAAAGAACCCTGTTTCTAAAGTATTTGATTTGTTACATAGCCTGTTTTAAGCATTTATTAAACACCTACTTCACACCCAGCGCCAACCCAATGGAATTTACAGTAAAAATTATTTTTCTCTGCCTTTATTTTTTATTTTCTTTTGGGCTTCCTCTTCTTGCATCTTTCTCAGAGCACTTGTATGTACTGATGTGTATTATTTATTTAGACATTTCTAGCCCATTTTTATTCCCAGTTGGGATCTGTTATGTCCTAATGGCAACCGCGCACACAGAGAAACGCACATGGCCGGGCTGGGTACTGGAGCTCCGCTTTGGGAGACAATAGCCCAGCGGGATTGTAAATTAGACCAAGCAGCCACCCAGGTTCCATTAGGGGACCCACAGTTTAAGGTAACTCAGGATTAATCCTATCAGGGAGTAATCCTAGCAGGGAGTGGGCATAATCCTATCAGGGAGTAATCATATCAGGGAGTGGGCGTAATCTTATCAGGGAGTAACCCTATCAGGGAGTTTGGGCAAGGCCGGGGGTGCAGTTTAGACATGTATTTAAGCAGACCCCCGAGCCCTGTTAAGTAGCCTGGAATTGTACCATCAATAAACTTATGAGCTGATTTCACTGCAATGAGTCTCTGGACTCAGTATTTTATAGGACCCAAAACAATTTACATCATTCTTCTCTCCATCATTTTATTATTTCTTTGTTTGTTTATTTTACAAAATTTATATCCTGCCTTTCTGCCCTCACAAGGCCGCCAAGGCACAAATTGAAATTTACATAAGAAAACCGCATTTTAATCATTCATTCTCACAACATCTCTGTGAAGTAGATTAAGTTGAAATTTATTTCATTTTGTTGAGAGACTGGCAAACGAGCTTCCATGGCAGAATAAAGATTTGAACCTGGCTCTTCCAGGTTCTAGTCTGACACTCTAACCAGTATTCCTAACTGGCCACATACATACCGAAGATACTGATATCCAGTTCCAGCTGGCTGGGTGATGGTGTTCTGTTGTGCTCCATGAAGAGCCATAAAGTATACCTCAATATGGTTAACAATACTTTCATGCTATCTAGAAAGCAGAAATGTAGTACATGTCATCCAGCTTGTATATGATAAGTCTGAATATGGAAACATTTGGTAAGCAATAGTCAATACATGGGGATCTGACCTCCTCTCTTGCCTTACAAACCCTAAAGGGTTGCCACAAATCAACTATGACTGCTATCCAAAGAGGCAGTCTCCAGTTGGTTGGGAGGGGGGAATTAGCATACGAGACGGTGCGAAAGGGGGCAACCAGGACTGAAAAACCAGTGTTTACAGGGATTGTCCCTGTGACAACTCTCGAACAAACAGCTGATTTGTTCAAATTAAAGAGTCTTTTTATTAACAAAGAAAATGAGAAAAAGGTTCATTTAGCAAAACACACAACCTTCAAGAGCTAACTGGAAAGGCAGGGAGGAGTGGGAAATAGTGTTTTAGGGACTGGGTGATATTTACCGGTTCTGGATCGCAGAAGCAGCAGATCTGGAGAGAAATGACCAGTATTTCATTCCATGAAGGAAAGAAGCCCGCCAGTGGGGGTGTATGTGGTCGGTACCAAGAACACACAGCACACACTGAACAGGTTTTCAGGGGCGAGCCTTATAGGAAAATTATGCCCTGAGGCTGTGGGAAGGTGTGTGTGTGTGTGTGAGTGTGTGTATGTGTGTCCGTCCTTTCTATTGGGAAACTTTTAGAGGACAGTCATGATGATTGCTTTACTAGGGTGAAACAAAGGTTTAACCGTGGCTTGATTGCCGCTAATGGCCCTGTTGATGACCCAGGAAGGCTTGAAGACGGGACACTGAGATAAAATGATTAAGTTGCACTTAGGTAAAGGTAAAGGTTACCCTTGCTCAGAAGCCAGTCGAATACTACTCTAGGGATGCAGTGCTCATCTCTGCTTCCAAGCCAAAGAGCCAGCACTGTCCAAAGACATTTCCCTGGTCATGTGGGTGGCATGCTTAGATGTCAAGGCGCACGGTACACTGTTACCTTCCCACCGAAGTGGTACCTATTTCTCTACTTGCAATTTCTTGCTTTCGAACTGCTAGGTTGGCAGGAGCTGGGACCAGAGACAGGAGCTCATGCCGTCATGCAGCACTCAGGTCTCAAACTACTGAACTACTGGTCTGCAGTTCAGCATCTTAACCACTTGAGCCACTGCAGTCCCTTAAGTTGCACTTAGGCAATAGCAAAAAGGAAAAAAGTGATCTTGCATATGCAAAAGAAGATTTGAGAGTGATTGCTTGCTTAAGTTGCTAATGAAATCTTCCTGAGATGTTTTGCGTAAGTCCTGAGTAAGTTATGTGTGCCTTTGGGGGAAAGACATCTGTTCTGACCACCTCCTGATCTAATCAAAGTATATTTTTCATACCTTACCATGGAGCTGTGTGATTGGCATCCATGTCTGAACACTGCCCTAGCCTGCCCAGGCCCTGGTAGTGCTTGCCACAGATTGCCCTGAGCTTGAGGAAGGGTCTGGCTGCTTTGATGGCACTTTCCACCACCACAACTAGTGCTGAGTCCAGATTTGTCTAAACCAGTGATAGAATTTAGTAAGCAATTAAGAAATTTCTGGGTACTTCTTGTAACAACAAAATCCACATATTTATTCCTTTAAAAAATTAGTATTACCACATTTTGTGGGCCAATCACCCTTTCTCTCTCAAACCAGCCTATCCCATAGGGTTGTTGTGTGTATAAAATTGAAGGGAAACCTGCAAATGCCACCATCAGATCTTTTGAGGAAGAGTGGGATAAGCACGTCCAGTTTGGCTACCTTATAATGTGATGCCAGAAGACACCAATTCTGCTTTTTGTGGGTGAAGAAACATTGTTGTAAACAGGTCCATAGGAGTAAAGGCAAGCTGTGTACTTTCCTCACACACATGCTTTGTCATATTGCAGCTTTTTTTGCCATTTAAACTTGAAGGGACCCAGAATCTGTCCTCTGCACATGTAAAGAACATGTTCCCCCCAATCTCTTTGTACCCTGGAGCCCCCTCTGGATCTGAAACAGCAAACCTGAAAGTGCTTGGTTGGTAGTAAAGAAGAGAACTGTGGCTCAGAGGCAGAGAATCTGCTTTGCATGTAAAAGGTCCCAGGTTGAATGCCTGGCCTCTCCAGTTTTAAAAAGTATCAGGCAGTTGATGACATGAGAAAATTCTGCCTGAGACCCTTAACAGACTAATGGTCTGACTCAGTATATAGCAGCTTCGTGTCCTCATGTGATAGAAGCAGGAAAAACAGAGGGGGAGGACCCACAAGGCTCTTTCCACTGAGACCCGCTCATCTTTATGCAGATGAAATTCATAATCAATGAGAGGGAACATAAACGTTTTGAACAGCTTCCATCCATTACCCATCTCATTAGTTTTATGAAAACATTGAGTGGAAGCGCATGTACCTTTCAAAGCAACTTCAGAGGGAACAAAGCTGAAATGGAACAGACATCAAGGGGGCCAAATTGGATCTCGACATTTAATAAACATGACCCTTCAGTGTTCAGAGCCTACTAAAGACTGGGGAAATGGTAATTTAACTGCTCAATTACTTTCATAGTTCCTTTAGCAGCATTCTGTTGATCAGTGTGTCATTGGGAAGAAATTTATAACTAGGCTTTTAAAAAAAAACTCCATTTCCTTTTAAACATTAAAAAGTTAATGAATTTTCCTTTGAGCATTAAGGATCAATGACCATTGAGAGAAGATGAATGTTTATAAGATGTGTTCATATCATTTCCTTATAAATATCATTAAGCCTAATAATCAAACTTTGACAGCATGATTTCACCCAAAAGCTCTGAAGTCTGATCTAACACTGACTCCTCAGGACATGGCTAAAATGATGACTGGCTCTGACAGAATGTAGCCAAGCACTTACTAAGCAAGATCTTATTGAGTTGTTTGCATCTTTTAAGAATGAGATGCTTAATGAGATTCAGAAAATATTAAAGCCCATGGCAGAACAACTTGACAAAATTGGGGTGAAATTAAATCAGTCTCTCAAATGGCTGAAACCATGCTGCAATTAGGGATTACAGGCTGAGAGGATATAAGACAGTTTCAGCAGTTTGAAACATGGGCAAGAGAGGATTTTAACCCTTGAAAACAACCTCAAACATTGCTGCCTAAAATTTCAGGGAATGTCAGAGGGAGAGGAAAGATCTAGTGATTTAACAATATTCATAGCTTCTTGGCTAGCCTCAACCCTTAATCTAGAAGTGAATGTGGTGCCAACCATCACTAGGGCTGCCAAGTCCAACTTGGGAAATATCTGGGGACTTTGGGGGTGGAGCCAGGAGACTTTGGGGGTGGAGCCAGGAGAAAGGAAGTGACATCATTTTGTGATGTCACATCCTGTGATGTTGCTTCCACATGCTTCCACATGAACTCATGAAGTTTCCTAATACTGAATCAGGCCATTGGTCCATCAAGGTCAGTATTGACTACTTAGACTGGTAGTGGCTCTCCAGGGTCTCAGGCTGAGATCTTTAATGTCACCTATTACCTGATCCTTTTTTAGCTGAAGAGGCTGATACCTCCTGCATGTCAAGCAGATGCTCTATCACTGAGCAACGGCCCTACTGAATCCTTCCTCATCTCGGCAGAATATGAAGCCCTAAGTGCTACACAAGTGCTAAATATGATTTTCATATCATAAGAACAGGAGAGAAGCCACAGTGGATCGGCCCATCCAGTACAACACTCTGTGTCACAACAGTGGCCAAAAATACCAGGTGCCCTCAGGAGGTCCAGCAGCGGGGCCAGAACTCCAGAAGCCCTCCCCCGGTTGCCCCCCAAGCACCAAGAATTCAGAGCATCACTGCCCCAGACAAAGGGTTCCATTTAGACCTTGTGGCTAATAATAGCCACTGATAGACCTCTGTTGGATGGGGACAGAGAGAGAGAGAGACAGACAGACAGCTTTTTCACTTACTCTTGCCCAATTCCCAGGCTTTATTTCTGGCCCTTGTTTCACCCAGCTGTTGTCCATGTAAGTCCCATAACTTCTCTCCCCCCACCAGCATAGGCTTTTTGGTGGCTAAAGAGGACCTTTGTCCTCCCCTTTTCGCCAGCAGAAAAGCTAGTTGGATCCATCCCTAACTTAAAATACCGGTTACTTGATGTACAAATGCTTTTAAAAATGCAGATTTTTACTGCCCGTGGGGGGGGGGGGGGACATGGTTGAAAGAAACAGAAAATTGGCATAAAAATGAGGAATCCCAACTTTTATTTGCAGAAGGGAAATGAGGATTGGGGGGACCCAAACAGCCACGACAAGACATTTTAAACAATCCCACTCCCAGACCTTCTACAGGCAACCTCTCCTTGTGATGTTTACCTCTTTGGAAGTGACAGTTTATTCCTTTGACAAAACCACAGTGGACAGACAGACAGAAAAAAGAAAGAGGGGGAGAGACAGAGAAGGAAAAGAGCTTGCAGACCCCAGCAGCTTACCCCAGCAGTTTACTCAGCAGCAACCTTGCACGCAGTAGAAAGAGCTTAGTCCCTCCTTAATCTCTGGGCAGGGCTCTCTTGCTGGCTCAGCTCTTAAAGGGGAAATTTCCCTTTTAAGAAGTTCAAGAGGCTGGCCAGGGCAGGCTCCGAGGTTCCCCTGCTGGCAGCCATTTTGTCTGTCTATCTATCTATCTATCTATCTATCTGTCTGTCTGTCTGTCTGTCTGTCTGTGATCGCAGCCACTGTGGTTGAATTTTATGATGAATTTTACAGTTATGTAAATAAAGGTTTTAAGGGTAAGGGGGAGGGCATGTTGTTAATTCTATACATTTCATGGTATTATCTCACATATTTAGTGGGGTGAGGAGGGAGAAGGTAAGAGGGTGGTGGCAGTTCAGTTTACAATACATTAAAACCAAGATTTACAATTTATATTTCCTTAACATGCTGTAATCTTAATTTAAAGTTAGTTTGGTTATCTGTCCAATTAATGAAATGGTTATGGATGTGGTGTAGGTTAATAAGACATATTAAGATACTGTTAAAATGATTGTATTTATTGATTTTTAATGTTTGCATGTCTGTTAAAGTAACAAGGTTATTACTATCTATCTATCTATCTATCTATCTATCTATCTATCTATCTATCTATCTATCTATTTCAATTTGTATCCCACCCTTCCTGCAAGTGGGTTTGTCATGGGTACTGGCTCTGCTGAGGCTGACTACTCCTCAGAGGATGAAGAAGCATGGAGCAACCCAGCCTCCTCTGGAGTCAGCCCAGCAGAGGAGCCCTTAACAGTGCCTGAGGGAAAAGAGGCCCCAGCAGTTGCACAGAAAGTGCAACCAGAGGGAGAGACTGATCCAGAGCTTGGCCCAGCACCCCCAGGTGGAGACACCCCAAGGCCAGAATCCCCACCTAGTTTTCCTGAGCACAAGACAGGCCAGTGGCTGGATGTGCAAGAGCAAAGGAAGAGTGCCAGACTGCAACGTGAGAGGCTGTGAGTTTTGGCAGACTGACTACCAGGGAAGGGAGGACATAGTCATAAACACCCCCATGCACCTGCCTTGGTGCAGAAGCAACCGGGCATGCTAGGACCTGATCCTGGCTGTTTAGCATCCACTCCTTGCTGCTAGCTCCTGCAACCTGTGACTGATTTCCCAGCTTTCTGATCTTCGGCTTTGTTTTTTGACTTGATTTTGGACTATGTATCCAGTTTCAGTGCATGATAATGGTGGTGACCAGCTGAGCCAGCACAGGGATCATGTAAAAATGTGGTGCTGTGTTGGGCTTCTAAGAATGTAAGTAGGATAAGAAGGGTGTTACCATCACTTGCAGGAGCTTTAAACAATTCTGAACAGTGTCTGAGGGCTTGAAAATTGTTTCTATAAATAGTAGGGGCTTAAATAATATAATGAAAAAGTGTGGGATCTTTGTTAGTGAAATTAAGACCAGACATAAATTACTTGAATGAAGAAATAGAGGGAATGGTTATTAAATTTGCAGATGATACTAAATTGGGAGGGGTAGCAAATACGGTAGGACAGAGTCAGGAGCAGTGCTCCCTCTAAGCTGTGGAGTCTTGTGAGCAAAAATTCTACTTTGTGAGCTGCTGGCATTAAAGTTGTAAGCAAGCAGTTTGACTACTGCATAAATTAGTTTGCTCTAGAGCCATCCTTCCTGAGCTAAGACAAAAATGTGTGAGCTGGAGGCTAAAAAACTGTGAGCTAGTTTGGCCCTTGGTACCTACATGGATGTTCTTTGGGCCAGGGAACTTTATGGAATAAAAATTTGAAAACAATTCCTCTGGAACGAAAGGAATTAATACTGAAACGATGTGCTGTGGCAAGAATGGTAATAGCTGAGTTTTGGAAATGTTCAGATCCACCCACAATCCCCAGTTGCTTTGACAAAGTGTTTGATTTCTGCTTAATGGATAAATAGTCATCTCAACTGGCACAGGGTGATTCTGGTCCTTATTAATCAGATTTTGAATTGGTCTGGTTCTCATTTTTAGAATTTACAACTAATAATGTTGAGTTATGTCAACTTCCTGTTTTATTTAAGAATATGATAATTTTAATGTTTGATTTCTTGCATTGTGTTGCTGTTAACCTTATTTTTTATAGTTATATTGTTGGTACTTCAGAATATGTAAATTTTGCTTTTGGATTTTTAACGTTGTTGAGGGCTCAGCATAATTTTTTTTTTTTGTTAAATAGATGCTATGTGCAATATACATGCTACTCTGTTTTTTTTTCTGATGGGACAAAGAGCCCTTTGTGTACTTGTAGGACTGATACAAACCTTCAAACAAATGTGTAAAAGTGAAAGGCAAAGTCTGTATATGCATTTTCCCAATCCCCCTCCATAGTTAATTCACAAGGGCTGAAGATGTGAAAATGTCTTATCTTAAAAATAACGGCCAGTCTGCAGTGTTAAATGTGCCACTTCCCCAACAGCATATGGGCTACCTTTGCATGTTGATGATTCCAGCTTGGGAAATTCCTGAAGATCTGTGGGTGATAGCACAAGAGGGCAAAGTTTGGGGAAGGGGGGGTGCTCACTGGGGATGTGATGCCATAGAGTCCACCCTCCGAAGCTGCCATATCCTCCAGGGGAACTGATGTTTGGAGTCTGGAGATCAGTTTTAATTCCAGGAGAAGTCCAGGCCCCACCTTCGCACCTGAACATATATTCACACCTGAGAACTGGGAAGACAGCAAGTAACTGCTGCTTCTCCGCTACTACACTCTCAGACATCTTTCTGCTTCCTCGGTAGGATCTGGCACTCTTCCATGTACACATAGAACTATAAGGATGGTGTACAGAGAGTTGGGCTATTGGTCAGTCAAGGTCAGCATTGTCTACTCTTTCTGGCAGTGACTTTCCAGGGTCTCAAGCAGAAGGTCTTTCACATCACCTGTCATCCCCTTGTCCCTCCTCCCTCCAGCCCACACAATCCACACAGCTATTCCTCCACGTGGGTCTTGCAGCCCTGGGTATTATCTGTTTTTGGAGAGGGGGTGTCAGAAGGGGTTGTAGGTACCAAGAGTAAGGGCGAAGAAACTGTGTGTCTCATACATATCTGGACAGGAAAATAACAGTTTACAATATTAAAATAGTGAAATATCCGATGATATCTATTGTTAGTGTATACATCCATTTTCTAATATTCTGCTTCTGCGGTGTGATTTCTAGAAATGGTCATTCTCTTGCTTCCTTGAACATTATCCCCTAACCATAAACTATGGCTGACCTCTAGTGGAAATGGTTAGAATTTCTGCTGAATGTTTTTCTCATTGTAAGACTGGAGAGTTCCATCAAACTTCTCTTTACTTTTATCTAAAAACAAGTGGGGGTCCATGAGACTCACAGGGGGGATCCCATCTTCACCCACCCACCCTCACTGCATCAGCATAGGGCCCTGGGCTGCCCAGCAGCTTTCTGTGACTTGCCTAGAACAGCTTCAAGCAAGCCAGCAGAGGCTGACCCCCACCACTCTCTGTGGCTCACCCAGAGCAGCTTTGGGCAAGTCAGTACACTCTCCCCCCCGTGCAATTCTCTGTGGCTCACTGGAGAGCTGGGGGGAGGAAGACTGTGCTGGCTCACTTGGAGCTACTTTGAGTGAGCCAGTTGAGACTTCCCCTCAGCTGCCTTTGCACAGTGCCCAGTAAGACCCAGGGACTTTGTTGCAGTCAGCAGCATACCCCGCTGAGCTCCTGAGCTGTGCTGCTGCAGTTTGCCCCACCATGGCTCCCCAGCACAGCTACTGCCACATCCCAGGTTTCGCCGCTGCTGGCAGCATGTTCCATGTGGCTCCTAGACTGTGCTGCCCTGCCACCAGGTTCAGTGGTCTCTTGGCCTCCTTTGCTTTTGCAGAGAGCACTTTTTTATTGGGGCAGGGGGCTTAAACCCCCTGTGTATGTTTAAAACATTTCAGATTTCTCTGCACAACTGGGAGTCCCCTAAGTGTGCAGAAAGGTCTGTTTGGCCTCCATGTGGCCCTGATCCATGGATTTAGCGATCCGCAGATTGCCACCATGGATGGCTAATAGTATGTACATATTATCTGTGTATATATTATAATGAAGGTGGGGGGTGGGGCTGTGACTCAGTGAGAGAGAGCATCTGCTTTGCATGCAGAAAGTTCCAGGTTCAATCCCCAGCATCTCCAATTAAAAGCAGATAGGTGATGTGAAAGACCTTTGCCTGAGACCTTCGAGAGCTACTGCCATCAGAGCAGACAATACTGACCTCGATAGACTAAGGGTCTGACTCAGTAGAAGATGCACTCATGTTTTCATGTGTGCTCATCTCTTGCTGTGGGCCCTCCATGGTTTTGGGCTGGGTACATAGCCTTGGTCTGTGCATCATATGCATATTTTAACTGTCTTTGAACATGCCTGGGTGGCACTATCACTACCGATATACAGGTTGGGATCTAGTTTACCAGGATATTTGTGAAAGATCCACACAACTATTTTCTCTCCCCTGACTGGTGATTTACAATCACCCCCCTTAAGGATGAGCATGTGAAATATAATTAATCATAGTTTCACAGTTTCATAGTTTATTATGATTATGGCCCATGGTCAGCATAGATTGAAGCAAACTAGTTTACATAAAATACAGAAAGTGCACAGCCATTTGTATGGGAGTATTATAATAAAATGCACAAAGACTTAAGAAAGAAGTATTGAAAAGAAGAAGGGAGAAAAAGATGCAAAGCCTAAGGGACATTTATATCACTGCTTTATATAATCTTTGCGGGTCCTAGAGGCTGCAGTCAAAAATCAGGAGTGAGCAAGCGCAACTTGAGGGGTTAGAATCCACCAAAAGTATGTTCCTTAATTCAGAGTCCGGGAGGCCCATAAATATTGCCAGTATAGGTTGAATAAATTTGGCTTGTATTTCTTTGTAAAGACTATACCCAAGCAAAGTATGTTTGATTATTTCTAATCCAAATATTAGGAATGTATACATATGATCTTGCTATTTGTTTTTGGTTTCCTTGTGTGCTATTCTGTATGTTTTTGCCCATTTCCATTGATGGTCAGGAGCAGACTGGCCATATCATTTACGGTGAATGTTCCTGGTGGGCTATGGCCCTGAAAGGGTCCCTGGCAGCCAGGAGTAAGCAGAGCTAAACAAGCGGAGCCTCTCGGCCAGCCCCCTGGCCTGCTGATGCCTGCGATGGTAGTTACCCCACTGCAGCTGAAGCAATGGCAGCTGCCCTGCACAGCACACTAACAGCTGTTGTGGGGTGGGGAAAGAAAGAATCAGTAACAAAGGACACATGAAATAATAAACTGAACAAAAGTGAATAAAAAAGAAAAATGACCACCGCCCTAAATAATAGGTTCAGGGGTTCCGGTCAGTATTATATACTCCATTTCTATATATGGGTTCTAAGCAGGGCTTTTTTTGTAGAAAAAGCCCAGCAGGAGCTTATTAGCATTATAGGCCACACTTAACAGCAGAAACTCATTAGCATATTAGGCCACACCCCTGACAGTGCAGCTCCCTCCCAGGATCAGCTTCCTCAGGTGCCCCGTGGCTTGCGGGGCACATGGGGAACCCGAGGGAAGGAAGGCAGTTTCTGGATCGGCTTCCACAGGCGCCCCGCAGCTGCAGGGCGCCTGGGGAACCTGAGGAGGGGAGGCAGTTTAAACTGCCTTCCCTCCCTGGATCAGCTTGGCTTTCAGGCGCCCCGCAGCTTGCAAGGCACCTGGGGACCCGGGGGGGGGGGGGAGGCTGTAGGCGTGACCAACTCTGAAGCCAGCCGGAACTCCGTTCCTGTGCATTCCTGCCCAAAAATAGCCCTGGTTCTAAGGGATCTTGGGACACTTACAGCGCCATCCTGTGTACAGTTGCTCCATTCTAAGAGTAGAACAAGTCTGAACACTGTTACTCAAGGCTGATATTCAGCAAATGTAATGCAAAGTGCTCTGTTATTATGACATCACTAAACTGTGGAAAGAAAGGAAATAAATGGGAAGGGAGGGAGACGCGGAAAGAACACAAGTTTACCTTTAAATGCATCCCTATTATGACATCACATTCTGGCTGCATGAAGCAAACCACCCCCACCCACCACAGAAGTCTGTTGGAAAGACAGAATGGAAACACTGATGTGGGTTCACTGAAAGCAGAGATTTTATTGTGTGGGGTTTTTTAAAAAAAATTGTATTGATTTTTGGTACACAAGATTCATTTAAAAGAAACCAACCGATTTCTCTTGTAGCACAACAGGTTGTATTACACCCTATTACTAATGAATGGGAGACGCTCTGTGCGCCGAAGTCCACCAACTCCAGTCATTCAAGATAACCAAAATGATCATGATGACACCAGAGGGCCAACTGGATCAGGAGGGTTGCAGTCAAACAGGTAGAGAGATTCTAATAGACAGACAGACAGACAGATAGATAGATAGATAGATAGATATCCATTTACTGGGGAGGGGGATAACATATCATGGTTTACATGTGGGAAGTTGGTTGTATCTTATATCCTATCAGGAGGTGAGAGGTGACCTCCGTCCTAACTTTCTAATAATTTGCATTTGTATAGTAAAGTCCATTTACAACTTGAGGGAATACTGTGAATGATATTAATTCATGTGCTAATGGTAACTCATACACTTTGGTATCAGGACTTCTCTGATGAGAAGATTAGTCATGGTGAACAAATGACCAAAAAACAGCTTGACTGCAATGTGCTACTACTAGGGTACGTTGGAGAAGTTCTAGGATATACTGTCTTCATGCAGTTTGATATTCGGGCAGACTCTCCAGGCCAGATGAGTGTGCCCCAGAATCATCTGCAACTTATGCAGATGTTCTTCAGCAAAAAATCTGTTGGTTTCTAAAACTGGGCTTTCCACATAGCTACCTTATAACCTGGACCTTTGTCTTATTAAAAGAAAAGAGATGACCAACTGAGACCATCCTGTAGACCATATACCATTTGTGCATATGGCAGTTTTGCACTGAACAGGCTAAAATCCGTGAGAGTCAGAGAAATGGAACCACTGAAGTTTTTAATCACAACGATGGGCTGATGTAGCCCAATAAAAAATCCAAGTATTGGTTGTGCTTATACATCACAAGAAAACATAAAACTAAATGTGGTTATGATGAAACCAACTTCAAACCATGGTTTCAGACCCTGGTTTGACAGAACCTAAAAAACCATAGTTAGCAGACAGGTCTACATTCAGACAGTGACACTAACCACACTTTATTTAAACCCTGGTTTAGTGTGATGTCTAAGCTGAGCTATAAAGTGCAAACATTGCCTTTAGTGCTTCTCATGTCCCCAGATGATGTTAAAAGAAACAGCTGGATTTTCTTCCCGGCTGATGGGGATTTCCAAAGAATTTGGAGGGCATCTTTTCTTGCTGGAAGAGACTTTTCTTGAAATTCCACATGCTCCTTAAGAAATCCCAGACATGTTTCTTGGAGGTGAATAATCACCTTTTTTCCCCCTCTTCAGCTGGTATTTGCATAATTCCGTCGGAAGCAGTTCTACAAGTTCTATCACCTCATCTGGCCCAATGTCTTCAAGCATGGAAGAAGGACAAGAAAATGGTAGTAAAGTCAAAAAGTGTTTGATAACTTTTTTTAAAAAAAAAACTAACCACTTAATGTTGATTTGTAGGGAGAGGGGCTTGGAAAAGGGATGTAGTACATGGCACCCAATAACTCACACCACTCAAAAAGTTTCAAAATACGTAGGACCTAGGTCTGTGTTGAATTGTTCTCAGATCCATCTCCACTGAAAGAGTCATCTTGTGTTTCTTATTAGATAATGCTAAATGACTGTGAGCATCAGCCAGCTGGGTGTTTCAAAGAATCCTAGGTCCTTGAATACAAAAGACATGTCTTGTTATCTATATATCTAATAGCCAAGGTACCCCCTGCATGCGGATATCTAAAGCCACATATCGGGGGCACCTAGGGGTCAGAGAGATTTTCCTGCACACTTGGGGGACTCCTCAGGTGTGCAGAAAAATCTTAAAACTTAAAAAAACTATACAGGGTTATTTAAATCCCCCCAAAAGTAAAAGAGTGTTCCCTACACATGCGCAGAGAACACTCTGGGAACTCCGGTGGCTCGGTGGCTGAGAGCCGCTGAGACCTCACTGCCGGTGCCCGGGGGGGGGGGGGGGGGGTGGGAAGAAAACTTACCTGCAGCTGCTTCCTCCTTGATGTGGAGCTGCAGCCTTTAGGAATATCCCCCCCCCCCCCCGGCGAGTATCGCGGGTCCCACTTCTTGTATAAAATATAAATGTGATGTGTATAAACAGCCATTTGCCCCTATTAAATATTTGATTCTGTTTGCATATATGTTAGAGAACAAATTAGTGATTTGTATATGTATGTTAGTCATTGTTGGTGCAGTATGGGGGTATTTTATAACTGGGTATAAATCAAGTGCAACAGACATGTGTGGTAATCAGAGATGGGGCTTTTTCAGTGATGGAAATTCACCTTGGAAGGCCTTCTCCCTTGAAACTTGCCTGGAACCTGCCCTACCATTCTTTAAGCTCTAGGCCAAAACATTTTGTTTACATAGGCTTTTCACTGAGGGATTCCATCTCCTTTTTAAAGTCATGTGGTCTTTTTCTAGCCTGGAGAGTTTTATGAATATCATTTTAGGCTGCTGGATGTTGTTTTATGCTGCTTGTATACTCCAGCTTGTTTTTAATGGCTTGCTGTGTTTCTATATTGATTATTATATTTTTATGATTTGATGGTACTGTTTTTACTTTGTAAGCTGACACAAGCAAGTCTCTGGAGAGGCAACGTACAAATTTTTGAAATAAATAAATGTATCATGAGAGAAAATGTATCATGAAAATCTGTTCCTGCACTGTATACTGTTGCAGCGTTTTCTATAAAATAACATTTCACAGAATGCTAGAGGAATGTTTTCTGGGTCGGGGATTGCCAGTAGATGTTGATTGGCCGAATGTAAATCCCTTCGAGGGACATAAGGGGAGAGGTAGTCCCGCAGGTATGTTGATTCCTGGCCTCTCAGGGCCTTAAAGGTTAAAACTAACACCTTGAAACTTTAATAGTAACTCTTCAGTGTTTCAAGCTTTGTATAACAAGATGTCTTTAAAAAAGAACACATTGTTTTAAAAAATTTCCTTGCATACATACAGTGAAGATCCTTGTGTTGTTGTGGCAGCTGCTGCCAAAACTTTTTTTAAAAAAATCTGCACAGTCTGTCAGACCTCCAGTGGCCAAAGAAGCCCTACTGGGCAAAAGCCCCATCTGGCCCTGTCCCCTTTCTAAAAACACTTGGTGGGCTTCAGCAAAGGTATCAATGGGCACATTGCACTGGGGAGCCTTGTTGTACAGTATGAATCAATAACAACCTTGTATGAGGTTTATGTACTTTGGTGGCAGATGTTCATTTGTAGCAAGAATGAGAGAAAAGGCATGGAAGAAATGGAACTTCATCTTTTTGGCTAGACACATTTGAGACTTGTTGACCTCTGCCTAATGAGATGGCCTTTCTTTGGCAGGAGATCCACTAGTCAGAGGGCCATTGATGTTTACCAGAGAAGTTATTGAAAGAGAGTCCAGCTCCACTACCTTGTCAACAGGCTTGAGAACAAATGAATGTGCTCAAACAAATGTACTAAGTATGTATGTTTTTGGCTTTGCTTCCCTGAATGGTCTGTCCCTGAATGTTAGGGCTAGGGGTCATTTGGGACCGGAGCGAGGCAGAGTGGTGCTCCACCAGTCCAGGAGTGGGCACTAGGGCAGCCACAGGCCAAATCAGATTCTCTGATCTGATTCGGCCCGCTGCCAAATTGCTGCTGGAATTTGGTGGCAGCTTAAAAAGTGGCTGGAGAGGAGGGGGTCTGAGGCAGAGGCTCCAAACTTACGGGGTAGCTGCTGGAGCCTCTCCCCCAAAATACCTACCAAGTTTCAAGAAGATTGGACCCGGGGGTCCAATTCTACAGGCTCCCAAACCGGTTGTCCCCATTCCCTCCATTGTTCTCTATGGTGGGTTTTTTTCTGTGGTCCAACCTTCTTGAAACTTGGTGGGTATTTGGGGGAGAGGCCCCAGCAGCTATCCTACAAGTTTGGAGCCTCTCTCTCAAACCCCCTCTCCTCCAGTCCTTCATATACCCTATGAGTTTTTGCCATTGACTTCAATGGCCATAGGGTATAATGTGGCTGGGGAAGGGAAAGGGAGGCTTTTGAAGACCCCCCCCCTTTTGCTTCCCTTTCTGACACACTTCTGGTGATGTCAGGGGCATGGCATATGCTAATAAGTTATGCTAATAGGTATGCTAATGAGCTCCTGCACCTCTTTTTCTACGAAATGACCCCTGGCTAGGGCTAAGTATTCCCCCTTGATATCAGGGGTTGCTCTGTCTGCCGACTGAAATAAAACCCATGGAGACTATTAGTTAGGGACAAGAAATCCTCCTGTCAGGGTAATACCCCAGCATTCACCAGTTGCAGGCTATTCTGCCTACTTAGAAATAAATAGGTACAAATATTTTCTATGACTTGAATTTCTACATTTAGATTGACCGCAATTAACACTGCCAGGCTACCACTGCCTTGACCTCTAGAATGAGTCTTGATTGCCGGTGTGGCAAATGTTCTGAAGCCCTGGAGAGTTAGAGAAGCGGGGTCCTGGGCCCAGGTTTCCTGTATAAATAGAATGTCAAATTTACGTTAAAAGTTTGGAAATTCTGAGTATGCCAGCCCCCCAGGTTTCCTAACAATGGCTTTAATTGTCAATCGCTCAGGATTTTATCTAGTCTCCTCTTAAATCATGGAAAATACAGCGATTTCTGGGAGGGGCTCCATGGTCGGGAGAATTTGATTCATGTGGGGTTACATTATGCATTTCCAGTTCGCCCTCCATCAATTGGCTGGCAGGTGGCTCCCCATGGATTTTGTGTTTGTCTGGAATGACGTTAAAAATGGAGTTGTGGCTGGAATACTACATCCCAAGCAATGTAGTGACGCTTGGATTAGTAAGACTTCCTTTGACTTCAGAAGCTTTGTTCTTAACTATTCTAGTCTCATTGTTATTGCTGACTGTTCTACCTCTGACAGAGTCAAAAAGGAATTGATTGAGTCTTCTTCAATAGAATTTTCAAGATGGAGGCACTTGTTTCTACATTGAAGGTCTTTGGGTATAGCTGGCATGCTAATTTTGTTCTGTTGGAGAGTAGCTGTTGGAGTTTTTGCATGTTGCAGTTTTAGAAGCGGAGGAGTTGTAATAGTGTTAGCAAAAACTATATTGAGGTACTTAATACAGTTAATTAGAAGCAGCTCCTCATTACACGGTAATTAACCTGTCTTCTTAATATGCTCATGCTGCAGAAGCTTTAGAGGAACAGTACTGCAAAAATTTAGAGCAGTATCCAGGTAGATGTGCTGTGAAAAGTCAAAAGTTGGAACTGGGAATAGATCTTGCAGTTCAGTCCTCTCTAAATTTTGATCTCCTGGCCAATTATAAAATTTGGCGTACTGTTTACAAATGAAAAAAAGAAATGACACTTATGCAAACGAGCAATGTGTATTCAAACAATGTCTGCATTCTTGTGTTAAAGAGAGACAGTTTGGTGTAGTGGTTAAGTGTGCGGACTCTAATCTGGGAGAACTGGGTATGATTCCCCACTCCTCCACTTGCACCTGCTGGATGACCTTGGGCAAGCCATTGTTCTGGCACAGCTGTTCTTGAAAAAGAGCAGTTTCTGTCAGAGCTCTATCAGCCCCACCTACCTCACAGAGTGTCTGTTGTGGGGAGGGGAAGGGAAAGGAGTTTGTAAGCCACTCCAAGATTTCTTTGGGTAGTGAAGGGTGGGGTATAAATCCAATCTCCTCCTCCTCCTCCTCCTCTTCTTCTAAAACCCTTTTTGCCCCAAACCACCTTTCTACAGCACAAGAAACATACAGGAACAAGAATGACTCTGTATGGAGACTTGACACTACAAAACCTGTGTGGCAGTGAAACTGAGTAAATGGGACATACAAAAATATCCATCTCTACCCCCCTCCCCCTTTCACACTCATAAATACATATGATAATGTATATAACTATTACTGATCAAAGCAGGGGTTTTCCCATATAATGGAGCATAGGTTGTCAGCAGGATTTTCAGGATATTCCTTCTTTATCATGCTTCAGTGTTGTCAATTTTACTGTCTTTATTGTATCCCATACTTTTATTAACCATCCTTTTTTACTAGGGACAGATTGAGCTTTCCAGTGATATATAAATACCCTTCTTGCCAAAGTTAATAAATTGAGTGCCATTTCTTCAGATGATTTATGAACCACTGCAACATAATTTAATAAGACAGTTTCAGTTTTGAGAGGTAGATTAATCTTAAATGCTTCAGTATTATAATTTTATGCTAATTTATTTCAAAAAACCTGAGTCCTGTGTGCATTCCCAGCATATATGATGGAAATCAGCTTTGTCTGAGCAGCGCCAATATGCTCCCAAAGAGTTGTGATGGACTGTTCTTCCATACCTTTTAATCTTTCCTTTCCAGTTATAATGTTCACAGAATTAACATAGCTAATAGAGAGACAGACAGACTTTCCCACCTTCTAAAGCAAGCCATAGCTCTGAACCAGCTGTTCTCTCAAGGACAGCTTGGGAAAGAGCTCTCTCAGCCCCACCTACCTCACAGGGTGTCTGTTGTGGGGAGGGGAAGGGAAAAGGAGTTTGTAAGCCACTCTGAGACTCCAAGTGAGTGAAGTGCGGGATATAAATCCAACCTCTTCTTCTTCTTCTTCTAAACACCTTTAGGAAGAATATGAATTACAAGGACAAATGGTGTTCTGTCTAAAATGATGGATGGACCTCATGGCTATTAATCATTCTATTTTTAAACCACACCAGAGTGTAATCCAGAAAAAGTATGGTACACATTGAAATCAATGGCAATTAAAGATTTAACTATCTGCCTAATTATAATTAATGTCAAAAGAAATTAGAGAAGCCTAACTTTCTCTGAATTGCTATCAGTGATCATATTGAATACAGAAGTGTGACAAAGCTTACACAAATCATATTAGGGATCTCCTCATCACCTAAGCTAAAATCCAATGTATCTTGGGGTTGTAAAATGTCACCAAGCAAAATCCATACTTGTGGTAGCAGTCACCAAGCTTCAGAACACCCAGTGCCTGTTTCAAACATCTGTCATTATTACTGGCTAGTCTTTTTTGCCATTTGTGGGGTTATTATTGTACCCACCTACAGACACTTATAGCATGTCAAAGTTTCCCTAGATAAATTTTCATTTGCCAAAGTCTTTGTGATATTTTTTTCCTTAACACATTACAGGGTTAAGACAAAAAAAAAAACAACCATGTTAAAATCAGTAGGTTTATGAGGGCAGGGTGTTTTTCCGGTCACAGATCCTTTTCTGTCCACAGAAAACAAACTAAAGTGGTGGGTTGCTAGCCTCCAGGTGGGGCCTGGAGGTCTCTCACTTTTACAACTGATCTCCAGCTGACAGATATCAGTTCCTCTGGGGCAAAAATGGCTGCTTTGAAGGGTGGACTCTATGGCATTGTACCCTGCTGAGGTTCCTTCTGTCCCCAAACCCCACCATCTCCCAGATCTACCCCCAAATCTCCAGGTATTTCCCAACCCAGCGCTAGCAACCCTAGTGGCTATACTTTAGGGACTATGGTTTACTAATGTGCAGGTGACAGATCCTTAAAAGTGCAAGCCGTTTACCTGGTGTGCCTCACTCCAATAAAAAACACAACAGGAGGGATTCCTTCCAAGCAAAGTGAAACTTTATTCACATAAAGGGACCCAGCAGAAAATAGCCAAGAGGGTCTGCTCAAGACATCATGGTATTAGTCTTTATAGTATATAATCAAGCACATGCATTATACATTTGATTATATAGCTGTTCTTTACTGATAAGAGCATTATGTAGAAAGAATACGTCTCCCTCACCCTTCTCTGGGCCTCTTAGAAGTTCCCTCTGTTCCCTTATCATGAACACAACTGCCACAGAACAATGGCTTTAGTCTGCAGCCTGTTTCCATGCACAGGCTTACGCTATTCTTGCATGTTTCTAGCCTAGTTACGTGTCAGCAAGCCAGCAGTTAAGCTTTTCATTTGTTGAAACACAGAGACCATTTGTTCTCCTGTGCTCAGTACTCCCCCTCCCAGGAATGCTTCTATCTCTTACATTAATGTTAGCTGCCTGCAGCAAATTTGCAAAGTCTGTCAAAATGGCATTACTATTGCTCATCAAAAGGACAAAGATATAGAGCCCCTTCTCTATGCATTGTGATGGAAAAGTGCGACTGAGGGGGGTATCCTTTTTTATATCAGAATTCTTTTAGTGGGTGCTATTGCAGAAGTGGCAGAATAAAAGAAATACTAAAATTAATGAGAGTTGTGGACTGTGGCAGCTATGGGATGGGGGGACAGAGAAGGCTCTGGGGCAACTGCCTTCTGGACTGCAGAATGTCCAGTCCTCCACTCTGGCCTCTCCTATAATATTCTTTGAACCCCAACTGCCCACAATCAAATAAAAAAGAGGACACAAGCTATTATTAAAGGACTGGTAGCGTGTAAGTTACGTGCTCCCTAAAGGTCCCTTATTTGGAAACCTGCTAAATCAAGTCTGTACTTATTTATGAGGTAAACAGAGATAACCTTTTCTTGGACAGACATGTGGAAGGAGGTGGGCCTTCAAATATGACTGACAGGACATAGGGTTGCCAGCTCTGGATTGGGAATTAACTGGAGATTTTGGAGGTGGAGCCTAAAAGGGTAGGGTTTGGAGAGGGGAGGGACTTCCTTTCGCACACAGCACCATTCTGTGAAATCTATGCACATCAGTTAGGAATTTTGGGCCCTTAACAGGTGCTTGTCTCACTAAAACAAGCTTTCTTCCCTAAGCTGACTCCCAAACTAAAAGCCAAATAAAAGCCTGGCTAAGCTAGAGCTCCTTTCGAGAGCCGCACAATCCCAGTCCAAAGGAAAAAAAAACCTTCCCCCTTCTTCAACTGAAGCAGGCTCACCCCCCCAGCAGAGTTCCCTCTAAGCTGCGCTAGGGGGTATTGGCACACAACAGTTTAGCTGGCAACTCAGGGATTTTTCAATCAGCTCACAAGTGAACTAAGAAGGCCCATAGAACTAGAATCTTTTGAAACTTGGGGGAGGGGGGTTTGAGGAGAGGCACTGGTAACTATGCTGCAAATTTGGTGCCTCTACCTCAAAAAGCAGTACTCCCTGAGCCCCAGATATCCCCAGATCAATTCTCCATTATAGCCTATGGGGCCCTTTGATTATAATGGTCCCCACAGGCTATTATGGAGCTGGGGGGGAAATAAAAAAAATTGCACACCCCTATTATGCTTTTTAGTATGATTTGTAAGCTGCCTTGAGTCACAGGGAAAAATGGGATATAAATATTTGAATAAATAAATAGTTTGGGCAGGTTGATAACTGTTAAGCAACTTCCTGTTTGTTAGGTTAGGCAGGGTTCTGACAGTGATTGTTCTACCTCTGTTATATTTGACCTGTAGTGCTGGTTGTCATATTTCACTAAAAGAAACAAAGTAGACTACAAGAGTCCCCCCCCCTTCCCGCTGGTATATTTTTTAAGGCTCAGCATAGGGTGATGGTCCAAGGCCAGGTCTACTAATATAGTGGACTGGAATGGGGAAGACAGGTTCTCCAGAGGCCAGGTCTACCAATATAGCCACTCTGTATCAATATGGCCAGGTCTACCAATATATACCAATAAAGAGATGGGTAGCCCTGTTCTTCAGAGGCCAAGTCTACCAATATAGTGGCAATGGGAGGGTAGACCTGTTTTCCAGAAGCCTGGTCTACCCCCATACAGGACAACATTTTCTGTAATGAAATTTGACTTATTTTTTCTCTTATAATGTTTAAATTATTCTTAAAATATAGTTTAAATATTCATATAATATAGTTTAAAGAATTCATTCTGAGATTTTTACAAGGTTATGGAATTAATGTTCTAGACAACTAATTTATGCACAAGTCAAATGTAGACTTGCTCACAACTAACACTACTAGCTTTTTCGGTCACGAGGTAGAATTTTTGCTCACAACACTGTGGAGCTTAGAGAGAACATAGCCAGTGGAGTTTCATGGGCTCTGATTGGCTGACAATCAGTTAGATTTGCATGAAGCCAAAATCATAAGGATTGGTTCAGAGCCTTGGAGGAGAGGTGGGTCTTTTGAAAGGACAAAGTAATTGAGCCATGTCATATTGTGCTGAAAAGGTGCAGTGGGGGGGGGGGGTCCCTTTTTATCCCAGAATATATATTTTAGTGGGCACTATGGCAGAACTGGCAGAGTAAGGGTAAAAATGAGTTCAATAGATCTATATGAAATTACAAATCACCCATACATATGTACAGGGGTCCTTTGGGGCTGGGGCGAGAGTGGCCACTAGGGCAGCCACGGGCCAAATCAGACTCTCTGATCTAATTCGGCCAGCCGCCGAATTGCCGCTGAAATTTGGCGGCAACTTTAAAAGCAACTGGAGGGGAGGGGGTTTGAGAGGGGGTTTGTATGGTAGGAAAAAAGTAACATTTTCCCCACCATAGAGAACAATGAAAGGGATGGGACAACCTGTTTGGGGGCCCATAGAATTGGGCCCCGTCGTCCAATCTTCTTGAAACCTGGTGGGTATTTTGGGGAGAGGCTCCAGCAGCTAACCTGCAAGTTTGGAGCCTCTCCCTCAAACCCCCTCTCCTCCAGCCCCTCATATACCCTATGAGTTTTTGCCATTGATTTCAATGGCCCATAGGGTATAATGGGGCTAAAACTGACATTCCCTTTCCGACACACTTCTGGTGATGTCCGGGGACGTGGCATGTGCTAATGAGTTATGCTAATGAGTTATGCTAATGAGCTCCTGCATCTCTTTTTCTACGAAAGGACCCCTGCATATGTACAATAATAGCATGGCCAAGTGCCCTATAAGTATAATCCAATAATACTTTTATGCTCAAATCTGTAACCTGTCCAGATTTTAAATTAGGGAGTAAGCTTGTGCCAGCTCATAGCCTAGACTGGTCAGCTGTCCAAAGAAATACATTCCATTATTCAGAAGCCTTTGAGAAGAAGTACCAGCATGTCTTGTGACTGAGTTGTTGGTCTGTTTTGTTTCTGCCCCAGGAAACATATACAACATTCCCTGCCTCATAGCACTGAGTATTCTCTGCCTCCCAGTATACATCTCAAGAGCCTGCCTCTATGCAAAGTAAGTATAAACATGAAGTTTTTCAAGGTTGCTTTTGGAAAGAAATTGAACCCAAGCAGTAAACCTGGCAAGAGAAACCACAATTGGCATGGCCCTTGCTCACAAATCTATTTTGGAAAAAGAAAAAGAAATGTTACACGTGCAGGCATTGTGATTTTTCATACACGGAAGAATTAAAGCAAGGTGAATAGCTTTCACACTGGCACTTCACTCATGTCACCTCCTTCCATTTGACAAAATATTCAGATCAAGGTGATAAGGCGGTGCAGATAACACAAAGCTGAACATGAAGTACACTGATGTGGATTCTATGCATCCCTCCCCTTGTTTCTATCCTCAGTGGCCCAATCTTCATCTAGCATTTGCTCTGTTGTTTTACCAAACCTACACTGTAACAGAAATGGATGTGGCTCAAAACCACATTCAAATACCCCAGGCCAAGCCGTACTGACTGCAGAGTCACCCCTGAATGGCCATAAATCTGTGCAGACAGCCACCATAGCACCGAGAGAGCAAATGAAATGAAAGCGGCATGCAGTCTGGACACTGCCATAAAATTTGACCGTCAATCAAAGTGAAAGTGGCACGCAATGCAGAAGGGAATTTCTGTTCCAGTGTGGGTTTGGTAAGACAGAGGAGCAAATGCTAGATGCAGATTGGGCCAGTACTAGGCCAGTATCTGTTTTCCTAAGAAATGTTAAGCAAATAGCATAGAAGTGGTTTGGTGAATCATCCAAGGCTAATCTAATGAATATATTTCTAAACAAGAAAAGGTCTCATATGTGGAAAAGAGAGTGCAAATTCAGTTCCTAGGTTCTCTTTGATTGACACACTCTTAACATAACACCCCATCATTACCAAAACCCAGAACCGAAGCTACAATAACACAAATAGGGATGGGTTCAGGTCTCAGTGGCTCCACCTTATGTTTTGTGGAGTAAAAGAATGGGTTGCAATTGGCCCATTAATAACAGGCTTGTGTGTGAAAACTGTGTTGGCCAGTGGTCACACTATGTAGTCTAGAGGGGCTAAAGTTACAATGGAAATATTGGTGCTTGAGTGACTTATCTCTGTTGTGCTTTTCCCTACCATCTTGTGGGGAATTTGACTGTGGTGTTTCCATTCAGCTGCCAGTCTCCAATTACTGCTCATTTCTGCTCTATTTTCTCCCTACTTCTACATTTTGGCAGAGTGGATTAAAAAAGTAGTTCCCACTGAATGCACCACAGAAATTTTGGAGTCCTTTGGATGCTTCTGAAGGTCTACCCACAGATTACATGGGAGTCTGGTGACAGATCTCCCGACATTTTTGTTAAGAAGCAGTCCTGGGGAGAAGGAGAAGAGACTTATACTGCAGATTTGTTTTACTGTAGCATCAGGGAAAACCAGAATCCATTCTCCCTGATAGAAAATACCCTCCCCACAAGCTATTATTATTAATAATACTATTTACAGTGGGAAATAAAAAAGACAGGTGCAATACAGTGCCTGTCTTTTTCCCCTTGGGAAAATTGGGTGGTTTCTATTGGATAACTGATATGGGGCAAAGAACTTTTCCCTGCCTCAGTACACAGATTCATTCCAACTCCTACCCCTGTAACCAGCCTTCTGGGCCCTGAACCTGTGGTGGTCTTTGCCGAGAGAGAGAGACACCCCAAAACAACCTCTGAACCTCCAAAGCAATGCCCTCCCTTCTTTTCTCTTTAGAGACCAGATCACTGTGGAGAAGCTCATAAAGTTCTTTTTACTAGTGACTGCGATAAGTTGTGGTGAGTATCCACAGAATTCTAAAATGCATTTTTAACTTTAGAGGCAAACCAAGCATATACTGGAATGAATTAATTGGCTTGATATGAGCATCCTACAGGTAACACATGAAGGTCACTGCTGCTGAGGTATGTACAGTTGAACATCAGAAAAGCATCAATGGGGGGGAGGGGGATGAAATTAAACAGCCTGTTAGGAAAGCAGTGCCACTCTAATCTGGTCTATTCAGAGACCTACTTGGTGGGGCTTACTCCCAGGAAAGTGTTCTTAAGCTCGCATTGATAGCCAACTAGCACGTTAGAGAAGGGGTTACTCAAAATACTTCCATTTTCCTACATGCGAAACAATGATTAATTTAGACTAGTAGGAAAAAAGTACTCTGAAACAAGTTCCAAAGGTCTAATTGGGGGGGGGGGGGAATGATATGGTGAGTGTTTTTAATAGGACTGCCAGTTCTAGGTGCAGACACAGTACTTGCTTCTTTAAGAAAGAAATGCAGAGAATAGAGGTTGGAGGTTAAGAATGGTTGGGCAGTTCTTGGAGATTTGAGGGGTGGAGCCTGGGGAGGGACCTCAGTGAGGTATAATGCCACTGTTTACCTTTCAAAGCATGCCATTTTCTCCAGGGGAACTGATCTCTGTAGTCTGGAGATGAGCTGTAATTCCAGGGGGTCTCCAGGTCCCACCTGGAGGCTGGCAACCCTATCTGAGAAGTAGAAAATCTAGGCATCTGTGGCTTGGGTTACCAGTTCCCGCCTGGCCACCAGGGGGAATGGGAGGAGGGGTAGGGTTCCAGATCCAGGTTGGGAAACTCCTGGAGATTTGGGAATAGAGCCTGCAGAGGGCAGGGATCTCAGTGGGGTAAAATGCCGCAGTGTCCACCCTCCAAAGCATCCATTTTCTCCAGGGAATTGATATCTAGTCTGGAGATGAGCTGTAATTCCAGGGGATTCCTAGGTCCCACTGGGAGGCTGGCATTCCTAGCTGTGTCTTATACGGGGTGGGGTGGGGGGGTTGTTTGTTTGTTTAAATTATATCCCACCCTCCCTGCTGAAGCGGGCTTAGGGCAGCTTACATAGAATTTTATTGAACAGATAAAACTGAGAATTAAATAAAATATAAATGTTAAAAACACTCCATAAAGTGCTAGTGCAGAACATATGGTGATAGCATAGTGTTACTAGCATCAACGTAAGAGTATAGTCGGCTGACATCTCAGCCTGGGTCGTATCGGAGGAGCACAGGCTGTCAATGGTGGAATTAGTATTGGGGCCAGGGCCTCAGTTAATTAAGTGTGGCTCGCTAGTCAAAGGCTTGGTGGAAGAGTTTCATCTTATAGATCCTGCGGTACTTTTAAGAATGAGAATTCATGGTGTGCAATCCTAAACAGAGTTATACTTTTCTAAGCTCATTGGGCTTAAAAGGGTGTAGGATTGCACGCCCAGAGCCAGACTAGACCTTATGGCATCCATGGATCCAACCTGTGGATGCAGTTGCCGCTTTAGGGGTGAACTTGGACCCTTTCAAAATGCTCTGAGGGCCCACTCCTGATCAGGCCTGCAGCATGGCAAGACCAGGCAATCTTGCCTGCCTCTTTTCAAGTGCTGAAACAAAGGCATGGAGGGGGGACAAGACTGCTTGGGCGCATTGTCAGTATTTTGAAATGGCCCAAGTTCACGGGTCAGATGCCATAGTTTCTCATTTGGCCTTCAGTTTCCTTCATTTGCAAACCAATGGGAAAGAATCACATTTATTCCAACTTCAATTTTCAAATGACTTATCTGTTTTCTTAGCACATTAACAGTCATGAAGAATGGGGGGAGGTTTGTAAAGCATTTTAGCATCACTTGTGAAAACACGTCCCATTTAATGATACATTACACCATCTTCCAGAATTCTTTCTCTACGATAAACGTCACTGATATTACTTGTTACCCATGTCAGTAAGAGTTCTTTGCTTCTCTCCCACAGTTGTAGTTTACTACTCATGCATATGCAGGAGATCATTCGATGAGCTTGCATCACAGGTGAGCACTTTTCTGGGCTGAAAGAAAACTGAGATGGCATCTGCACATCATTGGATATTATATTTTGGCATTCCTTCACCTCTTGTATGCACAGTTGTGAATGATCACGAAAGCGCTATGATCCAACAGCAAATTTTCATTTAAAACATTTTAATGCTACCTTTCCATCCAAACAGGGTTCCCAAGGTGGCAAACATAAAACATTAAAATGTCTCAGCATTGAAACATCAAGACGTTAAAACATCAAGACATTAAAGCCAGCATTTAAAATGCAGATGTGTATAAAATGTTTAATGCCATAAAAACATAAATGCACAACACACACAACATCACAACCAGGGAGGTGGGCCAGTAACAGTAGGGAAACACTGAAGAAAACAAAGTCTTGCTGGTGGAAAATGACAGAAGAAGCAAGTGAATCTCCCTGGGGAGGGAGTTCCAAAGAACGTCTGCTAGGGTGCAAGGAGAATGCAGTAATGTGGGGATGATGCAGCCCTGAGATCAGTCAAGATGGAAAGCAGCTATTGCAGATGTTCTTCAGAACTGAAGGCAAGGTAGTTTGGGCTGGCATGGAATTCTGGTAAGGAAGCAATCAAAGAGGTACCTTCCATCTTCTGCCTTGAGCTTGCCCCCAAGAGAATACAGTATTGGTTAAGAAATTTAAGTTACTTTCACTGATGGTGTTCTGCTAAGCACAATCAGGGACATACTATGCCCTGCAATCTTGTTTAAGTAATTTAAAGAGGGCGAGATCAATGCTCTCTCTAAGCTATGGAATCCTCTGAGCAAAAATTTTATATTGTGAACAACTAGCATTAAAGTTGTGAGCAGGTGATTTGCTCTGTTTGCTCTGGAGCCATCCCTCCTGAGCTAAGACAAAAATGTGTGAGCCGGAGGCTAAAAAACTGAGCTAGCTCACACTAACTCAGCTTAGAGGGAATACTGGGATATACACTGGTATTTACATAAGGGGCCCTACAGAACCATCCTCTTGAAGTTAACTGGCCATCTTGGGCAAACAGAGGCCGATCAAACCATGATCCTGTACTGGGTAGCTCAATTGGGTGGGGGGAGAAAGGATAGGACTGAAATTGTTTCATGTTTGCACAGTAGTCCCAAATTATAGGCTAAATTCTTGAATCTAGGGTTGAGGGCCTCTTGTGTTGTTTTCCACTTGGGAAAGCCATTGTTCATATAGTGGTTAAAATGTTGGGTTAGGAGTGGGGATATCTTGGTTCAAATCCCCACTAAGCCATGAAACTCACTGGGCGATTTGGGCCAGTCATCATCTTTTGGTCCAACATACCTCTTGGGGATTTTCTGAGGAAATGTGGAGGAGGGGAGAACCATATTAAGCTGCCCTCAGCTCCCTGAAGGAAGGGCAGGGTGGAATGCGATAAGGTGGTAGGAAAGAAGCCTTTCGACAAATGACTAAAATGCAAAGTGCCCTGTACAGAGTGCCTTTATTTTTGGAAGGGACCACTTCACAAATGCTGGACCTATCCAAGTGGGCTGCAGAATCTGGTCTCCTGCATCTCTCCATCAACTTTGGCACTGCCAGCTGCCATCCAGTGGAGAAACTTGGCTGGTAGTCAGAACTGCTAATCCACACAGTAGCTATGAGACCAACATAACCACATACAGTTTCCCCACGTGTACTCTGCAAAATAGTACCAACCGTGCAGAGCTTTAAAGGGCAGAACGGTGTGTGCTACACTACAAATGCAGCCAACCCCCACATGATACCTTATGGTGCATGTGTGTGCTACTACTACAATATTCTTACATGGGCTAACAGCAAGAACAGCTCTGCTGACTGTGTATTTATTTATTTACTTTTTTGAGACGTATTAGCTGGACATGAGGCTACACTTCTAGTCAACCAGTACTGTACATTTTTGGCATGATGCATCTACATCCATACCCCAAGGGAGCTGGGATATCCTGAAAGGCCCATTGAGGTTCTTAGAGTTGAAGACTATGTGTTTCTTTTGCCTCTCTAGGAACTCACACAGCGCTATCAAATGGAGCTGAAATCAGTGTGGTAAGAGGAAAATTTTAGCTTGGGAACAGTACACAAATTCAACCATCACCTGGCTGCCTTATCACTTGCAAAGACCTTCTGGGTGGGTCCATGGCCTGCCAAGTGAATTGGTGTTGGGGGGTCTGCCTGTCACAAAATGCTAAGAAATGTTCACTGCTGGCCCAGGGGTCAGAGGCAGCAATGGATCGTTCCTAGTGTGGTTCCATAGAATGACAGAATATATGAAACACACAACTGTGACATAATTGCTGAACCAACAAGAACACCCCATTTCCCTTCTCTTACCCTCAGCTAGCAAGAAGGGCCCATTAGAATGTTTCTTTCATGCAGGAGAATGACAGCTTAGTTAGCCAATGTCTCTCCCACCATGTTAATGTGGGATGGCAACTGGGGCGTAGACTTTTGGAAATCCCGGGGGGGGGGGGCGGGGACTCCTTAGCATGTGAGCTCGCTGGAGCAATGTTCTCCCCCCCCCGGGAAACCGCCCCACCTCCCTGGGCCCTTCCGAGGCCCGCCAGCCGCTGCTGCCGGTGCCTCTCTCTCCCCCCCCCCCCCGCCCACCACCCCTTCCCTCTCCCTCTCCAGCAGTGGCGGCTGGGCCTCGGAAGGACCCGGGGAGGCACGGCGGCAGGTGCTCCGTTTTCCCGGGGGTGGCTGAGCCCCCCCCCGGGAAATTTCGGGGGTGGCTCAAGCCCTCGAGCCCCCCCATACTCTACACCTATGGATGGCAATATGGCTCACCGGTAGGGCATCTACTTTTTGTGTAGAAGGTCCCAGGTTCAGTGCTCAGCATCTCCAGTTAAAAGTATCAGGTTCTAGGTGATATGAACGACCTCCGCTTGAGATCCTGGAGGGGTACTGCCAGTCAGAGTGGGCAATGCTGAACTTGATAGACCAGGAGTCTCCCTCACTATAAGGCAGCTTCCTGCATCATGTCTTTCTTTCTCAGTCAAAGTGAGTGCATGTGAAGGAGCAAAGTGCTTTGTTGCCATCTCAGACCTCCTCAGAATTCTCTGCTCCAGGCATGTAACATGCTAGTCCTCACACTAACATCGCTGCCTGTGGTCCTTGCACATTTCTGACAGCAGTGCTCCACTGGCTGTGGGCTGCCTTTCATTAGAAGATGCTGCTCTTCTGGTTATAAGATAAGCCGGGGAAACACAGTTGTCTTATAATGTGTGAACAGTTCAAAATATACCTCAGCAGCTATATAGTGTGTGAAATGGGCTACTACCAACCTCTAGGAGGGGCCTGAAGTTCCCCTCAAATTACAGCTGATCTCCACACTACAGAGATCAGTTCCCCTGGAGAGAATCTCAGCTTCAGAGGGTGGACTCTGCGGTATCGTATCCTGGCTGAACTCCCTCCCCTCACCAGGCACTGTCTCCCAAATCTCCAAGAATTTCCCAAGCAGGATTTGGCAGCCTCACTGTGTCCATGTACATGCCTGTACATAGATGTGTTCTAGAGACAAGGGTCATAGACACAATAGACAGCCACCACAGAGAGCCAGTTTGGTGTAGTGGTTAAGTGCACAGACTCTAATCTGGGAGAACCGGGTTTAATTCCCCACTCCTCCACTTGCACCTGCTGGATGACCTTAGGCAAGCCGTAGTTCTGGCACAGCTGTTCTTGAAAAAGAGCAGTTTCTGTCAGAGCTCTCTCAGCCCCACCTACCTCACAGGGTGTCTGTTGTGGGGAGGGGAAGGGAAAGGAGTTTGTAAGCTGCTCTGAGACTCCCTTGGGTAGTGAAGGGCGGGGTATAAATCCAATCTCTTCTTCTTTATTCGTTCCCCACTCAGACATTAATTCCTAAAGATTTTGAGTTGGGGTTGGTGATCTTCATTTTGCATTCTATGGCTACAGCATTACAGATTAGCCATAGGTGATCAGACAGTTTCTAATATTTACATTTATCCTATTCCCACCCTTTGCAAGGCAATCACATCTTTCGTTAGAAGAACGAACCCATGAGATTGAAGCCCTTAAAATGGAGATGGGTCACCTGCACGATCAGTTCAGCGGTCTCAACAAGAGCCTTCTGCATTCTGTAAAGCAAATTCTGGAAGAGAGTGACATCCCAGGAGAGGACAAAGAAGTAGGAACCTGGAAACTGATTGTTACTGTCTTCTGAACCTCATTACTTACACTTCAGGCCCCATTGCAGGCTTGTCTTTCTTCTAGAAGTTGCAGTCCCACAGACAGGGAATAAGGCCCATTGAACATTGAACTTCTGAGTCCATGTGCTCAGGATTGCTCTGATACTATAGCTACTTTATACATTCCTAAAGACGTAGACTTACTATGCAATCCTATGGAGAGAGACTCCAGTCTAAATTAATGGAAGCTGAAGATTGTAGACTGGAGTAATTCTGAATATTGGGTTGCCACACCTTGCCAGGCAACCAGAAGAAGGCTTAGGGGTGGGGACATGAGGAGATGGAATGTCCTGTGTGCTCTAAACCACTTCCAGGGAAAACTTGGAAGTGACTTAGGGTAGCTTCATGAATTGCCAGAAACCCTGTGGTAAATTCCCGGATATTCCCAGATTGGTGTAGTGAGAGCCAGTTTGGTATAGTGGTTAGGAGTGGGGACTCTAATCTGGGAGAGCTGGGTTTGATTCCCCACTCCTCCACATGCAGGTGCTGGTGTGACCTTGGGTCAGTTACAAGTTATTTCAGAGCTGTTCTCTCAAGGGCAGTTCTTGAAAAAGCTCTCTCAGTCCCTCTTTCCTCACAGGGTGTCTGTTGTGGGGAAGAGAAGGGACCGTAAGCCGCTCTTCGGGTAGCGAAGGGCGGGGTATAAATCCAACTCTTCTCCTCCTTCTCCCTTGGAAGACAGGGATGTTTAGATCCTGGGATGAAGCCTGAGAGAACAATCTTGTTCAGATAGGGCTGTCTCCTGCCAGCACCTGGCCTTGCCTACTGCTGCTCTAAGCAGTGGTAGAAGGGGAAAAAGTCACTGTCCTGTGCATCTCTACTTCTGGGGAAAATCCGGAAGTGATATAGGATAGCTCTAGGAATTCCCAGAAACACTATGATAGAGTTTTCGGCGATTCCTAGAGAGGCATGACAACACTTCTGGGTTTCCCCCAGAAGTGATGTAATGCCATCCCCATGGTGGCACCCACATGTCCCCCCCCCCAAATCCCAGTGGTTGCTAGCTCCTGTCTGGCAACCCTACTAGCCTCAGATGGCCGGGGGCGGGGAGGCTAAAGCAGGTGCTCCAGAGATGACCGTAGTGGTCAGGTAGGTTCATTAGGAAGGAGGTGATTCTAAAGGTATGCCGACCCAAAGCTGAATAGGGCTTTAAAGGTCAGTGCAAGCACCTTGATTTGGGCCCAGAAGCAAATTCGGAGCTACTGGAGATGGAACAAGACTGGAGTGATATTGACTGGCTGCAGCATTCTGTACTACGTGTTGTTCTGAGCTACCTCTCTGTGGCTCTGCTATCTTCTTGACTAAAAAGTAAAGCAACTTAAATTCAATATCCTATTTAATGCAGAGGATTCTGGGAAGCATTTTAGGGTACATGCTAATTTAACCAGGTCTCTTGCGACTCAAGGCTACTCCATGTGACCTCAGAGTTCATCTTAGAACAGGGAGGAGTAACTTATGAAATAAGAGCGCATGTTCAGGATTTCTTAATAGTCAGATCCATGATGTTGGAGTTCTTGATTATTAGAAATCTAGACATTAATTTTTTTCCTAAGAAAGCAGCCAGGGGGAACCAGTGTGGATCAGGGCCATGGGGTTGGGGAAAGGGGTTTTTAACTCCTCCATGGGACAGCTACTTATGTTCTACTTTCTTTGTAAGTGTTGAAAAGTCTAAGAAATAGGATAGAATACTCGCCCAGGAAAATAGAAACGACTTCAGACCTCCGCTACATATGCCAATGTGTTAGAGGTCTTGTAAGGAGTGCAGTTTTGGTGCTGATCCAAACCAGCGGTGGCTTGGCAAGCCAGGTCTAGCGCATCTTGTATCACCCTTATGACCCAAAATACTGAGTTAAATGGAAAGTTACAGTTTCTACTACTTTTAGGAGAAGCAGGCTGCAGAAGAATGGTGTTGATCCCAAAGGAGCATGAAAGAAATGAACATCATATCACAAGGCTTTGTCATAGCAGTCTGTGTGCAACAGTGGGTACAGAAATAGATTCACAGGTCTGATATGTTTATTCATGAAACCCCCTTAAAACACCATTGTGAGATCCTTTTAAAAATGATACGGTCTCTCTCAAGATAGCCAGTTTGGTGTAGTGGTTAAGTGCGCGGACTCTAATCTAGGAGAACCGGGTTTGATTCCCCACTCCTCCACTTGCGGCTGCTGGATGACCTTGGGCAAGCCATAGTTCTGGCACAGCTGTTCTCTCAAGGACAGCTTGGGAAAGAGCTCTCTCAGCCCCACCTACATCACAGGGTATCTGTTGTGGGGAGGGGAAGGGAAAGGAGTTTGTAAGCCACTCCGAGCGAAGGGTGGGGTATAAAAACTAGCTCCTCCTCCTCCTCCTCCTCCCCTTCTTCTCCTTCTTCCTGTTCATTTATAGAGATTGGAAGGGGAGAATTGACAGCCAGAAGAGCGCTTCATTCTTCCCTGATCTGCTAATTCTGTCCTATGAATCTCCTCCACCCCCTTTTTTGGTCAGTTTCTGTTGTTTTCCTAAGCAGGGCTCAACCCAGAAGTGGAGCAAAGCCCCCCCCCCAATCCCAAACACATGATTAGAGCCACCCATTTGCTGAGAGCCTGAGTTCAGAAAGCCCTCTAATTTGCATTCAGGAAACGGTAGTAGGCAGATCCTGAAGTTCTGCTTTGACAAGACTGTTCATAACTCATGCTGTCAAATGTCTGCCTTCAATATCTGCAAGAACCAGTCATTTGAATTTTCATGATGAGTTTTTTTTCTCCCTCCTCTTCACAGCAAGTGCTGAAAATGATCAATTCAGCTATTAAGAAGATGTATGAGGATCATGTGCAAATGTCTGATTGGGCTCAAAAAACTCTAGGTAATGATGGACAACCCTCTTCTCGTATGCTTTCTCTGAGGAAATAAGGCTAATCTTTTCTTTCTAACGGCTGGACAAATGAAACCTATTAACATTGTCATTTCAAGCACTTCCTTGGAAGTAACTTCCAGAGAAACCAGTGGCGCTTGCTTCTGAGTAAATGTCTGTAGGATTGGGTTAGGATTCATGTGGTTGAAACTGTTCTCAAGTCCGTAACTAGACAATGTATAGAACTCCATGTTCCAGTGCAAACCTGGGGTTGAAAGTTTCATCTTGCCTTAGAAATTATAATTAAAATGCAAGGGAAAATTGGGAGGGAGGAGGAGGAGGACGGGGAAGGTGCTTAACCCTTCCCGTGCAGCCAATTCTTCCCTGCAGCTATTCTTCCACTCTCATGATCCAAGACTAGTTCAGCTAGGGAGAAAACAGCCACATTTGGGCTTTGTTGTGGGCGAGTTGGAGAAAACGGGAAGGGTTAAGCACTC
The DNA here is from genome assembly GCA_029233225.1 of Lepidodactylus listeri. Lineage (NCBI taxonomy): Eukaryota > Metazoa > Chordata > Lepidosauria > Squamata > Gekkonidae > Lepidodactylus > Lepidodactylus listeri. Next base: position 119,643,013 of record JARCFY010000004.1, on the reverse strand, counting down.
CTCTCTCCTGCCAGCTCTCCCTACAAATACCTCAGCAACCCTGCAATGACCTCTTTTCAGAAAACGTACATTAATTCAATGGAGCACTGTGCAGTTTCATCCTAAGGCATTCCTCCAGACAGTCCATCGGACCACTCATAAACTGCTTATAAAGCTCTGTTTGAGAGTCTATTGGATAATGTTAGGCTTGGTTCGCCTGTAAGCCTCTGCAAGAGACACCTGCGCCTGCAGAACCTTCTTGTGGTATTTGCTGGCCTCCAGAAAAAGTCAAGAGGGGTCTCCCTTCCCCTGGAGATCAGAATGGGCCCTGTTGCTTGAGCGTTTCTGCTGCTCTCTTTGCCACATCCATTGTTTAGAGATCCACTGCCACCACGACATACAGTCCTGGTTGGTCTCCAGTAACCTTCCTCAACAACCCCTGGCTGCTTCTTGTCCCCTCGCTTTGGTACCTTCCTTGTTCTGGAAATATCAGCTTTCCCTGAAAGGGCAAACTGATTTTTTTTTGGGGGGGGGGGGGGGGGAACGAGACATTAAATTAATGCTTTCTTTGGCCATATGCCGGGACCACATGTGGCTTCATTGGTGGACCCCCTATCAATGGAAATAACCAGGAGGCAAAGACTGGTGGGACCAAACCTCCTCCCTGCTTGACATCAAGGTCAGTGTCAAAGTGTCCAACAAGTCGGTTTGCCATTGAGAAACTTGAGCATGGACAACGATATACGAAACTAAAGAAACATTTTCTAGTAATTTGCTGATAAATTGAGCTCGCCATCTCTGTTAACCAAGCTCTTTTTTAAATTCCAGGAGCCACCATCGATAACAAGAGAACATCTGAGAGTTATTGTGAGCCTGTAGTGAATTGCTGGTTTATAACATGTTTAATCTCCTCAGCAAATCCACCTGATACTGTTTTAGAGGTACAGCTGAATACCTATATTCTGTCACTGATACTCAAGAAGTGTTGTTGTTAGCAGTATTGGCTCCCCTGACCTGAGTGGCCCCAGCTGGCCCAATCTCATCAGAGCTCAGAAGTTAAGCAGGGCTGGCCTTAGTTAGTACTTGGATGGGAGACCACCAAGGAATTCAAGGGCTGCTATGCAGAGGCAGGCAAACCACCTCTGTTTGTCTCTTGGCTTGAAAACCCTCTGGGGTTGCTATAAGTTGACTGTGACTTGATGACACTTTCCTCCACTAGTAATATTGGCCAGTAGGAATAGATATTCTGTACATTCTTTTGTGCGGCTTTGAGAAATCTTGTTTTAAATGCTTCCTCAAGAATCACATTTTGACTCTAGTTGGGTGTGCAGCCTTATTAAAGAGTCTTCAATAATGCCATCTGAAGTGGCTGCATGGCAACAGTTTTATATTCTGCCATCCACCTTGAATCTGAGCAAGAAAGGTGGGCTGTACATAAATATTACCTGGGAACTTGACCACACAACCTGGTCATGGATATGCCTGAATTGGACATTAACCCCCTGGACAAATTCAGGTGGGTAGCCATGTTGGTCTGAAGGAAGAGAACGAAGTTTGAGTCCAGTGTCATATACGTATGTATCTGTGAGAAGCTGATAGATCCAATAAGCCAGGCCTTAATGTGAAACAAAAGTCCTTTTTATTTCTTAATGATCATTCAGTATGCATGTTCAGTGTTAGTGATACCCATGAATGTGACCAGAGGCAATTATACATATTTCAAACAGCAGGATCAAAGCTTGTCACCAATCAGGGCAATTACAGCAAAGGCGCAAAAGGTACTAGCAGTTGCATTCTCACCAAAAAGGCGCATAGCCTGTCATGATTAGACTTGGCGGCTAGCCTCCCTCTCCCACAACTCCTTCCCCATTATTCCCACACATTCAGCCACCTGGAGTTTCTCCGTTACATAAACAACCCAAGGCTAAACTTCACAGAGCCATAGCAAACGAAGCAAAGCAACAGGGAGGGGGGCGATAGAGAGCACTGTGATGTAGACGGAGCTGGGTCGCCATTCCCCAGCCAGGAGAAAACATACAAATGACAGGGAACCTGACAGTATCTGAAGAAGTGTGCATGCACATGAAAGCTTATGTAAAGGTAAAGGTTTTCCTTGCTCAAAAGCCAGTCAAATGCGACTCTAGGGTGGATGTGCTCCTCTCCATTTCCAAGCCGAAGAGCCCATGCTATCCAAAGACTTTTCCGTGGTCATGTGGCCGGCATGCCTGGACACCATGGCACATGGAACACTGTTACCTTCCCACCAAAGTGGTACCTATTTATCTTTAAACTTTGTTGGTCTTAAAGATGCCACTGGACTCAAACTTGGTTCTCCTGGACAAATATTTAGTTGTCAAGCGGGAGTGCCCTTGATCTCTTACCTTAGTTAAAACAGTGGCTCACTTTCATATTGTCAATTCTGTCTTTCCCCCACTTGATTCTAAAGAAAGATGTAAAGAAAACAGGAAGAAATATCTGTAGGCTTCCACTTATTAGAAGGTAATTCTGGGTGAATACAGACAAGCCAAGTAATACACGGTGAATGTTACCATATTTCTGTGCCCGATTAGTAACCTTGGAAAGCATCAAGTGGGTTATTAATGGTCATCTATACTCACCCACAGAAGGCAATTTCCATATTCTGAACATGCTTTGCAAATGTGTCGGGGATATGGGGTGACATGTTGCTAACTTGAGGTGCTTCCTGTTTCCAGCCAGCTGTTTATCCTGGAAACTGCTGGGCTTTTCAAGGATTTGAGGGGCAAGTAGTCATTAAACTGCCTGACAAAATCTATCCAATGGCGGTTACAGTTCAGCATATCTCCAAAGCCATCTCCCCTGAGGGAAACATCAGGAGTGCCTTGAAGGATTTCGTGGTCTCTGTGAGTACTGCCTTTTAACTGACATGGCGCATCATTTCCCTGCAGAAGTTCCATGCAGAAGTTTCTTTTCCACCTTTACTTCCAAACTGGAGCACTTTTTTTTGGGGGGGGGGGGGGAGTGAAGCATCCACACAACATCATGTTTTAACTGTCGTCTTTCCAGGTCCACCCCCCCCCCCCCCCCCCGTATGCTCATTCCCAAACCTGTTTTATGCCAGTCGTTTCGGAAGAAATGCAATCCAAGCATGTTATGGCAAATGGACAGGAAAGTGCATACCACCAACACTCTTTTCCTGCCATCAGCCCCTGACGGCTGCCATTTTCCTCACCATGACACCGGCCAGCTTAAAACAACAACACAAACCAGTAATTGGTACAACAGCACTACAATTTTTGTAAAGCCCTCAAAAAGCCTTCCAGTGGACTGGTGGGGAAAATGGTGGTGATAAAGGCCTGAAGGCAGGAAAGTACATAGCAAACACCTGTATGGAAGCCCCATTGCCATTGTGAATGGCTCCGCAGAGAATCCTCACTGTGTGGAAGCAGCCTGAGAAAGATGAACTTTAGGGAAGCAGGAAGCCGATTTTTTTCTTTTCATCCCCACTGTCCTCAGGAGTAGATTGGAGCAACTCTGAGGAGGGTTGCCCCGATGAGCAGGCAGAGCGGAGAAGGGATTGTTCTCCCAGGTCCCACCATGACTTCCTGTCCGAGCCCCTGGTATAAAAGCAACTTTAACAGGCCGTGCAGTGGGGAAGTGATCAAAATGGGAGTCTCCCCATTTATGTGGGCCACCTACAGTGCAGAGTTACTCCAGTCTACTAGGGCTGCCAAGTCCCCCAGTAGAGCGGGGGAAACACCGATTTTTAAAGCTTTTCCCCGCTTTTCCAAAATTGGCCACCGGGGGGACAAAATGGCTGCCAGCAGGGGAACCTCGGAGCCTGCCCTGCTGGCCTCTTGAACTTCTTAAAAGGGAAATTTCCCCTTTAAGAGCTGATCGAGCAAGACAGCCCCGCCCAGAGATTAAGGAGGGACTAAGCTCTTTCTACTGAAGGGCTTCCGTGCAAAGTTGCTGCTGGAGTAAGCTGCGTAAGCTGGGGTCTGCGAGCTCTTTTCCTTCTCTGTCTCTCCCCCTCCCCCTCTTTCTTTTTGCTGTCTGTCTGTCCACTGTGGTTTTGTCAAAGGAATAAACTGTCACTTCCAAAGAGGTAAACATCACAAGGAGAGGTTGCCTGTAGAAGGTCTGGGAGTGGGATTGTTTAAAATGTCTTGTCGTGGCTGTTTGGGTCCCCCCAATCCTCATTTCCCTTCTGCAAATAAAAGTTGGGATTCCTCATTTTTATGCCAATTTTCTGTTTCTTTCAACCATGTCCCCCCCCCACCCCTCCGGCAGTAAAAATCTGCATTTTTAAAAGCATTTGTACATCAAGTAACCGGTATTTTAAGTTAGGGATGGATCCAACTAGCTTTTCTGCTGGCGAAAAGGGGAGGACAAAGGTCCTCTTTAGCCACCAAAAAGCCTATGCTGGGGTGGGGGGAGAAGTTATGGGACTTACATGGACAATAGCTGGGTGAAACAAGGGCCAGAAAGAAAGCCTGGGAATTGGGCAAGAGTAAGTGAAAAAGCTGTCTGTCTGTCTCTCTCTCTCTCTCTCTCTGTCCCCATCCAGCAGAGGTCTATCAGTGGCTATTATTAGCCACAAGGTCTAAATGGAACCCTTTGTCTGGGGCAGTGATGCTCTGAATTCTTGGTGCTTGGGGGGCAACAGTGGGAGGGCTTCTGGAGTTCTGGCCCCGCTGCTGGACCTCCTGAGGGCACCTGGTATTTTTGGCCACTGTTGTGACACAGAGTGTTGTACTGGATGGGCTGTACTGGATGGGCCGATCCACTGTGGCTTCTCTCCTGTTCTTATGATATGAAAATCATATTTAGCACTTGTGTAGCACTTAGGGCTTCATATTCTGCCGAGATGAGGAAGGATTCAGTAGGGCCGTTGCTCAGTGATAGAGCATCTGCTTGACATGCAGGAGGTATCAGCCTCTTCAGCTAAAAAAGGATCAGGTAATAGGTGACATTAAAGATCTCAGCCTGAGACCCTGGAGAGCCACTACCAGTCTGAGTAGTCAATACTGACCTTGATGGACCAATGGCCTGATTCAGTATTAGGAAACTTCATGAGTTCATGTGTCAGCATGTGGAAGCAACATCACAGGATGTGACATCACAAAATGATGTCACTTCCTTTCTCCTGGCTCCACCCCCAAAGTCTCCTGGCTCCACCCCCAAAGTCCCCAGATATTTCCCAAGTTGGACTTGGCAGCCCTAGTCTAAACCTATTGGCCTCAATGGATTTATACTGGAGCAGCTCTGAAGAGGCTTGCCCCGATGAGCAGGCAGAGCAGAGAAAGGATTGTTCTCCCAGGTCCCGACGTGGCTTGGCTGTCCAAGCTCCCTGGTTCCTTCTGGTGTAGTCTGTTTGTTAATGCTCCTCATCAAACCAGGATCTCTCTCTGGGCAACAGCCAGATCCTCGGTCTTGACTTCCTAGTCAAGGTTCTGCTTCTCTGGCCTCTCCTTGTGCTTCCCTCCCACCTACTGTTTCCCTACATCCTTGTTCCAGCCCCCTTTAACTATTTATTTATTAGTTCCATTTGTATGCCGCCCTCCCCGCAAACAGGCTCAGGGCAGCTTACCTTGATCGGTACCAAGTACCATAAAACCCACATAAAACAATTAAAACATTCTTAAAACAATCATATAATCATAAAGTGCTAGTAGTTGTTATAATAATCATTCCACCATTGATTAAAATGGCATGCTATATGATGTAGCAGCACACAGTTTCCGACTCAGTTGTCTTCTGATGTCACAAGATGGTGTGCTGGATCTCAAAGCTGAGGGCAGCCGATAACCACAGATGTAACTAGAGTACACAGCAGAACTTGCACATTATACGTAGTCCCGTGCTCATTTCCAAAGATGTTTGCTTTCGCTAAAGATTGCTGAGGATGAGTTGTCAAGGGAGAAACTAGGAGGCCAAGGTCTGTGCACTGACCTCGGTCTTACCTTGATGCAGAAGTGCTATCTAGACAGATGTCTAAGCCATCTGATGCAGAATTCCATTGTGCATTTTGTTTCAATCGCTTGTCATTGATTCCAACTATCTCCCCTTCCTTTCTAGGGCCTAGATGATGAAACAGATGAAGAAACTCTACTGGGAACCTTCATGTATGACACTGACAAAGAAAGCATTCAGACATTCCAGCTCAAGGTACCCTGAAAATGGATAGGATAGCGCAAGTGAAGAAGTCCATTGTGACAGGGCCATTCAGAAAGAGGCGTTGACTTTGTTCTATGAGCACAAGAGCAAATTGCTCTCCAACCCTCTAAGGATTTTTGATTTGGTCCTGTGGTTCAGTGAGGGTCCGGGCTAGGACTGTGGGCAGCAGACCCAAAGACCTGAGAACAGGACACACAAGCCAAGGACCAGATGATGGACTGTAGTAAGGAATGAGTTAAGAGCCAGTCTTCACGTTACAAAGGCCTTGTGTGAGCCTGGGGGGCTTTGTATCAGCCATGTGATGCAAGATTTGTGCCTCATAGACACACAGCATCCTTTTTCTGCTCACAGCCACAGCATGTGGAGAGAAGCGACTTTGGCTTTCCCACCATATGCTGTTTTCACATCCTCAAACTGCACTGCGCAGCCTGTCCCATTGCACATCTGATATAAAGTCCCAGTGTTGTTCCTCCATCCATCGAGAGGACTTTGTAACATGAAGGTTGGCCCTAAGGGTCAAAAGCCACGGAGGAATCATTTTCAGGCACAGAGCAGCCTCTCCCCCTCATGCTCCTTTTTCAACACTCAGGCAAAGAGAGGCAGGAGGCATGATCCCTTTTTGCCCTGTGCCATGAAATGGCAGCTCTATAAGGGCTCTGAGACCCACCTGAGGGTCCCAGCCCGTGAGCTGAGGATCAGTAGTTTATAGGATGTTGGATGGTGCCAGTTAATGTGTAGTGGTTAAGTGCGCAAACTCTAATCTGGGAGAACCGGGTTTAATTCTGCACTCCTCCATGTGCAGCTGCTGGATGACCTTGGGCAAGCCATAGTTCTGGCACAGCTGTTCTTGAAAGATCAGTTCTTGAAAGAGCTCTCTCAGCCCCACCTACCTCACAGGGTGTCTGTTGTGGGGAGGGGGAGGGAGAGGAGTTTGTAAACCGCTCTGAGACTCCGAGTGAAGGGCCGAGTATAAATCCAATCTCCTCCTCCTCCTCCTCCTCCTCTGCTTCTTCTGCTGCTGCTGTAGCACCCATTCCCTGTTCTCAGTATTCTTCAACAAGAAGGCTCAACAGGATCAGGGACCCCCTGTGCTAGGCCTTGCACACACAGAGAAGATCATGGGGATACAGTTGCTTTACCTTAGTGCAAGCAGCAGCAGCATATTTAGACCATTTGGGGCCGGGGTGGATAATTTTAACACCCCCCCCTCTTTCTTTTTAGTGTCAGGTCACAGCTGACTTATGGCAACCCCGTAGGGCTTTCAAGGCAAGAGACATTCGGAGGTGGTTTGCCATTGCCCACCTCCACGTTGGTCCTGCTTAATTTCTGAGATCTGGTGAGATCAGGCTAGGCTGGGTCTATCCAGGTCAGGGCCCCTCCTCTATATGGCAAAATTATTTTCAGGAAGAATCATGAAATAAAACAAATAATAATAATGGCCGGAAAATAGATTCAGGTGGGTTGCCATGTTGGTCTGAAGCAGCAGGACAAAGTTTGATCTTAAAGGTGCCGTTGGACCCAAACTTTGTTCCAGTGGCCATAAAAGAAATGCAGACAGTGAAAAAATTATTTTATTTAACTTCATATGTATAATCATGCCAGTCTGGTGTAGTGGTTAGGAGTGTGGACTCTAATCTGGGAGAACCGGGTGTGATCTTGGGTCAGTCACAAGTTCTCTGAGAGCTGTTCTCAAAAGAACAGTTCTCGAAAGAGCTCTCTCAGCCCCACCTACCTCACAGGGCAGGGGCGTAGACTTTTTAATTTCGGGGGGGGGCCTCATGCGTGTGTGTGCTTTGTGTGCGCACGCACACTGGGAGAATGTTGCTGCCACCAGAGCCTCCCCCCGACCCGGCTCCCCTGAACCCACTCGTGCTCTCCCTCCCTCCCTCCCTCCCGCGGCCATCCGAATTTTGGGGTGATTGCTAGAGCGTCGCCCCGGCGGTCGCCCAGATGGCCCTGGGAGGGAGGGAGGGAGGGAGAGAGCAAGTGGGTTCAGGGGAGTGGGTTCAGGGGAGGCGGGGGGGGGGGCGGGCGGGCCTAGGAAGGGAGGCAGGGAAGTGTGGCGGTGGGCGGGTGCCCCATTTTACCGGGGGGCTCAGTCTCCCCAGGGAAATTTCATGGGTGGCCTGAGCCCTCGAGCGCCCCCGTAGTTGACACCTATGTCCCAGGGTGTCTGTTTTGAGGAGGGGAAAGGAAAGGCGATTATAAGCTGCTCTGAGACTCCTTCGGGGAGTGAAGGGCGGATATAAAGCCAATCTTTTCTCTTCTTCTTCTAAAAAATATTCTCATTCCAACACAGTATTCCATCATGAGAGCTTGTGTGGTGTAGTGATTAAAGTGTCGGACTAGGATCTGGGAAATCCGGGTTCAAATCCCCACTTGTGCCATGGAAGCTCTGCTGGGTGACCTTGGGCCAGTCATGTTACTGGCAGGCTAGCCCTGACCTGGATAGGTCCAAGATAGCCTGATCTCATCAGTTCTCCTGGGCCGATGTGGAGGCAGGCAGTGGCAAACCACCTCCAAACATCTCTTGACTGGAAATCCTACAGGGTCGCCAAAAGTCAGCTGTGACTTGATAGCAAAAAATAATAATAATAATTTAAAAAATCCATCATACCAATCATGTTCCGAGTAGGCACTCAAAGGGCTTCTGTTCTCCATTTTTAAGTCCAAGAGCTGACCATCCCAAACATCTACAAGGCATTTTTGAGAGCCAGGAGTCTGCCATTGTACAAAATTTTACTAACTAACCCTAGCCAAAGCATCACAACATTGTCATCACAAGCTTCACTCAACTGGATGTTAAGAAACACACTGCCCCCCAAAGAAGGTGGCCCCATCTACCATTGATTCCAAAGGACTAAAGTCAAACCAGAGAATCTCTGCAGTACAAAGAGGTGGGCGGGCATTTTTGCAAGCTCAGCCCAATGTACAGAGTACTCAGTAGTACCAGTGCAATCACAAAGTGCCTAGCAGAACCCAGTGACATTGCAACAATGCCAGCTGATATCAAGCACAGAATCACAGTCCAGGGGGTGGGGGGTGGAAGCCCAGCAGAACCAGGGCAATGTACAATGCCTAGCAAACCCAGTGACTTCTATTTATAATATTCACAAAGGTTTGCTACTATACTATCCTTAAATACATCTTGTCATCGAGCAGGATGGGAATGAGAATGTCTTGAGACCAAGAAGTAAAAAATGGGGGTGGGGAAAAAATAGATGAAGGGAGACAGAAGTAAATGAGAAATGTGGGTAAGAGGGAGAGAAATTAAGAGATTGACTACTGCTTTGCCAGAGCTGGCTAAACTGGATGAAAGGAAAGGAAGAGAGAAAGGCTACACCTGCAGGCTGACAATTACTGTAGGATTACAGTAGAGGTTAACCAAGTTTGCTTCAGTCTTGGAGAAAGGGAAGTCTAGCTGGTCCAAGAGTGCTTTTTTGCTATGCTTAGACTTCCCTGCATTCCTAGTGGCTGTAGCCAAAACTGCATTTTAAAAATAAAAGGACAGGCATCTTGCTGGCTTCCTTAAGCCACTTCTGGGGCTGAGTGCACCCTCCACCCTGACCTTGGTATGTCACTGGCAAGCAGGCACAGAGAGTAATTTTAGTGTGTCCACTTATACAGGAACTGTTGCATACATGGAAATCTTCCATAGGATCTGACCCACTGAAAGAGTTCAGATAATGATCCAGATTATTCATTCATTTATTACTTTTCAGAATCAACATTCGAAACAGTTTCTGTATATAAAGTTCAAGGTACAGAGCAACTGGGGCAACCCAGTATTCACCTGCATCTATCGACTCAGGGTACATGGGAAGATGGGCCCTTTGACTGAAGGCAGTGGGTGAAAGTCTTCCCAGATGAATGAAGGAGACTGCAGCACCAGCCTCCAGCCTCCTGAGCAATCTAAAAAGAGTCTCCAAAGCTTGTTCTGATTTATCCTAGGGGAGGAACACAAACGGGGTGGGGGTGGGGATTACACTCATTATGCCGAATCTTTTCAGGCTAGACAGATTTTGATTCTGTGACCTGTGTCTGTCTGGCATACATAATGGCGGGTGAAAATTCAATTCGATCAATGCCAAGTCAGGATAGAGGTTCATTAATCTTAGTCGCAGGGATGTTTTTGACATTGTCCAATACTGTGTGATTTTTTTTTTTAAGTAGATAATTGCCCAATAAATATTTCTTTCTGGAGGCTCGTGAGCTATTTGTGGGAAAGATGCCTCTACCTTATGAGATTAAAATTTGAGTGGAACCACAATTCTTTTTGTATTTTTATATGTGTATGTGTGTGTGTGTGTGTGCACCTGGAAGTCATGGTGACCTCTGGTGACTGGCCCCTACTGGGGGGTTGGAGGATATTGAGAGAGGTGGCTGAATAAAGCCTGCCCCCACCTCCCAACTGTTGATATTCCAAGGAGGTCTCCCATCGAAGTACTTGCCAGAGTAGACCCTGCTCAGCTTCCGAGATCAGGCTTGCCTGGGCTATCCAGGTCAGGGCAAATGGAACCACAGTTTGAATGCCTTCCTGCCACTGCAGTGAACACAAGCTCCAAATGGTGGCTATGTTCTAATGTGTTTCTCCTCTTTCTGCTGGATGGGAGCAAGGTCATTTCTAGCTAGTGCCCAATGTGTAGCCATGAAGTTGTTCTCCAGTACTTATTACTCACACCTCTGACTTGACGATGCAGGAATTCCAAGAGGATCTTCTAGGACGGTGCTGTATGTACCTGCCCCAACCCCAAACAGATGGAGGGAATTCCTGACTGTATAACAGCCCCTATGAACCCCCACATCAGTACCTCCCACCTGCAACCCTATTGTTAGTCTACCTAGCTTATTGGGGAGGAACGATGCATCTTTGCAAGACTGCAAGAAAGAGGAAGGCAGATGCCAGTTTAAGATCATACTACTGTGCCAGAGAAAACAAGAACTCAAGAATTGACTGAATGAATTATTTATTACGGTGGGATACAAAAGACAGATGAGCCCAGGGGCAGCCTGAAATTTTGCTACCCTGTATTGACTGATTGGAAGGGTGGACTACACTTCCTCAAAGGAACAGTAAGGGCAAAACTTGATCATACATGGTTACACACAACCCAAGTGCTACATCTGCCTCTCTGCACCAGCAGCTTCTTTGACACTGCACGCTTCATTGATCGTGTGGTGCTTCAACTGCAGCTGTAATTAGTACGCTCAATATAAAAATCCAAATATCCCCGTTGAGTCCTGGGGAGATTTTTTAAAAATCTCATTACGTATGCTAACTCATTCAGTCCTCACCATAGGCGTCAACTACAGGGGGGCTCGAGAGCTCAAGCCACCCCCGAAATTTCCCGGGGGGGACTGAGCCCCCACGGCAAAACGGAGTGCCCGCTGCCACACCTCCCCGCCACGCCTCCCCGGGCCCTTCCTAGGCCTGCCCACCCGCCGCCTCCTCCGCCACCTCTCCCCCCCCCAGCCACTCCTGCCTCCTTCCCTCTCCCTCCCTCCCTCTGTCCAGGGACCAGCTGGGCAAATGCCCAGTGTGATGGCATCACCCGGAAGTGACGCCATCACACTGGGCACGTTGCCGGGGTGATGCTCTAGCAATTGTCCCGAAACTCTATGGCACCTAGGGAGTGGTGGCAGCGGCAGCGGGGACTTGGTTCCGGCATGCATGCACGCAAAGTGCATGCACACGCAAGAGCCCCCCCCCCCCCCCCGGATTTTAAAACTCGACACCCCTGGTCCTCACATATGTATTTTCAACAAGAAGGACTACAAATCCTCTGTATTTTAGTGTATTTTTTCAGAATAGTATATTAGAATACTGAATGGATGTCTGCTTACAGCATTGCATCCAGCTCAAAATATACTGTTAAGTGCCCTCCACATACCCCTGAAAGGAGATAAGATTCTGTTACTTCCCACAATTAGAAAAAAACACCTTTAGACATTCATCTGCTGTTTTGACATATTTATTGCTTCACAACTGTTGACCTTATAACATTGTTATTTAGTTTTTCACTTCGCATAACTTAAACATCATCATGTTACATGTTAATTTGCTGCTAAATCCTTGTCTATAAGTTTAGAACCTCACCTACCATTCCAATGCATTTGAAAAAATGTGCCTTTCACACAAAAGCTTTGACTAAACCTTTGTTGGTCTTAAAGGTGCCACTGGACTTTAAATTTGTTCTACTTCTTTAGACCAACGCGGCTGACTACCTGGATCTTTTTCTTACAGTAATTGATTAGAGAACATTTTTGGTCATCTGTGAACACTGACGGCAGGCAACCCCGTATTTTGTGCAAAACTCTGATCGCTTCCTAACAGCAGGTGGAGACATTCCGACAAATAACCAGTAAGGTGGGGAGGGGGATGCGCTTTTGAAATAACTAATCAGAAACTGTTGGTTTCCGGGGCAGAAAGCGAGTCAAGAAATAGGTCTGTGACGAAGTCAGGATTTTTGTAACAGAGACAGAAAAATACGTGAGCCACAAACAGCTCATTTCTCATTCAAGTGTAGATAAAAATCCAGATTTCCAAAGCACACAGGATTTCAAGACTTATTGAACGACGCCACTCCGTGGCCAAAGAGATAAATAGCAGCTTCCGACCATGATTTTTAACCGGAAGTCGACGTGTCACCCTTGTCTTTTCCCCTTCCCTCTAAGGGCTTGGCCTATGACCCCACGGTAAGGGCGCTTCCGGTCCCCCTAGCGTTGTCCTAGTCCGGCAATGTAGTGTTTCCGGCTGGTGGGAGGGGAGACTGGAGGGCAGCGAAGATGTCGCAGGCCTCGGAGGTGGCGCGCGGGACGCCTAGATCAGTGCTGGGCTATACGCCGGACGAGAAGCTCCGGCTACAGCAGCTGCGCGAGCTCCGGCGCCGCTGGCTGAAGGACCAGGAGCTGAGCCCACGCGAGCCGGTCCTGCCCCCACGCAAGCCTGGGCTGGTGGAGGGCTTCTGGGAGCGCTTTCTGCAGCCCGGGGGGCTCTGGAGGAAGCAGGTGAGGTGGCCCCGCGTCCTCGGGTGGTGGTGGTGGGGAGCGTTAAGCTAGCAAGCTTTCATGCACCCAATAAGAATAATGTTGCGTTTGAGTTTCCTCCTCGCCAATGTGGACCTAAGGCGGCTTGGAAGTGGAACGTGCTATCAAGTTGCAGCCGACTTACGGCGACCCCGTAGGAGTTTCCAGGGAAGAGGTGGTTTGCCATGGCCTGCTTCTGAGAAGCAGCCCTGGACATTCTTGGTGGTCTCCGGTGTTCCCGCTAAACTGGCTTAGTGTGAGCCAGCTCAGTTTTTTAGCCTCCGGCTCACACATTTTTGTCTTGGCTCAGGAAGGATGGCTCCAGAGCAAACCAATTTATGCAGCAGCCAAATCGGTCGCTCACAACTTTCATGCCAGCAGCTCACAAACTGGAATTTTTGTTCACAAGACTCCACAGCTTAGATCCAAATACTAACCAGGACTGATCCTGCTTAGTCTCCAAGATCAGGCTAGCCTGGGCTGACCAAGTCAGGGACAAAGTGGCTTACAGTATCGTTTCCCTTCTTCTCTGTTTATCTTCAGAACAACCTTGACAAGGTTAGGCTCAGAGAAACAGTCCAAGGTCACCCAACAAGCTTCCTTGGCAGAGCAGGGATTTAAATGCTGGCCTCCCGGATCTTATTCCAACACTCTAATCACTATACTGCACTGTCTCTCATTTAGGATGTTTCTTATCTGTAGTCTCTAATAGTTGCCTTGAGTCCTTTATAAGTGAAAGATAAGCTAAATTACTCCTGAAATGAATAAATGGTGTGCTTGAGTTAAACTGGGGGCTTCCTGGTTGTGCAACAACTGCTTTATTGATTGGGAGTAAGACCCATTGAATTAAATGGTGCTTCCTTTCTTCTGAATAAATATGGATAGGAGCTGCTATAAAAGTTCCTTGGGAGCCTGCATCTGTTTGGAAGTAAGTAGCAGGCATCATCCAAAGAGGGCTGTGGCCTTAACAGTTTATGTCCTAATGAATTTCTTGGCCCTTATGACAGGCCGTGATAAATCTTGGGCCCAGAACTAAAATTGAGGATTTTAACCTGACCCAGGGCATCACCAGATCCCCTCCCATTGCTGGAGCTCCCTCATATTGGGTGGTGACATTTGTTTCTAAAAAAGACTGAGGTTTGTAAGCTGTTGGTTTTCAGATTGTCCTCCAAACCTAAGAAAATGACATTGTGGCTGAGGTGGGGAGGGAAGCACCCACTTCTCCATCTGCTAAATAATATACCCAGTTAAGCTTCCCTCTAATTTTTTACTTAATACTAATAAGCTTAGCTAATAAAAAGCTCTAGATTGCAGTTCTATGCATGCTTACTAGAGAACAAGCCTTATCGGGCGGGACTGCAGCAGCCTGACCAGTCAGCTCACAAGCCTCAGAAGTACTCCCTTAGAATCTAGGCGGGGCTTTCCAGGCTCCAGGAAAGACTGATCATTCAGCTCCAGCCCTGCCTCTTAAAAGCAGAGCTTGCAGGACCTACAGGTGTAGTGTAGCAACAGGGCCATTTGCCTGTGAGTGCTGGCCAGGCATTGTTGTTCCAGGTGCCAGAAGGCATGTTCAGAGTGCTGTTATGCCATCAAGGCTGCTTTAAGGTGCCAGAAGATTGCTATGGATGCAGTCAAGTTAACAGTCTTTACGACAACCTTGTGAGGTAAGTCAGTATTATCTCCACTGTCAGTATTATCCCCACTGTACACACAGGAGACTGATTCTTGAAGAGAGTGGCTTGCCCAGTGCTGCCTAGTCAGGGAGATCTGAACTAACAACCTCCCCAGTCACACGATAGCCTCCGAGTCCAACTGTGTTCAGTGCTACGGCCTCCTTAATCTTTATTCCTGCAGTTTCAGCTGGGTGGGTACTCATGTTGGCCTGAATTACAAGAGCAAAATTCAAGCCCAAATAGCACCTTAAAGACCAACATGATTTCCAGGGCATAAGCTTTGGAGAAGGAAGCTTTGACTCTCGAAAGTGTCTGCCCTGGAGATCTTGTTGGGCTTTAAAGTGCTATTGGACTCAAACCTTGCTCCTATTCCTACGGACTCCAGTGTTAGCCTGTGCAAAGAATTTTGGGTAGGGGGAATGCTGAACCAACCCTTAATGAAAGGCAGCCATTGGTGAATGTGAAGCCTGAATAGCAGGCATGTCTGTAACCGTGATGGTAAGTTTGTAACTATGACCGGATCTTCTAGCACAGTTGTTCTGAAACTTCTTCCCTTTATGGAAATCTTACTGGGTCAGACCAAAGTCCCTCAAGCCTGGCATCCTGTTTTGCATGGTTATTAAACAGCTGCCTCTGTCAAAACAGATACATGAAGACCTTTTTCAGCCACCCTCCCCCAACGGTCATTCAGAGGTACGCTGCTTCTGGCCATGGAGGTTCTCATTTACTCAGTGTCAGCCTACTTTACACTGATTTGCTTGAGGAGCTCCTGCATGTTGCTGAGGATTCTGGGATGTATTCTAGGACAGACTTGTAGTCACACAGGGCAGGGAACCCATGGTGACGTATTGGGGTGAACACAATTGAAGTGGCCTGTGTTTGGAGAATGAATTAGACTACTGGGTTCCCTCCTCCCCATTTTCTACAGTATTTTGCAGTGGTTCAGACTGCTTTGTAATTCTGCCTTCTCCACCATCACTACCCCCCTCCAGAGTTTCAAAGTTTCAGTTGTGGCAGGGCCATAGGAAGAAGCATCTATTTATTTGTTAAGACTTTTCTACCTCACTTTTCCTCAAGGTGGCTCAGAAGTAACTATTAAAACACGACAGGCTAAAACCAAATATACCCCTTCCCCTTTTTGAAAAATGTCTGCTGTCATCGGAGACCATTTGGGACAAAGTAGTCCTCATGCTGAATACACATCAAGTGAGAGCATGCAAAAATATTCTAAAACAATTTTATTTAAAAAGCATCCTGCTGGTATACACAAGCATAGCTTGCATTGTGTCTGCTGAAAGTTTAGAAAACTAATAAGAGCAATTTATTTCTAGGTGTTCAAAACATACCGTGCTGGGACATTGGTTTTCTTGCGGGTACTTATCCCTTTTTGGCTTTGCCACTACTATGTCAAATATCATCTGTTGGTAAGTACATTAAGGCACCATTTCTGACAGACAGGTCTGTGGAGCCTAGCCATACCTGTGACTGTGCATGCGAGCACATACTCCCATCGTCTATGGTAGCTCTCTTCCCACCCTTTGCTTGCCTTTCAAGGTGTCCTGTAGAATGAGTATGGCTACCTTCTTGAGACTGGGAGGCTGGACTCTCCCTGGCCAAGCTGCATATTCCCATGATGATATGGCTCCTTTCTACCAGGCTCATGAGCGAAGAAGAAAGCCTTAACTCTCCAGATTCCAAAAGCCGAAAGATGATCTTTTATTTTGGGGAATGAGAGGTGGATACCAAGGCCATTGTGATAAAACAGAGACTCAGGTGGCCCCTGGGGATCTGCAGGGCAAGGGGTGCTGTAGTTATTCATGCTTAACTCAGTGGGGCAGAATCAGAAGACGAGTGTGTGTTCTTTTATATATATATATATATATTTGTAACCATTATACTAAACAACAACAGTAGTAAGAGAATACAAATGCTACACAAAAATTTTGGATAAAAGGAACACACCATAAAGAAGAACTAACAATTTTAAATAGTACAATTAACACTTTAATAAAACATTGTACCTAATATTGAAGTGTATTCAGCTTTAGAAGATAAGTATATCAGGAAGGAAAACCAAGTTGAAGTGAAATTGGAATCAGTAAAGTCTGAAGTCTTAGAAAAGATGACATCAGAAAGTTTGTCCATAGGACAAAATTCACATAGTTTCTTTATCTGTGGGGATCTGCAGGGCAAGGGGTGCTGTGGTTATTCATGCTTAACACTGTGAGGCAGAATTGGAAGATGAGTGTATGTTCTTTTCTGGAAATGAGTCCTTTGGGTTGCCATTGAGAGAGGGGGACCTTGGCTTTCCTGGTGGGTGGGGGGCTTGCAAGGAAGCAGCAGCGTTTGATTCTGTCCAGCCTGCCCTGCCCTGCCTTATTATGGCAAATTATTTCTTACCTTATGGGCACCTTGCTGAGACACAAAAGAGTATACCTGCAAGGTCACCGTTGATTGTGCATCTCATGGGAAAAGCAGAGTGAGGGAGGGTCAGATGCAGGGTTGCTCTTCCTTGCTGTAGAACAGTCATGTTTTGACACTTAAAATCAGTGGGCATTCTAGGGTGCAAATACATATTATTTATTTAAGGTAATTTTATGCTGCCTTTCCGGAGTCCTGTTTGAGGCACCTTAAAAGTAAAATACCATAGAATCATCAGAAACTGCCCATAGAAAAATAAAACAAGCCATTAAAAACAGGGTAGAGATATTTAAAAAGCATTAAAATATACATAAAACAAAGCTTAGACTAGAAGCAGACCATAAAACAGCAGCAAAAACACCCAAGTTAAAAGCCTGGGCAAAACAAAATGTTTTGGCCTGGCACATAAAACACAGTATGGCAGGGCACCAGGAGAACCTCAAGGGGGATGGCATTCCAGACATGGGGTGCCACCACAAAAACTGCTGCCTGTAATTACACCTGCCTCACCTCGGAAGGCGGGGCACAGAGAGCAGAGCTTGAGAGATGGGCCTTAACTAGTGCGCTGGACAATATAGGAGACCGTCTCCCCCCAAATATATATTTTAGCATGAATAAAACTGAATGAATTTTATTGAATTCCAACCATGTTATTGCACCTGTCCTCCAGGCAACACAAGGTGATGCACATAGTCTTGTCTCCCCCCCCCCCCCCGCCCGGTGTCCTTCAACAATCCTGTGATGCAGGATAGGCCAAGTGAGAGCAAATTTCTGCCCCAAGGCCTTTCATCGAGCTTCACGGCTGAGCAGCAGTTTGTATCAGAGTCCCCCAAGCCCTAGCTCCACACCCTGATCACCCCACCACACTGTCCCTTCAGAGCAGAGCTGGAAACACTTGGCACAAATGGAGTGGGCACGTTCTTTTAGCTATCACTGGAAAAGGCATGCATGTGTGGGGTGCAACTAATGGCACCTGCTCCACTGTTTGCTAGAAAACATAACGTGGAGGAGCTGTGGCCCTAGTAGAGCTTTAGTTTGTATGTAGAATGTCCCAGGTTCAGCCTCAACCTGAAACTCTGGAGACATGCTGCCAGTCAGAACAAACAATGCTGACCTTGAGAGACCACAGGCCTGACTCATTAGAAGGCAGCTTCATGGATTAATGCATCATAGTAGTTGGCTGAACCTGTGGGACTTGAGTGAATGCCTGTGAGAGTTAATTCTCCTGAGGCAAGTTTAATTTTTGTGTGGATAGTACATGTTACGCAGTGAATATTGAATAAGTTTCCTGTTCCTCCAAGGGTGACCTGTGTGCGAGAGCAAGACCGTCTGGTACATCGTGTGGGGATTTCTATATTAGGAACCAGTGGGTCAACTTTTCATGGATCCTTAACTGGCTACATTTATTGCTTAAATGTGCTGTTACTCTGGAATGGTGGTTATCTTACCAGAGGCACAATAGCAATGCTGCTCCATTTGTGGAGACAAAGCATTTTGTTGGATTCACCTTTTGGTCCTTTTAGAGAGATCATAAGCTGAGGGGCTGTGAAATAGCTGCAGACCACAAATTTTATTTATTTATTAAATTAGATTTGCTAGGCCGCCCTTCCCTACAAGTTGGTGAAAGGACAGAGTGTTGGATAATAATAAGTTCCTCATTGGCTTCTGAAATGGTTCTGTCCCTTAGAAAACCTTATGCTTACTGTTTTCTTTTCCAGCCACGGCCCTATGGCATTGTGGAATCAAAGCCAAGGGTATTCCCGGTGAGTGGATTTTGTTATTATTCCTTTTTTTTTATCCCTTTGTAAAGAAGTGAGAAAGACTGTATGTCTAGGGCAGTGGTTCTTAACCTGGGTTCGATCGAACCCTAGGGGTTCGGCGAGTCAGTCTCGGGTTCGGTGGGGCAACAGCAGGTCACACTGATTTGCAGGTATGTAATTTGTTGTGAGTTCATGCACTGTGTTGGTTTTGTTCTTTGAACAAGGTGATATTCATATACGGTTCATTTTGTGCACCAGTAAAAAAAACATATACCTGTGTCTTGAATTTGAAAAAAAATCATATTTTATTTTTCACTAAAGAAGGGTTCGGTGAATGCGCATATGAAACTGGTGGGGTTCGGTACCTCCAACAAGGTTAAGAACCACTGGTCTAGGGTAAGATAAAGGAGAGGTGCCTGCTATGTACGAACCTTTCCAAACAGCTGTGTAGGTGTCCTGAAAAAGCAGGCACCTTGCTTTGTGGTAGCCATTTTCTGGCTTTGAGTGAATGCTCCATTACGATTACAAATTCCAGGCTTGGTGCAGACTCTCAACCCTCTTCAATGAGGGCGCTTGATTCTTATGATCTAGCAAAGTTAACACGGCAGAAGGAGTGGAGTTGGTTGTTATATAGCAGAAATCAACGTATATAGGAAAGTATCTCCAAAACAAGCATGTGGCAGTAGTATCGCAACTGGAACTGTACTTTTCCTTGTAAAAAGGATGACTGTTTAATTTGTGGTTTAAGGAAACTGCACTGTGATGACACTTAATACAATTTCTTTAACTTCTTAGGGCGACACAATTTTGGAAACGGGTGAGGTCATTCCCCCATTGGAAATCCCAAGCAGTCATCATTAAGAGGCTCACAGACTTCTGAAAGCTCTGAACACTGTTCTCTCCCCCCACCACCACCTTCCTATATAATGTAATGCATAGCTGTGGAAATATCTAATTAAATAATAAACATCATTTTAAGATTCTTGTTTTCTTTTTTAGGCTTACATATGAGACTGTAGTCTTCCTGTGTACAATAGTAATAGAATGCATGCAACCTACACAATTGTGGACAGCAACCTATGTTGCTAAGCAACAGGTATTTACTGATCATGTGGTCTTGACAGTCAGTGAGGCTTAGCAGCTAATGTGCTCCATAGTGGTACAAGGGCTCATGCAATGCTGACCTTAGGCATGCCCATGTATGGTATCCAATCATTTCTGATCTGGCCACATTATTAGAACAAACAAGGGGGGACCCACAAGAAACTTGAGGGAGCAGCTTTCCCTTTCCCCCTACTTCTCTCATGCTCTTTCTCCTTCCTGCCACCCCTTTTCTTACTCTCTCCCCTCCATGCCTCACTTCCTTTCTGCCCCACCCTATCACTTTCTGCCTCTGTCACTCTCCCGGCCCCCCACCTACTTTATTTATTTTATGTCTACCCCATCCTCTGCAAAAGCGGGCTCAGGGCAGCTTAAACGACATTCATAAGATACAATTAAAACCTATATAAACATAGAACATAAATATCCATTAAAACACAATTAAAAAGCTGGGACATTATCAAATAAAACAAGAGCAAAATCATTTCTAATATGGGTTAGGTGACCGTATGATTCCTGTTACTTTCATACCAGCTCAGTTTGCCCACTTATTGTGCTGCGGGCACAGGCTAGAGACAATGATGGTAAGGCCCTGGCCATATAGGGCTTTAAAGGTTAAAACCAGCACCTTGAAACAAATACGGTATCCTGTCGGCAGCTAGTGCAGTGCCTTCAGTACAGGCTGGATGTGCTCCCACATAGGGATACCCATCAACAGCCTGACTGCCACATTCTGCACTAGTTGCAGCTCCTGGATTTGAGACAAGGGCAGCCCCGTGCAGAGAGCATTACAGTAGTCCAGTCTCAAGGTAACCATTGTATGGATCACTGTTGCCAAGTCATTGCATTTGAGGAAGGGAACCAACTTCCTAATCAGCTGAAGATGATAAAAGGCTGACCTGGCAGTGGCTGCTACTTATTTACTTATCTAAATTTGTTATCCCGCCCTCCCGGTCATGGTTAAGGAAGCATCCAAGAGCGCCTAAACTCCTGCTCCCCCCCCCCCCCCCAGCAGCAGTGGTAGCAGCTGCTCTCCAGGAATCAACGGATTGCCCAAATACAGAGATCAGTTCCTCTTAGGGTTGCCAGCTCCATGTTGAGAAACTGCTGGACTTTTGTAGGTGTAGCCTTGGGAGGATGAGGTTTGAGCTTGGAAGTGACCTTAGCAGGATATCTATATTCTAATTCCGAGAGGGTTTTTTTCTGTGCGGATACTTCTATCTGCCAAAAGAGAGCTCACTCTCCCCCAACAGCTTTTCCTACATAGTCCGGCCCCTTTCTAGGTTTGCAGAAAAGTCTGAAAAGTAAAAAAAACACCTTCAGGGACTGTTGAATTCCCCCCAATACCTTTTGAAATGGCATCAGCTCCAGGCATCAACTCTGAGGAGATTAGAATGTTCCGGGGGGGGGGGGGGGGGAGGTTCTAACTGTTTCTGTCAGTAAAAAGCAGGGTTTTTACTGGCAGCACTCTAGGGTTGCCAAGTACCCCCCCTGGCCATCACCAGCAGATCCAGATCTAGGCTGGGAAACTCCTGGAGATTTGGGGGTGGAACCTGGGGAGGACAGGGACTTCAGTGAGGTACAATGCCATAAACTCCACCCTCCAAAGCATCCATTTTCTCCATGGAAAGTTACCTCTGTAGTCTGGAGATGAGCAGTAACTCCAGGGGATCCCCAGGTCCCACCTGGAGGCTGGCATCCGTAGGCAGCACCCTCTGTGTGACTTGATACCACCTGATTTGCATGACTTAATTAGGCCCAGTCGCTTTGCTACTGTTCATCAGCAGCCACCCTATGAAAGCCATTGTGATGTAATAGTTAGAGCTTCAGATTGGGATCTGCGAGACCCAGGTTCAGATCCCCATTTTGTGGTGGAAGCTGACTGGGAGATTTTGGACCAGTGACATACTTTCAGCCTAACCAACCTCACAGGGCTGTTGTGCAGACAAAAAGGAGGAAATAACAATGTAAGCTGTTTTAGTCCCCACTGTGGAGAAAGACTGTAATTTTCCCATGTAGAGGCTGCAGGGGAGGGGGGTGGAGATGGAAAGCGGAAGACAGATAAAGGTAGTTTGTCTGTTGGGTAGGAAGGAAATAGGGTTGCCAACTCCAGGTTGGGAAATTCCTGGACATTTGAGAGGTGGAGTCTGGGGAGGGTGGGATTTGAGGTGGGAGGCATAAAGAGAGAAAGAGTGATGAGGTGGGGAGGCAGAAAAACAAAGAGAATGATGATGGGTCAGAAAGCAAGAGGAAATAACATACATGGAGGAGAGAGAGAGTTAGAAAGGGGGGCAGAAGGGAGAAAGAGTGTGAGAGAGGTAGGGGGAGGAGGAAGCTAAGGTGTGAGGAATGGGATAACCATCCTGCAAGTTTCTTGCGGGTCTCCACTTGTAATACCATAAACTCCACCCTTCAAAGCAGCCATTTTCTCTGGGGGAACTGATCTCTGTCAGCTGGAGGTCTTTAATGTTGCCTGGAGGTTGGCAACATTAGTTTCCCTGGAGGAAATGACTGCTTTGGAGGGTTGGATATGGCATTATATCTGTCTGAAGTCCCTCCCCGCCTCAATTCCCAGCATCCCCAGGCTTCATTCCTCAAATATTCAGGAATTTCCCAACCTGGAGTTGGCATCCCTATCATCTTCCCACCAAACAGCCAACTTACCTTTATCTGCCCCTCTGCCTTCAGCTTTCCATCTCCTTTCCCCCTGCAGCTTCTACTGAGGAAAACTATGGTCTTTCTCCACAGTGGAGACTAAAGCAGTTTACATTATTATCTCCTTTTTATCCACACAACAACCCTATGATGTAGGTTAGGCTGAAAGTATGTGACTGGTCCAAAATCACTCAGTGAGCTTCCACAGCAAGATGAGGATCTAAACCTGGGTCTACTCTGAAGCTCTGACCATTATACTACACTGGCTTTCATAGGGTAGCTGCCGCTGAACAGTAGCAAGCAGCCAGGCCTAGTTGAATCATGCAAGTCAGAGAGTGCTTCTAGGGTACGCAGAGGGTGCTGCTAGGCCCAGGTTTGCCAGCCTCCAGGTGGGGCCTGGAGATCCCCCAGAATTACACTGAACTCCAGACAACAGCGATCTGTCCCCCTGGAGAAAATGGGTGGACTCTGTGGCATTATACCCAGCTGAAGCCTCTCCCCTCCCCAAACTCTGCACTCCTCAGATTTCACTACAGAATCTCCAGGAATTTCCCAACCTGGAATGGGCAATCCTAGTCCCAGGCCTGGCTCCAACCCTCCTGCTATTTAGCCATTCATACTGCAGGAGGAATCCTCCCCAATCCCAGATCCAGTCCTGCTTTTGCTTCCTCCCCTCTGTCTCCCTCTCCCTGTCAATGCAGTGGGGCCTGGAGTAGATCCCTGTGGTAGCCATTTCAAAAGGTATTGGGGGGATCCAACCCTCCCTGTTCTTGTTAACATTTTGGATTTTTCTGCAGTCCCATGGAGTCCCCCAAGTCTGTAGAGAAACCTGTTGGGGGAGAGTGTGCCCCCTATCTGCAGAAATAAGTATCCACATCTAGAGGGGACTGTTGATAATTAGATATATACAAGAGGCGATACAGGGGTGAGGGAGCTCCACGTGGAGGAGGAGAAAGCCTCCACAGATAAGCCGCCTCCCCCCCAGTCACCAGTGAGGCCTGAGTGGCTCTCTCCAGGCCCGCCGCTTCTCCCCCTCGGAGACCAGTGAGGCCTGAGTGGCTCTCACAGGACCTGCTGCTTCTCCCCCCCCCCCCCCCCCCCCCCCGGGCACTGGCGAGGCCTGAGCAGTTCTTGCCGGGCCTGCCGTTTCTCCCCCCACCCCCGGGCACCGGTGAGGCCTGAGCAGCTCTCACCAGGCCTGCCACTTCTCCCCCCCGGGCACTGGTGAGGCCTGAGCAGCTCTCGCTGGGCCCGCTGCTTCTTCCTCCCACTCCCCAGCACCAGCAGCGAGGCTTGGACGCCTCCCAACTGCCGGGCCGCCGCAGTTCCCAGAGCATTCCACTTCTGGGGGGATTTAAATAAATTTTAAAAGTTTTTAACACTTTTTAGATTTTTCTACACACGTGGAGAGAGTCCCCCACATGTGCAGAAAAATCTTCCTGCCCCCCAAGTACCCCCTCCACACAGATTTAGCTATCCGCATGGAGGGGGCAACTTGGCTATTAGTATGGTAATACATGTATGTGAAATTTTTTTTTAAAGTAACAGATTATAACCCTCAGCAAAAATTACTTGGCAAATGTAAAATATTTTAAAACTTCATAGGGTGGATACAAAGCCATCTATTCTCACAGACTGAGACATTTGAAATATGCCATAAGCAAGTGGATAGAGCCAAAACAGAAGAGGTGAAAGCAGTACACTTCAATTTACATACTATGTTAAGACATATTTAATACTTTAAAATGAGTTTAACGGTAACTTCAATTAAACTTAGTCACACATATTTATTTAGGAAATTTTGATGCTGCCTCTCCAAAGGCAAATGCTGCTGATTTCCTGTAATCTAGCCTTTTCACACGATTTTGATAAGCATATACCTTTATGCAGGTAAAACGAGATACTCAGTAAGGAGGGAAAATACTTCAAAATCCCATTAGGTAACTTGACCTGAGGGTTGGGGGGTTTAGATATGAAACTTTGGCTGTAGATCACAGTATAAATCCCAGAACTAGTTATACAGCAGTTGCTCATTTCATCATTGACCAGTTTTTAATCTAGTTATTAATATGCGATCCCAAATCCTACATTATTGCTAAAAATTGAATGACTCCTGTTTTCGAGCCAGTAAACGTTATATGCAGGCTAGCTTGATCTCAAAAGTTACACGGTTTTCCGGTCGGAGGAATGGAGGTCTGACACGCTTTGCAAATGCGCAAGGCGGACAGCGGCTCTTCTTGACAGCTTGGGTGGACAAATCCACCTGACACAACCTCACACAGGTAGTGTGAGGACCAGCAAGCAATATAATCCAGGTTTGAGCAAGCTCGGTGAAGGAAAAGTCTCGGAGGAGACTTTTACAACACCTTGAGCACTGCAGCCGAAGAAGATTTCTGCAAGTATCTCTAAGGAGCCGAGCTGAGCTGATTAAATCAGCATAAAATCTCCAATTCCCCTGATTCCTTAACAAAGAAGACAAAGTTTAAATGTTGGGAACACATCTGAAGAGAAGTAACAACATAAGGTAACGGAAAAAAAGTTTTTGCCTTACCATTACCGTGTTTTGAAAGACGAAAAGCAGATCTGGTGAAGCAATAGACTGTTGCAGATTGGATGAGTGCAGTTTTGAAACGTTAAAAAGCTGAATTTGAACTTAAAAAGCCAAAAAAACAAGTTGTTTAACATTCCTGCGGTTAAGAAGAGTCGGGAGGGGGAGCCAAGCATCGCGAGACAAAGAGGGGAGGAGGGAACCAAGCATCGCGAGACCAAGCTGTGAGGATTGAGACAGGAAGTGACGGCTTGAGGAGCAGACAAGAAGGGAAACGGAGAAGAACCGGAAGAGAGTAAAGGGGACTGTAAAAACTGCCAGACCAAAAGGACTACAACAGGAAGTGACGTGCGGAGAGCAGACAAGTAAGCAAGAGGAAGGGACAAAAGGAAACTACGGCAAGCCAGAAGCAAGGTAAATAGACTGTAACCTTTGACACGAACCATAGAGGAGTTGCGCCCGCCATTTTGGATTTATAAAATTTTTAAACATTAATATCTCAAAAACTACATAACTTAGAAGGCTAAAACCAGTGGAATTTGAACTGGCAAGACATGCTTGTCTGAATACACTAATCGGTGACTGATTTGGAAAACAAGAAAAAATCGATCTTTTTTAAAGTGACAAGACGGACCGCGGACTGAGATCGAGAGCAGCTACATGGTCCTCCCCTACAATGGCAGCAAAAAAAGAGAGAGAACTGCTAGCTGTAATGGAAGCAATGGGGAAAAAAATGCTGGATGCAATAGGGGAGGTAAATGCAAAAATGGCAAGCGCAATAGAAGTAAATATTAAAATAAATGCCATAGCTGCACAAGCAGACAAAAATTTTATAGATTTAAAATCCGAATTACAAAAGTTAACCACTAGAACACAAGATATAGAAACCAAAGTAAAAGAACTGGAAGAAAATACTCAAAAAACAATAAAGGAAAATGACAGAATGGAAAAGATGATGCACTATAGAGACATACAAAACCATCTGAGATTTAGAGGTATAGATGAAAAATTAGGTGAAGATATTTTTACAAGAATGCAAGAAGCATTAGCAGATTTTTTACAAGAGGAAGAGGAAGCTGTTAAAGAACATATGGATCTTGTTTACAGAGTCAATTCTACATACGCAAGAGACAAAAATATACCAAGGGACGTGGTAGTTCAATTTACAATGAAGAGAACAAAAGAACAAATCTACAAGAAATGTTTTACAGACTCTTTTGAAATAGGTGGAAAGAAAGTTATCGTAATGAAAGAACTGCCCAGAGCAATTTTGCAATACAGGAAAAAATTAAAGCGTCTGACAGACAAACTGAAAGAGAAAAAAATAAGATTTCGTTGGGAAATACCACAAGGACTGAGTTTTTATTATGGTAACAACAGAATAGTGATTAAAAACTCAGCAGAAATGTATGCCTTTGTTGGTGAGAACAAGGAAGAATTTGGTGATATTTAAGACTACAACAAGATGGATTACAAAGTACTCTCATGGAATGTAAATGGACTTAATTCACCCCCAAAACGTAGAATGGTAGGTCACTGGCTGGAGAAACAAAAATGTAGTATAATTTGTATACAAGAGGCCCATCTTAAGAAACAAGACTACAAATATTTAATAAGAAAAAAGTTGGGAGAAGAATTTTTTTCATTGGCAAGTAATAAAAAGAATGGAGTTGTAACATATGCCAAAAAAGACTTGGAACCTAAACTAATATTTAAAGATAAAGAAGGAAGATACTTAGCTATTGAAATTTTGTTACACGGACAGAAGACTTTGATTGTGAATATTTACGCCCCCAACGGAGCTAAAGAAATTTTTTTTAAAGAACTACAAATGGAACTGGACAGTGTAAACTATGAACAAATCATGATGTTGGGAGACTTTAATGGGACTGTGAATAATAAAATAGATAGGCGCTCAAAGAGAAAAGACGACACACTAGGGAAACTTCCAAAAAAATTTTTTGAACTGATAAAACAGGAAAAGCTGGAGGATATTTGGAGGAAGGTTAACCCACAAGGGAAAGACTACACTTTTTACTCTAACAGACATGATTCACATTCAAGAATTGATATGATCTGGATGTCTACTAATCTAACATTTAAGACAAAAAAAGTTGAAATTCTACCTAGAATAATCTCAGACCACAATCCTTGTGTATGGATTTCTGGGCAGACAAAAAGACAAGGGAGATGGAGAATACATGAGGACTTATTAGACAACCAAGAAATAGTTAAAAAATTACATGAAGAGACAGATTTATATTTTCAAGCGAACATACAAAAAGAAGTAAAAATTCAAACTGTGTGGGATGCGTACAAAGCAGTGATGAGAGGATTATTGATATCACTGAACGCTAAAGACAATAAAAAGAAAAGAGAACAATATGAAAACATTGTACAAGCCATCAAAATAAAAGAAAAGGAACTGAAGAACAGACCAGGAAAAAAGAAACTGCAAAAGGAAATTTGGATGTTATAAGACCAAGCAAAAGCTATTTTGAATCAAGAGACTTACTGGAACCTGAAAAAATTGCAACAAAAAACATTTGAAGGTGCAAATAAACCTGGAAAGTACTTAGCATGGCAATTAAAGAAAAAACGTGAAAATAAATTTATTACTAAAGTGATACGGGACAATATTGAGATAATAGACAATAAGGGAATAAAAAGATAATTTTTTAAATATTATGCAAAGCTTTTTAAGAAGGAAAATAAAGACAGAAGAAGGATTAAAGAATACCTACAGTCATTAAAATTACCAAAACCAACAGAGAAAATCAAAGAACTACTTAACTGCCCAATATCACTACAAGAGATTAAAAATGCAATAAATGACTCAAAATTAGGGAAAACACCTGGATCAGATGGATTTACAGCTAAGGTTTATAAATCACCACAGGAATCGATCTCACCAGTGTTATTGCTATTAATGAATGACATAGGAGTGACAGGTGAGGTCCCGGAGACTTGGAAAGAAGCAACCATCTCACTCATTCCGAAAGAAGGTCAAGATTTAACCAATGTTAAAAATTATAGACCAATTTCTTTGTTAAACAATGACTATAAGATTTTTGCCAAGATTATAGCTGATAGGCTTAAGGAACATCTTAAAGAGACTATACAGACAGAACAAGTAGGATTTTTACCTAATCGCCAAATAAGAGACAATTTAAGAGTAGTAGTGGATGCTATAGAGTACTACGATAAACATCCGGAGAAGGAAGTGGGCTTTCTTTTTTTAGACGCGGAGAAAGCGTTTGACAATTTAAATTGGGATTTTATGTTTGAAGTGCTGGAACATCTTGAAATTGGAGACTATATGCTTAATCTTATTAAGTCAATATATAGAGAACAGAAATCCTCTTTAATAATTAATACTGAAAAAAACGGATTACTTTAAAGTTGAAAAAGGAACACGACAAGGATGCCCACTTTCGCCGTTGCTATTTATTTGGATTTTGGAAGTCTTGTTACTAAATTTGAAAGAAGATAAAGAAATTAAAGGCTTAACAATAAAAGGTTTTTCTTTTAAATATAGAGCCTTTGCAGATGACGTGATGTTTATAGCCAAAGACCCTATGACTACACTACCATATTTGTTGCAGAGAGTAAGAGAGTTTGGTGATTTGGCTGGGTTTTATGTAAATAAGAACAAATCGAAAGTGATGTGTAAAAATATGCCAAATAATAAGCAAATTGAATTACAAAATCTTATAGAATGTGAAGTGGTGAAAAAGACAAAATATCTAGGTGTAAACCTAACAATGAAAAACATTGATTTGTATAAGAATAATTATGAGAAATTATGGCAGCAAGTTATGCAAGATATTAAAAGGTGGAATGTATTAAATTTGTCACTGTTGGGTAGAATTGCAGTGGTTAAAATGAATGTGTTACCAAGAATAATGTTTCTATTTCAAACTATTCCAATTGTGAAAGATGTAAAAACATTCAAATGCTGGCAGAAGGAATTGACTAAGTTTGTGTGGGGAGGGAAAAAACCAAGAATTAAGATGAAAATAATGTGTGATGCTAAAGAGAGAGGTGGGTTTCAGTTACCAAACTTAAGGCTATATCATGATGCAGTATGTTTGACTTGGGTAGGGACATGGACTATGTTACAAGATAGAAAGTTATTGTCCCTGGAAGGTCATGACTGTAGGTTTGGGTGGCACGCATATCTGTATTATGGTAAAACAAAAATGGACAATATGTTTAAGCATCATTATTTGAGAAGAACATTAATCGATACGTGGACAAGATATAAAAACTTTTTTCCAGAAGAAATACCTATGTGGATTGTACCTGCAGAAGTTTTAAATCCATCATCTCACTACAAAGGACAAGACTGGTTGAAATATAGAGACCTGTTAACAAGACATGGTAAAGACTTTAAATTGAAGGAGCAGCAGCAGATGGACTTTGATTATGGCTGGTTAAGGTACAGACAAATATATGATATGTACAGAAGTGATAAAAAATCTGGTTTTAGAGAAAAAAACAATGAAATAGAACAAATCTGGGAGGAAGATGGGAAAAAAATGATTTCTAAAATGTATAAAGTATTGTTAAAATGGTTTAATGCTGATGAAATGGTAAAGGAACAAATGATAAAATGGGCGATAAACTTAAACAGACATTGAAATGGAATCTTGGGAATTTTTATGGAAAAATGCTATGAGTATTTCTACATGTTATAATTTAAAAGAGAACTGTTTTAAAATGATGTACAGATGGTATATGACACCCAAAAAAATTGCAAATATTAATCAAAATATGTCTAACAAATGTTGGAAATGTAAAACGAAAGAAGGTTCTTTTTATCATATGTGGTGGACTTGTGATAAAGCGAAGACTTATTGGTCTATAATACATGCAGAAATGGAAAAAATTTTGAAATGTACATTTAAGAAGTTGCCTGAAATGTTACTGCTTGGACTTAAACTAGAAGAGATAAATGTAAAGAAAAGGACAATAATATGGTATATGATTACAACAGCAAGAATGGTGTATGCACAAAATTGGAAAAATGAAAAAATACCAGGTGTGGGAATGGTTGAAAAAATTGTTATATATGGCTGAAATGGATAAATGGACTAGAAAGTTGAATAAACTGTACTCAGAGACTTTTTTAGAAGATTGGAAGGATTTGAAAGAATATGTTGAAAAATATTGGGACATGAAAAACTACATTTATACATGGTTATAATAGCATAAAGGAATAGAAATTGAGTATATGAATGTACTAAGGATAATTAGACAATGAAGTTGTTTTTTTGGAATTATATAAGAATATAGAAAATAAGAATTGGTATATAAGTATTTTAAAGATATATAACCGTTACCAGAAATGTAAACATAGATATAAGTATTACTATTTTGGATAAAGTGGAAAATGTGTTATGCTTCAGATGTGGTGGGAAACCACCAATACAAGATAAAAGCAAGATTATACAAATAGAACAAAATGTTATATAATGTGGAAAAAAGGATTTGTATAAAACAAATGTATTAATTTTAATGTTTTGAAAAATAAAAAAAAATTCTTACAAAAAAAAAAGAAAGTTACGCAGGGTTGGCCCTGGTTACTACTGGATGAGAGAAGAAAATCCAGGGTTGCTGTGCAGAGGCCGCTGATGGCAAACCACCTCCATTTGTCTTTTGCCTTGAAAACCCTAGGGAAGTCATCATAAGTTGGTTACAACTTGACCCACTTCCACCTCCACCAAATGTTATATGGGCATAATTTCCAGCTAATCATCTATAAAATGCATTGCTTTGATATTTAAAACACACTGATCCTCTTTTTCAGAAAAATACTCAGGGCAGTTTACAAATAGTTATTTTTATATTAAAATTACAAAAGGGTATGTCATTTTTAAGCATGAAATAAATGGGTGACCTGTTCAAGTCAACAGCATTCATTTTTGCCACTTAAGCCACCAAAACAGATGCACAAAACTGGTAGAAGTTGTTCATAGTGATTCTTTCAGAATGCATGGTGTCTGATCCTTCTGAACTGTACCAGCATAATCCTCAGTGAAGCATATGCGACTGGAAATCTTTATATACATAGTCCTTTGCTGGTGTAAAATTTGAAGTATTTCTCTTGACCAGAGTGAGAAAATCACATCTTTGCCCAAGGTCCCTCTATTCTGCTTCTGAAGTCTCGGCATGTTCTCTTAAATCGTTGGTCTCTGATTCTGTTTCAGTGTGTTAGTATCCATGAGGGTAGGAGTACTTTTAAAGTGTCTGAACTTCCGCACAGCTTTCAGAAGACTCCCTGCTTTAGTGTCTCTCAAAAATTGTGGGTTTGTGTGGGGTAGTCGTCTTTCAGCTGCCACTGGGCTGCCAGTCGTGTTGCATAAATGACAAATCCCCATGAGAGCAATACAGTGGTGAGAAGAATCTGTTACAAGATAGTATTAACAATCAGTTTACATTCACTTAATTTACAACGTGATTCCAAGCATGCGGATGTGGCTTCTCCTAAGCAGTCATAAAAATGCAATTTTACAAAGATGTTGAAAACTGGCATATTACCCAAGGTTCACCACGGGACAATCCTGAAATTAACAGCCATGCATAAAGACAAGCAGCCCAGGCCTAACTAAGTTTACTTGGAAGTAAATTTCTTTGATCTTCACTGTACTGCAAATGTTTGAAATTGCTCCTGTAGTTGAGTCTAGCAGCTAGAACTGCAGTACACTTAATAAGCCACTTTTTTCTCTGTTCATTCTGACTGAGGTAAGGTAAGGCCTAGTATACATGAAGTGACCACGTACTATAGTGAATCATACCATGGATCTATCAAGGGCAGTACTGTCTTCTCTGACTGGCAGTGGCTCTCTCCAGGATCTTGGGTGGAGGTCTTAACTATCACCTATTACCAGACTCTGATCAGGAGATGTCAGAGGTTGAACCTGGGCCCTTCTGTGTACCAGGCAGGTGCTCTACCACTGAGCCCTTCTCCATTAATAAAAGCCATTGCTGTTTTGCACTGTTTACAGCAGGAAGAATATAAGAGCCCATCTAGTTCGGCATCTTGTTTCCTATAGTGTTCCCTCTAAGCTGAGTTAGTGTGAAGCTAGCTCACAGTTTTTCAGCCTTTGGCTCACACATTTCTGTCTTAGCTCAGGAAGGATGGTTCCAGAGCAAACTAATTTATGCAGCAGCCAAATTGCTTGCTTACAACTTTAATGCCAATAGCTCACAAAGTAGAATTTTTGCGCACAAGACTCCACAGCTCAGAGGGAGCATTCCCAGCTAAATCTTTCTGGGATGCACAGACTCAAATGGGGTTTCCAGGTTCCTCCTGGCCACCAGTGGGAGATGGAGGGACAGGGTTGGGAAACTCCTAGAGATTTGGGGGTGGAGCCTGGGAAGAACAGGGATTTCAGTGGGATACAATGCCAGAGAGTCTGCCCTCCAAAGCATCCATTTTCTCCAGGGGAACTGATCTCTGTAGTTTGGAGATGAACTATAATTCTGAGGGATCCCTAGACTCCACCTGGAGGCTGGCATCCCTAGAGGCAGAGTATGAAGGCAACAGCCACTGGATGACAATTCTAGCCAAAGCCGTTTTACAGTTTGCCAACTTTATCATAAGCTGAAAAAGGTAAAAGATCAATGATCGTGGAATGGTGATAAAAATAGGTCCTGAATGCTAAAATTTCTGGGGAGGAATTCTGGCTTAGAACAATATAAAAGGGGAGTTGGACAATTTATGGAGAACAGGTTTTTTGTTGGCTATTAGACACAACTAAATAGGTCTTCTGAGTTTCAGAGGCAGAATTGCGAGATATCAGTGAACAGTCAGCAGGTAAGGGCCATTCTCTGTGGCTCCGCTGTAGGACTTCGCTGTGGCAACTGCCTCGTTGCTACAGCAAACCTGACGCTGGACTAGATGGACCTTTGCCTGATCCAGCAGGGCTACTCTTACGGTTAAATTAACAGCAAGCTGGCATAAGCTTCCCTGGCTCTTACGACAGGTAAAAATGGGACCTTCATCTTCAGAGGCAATATACCTCTTGGATATCATCTCTTTATGAGTCCCCCCCAGTATGTGATACCATCACCTTTCTAAGCACCTCTGAGTCAATGGTTACGGACCATTATAGGGGGGAGTTACGCTCTGAGCCAGCAAGCCGAAGTTGAACATTCTGCTGTACTTCAACGCTTGCAAGGGAAAAGAGTCAGGAAACACGGAAGCGCCACGCACCCTACCAGAAAGTATATCCACTCAAGCATGCGTCTATTCATTTGCGCCATTCCGCCCGCAACGCCCGTACAGAAGTCACAAACTCGCCTCACCCGTGGATTTTGGGAAGTGGCGTCATCTGCTACGCCGGAAAGGGAACAGTAAGGGCATGTAGAGTAAGAGGCCATTTTTCTTATGGGAACGAAACAAACTGCAAGCCGCCTGTCCGCTCCCACCAGGTTTTCGGTGATATTTCTGGTTTAAAACAATCAGAGCTTAGATACACTTACTCAGAAGCAGGTTCCACCGTATTCGTTGAAAGTGGCTTCCAGTAAGCGTTACGGTCGCAGGAAGCAGCGTTGGTTTAAATCTAAGCAAAGTGTTTCTGTGTTCTTTTTGACTGTCCTAATAATAAAGGAGTGCACCCTATTGTGGAAATCTTTGGCCGACTGAGGAGAGTCATGCCCAGTGAATGCACTGAGTCTTCCTAGCAAATATCCATCACACGGGGCTAAAGTACGCCTTCACTAATGTCCGACGCGTATCGACCCCGAACTCCTGAGTAATTCCGCAGAGCGCTAAGACTCCCTGTGTGGGGGTGTAAAATGTCGTCAAATCACAGCCGACTTAAGGCGACCCCAGCAAAGATTTTTCAACGCACATTATTAAGAAGTTGAGAGGCTGCCATTGCCTTCCTCTGCAGAGTCTTCCTTGGAGACCCTGCTTAGCTTTCGAGATCGGGCTATAGCATGCCGCCTTCCCTTTCCAAGGCTTCCTATACACGGTTTCATTATAGGTCACTCCCGTGAAACACAATGGTATTCACCTGGAGCACAGGCTTGCGAGTTTCCAGCGTGCCTCAGCGCAGAAACCTCTTTTATGTGCATGCAAGGACGTTAAGTGGTTGCAAGGATGTCTTCGTGGAGTCAAGAGACGTGAAAAGTTTTTGTTCCAGTGTAAACTTCCATGGACTAAAATCTACGTTGTAGGATTGCACTGAGTGGCCTGTCCCTTCATGGGGCAGGCAGTCGTATATGAAGTTGTGAAGAAGGGAAAATGCATACATAGAGCGAATATAATTATGTGTGCATAATTCATAACACGGGGGGGAACGGTTCATGCATAGAGACTTTTGTCTTGAAAGTACCACTAGACTCCTGGGGTTTTTTGCGGGGGGGGGGCATCTATGTGTGGCTTTATATCAAAAGTTAAACGCACGTCTACCTCATGTCGAGCCACAAGTGGGTTGTAGCCAATGATCCCTCTAAGCCGTGGAGTCTTGGGGGCAAAAATTCTGCCTTGAGAGCTACTGGCATTAAAGTTGTGAGCGAGCGATTTGGCTGCTGAATAAATCAGTTTGCTCTGGAGCCCGCCTTCCTGGGCGAAGACAAAAATGTGTGAGCCGGAGGCTAAAAAACGGTAAGCTAGCTCACACTAACTCAGCTTAGAGGGAACACTGGCCCATGAAAGCTTATACCGGGATAAAGCTCCTTCAGAACCTGACATTTCATCAACTGAGCCGAAGAGGGGAAAGGGGGGGGGGGGCTCTTTATCTGCTGACGTCAATGGAGGCGGGGAGAGTGACCTCACTGCCAGGGGCTGGATTTTGGAGGAAATGTGCCTATCGGGAGATGTGTGGGTTGCCTGCGTGTTTTTTAACATGCTAACCCGGAACGCCATCCTGCGCGATGGGTTCTGTATCCGGCTCGGCCGGGGTAGGGCAGGAACCGCAGGAGCTGTCGTTATTGTTCGGTGGGTTGGCGAACGTCAATGTGTGAGCCGAGGGAGCTGCGCCCCCGAGCCGTTGGCTCCAACGGCCGCCGGCGCCAGCGCTCTAAACCGGTGAGTAGTGGACGTTTGTTTGTGAGGGAGAGCGGTCGTTAGAACTTTGGGTCATCCGGGCTCTTTTCCGCGGCGTCGGCGGCCGTCTTCTCCCCATTTTTCGCTCCTCGAGCCTCGGCTTCGGCGGTGGGAAGGCCGGCGCGAGCTCGGCACTCCCGTGTGCGCATGTGTGTGATTGATCGGTCCATCTTGCTCCGCCGCTCGAGGCCTGGATCGGAGTCCTTCGCTTTCTTCCTTCCCCTCCCTCTCCCTGCTGGAATATGGTAGGTTGTCGCCCGCCGGCCATTCTCTGCTCGCGCTGGAGGGAAACGCACCGCGGTGCTAAGGACTCTGTCCAGGGTTGCAGCGCCCCAGGGCTCTGCCCCTCTTGAATAGCCGCTTTCAGTAACCAGCGTGAAGGGGCTAGCTGGGCTTACCTCCTCTTTGTGGGGTGGGAGACAGAATGGCGCTCTGCACCAGCTCAGAGGCAGGATTGTGAGAATCGCTGGAGGATGATGGGCGGGGGGGGGGGGGTAGTCGCTTGTCTGACACAGTGCAAGGGGTCGGGGGCTCCAGGATCAGCAATCAGAGATAAAGAGAGGGGAAACCATGTATATATAATTTTGTGTGTATGATTCACAACATAGGGATAAACAGGGGAAACCATGCCTCTTTGAGGAAAGGTGTGAAAAATATTCCTTATTTTAGGAGAGACAGTCCTTTCGCCTCTGGTATTGTTAAGAGGCTTTATCTGTTTCTAAATTTTTGCTCAATTTGGAGGGTTGTGTCTGTGTGCGCCCTTTAAACAACAATTTGCCATATATACATGAGAAGTTTTTCTGAAAATGCAGAAACTCCTTGAATTGCCCCTTTTCACTGCCTGTTAGTGAGCCTAAGACCACCGAGTTTGCTGTTGGAGGGAATGGTCCTTAGTGTTCTATGTAATACTTTAGGCATTCACATAACCTACGTTATCCTGTAACAACAGTCCTGTAAGGTAAGTCAGTAGTGCAGGTGGAGGCTTGCTTAAGGGCAAGAGAGTGTGGCTTATGTATTTCAGGATCTTCTCAGATGAATTAATTCAAAATACTTTTTTTCAAGTCACATGTATTTTCTTACTGGGTGTCCCCAGGGTTCAGGGCCAGCTTGTTTTAAATGCTCAGTTCTGAAATGTTTGCAATAACAGTAGTGTTTTTAATTGTGTGCAGATTTAATGTTGCTCTTTCACTGCTGAAGTGAGGTATACCTCTGAGGTTTGGGTGGAAGGGCTTCTGGATCCAATCTTGTGGTTTTTCTGACTGGCATTGGTGTACAGTTCTTGCTTTAGAAATGAGTGGCTGATCATCCCACTATACTCTAAAGGAGATTATAGAAAAATGCTCATCGGCTGAGATTCATTAAAAGTTTGGCACTGCAGAGTGGAACTTGTGACTTAAGTTGGCTGGCACTTGTGTAATTTTTCTATCTCTAGGGAAAAGATAAAATAGCACTGGCTTTGATCAGCAACAGTTCAAGTCAAGTATACATTGACGATCACATCTTTTTCATTTGCAGAATATGGCACCAGCATCAGATGACTTTGGATCAGATGGCTTTTCACCAAATTCTGGTACAAACAGACTGTGTCAGGCAATGTCAACAGATGCATCTCCAGACTCTAAATGTCCCATATGCTTGGACAGATTTGAAAATGTGGCCTATTTGAATCGTTGTTACCACAGATTTTGCTTCCGATGTGTGCAGGAGTGGTCCAAAAACAAAGCAGAATGTCCACTCTGCAAGCAGCCTTTTCACTCTATCATCCATAGCATGCGGTCTGATGACGACTTTAAGGAATATATTGTACGACCTTCAGAGAATGGGTCTTTTGCTAGTCCGAATGGGAGACGATTCCGTTACCGGACGACATTAACAAGGGAACGGCGTACATCAGTTTTTCCCCGAAGAAGTTCTTCATCACGAAGGACAGCATCTCCTCCAGACAATGGGATATTATTCGAAAGCTTCTCGAGTCACCCACCAAGGCGCAGAGATGCGGAAATACACCGGATGATAAGACGTCTTTCATCACTGCGACAGGCTAGCTTGGAGGGTAGATCCAGGCGACAGATTCAAGAACAGGAGATTATTAACTTTCGAAGGGCTCTCTATCGCTCTGGTATACGTGTCCGAAACATTGAAGATGGAGGTCGTTATAGAGACATATCCGCTGAATTTTTTCGCCGTAATCCCGCCTGCCTTCACAGGCTGGTTCCATGGTTAAAGCGTGAGTTGACAGTCCTATTTGGTGCTCATGGTTCCTTAGTCAATATTGTACAACATATCATCATGAGCAACGTGACTAGGTATGATATGGAGAGCCAGGCGTTTCTTGGTGATCTAAAACCTTTCTTACTGGATCGCACAGAACACTTTTTACATGAGTTCATTAGCTTTGCACGATGCCCTTTTAACATAGATGCCTATGATCAGCACGCAAACTATGATTGTCCTGCTCCATCATATGAAGAAGGAAGCCGCTCTGATTCCTCCATCATTACAATCTCTCCAGATGAAGCAGATTCCCGAGACCCAGAACATAATATTTTCACAACTGGAATCGGCCAGGCACCTTGGGATGATGAAACGCCAGGTCCCTCATACTCCAGTGCAGCAGAGCAAGTTAGTGCTTCTGTATCGGCCACCTTGGACACTTCAGAAAGCTCTGATGAAGAGCCCCTGGCCAATGCATCTGAGCCACAAACACAACTGCCTGCTAGTGTAGAGGCAAATAGAGACAGTGATGGCTCCTCCGATAACTGTGTTATTGTTGGCTACGTGAAGCCGCTAGCAGAGAGAACACCTGAACTTGTTGAGTTGTCTTCAGACTCTGAGGGATCAGTTGATGATGGTAAAAGTGAAGATGTGAGCAAAGTGCCACCTATCCAGTATCACAGTTTCAGTGATACCGATGCCAGTGGGTATGCATCACCCTACTCTTTTGGAACCAGGGACGGCAGATCCAGTTTTAAGGGCAATATGTCCCTCTCAAATAAGCTGAAATCTAAAAGGCATGAAAAGGAGAAAGCTAAAACAAGGGAGTCTGCTCCCAGGAATTGGCTTCAAAGCTCTGCTGCAAAAAGAGGTGGAGGGGGTGACGATGATGACTACAGATTATCCAAAAGGAGGAAATCTGAATCCTATTCACGACATTCTTACAGCAGAGAACGCCATAGCATGAAAAGTAAGAGAAAGCATCGCAGTGTGGAAAAACGGAAAAGGAGACGGGATTACAGCAGGCATAAGCACAGGAGAGATAAGAAGAAGTCGCGAGATGAGAGTGTGTCTCGAAACAGCCAAGCTCTCTCCCTAAGTAGTGACAGCATTGTATCCCGAGATTTAAGCCGATCCAGATCCCGAAGCAACGAATATAGGAGAAGACGATCAAAAAGCAAAGAGAGTGACTATTACCTAAGAGACAGTTACCAAAGCAGGTACAAATGGGAATATACTTTTTATACAGCAAACACAGGCCGGGATGGTTATGAGTACAGGAGGCAGACTCAGGCCAGAGCTCACTATTCAAGGCAGTCTTCTAGCCCAGACTACAAAGTTCAGTCTTTCTCTGAACGGACAGATAGTTGAAGTGTCAGAGGCCATCGTGAAAACAAGCCAGTCAGCCTAATGCCAGTCCCAGGCAAATCAGTAGAATTAAAGATAGTTGTTAGGCACATAGAGGCACAAAGCCAGTTGAGGGGAAATCACCATGGCTTCTGCAAAGGGAAGTCCTACCTCACCAACCTTTTGGAGTTCTTTGAGAAAATGAACAAGCATGTAGACAACACTGACCCCGTAGACATTATATACTTGGACTTTCAAAAGGTTTTTGACAAAGTAATTCACCAAAGACTCCTGGGTAAACTTAGCAGTCATGGGATAAGAGGACGGGTTCTCTTATGAATTAAAAACTGATTAAATGACAGGAAGCAAAGAGCAGGAATAAATGGGCAGTTCTGACAAGGGAGGGAAGTAAGCAGTGGAGTCCCACAAGGAGCGGTACTGGGGCTGGTACAATTTAATTTATTCATAAATGATCTGGAAGTAGGGGTGATTAGTGTAGGGCCAAGTTTGCAGATGACACAAAATTACACAGGATGGTGAAAACCAAGGCTGGCTATGATGAGCTACCTCCACAAACTGGGTGAGTGGGTGACAATGTGGCAAATAAAGTTCAGTGTTGGTAAGTGTAAATTGACGCACATTGGAACAAAAAAATCCCAACTTCAAGTATAGGCTAATGGGGTCTGAACTTCCTGAGACTGAAAAAGATCTTGGGGTTGTAGTGGATAGCTCAAAGAAAGTGTCTACACAGTGTGCTGCTGCATTGAAAAAGGTAAACTCTATGTTAAGGATTATTAAGGAAGGGATTGAAAATAAAACAGCTGATATTGTAATGTCCCTGTAATAGATCTGTGGTGTGGCCTCATTTGGAATACTGTGTTTAGTTCTGGTCACCGCACATAAAAAAGGATATTGCAGAGGTGGAAAAAAGAACAGAGGAGGGCAACTAAGAAGTCTGGGGGTTGGAGCACCTTTCCTATGAGGAAAGGCTGAAGAGTCCGGGGCTTTTCAGTTTAGAAAAGAGATGACTAAGGGGGGGGGCATGATAGAGACTTATAAACTATGCATGGGATGGAGAGAGTTGACAGATACATTTTTCTTCCTCTCCCAAAATACTAGAACTCGAGGACATCCAATGAAGCTCATGGGTGGTAGGTTCAGGATGGGCAAAAGAAAATACTTCTTTACACAGAGAATGATTAAAATGTGGAACTCACTGCTAGAAGATGTAGTGATGGCCATCGGAATAAACAACTTTAAAAGAGGGTTAGATAGGTTCATAGAGGAAAAGTTTATCAGTGGTACTAGTCATTGTGACTGAGGGGAACCTCCACATTCAGAGGCAC
Source organism: Lepidodactylus listeri (assembly GCA_029233225.1). NCBI lineage: Eukaryota > Metazoa > Chordata > Lepidosauria > Squamata > Gekkonidae > Lepidodactylus > Lepidodactylus listeri. The sequence continues at coordinate 119,602,724 of JARCFY010000004.1, read as the reverse complement.
TAAACCTCTGAATCCCATCAGGGAATCTATGCCCTGTTTTTGGCCCTCCAGAGGAAATGGTTGGCTGCTGTGTGAGACAGGATGCTGGACTAGATTGACTATGGGTCTGATCCAGCAGGGTTCTTCTTATGTTCTTACATTCTTATGTTCTTATGTTCAGATATTACTACTATGAAAGGCGCAGGTCAAGAAGTCGATCCAGCAGCAGATCTAGGACTCCTTCTATGGGGTCTGAGAGAATGCGATCCGAGAAGCCCAGTGGCAAAAGGAAATATAAGACTCGCCACTTAGAGAGTGTCCACAGAGGCAGCGAAGAAACTTCTTCTACTAAAGAACGAAATGCCGTTCAGGAGCCTTTGCCAAAATACAAGAACAGTTACAAAAGAAAAGATAGCTTTTTGGATGTTCAGCTGGACTCGGAGAGCCACCCGAGAAAGAGGAGGAAAAGGTCAAGAAGCCCAAGTGTGGAAATCATTTATGAAGGGAAAGCCACTGATGCTAGGCATCATAAGAAGAAAAGGAAAAGGGGGAAGAAATTGCACAAAAGTCACACGGGCTGCTCTACATTTTCTTCACCTGTTGTAATTACAATTGACAGTGACAGCGATAAAGAACCTGAAAACCAGGGGAATACTGAGTATGATAGCAGCTTTTCCTGGAGCCCCATAGTGCCACAAAATGAGAGAGATACAGAGTCTCTTTGCTCCCTCTTGGAAAACCGAGACTGTAGGTTTGATGGAACTGATGAATCGGAAAGTATAGATAAGGACAGTAATGTTCCCGCCACTGCAGGAGATACACGAGATGAAATTCTAGATGGAGTTTTACAGCTCCAGGATACCCGCAATGGACATACGTCTGATGTGTCAGATGATCGGTCTTTTGACACAGGAAGTCAACCTAGCAACGTAGAAGCTAAGTTATCAAACCAGTTGCAGTCTGTCAGAACATCTTTGCTATTAAGACTGTCAAAGAAACTGATGGAACATTCACGTCTTCAGGACTCACCAGACCAGAAAGTATAACTTTTTACATAATTGTTTTTAAACAAAAAAGCAGCGGGGACTCTTTCAATTAGATTTTTCCTAAAAGCAAAAACTAAACAAAACCACACTCTTGTGGTTTGTTTGCTAAAGTTTATGAAATTACTTCTGTGCGAAGTATCTCTCATTCTTGAATTTTTGCACTTAAATCCATGAATGTTGCTAGCAGCTGCCATTTTCTTCCAGTTTCTGAACTACATGTTAAACATTTCCTATGTCACAAAACAATACTGTAATATTCCTCTGTAATATAGATCACCTGGTATGTCACTGTTTTTAAAACTGTAAAGTTAGGACATAATTTTCATGGTTGCATTTTTTTATTCATATAAAGGGGAAAAAATTCAGGTTTCATTTTGCCATAACATTGATTTATATGGGTTATTTGCTCTAGGCCAGTAAGGATCCATGACTGCTGTAAATATATTGGTTCAGACTGCTAGTTAAAAATACAGATTTCAAAAGAGTTTCAATAAAGATTTTCCTGAAATGTGCTTTAGATCAGAGTAATATCTGTGTTTCCTGTACAGCACTTGCTTTTTCTGCTTTTGAAATGTCATTGCATAGAATACTTTTGCAAAAGAAATTCTGCTGATTAATTTAAAAACAAAGACAAGCACTGGATCATTGGGTAGTTCTAGTTATAATTAGTTCCCAGTAGTGGGAGGTCAACAAACAGTAGAAATTTACAGATGTATGGGTGGCTTGATAGACTGCCTGCACTGGAACCTGTGAGGGGCAATGTGTGGTTGAACATGATAGCTGTCATGTCAGATGTTGGACTCTTTATGTGATCCCACACAGTTTCCGTGGGGGCATGCTGTGAGGTTTATGCAGATCTTGTGGCTTCAGTACTTGACTCAGCCTTTTAAAAACTACTGTGGTACAGCCCTGACCTGGGTAGGCCAGGCAAACCCAATCTCGGAAGCTAAGCAAGGCCAACCCTGGTGGCAAGTACTTGGAAGGGAGACCTCCAAGGAATACCAGGGCTGGGATACAGAGGCAGGCAATATCAAGCCACCTCTCTGAAACATCCTAGCCCCACTAGGGGTCACCAGAAGGCACCATGACTTCCAGGCATACAAGCACACACGCACACACACAAATATCAAAAAAATAAACAAACCCCTACTATGGTACTTATTGTGCATAAAACTTTGCATCGGCATGATCAGAATGGACTTGTGGCACCTGTACCCCATGAATCTGGCCGTTTTTAAGGAGCCACAACACTTTTTTGTTTTTATTGCAGCAGACTAACATGGACTCTCCCTTGGAAATTGCATCAATATGAGATAGTTATACAAAGGGAGCTCCTATTCAGAATATCTCCACCATGAATGAATCCTGCCCTTTAGCAGTTTATATGCTTTTGGGTGTGCTCCTCTTTGGAAGCTGTATATCACACTGTATCTTTTGCAGCCCAGCCTAATATATATCGACCTGCATTGCATTTGGTGGGATGTGCTGCCTGCCAAGTATACTTGGGATTATGTGTCTGATGTCATTTTATAACCCACTCAAATGCCTCCTATGCAAAATGACTCTGGGATGGTGACCTATTATTGGGTAGTTTATTGCTGAGTGAAATCCAGATGACTAGCAGTGCTGTGATGCCTTCGAGACGTATGCTTGAGCTGATGATTAGGGTATGGCTCAGTTCAGACCTTGCACAAAAAAACCTATTAATTTAACTTTGGTTAATATGATTATCTGAATACAAGCCTGTCCACTAGGTAAGCTTGGTTAGAGTCATCAAACCAGGATCTCGCCTTGATTTATTAACAGCAGTCTTGGCTGTGGTTTTTATGCAATGTATGAAAGCAGGTAACTTCGCTTAATTTAATTATGCTGTCAGTTGGGGGCGCTGTCCAGGGCTACAGAGATAAGGGAATGAAGCCAGCATTTGTAGGCAAGCCATGGTTTGAGTGGCTGCCTGTCACAAACTAACCATGGGTTAAAATAAACAGACTCAGTGTGATATCTGTACTGAACCTGAACATAAGTATTGTATTCATATGATCCAGCTTTACTTGGTTTGGTTTGCGTTCCTTGAGACCAGGGGTCCGATGGAGCAGGAGCGCAGCTCCGGGAGTGAGGAGCCCAGGGGGCGGGCACATGACCAAGCCCTGCCCCCTCAGCTTCCCCGAACAGTGCAGAGGCGCAGTGCCCTGGGGAAAGCCCTGCTAGGGTCTTTATTGTTTTTAATGTTTTGTTTTAATATTGATAATTTTGTCATTGTTCCTTTTATGACTGTGTGCTGCTTTTCCAGAGACTTGCTCAAGGTGGCATATACATTTTCTAAGTATACCATTTTTTATCTGGGCACATGGCACATAAGTACTGGAGAAATTTCACCAACCCTTCAGCAGCTTCCACCCCATCAGTTTGGTGTAGTGGTCAGGAGTTGGACTCTAATCTGGGAGAACTGGGTTTGATTCCCCACTCCTCCACATGCAGCTGCTGGTGTGACCTTGGGCCAGTCACAATTTCTCTCAGAGCTGTTCTCTCATGAGCAGTTCTCAAAAGACCTCTCTCAGCCCCACCTACCTCACAGGGTGTCTTGTTGTGGGGAGGGGAAGGGGAAGGGATGGGTGGTGCACATGTCCTGGGTATCTCAAGTCTACTTGAAACCTGGTGGTTTCAAGGGAGCAGGAAGAGAATGAGGGTGTGTTCTTTATGCTTATTTTTATTGCACAAAGTATTGGATGGGGAAGGGAATGGAGGAAGAGCAGGTCAGTTTCACTCACCTGTGGAGTGGCGCCTGAGGGGTGGGTGTTGCCTTCTGACACACTTCCGGTATGTTAGGGGGGGTGGCATATGCAAATGCGTTATGCTAATTAGCTCCTGCACCTCTTTTTCTACGAAATGACCCCTGCTTGAGACCTCAGTTCTCCCTGAATAGCAGACTTTGTTTTCTACTGTACACTAGCCTTTGTGCGTGTGAGTGTATATGGCTCCCGCTTGTTGGTTTGCTTCATGCAGCAGACAAAAGTTGCATAACTACACTGTAAAGCAGTTCTTTGTCAATACATTTTTGCCTTTTCTCTATTGGGAAACTGAAATACTGAAGCCTGATAAAGGGCCAATGTTAAAAACCTAGTGCAAACTCATTATATACAAAAATACATGTATTTATTAGAAAAACAGTTAAAAATATATAAGGGCCCAGTGAAAGCTTCGTTATAAAGTGCAAGTGATGTGAACATAAGGGCCAGTACAAGTGACCGGACTCGTTTCTGCCCCTTAGGGGCCTTCTTCAGAGGTCAAACAATTTGAGGTACAGATAGACACATGTTACAGTTTTACATATTACAATGAAATAACCAAAAAGGTAATACTGGGCCAAAAAAGGTAAGCTGTAGAAAAAAAAATTTAATATGAATAATCAATATTTTTTTTTACTTGCAATGTGTCAAAAATGGCTGAATTACTGTCTCAAGCAGCAAGATTAGTAGACACAAGGCAAGGATGTTTATGAGGCCTCTTAGGAGAGTCATGTGTCTGGTTGCCAAATGCACCACTGTTGAATTAGAACACCTAAAAATAAATATATATTTTGAAAGCTAGTACAGTAAATAAAAGCCAATATAATAACTGAAATGGAAAAATCAATAATATAAAAATTACCTTCTGGTCCAGAAAACACCTATGTGACTAATCAGAGCTGGAGTGTCCTCAACAAAAAGCAGTGCTATTGAGTAGGTGTGGTTAACTTAAGTTTGGTGCTGGATGATGCAGTCCTAGTAAAATGCTTAGTCATGGCTGATGCAGTCCCAAAGGAATGCTTAGTCATGGTTACATATAGGCTCACTAGTAGTGTGGTAGTAGATATGGATATAAAATCTATTTGAACATTAAATCAATTTAACTCAGGAACAGCAAAACAAATATTAAACTGTCATAGATTCACACTACGCACCAGTTCACCTGTTCATTCAAGCCATAGAGAGTTAAAGATTTAAGAGCATGAATCCAAAATAATTATCTGGCTTTCAAATGCCCATTAAGCTGGAAATTACCAGCCCGGACTTGTTCCAATGCCAAGAAGCAAAGGTTTCTGTCGCCGTGGCCAGCTGCTATAAAATGATTCACCAATAGTGCATTCTTCCTTTTCAGACTGAGGCAGCTTCTGTGCTGCCCTGTCCTGTTCCTAATCAGTCTAGATGTATACCCCACATAGATAAGATCACATTTACATGCAATTGCATATATGAGGTTCCTTGAGTTGAAGGTAAAGAATGCTTTAATAAGAGTCTTTGCTTAAGAGAGTCATAGCAAAAATCTGTGCAAGGCATCAGGCCACAAACTGAACATCCCCCACATGGAAAATTGCCAGCTGGTATACTCCTACCTGTAGGGGCTGTGGTTGCTCAGAGGTTAAGATGCTGAACTGCAGACCAGAAGGTGGTAGCTCGGCAGTTTGAGACCCTATTGCCGCGTGACAGAGTGAAAACCTGTCTCTGGCCCCAGCTCCTGCCAGCCTAGCATTTCAAAAGCAAGAAATTGCAAGTAGATAGGTACTGCTTCAGTGGGAAGGTAAACAGTGTTCCGTGCACCCTGGCATTTAGTCATGCCAGCCACATGACCATGGAAAAGTCTTTGGGCAGTGCTGGCTCTTTGGCTTGGAAACAGAGAGGAGCACCGCCCCCTAGAGTCAGATTTGACTGGCTTTTGAGCATGGAAAACCTTTATCTGTATACTTCTACCATCCACTCAACTCTGTGTTACAGGGGATGATTTAAAACTGCTTCTAACAAGTATGTCTCTCAGGTTTTTAGAGCTGCGATCGGTGAAGAGGGGGACTGCCTCACATCTAGGAACGGCTGGCAAGTATGTGCCAATGTTTTCTGATAACGTTGCTAACTTGAGATGATCTCCCATCGAAGGTCAATGGAATAATAATTCTATCAAAATGACCTTGTCTAGTTTTTGGCACCAAAAGAGATGATCTGTTTATGTTTTTTGCCTTATAAAAAGCCTGTTTCACAGCTCTGGAGGAGTAGCCCCTATTTATAAACCAATTCATCAATGGCTTAGCCTGTTTTTCAAAGTCTGAGTAGAGGCTACAGTTCCTCCTAATCCTCAACATCTGCAAAAAAGGGTTTTTTTATATGCAGTGGGTGAAAACTATAACAAACTAAAAAAGAATTAGCATCCGTAGGTTTCCTGTAAGTGCTGGTCTCAATTTTATTCCCCGCCCCTTTTAATGTTGATGTCCAAGAAATTAATCTATTATCATAATTCATTTCAAAATTGATGTTTTCATGCAAGCCATTAGTGAACTGCTTAAATGCCAATAAAAGTTATACTGGACCTCTCAAAATCAAAAAGATATTGTCCAGAAAGCGTTTATAAATAGTAATGTTATCAGCATAGATATTAACACTGAGGACTGTACATTCACAAAACCTGCACATTCACAAAACCTTTCAAATTATTATAGTGATGAGAGAGAAATAAAGGAGTAGATTCTTGAATTAACAGAGTTCCGTTTGGGTTGGATTCAGCTCCTGTTTTGTTCACACAATACTTCCAACGTGGGATTTTTTCTGATTGAATTTGAATAAAATCTTTCTCCTGTGGACACTGTTGCACCCTCAGAAAAAGGAAACTTTGTAGCTGGAAAAGGTATAGAGGAGGCCAACCGTCTAGATCAGAGGGCTGGAAAACCTACCTTATAAGGACAGACTAAAGAGTCTGGGTGTTTTCCTCAGTGCTCTGGTTGGGAATGACTGGGAAATAGCCTGAAGAATGCTGCAGAGCCCTGTTGTACTGACTGTTGATCTTTCTTGTTGACTGCATGTGGCCCTGTTCTGCTACCACGGTTGTCTTGGGGGGGGGGGGGGGGGGGGATCAAATGTCTATCCAAGTGTTTTCCATTAGATCTGTCTATGGATGTTAGCAACAATAGCCAAATGGAACCTGCACTTTTTGAGGCAGAGTGCCCCTGAATACAATATTTTGGGTACAAGCAATGGCTTGCTAGTTTGTGGCTGGTCAGCCACATTAGAAGCTGGTTTGCTGGCATTGTCTCTTTTGTTTGTATGTATCTAATCTAGCAGGGCTCTTATGTTACAACGTAACAAAAGCATGGTACATCCAGTCAGCCGGAGTGAAGGGTGCAGTGTGACTGATGCTGGCTGGCTTGGAAATAAGTCCCATGGAGTTCAGTAAGACTTTTATGCTGTAATCCTGTGCCAGTTTTACTTCAGAGAAGAGCTGGATCTTACTTCTAAGTATAGGATAGGCCTACACATCCCAATTCAGTGGCTTCAACATGGTCAAATATTGGATCCTGAGTGGGACCCCCAAAAAAGCATACCTGTGGATAGTCTGTGGTCCATTCTACTTGGGTCTCTAGATAACATCACAGGGCAGGCTTTACAGCAGCCTTTCTGTGGGTTGCTGCTTTGTACAGTGTATGTGTTGTAAAGCACTGCTGCTTTTTTTTCTTACTGTGGTTTCATCATCATACATAAGATTTTTAATTACGAGCAGAACGTAGGTAATATCCAGCAAGAAAATGTTGCAAGGGATGAAGCAGTGAACACGTGAGGCAATATGGATTGAGAGCAGGCTAAAACTTGAAGATTGAGAGTAGGGCAGTAAAGGAGGACTGTGTGAGGAAAACCTAAATGCAGAGAGAGGTGGAGATCCTTATGGAAACAAATTTTAGAAGACTTTGAGCCAAGATGGGACCTAGAATGCCTGGTGCTAAATAATAACCTAGATGCATCAGGCATTTCAGAAACTTGATGGAACAGGGAAAAACTTTGGGATACAGTGATTTTTGGATATATGCTGTAGATATGAGGTTCCTAGCTATCATGAACAGGCTTAGTAGTAGAACAGATTTAGAGTCCAGTGGCACCTTTAAGACCAATAAAGGTTTATTCAAGATATGAGCTTCCGTGTGCCTGCACACTTTTTTCAAATGGCACGTAAAGTTCAGACTTATAGCCAGAGAATGAACGGCAAATTAACATGTAACATTATGATGTTCACGATATGCAAAGTGAAAGCTAAACAACAACTTAGTTTTGTCCAACTAAATAACAAGTTAAGGTTATAAGGTCAACAGTTGTCAAGCAATAAATATGTCAAAATAGCAGATAAATGTCCAAAGGTGTATTTTCTAATTGTGGGAAGTAGTAGTGGTAGAGCATCTGCTTGGCTGCAGAAAGTAGAATTCCAAAAACAACATCTGTGACTGAAATCACAAAAAGTCAATAAAGATGTGTTTGCAAAAACATTTACTGTAATCATACTATAGAAAATTCGTTTCTATTATCGCTCATGTGTGAAATAACTTTTCGTTACTTCAGTCATGGATGTTGTTTTTGGATTTCTGCTTCCTTCCGTGATCTCTCTTTTTTGGCTTCTGGCATGCAGAAGGTCCCAGGTTCAATCCCCCACATCTCCATTTAGGGTGATGTGGAAGACCTCTCTGCCCAATACCCTGGAGAGCTGCTGCCAGTCTGAGTAGACAGTACTGACCCTGATGGACCAAGGGTCTGATTCAGTATAAGGCAGCTTCATGTGTATTAATCCTTCACGTGCATACTACACACTGGAACAGTTGGTGACAGAGCCAAGTAGAGGGATAGTGACCCTGAACTTCCTTCTAAGTGGGGTTCAAGATTTGACTTGAGATGTAGATGTTGCGTCAGTTGAGAACAGTGACCATAATGCTATGAAGGTTGGCATTTGTGTTAATAGAAAATTTTCCCCAAAGTGCAAAACATATCATAGAAGGTAGTTAAAAAGAAGAATTAAGAGAGTCAAATCTCCCCAGGGTGCTTGGAAACTATTTAAAATCACACTAATTAAGACCCGGATGGAATGTATAACCAAGTCAAGTACACCCAAGTCGCATTGCTCTTCTGAGAGATTTAAAAGGTCGATGCCTGTTTGTGCATAACTTGATGGCTGAGGCTGCTGTTTATAAAAACTGAATAAGCATGGGTCCCAGCTTACACTTTGCATGAAAATTGACTTGCGACTCTGAGGAAGAGCCTGTGAAACGTGCTTAAAATCTGGATGCACTCTAGTAGTTTCCTCTACATTCTGTACCTACAGGGAATGTTTTTCTTCAAGTAGAAGTTTTGTGTTATCACTTTTGAGTTTGAATAGGACCACATCTTTTTCTGATTTATGGACATGAAGTTCTTGTAACGATATGTAAAAATTGAGCTTATAGTTTCTGCTGCGTAATATGGTTGACTATAAGAACATTTGATAAATACAGATTGTGATTCAAGTAAGAACTGAAAAAGAAAATATAAACATACAAATTTCTGAACAACTTTAATAATATTGCATATATACCTGGCGTCAGTTTTTCTTGGTATTCAAGGTCTGCAGGTAATACAAAATTATTCAGGATGGTGAAAATCAAGGCAGATTGTGAAGAGCTCCAGGATGGGTAACTGGGCAATAACATAGCCAATGAAGTTCATTGTGTGCATGTAAAATGCCACCAAGTCACAGTCAACTTAAAGCAGCCTCATAGGGTTTTCAAGGCAAGTGATTAAGCAGAGGTGGTTTGCCAGTGCCTTCCTCTGCAGTCCTTGGTGGTCTTCTATCTGAGTACTGACCCTCCTTAGCTTCCAAGATCTGACAAGATCGGGTTATACTATGCCAATCCACATCACAACATTCATTGTTGGCAAGTGAAAGGGATGCACACTGGAACAAAAAATTCCAAGATTTGAATATATTCTAATAGGGTTCGAACTGACTGAGACTGAGGGATGGGGTAGTAGTGAATACCTCGATGAAAATGTTGTCTTCAGTCTACAGCAGCAATGAAAAGGGCAGATGGTGAGGACGACGAAGGAGTCCCTCTGCAGAATTGTCCAGGGGAGGTAGGATCACCGGCTGGCGGCCTTCCTTTTCAGCCAGAGGGTAACCCCGAACACAACACTGGCTGCAGTTCTGTAGAACTCCTGATGGGAAGACATCTCACAACCCATCTCAATCGATTACACCCAGACTGCACTCCAAAGCACAGCTTGGGTCCAGAGAATCAAGCCACTTCCTGAGGGTACTTCCTGGGTGACCCCATCTATGCACACTTCTCCAGTAGCCCAGCTTGGGTCCCTGCCAAAATGATCAGGGTGACCAGGCTTCTCTCATATGAGGTATCCACAGAAGATGGTCAGAGGCTCCGCTGACACCAGCTCCATGGTCGTCTCCTCCCTGTGGAACCCGGTGTCACGACAGGGCCACAGGGCTTAGGCAAAACAACGCAGGTCAGATAACAGTTCCACAGTCAGCCAAGAGTTCAGTCCAAGAAGAGAGCTCAAACAGTTCTAATTGATGAGCCGAGTGGTCGTTAAGCAAGCCAGAGGTCAGAGCCGTAAATCACCTTGATTCAGAGGAGTCGAGCGGAAGAAGTTGTCACAGGAATGCCGGAGGTCAGAAAGCCGAGATCAAGATGCAGGGTAGTCCGAAGCCGAGAGTCCGAAGTCAAAACTAGGTCCGAAGTCCAAGGAGACGCACGGGAGTCAGAGAGGTGCAGAGCGAAGTCCTGTCCAGGAATCAATGTTGCCAGCATGCCTGCTAAAAGCCAGCAGTCTGTTGATATAGCGTGCCGGCTCGTTAAACAATTAGCAGCTTCCGAACACCGTCCTGCTTCTGCTAGTATTCAGGACTTAGAGCTTGTCTCCCTCGCATGCATGCCTCACTCCTCCTGTTTCTTCGCTCCTGGCGTCTACGTTCACGGAGCCGGCTCACAGGTGGAGGCGAGCCTGGGGGTGATGAGCCTGGACCGGGCAGAGGCTGAACAGCCGCAGATGGGTCCTGCTGCAGACTTGACTCCCCAAGACTTAAGTCTGTGTCTGTTAAAGGAGCCTGGTCAGGGTTGTCAGGGGCTAATTCAGGAGCAGGCATGACTCCCGGGATATCCACACCAGATGACAGTGATGAGGATCTGCTAAGCCTGGAGAATCTGGAGACAGAGGAAAACAAGCCCACCGGCAGCGCTCAAAAGGAACTCAATGGTTAGCCTTCGGAGGCCACTAGTGGAACACCAGCACCGGCTGCCTCTGGCGGCCCCAACATCATCCCAGCACCACGACCCACTCCCAGTCTGGTGGCGGGTCTGGCCCCTGACACAACTCCAGAATCTGCAGCCCCGGCAGTGAACCACACAGCTCGAACTGCGAGCAGTGCCAATCAGCATTCTTAAAGGACTGTCAGTTGAAGAGGCTCTGAACTTTGGGGGGGAGGGGTGTTATGTATTGAGCCTGAACTTACTTGCAAAAGGACTTAGCCTGGAACGCATAAAAATAGATTGCTAGGATCCTAGAATGGGCCAGTAGGGAGACAGGGATCCTAGAGGAAACCAATCAGGAAACAATAGAGTGTAAATAGCCTATCCTTGGGAGTGGGGTGTGTTTGGGGTGTAATCCTTTTCAGGCATAAATACCGGGCTTCAGCCAGGGTTAGCCAGTCTTCATTCTCCTTGCTGTAATCACTAATAAACTATGAGCCGATCATTCTACGTGTCTGAACCCAGTATATTTCACCTACTAAAGAGGTTGTCAGGATAAAAGAGAGAGGAGAATGATGTAAGCCACTTCATGTCTCCATTGTGAAGAAAGGCATGGTAGAAGCAAAGTCAAGAATGTCCAGAACCCCGTGGGAGAACAGTTCAGTCTTCCAGGACATGCTATTTCTGATGTGATAATCACCATGGTCCAGTAAAAGAACCTCAAAGGAACCCCCTACTGAACTGAAATATTTTTACTGAATTAGAGTTCACCCAGAAGTTTGCCACTGTCTCTGAAGGACATAATAAGGACCTGGGTTTCTTTGGCATTTGCAGACCTTGAACAACTTAGCAAAACTAGAGATATTACCTAGAGCTGAAGTGAAATGGACTCTTGTCCACGAAAACCTTGTGCCCCAAAATAAAAATGCTATTTAGTCTCTAATGCACTACTAGATCTGTTTGTTTTTTCCGCAGAGGTTGGGAATGCCTTCTTAATGTCACATGGTAAAATTGTTCAGGAATTAAAATTGACAGTGCTTGTTGCCCTCAGTCCAGCTCATAGTCTGTCAGGTGAAAGTGACATTTGTTAGTTTCATCAGTTTCCTGTGGCCTGCAGCAGGGATTCCCCTTGGGTGCCCTGGCATCCGTTAACAGCCTGCCAAGCGTTTCTAGAAAGAGGGTGGGACCATGTGGGACTTTTGCCCAGCAGGAATTTTGATTGGCTATGCAGATTAAAGCAAACAAAGAAGCATTGCTTTGGCAGCAGCTGCCACCACAGACAAGGATTTTAACTGTATGACTGAAAGTCAGCTTTGTGTGTGCAAGAAAATATTGTAAAATGATACTGTTTTGAAAGGCATCCTGTTAACACTTTTGCCTAAAATGCTGAAGGGTTACTACTGGGGTTATGTAGAACCTGAATCCTTATAAGTTTTGTAGTTGGCTCAGCCTCCTCTGGCAGCCGACCACAGGCTTGTGTCAGATTTCCAAGGGTGCCTACAGTATCCGTCGAGGTGGTGAACGCCCTGTTTCGCATGTGCTTTCCTTTTAAAAATGTGTAGGGGTGGATGGGTCTAAACAGGCAGGAAGACTCCAGTGGTGACAACAGCGCTGTAGGCAGTTCACACCTGAAAACAGCAACTTAAAAAGCCATAAATCAGCTTTCATCATATGAGTAAGTAAATAAAGAGAGTCCATCATACCTCTGAATGCCTTTTCTGCAAGATGGAATTTTAATGACCTTTAATGGGGATACTTTCTTCTTTGTCTGAAATCTGAAAGTGACATTCCTTTGCATGAGGAGTATAATCCTTGATTTAAAAAACAACAACCTTGATCATTCCTTCCCACCTGGCTTGGAGACTCCCCCCAAAAACACACATTCATGGTGGGAATATGTTTCCCCTTGAAACCAAAGCAAACTTCACCCAAATGCTAGTGGCAATCCTGAACACATGGTATTTAAAAAAAAAGTAATCTGAAATTACTTATTTATTTGGATTTATATGCCGCCCTCAGAGTGGATCACATCATAAATAGATAAAAGCATACATTAATAAATATAATAACATTGAAAACACTGAAATATGAAGAACCAAACAAGCTGATCTTAAACTTCAAAGCAATTTCTGTGCATGGGGCCACTCAGGCATGCTTTTTCTGACTGTGTGACAGCTACAGAACCTCTCCTGATCAGTGGGGCAACATCAGGAGCAGTTGTACTAACCAAGAGCCTGGCATTGTCCGGCTTCCTTTGGCTTATGCTAGTACATTATTTTTGTTCCAATCCTATCCATGCGCAAGCATTCACGGTTCTTGTCCATCAGTGTGTGTGTCTGTGTGAGAGAGACCGAGAGAGACCATACTGTCCATGTTGCCTGGAGTTTTCATCAGGGCGTGTGGTGCTTATTCTCAGGAGCATATTATCACAGTGTTGCATCAGGAGACATAATTGCGCCCCTCTTGGACCGCTGAACATGACAGTAAGTTTCAGTTTCTAATTCTCAAGCAGAGGCACAATGTTTTCCCTTGCTGAAAGGGAAATTCAGAAAGCACCCAAGCTTCGTGTACAGGAGATGAAGGAAATCCCCTGCTTATGTCTTGCTAAAAGAACCCTCTGTATAAATCTCACCTCTCTTACTGTCCCTAGTTTGCCTTTTGGGACAGACTTTGGAGGTGCTTTTTACACAATTTTGCCAGTGTGTAATGTCAATAGATGATGCTAACCATCCTCCAGAACTGCTTAGCAAAGTAGTAGGTATTAGAGAATATGCATTGGAGGGGTTTAGTAATAAGTACAACTAGACCCATTATGAGAGCAAAACCTCGACACATCTGTGCACCATGTGGCAGGGGAAGGAGAGCCTTCAGTGCGATAAACTAGAGGAAGGGAAACTCAGGCAGGGAATTTTTTGACAGGAATGCGTGTGTTGTTTTTTTTAAGTCTCAACGGATGATTGCACTCGGCTTAGAAAAAGAAAGTGGACTAAGTTTCCGTTTCCAGTTGTCAGAGGCCAGTGCTAACTGGGGCTTTCTAAGGCCACTGAGACCCCACAATTCAGTGGGTTACTTAAAGGGAGTGTTCTGCTGAAGTAAGTTGTTGGCAGGAAGATACAGGAATCTATCCAGTCTTTCCAGCTGCACAAATGACTGAAATACTGTTGCTGATCAGGCTTCAAGGCATGTGTCAGATCACTCAGTTGGAGGGGTCTCAGCCAGAGGGGTCTTGCATTTTAATGTTGATGGCCTGTTAGGTTTTACACCACAGCTGGTGTCAAATTCAGAGACCAAGCATTGCCATTACAAACTTAAAGGGGAAGGTGGGTGGTTAAGCTTGCAACCTAGGGGGTGGCCAGTGATCTCCTGGGATTACAACTGATCTCCAGGTGGCAGAGACCAGTTCACCTGGAGAAAATGCCACTTTGGAAGGTGGACTCTATGGCATTATGCCCACTTTAAGTCCCTCTCCTCCACTCTCTCCAGACACCGCCTCCCCCCAATCCCTAGGAATTTCCCAACCTGAACCTGGCAACTCTAGGGCGTAAGCAGTCAAGGCCAAGCTGATGGTTCTGTCTGCTATGGTTGCGTATCCAGGGCTATGGCAGGCATGTGTGGATGAAGGCAATGGGGTAGAGTTGCCAGCCTCCAGGCAGTGTCTGGAGATCTCCTGCTATCGCATCTCATCTCCAGACAACAGAGATCAGTTTGCCTGGAGAAAATGGCCACTTTAGAAGTTGGACCGTATGGCATTGTGCCCCAAACCTTGCCCTCCTTAGGTTCCACCCCCCAAATCTCCAGGTATTTCCCAGCCAATCGCTCTAGGCCCCATCTTCCTTCCAAGAGTGGCTGTGAGGGGAAAATGGGGAAGGGGAGGGAACCTCACTTCCTTGAAGTCCCTAGAAGAAGGGCACGATGAAAGCTAATCTCTCTTATACATAATTCTCTGTGGTGGTGGCACGTTCCTGAACATTCCACACGCCACCCCAGCCTTTGGTCCCCTGGCCTGTCAATCAGAAGCTGTCCCTATCCACTGGCTGTGAATACTCGCATGCCATTGGCTGGGTGCTCGGTCTGCTCCTCTTCCCCGCCCACTCCTTCAGCCTCTGTGCCCTGTCAGAATTTCTGACAGCTTTCTCTCTTGATGAAGACACTTCTCCAGCTTCCTTCCTGTGGGGGGATTACCTCAGTGGCTGTTGGTAGGTGAAACGAAATAGCAGCCACCTGTGTTTATAAGATGGCTGCTGCCTGTGGTTTGTTTACAATGCTCCCCCATAAGGTTCAGCTGTTACCTCAGTGGCTGTTGGAAGGTGAAATGAACTGGCAGTTACCTGTGTTTATAAGATGGCTGCTGTCTGTGGTTTGTTTAAAATGTTGCCCCATAAGGTTCAATTGAGCTGTAGTTCCAGAGAGGGGCCTGCAGGAGTATCACTCATTGGGTTGAATGGGGCTTCCTCATATGCTGGCCTACAGTTCCCAGCTGCCCCAAGACCAAAAAGTGTGGGGAAAAGAGGGACACTCCTAAGGGGCGGGGCACCATCAATATAGACTCCAGCCCATCCAGGGAGGATTGTGTTTAACCCATTTTATTTAGTTGTCCCTTATTCATTTAGTGTGTTTGTGTGCTCCATAACTGTGTAAATACTAAAATAAATTATTCTGTTTGGACCAATAATCTGTGTTGTGCTCTGACCCCATAGTCTCCCCCGCTCAGCCAATACCAAAGGGAGGAAGTAGCCCAGGGAAGCAAGGAAAGGCCAGACCCTTGGGTTGCCAACTTTCCAAGGATCCCCCAAAGACTGGGGATTCCATTTCCAAATAGGGAGATTTGGCCACAGGACTCACGAGATAGGGTTGCCAACTCCAGGTGGGGAATTCCTGGAGATTTGAGGGGTGGAGCCTGAAGAGGGTGAGGTTTGAGGAGAGGTGGGGTCTCAGACAGGTACAACGCCATAGATTCTGCCTTCCAAACCAGCTATTCCCTCTTGGGGAACCACTGTTGCCAACCTCCAGGTGAGGGCAGGAGATCACTTAGAATTACAACTGCTCTTCAGGTAGCAGAGATCAGTTCCCCTGGAGAAAATGGTGGACTCTGTGTCATTATACCCTGCTGAGGTTGCCACAGCAAATTGATGCTGAATGCCCAAGGCCTTGACACTCTCCCAGAGCCTCTTTCTAGAGCCCATTGTATTTATTTCCACAACAGGCCTTATTCCTAGTCTAACATAAATCCAGTCCTGTGGTGGAATTACAGAGTCTGGAAGTATAGAATTAAGATAGTATGAAGAATGTCACAGCTTGTTCAGTTTTTTTGAAGCATCCTGTTGAGGGAAAATTAAACAGAATCCACTTTGGATGGGTTTATGAACATTAAATTCCTTCCTAACCCCCCCCCCCCCCCCAATAGCCAGTCCATGGCCTTTGATGTTAGTAGTTACCTCAGCTTGCTGCTGAAAAGACAGGCACTTTCCTGTTTAGTTTCTGTGTTTTGTGGGGAGAGGTAATGGTATCATGTTAAAGGGGTAACTGCCTCTAGGAAATTAATTATTATAATATCTAGCACTTTTACAGAGCTTTCAGTGTCCAAAGCGTTTCACATACATCATCTGTATAACAGCCCTGTGATGTAGGTTAAGATTACAATCTCTCTACATAGCGCAGATGACTGTGACTGATGTACAGTCCTCTACTGAGTCCAGGGCAGAGGTAAAATTAGGATGCAAGATCATAGGTAACTAGCTTACACATTGCAACAATTTTGTGCAGAGTTACTCCTCACCAAGTCCATCAATTTTAGTGGGTTTAGACTGGTGTAACTGTGCAGGACCAGAATTGTAGCCACCCCTAACATAATTGGAATGTAATTTACACTGAGCACCAGAGGGAGGTGGTTTGGGAGGGTTTAGAACAAGGGTGTCAAACATAAGGCCCGGGGGCCAGAACTGGCTCATCTAGGGCTTTTATGCAGCCTGCAAGCAACGAGTGCAAGGGAGGGAACAGGAGACTGCTCGAGGGGAGTGGGCAGAGCCACTCCGATTGTGGCTTCAGTATGGCGGAAAAACCTCATCTGCAGCAGTCAAGTAGTGTGGAAGCGTCTGCCCAGTGCTGCACCACTGGCTCTCCTGTTTGTCCATATGGGTTTAACTTTGCATACCACTCCCAGCCCATGAGGTCTTGCAGTGAGGATACGCCAACCCGGAGCTTACCAGCTGCTGTCCTTTATACAACTGATGTCTCTGGCAGCTGGCATTACATTTTATGGCACACATGGTCCAGCTTGACAAAGTGACATTTATGTCAGATTTGGCCCTCATAAGAAATGAGTTTGACACCTCTGGTTTAGAATGACACCCTTTCCTTGTCTTTGTGGTATGTTCTGTTCATAGTAGCATTTACTACATTCAGCAGAAATAATCCATTCAAATGCCCTTTGGAAACTATCCTAAAGTCTAGAACAAAGTTTTGAGTCCAGTAGCACCTTTAAGACCAACAAAGTTTAAGCTTTCATGTGCGTGCACACTTCTTCAGACAGGAAAACTTCTACCCAGAACAAAACTTTGTTGGTCTTAAATGTGCCACTGGACTCAAAACTTTGTTCTGCTGCTTCACATCAACATGGCAATCCACATGAACCTATCCTATGTTATGCCCAGTGGACGATCTTCTTAAAGGGTTGTTACCTTCAATTTTTTTTGGGGGGGGGGGGGAGTGGTGGTTGCAAAATGTAGAGAAGCAGCTGTTTTAGCAAAAATCGGCCTTGTGTCTGGTTGTTTATTCTCACTGAGCAACTGTGACAATAGATCAGACAGATGGGCCCACTAGGAGAGGAATGAAAAGTAGCAGAGGGTGGGGAGGATGACAG
This sequence comes from Lepidodactylus listeri, assembly GCA_029233225.1. Classification (NCBI taxonomy): domain Eukaryota; kingdom Metazoa; phylum Chordata; class Lepidosauria; order Squamata; family Gekkonidae; genus Lepidodactylus; species Lepidodactylus listeri. Next base: position 119,584,822 of record JARCFY010000004.1, on the reverse strand, counting down.
GATTTTAAATTAAACATCAATTTTAAAAGAAACAAAAGTATAAAAATGAAGGAGGAGAGGCTGATGCTTGTTTTATAGATTTATATCCCACTTTTCTCCTTGATCAGGGAATCAAAGTGGCTCTTTACTTACACGCCCAGGGAACTGTTGATCACCACTTTGGGGTCAGGAAGCAATTTTTCTTCAAGCCAGTTTGCCTGGGGATCCTGGGTTTTGGGGGTTGTTTGTTTTTTGGTCATCGTCTGGGCATGGAACAGGGGTCGCTGGGAGAGAATTTCCTGCATTATGGAGGGGTTGGACAAGATAACCTTGGAGGTCTCTTCCAACTCTCTGATTCACCTAACTCCCTCCTCCTCCACTTAATTCCCAGAACAACAACCCTGAAGGCAGATCCAGGAGGGCTGCCCTGTCGGTCTGAACTGAAGCAGCAGAGCAAGGGTGCCACTGGACTCAAACAGTGTTCAACGATAGTCCTGTTGAGGATAGGTCAGGCTGAGAGATTGAGACGGGCCCAAGATCACCTGGCAGGCTTCCACGGTCCGACTCCAGCGGGAGATTCCCACCCGATCACCCCCGAGTCTTAATCCTACATCTTCTCGCCTCTACACCACACCAGCCCTTGGGTCTTTGCGCGCTGGTTTTACTTTCGGATGCGCGCCGCTTCCAGGAGGAAGGACGGGACCTGGCGTGGCTGGCTGGCCTGCCTTGCGGCTTTCGGTTTCCATTTCTTCACTTTCGTTTCCTTCCTTCTTTCGCTGGGTCTCTCTGTCAGCTGACTTTCAGGAAGTGGATCCATTGGGGCCGATCTCGCCTTCAGGTGGGGTCGCCGGCAAGGGCTGGGTAGTGTCTTCTCCCCGGAGGAGTCGCCGCCGAAGCCCCTGACCCCACCCAGGCTCTTTTTGCAGCGAGAGTTTCTGCAGCGGAGGGGACCTGGCCAAGGGCGAGAGCCGCCAGAATGACCCAGGAGGAGAGGCAGAATCTCCTTAGCTTCGCCTGCTATATCGAGAAGACGCTGAATCCTACCTACATCTTGAGCTATATGAAGGGCTGGCTCTCGGATGGTGAGTTGTGGTGGGCCGGCGTTCTGTTAGCGGAGCGGCAGAGTTGGCTGGGCGGCGTTGGAAGCCTGCCGCCTGTCGCTCCGTTCATCCTCGCTTCAGCTCTTGGGAACCATCGGGAGCGGTGAGTCTTGAGATGGGTAAAGTGTCGGACCGGGAAGACCTGAATTCAAATGCTTGTGGTTCGTTGGACAGGCTTGAGCGACTCTTGGACCTGCCTACCTTGCAGGAGGGTTTGGAGGGAACTCTTAGCTGTATGCTCCCGGAGGAGGAATGGCAAGCTAATTTAACAGTAGTCTCAAAGAGCATGTTTGGTGGGTTTAACATTGGCTACGTTGCAGTGTTCGAGACTGAGCGGTGGGATCCAGGCTGCAGCTCCGTGTGGTGTCCATTAATGTTTTGATTTATTGTCCTAGCTGTTATGATTTATTGAAATTATTATATTTAATGGTAAATTACCCACTTTCCTCTCGAGCACAGGATAGAGGATCCTCTCCCATCTTGTCCTTATGGCTATCCTGTGAGGCAAAGACCTCAGAGATTTTAGATCCTACCCCTTGTATATTTTAACTACTACAGCCCACATGTCTCTGAAGTCCAATACCTGCGTATCTCATCTCCTCCTGTAGTGTCCTTTGGCCTATCTAGCACCGACTGTTAGTGTGCTACTCATGCTGAAGAACTAAGTGGCATCTTTTAAGACCACCAAACCTCATACCTTGAATAAAACTTTGTTGGTCTTAAAGCTGCCACTGGACTCAAGCTTCTGTGGGTCCAAAGAGCACTTCTTCCAGTGGGGATTTCTCAAGGTTTGACACTAGTCCCTCCTTTGGCAAAGCATTTGCTGACTCCTGAACCCATCTGGGCAATCTCTGGTGGTTAAAACTGCTGTCAAGTCACAGCTGATTTATAGCAACTCCATAGAGTTTCAAGGCAAGAAACTTCCTTGGAGGTCTCTTATTAAAGAACTAACTAGGCCCTATTAGAGATATAAAATTTCTGAAAATTTTGAAGCTGCAGGAAAAACAACACTCCCCCCTCCTTTTCCTGGGAAAAAATGGAAATGGGAAAAATTGAAATATATGCGAAACTTACTGTCCTATCAATCCTAAACTAATTTTGCTCCTTTAACAAAAATGCATAATTTATAACTTGCTAAGCATATAACACTGCAATATTTGAGATATTTATAGAATTTACATATAAATGCCTTCCTTTTCTACAATCAAAATGGAAAATATACCTAATGCTGAAGAGAAACTGTGAGCTGATGTCCCCTATGCCAGTGTTTTTCAACCTTTTTCGAGCTAAGGCACATTTCTTTCATTGAAAAAATCCCGCGGCACACCTGACAATATCTTACGGCACAGTGGTTGAAAAACACTGAAATACAAGATAAATGGTTCATTAGTTGCCTCAGCTCAAGTATTAACTGACAGTATTACAAATACACGTAATAGCCACTCAACTTGAAATCTTAAGTTACAGATCCAAAGTGTAATGGCTCCTTCCCATAACATTGACCTGAGTTTCAGAAGAAATATAATGTGGATGTATTTTAACGCGTCCTGGAAGGTCAGCCCGGAAGGCACATTTCTTTCATTGAAAAAATCCCGCGGCACACCTGACAGTATCTCGCGGCACACCAGTGTGCCCCGGCACAGTGGTTGAAAAACACTGTCCTATGCTATCTTAATACATGTAGCTTAATTTTTGTTATCTGAAAAGTAGAAAAAATAGTAGTTAAACAGAAAACACAACAAGGTTTGTGGTGAATAACATAAATATATTATTTGGTCAAAGAATGGGGTCTCACAAAGGATCAATAATATTCCCAAGGAAGAAGTAGGTGCAGATAGATGCTGTCTTCCTTCTGTGGCTACTGGTTAGAGCTCAGTTCTCAATTAAATTTCAGAGTTTTCCTTTGAGGCTTTATGGCAGTTCCTGTCCCACCTACCTCTGATCTTTCCCCCCCTCTAGCAATGTCCGGCAATATGCTACTTGTTACCCAATCTGTGGGTGTATGAGTCACAGTGGTTTGTGGGAGAGGTGGAATGGTCAAGGCTCAAGCACAAAGGAAGGGTCATGTCAAAAGGACAACAGAAGCAGGGAAATATTACTGCATGTTCCCTGTGTGAAGGCTAAGTATCCTCTTAAGTGCAGAAATGCTTGTATTTTAGAACTGTGTATGTTTATAGCATATCTGTCTTTTCTTAAAACTCATTTCACTCATTTTAAAAGAGAAAATATTTTGTGGGAGTTTTTTTTTCAGTACTCCTCCAACTTTCCATGTTTTGCCACAGGGTTGGGACAATCTCTGCCAAATGAGATAAACCATGAGGTGTGAGGAGTGAGTGCTGAGGTAGTAATGGCTGTAAGCAACTTTTTCTCTATCTCTGATGGCATAAACTAAAATTCCTGTAAGCTATTATGAATATACAGGAAAATGATGACCAGGAAAGGACTGGGCTCCGTCTGCTTTTATTTTGCTTACATTCTTAAATCAATGTTACACACCCAGAACACAATCTTGTAAATAGTTCTTTGTGTGGCCTCCTTACTATATACAAAAATGGCAACTCCAGCAAAGGGATTTCAAGGCAAATGAGCACTAGAGGTGGTTTATCACTGTAGAGTATTCCTTGGTGGTCTCCCTTCCAAAATACCAACCCTGCTTAACTTCTGACAAAATTGGGCTATGCTGCTTTTCCTTCCCCAGCCTCTCTTCCTTACTTCTGGGTTCTTGGACAAGGTTGCCTTTGTAAATTCGATGGCAGTGGCTGAACCGTTTTCTTTTTCTTTTGCCACTGTTGTATTGTAAATGAATGCCATAAATAGATATGGTTGGTAAGCTTGTAACAGTGGAGTGGATCCAAAGTTTCTGTCTGGCTAAAATGGAGCAATCTTCCAGTTGAAGGAGCCTGTCTTCAGCACAAAGAGCCTGTCTTCAGCTCTTGCCTTCCACTGGTGGCACGCACCTCTTTAACTGCAGCAAGTCTCTATATACCACTGGAAGGCTCCGTGCATCATAGGAAGGTTCCAGTGTCTGGTTAGACAAAATGCAATCTTTGGATCCAACCCAGTCCCTGTGGGCTAGTGCCTTTTTGAGATACATATATGGACACTTGAAGCTGTCTCGTACACTGAGTCAAGACTCCTGCTCTGCCAAGGTCAGTATTTACTCTCTCTGGGGAGCTGCTGGCAGGCCGAGGTCATACACATCACTTGCCACCAGAACCTTTTAACTGGAAATGCTGTGGATTGTACCTAGGACCCTGTGCATACAAAGCAGATGCTCTACCACTGAGCTGTGGCCCCTTCCCTAGATGTGTGGAAACAGGCAGATGAATGGGGCCCATTTTATCACTTCTTGTGATCTCTTGCGTATTCTGTTTCAGAATCAGAAAATACTTTCTAGCACTACAGTAAGCCCAAAGTCACCCCCATAAATATGTATCTTCCGCTCTATTGTCCCTTGAATAACAATTCAGTTTTCCTCTAGAAAAGTGGCAAACCTTAACTGTCCTGGCTCAAAAGCATTCTGAACACAAAACTGCAATAATTTCCAATCTCTTTGCTTGGGAAGAAGAAATCTACTTAATTAATGATTGAACTTTTATATGGTTTCATTCCAGAGGATGTGGAGAAAATTCAGGTGGAAGGACAGAAAGGTCCAATTGCTGCCACCAAGCTTTTCCTTCAGATCTTTGTGAACCTCACAGAAGATGGATGGTTCCTTGAATTCCTGGCAGCTCTGAAGGAAGCAGGTTGGGTTTATGCTGCAATACTTAATCATGTGAGATGCACACATTTTAAAGTACTTCACCCACCTGGGTGCGGAGGAAAAATAAAAATCCTTTGGGACACAGTAAAATGGCAGTACCCAATCACTTTAGACCAAACATGAAGGAATAACAGCTACAAAGCTGAATGTGTTAAGCTCTTTTTCAGAGGTTCAGTACATTAGCTATGTGTAAGGGGAACACCCGCCATCAGCAGTGATGTGGTTAAGTATGGAAGGGAGGGGGGCCAATGTTCTCTCTAATTTCCTTCCCTAATGAGTGGATCAGTTCACGTCCTGAGCAGAATGTACCTGCTGTAATGTTAAAATGGGCAATGGGAAGACTATGGCTGAGTGGGACTTCCAGGTTAATAAATGGCCACTCATGGGCATAGCTTAGGGGGAACATTAGGGGGCAGTCCTGGGTGAGGCCCAGACCTTGGGAATGCCTGGAGCTCTGCCCTTCCAGCTGGCCAATGGAGGAAGAGCTGGGCTGGCTGAGGGCCGCTGTGGGACCACGCCCTCAAGTCTCCATTCGGCTGTCATGGAGCAGGCCAGAAACCTTTCCCTGCTTGGCCCTCGGCCCCTGACTCACAAGTGCGGCTGTTTGGTAAGTCAGGGTCATAGCTTCTGCTGAGCTGTAGGTTCTTTGTGTTTTAGTTCTTTGTGGTCTTCAACCTTATGAGATGTGGGACACACTGAGGTACAAACCTGTGACGGGAAGAGAGGGAGCACTGCTTGTGACTCTGGTGTCAAGAACAGTACCAAGGGCAACATACCAAGAGAGCCTGTGGATTGGACAGACAAGGAGAGGTCCGGTGGAAGAATCCTCTCCAACTTGTCTTGGTATCTTTCTCCTCCTCTCAGGATGAGGGTAAAGAAAAGTCAGAAAAATGGCAGTGTTACTTTCTAGCAGCAGATCCAAACAGCAGCAAAAGGAATGGTGGCTCTGTAGGTGCTTGCAGAGGTGGAGCCACGGCCTACCCAAAGTGCCTGAGAAGCCAGACCCATAGGCTGAACACCGTGGTCTTCGGCTTTTTCAGGTCAAACATAGTCAAATATTTTACACCAAGTATTTTGTAGCTATTGGGACATAAAATTAACATGGGGACTTGAAAAAAAGTTTACTGAATATGTACACACTGTATCAGATTGTGTTCTTCCTTGAGGATCTTATCCCCCCTCCAAAAAAATAATTATCTGGGCAATTTTCTCATTCATTTTCTCCTCTGGAAAATCCACAACACTGCTTATAGTTGTAAAACATGATAGTACTAGGAATAAGGCCCGTTGTGGAGATAAATACAATGGGCTGTAGAAAGATACAATGGGCTGTAGAAAGAGGCTCTGAGAGAGTGCCAAGGCCTTGGGCACTCAATGTCAGTTTGCTGTGGCAACCTCAGCAGGGTATAAGGACACAGAGTCCACCATTTTCTCCATGGGAACTGATCAATGCCATCTGGAGAGCAGTTGTAATTCTGAGTGATCTCCAGCCCTTAGCTGGAGATTGGCACCAATGGTTTCTTGGCCGGGAGGGCGGGATAGAAGTTTAAATGAATAAATTTCCCTGGAGGAAAAGTAGTCTTTCTCTGCAGTGGGGACCAAAGCAACTTACATCATTATCCTCTCCCCCTTTTGACTTGCACAACAATCCTGTGAGGTAGGTTAGGCTGTAAGTCTGTGACTGGCTCAAAATCACCCATTTAGATTCTACAGCAAGAACCTGGATCTAGCAGACCCTGCTCTGAAGCACTGATTGCCACACCTAGGGTACCCTACCTCCAGGTAGAGCCTGAAGATCACCAGGTATCACAATGGATCTCCAGACAACAGGTCTCTCCTGTCCAGAGAAAACAACTGCTTTGGAAGGTGGACTTGATGGCATTCTTTTCAGCTGAGGCCTCTCCCCTCCTCAAACCCAGAAAATCTCCAGGAATCTCCCTTCCTGCAGCTGGCAACCCTAGTCAGAACTGGTCCCAATGAGTTCTTTACAAAGGCCTGCAAAGGGTTTCCTTCCTTTGTCTGAACCAAGCTTGGTTGTCTACTGTGGCAAAAAGGGCTTCAGTTTGCAACTCAGCTGTTCGCCTCCCACCCTCGTCCTGTGGGCATATCTCACTCCTTAAGTTCCTTGCCACCAGTCACTGAACTCACTGCCTTTTTAGAGGGCCCCTGTGGCCAAATCTCCCTATTTGGAGATGGAATCCCCAGTCTTTGGGGGATCCCTGGAAAGTTGGCAACTGAAGGGTCTGGCCTTTCCTTGCTTCCCTGGGCTACCCCCTCCCTTTGGTATTGGGCAGAGCAGGGGAGACTATGCACAACACAGATTATTAGTCCAAATAAAAGCATTTATTTTACTATTTACACAATTATGGAGCGCACGCGTGCGCACACACACACACACACACACACACACACAATAAGGCACAACTGTAGGAGTAAGCATATACTATGAACCAACAGGGCATAAATCAACGGGTTAAACAATCCTCCCTGAATGAGCTGGAGTCTATATTGATGGTGCCCCGCCCCTTGGGAGGGTCCCTCTTTTCCTGCATTTTTTGGCCTTGGGGCAGCTGGGAACTGTAGTCCAACAGATTAGGAAGCCTTATTCAACCCAGTTAGTGATACCCTTGCAGGCCTCTCTCTGAAACTGCATCTCAATTGAACCTTATGTGGGAACATTTTAAACCACAGACAGCAGCCATCATATAAACACAGGTAACTGCCATTTCTTTACACCTACCTACAGCCACTGAGGTAAGTCACACACAGGAGGGACGTAGGAGAAGGGTATAATGCTGTGGGGTCTACCCTATGAAGCAGCCATTTTCTCCAGGGGACTGATCTCTGTCATCTGGAGATCAGTTGTAACAGTGGGAGATCTCCAGGTCCCACCTGGAGATTGGCAACCCTAGGGGGAAAGTCAGCCACACGGGGTTGAAGAGAATGGGTTGATGGTTGCTGGCCCACCTCATTAGCCAGCCAGCCAGCCAGCCAGCCAGCCAGCCAGCCATGGTGGAGCTAAGAAGGAGTGAGAGCTGTTTTCTGACAGTTTATTCTCACAGGAAAGTCAGTGGGCGGGGGAGGGGTTATGCTGAAAGTCCATTGTGTTTTCACTGACAGAAGCAGGCCACTGAGGGGACAGTTAGACCCACTTGGCAGTGGGCGGAAGAGAAGAGTGGACCCAGCACCCAGTCCTTCCCCTTCACTGGCTCCTTCCAGACTCAGGCTGAGATGCTAGCGGGTGGCTCTGTGGGCGGGACTGAGGCAAAGCAGGGAGAGAATGCAGCCAGTGACCAGGGACCCCCTTTTGAGTGGCAATCCTTCCAGCCAACTGATTTTGGCGCCCCATGGAATCTTGCCACTTGAAAATGGCTTTATATAATAAGGAAAGATTCTAATGAATAATTATGTGTTCTTTGTATCTAGGGGTTCCAGTTTTTTTTACTGGCCCCTCTTCCTATACCCTTGGTAGGAGCAGAATGATACATGTTTCTGGACAACAGGCTACTGCTAAAGCCCCAGAACAAATGAGACATTTTTTCCTCCTGATCATTTGGCATCCCAAATGAAGCCCTCATTTTTAGGTAATACCAGAATTGTTACAGTCCATGTCTATTGTGAGGAAGTAGAATAGATCCAGCTTGTGGACTGACCCCCCATTTTGTCCTTGAGCAAAATAAAACTGGTATCTAAGAAAATCTATGGGCCCTTTGGAGAGGGGATGCAGATGAACTATGAAGCAAACCAGATGTCTTGTCTGTATTGTAATTAGGGGTGTGCAAAAAAAAAAAAAAAAAGGCCCGATTCGGGTTGGGCCAAATTAGGCCGCATCTGTTCCAGCCGCCGAATGAACCCTGCATGTCAGTTTTAGCAGTGGAAGCTGATTTGGGAGTCATTCGGCCAACTGAAAATCTGTTTTGGGCCCATTATACCCTATGGGCCATTGAAGTCAATAACAAAAACTCATAGGGTATATCAGGGGCTGGAGAGAAGGGGGTTTGAGGGAGAGGCTCCAGTCTTGCAGGGTAGCTTCTGGGGCCTCTCCTGAAAATACCCACCAAGTTTCAAGAAGATTGGACCATGGGGTCCCAATTCTACGGGCCCCCAAACAGGTTGCTCCATCCCCTCCATTGTTCTCTATGGTGGGAAAAAACATTACTTTCCCCCCATCATAGACAACAATGGAGGGAATGGGGGCAACCTGTTTAAGGGCCCATAGAATTGGACCCCCTGGTCCAATATTATTGAAACTTGGTGGGTATTTGGGGGAGAGGCTCCAGCAGCAACCCTGCGAGTTTGGAGCCTCTCCCTCAAACCCCCTCCCCTCCAGCTGCTTTTTAAGCTGCTGCTGAATTGCCACCGAATTTCAGCGGCAGTTCGGCGGCTGGCCGAATCAGATCAGAGAATCTGATTCAGCCCATGGCTGCCTGAAAGGGTGCCTAATGAGCCATTTTCAAATGAACTGAATGCACATCCCTAATTGTAATGGGGGCAGGGATGTTTGTATAGTGAATTCAAATATGTTCTTGGTGTGCTTTATTTGTTGCTGAATTGCTGTACATTTCCACTGCTGTTCTTTAAAAGGTTACAGTGGCCTATATGAGGCAATTTCCTCCTGGGATTTCCAGAAGATTGAAAAGCTGGAGGAGCCTAGACAGCTGCTGAAAAGGATAGAGCCCTCTTTGCGAGAAATTGATCCAGAACAACTGCATCCAGACTTAAAAGACTGTATCCTAGACCTGGAGTGGGAAGAGATTAAACAGGTACTATTGTTTCAAACATGAAGATACCAGATGTTCCGCATGTAAGGCCTGTAACAAGTGTGGAACCTCAGTTATTTTATTTCTTGAAGAAGCTCAAGGGTTATTCAGGTTATTCCATTTCCCCCCAACAATAAATCACTCCAATGTATCTTAAGCTGAGAGCATAAATTGCCCCCTACTGACATGCAGATTTCGTGGCTGAACAGGGATTAACATCCTCTGTGTGTGTGTGTATAAACTCTACCATATTGACACTTTCCAGCTCTCCCATTGCCTGTGCTGTGTGCTCCATCAGCCATTGGCCTGTCAACTGCTGCTCAAGGGTACTTGCATTCCATTGGCTAGGTGCTGGGTCCGCTCCTCTCCCCTGCCTACTGCCGGCTTGGACACTCGTTGCTGTCTGAATAAACTGCCAAAATGGCTGTCTCATCTGATGAAGACACTTCTGCTTGGCTCCTCCATGGCTGGCTGGCTACTGAGGTGAGCCACCAGCCGTCAAACCATTCTCTTCTTCTCCTGCTGTGGGGCTCATTTTCCCCTCAGTGGCTGTTGCTAGGCAACCAAGCTTGATTCTGTCAGTAAAAAGGCAGGGGCAGGAGGCCCTTTCCAGGCCTACTTTGGCCCTTGTGGGGAACTCATTGAGGCCAGTCTTGATTAGGGTTGCCAGCTCCAGGTTGGGAAATTCCTGGAGATTTGAGAGGTGGAGCTTGAGGAGGGGTGGGATCTCCAGTACAATGCCATAGACACTACTCTCCAAACCAACCATTTCCTTATGGAGAAACATTGTTGCCAATCTCCAGGTGAGGGCTGGAGATCACTCAAAAGTTATAACTGCTCTCCAGATGGCAGAGACCAGTTCCTCTGGAGAAAATGGTGGACTCTGTCATTATACCCTGTTGAGGTGGCTTCCCTATGACAGCCAGTTAGTGCTTCAGAGCAGGATCTGCCAGACCCAGGTTCTTGCTGTGGAAGCTAAGTGGGTGATTTCAGACCACTCACAGACTTTCAGCCTAACCTACCTCACAGGGTTGTTGTGGAGATCAAAAGGGGGAGAGGAGAATGATGAGAGCTGCTTTGGTCCCCACTGTGGTAAAAGACCATACTTTTTCTAGGTAGAGGCTGCAGGGAGGGGGGAGGAGATGGAAAGCTGAAGTCAAAGGGGCAGATAAGGGTAGGTTGATGGGTGGCTGGGAAGGAGATAGGGTTGCCAGCTCCAGGTTGGGAAATTCCTGGAGATTTGAGGGATGGAGCCTGGAGAAGGTGGGGTTTGAGAAGGAGTGGAACCTCAAATAGCTACAATTTCATAGACTCAACTCTCCAAACCAGCTATTTTCTCCTGAGGAACCATTGTTGCCAATCTCCAAGTGAGGGCTGGAGATCAGTCAGAATTACAATTGTTCTTCAGATGGCAGAGATCAGTTCCCCTGGAGAAAACAGTTGACTGTGTCATTATACCCTGCTGAGGTTGCCACAACAAATTGATGCTGAGTGTCCAAAGTTGGGGCACCCGCTCAGAGCCTCTTTCTGGAGCCTGTTGTATTTGTTTCCATGACAGGCCTTATTCCTAGGAAGAACATAAGAGGAGCCCTGCTGGATCAGACCAGTGGTTCATCTAGTCCAGCATCTTGTCTCACTCAGTGGCCAACCAGTTCCTCTGGAGGGCCAGCAACAGAGCAAAAAGGCCAAATCCTTCCTCCAATGTTGCCTCCTGGCACTGGTATTCAGAGGTTTACTGCCTTTGAATATGGAGGTTCCTTTTAGTCACCATGGCTAGTAGCCACTGACAGACCTATCCTCCTTGAGTCTATCTGTTTGCCTTTTAAAGCTGTTTATTCCTGTGGCCATTACTACATATTCTGGCAGCAAATTTCACATTTTAATAACTATTTGTGTTAAGGAAGTATTTCCTGTTGTCCATCCTGAATCTACTGCCCATCAGCTTCATTGGTTGCCCTTGAGTTCTAGTATTTTGGGGGAGGGAGAAAAATTTCTCTTTTGTCAACTCTCTCCACTCCATGTGTAATTTTATAAACCTTTATCATGTCTCCTCTTAGACATCTCTTTTCTAAACTGAAAAGGGCCAGGCTCTTCAGCCTTTCCTCATAGGGAAGGTGTACCAACCCCCTATGAACTTGTTTCTCCAGTTCAAATCCAGCTCTTCAGTCACAACAACAAAATATTTCTTATCTATCCTGCTCAGTCTGGAGGCAGTATTGTAGCCAGTGGCTGCTTCTGGGTGACACCCAATTCTTCCCCTTGTGCTTTCAGTAAGGCACCACACATAGCTTGTTGATAGATGGATGTTTCTTAGAAGACTCAGTGCCTCTAATTCATAGTGAGCCAGGTGGTGCCTTCAAGAGCCCAGTGCCACTGTTTAGCTGTAAGTTGCATGGTGCAATAAAGGGCCTGTTCCCCTTGGCATTGCTGTGGCTTCCCTACTCCTGGGGATGCGGTTGGGGTTGGAGTCTGCCTTGTACCCATTGCCATCATTGTTCAGAGTTGTCCAAAGCGAATCCCCAGTCCAACTGACTGAGCAGGATAGAAACAACACTGCAAAAGATGAAGTATAGCAATAACTAGGATTGACAACCATGGCACAGGAATATCTCCTGGCTGGATATCTCCTGGAATTACAATTGATCCCCAGACTACAGAGATCAGTTCTTAGAGAGAGAATGGCTGCTTTGGAAGGTGGACTCTATACGCTGTTGAGGTCCCTCCCCTCCCCAAAGCCCATGCTCCTCAAGCTCCACCCATAACGCCTACTGGGATTTCCCAACCCAGAATTGGGAACCCTAGCAGTAATAGTCCTTCTGTGGGGGTACCTTACACTGAGGTGCTATTTAGTCCACTTCCCCTAAGGAAAGAGACAGAGGCAAGCAGATACCAACAGGCTTGTCTGGGAAGGCCACACTCTACTGGAATAAGCAACATCCTCCGTGTTTTCTGTAGCACTCCAGTGGGAAGCCAGAAAGGGGTGAGTGTCAAAAAAAAAAAAAGCTGAGGAAAGGGAAGCAACACCTCTGATGACAGAATTCACTCTGAGCTTTGGGAGAGGGGGACAAAGACCTGGGGAGCCAAGGGCAGGCAGGGCAGTACCCTCTAAACCCTGTCCCTTCCTGTGCCATGGCAGTCGCACTACTGAATAAGTGAGAGAATGTATTTCCTTGAGAGGGTGAGTTGTGAGCTAGGAAGTCCTAAGGTCAAATGTTTATCATATCACAAACTAGATGGGCTTAGAGAAGCTACTGCTGTTTAAGTGAAAGCAATAGCTTCTCTGTCTAGTGACCTTGAAAATTAGAATAAGTTGAGAAATGTGTCCTGGACATTACATTAAGTTGAGAAGTGGATCTTGGTTCCGAAGTTTTGAGAGCTACTGTGTTAAAGTAATATCAGTGTTCATTCTTTGAACAAAAAAATTAAAAATCAGATCCTTGTCTATTTTAAGTTGTGTACCCATCCAGACTCACCATCCCCCCCCACCACCACACACACACCTGGTGTGGCTTTAAGGTAATAGTGGAATAAAATAAAGAACTCTAGTGATTGATCCAAATAATAATATGCAGGTTTTTCCATGGCAGCAAAGTCTGATTAAGCTGTGGTTTAGTTCTGCATTGAGTTTGCTCCAGTTTAAGCAAATCTTTGTGGTTACTGAGGTGAAATTTCTGAGACACAGTTTGTTAACTTAACATGTACATACCTCTTTTCTGTTGTCTGCTCAAAAATATTCCCAGATTTTAAACGTTTTACTTGTCTCTCCCCCCACCCCTAAAATTTGTCATTGTATCTTATAGGTTAGAATAAACAAAGGCAAAGGAGCAAGTGTAAGAAAATTAATGGAATGCCTGTATCGGTCAGACAAGATTCACTGGCCTAAAACCTTCCAGCTAGCGCTGGACCAAGGAGGATGTGATGCTGCCAAATACTGGAATATGACAGATGGTACTGTGCATCATTGTTGTTATTGCATCTTTGTTTCATTTTCTGTGCCACTCCTTCAGGAATTTAGCGGATACAGTAGGCCAGCCATGGACAGAATTTTTTTACAGCTGAAAGCTATCTAAGGGGCTGCCCCTCCCCCTCCAAATCTGACCCAGTGGCCTTTTCCCGCCCAAACCATCACGTCTTCCGGAGGTACATGCCCCCTTTCACTCAGTTCCTTTTCTGCTGTTGTGTGGATAGGAGCTTTCCAGCTTAGCTATTGTCCTTGATTGTCATTCTTGCTGGTCTTGGCAGTTTTTTCACTTTTCCTGAGAGTTTTTCCCTCCTGGCTCCCTTTTTTCAATGGAGTTTCTCTTTGTGAGGGATTGTTTGTGCTGGGGTGAGGCGACCCTTGTTGACCTACCCATTGTTTCCCCCTTTTCCATCACTTGTGGTGCCCAACATGGCTTCTAAGGCACTTTTCAAAAAATGTACTAAATGCGCAACCAAGATGACCCATAGTGATGAGCATGGACTTTGCCTCATCTGCCTGAGGGAATCACATAGTGTGGTTGCCTGCAAAATTTGCCAAGGCTTTTTGCTTAGGGCACACTCGGTCAGGCATCCTGACTGAAGGCCACACTGTGAGAAGAGGCTTTGTCTGCCTCTGGCCCTTCCAAGTCAGTTCCAGTATTGGTATATGTTACCGGCATGTCTTCAACAGTGGCCTGAGGACTGTCCTCAGCAGTCCCACCTGCTTCCTTCTCCTGCTTCCCCTGGTTTTGGCGTGATTTGGGTGATCCAAGGTGCCTGGAGCCTCCGTCTTCTTTCATGTTGTCTGATACAGACCCCAAAGATGAAGGGACCATGGCATCCCATCACAGTTCCAAAGGTGCTTCAGAACCATCTCTGGATGACAGGGTCAGGAACCCAACTTCTGTTTCCCCAAATGGCAAGCAAATGCTTAGGATAGCTAAAGCATTGGATATCAGTGTCTCCATGTCTGATAATCAGCCAAAGGATAATATCTTGAGCTGTTTCTATCCTGACTCGCCTGGTATTTTGGGGTTCCCTATTTTGGAGGGCCTATTTGACCTGACAGCCTCGATTTGGCGAAAACTGGCATCCACCCCGGCTACTTCTCGCAGGGTTGAAAGTTTATATAAGATCAAGCAGGACTCATGAATTTCTGATGACTCATTGACCTACCTTTTCACTTGTCACCATAGACATGGAGGTGTGCCCAAGGCCTGGTCAACACTCTGTCATGTCTGACAGGATTGACATTTGGATTTGTTAGGCAGAAAACAGTATTTGTCTGCAGCCATGAATTTTAGAATTGCAAAGTACCAGGCTGTAATGGGGGGCTGTCAGGTCTTCCTGTGGGAGAGACTGTTGCAGTATCTGGACACTCTGCCTGAGGAATTGGTTATCTTTGGCCAAGTTGATCCAATCTGAAGTGATTAGGCTTTCCAAACAGGAGATAAGTGCAGGCAGACATGCGACTGATGTGGCAGCAAGATCCACGGCTTCAGCTGTTGTCCTTAGAAGACATTCCTGGTTGTGTACCTCTGCCCTTCCTTTGGAAACATGCTGTAAAGTTGAATATCTCCCTTTCAAGGGATCTAGACTTTTTTTGCACACCAGTGATGAGTTCTTGTTTATTACCGAAAATAATCATCAGACCACAAAATTCCTTGGTGGTTTTTCTTCTCCTGCTCCATGGCAGTGTTTCAGTCCGCAGCAGCATGGCTTCGCCACTTCCCTTTACAAGGGCCAAAGGCACCAGCAACAACAGGCACCCTACCAGTATCCTCAGCATCAGTAGCAGTCCCCCCTCCTTCCAAAGGAGAAAGAGTGCTACATAGCCGCCCTGAGCCTGCCCTGGCGGGAAGGGCGGGGTATAAATTTGATAAATAAATAAACATAGAAGACTCAGGTTTGTGAGTCTGTGAGTCAGCAATCTCCTCAGAGGAAGCAGAGTCAACAGCCATGAAAGTTCTGTCTATCCATCCTGGGATTCACCGAACGTCCCAGTATTAGAGATACATTAGCCAGTTTTTGTAAGGGGCCATGGTGGCTTAGAGGTTAAGACACTGAGCTGCAGACCGAAAGCTCTGTAGCTCAACAGTTTGAGACCCTAGTGCTGCGTGACGGAGTGAGCTCCCGTCTCTGGCCCCAGCTCCTGCCAACCTAGCAGTTCGAAAGCAAGAAATTGCAAGTACACACACATTCCTTTATTGGCATAAAAAACCACAAGTAATTACATACAATTATCAGTGCATATATGAATAATCTGATAAATATGGTAAATAAGAACAAAATCCTAATCAATAATAGTATGTCAAATATAAAGTATCAATGGGGAACAGGCATCTTTCAGTTTGTTAAAACCTACAGGTGTGTTTCAATTTTGATTTTATAAGCTTCAGCGAAAAACTTTGCAACACATATGGTGGTTTTAGAATTTGCACCTTCTAAGAGCTGACTTAGCATTTCCTCATCTGAGATTATTTGGAAAATAATTAGATAAAAATAGATTGTGCTTGGAAACAAATAATGGGCACTTCAAAATAATATGGGATGAGGAATCAAGAGTTCCCAATTCACATGGGTACAGCCTTTTTTGAAAGGGTATTTCAAAATACCCTTAGAACCCAGGGACAGGGAAATCACCAGTGACACTGCCACCACTCTGGGTTTAGGGTCCCTTGAGAAGGCCCAGAGCCCCCTCCCAAGATCTTCAGACCTACCTTATTTGGTTGAATAATAGGCATGAGGACCAGGTAGAATAAACAACAGATAAAAGGTTTATTTATACAGGTGGTCAGCCCAATATGGGAAAACAAACAAGGTACAAGAATAATAATAAGTGGGTGAAAAGAAAAGAAATCAAATGCTCTAACACATCTAGACTTACTGTCCCTAGCTCACTGTCTCAAGCGGACCTCAGACTGCTTACCCTTCCTCTCAGGATGGGGGTGTCTTCCATGCAGCGGCCTTCCTTCTGGCCCTGCTCCCTTGGAAGAAGAACACCTCTCCCTTGTTACCAGCTGTTTTATTGTAAGTCTCCTTTTCCTGTGATTGGCTAATTTTGGTGCCAAAACCACCCAGGGGCTCATGGGAATTGTAGGCCCGACCTCTCCCACTGCTATCCATGCTCCCATGATTTCCTAGGCCTTACTTGCACAGCTCGGATCATGACTAGTGGTCTCTACATTTAATCTCTCACAAGAGATCATGTTACTGGCGATTTCCCTGTCCCTGGGTTCTAAGGCTGAGAAAGCCCTCCATACCTGGGATGTCCGTAATGCCCTATTATATTATGTTAACATGACAAGACCATTCTGCATAGATAAGGCCTTGTTTATATGTTACTGGGGCCCAAAGAAGGGAAAGGCTGCTTCCTCTCAGTCCCTTTCTGCGCAGGTTGTGGCAGCCATCTGTCCTTGTTATGAGGTGGCAGGGAAACCCTACATGTTGGCTGTTAAGGCACATTCTACTAGGACGCAAGGTTCCTTGGCTGCTTTCCATAGGAGAGTCCCCCTTGTCGACATCTGCCCAGCTGCAGTGTGGCTGGCAGAGAACACAATTGTGAAGCACTTATGTGTTGGACCTGCAAGTGAGGACAGCTGCAGACATAGGCAAGGCAGTTCCCCAGTTGTTTTTCCAGGGAGAGCACCCCGCCTCCTTTGATGAGTAGCTTGCTAACATCTCAATGTGGGGTCGCACTGAAGATGGAAGATGAAAACAGAGTTGCACTCACCTGTCACTGTTGTTCATTGACATCTTCTGTGTAGACACACATTCCCTTCCTCCTGCCCCGCTGTGAGTTCTCACTTGGTAGTGTAAACATGTAACATGTATAAATGTTTTAAAAGAGAAACTAATATAAAATTCTACATGTAACTAATTGAACTCCTTAACAATACAAATATCACTGATCATTTTTTAAAAAATGAATAGTTTTTTAAAAAAAGCCAACAAAAGCAGGCTCATAGAAAGCTGTGCTTCCATGAACTGAAATAATTCCCCTATCAAAAAGCAAGACTACAATGCTGTTTGTCTATGTGGAGATACATAACTTAAATATCCAGGACCTAAGATCTTTTAAGGTAAAACTAGATGTGACATTCTTCTATGAACTGGGGTCATTTTAGGTTCAGAAAGTAGGGGGGGAGGCTGCAGAAGCCCCCGTGGATCCAATCCAGATTGACCCACTGTGGCACTTCCCACTAGCTGCCATCTGACTGTAACTTCAGGCTAAACTCATTAGTTTTCATCTGGCATAACTGCACAGGAGAGTTACCAAGAACACTGATTTCATAAGAATAGAAGAAAACCTTCCGAGCAAACTGTTGGTGAGACAAAATAAAAATATTTAAATGCACTGTGTTTAGGCCTGTTTGTGTAGTTGTGCAGAACACAACAAACATACCCAAGCAGTCACACAAGCCATTTCAAGCCTTCTGCCAGTGCTGTGTCCTCCTCCCCATCATAACCATGAGGGCTGGAAGCTTAGAGGTGATTGGGAAGGCATATTATATTCTCTGCAGGATTGGTGGTATTGCTGTATATAATCTTACTTGTTTTAACCTGCCCATGTGTTTACAAAAGCCCCAAGTAGCTACTGAAAATGTACGCAATAAAAATGTGTTGGGATGAACATACCTGAAGGGTGGTCACTTGGCAGTTAGTGAAACAAATATTTTTGCCCTGCTGTATGGAAAATAGTGAAACTTCTGCTTCTAACTCTTATAATGCAACACACTTCTTTTCTGTCCTGTTCAGATCAAGGTGATGCAACAGATGTTGAAATGACAGATGAAGATGAGGACAGCTGTGCTGTTGATATAAATTTTCAGTATGCGGAAGATGCACAGCCTGCCAATTATAGTGAGAATACCTGCTCCGCTTTGTGTTCTCCTGCAGGTAACCTCAAAAAACCATGTTAGCATTATGAGTCTGTGTACTTGGTGTGTATACTTGGTGTGTGTACTTGGTGTGTGGAAGGGAACTTGGTGTACTTGGTGTGTGGAAGGGAAGGACATGGAGAAACAGAAAAGCTCGATGCCCTTCCAGCCTGCGACCCATCCCGACGGTTGTTGGCAGTGGGGCTAGGAATAAAAACCCCTCTCCGTCATTGGTGTTGTGCAATGCCAGGTCAATTAACAACAAGACTGCGGTCCTCCGGGATTTCCTGGGGGACCAACAGGCTGACCTGGCATGCGTGACCGAGACCTGGGTCCGGGAGGGAGAGAATGTAGCGCTCTCCCAAATGGCCCCGCCAGGGTTTACGGTCCTTCACCAATCACGGACTATGGGGCGGGGGGGTGGGGTCGCGATTTTCATTCGGGAGGCTTACTCCTTCAGGGCGCTTCCACCGGTGGAGATCATGGGCATTGAATGTGTGGGCCTGGTGTGGGAGGCTGAAGAGAGTTTGGCTGTGTGGCTGGTGTACCGACCGCCTAATGCACCAACCAGCAGCCTGCCATCCCTGCTGGAGGCCGTATCGGGCTGGGCGTTGGAGTACCCTAACCTTTTGGTTTTGGGTGACTTCAACGTCCACGCTGATGATGCGGCCTCTGGTCAGGGGGTGGATCTGGTGTCATCCATGGCGGCACTAGGACTCTCTCAGTACATCTCGGCCCCTACACACCGGGCAGGACACATGCTCGATTTGATCTTTGCTGTGGGGGTTGCAGTGGACCGAATTACCACTTCGGTAGTGCCTTGGTCGGACCACTTTGCCCTGGGGGCCCGTCTGAACTTCCTGCCCCAGCCCCGAGGCGGTGAGCCGATTTTGGCTCGCCTGCGGAGCCAAATGGACCCGGAGCGGTTCCAGATGGCCCTGCGGGAACCGAAGCCCCCTGGCGGCTCGTTGGATGAGCTGGTTGAAGATTGGCACAACCGGCTCGCTACAGCTATCGACGAGATCGCTCCCAGGCGCCCTCTCCACCCCCGCAATAGACTGGCCCCTTGGTATACCCAGGAATTGCGCCAGTCGAAGCGGGAGTTGAGACGGCTAGAGAGACGGTGGCGTCGCACTCGCGACGAAGCAACAAGAGCATCTTATAGGACGCTTATGAAAGCCTATGAGATGGCAACTAAGGCAGCAAAGAAAGATTTCTTTGCTGCCGAGATTGCATCCGCGAGCTCACGCCCAGCCCAATTATTTAGGACAATTCGGTCGCTAACAGTACTGCCACATGGCAGAGTAAATGCTAGGGAATTGGAAATCGGCTGTGAGGCATTTGTGAGCTATTTTGCGGAGAAAGTCCTGTCGCTCCGCCGAGACCTCCCCGCCACAATTGATACAGTGAGTGAACTCGAGGCCCCTTGCACGTCTTCGTTTCCGGGCTTAGATGGGTTCGACCAGCTGGATCTTGAGGAAGTTGACAGACTGCTCTTGACTGTTCGCCCAACCACATGCAGCCTTGATCCGTGCCCGTCCTGGCTTATAAGATCTGGCCACGAGGGGTTGCGAGGTACCGCCCGGGAAATAATTAACACCTCCCTTGTTGAAGGGAAATTCCCGGGGGCTCTCAAGGAAGCGATGGTCCGCCCACTCCTAAAAAAGTCACATCTGGACCCGGCAGAATTGGCTAATTATAGGCCGGTGTCCAATTTGCCCTATTTGGGCAAATTAATAGAGAGGGCGGTGGCGTTACAGTTACAGAGGTATCTGGATGACGCTTCGGTTCTTGACCCCTTTCAGTCCGGCTTTCGCCCGGGTTATGGGACGGAGACCGCTCTGGTCGCTCTAACGGACGACCTCCGACGACATCTGGATCAGGGCGGTGGGGCGGTACTGCTGTTGCTCGACTTGTCGGCAGTGTTCGACACAGTCGATCATCGGCTGCTGTCCCGCCGCCTTGCCGACGTGGGAATCGGGGGGCGGGCCTTACAATGGCTCGTCTCATTTCTCCAGGGTCGGGGACAAAGGGTGGTGCTAGGGGAGCAGCAGTCCTCGAGGCACCCGCTTGAATGCGGTGTGCCGCAAGGGGCAGTGCTCTCCCCAATGCTCTTTAATATCTATATGCGCCCCCTTGCCCAGATTGTCAGGAGGTTTGGGCTGGGATGTCATCAGTACGCGGATGACACCCAGCTCTATCTGATGTTGGGCGGCCGGTCGGACTCCGGCCCGGACGATCTTGACCGGGCACTGCACGCCGTGGCTGACTGGCTCAGATCTAGCAGGTTGAAATTGAACCCGGCGAAGACAGAGGTCCTGTGCCTGGGTCGCTGCGGTCCGGAGTGGGGGGTCCCGCTCCCGATCTTCGACGGGGCGCCGTTGGTGCCAGCGCCGAGGGCGAGGAGTTTGGGAGTGCTCCTGGAGCCTTCCTTGTCAATGGAGGCCCAGGTAGCAGCCACTGCCAAGTCAGCCTTTTATCACCTACGGCTGGCGAGGCAGCTGGTTCCCTACCTGGACCGCGATGGCCTTGCCACAGTGATCCATGCAACGGTCACCTCGAGGTTAGACTACTGTAACGCTCTCTACATGGGGCTGCCTTTGGTGCAAACCCGGAAGCTGCAGCTGGTGCAGAATGCCGCGGCCAGGCTGCTGATGGGTCTCGCAAGGCGGGACCACATCGGGCCTGTGCTGGCGGCGCTGCACTGGCTGCCTATAGCATACCGAGTTCGCTTCAAAGTGCTGGTTCTTACCTATAAAGCCCTATATGGCCAGGGTCCAACATACCTTAGGGACCGCCTTTCTCCATATCAACCCCAGAGAGCACTACGGTCGGGGTCTGAACACAGGCTACGTGTTCCTGGCCCCAGAGACGCCAGGCTGGCCAGAACGAGGACCAGGGCTTTCTCGGTGGCGGCTCCTATCTGGTGGAACGAGCTCCCGGAGGGGATCAGGGCCCTGCGGGACCTGGTGCAGTTCCGCAGGGCCTGCAAGACGGAGCTCTTCCGCCAGGCTTTTGAATAGGAGCCGCCACCGACGACACTAGGTAACCATCTCGATGTGCCCTGGTCTAATACGGGTCAACATGGTCTCAGCGGTGGCCGAGGGGGGGAGGTAGATCTGCCACTTGGTCGCCATCGAACGCTGTTTTAAGGAAGCTTTTAAGAGTATTTATTGCTGTATGTTATTTATTGTTTTATTGTAATGTTTTAATCAATTTTATAGGTCAATGTACCAAATAGGCCTTTGGCCCATGTAAGCCGCCCTGAGCCCGCACGCGGGGAGGGCGGGATATAAATACGAAAAATAAATAAATATAAATAAATAGAGTAACAATGTGTCCCTGACTTCCAGATGATGGATTGAGACCTCAAGGAAATGGTGGCCCTGGAGGGGATGGCTCACTAGGTTCAAAGGCTTCATGTGCCTGAAATTATGTTGGAGGCATGGGCAAAACAGATGGAGGAATTGGCTGTCTGTAGCTGAGAAAGATAGGGCTGTGGTGGCTTAGTGGTCAAGATGCTGAACAGCAGACCAGGAGATTGGTAGTTCAGCAGTTCGAGACCCAAGTGCTGTGTGACAGAGTGAGCTCCCATCTCTGGTCCCAGCTCCTGCCAGCCTAGCAGTTTGAAAGCAAGAAATTGCAAGTAGCTAAATAGGTACCGCTTCGGTGGGAAGGTAACAGTGTTCCGTGTGCCTCGGTGTCTAGTCATGCCGGCCACATGTCCACGGAAACATCTTTGGACATCGCTGGCTCTTTAGCTTGGAAACAAAGATGAGCACGACCCCCTAGAGTTGAATTTGGTTGGGTTTTGAGCAAGGGAAACCTTTACCTTAGCTGAGAAAGGCTGGGAAGAGATTGCAAAGTGGTCTGGCATTTATATGGAACATCAGGTCCACCTGCTAGTACATGGATGGGTCAGATCATCAAGAAGCAAATCTTTGAATTGCTAGAAAGCTAGGGGATAAATTCAAGGGGGTGGTGTGTGTGTGGGGACTTTCCAAAAGAGATTTGTGGCCAAGTTGTAGTCAGTAGGTGTTGACACAAGTGATGGTAGTGGTGATTTGCAAGTCTCAGGGTGTGAATAACAGGGCCCACATTGTGAGATTCTATTGGAGTTGCTTGTGGCATTTATCTGCATCGCAGTCTTAAGTGCGCATGTTTTATGCCAGGGACCATCTGACCATTTGATGTAGTGGTTAAGTGTGCGGACTCTAATCTGGGAGAACCAGGCTTGATTCCCCACTCCTCCGCTTGCAGCTGCTGGATGACTTTGGGCAAGCCAGAGTTCTGTCAGCTCTGTCCTTGAAAGAGCAGTTTCTGTCAGAACTCTCAGCCCCACCTACCTCACAGGGTGTCTGTTGTGGGGAGGGGAAGGGAAAGGAGTTTGTAAGCCGCTCTGAGAATCCCTTGGGTAGTGAAGGGCGGGGTATAAATCCAATCTCTTCTCCTCCTCCTCTTCTTCTTCAAAAGCATAAGATGTCTTCCTGTAATGCACCACTGTCTACATAAGACCTTTCATTAGGACCAGCTATGGTGACAGAAAACAATGCAAGCTTTTGTGTTCTCCAGAGCTCTTATTCAGTTTGGAAGACACACAGTAAAGAAAAAGAGGTGGGGGAGAAAAAAAATGACATTTCAGGCCTTTTTAAAGGATTTTTCCCACCAACATCTCTGGGCTCAGTGATCCTGCAGCAAGTAGATGTACATTGGTGCCTTTGGTACGTGGTTGCACCCTACTTCCTCAGTGGTCTCTCCACTGGACTCAAAGGCCTGACTCCCTTGAGCCTTCAAGATACTCCCTATGCCTTCAAGAGTTGTGTAGAAGAGGGAATGTCAGAAAGTGCAGCTTGTCACACAGGAGTGAGAAACATATTTCTGACAAACTTTTCGGTTTATGGCAGTGGAAGTGGGTCATGCCCCTCCATTTGAAATCAGTAGTAAATCTTTTGTGCACATGTGAGACCCCAGACCCACAAAGAGTCATTGGCTTGGGGGCGAATAGGTTTTACCTCACACAAGATTATATTTTCCCCTAGTGATAGGAAAGGGAGTATCCATACAAAAAGTGACTTTTGAGTGATAGAGGCTACAAAGTTACTTTTGCCTTCTTACGTTTCTAGAACCCTGTCAGCGGTCCACCTATTTTCCCAAGGAGGCAAGAAGCTATCAAAATGAACTTGCCCGGCCTGCTCTCAATGGCAAAAACACCATCATTTGTGCCCCTACTGGTAAGATCTCACGGCTTCTGAGTTATGATCGTGTTTGCAAGTGTGCTTTCTGAATTCGTTGTGTGGTTTTAGAATTTGGGAAGGATTTTATTTGGAATGGAAGATATCTGGGGAAAGCCATAGAATATTTGTATTTGTTTCAGAACTGACATTGGAAAGGTTAGTTAATCTGAAATAGATAGCTGTAGTGTCACTTTGCAGTGCAGGGCTGTACTGCAGAGAGCATGTTTTGTATGCAGAAGGTTGCAAGCTACATTACTTGCATCTCCAGTTAGAAAGGACAACTTGTAGTGAACCTAGGAATTTCTGCCAGTGACCCTGGAAAACCACCTGCAGTCAGTCAGAGTAGATCTTATTGGCCAAGGTGCAGCAGTGGGTAGCCCCGTGTGTGTCTACTGTGAAAATTGACCGCTTGCTATGAAAAAGCAAAGCTGCAAGTGTGCTCCATATCATGAAGGGTTATGGTGTTTTTAAAAATAAACAGTGATCTCACTTTTTCACTTAAATAAAGGTATAATGTAGTTTCAATAAATCTTTAAAATCTGATTTAAAAAATAAAGTCTACATAATATAACCCTCTCAAAGAACCCAGCGCAGCAGTTTATAGCAGACATAGTAGAAATGACACAAGTTACTGAAGGCTGAGGTAATTTTTTTTTTTACTTAGTGCCTCAGACATATTGAAGGAAGAGTCTGAACATCCCCAAGGAGGGTATTCCACCAATAAGATTGACAGGAAAATGTAGAGTACCTTCTACTATGTTGTTTAAAATACACACAGATTTTACCCAGACATCTGATGAAAACTTTTTTTTCATTGTCTGCAGTGGTCATACTTAGTCCTGACATTTCAGAGTAGGATTTTCATACTATGTCAACATCCATACAAGTGGAATTCTATGTGAGGG
The DNA here is from genome assembly GCA_029233225.1 of Lepidodactylus listeri. Taxonomy (NCBI): domain Eukaryota; kingdom Metazoa; phylum Chordata; class Lepidosauria; order Squamata; family Gekkonidae; genus Lepidodactylus; species Lepidodactylus listeri. The sequence continues at coordinate 119,560,241 of JARCFY010000004.1, read as the reverse complement.
TCTCCTTTCTTTGGCCAAACTTCAGGGCTTTCCCATTTTGACTCAGAGAAGAACTATGTGGTGACATAACTAAGGAGGGTTTCTTTAATGCTAACTGGCCTATCCTCATTTGGATTAAATGAACACAAAAGAGCAATCCGGCCCACCCTCCCACTTATTTTGCATGCTGCACAAGGCCATGAAGCTATATTATAGGAAAGGGGATACAGCTTGCTACTCAACTTGGTGAAATCCCTTTTTTGCCTGTTTTCTGGGCAGTAGTACTGTAAAATAACAGGGATATCAGTTTTCTGTCCTTGTCTTAGAAAAACTACAGTATATAGCATAAGTATTCAGAATGTTTCCCATACATTATTTCAATAATGTTTACAACAACCCTTTAAGATAGGTCAGTATTATTCTCATATTGCAGGTGGAGGGGACTGGGGCTGAGACTGGCTTGTCTAAGGCCATCTAATGTGTTAGGGCTGAGTGAGATTTGAACCAGGAACCTCACAGCTCAGACTCTTCTGCACGATAAGGACAAGCACGTCACCGCTACAGGATCAGATCTTCATTTGGTACATGGACTTATTTTTACCTTGTAGGTAGAACGGGAGATGCAGAATGTCAGAGATTACTTAAATGCACAGTAGGAGTGGTAAGGAATATTTTTGCTGTTGCAATGGATCCCAGTTAGCCGTTTTCTTCTATGTTCTGCCTTCACAGGATCTGGGAAGACATTTGTATCTCTTATGATATGTGACCATCACCTCTGCAACAGGCCTGCTGGGGAGAAAGGGAAGGTTGTCTTCCTTGCCACTAAAGTCCCAGTGTATGAACAACAGAAGAAAGTTTTCCAGGAGCATTTTGGAAGGACCGGGTATGACTGAAGTCCTTCTTTTTGGGTTGCCTGTTTGTTCCCAAACAAAGCCAGAGCATGCTTTTAATATTTATTTGAGACCAATCTGAACAGTAATTGTCTTATTACATAAGCCACATAGTTGCTAAGCTCATTGGGTCTTGGCTGGATGTACTTCTGAGTAAACATGAGCTGCAAGAATGTTCAGCTGTCCTTATTGGAAATGGCCCTGTATTTGTGAGAGGAGGAGAGAAAAGGTGGTGGATGGATCCAAAGTTTGGTTTCTGTTAACAGAAGGCACTTCTGTCTACAGAACAGCTCTGCCATTCCCCTTCCACTGCAGCCTGGGGAATCCCCCCAAATGGTCTCCAGTGTCCTGGTAACAGTATTTCCAAAAAGGCCAATGGACGCAGAGGGAGGAGAGGAATAGGTACATAGTATTGATGGAAGTGCCTTCTGTTAATGAAAAACTTAGTCCAGGATTCAAGCTGTGGTGTTTGCACCAGTAGTGTAGATTGATGCTTTAGTCCACTTCTGCTTTGTTTATTTCTGATCTCCTATGTGATCCACAAGTGGAGCTTTCTTGTGTCTCTCTCCTTTTGCAGCCCAGAATGGCTCCTGAAAGTTTTTTCAGGGGGGGGGGGGGGGAAGACAGCGTAGGTGACAAAAGGGAGGTCTGTAGTGGGAAGGTCAAATCGGAGAAACTTGCCCCTCTTCTGATCAAAATGCCCTTCTCTTATTGCACTGCGGGATACAAGGCAATGGAATGACAATTGAAGATGTGTTGACACATGCATGCCTATGCATCACTGTCTTCCTGTGTTCTTGGTAACACGCCATTTGATAAACTGAATTCATTTGGACTAACGGACGGAATGGAGGCATGTTCCTTTGCTGTTGCAATAATTAAGGGATAAATGTGTGTGTGCGTGTGCATGTGTGAAGCTGACTGAGGGTGCAGTCGAAAGCAGCATTTGAGTCTGTTGAGTTCAGTGGGCTTGGAAGGGTATGTAATGCTGTTTAGATTGAACTGTTAAATCGTTTGTTAGATTTTGGGGGGGGCTTCTATAATGATGGCCCAGTCTAGAGATTGGCAGTGCAATTCTAAACAAGAGATTTGTAGCATTTGTACCCTTAGCTTATTGTATGTATATATAGAAAAAAGCCTAAGTTATTTGTACTTTGGCTTTGAGGAAATTTCTGGGTTATTTTCTCCACATGGGCTAGCTGCTTTCAACACACAGCCAGTGTTCTCTCTAAGCTGGCCCAGCCTGCGCTGGCACACAAATTCCCAGCCCCCAGATCCCTAGCTGAACGCAGGATGAGGAAACTCCCCTGCCTCCCTCCCCGGGGCTACTGCTGCACTGCAGCCTGCTCTGCCTGGCTCCCTCCATCACCCAGGGGGGTGAAGAGGCACAAAGCCAAGCCCCCAGCTGGCCAAGGCCTCCCTTCCCCTCCCCTGGTAAGGAAGGGAGAGGGAGCTGCCCACCATTTAAAGCAAACAGCTGGTGGGCAGACTCACTGTGCTGTTTGCTTTAAAGGGCAGAAAGCCATTTCAGTGCTACCTTTGCCTTTTCCCCACTTGGAAGTGGGGAGGAGCCAGATGGAGGACTCTAATGGCTGCCCAGCCTACCCTTTAAAGCAAACAGCTGACGGGATGGGCCTCTCTCTCTCCCCCCTCCCTTTCTCCCCCCTCTCCCCCTCTCACACACACCTTTAATCCTATTCAATCTTTTGGCTCATGGAGTAGAATTTTGGCTCACAGGACTCCGCAGCATTGAGGGAACATTGTTCACACCAGCAGACAAACATAGAAATAGCCATGGTGAGCCTGCCCTTATTTCACACATGCTTGTTACCTAAAAAAACCTAAATTTTTCTAGGTGGGGGTTAGCTGCTACCAAGGAATATCTCTTGAGTCCAAGAGAACTGGGGTATGTAAAGACGCACAGCAGATTCAGACAAGCCAGGACTTTGTCACACCTGTTGCATCTCAATGGTCCATATATTCTGTTCTTTCCTCACAGATGAACTGAGTCCTTATGCCACTGGTGGGTCAGATTGTTTTAAAAAAAAAACCCGGTGGAACTGAATTTGTATATTTTGAAGATGTTCACTTGGCTTGCCTAATCTTTGCCCAACTGCAAAATTTTGAATTTCTTCTCACAGAATTTTAGATCTGCTAAATACCCAGGATGAGTTGCTGGAGTTATGATCAATGCCTGTCTGTTCCCTCCCAGCTTTACTGTTGCAGGCATATGTGGGGAAACAGTTGCGGATACCCCTGTAGCCATGGTTATTGAGAAAAACGACATCACAGTCATGACACCTCAGATTCTACTCAATTGTCTCAATTCTGGAGCACTGCCTTCCCTTTCGATGTTCACACTGATGATTTTTGATGAGTGCCACAACACAACTGGGAACCATCCTTACAATGTACTGATGTCCAAATACTTGGATCTTAAATTTGAGCGAGCTGCCACACCTCTTCCTCAGGTAATGCATCAACAAAGTCTTGGAGAATATAAATTTACTCCCCCCCCCCCCCGGCTAAAAAAAAATCTAAGGCTGCAATCACACGCACAATTAGCCCTGACATTGGCACAAATGCTGGGCGGATTTAACGTGTGAGATCAGACACGCACATCTGAGAAGCGTCCTGCAGCCGGCAGCAACCCATGTTGTTCCACTGCAGACGTGGAGTAAACAGGCACCAGGGAAAGTCCGGTAGCAAAAAAGTTGCTATGAGCACGGGTGGACTTTCCCCTGTCTGACCTCTCCAGCATGCTCTCATGGTGTCAGGATGGTCTGATCAGGCCATCCCGACTCTCTGTGCATTGTTTTTTGCCCTTCTCAGTATGCACATCATTGCACACTCTATAGGAGCCCCCTGGGCTGAGATGCGAATCATCGATCCCTTGTTTAAGCGCATCAGAAACAAACAGCGAACCCCCCCCCCCCCCCCCGCAATTCACTTGCGGTTGTGTCTGATCATGCAGTGGCGGGGCTGTGCCTGCAGCTTCAAAAGACTGTGATTGCGGGTCAACTTCTGCCAGAGGAAATAGCCTCTCTTCCCGTTCCCCCCACTTTATCTCGGCGCATGTGATCACAGCCTAAGATTCTTAGGAAGCTGAATTCTGTACCCCTTACACCATATTTTTTCCCCATGCAATCCAACAACATCATAGCATTAATGCAATTTCAAATGGCATAACTTTGCTTGGGATTGCACTCTGGGATTGCACTCATAAAAATGTAGGGAGGCTCCTGGGAGATCATGGATAGAGCATCGTTCTAACAAGTTCTCTGGTTATGATTTTAAGATAATACTGATACACATGCTGTTAGGAAGACGGCCTCCTCTTTTCTCTCTCTCTCTCTCTCCAACCTATCCTTCTGTCTTGTGCCATGTTATAACTTATATTGCTCATCATCAGGCCAGGGTCATCTATTTGAATTCTTTGTGCAGTGCTCAATTTCTGAACATGTGCTCAGATTGTAGGTTTGACAGCCTCTCTTGGCGTGGGAAGTGCCAAAAGTCTTGTGGACACCATAGAATACATCTGCACAGTTTGTGCCTCACTCAGTGCCCAGGTCATATCAACCGTCAAAGAGAACATAAAAGACTTGGAGGAAGTTGTCTACAAGCCCCAAAAATGTAAATATGCTGTTGAGTTAACAGTCTTGGTGGAGGAGGAAATGTGCAGTTGTTTTGGAAGTGGCCTGCTCCACAAGTCCCCTAAAGCCCAGTCTGCATCTGTTTGCCCTGGAACTAGAAGCAGTGTTGGCGTTGGTTCATCTCAATGCTATGCCCTTTTGTTTTGGGCTGTACTGTACTGCTGCTCTACATGTAAAGCATGGGTAGTGCTGCTGGTCCCTTTAGAATAAATTCCTTAGCTATTTTTCCCCCCTTTACATTAATCCTCAAGGGGAATCGGGCTGGCTCGCCCTGGCCTTGAGCCATTTGGGCTTTTGAAGATGCTAAGCAGAGTTGTACCTTTCTAAGTCAATTGAAGCCAATGGGCTTAGAAAAGTCTAGCTCTGCTTAAAATTGCACCATACATCTTCTCAGGAGGCTGTTCTACTGGTGGACGTATGTATTAATAACCTCCCTATGGTCCACAGTCAGGTCAAAGCTCTTTGCAGCATCTTGAGTCTTACAGTGGCTAACTGGGAAGCCTGCAAGTGGAAGGTGACCACAGTTTACCCCCTTTTTTTGCTCCCCAGCCATTGGCATTCAGGGGCAGTCACAGAGCTCAGCCACAAGGCCATGACAAGAAGTGTATCCCTTCATATAATAATCCAGAATCTGCCATGTGAGAATCAGAGCAGTAACCTGCCATCTGAAGTCTGCTTAGTGTACCTTCAACACGTCTTTCTGCTATCCAGATATAGGACAGCTGACAAGTACCTTTGGTAGAGCACAAGCAATTGAGACTACATGCCAGCATAAGAAAAAATATGTCCCAGTTTTCAAATGCTCATTAAAAAAAAACATGAAGGAAAACCATCTCGGAGGTCCTGGTGATATGATGGCTCCTCCCACTGTTGGGCCATGTTTACTGGTCAGTGAATTTAAAGCAACTATATGATGCTAATGATTTCTCCTTTATTATTATTTTTCCCTAATTGCAGCAATTAAGCTTATTGGGAAACGTCCTGAAAGTCGCTTTGTGGACATTATTTCCCACATGATGTCTGAAACTGAAAACCTGGCAAAAAAAGTTTACCCAGCTATAGGTAAGACCTTGGAGCAAATGAGAAGATGATGTCATTCCCGTGTGACTTAATGTCCTGGTCAAAAGTCATAACCTTCCATTTTTCATTTAAGGCCTCTTAGTTCTGGCTCCCTCATACTTTCCCCCCCTCTTTCAACTTCTTTGACATATTTTTCTTTTAAACACCCCCTCAGTCCCTGCTTTTGAGCTATTGTAGACCCAATGGAAGAATAGGATCAGGGGAAAAATTAGCTATCATTGGGTATCGTGAAGGTTTTAAAAATGTTCTTATTCCTCCTGTACTCTATTATGTTGCTCATGCTTGGCTTTTTAAATAGTTTTGCAGTCAGTACAACTGGAAAACACTTCTAAAACAGGAACTAAACATAAAAGCGTATGTATAGTTTCTGTTCAGAAAGTGAATTTCCTCCCTAGACTTCATTGCTGTCTGTGTCCCGTGTTTGCCAATTTGCCTGTCTGCTTTTTCCCACAAGATACTTTGTCCCACATTAAGAGCAGAAGGTTTGGAACACAGAAATATGAACAATGGATTGTTGATGTACAGAAGAGATGCTCAGTGTTGCAGCTGCCAAATAAGGAGGAAGAAAGCAGGATTTGCAGGGCTCTTTTTATTTACACGGAGCACCTCCTGGTAAGTTAGTGTTTTCTTCTCAGAAGCAGCCTTATTTCGTGCAGTGAGAGTCCAGGAGCAGTTTGAGAAAGGTCCATGTTTTCGTGGCCTGTTATTTAAGAGTGGTATTAGTGGAATTAGTGGTGTTAGTGGAATCCCACATTTCAAGTAAAAAAGGCACCTTCACCTTGTGTGGACTAGCAAGCAATATAGCCATAATCTGAAAGCCATTTTAAGTTGTTACCTGCAGTGGCTGCCTCCAGGCAGTGTAAATGTTTCTGTGTACTAATTTACCATCAGGAAGCCTTCTCCATAACAAAAAAGACCTCTGGGGGGGGGATTAACAGCAAATTGCCCAGTCCACTTTGAGAAGTGTGTTCCCATTACTTGCCACTGAGAGCAACTGAGCTCTGCTCAACAGCCATTTTGTGTGCAGCAGTCCAAAGGTCTCTCTGATTTTTACCAGGCCCGTGGTAAGCATTACTGATAGTCCCCCCCCCCCCTCCATCTTTGGTCCCTGAACACCAGTTGCCATGATGGTCAGAATGAAGTGTATAACTATTTTTTGAAAAATTTCCTCACACATAAAGGTTTCCAAATTCTCTTTATATGCAGAAATACAATGAAACCCTCATCATTCATGAAGATGCACGTACTCAGGATGCACTGGCTTACTTGAAGGAATTTTTTGAGAATATCAAGAGCGTAGGGTTTGATGAAATAGAAGAGAAGCTGGCTTCAAACTTTGAAGGTACTTCATAGAAAAAGCTCTGTGTTCAACTCAATAACTACAATTTCAGCTATAGAAAAACTTGAACATCCAGTGAAGGTCCTTGTTCCAAGAATGATACTCAGTGTCCCCATCCAGGTGGGGCCTGGAGATCTACTGCTATTACAACTAATCTCCAGGAAATAGAAATCCATCCTCCTGGAGAAAATGGATGCTTTGGCGGGTGGAGTCTATGGCATTATACCCTGTTGAGGTCCTTTTCCTCCTTAAGATCTTCCCTCCCCAGGCTCCACCCCCCCCCCCCAAATCTCCAGGTGTTTCTGAACACAGAACTGACAACTAGACACCCCCACCCAAGGAGCTGAGGACAGGGACATTATCTTCTCAGTGGTAAGTCCCTGTTTGTGAAACACCTTCTCTTTGATGCCTGTTTCACTGGTTTTCATGCCCCAGGTGAAAATATTTCTGTTCATTTAGGCTTCCCCCCCATTTTCGAGAAACAACTTTATAAATAAAAAATGTGTGCTGCTAATTTCATCTCTCTCTTTCTCTCCCTCTTTCCCTCCAATAAATTCTGTTACCCAGATAAACTGTCAGAGATGAATGCAATTTCTCAAGACGAGTCCAGTGACAATCCTAAACTGGAAGAGATTACCTTCATCTTGGAGGAAGAATATCGTCTCAAGCCCCAAACTCGTTCCATTCTCTTCGTTAAGACAAGAGCATTGGCGGCAGTAAGACTCTTTCCCCTAACAGCCTAGATGGGGTGGTTCATTTTTAAATCACATCTATTGTGTCTCTCCTGTTTTAGTTTAAATTGTGAATTAGTGTGGTTTCTGGGCCAACACTGCCCTCATAGCAGCTTACAATAAGTAATTTAAAATGTCCAGACAATGGCAAGGAAAACTCTGCTTATTAACTGGATATTTGTCCCCTCCCCTAAAAGATGTTCCTGAGGTTCAAGAGGACTCATTAAATCAATGTGGGATATGCTGTAGGGAGTTGCTGCAGAAAGGAGGAACTGGCAGGAACCCTCAAGTGATGGGGGCATGTCAGAGGCAATACTCTGGTTTTTGGGCAAAACTCTATGGTAAAATCTCCCTCCAACCATAGAATTTTGCTCCAAAACCAGAGCGTCCCCCCCTGGGCATGCCCACATCACTTCTGTGTAATGTCACATGACGTTGCTGATGGGGCAGGGATTTTCTCCTGCTGGCCACCTGGCTGGCAGTGGGCAGGAGCCCACAAAACCAGGCAACCCCCCTCCCCCAACTGGGGAATGGCAACTCTAAGCCTGAGGAGAGCAGGGTTTGGGGAGGAAGAGCAGTATGCCACTTAGTCCAAAGCAGACATTTTCTCCAGAGGAGTTGATTTGTCATTTGGAGATCAGTTGTAATTACAACAGATCTCCAGCCCCTGCCCAGAACTATCCCAAGTCTTTGAGAGAGAGCATACAGAGAGGAAGCTGAACAAGAGAAGATTTTACTGAGTGTGAGCATTATGCAGAGATGAATGCTGAGCAGGAAAAGTTTCACTGAGTCTACATGTATTCTGCTCTGAGGAAGCCTGTTGAAACAGGTGTTTGAGCAAGCCTGTCTGCAGATTCGTGACCTTCTATGCTATATGTCTACTATCCATGACTAGTACAAGAAAGACAAAGAAGGTTTATTGTTTGTTGCACTTAATTTGCATTGGAGGACACTTGAGGTGAAGAGGACCAGGCCGACTCCTGCAATAGAGAAGAACTTTAGATTGTTGGACTTGGCTTGTCAACACTGTGGAATCGTGTTTTGATGTTTATTCTTGTGTGACTGATCATGAATGTATTAATATTTATCTATTTTTCTACATTTAAAAGAGTGATATTTTCTTTCTAAACGTATCATGGTTGTCACTGACTATTGTCTACCTGCCCACCCAGAAGCTGGCAGCCCTAGTCTACCGCTGAACATCCTTTTTCCAACTTCTCTCTTACTTTCTGAAGGCAGAGCCCCTGGACCTCTAAAGAAAACTTAACTATCAGAAAATGAGATTGTTCTGCTTCCTAGTTTTAACTTGGATCACCCCACCTGCATCACTCAGTGCTCAGAATGGCTGCCAGTCCATCCAGCAGACACTGTAAATCTGTGTGTGCCACGTCTGTTGGTTTATGATACAAAGCCATCAGTGGCAAAACCTGGTCAGGGTGGAACAAGTTCTCTTGGCATATATCACTTAGTTCTAAAGCAGGTGACTGGTGGCAGGAAGGCAACCCCCCCCCCCCCGAATTTTATGGACCATCTGCTTGGGATCCTATGGATGGTCTGCTGGTAGAAGCAGCCCTGTGACCGCCCCCCCCCCCCCAAGCATAATTGGGGGTTGGGGATTCTTGCAGGCAAAAAGCTGTATGGGCGCTGCAGAAAGGAAGAGAACCAAGTGAATTTGTTCCTCCTTTTCCTTAAAACCTATGTTGGTCAAATGGTTAGTCGCCAGGGGCTGGACTAAATTTTCCATCAGAGGAATGGAATTTTCCCGCCTTCCTCTTATTGCAGCCTACCGATCCCTTTATTTTTGTTCTTGCTTTGCCATTGAGTCACAGCTGACTTATGGTGATCCCGTGGGGTTTTCAAGGCAAGAGATTTTCAGAGGCGATTTACCATTGCCTGCCTCTGCATCACAACCCTGGATTTCCTTGGCGGTCTCCCATCCAAGTACTAACCAGGGCCAGTCCCATTTAGCTTCCTACATCTGATGAGCTCGGGCTAGCCTGGGCTGTCCAGGTTGGGGGTGATCACTACAAAATGCATTATCCTCTAGGGATTGGGAAACTGAGGAATGTCATGGAGGAGCAGTCTGCAGAGCCTATGTGGGTACAGCTAATTGAGTTTGGAGCCAATGCCTGGTCTCCCAAGTCAACTTACAAGCAGACATATAAAACAGAATGAAAGTTTCTGTGTGGAGCTACAAGGAGTAGAAGAAGAAGAGATTGGATTTATACCCTGCCCTTCACTACCCAAGGGAGTCTCAGAGCGGCTTACAAACTCCTTTCCCTTCCCCTCCCTGTGAGGTAGGTGGGCCTGAGAGAGCTTTGACAGAAGCTGCTCTTTTTCAAGAACAGCTGTGCCAGAACTACGACTTGTCCAAGGTCATCCAACAGCTGCAAGTGGAGGAGTGGGGAATCAAACCCGGTTCTCCCAGATTAGAGTCCGCGCACTTAACCGCTACACCAAACACAATTCAGTTGTGCTCATCCAGGTTGGGAGAAGGATACCCCAGGCTTCATCCATGGCTGGGCTTGCTACAGATGCCAGAAGGTTAGGTCTGCTGGGGAAACAGAAGGCTGAAATTCTATTTTTATATATATAGTGTTGTTCTTAAACTTAATTAACCATCTTGCCAGTTTTCTGACATGAAGTTGAAACTGAATTGTCAAAAATTTCTGAAACTGAATGACTTTTATAGGCTTTAAAGAACTGGATAGAGGAAAGCCCTCAGCTCAGGCACCTAAAGCCAGATATCCTGATGGGACGTGGGAAAAGGAATCAGAAAACAGGTAGGAAGGTTTTGTCAGCGCTGTAAAGGTTGGAAGGTTAATTATGACCCTCAGGTTATTTTTAAAGACGCAAGACAGCATCTGCATTTACACTGTGAAGAATCTGGTTATGAAGGACAGAATGGGATAGTTTACACATAATTCTGGATAAATTGCACCTCATTTTTAGAAGAACATGTTTCTAGACCATGTTATGAATGTGAAAAGCTTGAATCATATTTGCTGAAAAAGCCTGAATGCCAAAAGTATTTTCTGCTGTACTGTGTTGGAAGGGAAAAAAATAATCATTTACAGTAACCATTTAAATTGTTTAACTAAAGCAATAACATTACATAGTGTAGATCATAGCGGGCAGCTGTGTTGGTCTGAAGCAACAGAACATATGTATTCTTGTATTTGCTTAAACATCCATGACGATATACTCACAAAGACCTCAAGATTTCTAGAAGGATCTGCAAGAAGGATTTACGTATATATCATGTTGCCTACAAGCCACCAAACAGGGAGCATTGCTTTAGAGAGCTGTAGTGGCTGGTAACTGAGGGAAGGGCGGCAGATACCCTGCACTAAAAATGTCAGAATTCAGTACCCAGGAAAGCACAACTCAGCCACGCTTCTAAATTATGAGCCAGTTTACGTGATTTCCTTGCATGGTTTATTTTGCATTTTTTTTGGTGAGAAGCAACTATGACAGGTGCCGAAGCCCCGCTTCAAGCCACTGGAGCAGAGTAAACCTCTGGCTTCTAAAATCTCATCAGGCGTTGCCTTATCCATGCAGCTAGAAATCTAGTCTTTCAAAATAAATGGATTGGAGGCTGCTCAGGAAGTTGGATTTTTTTGCTCTTGCATATTCAGTCAGTGCATCCTATGTAGGTGATCATAACTCTTCTCTGCTTCCCTTGCTGTGCAAGGGTGCAGATAGCCACAGCAGGCTTTCAGCTTATTTCTGTCGCAGACCCTGTGCTGTGAAACTGCCCTCCTGAAAGTGTAAAGTGGGGGGTCAGCAGTTTTTTTTATAATTAAAGGGAGAAACTTGAGCTCAATATCAACAAAGAGTCAGTGAAAAAGTGCTGTTTGCATAACTGCAAATATTTAGCTTTACGTTACCGATTACCGACATGTTGATTAATAACCTGTAAGGTTTCTGAAGCCCAAACGGGTGGTTCCAAGTTGTTTATTAGGAAATGGCATGTACGAGGTCTTATTTAAAAAAAGTAGTCGATATGCAGAGGGAACCATCTATTTTTTAATGCGCTGGCATAAATCTGTGCATTGTTCGCACTTGAATTACTAGGTATTGTTCACCACTGTAGTTTCCATTTCTCTAAGAAGCTCCTGAGTCTCATAAATATCTTTGCCTGCCAGTCCTTTTACAAACCGGTTGTTTTAGCAACTCACCTATTCCTCTAGTATGCCTGAACATAGAGACTTCATTTCTCTTTTTATGGTACCATATTTGGTTCCCCACTGAAACAGGTTTGGCTGAGGAACCACAGGCTGCAGATCCTTGGTGTAAGGAACACCATAACCTGGGTAGCATTTGGGAAAGTCTGTGAGACTGACAATGCTATCATAAGCAGGGTTATGCCCTTCTTGGTGGAGGAGATGGTCTACAAAAGGCAAGGACTGTTTTGTACTCTCCTGGCTTTGTATTGATAATGCTTCAGATGTGCTATTACTGATTTTAAACTTTGTGGTTAGCACTATGAGTCTCAAGGGTTGGAAGACATGCAGGTGTATAAGTATTTTAAATAAATTCATGAAAGTTAAAACCCTGTCTGAGGCCAGTGCTGGCACAATTCTAATCTTTACTGAGATGCTAGATTATCTCCTGTTGACCCCATTTTAGGTATGACCCTTCCAGATCAAAAAGGCGTCCTGGATTCCTTCAGAAGTAACGGGGACAGCAAGATGCTCATAGCTACATCGGTGGCTGATGAAGGGATTGATATTGCCCAGTGCAACCTTGTACTCCTGTATGAATACACAGGCAATGTCATCAAAATGATACAAGTCAGAGGTAGGTTGGCTGGCCAAGAATTTCCATGGGGATGGTGGCAAAAGCATGATGGTAAGCCTCAGAAGTCATGCTGTTCCAACTAAGGTGGTGCCTACGCTACCAAATGTGTGGTGTACGTGTGCATGGGTTTGAAAGCCAGTGTCTGTAAAAAGTGCTTCCATTCTGCCAACAGGTTCATGGAGATTGGACAGAACAATGATTACAATGATTCTGTTGCGTTTTTTTTTCATTATGCTTTTAGTTACTATTCATTTATCTTGTTTACACAATCATACTTACCACTTACACATTACTAAATGCTGGCGTGTCCAAATGTTATAGTCTCTTAGACATGACACAAAAGGAAAAGAGAATGCAGAAGTCCAGAGCAATATTCTCTCTAAGCTGTGCAGTCTTGTGAGCAAAGATTCTACTTTGTGAGCTACTGGCATTAAAGTTGTGAGCAGGAGATTTGGCTACTGCAGAAATTAGTTTGCTCTGGAGCCAGCCAGCCAACCAGCCAGACAAAAAGGGTGTGAGCTGGAGGCTAAAAAACCCTGAGTTAACTCACACTAACTCAGCTTAGAGGGAACACTGGCTCAGAGTTAAACCATAAGTATTTCACAAATGTCCCAGTGAAATGCATACTGATGGGAGACTGTGAATCCTCATGAGGCCAATGGAGGGAGCTGTCTCTTTCTCCCATCCCTTCTATTCCAGCACCGGGTGCCCTTAAGAGTTTCTAAAGGCAGTGCTCAGCTCTCCACCATCTACTATTTTGGAGTGGCTTGTGGTTTTTGCTGCAAGGTTAAAGGAATTTGACACACTTTTAAAAATTAACTCAGCTATATTAATATTTTTCAAGAACATATACTAGTGATGAGTATAACTGCTATTCTGTTGAGGATGGGGACAGAAATAGACTTCAACACACTGTATGTGTAGTGTAGTATAGTATGGGCTAGAATCGGCAAGACCCCAGTTCAGATTCCTACTCTTACATGTTAGGTCACTGGGTGATCCTGGGCCAGTCACTTTCTCTCAGCCTAACCAACCTCACAGAATTGCTGTCATGGGGATGAAATTGAGCAAATAATGTTGTTGCCATCCCCCTGACAAGGGCGTGGGTCTACCCACTTTCAGGGCCCCCAATCCACCACCACCCAACTGGCCACCAGGGGGAGCCTTGCCCCCAGTCTCATCTACGCCAATGTGCCCAGTGCATTGACGTCACCCGGAAGTGACATCATCGCGCAGGGCATGTTGTGTGTGGGGGGCATTCTAGCATTTGAGAAAAAACTATAGTTATCCATTCTGTTGCCAGTAATCAAATCATGTTCAGTGCACATGGGAACCTTCCCCTTCTTTTTCCCAGTTCCCATATTCCCTTCTGATGTGTTAAAAGCTAGTTTACCACTAAATTGTCATGTGTTGAGTGTTACTTAAACATATTCCTCCAAATTCTGAAGTCCTGGAGAAGAGCCCCCCCCCCCAAAACTCGCTGGCAGCCAGATAAGACCTGGCAACCCTAATAATAATTGTATTATTATTACTTCCTTCGTCCCCTGCCTTTTTCACCCATGGGGACCCAAGTCTGTTTATCCTGTGAGGTGAGTCAGGTTAGGCTGCATGTGTGTGACTGGACCAAGGTAACTCCCATGGCAGAGCAGGAATTCAGATCTGGGTCTTCCAGATGCTAGTCCAACATCTCTAACCACTATCCACACTGGCTGTTTTGTTAACCAGTTTGGGATCCCACAGGGGAAGAATAGTGGCTTATAAATATGTAAACAGAAATATGTAAATAAACAGAATTCACCATCCCCATCTCAAGATGTCAGGTGCACATTTTATGCATTAATCGACATTGTGACTCTGCTACTCTGAAGGTGGCTGTTCCATCATTCAAATGCCAGCCAGGAGCAGTCCTCCCCTTTTGCTATGGTTTTTAACCTCTTTTTGTGTGTGTGTGTGTGTTACCACCTGTAGGCCGTGGCAGGGCAAAAGACAGCAAGTGCATCCTTGTGACTAGCAAAAGTGAACGGGCTGAGACGGAGAACAACAACATGTTAAAGGAGAAGATGATGAACAAAGCCATTGAGAACCTGCAGAAGTGGGATGAAGCTACCTTAGAACAGAAGGTGAATCCTCCGTTCAGTTTTGTTTTTTTTTAATCATCCATTGGCCCATGAAGGGAGGTTCTGTAGTTCAGTGGCCAAGAAGCTGCAAGTAACAGGCTCAAACGCAGGCGGGATGAGTTTGCTTGCTCCTGGTTTTCCTGCACTACTAATTCCTGTGTTTGTATGGCAGCCCATCCCTCCCTGCATTCAAGTAGTTCTGTGCCACAAAGAGTATAATCCAAAAATATCTTCAACAAGTTGATTTTATTTTGTCTTTTACTTAAAAAAAAAGATTAACGACTTGCAAATGAAACAAAAGCGGAAGCAGGATGCCAAGAAAAAAGAACCCCCACAGAAGCCAAAGGCAGGCAGTCAAAAGCTGTTGTGCAGAAAATGCAAAAGGTTTGCCTGTGTCTCGGAAGACATCAGGGTAATTGAGGTAAGTCTACAGTGCAGGAATTTGAAAATGTCTCTGTGGATATAGTTTTAGTGTGTGTGGGGGGACTTTCTTTTTCTGATGCTGTTTTTTAAAAGAGAGAGTAGATACTTAGGCTGTTTATAGGTTTAAAATAAGCAAATTCCACAGCAAGACAGGCAAAATTTGGGGAAATGATGCAAAAATGTGTTTTAGTGCTCTATCTGTAGTGCAAAAGCAGGCTTTAATACATCTGGAATCTCTTGTCAGAGAGGCAAGAGCATTCTGGATGGAGTAATACAAAAATGGCTGTCCCAGAGTGGACACTAAAAATCCGAATACTCAAGATTTTTCACTTAATGAATCTGACATTGCAGAAATGTTTGGCTGAAATGCAGAACTGTCCAAGCTACTTTCTTTAATCTTATCTTCTGAAT
This sequence comes from Lepidodactylus listeri, assembly GCA_029233225.1. Lineage (NCBI taxonomy): Eukaryota > Metazoa > Chordata > Lepidosauria > Squamata > Gekkonidae > Lepidodactylus > Lepidodactylus listeri. Next base: position 119,544,815 of record JARCFY010000004.1, on the reverse strand, counting down.
GAACAAGGGCATCTTTTTCATTGTCATAGATATGTCTCCTTGAATTTCTGATCTGGTGTAGGAAATACATGCACAGGGTGGTATATCAGTATTTGGCAATCTGGATTGGTCTCTGATTGGGAGCAGGGCTCACAGTCAGTGTCTCAAGAGTGCCAAGGTGGTGTGAACATTTTGCTAAGGTAATACATACATCATAAAGACAGAAAGATTGTCTTATCCCTGTCTAATGTTATTGGGGTAATCAATCAGTTGCACAGTGGGGCTATTCCTTACAAATGCACTTCTAGTGGGCAAGCTGTGGCATTTACCCATCAGGGAGAAAGGTTTACAGTGTGGTAAATACTATCCTTCAGAATTTGGAGGAATATGTTTAAGTAACACAACGCATGAAAATTAAGTGGTAAACTAGCTTTTCAAACACCTGAAGGGAACATGGGAACTGGGAGAAAGAAGGGGAAGATTCCCATATGCATTCAACATGGGTTGATAACTGGCAATGAAAAGGGTGATCTGACTCACGAGAAGCCCTACATTTAAGCCAATTAAAATTCTTTTGTATTTTTTTTAATTGATTTTATCTATTTCTACTACTACATCGCTACTTTTCTAAGCTATATTTACCTTATACAGAGTGTGCTTTAACATTTGCTTAATATTACCTTACCATTAATACATATGAAGCATTTTAAACCTTGGTTAATATTCAATTAAGATTGTTACTGATGATATATGAAAAATAAAAAAGCTGTTTGACAGACATGTTCTTTTAAAGGAATGCTTAATTATACAAATTATATATAATATATAAGTGCTATTTCAAAAAACATTTCAGCCCTTATTTCTTCTTTTGTCTTCTTCTTGTCTTAACAGTCTCTTCTTGTACCTTTGGAGCTACTGCTCCTTTTTCCGAGTCAGAAATTTCTTCTTCGCTCTTTGAGCTATCAAATCCATACATACTTTCTTGCGATGCCAGCGAACCATCTGAGTCTCTCTCTTTTTTTTCTTTTCTTTGCTTTTTTCCAAAAAACTTTTTGCCTGTTGAACAGAGTCAATCTTGTATTTTTTGTCTTTGATGCTGAAGCTCAGTCCTTCTGGAACATTCCACCTGTAGATAATAGATTCAGACTGTAGCCAAGATGTCAGTTTTCCATAGGCTTTCCTTCTTTTCCTTATTTCAAATGGAATATCTTTCATCACTTTAACTTCTTTTCCTTTGATCTTCAGAACCGCTTTATTTGTGGTCCTAAGCACCACATCTCTTGTTGACTTTTTGGAGAACCTTATCTGAATCTCACCAGGCAGGCTTTTCTTTTTGGTATAGTCTGGATAGGTTCTGTAAACCATATCCATATCGCTTTTTATTTCCGCTGCTTTTAAGCCCGTCACTGGTTCAAGCGCTTCACTTAACAGATTTTTAAGGTCTTCTCCTTTATCCTCTGGTACATTCTGAAGTCTTAGGAAAAAATTCGATCTTTCCATCTGTAGTTTCAAAAGCTGATCAGAGTGGAAGGCCTTTTCTTTCTCCGCTTTTTGTAGCCTTGAATCATGATTTTTTACTGAAGTCTTAACTTCCAGAAGTTCTCGCTGCAGCTTCTCTGTAGTTTTATTCGACTCCTTCAGGTCCAGCTGCATCTTGTCCATCTTGACGTTGAGAGCTGTCATTTGGTCCACTAGAGGTCGCAATAACGAGGAGAACACAGTGCTCATCTCTGTGGTATCAACCTTTGAACTCGGAGCTGTACTTCCTAGTTTGGGGGAAGGTTTCGGTTTCCCCGCCATTGTTGAGGCTGCGCTTCTTTGTTGATAGTTAGATAAGATGGACGAAAGAAGCAAATTCTACGACTGCGCTTATATCTTTTTAAAGTTAATATCCTCTAAAGAGCGATGCCGCCATCTAGCAAGCCGAACGTACGTTTTTTCATGCAGTAACGCCACGTAAAGAGTCCCGTAAGTACGCCAGTCTCGAGAGGGGGGGGGTTTGCTCCACCCGCCTTTCCCGCTGTGTTCTGTTTATTTTTACTTCAGACTCACGTTTTCTCCGTGCGTAACTATAAGTTCCAGCTTCAAAGCTTCGCACTCTGCTGCTTCTCGGTTTTGCGCTTTTAGTCATACGGCTCCCACGGATGGGGGAACCTATGGGGGTGATGAAAGGGGACCTCGATCCCTCGATCGCCACCATAGGGAGAGATCCTCTTCGTGCCACCCCAGGCAGAGCCCCTTCACTAGGGTCTCTGGGGGCTCGGCACCAGTCTGAAGCCCCTTCTTCCCGCCGGGTATGGATCGCGCTCCCCGCAGATGCGGAGGAGCGCGTCCGCCATGGTCGCAAGTCTTGCCGGAAGTCAATTCTTTTGTATTTTTAATGCCTATGATAGGCCATTCCCCCAGGCATAGCCTCAGTTGACAGTATGATCATAAAGTGATGAGTGCATACGTATGATCCATGTATAAATATATGAAGAACTGCTAATGAAGGAAGTACAATGTAAGATAACCAAAAAAGCCAACGTACACACCATAATAGGAAAAAAATAACAATTCACTACTCTTTTTATATAACAAAGTCAAAAACTACATAGAAAAACAAAGTAAATCTTACATGTAGTATGTACAAAACAGACTACAAGTCATGCATGCAGAACTGGTCAAAATTTCAACAGTGAGTCTTGCATAAAATGCATAATGCAACAACTGTTGCATGTAGATCTTGCATGTACAACAGAAGCCTCACAGGCGGGCCAAAGACCGGCATCTGGATGTGGTCTTCTTTTGTTTGACACTTCTTCAATGAATATATAAATGCATAAAGCTCTTCAGCTGAAAAGCTTCATAAACAAGTCAATAAATTTTGAATTTAGAAAATCTCAAAAAGTTCTACAGGAGAACTTTTTGGTGCTGTTGAAACCCTTGATATTGATTGTACAAGCATACAGGAATGCTCTGTATGTTTGTACTCCATGCAAGATTTAACTTCGCTATGTAGTTTTTGACTTTGTTATATAATACATACTGAATTGTTAGCATTTTTTAGTATTGGTTAACTATATGAAAACTCTTTCTCAAGTCTTTGGAATTTTGACATTAAATGCTGTTTGTATTCCAGACAGCCCACCACACGGTCTTAGATAAGAACTTCAGGCAACGCTATATAACAAGGCCTCATGAGAATTTAAAAAGCTATGGCAACTTTGAGAAACGACACAAGCTACACTGCAGTGAATGCCAACATGACTGGGGCATTACTGTGAAATACATGACCTTAAATGACCTACCCATCATCAAAGTGGAGAGTTTTATAGTGGAAGACATTGCCTCTGGGTTTCAGCGTCATTTCCGAAAGTGGAAAGAGGTTCATTTTGAAATGAAAGCATTTGCCATTGAAGAAATGTCTGGTTGAAATACAGAACTGGCTTGCTGGTTGTGTCTGTGTTTAAACTTATGAAATGAAGACATATATCTTTTTATTAACATAGGAAATGAATTTCATTGTCATAGCATTAAACTGTGTACTTTTGAAGTTGATTCTAAACTTGATTCAATGATTGCACACCCAATTTAATCAGCTACTCTGTGACTCAGTTTCTGGGATGACACTCAACACATCAAAAGTGCTGCCATAAATACTACCATACTGCCACTGTGCTATTGCTTAAAAATCGGCAGATGCAATCTTAAAAACAAGAAAAACTGTGATTTGCACCTGTCCATATGGGTCTGGGATTGTTACTGCTATATAGGTTTCATTTGTCAATGTGGTTTGATAACATTAGTTAGGAGTGTAGAAGAAAAACTGGTTATTGCTGGTTGCATTATATTAGGATGGTGGCCTTCTGGTGTGGTTCTGGCACAATAAGGACGTTACAAGGCTATGCTTCATCCTTGTAGCATTTTACTTTATTATATTTTAGGTTAGCTTTTTGTCTCACCTGTTTTGTCTCTGGTTGTTTTGTTTAATTTAGCCCTATCACATTAAGCTCTTAGTTTTTACTCTTTACCCCCATATTTCTTCCTCCCCCTTGTTTGGATGTGGCTGGGTGGATCTGTTTTAATTCTATTTTCTCCCCCCCCCCTTGCTTTAGAGACTTATTGCCGAAATTTCCCTTTCTCCTGTTTTGGAGTATTGAGTAGCTCAAAGGGTTTTTGATAAGGGTTCTGATTGCCAGTTCATTATCATTTAGCTCTTCTATTCCTCCCTTATCTACCTTTTGCTGAGAAAAAGACAATAAGAGCTAAACAGTTGAAGTTGTGAAAAGTCAGGAAGATAGAAAGTAAGAAAATCTAACAGCAAGGAAAAGCCCTTTAGCTGCTTAGAAAGGAGTAAGTGGAGGCTTTGTTTAGTGCAATTTCTGGCGATAGGGCTTTTGTTTTGTTCTTAATTTGTTCTAAGATTGAGACAGGTGTGGATATTTACTTTTATTAATTGCCCCATTGGGCTGGGCAGTGATTTTAAAGACCTGATCTAAACAATAAGTTTTATTAGGTAATTTATGTAGTTGTATAGAGGACTCAGCCACTCTATAAGGACCAGAGAGGCTAGGGCATTTTTAAATGGGGTGATTCAGCTTGGTAAGGGATTGGTGCAATATACAAGTGATCTGACCAGCTAATTAGGGGGCTCTGTCTCATAGTTTGGAGGTTAGTGCTACAGCAATTTGAGGACGGTTTGTCCATTTATAAGAAGTCTAGTACAATATAGCAAAGGGGCAATCTATGGTAGAAGGAGACTAATGTAACACTCCCAGAGGTCAATTTAATACAGCCAGTCCCAGCATAATTAAGACAGGGGCCTTTGTAACCTAGCTGTGGCTGGATATAGCACCAGGGATTTGAGGAGCATAAGTTTAAAGAATTAATTAGGTAGGACTTGTTTTAGAGTACAGTATAACCCAAAGACTCTGCTCTCTGCTAAAAAAAGATATTATTATGAACTGTAAGTGCAGTTGTCCCTTTGAGGACCTTATGCCCCCCCCCTTAAGCAAAGGAGGGCAGAGGATTCTCTTAGACTCAATCATAATTTTGATAACCGTTTTGAAGCTTTACACAGACCATCTCCTCTTATCAAGTGATGTAAATGTGGATAGTATTAATCATCTCTTGAACAAACTCCTTACCCAGGCAGATATGAACTTGAGTGATCAGCAGAATATGTCCCAGCAGTTTGGAATATCTAAAAATGGGGACTCAATATTGAGGCTGTCGGCATCACAAACTTTTCTCATTGCAGACACTCTTGTAATAATGCAGACATTATTACAAGAGACTTGGCTAAGTAAAGCCAGGACATAACTGCTTTTTCTAAGGAGACCCAAAGGTTGGGGGAGGTGAAGAGGTGAGTTAGCCTTAATATCTCTGAATTGTTAGTAGTTGCCTCATCTGATTTGACCGTGGCTGTTTTGATACAATTGATTTCTCCTTTATGATAACATCAACTTATATTCCTCCAACTCAAAACTGACATGCATTGACCTCTTATTGCTCCCTTTTTTGAGGGAGCGGGGACCTATGGCACTTTAACACATTGGTACCCCAATTAATCCGATCCTTATTGCAGGGGACCTCAATACTAGAATTTGTCAAGATGATGAGTGTCTTGTTATAAAATGGTTATGCCGTGAGCCAAAAGAAACTATCTATACTGTTTGTACTATAGATTTTCAAAAGATAGTAAATACTGCAGGTCTCAAACTGTTTGATTTTTCCATGCAAAGAAGATTGGTAATCCTAAATATACAAAAAGGAATTGATGGAAACATTTCCCCCCTTTTTGGTCATAAGGGGGTCACTTTGATTGATTACTTTATTATTGCAGCAGTTTATTTCAGTTTAGTTGAGAAAGTTAGCATGGAAGAATATGTGTGGGGGGAACCATCTCCCAATTTTTCTTAGCTTCTGCACACCTGTGGATAGAAACTTGCGCTCTAAGCAGGCATTTACCCGCCATGTTCGATGGTCTTCCACTACTGAGGAGATAGCAATTAAGTTGCTTAATTCCCAAGAATTTCTGGAAATGGAGGGAAAAACTCCTTTTGAGTGATTTAAAGAACAATTTCATTACTCCTCTATATTCCTTATTTAATATTTTTTGAACCTATATATATATTGAGCCACAATTGGGTATTCAAGAAATCAAAAGACCTAATAGCTGGCTTGATGTGTAGATTCCTAAAGAAAGTGATACATCACAAACATTGTGAATTTGAAAGGAACACCACACTGGAATTTCTAAAGAATACTAGGATGGTGCTGACACCAACACTTTGGGGTGGGTCAGTCTGAAAGCTGGTGATTAGCCAATGTGGTCTTGTAACCTATATATCTTTTTTTCTAAGCAGTGAGCTGCTCAGCAATGGTATTAAGGAGGGGAAGGGGGTAAACTGGTATACCCTGTTCCAGAAGTCAGATAACACTGAGAAGATGTTCCTAGCACATCCAACACCAGCACAGGATGCTCAAGGCCTCATGCTAGTTTACCTTTTCACAGTATTATCTCGCTGTATACCAGGTTGGCACGCTGTTCCCAAGGAAATGAATTTCAAGCTGTTGACAGCTCATATATTGATCAGTCCTTAAGCCTTAACCACCGCCACAGGCAATAAACTTTGTAACTGTTTTTCTACATGTCCACTACAGTATACAAAGGCGGGATCCTGTGGACTTTTTCCATTAAGAGAAACTGCTGGAAAAGAGTGAGCGCTATAGTAAGGAAGAAAATCAGGAAAAACGCAAGCAGAAAAACTGGTGGAAGTCACCCATAATCTTTCACACGTTTCCCAAACCAGCAGAGCTATGTAAGGTTACTATCAATGCTTCAGTGTGTAGAAAATTTATCAGGGCAGAATAGTTTTCAGTTGCTTCTACCTAAAAAGTAACGTACAGAACTGATATTCCTGCCAGGAATGACCACACTTCAGTATCTAATGCTAGCCTGAAGTTTCTTTAATACTCAACAGCCTATATAATTGTGTATATGCGTAACTTACTACCATAAAACCTAAGAAACCCAAATGAATATTGGCATTAAAAAAGGACAAACCATGATTTTTTGGAAAATAGATCTAATTATAAAAGGTCTTTGTGCCCCCCCCCCAACAGATCTCCCCTAAAGCAAAGGCTAGGAAGAACAAGTAAGGGGAGCTTGAGAGAGCATCTATACTGTTAATACAGAACAGCTAAGCGCTTTGTAATCATTTCAGCAGTGGTTTCAAAAAGTGATTCTAAATAACTGTTTTAATAGAAAGGAGACAATAATAGTTGTTAGTTTGAGACTGTTAATCCAATGTCAGATGGGTATGAAACAGTCCAGTCAGTTGAAATAAAAGGGGTGCAGAGGCGCCAGGGAGTTCTTTTACTGCATCAGCCTGTCTTCGCAAAAATTGTCTGTCTACTTCTCTCCAATACAAAACAGACAAAGGTGCTGTAGGTGGGATGAGTAATAACAATAAACCTAAGCTGGTCTGGGGGGCAGGATGCCTAAGCTCAAGAGTCTTAAGCAGTGTCAAGCATCCCCTTTCAAGAATACACACATACACAATTCACATCAGGCTGTAGATGCTATATCGTGATCCACGATTATTGTGCAGTTCTCTTGTTACAAAAAAAAGGGGCAGGTTTCATAATAATTGGACACTGGCTCGGTCGCAGTTGAGACTAGGATGCCATTTTGCGGATCATATAGTTCAAGATGCCCCCGTTCCGGAAATAAGTGAGTTCCACGTCAGTGTCGAACCTCATGACTGCCTGGAAGGTCTTCCCTGTATCTAGCTGTTGAGAGAGAATTAACAGAAAATCAATATGTTTGGTCTGTCCAAAATAAATAAATAAAAGGGGAAGGGGGCATGACACTTGCAACTCAAGCACCACAGGATTTGAGTGATGATAAGAATCCTAAGAGGGGCTTTGCACAGCAGACATGTGTGCCGCATAAGCAGATTACAAAATGGCTTGCAAAGGGGGACTGCTATTCGAGGATCAAAAGTTACCAGTCTCTGGAGATTATAACAACACTACTACTATGGTGCTTTGATTCTTGGCCTATCGAGCCAATTTGGTGTAGGGGTTAAGAACGGCGAACTTACATCTGGAGTACTGGGTTCAATTCCCCACTCCTCCACTTGAAGCCAGCCAAGTGACCTTGGACAGTCACAGTTCTCCCAGTCCAGAAAAACAAACCCAGCTTGCCACAAGAAGAGCTAGAGTTTCAGGCTGCCAGACAATCTTCAGATCTGGCTATACTACAGCCAGTGCCATGCAATAATTAATTATTCTTTTCTTGGCCTATTTGAGCAGGGGTTCCCAACCTTTTTGAGCCTGTGGACACATCTGGAATTGGGGGCACAGCAACAAAAATGGTGACTGCAGGAGTTGGAGCCAGTCACAAAATGATAGCCAGAGCATAACTTCAGTAACACAGTGCAGATTCTTCTGCTGTAGTGGCAGCTGCTGCTGAAGCAATGGTTTTTTTTTTTTTTAAATTGCATAATCAAATCTCCAATAGTCCACCAGAAGCCTTGCTGGGCAAAAGCCTTCTCTGGCCCCACCCACTTCCCAATGGCACCCACAGGTACCACGTTGGGGGACCCCGTATTTTGAGTGTGATTGGCCAAAATGGTTTATTGTCTGTTGGAAGTCTGTATCCCAAGGTTGTTCAAGAGCTCCCCAATTTGCTTTTCACAAAGAGGAGTAACCATAAAAGACATGTGAAATAACAGTAAACCTTATTACATATATATTGCTTGTCCCGGGTGATCAAAGCACCTGTGTTATCATGGTAATTCTTCCAAACAGTATGTGAAGTAGACTAGAAGTATTACAATCCATGCAATCGTGTGCGTGTGTGCGTGGGGAGGGAGAGGGGCTAATAGATCGTGCTTTGTTGTGGACCACCCAGCAAATTCTTCAGAAAAGGTGCTAAATCCCCAACAAGCTACTTGTAGGTTAATTAATATGTAGAGTAGTTTTATAACATTTATGCAAGGGACAGATTCAGCTTTTATTTTAAGAGAAGAAATATAGCTGGCAAACCAAAGCAGTGGACACTACACACCTGGGAGTGTGGCTCTGCAAAGGAATTCTCTTCCTTGGCCAACAGACCTTACGTTGATTTGCCTTAAATAGCTTGTGGTGTGTACAACACGGGCAGCTTGGTGAGAACTGCCATGGAAACCTTTTATAGTCCCATCTTTAGTTGGCATTGGAGCCAAAACATTCAGGGCTTACCACCCACCCTGCGGACTAATGAACACATCTACTGAGAGAAAGCTTCCATGAATGAACAGGACAAAAAGAGACGAGTGATAAACAGTTCTTACTTGAAAGTTGCCATTTGAGTGGCCGAACTACAGGACACTGCTCGGTCCTTGCAGTCTGCGGAGGAAGCTCTGGGGGACTTTAGTTTCCACTCCAAAGGGCAGATTTGCCTTGAATTGTCAAGAATCAGTGCATTTGAAGAATGCAATGGAGATACCTATCTGGGGTGTCTTTCTAGGTTTCTTGCACAGCTCTTCTAGAATGCCTACTTACTTTGATTTGTATATTCATTCTGGGCACCAGCTTTTCAGGAATGATAATGGAGTAACGTTCCCGACCCGTCAGCCCTAGACTCTTGGCATCCTCGCCTGGCAAATACTGCAGTGGAATCACTCCCATTCCTACCAGATTACTGCGATGAATACGCTCGTAGCTCTCTGCAAGGACTGCTTTGATGCCCTGAGAAACAAACACATTATGCACAATTGCCTAAACATTACATTAAAAAAATCCCCAAGATTGCTGCAGAAAACAGTACAAGCTGTGAATGCTCTGTATTTACTGCCATCTTTCCCAAAACTTGGAGCACAGCAGGTCTGACAAAGACTGGAGAAAGGCCTTTGAAGCACAAAAATACACTATTATACTGTCGGGAAGTAGGGAGAAAAACTTGCTTTGCAAAAGCACTGCGCTCGGGGCAGATAACCTGCACGGAAAAGGCCATAGATAGTATGAAGAACTAAACTGAAACAGCCAGGTCTGTCTCTGCAAATTAATTCATAGAGCAATAGATGTGTTGGTTGCAACTTCAAGGACCTTATAAAAATACAGATTTTTGGTTTTATGCATTAAAAACTGCTTAAGCATAGCTCATGGATTTCTCTCATCAAGCCTCCTCTCAGACAAACACTATTTTTTGCCAGAATCGGAAGTGCTCAGACATTCAGCCGCATATTCACTGAAAGTATATGAAGGTTAACAGGATTATACCCAGTAGCCTCATGTTCCAATGTCTGCACGCTCAGCCAAATGTCTGCAATCAACCTATATGCATACACACCTGTATGTAAATAGGTAACTAAGAAATCCAGACCTGCTTTTTAGAGTATTCCTACTCGAACGGAGGAAACTCCACACATACACCAACATGGATGTAGGGACTTATTGCAGGCACTTGGCTGAATATACAGACCTCAGGGTAGGGCAAATGGGCAGGATTCCACTTCCCTCTGTTCATTTACTGAATGGACAGACAAACATCTGAAGAGGGATAATAAGCTGGATTCATCATCAAGTTCATACTGACAAGAGCACTCCCACCAATTTTAATAGATCAGTTATGATCATATTTGGCAGTGTGCTTTCTAAATTTGTTGCGTGGTTTTAGAATTTGGGAAGGATTTTCTTTGGAATGGAGGATTTCTTGGGAAAGCCACAGAATATCTGTATTTGTTTTAGAACTGACATTGAAAAGGTTAATTAATCTGAAATAGATAGCTGTAGCGTCACTTTGTGGTGCAGGGCTGTACAGCAGAGAGCATGTTTTGTATGCAGACGGTTGCAAACTAGCTGCCCTGAGCCTGCCATTGCAGGGAGAGCGGGGTATAAATCAAATGAATGAATGAATGAATGAATGAATAAATAAATAAATCAGTGTTGGTTAATTTATTTCCAAAGTACTGTGTGCTTAGGGGTGGGAAACCTGAGTGATACAATTCTGTAGTTGACATTCCCTAAACACATGCTGCAAGTCTAGCTGGGAGAGAGCAAAAATCTCCAGTTTTCAAATATCACTACTAAGAATCCAGTTCCTTCGTTCTGTTTTCCTGCTTAGAGAGATCCATAGGACAAGTCACATTCTTTTATAGATGTATTCATAGAAGGTACCATTCATGCTCCCTAAAGTCTCCTGTTTCTTACCCTTGAACATTTACCCTTGAGTACTGTGGTCACTTTCTTAAGTCAACAGAATGATGGTCACTGATATGTAATCTTGCCTCTCTGCAGAAATTATGTGGGAAGAGGACCCAGTTTGGAAACTATGCAGGAGGGGGACAGAGGCAACACTTATGCTTGTCTTCCCTGCCCAGGAGCCAAGTGAATTGAAGAGCAGAATAACCATGACCCCTCTTCATGTATCTGCACTTCACATGGAACATGAGCCATATGGGAACACCATGCAAAAGCTACAACTGTGTCATGTAGTTGTTCCAAATTTATGCCAGAATGATGACTGTATAACTAATGGGGGAAAAGACTTAAGTTTCCAGCAGTTTTCTAAGCACCAAGACCTGACTCCAACATAAAAACAAAAGTTAAAATTCAATTAATTTCATACAGTTGAATGCAAGACTGCAAAATTTCAGTTTGTATTCACTTTAATATCAGCTGCTAATCTTGCAAAGAAATGCCGGTTTCATAACAGCCTCTGTTTGGACTATTTTATATAAATATTAGGAATAAGGCCTGTTGTGGAAATAAATACAAAGGGCTCTAGAAAGAGGCTCTGGGAGAGTGCCAAGGCCTTGGGCACTCAGCGTCAATTTGCTGTGGTGCCCTCAGCAGGGTATAATGACACAGAGTCCACCATTTTCTCCAGGGGAAGATCTCTGCCATCTGAAGAGCACTTATAATTCAGCATGATCTCAATCCCTCCCCTGGAGATTGACAACAATGGTTCCCCATGAGGGAACAGGTGGTTTGGAGGGTTGAGTCTATGGCATTGTACCTGTCTGAGGTCCCACCCCTCCTCAAACCTCACAGTCTCCAGGCTCCATCGCTCAAATCTCCAGGAATTTTTCACCTGGAGTTGGCAACCCTATCAGGACTGGCCCCAATGAGTTTTCTCCCAAAGGCCAACATAGGTGTGGAAAGGGCCTTTTACTGACAGATGGAAGCTTGGTTGCCTAGCAACAGGCACTGAAAAGAAAGGACAGTTGCCAGCTCTGATTAGGGAAATACCTGGAGATTTGAGGGGTAGATCCTGTGGAGGGCAGCATTTGGGGGGGATGGAAGGACTCAGCAGGGTATAATGCCATAGGGCCTACCCTCCAAAGCAGCCATTTTCTCCAGGGGAACTGATCTCTGTCATCTGGAGATCAATTGTAACAGTGGGAGATCTCCAGGTCCCACCTGGAAATTGGCAACCCTAGGGGGAAAGTCAGCCACACAGCAGGGGGTTGAAGAGAATGGTTTGATTGTCGCTGGCCCACCTCCTTAGCCAGCCAGCCATGGTGGAGCTAAGCAGGAGGGAGAGCCTTTTTCACAGTTTATTCTGACAGGAAAGTGGGCAAGCTGGCAGTGGGTGGGGGAGGAGTTTATGCTGAAAGTCCATTGTCTTTTTACTGACAGAAGCAGGCCACTGATGGGACAGTCAGACCCACCTGGCAGTGGGTGGAGGAGAAGAGTGGACCCAGCACCCAGTCTGTCCCCTTCGCCAGCGCTCTCCAGACTGAGGCTGACACTGGCCAGCAGCTCTATGGGTGGGACTGAGGCAGCACAGCGAGGGAATGCAGCCAGTGGCCAGGGACCCCTTTTGAGTGGCAGTTTTTGCAGCCAACTGATTTTGGCAATACACAGAATGTTGCCACCCCCAATTGCTTTTATATATAAGGAAAGGATGTATAACTATAAAGTGTACATAATGCAGCTTGTCAAAAGATGGTCTCCCTTATCCTCATTTAGCAGTAAATGTTTTCAGAAGTGTCAATTCCTATATTAGTTAATTTCAAAGGATTCAGGGATGCTGTTTTCAAAATGCTAAAATTTAAATGTGCTAAATGTTGTTTGTTGCATTCAGGGGCCTGTCAACATCATTTTCAACCCCCCCCTAAAATCTTCCACTGGGGAAGGTTTCACTCACCAATAGAAAAGGCCCCTTTGCTGCCCAGTCCCGGGAGCTTCCAGAACCATATTCCTTACCAGCCAGCACGATGAGAGAGTGGCCTGCTTGCTGGTACCTTTCTGAAGCATCAAACACATCAAGCTAAAAAACAAGATGCAGTTGACTCCAGTTAGCAAAAACAATGAAACCATGTGACAGGTAGTAAGTTCTAATGCTTTATGGGGTAAGTCACACATCATATACACAGAAGTTCCCAGCTCTTATATGACATGACAACTCCTCAACATCACAATCAACAGATAGGAAGCCTCTTGTGGCATGCCTGGAAACATCAGAGAAGTGTCCACAATCCACCAGGTTCCAGTACATTAAGTGAACAAACTTTGTCCTTGATAATCTAAAGTGGATTCTGGGAGAAGGGAAAGAAGTTGCCACCTTATCCATCCACATTACAAACCAACATTTCCAGAGCCAATTGCCTACAGTTTTCAGAGTCCCATTTTTTTTTTTTGCCAAGAGTTAATATTATGTGCTTCCACAGCTGGAAGATACATGTGATGCTCTATTCAGACACAATGGTGACCATGCACATTGGGAGGATCATGGGTAGTTTATGGTCTGGGTTTGATACTCCCAAATATAATAAATGAAAAGGTCTTAGGTAAATCAATTTCTGTTTAGGCTGCTCAAAAGCAATTTCCTAATTCTGCCTGAGGGGCAACATTTAAGCTTCTGAGGTAAAAAGTGAGCCAGTAAGCCTAATGCAACAGGGAGAATACTCACAGTTTCTTCTGAAGGGAAATGTATGGTTTGGGGTGCCTGTTTGCTGAGAAATTTGTTCAGTAAGCGTATGTTTGCAAAAGTTCCTCTTGCCATAACAGCATCGTTGCCCCGGCGCGAACCGTACGAGTTGAACTCTCTAGGGGTTAATCTATAAAGACAAAAAGTTTTGGTTTCAAGAATTCTTAAACAGAAATGAGAGGAACCGGAGCCAGAATGGTGCAGTGTTTGGAGTGTTGGACTAGAAGTTGGGAGAGCCCAGTTCAAACTCCTCTCTGTCATGAAGCTCACTGGTGGACTGTGGGCCAGGTATTTTCTTTCAGTCTGACCTATCTCACAGAAATGTCATGAGGATAAATTGGGGTTTGGGAACCCCATGAATGTTGCCTTGAGCTCCTTGAAGGAAGGGCAGGATAAAAATGCACAGAGTTGATGTGTGTCATCATCTTCATTTGTTTTAATTGTCTTTTATAACACCAGTTCTTCTTCATGGTCTCTCAATGTGATACGGATTATTTTTTGTGACTTTACAGAACTTTTGTTTGGAAACTTCTAAAGCAAGCTTTGGGGACTCAAAATGGCTTACATTGCTCTTCTCTCCACCATTTTATCCTCACCACAACCCTGTGAGTTAGGCTAGGCTGAATGTGTATGAGACTGGCCCAAGGTTACCCAGCAGGCTTCCATGGCAGAGGAGGGATTCAAGCCAGATCTTAGTCTGACCACTGAATAACCACACTATACTAAGGCAAACATGATTGCTACTGAGAATGAAGGAAAACAAAACTCAAAAGGACTCTCCCCACACACATCCAGTGACTCTTGACTTACCCTCTGCTGGTTAAGTAACGGGCAGCTGGACTGTTCCTTGCTATATTCCCAGCTGGAGATATGTGATCAGTGGTCACAGAATCCCCAAGATTTAGCAGGACATAGGCATCAACTATGGATTTAGGAGGCTGAAGCTCCGAAGTCTGAAATCACAACAAAACAACAGCACCACCCATATCCAAGTATCAGAACTTTGTAGAGGAGCGAATGTACAAAATGCAGCAAAGGGCGGACGTATGAAAAGACAATATTGCAAAATCTGACATGGTTTGATGGCTTTATACAATACAATACACAACCTTTATTGGCATACAAGATGGCTTTATATGTTCTGGCATCCTTCCCAGGCAGGTTTGTGCATAGATCAGTCAGAAGCAGGCAGGGATTTTAACCCCCATCTGAACCGGGAGGTGG
The DNA here is from genome assembly GCA_029233225.1 of Lepidodactylus listeri. NCBI lineage: Eukaryota > Metazoa > Chordata > Lepidosauria > Squamata > Gekkonidae > Lepidodactylus > Lepidodactylus listeri. Next base: position 119,529,703 of record JARCFY010000004.1, on the reverse strand, counting down.
GGGGCAGGGCAGAAAAAGTGGCAGTCAGAAATGAAGGGGAAAATGCTTGCAACTTCCTCTCTCACCCAGCGCACACATAATGTAAGTAGCGCAGTGCCATCCAGAGCAGAGTTACACCATCCTAAGTGTACACCAGTGGATTTAGGAGGGCTAGAAAGATGTTCAGATGGTGCTGCAGAGCATACCCTAGGCTCACATGCTTCTTCCTCCCCTATGCCATGCGCATGCCCTCCTCCCTTTCCTTTGAGCATTAACCATGGTGCAACAGTGCCTCAGTACTGGCACTGACATTGCTTGATTTCCTCCCCATCACACCCTTTTAGTTTTTATCGTTACTAAAGTGCATACCTAGGATTGCAAAAATAGTTCACAAAATTAGAGTCAAAGCACGGCACAGAGAAATAGGTTACGAATTTACAGCTCTTCTAGTCCATCTTTATTCCAAAAAGGGGATCCCCAAGCAGCTTATGATATAATTTTAAAAAAGCAACAATCATAAAAATGTTACAAGCAAAAATCATTTGTGTTCAGAGTACCCTCTTGATCCACTCAGTTTTTTAAAAAAATCAGGATGCCTGCAAGACACACGGGCAATTTAACAATGAGGGGATCAGGAGAGAGAGAGCAGAAACAGAACAGCCAGGAGAAGATTAAGTTACTTACCAGGTTTTCAAAAAATGGGGGGGATTTAATATATGTGGATTTTGGATTCCATGCATACAGTGTGTCTGATGGGACCTCTAAAGCGTTCCATGCTTTATTTACGGTCTGAAAGGAAATAAATGAGGACAGTGACATACATGTAACACTTCGAATCCATCCGTGCCAGAGCTACTGACAAAATCATGGACCTTTCTCATCCAGTCTTGCAGGTGGGGAGCACGGAGGCTCTCTGATCACAGCCTCCATGGTAGAGGAGCCGGAATCACAGCATTGCTAATCCCATCTGTGGTCTGCCTGATTTCAGAAAGACTGTTTCCATAGCTCAAGAGAAAAGCTATTCACAAAGTAAGTTCTCTAGTTCACGGGCAGGAATCTTTTCTCTTCCTCCCAAGCAGCCTGAACCATCCCCCAGAGACACGAGCGCCTGGAGAACAAGCAACAACCGCAGACCAATGAGTGCAGAAGGCAAAGAGGGCTGGAACTATTTGCAAGCACATAGGCAAGGATGGATTGCACTTAGGAAGCTAGCATGGCATCAGCTGGGGAGTATCAGGCCAATTTTACAGGCATATTTTGGTACAAAACATGATGCATAACTGATTGGCCACTGTGTGAGACAGGATGCTGGACTAGATAGACCACTGGTCTGATCCAGCAGGGCTCTTCTTACGGTCTTAGGCAGATCTTAATCATGAGGACTAGAAAGATGTTTTAAAACCATGAATGCTGAGATTGCCAGAGAACTACATTCTGCACCATGGTATACAGTCTGTATTTCCTTAATGCACCTCTGGAGTACACGCTAAGCCTATGACACAGCCCTGCTGAGCTTCAATGTTTTGCCAACAGCAAAAAGAAATAATGGTGCCAAGTATATATATACTACTTGCCCAAGCAACACTGACACACCTGCATAGGCTTGCTCAGACTGGGAACTGGACATTAGTTCAAATCTTACTTGATTACTCAATCTGTTTTTATAAAAGCACTAAATCAACTAAGACATAAATCGAATATCAGCTGCCTGTGCAGTTGGAAGAGACAAAGGGAGAGATATCCTTGAACCTTCCACTGTGGCATTCTGGTTGAAAGGAGTAAATAAGGAGATTGGATTTACACCCCGCCCTTCACTTGGAGTCTTAGAATCCCTTTGCCTTCTCCCCCCCACAAGAGACACCCTGTGAGGTAGGTGGGGCTGAGAGAGCTCTCTTGAGAACTGCCTTTGAGAGAACAGTTCTGAAATAACTTATGACTGACCAAGGTCACACCAGCAGCTGCATTTGGAGGAGTGGGGAATCAAACTCGGTCCTCCCAGATTAGAGTCCGTGTTCCTAACCACTACACCGAACTGCCTCACCTCTATTTTCTGGTAGACTTCTTTAAACATCCCTGGAATGACGTACTGACGCTCTATAGCTTGGATCTCCTCTCTCAAGGGCCAAATGTCTTTTAGAAAGACCTTCTTCCCTTCTGCATTTACACCTGGAAGGAAATCAACATCTTTATGTATATTGCACACTTCCAGGGCCGCTGCTATACTGAAACACTCAAATGTACCAGGCATTCTTTCAGATGAAGCATTTCTCCCTGCTTTTCTAGGAAACAACGTTCCTCAAAGTGGTTTACAGACCATAAAGATCGCAAAGTACTATAGAGCTAAACAATAAAACCCAAACGATTTATACTGTCAGTCCAAAATCATAGCAAGCATAAGAACCATATTTTGAAAATTATTCTTGATAAAAAACTTGGTGGATGGATTTCAAAAACCAGAGTCATTTATGTCCCTCATTGTGTCTAAAATGATACTGAAGTCCACAGATTATAAGTTTTATGAATCACAGCTAATTTTCATTTTCCCTTTTCTTTTCAAGTTTGAAGGCAAATCATTGGATATTTAGATGGTATTTAAGTCAGAAGCCACTGGGAAAAAATAGCAAAATACTTTTCTAATGGATTAAGAATTGTCCCCACTAATGAGCCAACAGTTGGAAGCGAAGCCAAAGGGGACAAATCTGAATCTCCCATTTATACCAAGATGAAGACCCCAGGCAACAGACTGAATGCTGCTGAAATGTTTTTCCCCAAGGCAGGTCTTTAAACATTTGCCCATTCCATGCAAATATTAGCCAATGTTGGGTTTTTTCAGAGGGTGAAAGAGAAGAGCGATGTGGGACATATTAACCAAGAACATTCGTGAACACATAGGCCTTTGCATTTAAGATTGTTCTGTGATATCGCAGATACATCAAGCTCAGAATTCACTTCCCTTTGCAGCTCAGCTAATATTTTCTAGCCCTGAGGACTGCAAAGCCCAGTTCACCCGAGAATGCATGTACCTCTGTCTCTGGCTATGGCCACACACACTAAATAATCCACTTCCAATCCACTTTCAGTGCCCTTTCCAACTGGATTTTTACTGTGTGAACTGGCAAAATCCAGTCGGAAAGTGCATTGAAAATGGACTGAAAGTGGATTATTTAGTGTGTGTGACCACAGCCTCTGTACATGTGTACGTCTGTTTGTAAGAAAGAGCCAATGCTTGTTCGCTTTTTGAATGAAATCAGGGACCAGTCCCAGATAAATGTGGGTTTTCAATCACATGTTCAGCTATACATGCCCTGGATGTACAATCAAGTGTACATCATCAAACTCCCACCAAAAAACATCCCCTACACAGAAAACTATCATGTTAGGGAAAAGGCTAGAGTCGAACCTTTACTCCCCAACATTTCTAAACAGAGGGGGAAAAATGTACCGAGAATTCAGGGATGTGACCCACCTCCCCACTGGGAATGGTAAAGCCCCAGATACAGGTGCACTTTCTCATTAGGAACAAGGCGACCCAAACCTGCATGATTCCAAATTATTTAAAACAGCCACTTTGGATTGTTTAAGTCAAGCCTTACCTAGGGGTTCCTTCTCAAAGTCAATTCTTATAGTCCCTGCGATTGCATAGGCTATTACCAAAGGTGGTGAGGCCAGGTAATTGGCACGAGTATTTGGATGGACCCGGCCTTCAAAGTTCCTGTTTCCAGACAGCACACCCACAGCTACAAGGTCCCCCTGTGCAAGAGAGAGAATGACATTCAAAATGGCTTCCATTTCTAATTTCACAAGCCTACAAAACCTGGGTGGAGACAGAAAAATCATCACTGCAATTCACCTCCAGTTTACTTTAAAAAAAAGAAAGAAAGAAACTACCTAAAATGGATATATTCAACTCTTTTCCCCTACAGACCACAGAGACACAAGGCAAGTGTAGGCTAAAAGGTAGTGGTATTTAGTTAACAGAAATTCAAATCTCAGTTTGGTATAGTAGATGATGAGAAGATGAGTTTGCCTTCTGGAGGCCCATGTAACTGTTTTGCCAGGGGCTTGACAAAGACTGTTTTGACAGCCCCAGGAATGCCACACATAGAGGAGAATTTTCAGGGGGGCAGGGGAGGGTTACATTAGGTAGAAAGATAATGTTGCTAACAGACCTGGAGAAAAATATCCTGTGTCTTCAGTGTCTGGAAATGGACAGCTCAAGCTTTTCGTGTAGGGTTGCCAGGTCCCCCCGGGGGGTGGGGAAATCCCCGCTCGATGGGTCCATTACCTGCTGGCTCAGATAGGGCTGCTGGGGGGGAACCCCACCCCCAAATTGCCAGGATCATGGAGACATGCCCGGTGACATCATCACATCAGGCACATGGCAGGGGGTGCTCCATCATTCGAGGGAAAACTCTATGTTTTTCCCTCGAATGATAGTGGTCCCGCCCCCAATGTGCCCGATGTGATGATGTCACTTCCGGGTGATGTCATCACGGCGTGCACGCTAAGCAACTCAAAGAGATGGCCAGGACTCCCCCTGCTGCAGCTACGGTAGGACTTGGCAACTCTATTCTCATGACATGGAGGGAAATAACATCAGCTAGTAAATAACATCCCATTAAGCCTTTACTGAAGGAACAAGGCATTTTTTTCCCTTCAGGCCTGCTGGTAACCCTCTTGGGAGTTCATACATTATATAGGCCTGCCTTAATTCAGCAGTGAGACTACAGAACACTGACAAATGAAATTTGTTCCTGCTTTGTATAGTCTTCAACTGCCAATGACAGTATTGTTGTCAGAGAACAGATTCCCCCCCCCCCCCGGGTTCAATTTCTAAAGCCAAAGTAATCTATGATCCATTTCCCAAGATATTCTGCAGTGCTGTGAGGATTTCACCACAGCAAAAGCAGGTCACAGTACATACACATTCACTGAGATATCCTACCTAGACAGTGTTTCTTTGGCTTTTTAAAAAAACTGTATTGACTAATACAGTTTATTATAAACTAGGAGTAAGGCCTGTTGTAGGAAGAAATACAATGGGCTCTAGAAGGAAGCTCCATGTGAGTGTCCCTGCTGTGGCTGGTGAGGCAGCAGAGGGAAGAGGAAAATAGAGGGAGGAAAGCCATGTTTATTTCCTTCCACTTAGCTATAAGGCAGGGCTGTCTCAAGTCAGTTTGCTGCCCCAAGTGGGTAGTATGGGAGGACAGCCTCATGGTAACAGGTATGGTTCCCTCCACCCCTGACTTATGCTGATTTGGGGTTATGCAGTGACAGCTAAGGCAGAAAACCACCTCCTCCTACGCGATGTCTTCTGGGTTCCAAGGGTCTGGAAAGCAGTTTCATAGCCAGTTACAGGGTTGCCAACTCTGGGTTGGGAAATACCTGCAGATTTGAGGGGTAGAGCCTGGGGAGGGCAGGGTGTGGGGTGCAGAGAGATCTCAGCAGGGTATAATTCCATAGAGTTCATTGCCCAAAGCAGCCATTCTCTCCAGGAGAACTGATCTTGGAGATCTCCAGGTGCTGCCTGGAGGCTGGCAATACTAAGAGGAGGGTCAGACTTATAGATTTGAGGGGCAGAACCTGGGGAGGGCAGGGTGTGGGGTGCGGAGGGACCTCAGCAGGGTATAATTCCATAGAATCCATTGCCCAAAGCAGCCATTTTCTCCAGGAGAACTGATCTTGGAGATCTCCAGGTGCTGTCTGGAGGCTGGCAATACTAAGGGGAGGGCCAAGACCTGTAGATTTGAGGGGCAGAGCCTGGGGAGGATTTTTTACATTGGCATTTTACTGCTGTTTTTAAATTATTGTTTTCTGTGTCAGTTCTTATGCTATCAATACTTGTTCTGGGGAAGTCTGAGGTAATGATTTTCTTGTGCTGTCATTTTAAATTTTACTTGTAAGGCACCTTGAGTGCAGTTTTAACTTAAAAGTGGGTAACATCTTCCTAAATAAATAGCATAACATACAGAAGACAACTTAGCAGTTGAATTGTACCTGAGTAATGGCTTCAACGACGGATTCTGGTAGAGGCCCACTGTTGCCAATGCAGGTCATACATCCATAACCCACCACATCAAACCTGCAGAGATTGTGAAATGCATTACCAGAGATTTCTAATTTTTTTTAAAAAAATCTCACACCTGCTGAGAACAGCATCCCCCCAAATGGAGGATAACATTAGTTATCAGCATTTTCTCTCCTGTACCAGAATGTTACTGAGAGTTTTGTATTTTGCTGGCCACTGTGGAAGGAACACGGGGCAGAAGGTATTCTGAAACTCTGTGCTGAATGTCTCTGTTAAACAAGACGGGGGCAATTATCCATGGCTATCTCAGGGTTATTTCATGTCTGACAATAGAGAAAAACTGTTTCAGGACTAGACATCTTCAAACTGTAAGTGGGAACCTCTTGTGACTGAATGTGCAAGGTTACTATAAGCCCGGGAAAGGAGTTCTAATCTAACATTCTTTCTGATGTGATATATGGAAAGATTTTTTTTTTTAAAGTCACAGATTCAGTAATGCTAGTCCCCCAACTGTAACCTGGAGTGGTGCAGTAGAAAGAATTGTACCTTCTCAGCTACCAATTGTGTAAAGTGCGACCTTGCTGCAGTAATGAAGCAGCATTTATGTGTATTATCCAAACTGGTGGAAAGTGTTGTCAAGTCACAGCCAATTTACGGTGACTCCGCAGGGCTTCCAAGATGAGAGATATTCAGAAGTGGTTTGCCACTGCCTGCCTCTACCTAGCGACCCTGGACTTCCTTGGTAGTCTCCCAGCCAAGTACTAACCAGGGCTGACCTTGCTAGCTTCTGAAATCTGACAGCCTGGACCATGGAAAACAGATGGGTAACTAAGCCCATCTTCCTTCCCTCATTTTTATTATTAAAGGACAACAAAGGCAAAATCTATTCAGATTCACATACACAGGATCATCATCTGGCCTGGCTGTTGAATGATCTCCAACTATAAAAACCCTACCTGTATGCTGTCTGTATTTTTCAGCCACTTTAAGTCTGTGTTTTCAGCTGCAGTTTTCTTATTTTCTTGTTACACGTGTTAATTAACGTATTTATAGACTAAAGGGAATGCCCACCTCAGAGGCAGCAGGCCTCTGTATACTGCTCCTAGCAGGCCACATCAGAGAAAAAGCCTGGCCCTTATGATCTGTTTGTTGGCCCTCCATGGCAACTGGTTTGCCACTGTGAGAAACATTAGTCTGATCCAGCAGGAAATCTTTTATCGTCATCTTTCCCCAACTGGGAGACCCCAAGGTAAGCTCCAACATGTAGATGGCATAACCACCCCCTGCTATTAGCAATCAGCAATCATTATGACATATCCCGATTAAATATGCTTAACCCCCCCCCCCCCAGCCTTTTCCCAACTGAGGGACCATCTCCTATCCTGAGTCATAGTCAAACAAGCCTCCAAGGTTACAGAGTCGGAAACCATCTCATACCCTAGTTGAGCAAGGTAAGGCATCACTCCACTTTCTCTCAGATAGTAAGTGACCACCCCACTTCCGGGAGAAAGGCTAGTTTTAATGTATGGCTTCACAGTCAGGCCAGCTTTCACAGCTTTTTTGGCAAGCAATCCTGGGGGGAAAAAGGACAATCACAGCATTATATGACAATGAAAATATGAAGCTGCCTTATGTGAAGGAGGAAACTATTCTACAATGTGCTGATTTGAACCCATTCACTGTATTCCAAGGCACTTGTTTCCAAAGTAGAGAATCTGGGTTTAGACCTCCTCTACCGCATTTAGAATGTTTGCCTAGCATCTTCTGAATGAGGTCATTGTCTGAACCTCAGATATGATCTACCTTGGCTGGCAGAGGTTCTCCAATGTTTCAGACAGAGATCTTATTCTAGATAATGTGTTTTTTTTAACTGTCAGAGGTTGAATCTCAAACCTTCTGTGTACAAAGCTGATGTTCCACCCGAATGGCATCCCTTAAAATATACAACCCCTAGCCTTCTGGCAACAACAGGATTAAAACAACATATCTCACTGGCAAGCAACATATCTGACCCACCAAGCTCTAGCCAGCACATTTCTGAATAATGATACAACACATGAAATAGCACAAATCCTAGGAGTTCTGAGTTCTAGTCATAGTAAAAAGAGGACTTCTTAATTTTACCATAGTCTAATTCCTGGTCATCAAAGTACCAATGTCCTGGAGGAGAAAATGGGAACTACTGTAGTTAGTAGGGCTTCTGGATGTATATTTCACTGATCTGGCTACATGGATCCCTGCTTCTTTGCTGTTGAGACTGAACTACAATGCACTTTACTTGGGGCTGCCCTTGAAGACAGTTCGGCAGTATCAATTTGCACACAATGCAGCAGCCTGTGTTTAACTGTTATGAACTGCTGTGCACATCTAACGCTCATCTTAAAACAGATTCATTTTTCTTCCAAGTTCAATTGATGGAGCTGGTTTAGATTTTCAAAGTGCTTCACAACCTGGGACCCAAAGTACTGCCTCTCCTGATATGAACCTGTGTGACATCTTAGCGCCGTGGCTAGTTGTGCCGGCATTCAAACAGGTCTGTTCACTGGGGCTATCTTTGTTTAGATGCCACCTCCACTTGCTGGAACAGCCTTCCGGAAAAGATGTACAGCCTTTCCTCTCTGGTTTCTGCCCAGAAGGCACATTTCTATTCCAGATGCATTTTCTGAAAGGATGTGGGTATTCTGCTGAGCTTGTGTTATAACTAGATCCTTGTTGTTCCATTGATTTGCTGATTTTATGGATGACTGTGTATTTTAATGATTTTGGGAGTTTCCTGAACTTATGGCAGATACAGGATACAATTTTCCAAATAAATATAAATACAACGTTTTCATGGAACCTCATCCATATTTAATTGCAAAGATGGCTACGACTAGGCAGGTATAACTCATGTGAACTGAGAGGACAGATTCACTTTTCAGATATCAGTTGATTTTAGCATTCATTCCTTGGGAATCCTGGGTATTACAGTTTGGTGAGAGGGCTTGGCAACTTCTAAAACAGAGCTCATATCATCCTCAGCATGCAGTGGTGAAGAGCGGCAGACTCTAATCTGGAGAACTGAGTTTGATTCCCCACGCCTTCACACAAAGGCTGCTGGGTGACCTTGGGTCAGTCACAGCTCTCTCAGAACTCTCTCAGTCCCACCTCCCTCACAAGGTGCCTGTTGTGGGGAGAGGAAGGGAAAGGCAATTGCAAGCCACTTGGAGACTCCTTAGAGTAGAGAAAAGTGGGTATAAAAACCAACTCTTCTTCCTCCTTTCATCAAACTACAGTTTCTAGGGGGAAACCAAGAGAGTTGACCAGCTATAAAAACTGATGTACGCTCTTATAGCAAAGGCATGCCCAGAGAAGGATCCAAGATCAGACACAAGCTCAAAAAATCAGACATGCTGCACCGCCAAGATTAAACGGTCTCGTCTCAGTCAGTCAGTCAAACTCCTCCTAAAGGGGCTGCCACCCTCTGCAAATGATGTTGCAATGGAAAAACATTTAGTGTTTGTAGAAAGACTGAGTACTTTATGGCCTACTCTGAACACACTGAAAGTCTACCGAAAAGCGGGCATGGAAGACAGAGAAAACAGTACAAAGGGCATTGTGTTGCTCTCTGAGACTGTCACAGACTGATGTAGGCAGAGGTCACTCCACGAAATTCTGTTCGATTAATGGAATTGAGACAGTTGGCACAAGCCTTTTAGAATTTCAGTCACTGGCTTAAGAGGTTTAAATCAGTCTTTGTTATGGTCAAGTGCTTAGGATCAAGGAACAGCTTCCAGAACCGAGTATGAGTGGACCAACATTCTATGCAGGCTTACGTTACACATTGCTTCAAAATTTGGAATGGTTGCAGGTGAGCCGATAGCATCAACATAAATAGATTCCTAATATAGGAGCAAGCTGAATATACTGCTTGAAGCACCAATTAGATCTGGAGCAAGCCATTCTGGGGCTATCATTTAGAACAAGAAGAAGAAGAAGAAGAGAAGAGATTGGATTTATACCCTGCCCTTCACTTGGGAGTCTCAGAGCAGCTTACAAACTCCTTTCTCTTCCCCTCCCCACAACAGACACCCTGTGAGGTAGCTGGGGATGAGCGAGCTCTTTCCAGAACTGTCCTTAAGAGAACAGCTGTGTCAGAGCTATGGCTTGCCCAAGGTCATATTTCAGGTGCAAGTGGAGGAGTGGGGAATCAAACCCGGTTCTCCCAGATTAGAGTCCATGCACTTAACCACTACACCGAACTGTGTCATCGAAGCGGCCATCTTAAGTGGGGGGCAGGCAGCAGCTGAGCACCTCTCCTTTGTGAGTTAACCCAGCTCAGCTGAAAATCCCCTTCCTTGACAGTATTTTTAATTTAATGTCAGCTGACATTAGCATTAGATCTTAGCTCATGTGAGTTGTTTCGGGAATAATGTTTCGTCAAAAAAGCTAGTATAGAGCAAACAAACAATGGAACGCAACACCTTTTCTCAAAACTGCCACTTGTTCTATATGGTGGGAGTGGATTACTGTATTTTAATAAGACAAAGACTGGGCTTCCTTATGCTATGTTGTATCCAAAGACTTCCTTCAGCTAAGTTCTTCTCTGTCAGAGGAAGTCCATTGGACATAGTATTAGCAGAAAAGAGTCGCTGAGTTCAACCCAGAAGATTTTAGTTCATATTCTACTTGCTAATCCATAATCAGGATGTGGAATGGTATAGTATAGCCCGATCTCATCCGATTTTAGAAACTAAGCAGGGCTGGTACTTGGATGGAAGGGTCAAGGAAAGAAGACTCAGCAGAAGGCGGCAACAGCAAACCACCTCTGCTTCTCACATGCCTTGAAAACCCCTTATTGAGGTCACCACAAATCAGGTACACCTTGGCGGCACACACAGACATAGCTCACGATCCTCCTCATTTGGTTGGGAGATGGGTGCAAGCAGGAACAGAGTGTCACAACGGTAGTAAGAGGATTGGGAGGACACGCCTGCTGCTTCAGAGAAATTATCTTCAGTACATTAAGGACACCGCACTGTTTGGGAAAAGGCAGTGCAGCTATCACCAGTCTCATGTGTCTTCCTCAACCCTCTTGCAGCAGAAAAGAAAGGGAGATACAGAGGGGAAACAGATGCACGACCACAGTGTCACACTGTGATTCTCGACGAGCAGAGAAACAGCAGAGGGCTGTAGAATAGAATATACTTTATTGTCATTGTACATAGTACAATGAAATTAAAAAGTGCCATCATTCAGTGACTCGCAACATATACACATGCGCACTCACACAGACATTCACAACTGCTTCTCCCTTTTACATAGCAACCAAACCACTGTTTCCTCCAGATTTCAGTCTCATGCAGCATTCAGGGCAATAATAGCTCTCGAGTAAAAACTGTTGTTTAGTCTATTTGTCCTTGTTTTGATTGTCCTATATCTTCTGCCCGAAGGCAGCAGTTCAAACAAGGAATATGCAGGATGTGATAAATCCTGTAGGATGTTCTTCACTTTTTTCAGACATCGAGAACTGTACAGTTCCTCCAAAAGTGGGAGAGGACAGCCAATTATCTTCTGGGCTGTGGTGATGACTCTCTGGAGTGCTTCCCTATCTGCAACCGTACAACTAGCAAACCAGGCGCAGATACAGTATATTAAAATGCTCTCTGTAGATGCTGCATATGCCGTAGCTCTCTGAAGGGCACATGGGGCGGAGTTGCCTATGAACTTGGAGGTAGAGGTTATTCAGCACAGGCTGCTAACGGCAAGGCTGTATTTGGTTCTGTCCCCTGCCTTTAGGATTCCCTGTTCTGGAGACTTAAAGAACAGAACAGGGTCTCTGGGCAATCTGTTGGGCAAATGTTTTCACTGGGAATATTTTTACCTTTCTCCCGACCTTCAAATCCTGAATGAGAACTAAAGTGACGCCAGATGGTTGGGTGCACTTACCTGCACCCAGCATCACAGATGGATTACTAGTGTTGGTACAGCTGGTAATGGCAGCAATCACAACTGATCCGTGAGTGAGTTCAAACTCCTTGTCATTATAAACAAATTTCACATGGTCGCTGTGATGCTCGGGGGCAATTTGGAAGCCTTTAAAACCTTGCTGCAGGGAAAAGCAAACACAGAAACAATGATTATTCCGGTGACTAATGTTAAATATAGAAGAGAAAGGCAATGAAATTACACTGTGTCTTCTGCTAGTAACTCTCCATGGAGCAGAATAACTCTCCATGGAACAGGACTGCTCTGCCTCAGCAGAAAATCTGTACGTATTCGTTGTAACCTATATTACATACATTAACACGTAAGGTATGCTATATATTCATGCCATGCACCTGTGCAGAAACACACCTTACCAGTTTTACGTGAGGTCTACAGTAGTCTGCTTTGTCTTTCAGTAAAATTCTAAGTATTTCTCATGTCAAAATTGAGCACTTCCAACCAGCCCACCCCAAATTAAAAAGAAGAAGAAGAAGTCCTTGGCACATCAAAATCCCAATCGAAAAACCAACGTTATAGGAAGGAAAGGGAGTAGATATCTCATGATAGAGGTCATATTGAAAAGCAGAACAGGAGCCCTGACCTGGATAGCCCAGGCAAGCCTGATTTCATCAGATCTCGGAAACTAAGCAGGGTCGACTCTGGCAAGTACTTGGAATACCAGCAGGGGCAGGCCTTATTCAGCCACCTCTCTGTATATCCTCCAGGCCTCCAGTAGGCGTCAGTCATAGAGTTTGCCATGACTTCCAGGTGCACACAGACACACAAATTCAACTCACACACACATATGAAAAATCCAAAAAAACCCAACAAAACCCCAAAAGAAAAAGAAAAAAAAAGAAAAGCAGAACCGGAAGGTTTAAAATGGCCTTGTTTACAAGGTCTTTATAAAACTGACAGTGTTGTCCTTAAGTAGCGTTATACTCTTCCAAGTAGATTGAAGTGAATGGGTTTAGAAAGGTGTAATTCTTGCTTAGGATACTGCTTTAAGACTGATCTGCAGGTAAGCAAGAACAGCTCTGCCCAAAAGACATATGGTAATGGTGGCCAGAGAGTGGCCAATATATGTAATTTGTTCATATTTCTTTAGAAAAGTAACACAATTTAAAAGCAGAACATAATTTCAGATAATACAAAGTGCACAAAACAAAAAAGCCATGGGGGAGGGGGAACCAGAGAGTTCAGTGGGGAGGCTTCTAATGAAAATGTTTGGGAACTATAAGCTAGTGGCCGGCGTGTCAGAGTAGGATCTGGGAGACCCAGGTCCAGGTCCCCACTCTGCCATGGAAGCTCGATGGGGGATCTTGGGCCAGTCATACACTCCCAGCCTAACCCAGCTCACAGGTTCTTGCTACGCAGATCGAGTGATGGGAGAAAACAATGCATTTTATTTATTTCATTGATAGCCCGCCTGTCTTGCTGAGACTCAAGGCGGCTTACAAAATGTTAAAAAAATGCAATAAAAAAGGATGACAGCATACTGAGGAATAAGCAGGGTATAGAATTTAAATAAAATACATACATAAATTCATACTAGCTTGAAGAGACTGTCTGAAGCAATATGATCTTTTGAAAGAAACGTAAACTTAAAATGCAGCTGCAGGCTCCGAAGAGCTCTCACCTTGGTTCCTAAGCAGGTCTCAAAATCCTTCTTCATTTCGGAGACCTCCACTTTGTCCTGGGGCCTCTTTGGGCCGCTGCAGCAAGGGACGACGGTCTGCAAATCCAACTCCACAATCTGTCGAGGAAAAAGAGAGAACTTCTGAGATGCAACCAAAGATGCAAGGTGCTGTCCTCCACATTACTGCCAAAGCTCTAATTCAACAAAGTAACTTAAAAAACATGTCTCAGCGGCATCATTTAAGAACATAAGAGCAGCCATTTTAGATCAGACCAATCATCTATCTTGTCTGGTATGCTGTGTGATAACTCTAAGACAGCCACAAGCAAAACATGGAGCCCCAAACCGGTCCCCTGTTGTTGCTCTACAGCATCTGGTATTCTTCAGGAGAATACTGCCTCTGAACATGGATGTTCTAGTTAGCCATTATGTCTCATAGCCAGTGGTGGACCTATCCTCCTTGAACGTGCCTGGTCCCCCTTTAAAGATCCAGACCCATGCAGCCAAACTAGTATTCTCTATCATAATAGTGTGTTATTAGTATTGAGGTGTGTGAATCTGAGAAACGCTATGGGAAAGAAGAAGTTACATGCTGCAAAAAAGCCCTCAGGAAAAGCCAGGTACATCCCGTCTCCTGGGTGGGACTCCTGGGACACATAGTACCAGAGGTGGAGGACAGATTTTACCATTTTCAGCTAGGGATCTTGGCTAAAATTTCCAGGCACAGAAAGACTTCCATGCACAGGATTGTGACTCCCTAGTCTCCCTTTCCTACTCCAGCATGACATATCCTTGGAAATGCTGTTCTTGCAGGATGGGGGTACCCGAGAGCAGTGTGTGTGTGGGGCTGCATTGGCCAAAGAACACCACACCCCTGCCTTGTGCATTCAGATGCTGCTTTGTTTCTGTTTCCAAAGAAAGAGGTTGCCAAGCCCAGTCTCAAGAAAGCCAAGATGAGGGCACATCGCTAAGACAAATCTGCCCAAGATGGGATCAGCACTTTGCTAACCAGTCAGCTGATAACAAGTAACTTGAAGCTCCCTGCTTTCCCCCACCCTTATTCCCCTGGAGACCCTTTGGATTTTATCTCCAAGACTCACAAAGCAACCAATGGAAACACACTGGACCTCATGTTGGGGAACGGTAAACTAGAATTTCTACTATGTCTCCACCTGCATATTGCTTTGGGACTGCTATTTTTTAAATTCAAAAAAGCAGTGGCATTTCACTTTAAAACCAAACCAGAAGCAAATTAAGGACTCTTTAATCAAGCCCCTGTGGCCAAGGCCATTGCCAGAGCAGGATTCTGGAGCCGAGATAAAGCAAGGCTCCCCATACGACACTAGAGAGTTAGGTAAAGCTGAAAACAAAAAGAAAAGGTACCCTGCCAATGCCACGAAGCGGAACTGAGATTCCAGTTCTCTGGCTTGACAAATAGCCACAGTATTATTAATCATCAACTGGGTAGTTGTAAGATTTTGACTTCTTAATACTGGGTACTAGGGGCAGAAAGAGAAGTTGTTGTCTTATGTCCTAATTATAAGCTCTGCAGAATCCTTGGATTGGCCACTGTTGGTAACAGAATGTTGGACTTAGACGGACCTTTGGTCTGATCCAGTAACACACTTCCCACCTTCTACTAGGCAATACATGCTGAGATAGGCTTGTTGGGGTTTTGGGGTTTTTTTGGGGGGGTAATTCATTGTCTGATCTGAATCTTTATGATGACGTGATTTCACTTTTACTTTGCAACTGTGTGCTGGAAATATATACATACATATATATATATATACACACACACATATACACATACATACATACACACAGACACACACACACACATATATAAATAAATTAAGGCAAAGATTCTCAAACTGATGGAACAGGCTGTTCACCACAACCACTGGGCAGCAGACACCAAAATGAGGATCACTTTTAGTACTATATCCAGTCTTCTTTCTCGTATCAAATGAAATGGTACAAAGACCTTTTGTGACAAAAGCTCTAAAAAGGAGCAGAATGCTAAAAGATAAAGAAAAATCTACCTGGGTAAAAGATGGGTCCTGTGACGAATTACTGAAATCTCTAAACATCCCCACAGCCTGAAGGTATTTCCTTATATGCTTAATCTTTTCTTCATCACGGCCTAAAGCAGACAGAAATCACCACTCAGTAAAATTACATTTAAAAGACAGAAATAAACCACTCAGATTAATAAACAGGATAATCAATTCAAACATTTTGACTAACTGGAAAACTGTCCTGGATTAATGTCTTTCTTTCTGCAGGTACTTAACCTGGGCAGGGCCAGAGGGGTGAACCCTTGGGCAGGAGCTAAAGGGCTCATGGCCTGTGGCTCTTAGCCTGGGTTCTGCAATCAACCAAGATTAAGGTTGCTAGGTCCCCCCTGTCCACCAGTGGGCAGTGAGGGTGGGGTAGAGTTGCCAGATGCAGGCTAGGAAACTCCTGGAAATTTATGGATGGAGCTTGGGGAGGACAGGGACCTCAGTGGGGTGCAATGCCACAGAGTCCACCCTCCAAAGCATCTGTTTTCTCCAGGGGAACTGATCTCTGAAGTCTGGAGATGTGCTCTAATTCTGGAGGATCCCCAGGTCCTACCTGGAGGCTGGCATCCCTAGCCTAGATTGGTTTGTTTTGCATTTTTGTCCTTGTAATTTGGAAGCTTTTTCTCTCTGTAAGATGTTTTGGTGTTACAAAAACTGCAGAAGTAGGGACCATCCTAGAAGAGGAATTTCCCCACTCACTCTTACAGTGAAAGAAATGTCTCCTCAAAGAAAAAAAAAATCTTCCTCCTCCCAATAACTATTGACATTTTTATGCAGATTTAAACAACTGGTTAATTAACCAGTCAATTAAAAGTGCACATAAATGCAATATTTTAGTTGTCTGCCAACACACAAAGGGACAAACATATTGTTACACACACTAGCTTGCATGCCTTGGAGTTAAATCAATCAGCTACATATAAGCACACATCCCTTGCTTCCAGGAATCCAGATTAACTATATTAATATGCTGCCATTTTTCCAAAATGGAACTCAGCAATATATATTGGGCTCTAAGGACATCCTCCATCCAGCCAATGACCAGACCTCGACTTGAACATGGCTGCTCTTTCAGATGTGGACTTCACACTTACCGGTCTGAACCAGGTACTGGATGCTCACTTCGTCAACAGGGAAGAAGGCGGCAGTTGCTCCATATTCTGGGCACATGTTGGCAATGGTGGCTCGATCAGCAATGGACAGGTGAGTAACCCCAGGCCCAAAGAACTCGACAAATTTACCCACAACCCCAACCTGGCGTAGATGCTGCAACAGATTATATATATATATATAAAACACATTCAGAATCACTCAAAAGTGTCTCAGTGTTCATGTGATCATCCAACTACGGTTCTTGTGCTCATCCAAACATGAAATACTCCATTAACGATAGTTAGGGTTCTTGTAATTTGTGAACTCCGACACTCTGGCTTAATCCTTTCTTGTTTTGCAGGGCCATCCTTGTTTACTATTGGGCTACAGAGACGCCTGGTCAGAGTGAAGACCATGTGATGGATCCAGAGTAAAAGGGCAATTGTCACCAAATCCCCTTTCCTATTGCACATTCATTTCATGGCATTCCTTAAGGTCTCCTGTCCCCCAGGAGCAGCACTTCATGGAGATCTTGAAGTTCCATTCTGCCTTTGGAAATTTTTTCCTGGATCCAACCTCATGAAACCGGCATTTGCTGACAATCACTCAAGCCCAAATTTTCACTTGCAAGATAAACCCTGGCCCATTTCGCACTAGCATTTGCCCCAGGTTTGCCCTCATGCTTGCACCAGAGTTTCTGGTCAATTTCATACCAGTTGCTCTGGGCTCACCTTTTGCTCTGGAATATCGCCCTGCTGCACCGGAGTTTCCCTGGAGCAAACAAATCCTGTTTTTAGAGGATTTTCCTGTTTGCTCCGGGGGAGAACCCAAAATGAAAACATGCCCACTCGCCCACCTTCCATCCGCGCCGCCCCATTGTGGGAGTTTCTAATTTTTTTGGGAGAAAACCCTTCGTCACGCTATATTGAAAGGGCTGAGGTTCCAAGTGGGAAAATGAAGAAAATACTCCAGAGGAAACTGGGAGGGGAAATTCCGGAGAGAACGAGAGGCAACTGGCCAGTGTGAAATCGGCCCCTTGCTTTCACAGACTAACCACAGCTTAAAATAAGCCATGATTTTATGTTACAATTGAATACAGCCAGCCACACCCTCCAGCGCACACACAAGCAAGGACCGATCTGAATTTTTAAAAGCCACAAGACATTGGTCCTGATACTAACGTTGCCATCGCTACTCGCCAAAAAACAGTACATTTAAACACCCCCCGAAATGCGATGCGCCCAATGCTGAACATTTCTAAATGCCGTGCATAGTGACCTCAAGCATAAACGTAAAGTAATGAGCTGAAGCTTTGCAACCCTTCAGTTTTCTTCCCAGAATAAAAATAAGCACACTGCATGGCAGCTTTTGCTTAAACAGGACAGTCAGACATTTAAAGTCATTTTGAAAGGACTTCTCGTGTTTGCAGCTTGCTCCAGAATGCTGTGTAACCTAAAGACATCTTCCTTAACTGTCGTCTTTTTAAAATCATTCTAGTGTCTTGTCATGATGAGATCCCCCCACCCTGCATTGCAGCAACTAAGAACAGTATGGCTTGCCTAAGGCGGCCTGACGAGTTTGTGAATTATGGGAAATTTGAACACAGGACTTTCTGGCTCACTGCTCCTGCATTTAGCCACCTGATGGTAGTTATACCTAAAGGCCCTGAAGATCTGTCTACCATAAGCAAACCTCTGGAAGGAAGACCACGTCCTAGAAAATGGGCAACAGAGGTATGAGTGGTGGCCAAGGTGTTACATTATGCTATTACCTTGGTAACAGTGAGCACGATGTCTGTGGATGTGACAAGCGGTTGAGGATTTCCTGTCAATTTGTAGCCAATCACTTCAGGAAGCACCATGCTGATTGGCTGGCCCAGCATCACGGCTTCTGCTTCAATGCCACCAACGCCTAAACAGCAAAAAGGTAGCTGTTAATGTGACTCTCTCGTTCCCCTGCAACCAGATAAGATCAGCACAAAAGCCTAATGAGGCGAGTGAGCAGCAACACCTACAAGCAAGCGATAACAGCAAAGCAGATAAACGATGGCACTCTACATACCCTCGGGACTTTGGTTTCCAGAAATGCTTGCCTACAGATGCGGATTTTGTGCATTTGTGACACTTCTTAAACTGCATTAAGCACTGCTGTAACTGAGTAGGCTGTATAAGGCAAAGGTCAACCTTGGATTTATTGCATTTCCCCTTCTTTTCTGCCACTGAAACTGAAGGCTGAATTAATCTGAAGCAGATTCACTTTCCAGGACAAACCCTTCAAACGTGTAGACACTGCATACTCGTTCCTGCTAACTGACCAGGTAACCATATTACATACCTTTAGGGAAAGCAAATCCCATCTGAAACTGGAAGAGACTCGAATATGTGGTTTGTGGGATCTGCTGAGTCTGGCTTCTCTTTAAATGCTAGATCAGGTAGGCACTAGGTGAGATTTTAATTGGGTTTTAATCTCCATGAGGTTTAATCTGCTTGGTGGGTTGCCATTTTGTGCTCATTATACTCTTATTGTTGAAGCTTGGTTTGAAATGTGTTGCAGCATGTCTGCAGTTTCTGGTATGGGACAGAATTTTTTAAAAAGACCATCAGCGCAATCCTAAAATAAGTTACATCCTTCTACATCCATGAATGTCCTGGGAGGGAGTAACTCTGTTCACGATTGCACTGTAAGGGAATACTGCAGTTTAATACGCACCTATCCCAAAGTAGCCATTTCTTATCAAACCTTATCCTTTGCAGGTCAATTTACTTACTTCTCCCACTTTCCTAACCAATAGGTACCCCAAGCGGCTTACATAGTTCTAATTTTATCCTCACAACAGCCCCGTGTAGCAGGTTAGGCTGAGAGATTGGCCCAAGGACACCCAGTAGATGTCCATAGCAGAGTGAGCATTTGAACCCTATTTCCCAGATCCTCATTTGATCTAACCACTAGACCTCCCTCTGTCAGGGTCTCGTAAGCCTCCAGAGTGAGTGCCCTCTTTCCCACCTTACCTGCAGCAGGTACGTTGTCAGTGCTAAACACCAAAAGGCAAATCAGGGAGTCCGTTCAGGCAGCCATTTCACAATTCATTTGCTCACACATTTTACTCACTGGACATTTAGCAAAATCATCCTTAGCATCTGGCAAGATGATCCAGAGGGTGTTAGCCTGACTGCTTTTTTATGTTATAAATATTTGGGGAATATTAGCTCTTAATAATATGCAGCAGGCATTGTGGCTCTCCATCTGTGTCTACAGAGGCTGCGCTTCACCAAGACTTCCCAGGAACTGACACAAGACTCAAGTTGAGAGTTATAAAGATAAAGCAGGAACAGGGAGGAAAATCTGACTTGTGATTCTTGGGGAGCAGTATTTATTGGGGGGGGGGTGTTCCCGGGAGGTTGGCAAGGTATGAGACCTTCCCAGGAACGCCTATAGATGGTTCTTTCTCTGTCCCTAGCCACTAAGAGGGTCCTATGGGAGTGGTCAATATTTAGATCTACCTGATGGTCAGGACAGGATGTTGACGTCAGCTGCATTTGGCGTGATCTTCTAGATGAAAGCGGGTCCAGGCAGCAGAACTGGTCCAGCAGGAAGCATTCCGCTGCTTTCGCACCTCGTGTGAAGTCCTTTGATGTAGAAGGGACTTATAGGAGGGGGTTCAAGCCTGTGTACGTGTATGGAGTTCGTTCTCACATGGAGTTAGTGGTATATGTCTCTAGCACATGGCTTTGTGTCTGTGTGTATGTGTGTGAGTGTCCTTGTGCTTTGTGCAACCTCCAGGCTGGACGTGGTAACCTCAGAAAATGGCATTTTAAACCTTCATTGGAGGCATTTGCCACCATCTTCCCACTGGTCACCGTGTGCACTATTTTAACCCACATAACTGGCAGCATAGTCCATTCACTGTTCTCATAAATCACCAGAAAAGTCCACAATAATGTTGCTCAGGCTTACAATTGTGAAGCTGAAGCTACTACAGGTAAAGATGGCTCAATGGGAGTAGTCTGGTTACCTGTCTGAGCTCAGGTTCCCTGAAAAACTAAGATTCTTTCTCTGGGTCTGATCCCACTTAACTTTGCCAACAGTGACATCAGAGCAACACATCTCTTAGACACAGTGAAAGCAGAAAGAGTGAGATTCACCCTAAGGAGACAGTCCTTTTGCTCATTTCTTAACTGCCTTAAAGAGAGTGCCCACATGGTTCTGGTTCAAAGACTACCATTCCCAAAGTGAGAGATGCTAAAGAGCTCGTCTCCATAGTGGTGTGCCATGCGCAAGCAATAGATCTAAAAGCTCTTAATCCCAGAAATCACTGAGCTACTGACATGGGATGCTGTACACATTTGGGCAGCTGACTTCAAAGCAAGACTTAGACAGCAAGTCTTACATGTACATGAAGGCATTATTATGCTGGATTAGATCACTGTCCCGTATAGCCCTCTATAATCCAACTGGCAGCAGCCTTCGAGACAGAGGTACTTACCCCAGCCAAGCACTCCCAAACCATTAATCATGGTGGTATGGGAATCAGTGCCCACGACACTGTCCGGATAGTAATATCCCTTCTGATCAAAGACCACTCTGGCCAAGTACTCCAGGTTCACTTGATGGACAATCCCAGACCCTGGGGGAATAATCCTCATGTTCTGGAAGGCTTGGGAGCCCCACTGAAACACAAAAGGGAAAAGGGAGAGAGATGAAAATGCAGGACCATGGCCAACTACTCAGTGCTTTCCTTGTTCATGTGTAAATATTATGACCTGTCAGATAGTAATGGGGTATGAAAAAATCACACAAACACATGGAATTGCCTTCTTCTGAGCTACACTACTGGTCTATCAAAGTCATTATTGTCCGCTGGCAGTGGCTTTCACACAACTGCCTGAGAATTTTTTTTTTAAAAACTGGAGACTGAACCTGGGACTTTCTGTGTTCAAAACACATGCTCTTCCACTGAGCTGCAGCCCTGAGTCAAGAAGCCAAGGTTCTATCCTGGCTCCACCCTCGCGGTTATGTCTGCTCAAGACCCTTCCCAAAGCCCAGGGTGTTTGGAACCAAATGCTGACAGCCCTTGAGGTAACTTAGTCATTCCAGCTTCGTATGCAAAAAGCCCAGTGTTCCTTCCTATACCTTTAAGAACTCAAATCTTTCTTTGTTCCTTTCAAACTCCAGATCTTGATTCTTCTGCAAACTGTCTGGCCTGCAAAAAGAAAACAACAACAAAACAAGTATGGATATCAGAGTGATAACAGCCTCAACAGGATCTAGCACAAAAGCCAACGTGTGTGGGCAAAAGAAAAGAAAAAAGAAACAAAGCCCGGTTTTGTATTTTAGCTCAGCTGTTTCAGGCACTTTAATTACCTTGCATCTGGGTGCTAGAAACAAGCTACAGAGAGAGCTTAAGTAGCTTTCATGGTAATTCCCACTGTCTGGCTCAAGGGCTAATTCCACACTGAATGCAGGTATATTGGCAGAGTCTAGCTTCAACGTCAAAGGAATGGAAAGTTTTCTAAACCATCAATTATGAGCAAAAAGCGTTCTGTGGGGGGTGGGGTGGGGGGGAAGTAATGCTTCTGCTGATCTGTAAAAATCTGTTAAGTGCTTTGAAAAACATGCCACACACTTCTTTTTATATCAGGAGTGCTGATGTTATCTTTCACCACTTGCATGAAGCAACAAGCAGTAGCCCTCTGATTGCCGTTATAACCCA
Source organism: Lepidodactylus listeri (assembly GCA_029233225.1). Lineage (NCBI taxonomy): Eukaryota > Metazoa > Chordata > Lepidosauria > Squamata > Gekkonidae > Lepidodactylus > Lepidodactylus listeri. Next base: position 119,507,222 of record JARCFY010000004.1, on the reverse strand, counting down.
GGATAGGTCTCGGTTGTACAGCATCTGCTTTGTACACAGAAGGTCCCAGGTTCAGTCCCCAGCATGTTCAGTGAAAAGGGTAGTGCAGACCTTTTATCTGAGACCCTAGCAAGTACAGGGTCAGAGCAGGCTATACTGGAAGATGAATTTGTTGCTTGGAGTTCAGGCGTATGGCTGATGGCTGTTCCTCTCCCTCCCCTCCTGCAGGATTTGGGGGCCCTTCAGCTGATTGGTGGGCCACGTGCTCCTGCCAATCAAGTGGAGGGCCCTTTGGGTCTTGTGGGAAGGGAGAGTGGTGGCTACTGGTGGCTAGGGCTTTCCCTGCCAGCCAGCTGGCTGGGGGCAGGCAGGAACCCGTGAAATCGTGGGATTCCCTGCCCCCATCTGGGGACTGGCATCCCTACTGAGCAGGGGGTTGGACTAGATAGCCTGTATGGCTCCTTCCAACTCTGTGTGTTTCTATGATTCTATTCTAGGACACACACTGGGCAGTACACATTACAAACAATGCCTATACTTCTACTGGCGCTGATTGTAAACAATAAGCCAGTGAGATTGGATCAGATGCATTTTGGCCATAAGGGCCTTCTTCAGTGGTCACAATTTAATTCCACATACACACTATTATGAAGCACTCTGTATCACAGTAAAACTTTTAAGGTCATGTTGGGTGCACTCCAAAATAATTCATGTGTCACAAAAGTACTCTGTGGGAGTACCACATTTAACTACTGATCTTTATAGCCACGCCCAAGGGAATGTAAGATGATATACTAACACTGGGCACAACAGTTCCTTCACCCACAGCATGTACACCCGCAATAGTAAGTTAAGAAATAGTATAAGACAGCTTAATGACTTAAATGAAATACATTTGTTTTCAGACAGTGATCCTTTACAAACAATTGTCAGATTTTTGTCCAGTGTGGCACCCACTGATAAGAAAAATAATAGTGTAAGTGAAGTACATGCACGATGGAAAGGATCTAAAGAGCTGATTGGGTTTACACAGTGGAACTGTTGGCTTCTCTTCCTCTTTGACTAGCAGGCCTGTTACCAGTTTGACTCTCAAAAGCTTAGACCCTGAAGCTCTAGCTGGTCTCTAGGGTACTACTGGACCCAAATGTAACTGCTTTACTGCAGACCAACATGGCAACCCTCTGAAACTATCTGAACTCCAAAGAAACAGAGAAGACCGAAGTCTTTGACAGAGCAGTTCTCAATATAGGTGTGTGAAGCTACCATACTTTTGCAGGTGGGGAGACAGGCTATCGAGAGTTGAATTATAAGAGGTATCATAAATGGCTCCCCTTCCCATCTTCGAGTTCACTGTTTACATTTCCCAGCTTCACTCATCTTCCGCATCTTTAGGTAAAGGCCTAGATGGCAGGAAAACCAAAACAGGGAAGGAAGAGGGGTTGTGGCTTGCTGGAAGTGCTTCCGTTTTGCAAGCAGGAGGTCTCAGGTTCAGTCCCCAGCATCTCCAGTTAAAAGGACCAAGCAGTAGGGGATGTGAAGGACCTCTCTGAGACCCTGGAGAGCTGCTGCTAATCTGAGTTGACCGTACTGACCTTGATGGACCAATTATCTAATTCAGTGTAAGGCGGCTTCATGTATGTTCATGTAAGAGTCCAAAGAATATGATTCAAGCTACAGCTTACCTCCGGTTAAAGTCAACTTGGATGGAATGGTCAATGACTAAATCAGCAGGACAGACAGGGTTGATTTTTTCTGGATCTCCTTCTAGCACCTTCACAGCATCACGCATTGCAGCAAAATCAACCACTGCAGGGACACCCCTGTGATGGAAAAGTTCAACAAAGGGAGGGGGCGTTATAAGCCAGCAGCCCACTCAGGGGCCATTCTGATTTGTAATTCAGATCTCACATCAAAACACAAAACCGTAGCAGTTACGGAAGGCCAAAATATGCTGATATTCGGGATGCTAAAGTGATATCATTGCGAGGTTCCATTCTACAAAGCCAAAGGCAGGACAGATAAGAAAAGACAGACTGTGATGATGCAGCCTGAAGTGTGAACAGCTTGCATGCACATAAGCTCCATGCACAAAGAAAAATGAACACACACAGACTAGAAGGTGGGACCATCAGGAACGATCATGACACTTCCTCCCTACATTTATTATGCTACATTTATAGTGGTTGTTAAGATATAGCCACAGATTTCTCCTATTCTTGGTTTGGTCTTTTAAAGGACGGGTTTCTCTTTTATTTCTCCACGCAGAAAAATCAATGTACCCTTTTTTTTAACTTCAGCCCTTGCAGTTGTTTTATGTTGTGTGTCACAGGATAGTGCTCCAGCAGGAGGACAGGAAGGTCTGCAAAGACATTGCCAGCCTCTGAGCATCTACAGAGTGAAATTCTGAAATTCTGCTGAACCTTCCTTCCTGCCCCTCTTCTTTTCAAAGTTCTCTTTGATCAAAACAGACCTGATCAGACTGACTCCAAATTTGTAAAAAGAGGAAAAGACATAAACTGTTAGATTTTAGGGAGAAAGTGGATAAAGAGGGATTAAGAGAATTTCTCATCATAGTGCTACTCGTTTTGCACGGTGTACGTGAGACGTGTTCTCAGTGATTTAATACATATAACACTGATAAAAATACTCCTCTTAGCATTTAATTAAAAGGAACTGAAACAGACTGTGGAAACCAGGTCTGTGATATGTTTAACCTTTATTAATGCATAGGGTTGCCAAATCCAGCCTCAGAAATTCCTGAAGATTTGGTGGGCGGTGCTTATGGAGGGGGGAGGCTTGGAGAGGGACTGATCGTAGAATCAATGGTATGCTATGCATTTTGCCCTGTGAAGCTGCCATTTTCTCCAGGGGAACTGATCTCTGAAGTCCAAAGATTAATTGTGCTTCTAGAAGAACATCAGGCCCCACCTGCAGGGCTGCCAGGTCTCCCCTGGCCACCAGCGGGGGATGGGGGGTTAGGGTTGACAGATCCAGGGCTGGAAAAATCCTGGATGGAGCCTGGGGAGGACAGGGACCTCAACTGGGAACAATGCCACAGGGTCCACTCTCCAAAGCGCCCATTTTCTCCAGGGGAACTGATCTCTGTAGTCTGGAGATGAGCTGTAATTCTGGGGGATCCCCAGGTCCCACCTGGAGGCTGGCATCCCTACCCACCTGAAAGTCAGTAGCCCTATTTATACATCACCCAACTTGAATAATTTGTGTGGAATGCTAGACTTAAGGAACTGTTTTATTCTTAAAGTCTATTTTGATTCATCTGTGTTACTATAAAAAGGAATAAAAATGTCTGAGGTGGCCTGCCTTTCTAAAAGTGAGGTTCATCTTTGTTTATTCCGTTTGAAGTTCTTTCACACTTTACCCTATTGTGGCCCAGATAATATACATATATATTTATTCATGATTTTATATTCTGCCTTTCTTCTAAAACAACACGCCTAAAGCAGCTAAAAAAAATCACACCAAAGGCAGATCAGATTATGTACAAATAATCACTGCCAATTAAAGCAATAAAACAAACCAATCAAGAAAAGGTAATATACCTGTAAAAGAGTAGCTGCCTTCAGCGCATACATTATTAGAACAGAGGAACTGGATCAACAACCTGCTGCCTAAGGGATCATTACATCAGATCTGAATTGACAAGGAGGAGGCCATGGCTCAGTGGCAGAGCCTCTAGTTGGCATGTAGAAGGCTCCAGGTTCCAACCCCCATCATCTCCAGTAGGGTCACCAGCTCTGGGTTGAGAAATACCTGGAGATTCTGGGGATGGAGCCTGAGGAGGGCAGGATTTGGGGATGGCAATGACCTCAGCAGGGTATAATGCCATGGAATCCACCCTCCAAAGCAGCCATTTTCTCCAGGGGAGCTGATCTTGGTCGTCCGGAGATTAATTGTAATAGTGAGAGATCTCCAGGTGTCATCTGGAGGTTGGGGACCCTAATCTCTGGTTAAAAGCACTAGATAAATGGAGGTCTTTCACATCACCCACTAAGAAGTTGGAGAGGTACTGCTAGTCTGAGTAGACAATACTCAATGAACCAAGGGACTGGTTGAGTATAAGGAGACTTCATGTGATAAAGATCTCCAACCATCTGATTAAACTACAGATGATTCATCATTGGATGGCCCTAATAGGAACTCATTTTCTGGTTTTGCTACAGACTCTCTATGCTGCCCCTCAGATCAAGTCACATTTGATGCCCAAATTTTTAAAAATAATCTGAAGCAAAAACTAGCCCCCACTACATAAACAGATCCAGATTATGAAATCTGTATAGGACAGCCTTGGTGGTGGAATGTGCCTTCAAGTCACAGCTGACCTATGGTGACCCCGTAGGGTTTTCAAGGCCAGAGATGAACAGAGGTGGGTTGCCATTTCCTGTCTCTGCATAGCAGCTCTGGGCTTCCTTGGTGGTCTCCCATCCAAGCACTAACCAGGGCTGATGCTTCTTAGCTTCCGTGATCTGATGAGACCAGGCCAGCCTGCACCATTCCAGGTCAGGGCAGGCCAGTTTTATAGGCTGGGAATTAAAAAGTGCATGATTTTTAATTTGCATGCTAGTCAAACTGACTTGCTGGTTAAGGAAGGGATGATCTCTTCAAGGTCAAATTCAGGGGAAGAATTAAATAGCTTATGTCATTTTAAAAGATCTTAATGGTGAGCAAAAGACAATTTCATTATTAGGGTTGCCAGCTCTTGGTTGGGAAATACTTGGAGATTTTTTGGGGTGGAGCCTGGGAAAGGGCGGGGTTTGGGGAGGGGAGGGACCTCAGCAGGGTGTAATGCCATAGAGTCCACCCTCCAAAGCAGCCACTTGCTCCAGGGAAACTGATCTTGGTTGTCTAGAGATCAACTGTAATAGTGGGAGGACTCCTGGTGGCTCCTGAAGGTTGGCTGTGCTATTCATTATTAAGATAAAGGTTTGATCTAGGCTAAATTTTCCACACGCAGAAGGCATATTTGTTAGGGTAACAAAATATCCCCTCCTTGCCCCGTATAGCCCAATGTTCATCCTGAAATTCTGCTCCCATGGGACCCTCAAGAATGGCAGTATGGCAAACTGGGATGGGGAAGTGGGATGGGGGAGGTAGGAACAGAGGCACAGCCAGGATTTTATTATTTGAGGAGCATGTCAGGGGGTATCCCCGCATGCACACACACCCTGTGAGCCAACCAGCCCTGGGATATGTGTGTGTGTCTACACGCCCCCCCCCCCCGGAGGCCTGGGTGGTAAGTCAGGGGGCCTGGCCCCAAGATGCCCCACTTAGCTACAAGCCTGGGTAGGAACATCCTGTTCCCCTTCCATAAGTAAAAAAAATTAGTCTGGATCCAACCCAATTTTTCCAGTATGTGTTCTTTCTGGCAACAGCCAAACAAAACTTTTGTGGGGGAAGCTATGTGTGGCTATAAAGTGCCTTTGCTAGGATTGGCTAAAGCAACCCACACCCATCTGGAATAGTTTCAGAAAGATTTACTTAACTTGGAAAAGTTAAGCTATTGGTTTCCTTAAGACCACACAACAAGATAAAGCCAGGCTTGGAAAAGAAACCCCAAATCCTGGCAGTCTCTGTCCTGTATTCTAATACTACAATAGATGTTTGTATTTCCTTTAGCCACAAGAAATAAACTTGCAGGTTCCTCAGAAAATAAACAGGTTTCGCTGTCTTTGTTCTGTCCCAGGTTGCAAGGATCAGATTTTCACTGCACAGCATTTTAAATGCTGCTTGGAGAAAAGAAGATAACGTTTAAAAGATCAGTGTCTACGAGATCTAGTGGGGTGAAGTTTTCTTAAACTGTATCACTTCATGTTGCAGGGATTTTGTGTGTGTGTGCATACATATGTACGGGTGTGAAGGAGAGCACTACGTTTAAATGCTGTGCCACAAAAAAAAGTCTCCCTGTACAATAAAAACCAATAGGTAGTAAATCAAGAAGGTAGCTAAGTTGAATCCTCTTCACAGACGTGAACATTTTCTACATATAGTAGTATTTGCTATATGCAGCAGGCAACTCCCACCCCATCTAAAGCCTGAAGTGGTACACTCCAGGAAAAAAGATTACCATTTGATTGTGCTGACTGGATGAGCCAACCAAATTCTAGAGTTCTGTATTGGGGGGGGGGGGGGGATCCTGGGTACGCAGTGTTTTCATGCCCTAACATGATGCCAGATTGGAAAAATATTTCCCCCTATATCAAACTGAAGTGGACACTGAAGAAGGGAGGGAGTTGGCTTTGTAGTACAACCAAGGTCTACGGAGACATCTGGGACATGACAATGAGTGTGGAGAACATTGGCTATGCCCAAGACTTTTGCATCTCGTGCCCCGCCCCTGCTAATGTGCACCTATATTAGAAGCTTGTTTCTGTCTCCATGTACAGAGAGGGAGGGAGGAAGAGAATGTTCCTTGGATGTGAACAGGAGGCAAAAATCAACTGAACTTCCTCCACCACTCCCAAATGCATTTCCCGCATCCAAAATGGCTTGGGATTGGTTTACCTGGAACTTGGTTGTCTAGAGTGTCTTAGCTTTTATTGTAACCAGCTTCAGGTCCTTTAGGAGAGAGGTAGGACAGAACTGTTTTAAACCAGCAAACATCAGTCTTTGATTCATAACTTATTCCCTGACATACAAGAAGGGTGTCATTTCACGTAATTCATCTGTTGCCAGACTCAGGAATTAATGGCCTTAGTAGGCAGAGATTTACAGTCCTTCACTTATTTCTTTTACATTTTCAAGGCTGATTTGACAATAGCTTGGTGAGTGTGGCACAGCAGTGGAGTCACATGAAATTTAGGGAGTCTGTGCCCACAGCAGAACTCCCTGTTCCTTTCTTTGCAGTTTTCAAGTGGTCGTCTGGCTGAGGTAAAGCACAATCCTTCCCTCCTTTCCCTTGCTATCGGGAGGGTGAGATGGGCAGACATCTTTGGATGTGGAACCCCTTTAAAAGCCTTCTTTGTTATCCTGCCCCATCTTGCCATCACTGTATTTTCTCACCTGAGCTATAGTATGCCATGGTCTGAAACTTTTGTAAGAGATTAACATTATAGGAAGGAGACTTTGGGAAATGAAAATTTGAATGGAATTGACATCTTTGTGGGAAATGATAGGTTTCTGGTAGGGTGGTAAATCTGGGTCCTGAATTAATTTGAGTCTGGTACACTGACTTCAGCAATTCAGGCTGGCTGCAGTGATCTCTTCATCCTTTTCTACTCAGAACAGCAATGAGTGGCTTAACCGACTGGCCGTGTTTTGGTAATGTTACTTCAGCTGAACAGGACAGAACAATTTTCAGGACTCACCAAGCTTGCAATTATGGGATTCTTTCTCAGCCTCTATATATTTTCACTAATGGAAATTCATTTGTTTCATGACGGGAAATATAGCTATGAAGACTAACTACAGGGAAACCTTGAATGGTAAGTTGTGATAATGATAGAGGACTCAAGTATGACGAAAACAACTCAGATTTCTTGTGTATGGCAGGAACAACATACAGAAGCCCACACAAGATTGTCAGTTTTTATGACAATCATCCAGTGGTCCATTCCTTTAGAGTGTGTGTGTGTGCTTTGAGTTGTAACTTCCCTCCAAAATCCAGTCTCAAGAACCAGGGGCCTCTAAGGGCTCCATATGAAAAAAAAAGTTAATAAGAATAAAGTCCAGTTCCAGTATACATGCATGGACCTCTTTAAATATTGGCCATTTACTTTAGCCAGTGAATGTTTAAAGGAGAGACCACCTGCTTTCAGGCATCTGGGAAGAAGGACAAACAAGAGGTGTGATAAAATGGCTGCTGGAGTGAGTTAGTGTCTCTGGGCCTAAACTGTATGAAATTTAAAGGAGGCACTTTGGTTTTCTTCATAAAAGCATAGGTCAGGTCTCTGGGAAGGAGGGAATCTTTAAGATCTACTGCAGCACCCCTTACTATGAAAACACACAGTGTATGCTGACCTTTATACATTTTAAAATGAATATTAAGCTTTTAACCAAAATACATTAAAAAAAATACACAGAAAGTAGAATTAAGAAAAATCATAGAGAAAAAAGAAAGAAGAAACGGAAAAAAGGGAATATATTTCAATTTTTATCTATGATTGGTACACCTTAATTCTCTATTAACTCCCTCTATAGATCCATAAAAGAAAGAAGAACCCTCTCTTTTATCTTTAATTCATTTCTTGCCCTCTTATTCTTCAAACCCATAAATCATCAGTTCATTTCCCCCCATCTTCTGAAAAAAGTCCATCGGGGTCTGACCTTTATACATTTTGACCAATTACAATGATTGTGGGAAGCGCAGAACAGTGTTACTACATTTCGTTTTAAATAACTTAGTTTGTTTTAAATAAATTAGTTAATATTCTAACTAATGCATATTACAAATACAAGAAATGCTTACTGGCCAAAGCCTTGATTTAAGAGTTACTTGTAGAAAAGGGTTTCCACTCTGAAATACTACTGAATGTACTGCCACCAAAAATGTCTCTGCCATCTTCAAGGTCTAAAGGTCGAAGAACAACAAACTCTGGATTCAAATGACATACATACCTTTTCACCTGAAGGTCTGTTTATCTAACCCAAAACAGTTTGTCGCAACAGTTAGTCGCAAACTCCATTTTGGAGGTAACAGACTCCGCACAAAACAACCAATGTCTTAGCTTTAGATTTGCATTTTGTCAAATATTACCTGCTGTTACCACAAGCCTCCAATGTCATAAAGCTAACTCATCTACTGACTTCAGTATGTTGGAACAAGCAAGCGGACAGGACTTCCCTCTCCCTCAGGTACGCCCAGGCAAAACACTCTGAGAAAAATGTTGCCCAGGATCTGGAATTGGCTTCAAAGCCATCAACAAGAGAAATTCAGAACACAAAGAAACCTCAGGATAATTTTGTTTTCTGATAAAAAGCACTTTAGTTTTTATGTTATCATTTCTTTGAGGGTTGCATTATTTTTAGGTTTGCCAACTTGGCCTAGATGGAATTTGTACCTTAAAAAGGTCTGCTGTGACTGGGCTTTGCATTTTTTGAAAGTCTATCAATAAGGGCAGTACTACACATTACAAAAAACATGGGTCTACCACCAAAAGTGGCACCTCTGTCAAATTCTTTCCCAGTGTCAGGATCTCCGCCTGCTTCACATTTCTCTGTCACCAGCACCTTATGATGATGGGGAGTGCGGACAAGGCAACAAGCAATGTGATCACACAAGAATACAGAATTAACTTTTACTACACATTAGAGAGAGAGAGGAAGCAGTGGGGAGATGGACACATCATAGACATGTCATTTTTGTTTTGTCTAACGCCTTTAAGATGCAAAAACAAAAAAAACCCAGACTTTCTATATGCAGTTTTTTAAAGTGTATTCATGTGCTTTCTGTTTTTACAAATGCTGTTTACTTAATGGGTTAGACTTTGAATTCAGCAAGCAATGGGGTTAGAGACAACTATGGAAAATGTTACGGTTTCCTTTGGCTCTGATTTGCTAAGATATAATTTTGCCGGCAAGAACAAAGAAGACAACCATTTAAGTTGCATAATAATAATAATAATAATAAAAAGAAAAAAGAAAAACATGTAACTGATATGTCATGAACACAAGGGAAGGTCACGATCAGCAGGATGCCAATTAGCAACATAGTCTGTCAAGTAAACACACTGCTGTAAAACAAAGCATGATCAAACCCTTCTTAATCACATTTTAATTTAATTTATTACTACACAGATTGAAAGCAGCAGTGTACCATTTTTAGGGATGTTCAATCCAACTATAATTTAACTCTGGCAAATGAACACATTTATAAATATAATCTACACCTGTCTCTACCCAATTCTGTCCTCCCCTTCTTAAAAAAAACAACAAAAATCAAACAACTGCCCCCCCCCCCAAGAACACACATATACACACACAAACAACAATACAGTGGTGCTGCTTATTGTAGGATCCACCTCAGTCTGGTCTGAATCAGTTTTGAAACCACAGCACACTAGTTGAAAGCACTGATTTAAGACTACACTGAAAGGTACTGTTTTCCATAGGTACTTCCCTTGAATGATTGCTCTTACTGTCCAGTAACACTACTGCCTTAGTACATAGCTTCCAAGGAAAAATGCTCAGCCAGTCATCTTTGGCACACACTAAGAGGTTGTGACAGTTCCTGGTGCAGCCAATGTGCATGGGTTCATAGCATGGCACCACAACTGGCCAACAATATCCAGGTGGGATGTTATGCCGAAACCCACCTGAGCACCATGTTAGCAGCCACGAGATCCCCTTGGTGTGTGTTGTTGGAGCATTAACAAGATGTAAGTTGTCTCAGGAGCCATCTTTTGCAGACAAGAATCATGCAATTCATCCTTGCTTGTCAAAGTCTCCCTCAGCATAAAACTACAAGTCATTTTACGTGCTCTTCTCCTCAGAAAATGATTGTAATTTGATAATGAAAATTTCCTAAGTTTTTTTTTTTAAATGTTCTGTCACTTACGTAAAGTCTTGCAGGATAACTCGAGCGGGCTTAAATGGCACTTCAATGACTTTGTGCTGCATTGTGTTCCAATTCAGAATGTTTTCAACATCATCCTTTTTCACGAGGAACTCATCACAGTTGCGGACTGCTGCCTCCAGCAAGACTCTGATAGAAAACGGCAAGCGTTCTAGAGAAATGGAATAAAAACATAATGTGAACAAAGTATTTCCTTCTAAGTTGCCACACCAGATCTGGTCTTGCAGACATTTGTGTTACCATCTAGAAAGCGTGTCTGTTTCTAGCATGAGGAGGCCAAAACTATATACATTTGTAAAATACATACTATGGGAGGAAAGGGGGTCAGTTCCCCAAGAAGAAAAGTTGTATTTTTGCAGCAATAAAAAATGGAAGATGAAAGCCGCATTGAAATATGATGAAAACCCATGGATTCTCATGGGTTGGATCTCACAGAAGATTTCCATGCATGCAATAGTCCTTGTGCAAGTGGAAGCGCTGAAATTAGAATGTCTGTTTGCGCTACGTGAAAGGGATTGTACCCATCTTCTCTTTTCTGCTTGCGCAAGCCAGAGCACAAGGCATTTCTTCTGACAGAATTTCAAAAGCAAATTAAATTGAATTACATAAACCACCTGTTGTGCATGCCACTGCTCCATGTGCACGTTGTTTTTTCATTAAAAATTATATGGAAATGCTCTGTGATGCTACAGCTTTTGTGCTATTGCTTGCACAAATTGAATGGCACTAAAAACCTTTTCTTTTCCATTCATGCATCTCTAGATACAGCCCCATAGTTTCTTATTCTGTCTGAATCACAAATTATATTTTATTCTGTTGTCTGTGGTTTGGGATCCTGGTTTGTACCCAAAACATGTTTTAGAGGCAATGACAGATAGCGGTTTAGAGCCAATGCAAAAATCTTCCATTTCTGAGTTATGTGCCAGGCAAGGGCAGATACAAGCCCATGGATTGCCGGGATGCATTCCCATAGCAACATGGGTTGTTGTCATGCCTGAAGGTGGTCAAAAGGGGGAATATCTCTCTATAAATGTATTATAATTTAAGTGCTCCACTTGCAACACAGTAAATTTCATCGTTAATACTAAAAAAGAAAAAAAGATTATTCCACTAAACAAGGATAAATAAAGAACACCACAATGATACAGATGATTACCTCAATATTGTCATTTATCTTCTAACATGACCAAGTGAAACTATTCAAAAAAACACAACTTCAGTCAATCCAGTCATGCAGTCTTTTCCTCTCAGTTCTTTCCCAACATTAAAAAGCTATATTTTCCTCTTAAGTTCATTACTTTTGTGTATTCCGGTACTCTCAGGGTCTAGAGGTATCATTCTTCAAAGTGATTTCTGAGGTTTCACCACAATGATTCTAAAAAGTCCCTGTAGGACACAGGGCCACATATAAATAAAATAGGTGTCAGCAGGGGTCATTTCGTAGAAAAAGAGGTGCAGGAGCTCATTAGCATATGCCACACCCCCTGACATCACTGGAAGTGTGTCAGAAAGGGAAGCAAAAGGGGGGGCATCTTCAAAAGCCTCCCCTTCCCTTCCCCAGCTGGCCTGCCAAGGCGGGTGGGGCAGTGAAGTGAGAAGGGCCCCACAGAATACAATGGAAAGATTGTGCTGCTGCTGCCGCACAACTCTAAACAGAAGGGGTTTAAACTTTAAACCCCTTCTCGCTTCGCTTCCTCCACAGGCCCACTGGGAGCTGGGGGAGGGGCTTCCCACCACTGCCATTTGTGCCCACTAGGGGTGTGCAAATAATTTTTTTTTGCCCCGATTCAGATCGGGCCAAATCAGACCACATCTGTTCTGACTGCCAAATGACCCGCACACGTCAGTTTTGGTAATGCAAACCCATTCGGCCGGCTGAATGTCAATTTCAGCCCCATTATACCCTATAGGCCATTGAAGTCAATGGCAAAAACTCTTAGGGTATATGAGGGGCTGGAGGAGAGGGGGTTTGAGGGAGAGGCTCCAAACTTGCAGGGGAGCTGCTGGGACCTTTCCTCGAAATACCCAAGTTTCAAGAAGATTGGACCACGGGGTCCAATTCTACGGGCCCCCAAACAGGTTGCCCCATACCCTCCATTGTTCTCTATGGTGGAAAAAAACATTACTTTTTCCCACCATAGAGAACAAAGGAGAGAATGGGGGCAACCTATTTGGGGGCCTGTAGAATAGGACCCCCAGTCCAATCTTCTTGAAACTTGGTGGGTTTTTGGGGAAGAGGCTCCAGCAGCTACCCTGTGAGTTTGGAGCCTCTCCCTCAAACCCTCACCCCTCCAGTCGCTCTTTAAGCTGCTGCCAAATTTTGGCAGCAATTCGGCGGCGGGACGAATCAGATCAGAGAATCTGATTCGGCCCGTGGCTGCCCTAGTGCCCACTCCTGGGCTGGTGAAGCATCACTCTGCCTCACTCCGGCCCCAAATGACCCCTGGGTGTCAGACCCCTGTGTAAATCAGTTCCCAACACCAGTCATTAATCGAATGCAGTTTATTGAGACATTGATAGGATTCAGGTGCATAATGTAAACTTTGTTAGATCTGAGGTACAAAGGTGCGAAGTAAGCAATTATACTCAAAGCATACATCACCCTAATGGCTCAGGGCCAATCAGGGAGCAGGTAGGAGCCCGCAAGAACAACGGACAGTGGCTCACAACAGAAAGATGATACCAGGCAGAATAGACAGCCAAGGCTACTCCAGCAAGCCAGTGTAGATAACAGAGTGGCTGAGAACCTAAACCCAAAATTCCAAGCTGCGTCCCTCTCCATGGCAACCAAGCCAAAGAACAGCTAGGTCTAACAGTAAGTTTCTTAAAAACAGTTAATCTTAACTATGGTCCTGAATGATGCACAAATGAGGAGGTCCTGACTTGTTTCCTGGCACTGCCCTTGCAACAGTGCCCATAGGGATACCAGGAAATCTCTGCAGAGAGGAGGGGACAAAGCAAAGGCAATGAAACCAGCATTTCTCAAGACAAACCAGGGTTTGCATGATCATCTGCAAGCCAAATCCTAGGCTTCATGCACCCATCATTGGATAGCATTAATCAAAACTGGATTCTCCTGTGCGGATAAGGCAAGCCAAGAGGTGAACAACTGCAGTAGTGCACTGGTACTTATCTTGGAGCTTAGAGAGAGCCACACTCACAATTACCCTCAAGCAAAAGAGCCACATTTACTTCCATGCCTAGCATGAGGGCTCAGCCTCTGGGAGACTTAGAGCATACCCATTTCTCCAGCAAGAACTCTCCCATGGTGGGAACCAACTACTAGCCACAAGCTCCACAGGGCAAGGATCTTGCCTACTTTCCTGAACATGTGGCAGGTACCACATTGGAGAATGGTGCTCAGAAGAGCCACAAGTGACACATCAAAGAGCCACATGTGGTTTCTGAAATACTGAGTATTGCTGCTACAGCACATTGACAGCGCTCTAGCCACCAATGTATGGATGCATCCCTGCTGCCGTAAAACTAATTACAGTTAAAAGAAAGCATAATGGTTTTGCATTAGGTCTGAACTGCGCCACAGTTATGAAGCATATTGACACAATGAGTAGCCGACATACCATATCTCGGATCTCCCAAGTGGTTCAAATTGAAGAATTTCTTCTCAGGTTGGCTGGCATCCAGTGGCTCCACAACCCGGGAAAAGGGGTTAGCCATGGCTGAAAAATCTTGATGTCTCTGTGAATACAAGATGGAGTCATTTCACTGGACTGGTCTTTTTATTTTCAAAAAAGCCATTTTTCATTTGCAATACTCTCTGTCTTTTCTAATTATATTTATAATACAAAAGTTGCTTTTAAGTCAAGCTGCACTCCAGCCATCAAGGGCACTGGGGAAAGAGACAAAAATCTGAGCCCTGAGATCTAAGAAATGTTAAAAAACATATGAGAAACTGCAATTGTAAGTGTATTGGAAGATTTCCAATTCCTGGCAACAACTACCTTCGCCGCTGTCAATAGTAATGAGATTAGATCTCGGGATGTTTTAGATATAGTCTGATCTTTCCATAAATCCAGGAGGAGGATTTCAGGTTGAAGTGGGAGTTTATATCCGGTAATATCTTTAGTATGCTTTATAACCTGAGACCAGAATTTCTGAATCTTAATACAGGACCACCAGCACTTGGTATTCAAAAATATGGGAATTTTACGCTTTAGACAAAATTTCAGATAAAATATCATATAGTAACAATGCCTCTAGACATTCTGATCTGTACTTGAAATGGTTCCCCTTCCCAGAGTCAGCTTTTAATGATGATTTATTCTCTAAATATCCTGTACCAAAACTATACTATGAGGTTGTTCATATAATGTAACTCACACTGCATCATGTTGTTGAAGTTAATGTTTTGTTAGTTTGTACATGAAACTGTTTCCTATGTTATATTGTTGAAAAAAAATAAAAAATAATTTAAAAAAAAATATGAGAAGCTCATTTAAAAAGTGATAACTAGAAATCCCACGGAACTCAGGCTGTACCTTGCAAAAAAAAGGAAATGTCTGAAAAACAGACCATGTGCCTTCCTATAGAGCCAAATCCACCACCCATTTTCATGAGCCAATTCAATGCAGAGAAAGAGGGGAAGCTTCGTCAGTTTCACTAACAGCTTTAAACTTTAAAGCGGCCACTGTTTACGGTATCCATAAAGTCCCATTTCATTGCACACAGTTTGCCAAACACTCATCTAATTTTATAACTTCTGCTGTATCACACTCCATCAGGCTGGCTTTATATGAACATGAATAGTGCACAAACACCTGAAACCTAAAGTTTAAGACACAAGATCCATCAAGCAGGAAGCTGGGAGACCTTTGGTTTGGCCACCCTCCCTCATTCACTGCTGAACTTTTAAGCAGTTTAGCCTGGAACAGTTGGCAACAAGGCCACTCCACACCACAAGAGGCTTTTGCATGCAGAGGTGTGTCCTATAACATTTACGTCCAGGCTTTCCTCTTGCTCTTTTCCTTGCTAAATTTACCTCCATTCATATTTCATACTAGCCCATCATACTTAAGACCTGGCTGTACTTGCAGGTGAGCCTCACATGAGTGATAAGGGAAGTGTGGGGGGGCTGCTGTTTGTAGTGCCCATAACACAGAAACCATTTGTGCAAACCAGTGCTTCCATGCAGGAGCTCTATGAGACTGAAGAAGAGAAGAAGAAGAGATTGGATTTATACCCCGCCCTTCACTACCCAAGGGAGTCTCAGAGCGGCTTACAAACTCCTTTCCCTTCCCCCCCCCCCATCAGACACCCTGTGAAGTAGGCGGGGCTGAGTGACAGAAACTGCTCTTTTTCAAGAACAGCTGTGCCAGAACTATGGCTTGCCCAAGGTCATCCAGCAGGCGCAAGTGGAGGAGTGGGGAATCAAACCCAGTTCTCCCAGATTATAGTCCGCACACTTAACCACTACATCAAACTGACTGCTGCAAACACCATGGTCCCTATGACTTCTTTTTAAACTGCTGCTCGTGCAAATTGCAGCAGCTATGAATACAGTTGTCATCCCCATATTCACACATAAAAGTGCTGGTTTGTAACAAGTGGCACCTCCACAGGTGCATGGCCCAGCCACAAACTGAATGATTTTCCAAGCCATGCACATGGAGGCCACTGGCTACTTCCCTTCTGCATTAGACTTTGGAAGAAGGAAGAGTTAAGATCAGAGCTGAACAATACGACAGACCATATCTGATGGATTCCTACCATTGACTAGTCTTTCCTGATGCACCGCTTCAAAGGCAATTGCTATCATCGATTATACAGCAATACCATGAAGCCCATCCTGTTTGGCAACATTTCACCAGACCACTGTCTTCTCCATATCTCTCTTGTTAAAAAAAATCCCATTGACTGTTACCCAAGCATTAGGACTCAGACAGGTAATGCTACCACATGGTTTAAGCCAACCCACCCACCGGATTCCATCCCTCTGCCAAGGGTGCTTGCAGTGGTAAAAGAGTCAGACTAGGATCTGAGAGACCCAGGTACATATCCCCATTCTGCCACAGAAATTTGCTGGGTGTCCTTGGGCCAGCCACGTACTCTCAGCCTAACCTACCTCACAGGGTTGTTGTGAAGATACAGTGGAGGAGAGGAGAACGATGTTATCTGTTTTGGGTCCCCACTGAGGAGAAAAGGCAGGGTATAGGTGCACTAAAATAATCTCTGTGATGATCTTGCGAGGAACAAAGTGATTTGTATGAATACTGCCTCCCAGAGTAGTCAGCAAACTTTCTTTTCTTTTTTTGAGCAGCAAAGCAAAAACAGGGGCGGGCATACTAAATTAAATGAGCAGCAGGAGCCCTGTACAGGTGATCCCCTCGAACGAGAGAGTCTTGCAGCACACCCTAAAGACAAACATGTTTATTAACAGAAAAGCTTTTGTGAGCTACAGTCCACTTCATCAGATGCACGGAGTGTTTGTTACACTCAGTTAGCGGGCTGAGAGAGATTTATCCCCAGGGCAACAAATGGGTGGAAGGGTAGAGGAGGGAGGAGCTACTACAAAGGAAGACCAGAAGGCCCGTGTTCTCAGGAGAGGTGTGTCATATCACACTGTAGAGTGCAGATAAAAAACGAGATCCAGTCAACAGAATGTAAAAGAGAGTGGGCCCAATGGCTGATGACTTGACAAAGCAGGGGTGGAAGCGAACAGTGTACACACACCTGTAAGGGAGAAACAATTAGTTTCTGTAGTGAGCTAAGCACTCCAAATCCCTGCTAAGTCCAAATGCGATAGTATCAAATCTGCTTCTGAATTCTAACTCGGCAGCTTCTCAATGAAGCATCCCTTTGAAACCTTCCTACCAGAGACCCTTTCCAGGGTTTTTGTTGAATGTCGAGGCAGAGTGACAACGCCCCCCCCCCCCCCCCCCGCCGGCTGCCATTGGCTTCCAAGTGTTCCCATTTCTAAATATCTGTTCTAGGCCCGTTTATTATGTCTCTGCTTCAGATATGCCTCGTGAACAGGGAAAGTTTTATTTCGCAGTATGTCAACGTCAGGGGACCACAGATAAGGCTATCTGGGACAAAGTTCATTGCCTGCAATATTGTTTCGTAACAGGTTGCCCTGCGTTTTACAATGGCTGCAATCCAGCTTTATAAAGATCATTTGGAATTGTGCCCTCAACCTCAAAGGGCTGAGAGTTCTACCGAGCATGCCTTAACACCCTTCATTAGAAATGCACTCCGTGGAAATCAGCCCCATACCTTTCAGCGCAGTTCATTTCTAAGTGGAGTGGGGGGATGGTACCATTATCGCTCAAACCCCCCCCCCCAATGAATAATCAAAGGCACCATTATCTGGATGATATGGACCGTTTATATTGCTCTAAACAAACAGACCATTTACACTGCGGGCACCCTCCTGCATAAACTGTTGCTTTGCAGAAAAATAGATGCCACTCACTGACTCTGGCTTTAGAATAAGGTTCTGTGACAGCCAGAGAAAGTGCAGCTTGAAGAAAGTACATGATCCAAATACAATGGAAAGTCCCAGCTAGCTGGGCAAATGAACACTCTTTTCGCTGATTAAAACCCCTCGGCTTTCAGCCAGGGGTGGAGGGGGGGATGCTCAACTATGGAGCAAGCAGAGCTCAGTCATGTTTGCTGGCAGCCTGGCAGGGGAAGCTTGGACTTGGACCTTGGCAAGGATGAGAGTGGGTGAAGGCTGGCCCATGGGTGTCTTCACAGCCCAGATCTGAGCCAAGCAGTCCGTCCATCCTGACTCTCCAGGGCGCTGCCCTTGCCAACTTTCCTGATAAGTTCAATGACCAGTCATATCCTTGCATCACTTTCCCTTAAACTCTGGAGTTTTGGACCCAAGGCACTAACTTTGCAGAGAGGAAGCAGAAGTTAGATGTTTTAGTTGAAGTGGACAAGTGGATTGGTATGAGCCCCCTGTGGGTCCACAGTAGATACTGGGATGGGGAGGACAAATGTTCCCCCACCTGGTACCTGACAGTCTTAGTGGAGCTGGCTGTCATGACAGCAGAGTGGGGAGGAAGCTGCTGTCCCGTGTTCTTCCTCCACTTTATGGGCTGTGCTGTCAACGGAGCCGACTCCTCATAGGCTGCCCTTTTGAAGGGTGGATGTCAGAGCTGTGAAGGTCCAGGCAGAGGCCCAAGCCTCCTGTGAGATTTCCACCTCTCATGGGAGAACTAGTGCCTGCCACCTCCCATCCCTCCCTTCTCCTCCTCAGTCCTATCCCCTCCCACAGCACTGAGACATACCTGGAAGTTCCCCTTGGAGAGACTCTCTTCCTGCAGGCCACCTGGCTGGAGGGTGTATTGGGACCCGTGGATAACTTCTCCTACGCCCACCTGGCAGGACACTGGGTCACCAAGTTCTCCCTGGGCCTGGCAGTGGTGCTGAGCATGATGGGGGCCCTGTGGGTGGTGGCTAGTCTGACAGGAGCCCCAACGGCCATGGCTGACACAGTGGGAGCTCTGGTGGGGGCATACAGGCCAGACAATCTGGCCCGAACACCAAAGCTTCAAGCCTGGTCTACACCGTGACCCTTTACATTTTGAAGCTGCCCTTCTTCCAGGAGCGCAGGGTTTCCCATTTTCTCCTCACAATAACCCATGTTAGGGTGAAAGAATTACTGGCTTCTTGCTCAGCTCAGCTCAGCATAGCAGCATGAATGACCAAAGGGCCCAGGCCTGAACCGAGCCAAGCCTGAAGTGCTGTCAGCACCACAAAGACCACCAGAGGCCCTCTTGGGCCGCAGCCTGCTGGTGATCATCCTGGTAAATTAAAAGGTCAGTCTGCCCCCTACTTCTACACAAGCACACGTGCAAGAGCAAGCCACTTTCCCTCTTCTTTGCCAAGAAAAGGGACCGGAACAAGGTCAAGGGCTGACCTTCTTAATTGGGACTTGGCATTACAGAATTTCTGATCAGCTTGGGCAGCCAGCTGCAAAAATCGTGGCGTAACCCACCCCCTGCAGTTTTGACGGAACTTTCCACGTTTCTTCTTCCTGCCCTCTTACGAATGAAAAGTTCTTTCAATCATTCCTTATAACACACAACTGTACAATGAACTAATATTTTTTACTTAAGACAAGTAAGTACACTTCTTAATATAGTACACTGATATAGTAAGTACACTTAATATTTTTATAAGGTGGAACAGCATTTTTTTTAAAAAAGCATTGTGCATGTCTTGCAAGGCTCAAGACTGAAGGGCACCCGGACTTTGTACTCCTGTTTGATCACTCTCTTGAGCATCTTTGATAGAAAGAAAAAAAAAAACCCAGCTTCATTGGAAGCAGTTGTGGTTAGACTACCTATAAAAGATTTTGCAGGCCTAGGGTTCTAGAAGCTCAACCACTGTGGAAGCTGAAGTAATTATGGG
Organism: Lepidodactylus listeri; assembly: GCA_029233225.1. Classification (NCBI taxonomy): domain Eukaryota; kingdom Metazoa; phylum Chordata; class Lepidosauria; order Squamata; family Gekkonidae; genus Lepidodactylus; species Lepidodactylus listeri. The sequence goes on along the minus strand of JARCFY010000004.1, from coordinate 119,487,334 downwards.
ACTGATATATTCTACAAAACATGCTATTAATATTGAAATGTAATATGTTCTTACATACATTAACCCATTTAGAAATATTATCTTTGATTGGCACTTATTTGGGATGGTTTTCTTTAAAAAGAATAGGTTCATATTATCAGAAAGCAAACATTCAATAAAAAAGCAAGCAAGCTTAAGAAAGCAAGATTTACATCATCTCAAACACACTGTCGGTTCAGTTTTTATTCTCTTGCTGACTCTCGAGGAAATGACTGACCTGGGGAGTTCCCATGTTTGTCTGAATGGAGGATCTCTCCCCATCAGTTATTTATTTCTGTCTCTGACAAGGGGAACAAGAGGAGCAGCCAGGGATCTATTTGTAGCCTTGCCATGGCAAAAATAATATGGGAGAAGAAATAACCCATCGACAAGCCCTTCCTTGGAATGAAGATCCTCTGAAATAAGAGAAAACCGCTATCAAGTAAATATTGTCAATATGGGATGGTATTATGCTACCTGGCTGAACTTTTAGATTGATCTGTTTATTTCCCTTCCACAGTCTCAGGATCTCTAGGCAAACCAGCGAAAATATCTTTTTATTAATCTCTAATATAATTCTGTACGATAACTCCAGAAGGGTAGCTGTGTTAGTTTCTAAAGTGTCACAAACTTCTATTTTATTTTGCCGCCATAGACCAACAACATTAACTTCAGCGTCAGTTTTTGCAAACCAGACCTTCCTTCATCCGACACATGAAATCTCCTCATGCATCTAACGAAGCAAGTCCTGACTCATGAAAGCTCCGACTGGAATAAATTTCGTTAAACTCTAAAGCCCCACTGGACTTCTGTTTCATATGGCTTTACATGTGAGAGGAAGAAACTGTGAGCAGGTATCATTCGTTCTCCCTCCATCTGCAGGACAAGCATTCACGGAGAGATTAGGAAATTTGGCAGCAATTAATTCATTTAATCCTGACCATGGCAAGTCTGAATACTGCCCTAAATCCCATCTTTTCAAATGGACAAAAAAAGCAAAGCGCAAAAGCACTAGAGGTTTCTGATTTGAAAAATCAGATGTACTGTGGAAGTACGCAGTAAGAAACACCATAATCCCTGCCTCGGTGAATGTTAGAACTTATTGCACAAGCCCAGGCATAACATATCACATCTGAACACTGAATGTATAAAACACCCCATGAGTGCAAAGCGCTACAGTCGCCAGACCATTTTTAATCATAGACCCAAGGCTAACTATTCAAATAATACACAGTTCACAGTAATGCACTACGGTGCCCAAAACAATTTTTACTCATGAACATCCTCATTCTGGATCAGAGCATCCAAGGACTGTCAAAGAACAGAACACACCTGGGTGTGAATGTTTATAAAGGATTTAAGAGCGCTGCTGTTCTGGGTTAGCCTGGTTCTCCATAAAGAGGCAGTGACCACACTTCCTATGTGGGAATACTCCAGAAGCCGATGCTTTGCAGATTGCCACTCAGTCTGGAGTGCTGCTCAGTTAATGAAGGTCAAGGTTGGTTTCCCTGGAGGTGACTTTAGGTGGCTAATTACAATGTTGGCACATGGAGGGACAACCCCCCCAGAAGTCCAGTAGCACCTTAAAGACTAACAATATTTATTCTAGCCATGAGCTTTTGTGCATCAGAGCTCATTTCTTCAGATCTCATGGGAAGGAAATAATTCTGGTGGCTTTTTTCTATAAGGAAGATCATGGGAGGGGGAGGAGGGAAAAGAGGAGTTGGGCAATTTTTACAAATAAGTAGGCTACAGCCACCACCACCCTCCACCCTTTTAAATTGCAGACACTTGCGTCCTTCTCTTTTGTTTGAAGGGCTCTGTGACTTAGTTAAGAGTCAGAGTGCCAAAGTAAGGGTGGGCACTTGTACCAGAAAACCCCCTGGGGTGTGTGGATGCCGGAAGGGAAGGGAAAGCAAGGTTCAATGGGGAGGAAAATGTTTCCCCAAAAAGAGAAGACGTTTCAGAAATAAGAACTACTGAGCACATTACTAAAACTGTATCTACGGCAAATGGTCTGCGGCTTGCGATGCTCTCTGATTGAGAGGATGGGAGCCCAGAACTGAAACGTGTGTGCAGATGCAATGAGCCTTCTCCTGCAAGAGCCACATCTGTGACTTGCCCATGATCTCTCCTGTCACAGCAAAATAATCCTGCCCTAAGAAGAGGCTGATCGGAAGGTGGCAAGACTACAGCAGGCAGCCCCAAGAGCAGTTGGGTACTTTGGCTTACGGAGTATTGAATGTGCATCAAAATGGTATATCCCTATTTCTTCTTTTTTAAATGTATACATATGTATGTATGTATAAACTGTTTGGGAATGACAGGGACAGATGTCAGTTTGTGTGTCTTCTGCAGAACAGCTTCAATCCGAGCATGCCCCTGGTTATCTCTTAAGATCCACCTCTTCTAAAGGCAGTAGAAATTAACTGTGTTGCAACAATGAAGCCGTTGTGACATCCTGACTCTGTATCATCCAGGATTTTATCTCTGATGTTGCTAAAGCTTCCCCTTGCACCCCAGAAACTCCAAACGTGCTGACTACAAGCAGTGCCTTGATTTTTGGCTTCGGTTGCAGCAATCCCCCATAGCAGGCAGTGAATACAGCTGGTTATGATGCCTACGATACCACCTCTCCCTGACAAGGGCCCAGCTTTCATTTCTCTCTGCGCTCACCTTTCCCCTTGCCCTGTTCTCCTGCCCACAATCACCACCCCAAGCTGCTTTTATCCTTAAACTTCCCCGTGTGGAATTAAAAGCAGGGGGAAGTTGCTGAGTTACACATCTGCCTCCCATTAAAAGTGAGTTATCAAGGTCAGAAATAGGCTTCTCTCACTGGTAGCCGCTCTCCAAGGTCTCAGGCAGAGGCAGTCTGTCACCAAGTCCTTTTAACTGGAGATGCCAGAGGGGATGATCTTGAGACCTTCTAGCTTACAAAGCAGATGCTCTACCACTGAGCTACGCACCTACCTCTTCACGGAACACTTCAACCCTGCTTGCCAAATGATAGAGAGAGCTAGCCAGCTTTCGGCAGAGAAGATCTCTCTTTCATACCCAACCCCCCTTTGGCACAGCCTTGAACCAGCTAACAGAATTCTGTGACCTGTTCATCTCTTTGAAAGCTCCGACTCATTTTTGCAGACAGGCAAACCACAATTACAGTTCTTCTAAACTCACTGCCACACACAACCAGGCAGATGAAAATTAAACCGCTGTGATATGCCAGCGAGCCAGACAAACAAGGCAAAAGTGCATCGGGAAACTAATAGCTGCCAGAAAAACAAAGCAAGTAAACCCTACACTTTGGGGAGGCACAGGGTTAGGTGCAACTCCCAGGGTGTCCCAAAACGCATCCCTGACTCATATACTCATATGGGTAAAGTAGTAGTCTCAAGAAACACCATGATGGAAAGGTGGACACCCTGTCATAAGAACATAAGAGAAACCAATGTTGGACCAGGCCAGTGGCCCATCCAGTCCAACACTCTGTCACACAGTGGCCAAAAACACCAGGTGCCCTCAGGAGGTCCAGCAGTGGGGGTAGGACACTAGAAGCCCGCCCACTGTTGCCACCCCCCCCAAGCACCAAGTATACAGTGCATCACTTGCCCCAGACTAAGAGTTCCTATCTATACCTTGTGGCAAATAGCCACTGATGGACCTCTGCTCCATATGTTTATCCAGTTCCCTCTTGAAGCCATCCATGCTTGTGGCCACCACCACTTCTGTCCTCCAGAAACTCACAAACTGGCCCAGGCCACACTCATCTTGAGCTAGCCAGAGATGTGCTGCACTTCTGTGCATAAAGCAGACAGATTCACAGAGGATAGGTCCATCAGTGGCTACTAGCTATGATGACTAAGGAGCTTCTACATTTAGGGGCAGGTAAACCTCTGAATAGCAGTGCAGGGAGGCAACATCAGTGGAAGGCCTTGGCCTCTATGCCCTGTTGTTGGCTCTCCAGAAGAACTGGTTGGCCACTGTGTGAGACAGGATGCTGGAATTGTCTGCTCCAGCAGGGCTCTTATGTTCTTACACAGTCTTGCCACGCAAAGCTGACACTTCCACCAAAAAAACCTAAGAGCACGCTGTGGCATAAGACCAAATGGTCCATCTACACATCTGGGAGGCACAAAACTCCATTGCGTGTGTGACACAAAGTCCTCGTGCTGTTTCCCAAACTTGTGAGGTAGGTTAGGCTGAAAGAGTGTGTGACCAGCCCAAGGTTACCTAGCAAGTGGAGACTCAAACCTAGTTCTTTCAGATCCTAGTCTGACACTACATCACATTGGCTCTATACTACAAAGAAATCAAGTGCATTTACCCATCATTTTAAACAAAACAGCTTACTTTTTAAAAGAGTTACAAAGGAGAAAAGGGGTGGTTTAATTCTCCCGTTACGTAACTCCAGATGCTATTTCCCCCCCTTTCCTACCCAATAACTTTCTGAAAATTGTGCAATTGTGAACATTTCACAAGTGCTTTTTTTTTGGGGGGGGGATGGCGACATGGGTCTGAGTGCTGATGAACTCTGTGACCACGAAACACATTATCACTAGAAAACAGATAACTCTCATGAGGTCCATGCAGGGTGGTGGGTGCACTTTATCCTCCAGCCAAAACGTCCCACAGCCCTGCAGCTTCCACTGCTAAAGAATCCGGACACCTGATTCCATACCCTTGCAGTTCAACCCCGACGCCCCCAATCTATGGGAAACAGAATTTTTGCAGCATGCATGCAAGTTCTCCAGGTTGCCACAGACAGACTTAAAAAAAAAAATCTAAAGTGACAGATACGTTTGACTGCCAATCTCGCCAACAGCTCCTTGACAGGCCCTGGGAACAGAGCTCATGTGACAGGCCCTCCCACAAAAAGGCCTACCTTCAGCAAAAAAAAAACCCCACTCCACACAAACTCCACAGTTAGAAGAAAAGGGATGTAGACCACAAACACACTGCTTTGCTTTCATACCACCAAACAGGATCTGCCCAAGAACACCTCCAGATCTGCCCCTTGCAGCTTGAGAAAAAAGAGAGGGGGGAAAAAACTTCCTTACAAAAGCAAACAGTGAACTTTGCTTCTGCTGACAAACAGGATAAGAAGGGGAGGGGAGAAAGGGGAAGGAGGAAATCTGAAATGACCAACCTCCACCCACCCCCGCCTTCCACCCCCAAATCAAGTTGCAAGCTTGATGTTGGAGTCTTTTCAGGGAGGAGGGGGTCCCCAGCAAACTTGCTCAACTAGCTAAGAGGTCCAAGTCCTCCAAAGTTCAACAGGCATTATTACCCAGACTTAGAGTGCAATGCTGAGCAAAGTTACACTCTTCCAAGCTCAATGACTTTCAATGGACTTAGAAGGGGGTAACTCTTTTCAGGATTGCACTGTCAATCACATACAAATCAATGGGACTTCCCTCTTAGTTAGGAAACAGCTGCAGATCCTACACGCTTTCCATTTAAAAAAAAAATCACAAAAGGTTAAATGGGGCGGGGATGTTCCTGTCCCAAAGCCCCCCTTTATTCCAGTGAGATCAAAGGAGTTACTCTGTACTAAAGGCTTTGAAGGTATTAACAAAGATAAATAATTCTGGAAAGGGCTTGAGAGGGGGAGAAGGTTTATCTGTCAAGTAGATTTTCAGCCTTCCCATGTTCCAAAGAGCTCACACTATCCTATCTGGTCCCCATTGTATCCCCACAACAACCCTGTGAGGTAGGACAGGATAAAAAGCGAGTGACTGGTTCGAGACCATACAACAAGTTTCATGGGCAGTGCAGGGAGCTGAGCTCTAGAGCTCCCAGATCCCAGTCTTCTTACCACTGTACCATACTGCTTTTCCCCTGGGGTACTCTGCAGTGAGAACCTTGAGCAAGAAGGAGATTACGTGCGTGCGCGCTCGGCATGGGAAAATACAATTCAAGCAACCCTAAGCACGCCTACTGAGGAGTGAACCCCAGTGGGCCGGAGTGGGGCTTACTTCCGAGGAGACACGCCTAGGACCCGTCCCGGCTACAGCCTGAAATAACCGTTCTGCTAAGGAAGCGAGCCCTGCTTTCGTTCGGCGACGGACGGCCCTGGCGACCACCCTGGCGTCCAAGAAGCGGCTTCGGAGGAAGTGCTCCAAGCAAGGCAGGAATGGAAACGCGCGGCTGCTGGAAGGGCCGGGCAGAGAGGCCGATCCCACACCCGCCGCCGGCGAGGCTGGCCCCAAGGACGGGAGGCCAGAAGGCGGCCGCTTCACCCCCCCCCCCCCCTTCCCCAGGCCCGCCCGGCCGCCCCAAGGACAAGGAGCGCGGCTGCACCCCAGGGACACTCACCTGGCCGGCGGTTCGGGCTGCTGCGGCTGGCTGGCGCTGGGGGCGCGTCTGCTGCAAGGGAGGGAGCGGGCTGGCGGCCGACGGGGGGGGGGGGGCAGTTGTGGCCGCCTCCGCTCTTCCTCCGCCCCAGTCTCCTCCCCCTGGGCCGAGGAGGAGAAGCAGAGGAGGGCGGCATCAGCTGCTCGCTCGCCTCCTTCAGCCGGGAGGCGGAGCCCGCCGAGCGCCTTCTGCCCTCCCGCCGCCCGGAGGCGCGCAAGCTCGGCGTCTCTTTCGGCGCTCTCGCTGAGTTTGCGCCGGAGTCTTGCTCGTGTGGGCCCGCTTTCTCCCGCGCTTCCCGGCGGAGCTTCGGCAGTTCCTCTTGGGAGGAGAGAGATCCCGAGCTCGCCTGCTTCAGTTTCTCACAGGAGTGTCATATCCTCGCTCTCCCCCCCCCCCCCCCCCCGCCCCCTTCCACCAGTGCAGTTTTGTCTCGCTTTTCCTCCGAGGAGCTCTGGGTCGTGGTTCTTCTCTCATTGCCCTTGTGTCTTTACAACAACCCTGCGAGGTAGGTTAGGAGTAAATAACAATAGCACGACAAGGTCGTTCACAGACAAGGAAGAGGTCTCTGCCTAGGCACTATATAGGGGCGTCAAACTCAATCGTTAGGAGGGCCGGATCTGACCTAAATGTCACTTTATCGGGCCAGGTGTGCCATAAAATGTTAACAAAAGGTCCTGGAGATATAACTTTATAAAGATAATTTCAGATGCCAAATGGCAATAGATGTGATATACAGAGGCGTGGAGATATCAGTGCTGGTAATGAGACAGGAAACCCAGGTCTCAATTTGGTACAGGTGGATTCAGTCCAGGAGGATGCAAAGAATAAGTGGAAATAAGACTGAAGAAGAAGAAGAAGAGATTAGATTTATACCCCACCCTTCGCTCACTTGGAGTCTCAGAGCGGCTTACAAACTCCTTTTCCCTTCCCCTCCCCACAACAGACACCCTGTGAGGTAGGTGGGGCTGAGAGAGCTTTTTCCCAAACTGTCCTTGAGAGAACAGCTGGTACAGAGCTATGGCTTGCCCAAGGTCATCCAGCCAGGTGCAAGTGGAGGAGTGGGGAATCAAACCCGGTTCTCCCAGATTAGAGTCCGCGCACTTAACCACTACACCAAAGAGAGCAGTGACTGACAAAAGCACACACCCTACCTCAATTTTGTTAGTCTTTAAAGGTGCTACTGGACTCTTTCCACTACTATTAGAAACTACAACATTAAAAAACCAGTGGAGGAACATGCCTTCCAGCGCATTCAGTTGCTGACCTAAGAGCAGCACTTCTCTTACAAAGGAATCTCAAAGGGAGATTAGAAAGAAAGAGACTGCTGAATTGCAACTGATCATGAAGCTCAAGATAATGCAATCTCCTGGACTGAACAGAGACCTAGGTTTCTTCTCTTATTACCAACGCCTGCTGTTATCTTTTGGCATCTGAAATCACTTCACTCTCCAAGATATAAGGCCAGATGGACTCACATTTCAGCTGTATCTGAAGAAGTGAGCAGTGACTCATGAAAGCTCATGCCCCGCCACAAATTTTGTTAGTCATTAAGGTGCTGCTGGACTCTTGCTCCCTTTCACTAATACGGAATGCAAGCTGTGCTGTTAGGTTCCCCCCCCCCCATCTGTGGCTGTTTCTCGCCCCCTCACTCCCCCCCTCTGAAGAAGTATGCTTGCTAATAAAAGCTTATACCTGGAATAAAATGTGGGGTTTTTTGGTCTTAAACACAGGACTCTTATTCCTGGAATATAACATTTTTGGTCTTAAACACAGGATACTCTCTCTCCCTACGTCTCTCATATACCTGGAATAAAATGTTTTTGGTTTGACCCTCCTAATCAAGCCTATTTTTATTAGAAGTGAAGGACTTTGTACTGTCACTTAGCCTCTCAGACTTCAGAGAGGGACAGTCAGAGAGAGAGGCCAGAACCCTGATCATCCTTCCCTTTCTGCTGCTCTGATGCTATCCATTTGATGTGTAGATTGCTACTCTCAGGGGATCTTCCTTCCTCCCGACTTGATACCTTCTCTCCACGCTATGCTAGCTTTTCTTCATCTTGGCACCGTGAGGGCAGGACACACTTCTTACTTCTCTATCCATCCTAGCTAGTTAGACTAGATTAGAATCCTGTCTGTACTCAGTCCTGTCTAGAATGGAATTCCTTACAATAAAGGTCTCGTATTAGTTTTGCAAAGATAAAGAGGCTCCGTGTGTAACTTTATTGTCAGCACACACAAAACAGAGACTGCTTTGTCATGTGCCTTGAGCAGACTGCTAACCTAAATAATCCTTCAGTTTTTCCTCCACCTTTCATTCAAGGAACTTAGAGCAATACGCATGGTTCTCCTTCCCCCATTTTATTCTCACCACAACCCTGTGAGGTAGGTTCAACATGGATGACAAACAGCTCAGCAAGACCATCTGCAGGTAGGGTAGCGGTCTCTCTCTCTCTCTCTCTGTGTCCTCCCCCATTTTATTTTCACAGCAACCCTGTGATGTAGGCAAGGCTGAGAGAGAGAGAGAGAGACAGTCATCAGCCCAAGATCACCCATGGAGTTTATGGCAGAATTTAATCCTCAACTTCCTGGATCCTAGTCCAATGTGAGGCATGTTCACATATTACACTACAGCATGCAGGTACATGCATACATCTGTAGGAAAGTGTGAATGCACAGATGCTTTAAAAATAAAACCAGTGTGTGGATAAATGTGGGGGTTACATTACATGTTCAGCTATACATGCCGTGACTGTAATGTAAACGTTATTACATTATGCACATACAAAAAAATCAAGCATACTATGTATGTGGATTGTACGTGCATGCACTGTAATGGATGTAGCTGATCTGCTGTGGACTGCTTAAGAGCAGCGGACTATAATCTGGAGAACTGGGTTTGATTCCCACTCTTCCACATGCAACCGGCTGGGTGACCTTGGGTCAGTCTCAGTTCTCTCAGAGCTGCTGTCTCAAGAACAGTTCTCTCAGCACTCTTTCAGTCCCACCTACCTCACAGTATGTCTATTGTGGGGAGCGGAAGGGAAGGCTATTGTAAACCACTCTGAGGGAAGGGCAGGGTATAAATACAACTCTTCTTCTAACCATTATACCGCACTGACACTACCAGTCCCCCCCGCAACACTCTTTTCAGCTAGTGTGGGTCAAGACTTTCCACTTGCTTGGCCCCTACAGCACTGACTAAACTCTGACGCTATTCCCTTGGGAAATGATTCAGGAGAGGGTCTGTGTCTCCCTCTGTCTGCCTGACTGTCTTCCTTGCTGATAAGTACTGGAGTCGGGAGGCTGGTAACGGTGAAAACAGTATAGTAGTTTATTGCGGGTTCAGATGGTACATGCAAATCCCGGGCATCGCGCCCGCCTTTATCCCGGGTGGAGAGAATCCCCTGACCTCGCCCAAATGTCCAGATAGGACCTTAAGTTCACGGTTGCAGTTCATAGGTCCCCTGGAGGGAACCTAGGCACAGGATTGGTGGACGTTCAGGATCCGATCATCTATTGTCCTGCCTGGCCGAAGCTCAGGTAGGTTCGGACCACGTGCGAAGTTTCCACGTGGCTGTCGCCATTGCAGGAGCACCTGGCAACCGCAGCATCAATACACAACACCTGCCCTGCCCCCGTTTCCTTCACAGGCCCCTTTCTGGTCTCTGGAGACACTGTCCAGCGTGTGGAAGGGAAACTTTGTCCATTTATCCAGCATGTTTAGAGTCCCTCGAATCCTACGCTTGTTATGACCAAAGAGGTACTTCCGTATAGGAAGGAGAGCTTAAAAGATGAAATAAGTGGTTCTTAGAGACAGAAAAGCGATTCCTAGATTTCCTAAGAGCAACTTTGAGTGGAGAAAAATGAAGCTGCCTTACACTGAACCATCAAGGTCAGTATTGTCAGCAGCCCTCCAGGGTCTCAGGCAGAGGCCTTTCACATCACTGAGTACTTGATCCTTTTAATGGGAAATGCCAGGGATTGAACCTGCGAGGGACTTTCTTCATGCCAAGAAGGGGTTCTGCCACTGAGCCATGGTCCCTCTCCTAAGGGCTCAGTCGGTCCTCCAGTAGAAATATCTGTTCACAGGAGGCACCGACATTCACGGAAGGCCACAATGCATTCGTCTGTCCAGTTTCCTCCATGGCTATCCCATTTTAAAAACTGATAGATACATTCAAGTAGACACCCATTCTTCTCTGTTCTTCTCTCCTACCGTAAACAAAACCTCAGCCTTTTCTCCTTTCACTCCAGTCACGGGCTACACATAAGTTGCCCCAATATGAGCAAGTAGTCGTCGTAGTAGTAGAAGAAGAGATTGGATTTATACCCCACCCTTCACTCTGAGTCTCAGAGCAGTTTACAATCTCCTTTCCCTTCGCCTCCCCACAACAGACACCCTCTGAAACAACTTGTGACTGAGCCAAGGTCACACCAGCAGCTGCATGTGGAGGAGTGGAGAATCAAACCCGGTTCTTCCAGGTTAGAGTCCGTGCTCTTAACCACTACACTAAACTGGCTATCTAAGAGCTGTTTCAGGTTAGAAAAATGATGCTTTACTCCCCCTCCTTACCCACATGTGTCATGGTCCCAGTCAGAGTGGGACATGCATGCCCCTGAGAATTAAGGGCCAAGCTTGGAACTCCCAGAGAGGACTCGTGGTGGACACGAGGATTTTGTAATGCGTGAATTGGCCCTCCCTTTCATGTTTGACTGGCAGAACATATCCAAATGGGCTCCATACAGGATAGAGAACCATGGTAGCAAAAATACCAGGTATCCTACGGAAGGAGAAAGTATGCTACAAAAGTCCTTACCTAAGGCTTTGGTTGTCTTTCCAAAATTCTCACCTTTGTGATGGAAGGACAGAGGCGGGACACACTCCTGAGCTACCGGTGAACTAACACACCAGTGGCAGTAAAAACGCACTCTTTACGTGGCGCCTAAACACATGAGTGCGCTCCTGATAGCACATCTGTGCCCGGCTGGCAGCTGAGCCTGAAAAGATGTAGATGTCCATGTGCTACATCTTAGGTCATGCACTGAGGTCTTAAATCACTTCAAGCAAAACCTGAAGAGGAGTCTTATAGTACATCAAAGACTGCCAGAGTTACTGTGACAGACTCTGTGGACTTGAATTTGCTTCAGGCTCCAGTCCACAGGTGCTTAGTCCAGAATAAACACGTTAGTCTTCAGTGTGCTGCAAGATTCCTTTTTGGTTCTCATAAGTGTGTGACATGCCACAGTAAATCAAGGAGTGTTCCCAAACCTGTTAGAGGACTAGTGGTATAGAGGATAAACCTCAGAAAGACCTGGGTTCAAATACCTGCTCTGCCTGGTAACCTTGGACCTCTCAGCGTAACCCCAAATAATATGGGACTGAAGATCAGCCACGTAGGCTGTCTTGAACTGCTTGGAAGAGGCCAAGTACTGAAAAAGCAGGTTCATTATGGAAATAGAGGCACAGGTTCACTGTTAAGTCATAAAGCGAAAGACCTGACCAGTACACAATCTCTGTCTCAGTGCTTTGGATGTGCTACAGGGGGGTTGCTGCCCTCTGGTGTTGGTTTTGTGAATCTACCGTATATTTGTAAAAAATGGAAAACTTGCTGAGTATGTGTCTTCAGTGCCCTCTCCTTCCAAGGGAACCAAACTGGGTAAACATTAACCTCTAGACCCTGTCACCTTTTGAAGAAACTAGATGGGTGTGGTGATAAAATAGAAGCTTTCGTATCTTAAGGGCTGAGGAAATTTATTAAACAAGAAATAGAAGTTTGCTAATCTTATGGCAGAATGGAAGCCCTCCAAACCTGAGTAAAAGCTACCATACATTTAACTATTGTTATAACTGTTGGAAAGATCGAAAAACCAACAAACAGAGGGAAAACAAAACAAAGAAAAGAAAAGAAAAAAAACAAAAGAGGGGAGGTGGGGAAAAGGTTATAGAACTGATAACCAGTAAACAGCATAATAGGACATCTAATTTAGAAGCATTTCCGAATACTTCTGGATTATGAGTTCTAATATTTATAACAGAAAACCAAGAGCTTATATATAAAGAACAGAAATCCTCAATAATAATTAATACTGAAAAGACAGACGATTTTAAAGTTGAAAAAGGAACAAGACAAGGATGCCCGCTTTCGCCGCTGCTATTTATTTGGATTTTAGAAGGTCTACTGTTAAGTGTGAAGGAAGACAAAGATATTAAAGGCTTAACAACTAAAGGTTTTTCTTTCAAATATAGGGCCTTTGCAGATGATGTGATGTTTATAGTGGAAGACCCCTTATCCACATTACCACATTTGTTACAGAGAGTAAAAGAGTTTGGTGACTTAGCAGGATTTTATGTAAATAAAAACAAATCGAAAGTAATGTGCAAAAATATGTCAAATAAGAAACAAAACGAGTTACAAAAACTTACAGAATGTGAGGTGGTGAAAAAGACAAAATATCTGGGTGTAAACCTAACTATGAAAAATATTGATCTTTACAAAAATAATTATGAAAAATTATGGTTGCAAATTATGCAGGATATTAAAAAGTGGAATGTATTGAATTTGTCATTGCTGGGTAGAATTGCGGTGGTCAAGATGAATGTGTTACCACGATTAATGTTTTTGTTTCAAACTATTCCAATTGTGAAAGATGTAAAAACATTCAAATGTTGGCAGAAGGAGCTGTCTAAATTTGTGTGGGGAGGGAAAAAACCAAGAATTAAGATGAAAATAATGTGTGATGCCAAAGAAAGAGGAGGGTTTCAACTACCAAATCTAAGGTTATACCATGATGCAATATGTTTGACCTGGGTAGGGGCATGGACTATGTTACAAGATAGAATGTTATTGTCCCTGGAAGGTCATGATTGTAGATTTGGGTGGCATGCATATTTGTATTATGGCAAAACAAAAATGGACAATATGTTTAAACATCATTATTTGAGAAGAACACTAATGGATACGTGGACAAGATATAAAAACTTTTTTTCAGAAGAGATACCCACGTGGATTGTACCCGCAGAAGTCTTACATCCAACATCAAGATATAAAGGACAAGATTGGCTGAAGTATAGAGACTTATTAATAAGACATGGCAAGGATTTCAAACTGAAGGAGCAGCATCAGATTGATTTTGATTATGGTTGGTTAAGATATAGACAAATATATGACTTGTATAGAAGTGATAAAAAACACGGTTTCAGGGAAAAAAATAATGAAATAGAACAAGTTTGGGAGGAAGGTGGGAAAAAAATGATTTCTAAAATGTATAAAGTCTTGCTAAAATGGTTTAATGCTGATGAAATGGTAAAAGAACAAATGGTAAAATGGGCGATAAACTTTAACAAAGACATTGAAATGGAATCTTGGGAATTTTTATGGAAAAATGCTATGAGTATATCTACGTGTTATAACTTAAAAGAAAATTGTTTTAAAATGATGTATAGATGGTATATGACACCAAAAAAAATTGCAAATATTGGTCAAAATATGTCTAACAAATGTTGGAAGTGTAAAAAGAAAGAAGGGTCTTTTTATCATATGTGGTGGACTTGTGATAAAGCAAAGACTTATTGGTCAAAAATACATGCAGAAATGGAAAAAATCTTGAAATGTACATTTAAGAAGTTGCCTGAAATGTTATTGCTAGGACTTAAACTAGAAGAGATAAATGTAAAGAAAAGGACAATAATATGGTATATGATTACAACAGCAAGAATGGTGTATGCACAAAACTGGAAAAATGAAAAAATACCAGAGGTGTGGGAATGGTTGAAAAAACTGTTATATATGGCTGAAATGGATAAGTGGACTAGAAAATTGAATAATCTTTACTCAGAGACCTTTCTGGAAGACTGGAAAGATTTGAAAGAATATGTTGAAAAGTATTGGGATATGAAAAACTATATCTATACATGGTTATAATAGCATAAAGGAATAGAAATATATTATATGAATGTTTTAGTTAAAATTAGACAATGAAACTGTTTTTATTTAGAAATACATAAGAGTATAGAAAATAAGAATTGGTGTATAAGTATAAGTATTTTAAAGCCATATAACCGTTACCAGAAACGAAACATAGGTATAAGTATTACTATTTTGAATAAAATGGAAAATGTGTTATGCTTCAGATGTGGTGGGAAACCACCAAAACAAGATAAAAATAGAATGTACAAATAGAACAAAATGTTATTTAATATGGAAAAAGGGATTTGTATAAGGTTAAATGTATTATTTTCGATGTTTTTTTTTTGAAAAATAAAAATTTCTTTACAAAAAAAAAAAGAAAACCAAGAGCTTAAATAATTAGAGGAGAGGGGGTTGTATCATGTTGCAAAACTTGTTCTAGATTTTTTTCCCCATTATTAAAAAGTCCCAAAGGGAACAAAATACCACACTTTGAGAGAAGGAGGGGAGGGGTTTTTCCAAGAGGAAGCTATAACTGATTTGGCCACAGCACACAGTAACACCATCCATTCTTTCCGTATCTGAGGGACATGGAGGGAGTCCCACAGATTTAACAACATCAGCTCAAGACACAAAAGGAGAAAATAACCTGTGGAGCTATGAATTTGGTCTCTAGTTGTACTCTAGAATTTACGCAACACATAATAAAATGATGCAAAATGGCAGAGTAGGATCCAACTTACCGCAAACCATCCACAGTTGTATAGACCACAGCCCCATATATAATTTGTCCAAATAACTTTGTGACTTTATTATCTGAGTTGAAAAGCCCTCTTGAATAGTTCAGTTGAGCATAGTCTGTGGAAAGTCAGGAGAGTGGGACCTCCTCAGGCAGGCCATTCCACAAGGTAGGGGGGCCACAGCAGAGAAGGCATATGTATGGGCAGTTCTTGATTTTGCCCATTTACAGGCTGGCACCGGCAGAAGACCCTGCACAGATGAGTAACTCTGTGGTGGTGGAGCAGAGGGGGAGCAGTGGTGTTGCAGATATGAAGGTCCAAGACCATGAAGGGTTTGTATGTGATGGCCAATACTTTAAATTGAGCCCAGTAACTGATGACTATCCAGTGGAGCGACTGCAAAATGGGAGTGATGAGAGGCACGCTCTGCCTAGCTCCCCATAACAGCCGAGCTGCAGCATTCTACACTGACTGGGGTTTCCAAACGGATTTTGAGGGGAGATCAATGAACAGTGCATTGCAGTAGTCTAGTCTCAATGTCACCGCGGCATGGATCCGTGTGTGAAATCAAGTGTCTTAATAGTGGCGCTTCCGTTCTGGTTCAAAGGGGGCCAGGATTCTCTCAACTGATTTAGACTGGTTCAAAGATGTTCGTGTTGGTTTAACTGGCTCTAGTACTCAGGACTCACTTATCTGATTGCAAAGGAGGTTTGAATACATATTTTTTCCTCCAGGTTTGCTCCATTTCAAACCACACCTCTCCTTCATCCTTTGCAGTTATGGTCAGTTTTCAGAACATCCATTCTCAGCTACTGCAGTTGCTTCTCCCCAGACTCTTGTAGGTAAGGATTTTTGTTTTTACTGTTATAGTAAATATTATTATTATTGGGGGAGGTCTTGATAACTGCTGTTATATTTATTCTCTGCCTCCATTTTATTCCCGTTATGTTTCTGCCGGTTCATTTAAATGTCGTTTCTTAAAAATGGAGCTAATGGTGCAGTCTTAAGCAGAGTTACATCCTTCTAAATCCACTGACTTCAATGGATTTAGAGGGGTGTAACTCTGTTCAGGATTCCACTGTGAAATGCCTATTTGCAAGCTGCAGTGATGATAAATATACAGAAGCAGATGCTTCCCTCTAGTGGTGAAAGATCTGTTGTGCAATTGAGTCTGGCTTGTTATTCAGTGCTCTGTTCTGCCGCGATATGTTTCAGCTCTTCAGATGAATTGTGAAGTTGGCCCCAAGCGGCAAGGCAGCTGCTTGAGCAAAAGCCTGATCAGTAAAGAAAACAGAAAATATAGGCTCTCTTGAGCTGCAGGGCAGTGGGCAGGTGGGAGAAATAATAGAGTCCTTCAATAGATTTTTTAAAAAAATATATCAGCAAGAAGATTATGTCCAGAAATAGCAAGTTATTACTGCAGAAAGGAGAGAATCTTATTTCCTCACCCCTTTCCATTATTAAAGGTCTGTATTGGACCAGAGAAGCACTCACAAGTCGTACTATCACAAATGAAACCATAGAAGGCCAAAAGACCCAGGCAGCACTGAAGCTCATCAACAGTGCAATCACAGGCACTAGCCAATAGCTGCCAGTGGGAAAAGGGAATCCAGTTTCTCTAGTGACCTCCAGTAGCAGGGTGAAGGGTTCTCGACAATGGCAACACAATCCAGACAGAAGATGCTAGTCAGTTAAATACTTGATGATCTCTTTCTCTCTCTCTCCCAACCAACCAACCAACCAACCAACATAAGAGAAGCCAATGTTGGATCAGGCCAAATGGCCCTTCTAGTCCAACACTCTGTCACACAGTGGCCAAAAATACCAGGTGCCCTCAGGAGGTCCAGCAGTGGGGCCAGGGCACTAGAAGGCCTCCCACTGTTGCTCCCCTCACACCTCCCTATCTCCCTCCCATTGTATGGCAAAGTTACACACAAGAAGCATATAATAATATAAAATATGTAACTAAGTAGATACAACGGTATACAGACCAATTGGGCACTTTGGTGTAGTGGTAAGGAGCATGGATTCTAATCTGGGAGAAGTGGGTTTGATTCCCTACACTGCTGGTGTGACCTTGGGTCAGCTACAAGTTCTTTCAGAGCTGTTCTCTAAAGGGCAGTTCTCTCAGAGCTCTGTCAGCCCCACCTACCTCACAGGGTGTCTGTTGTGGGGAAGGGAAGGGAAAAGAGTTTATAAGCCACTCTGAGACTCCTCCAGGTAATGAAGGGCGGGGTATAAATTCAATCTCTTTATTTTCTTAATTTTTCAATTCACTCAATTGCAGCTGGGGAGAGTACAGTACAAAGAGCTCCATAGCATGACGCTCACCTTCCTGTGACAGATGGAAAATAGTTTGGCAGGCTGCACCATAATCACATTTGGGTCCTGGTATTTTGCCCCATTTAAACAACAGGCCTGCCCATCTGCCAATGCCAGTTCATATTCTATTAGCTCTCTTCTATACTTTATGTGGCAAGTCAAATCCTGAGGGCCTCTCACTGGTGTTTATTAGGTTACGGATATCAGGTAGAACTGATTGCAACCATTCATTCCCTAGATCAAAATGTGATTGCAGGACTTGTGCAGATCTTATTGCTGAGTGTCTAGATAGGCCTGCACCAGCCATGTCACTGTGGATGGGCAACTCTGTGTTTTCAGTGATCTTTCTATATTCATGAAGAAGAGCATCTTGCCTTCAGTAACGCGGGGGAGCGATGTGGCACAGCGTAGGTAGCCAATAGGTCGCAGTGGGTTTAATACATCCACTGATGGTTCTCATTGTTGTGTTGAGTTGGGCATCAAGTTTGTGGACATGGGGACTTGTTGGATGTTTAGCAGAGTAAATGAATTGCAGCGGAATAATGCAGCACAGACTTGTGTGTGTTTAACTTCTAAGAAAAAGTTTACCTCAGAATTAAGAAAAGGATTACACGGAAAGAAAACAACAGTCTAAGTAACTCATCTTTCTAGTTGTGATCTACTCCATCTAGTTTCTTTGTTCCCTCATTAAGAATAAAACCTCTCCCTTTTTGGTGGGAAGAATCTACTCTACACCTAAATGGTTCCATGCTAATCTTGCTACAGAAACTTTAGCTTAACCCTTTCATGACCGAAGGAATGATACTTGCATAACCCAACAGGACTGCTGAGCCACACTGAAACACCGTATTCCTCAGTACTATACACCAGTCCCAAAGCTGAGCATCTAAGTATTGTAGCAGATGCATCCCAAACTGTACCACATAATTTTTGGAGAATGTTGTTTTGCATGCAAATTTTCACTACTACATTAGTATGCTGGTGTTCATAGCTCAAGGTCCTATCCAGGGTAATGCCAAGGTACTTAGTTGTATGGTTGTGTGCAAGTCAGGTTCTGTGTAAGGATCTGAATGCATGTTAGGTAGATGGAATACTTGTGTGCCCATTGCCTTTCCATTCTTTTAGCTTTATACCTGGGGTGCAGGCACCTCGTATTTTGAGAGATGTCAACTCTAGGCTGTAGCTGCACAGTGTCATTCCTCCATTTTATCCTCATAGCAACTCTTTGAGATAGGTTAGACTGAGGATATGTAGCTGGCCCAAGATCATCCAATATGTTTTCACAGCAGAATGGAGTTTGCAGGTCCCAGTTTGAAACTCGGACCACTACACCCCACTGGCTTTTGTAGGGTGGCTGTTGTTGAACAGTAGCAAGCAGCCAGGCCTGGTTGAGGTTATATAATTTGGGCAGCATCAAATTGCCCTGTGGTTGCTCTCAGGCCTGGCTCCAATGAGTCCTCTATCAAAGTTCAAAATAGTCCAGGAAAGGGCCCTGCCCTCTCCAGAAACCAAGCCTGGATTGCTGGCCAAACTGTTGCGGTTGCCTACCAACAGCCACTGGGGGCATCTGTTTATTAAAGATTCAGGCACTCCTTTTACCATTTAGGGTTTTTTTTAAATAACATTTTTTTAAGATTACAGATTTTTCTGCAAACCTGAGGCATTTTTCAGTTTTGTTGAAAGATCCCTGCTCCAATTTCAGGATTTATCCTGTTATTATAATATAGAAGTGGGGCCCCACGAGACTCACAGTAGGGAATTCCATCCTCCCCTCCTTGCGCAATGAGTCTAGGCATGGCTCCCTTCCAACCCACCCACTGCTGAGCCTGGCATGGCTTCAGGCCTCTGCAGCCACCTCTGGGGCCAGTTGGGCCTGGAACGGCTCCTGAATTTGCTGTCCCCGTGGCCGGCCCTGAATGGCTCCTGGGCTCCTCTGCTCCCTCTCCAGGACACAACATAGTGTTCCCTCTAAGCTGAGTTAGTGTGAGCTAGCTCACATTTTTTTAGCCCCTGGCTCACACATTTTTGTCGTGGCTCAGGAAGGATGGCTCCAGGGCAAACTAATTTATGCAGTAGCCAAATCACTTGCTCACAACTTTACTACCAGTAGCTCACAAAGTAGAATTTTTGCTCACAAGACTCTACACCTTAGAGGGAGCATTGGACAGGTAAGTTCATTGTCTGCACATGTGATATATTTGGGGCAGGGGGTTACAATACAATATTTTAGTTTATCAGATTTTTTTTTTTGCAAACCCAAGGAGTCCACTAAATTTGCAGAAATATCTGTTTTATGTTAATGTGGCCCTGAGCGTGTATTTAGGGATCTGCAGATTTGTGGCTTTGAGGTCCAGTTGATGGATATTTTACTATTTTGTTTAGCACTTGAAATAATGAAGCTTCTACATGCCTAATTGCATCACGAGAGAGAGCGAGAGAGAGCACAGAATACGAAACAGCCTCTTCTTGTCTATACCACCCTTCATATTGTACTACTCCCCATCATGTGGGTTTATGTTACAGTTTCATTTGCAATGTCTCTGTTTGTTATAGGACAGCTTCAAAACCAGGCAAAGCACACTACAGTGTTTAAAACACAGAATTTCATTAAGCAAAGACATATAAACAGTGAGCAGGAAGATTCTTTCCCTCAGGAAAGATGGACACCCTGGCTTCTCCAGGCATACCGTGTAACATCCTTGTTGCCCACTCAGCTTGCTTAATGATGTAAAACAAGGTCTTGTCAAAAACCTGTTAAAATGGTTGGTAAACCTTGAGGCATGCTTTGAGTGTTCCATGTGCTGTAGAGGTACCCAGGTGCAATTTCCCATTTCTTCCATAGGTGGAGCTATTGTATCATCAAATGGGGCCGAGTATTTCTATGCAAGCCCGGGGGAAAATGCAAGTTTATAAGACGCCCAGAAATGGATTTGCCTAATAAAAATAACGTGGTGGTTTAACAACAAAGTATATGAACTGAGGACAGGCAACTTTGTTGCCTTGTCTCCTGGAACTCTTTCTATGCATTTGTGGAGAAGTAGGAAAAGGATGACCAACCTGCACATTTTATTTCCTGCCCATCTGCCTGCATAATAGCAGATGCCACAGGGAAGCTTTAGCAATGGCTAGGCCTGAGAACTTACTTTCCAAGAACCAAATCATTGGTAACTCAGTAAACTGCTATTTTTTTTAAAGGATACTGCTGAATCTGCACTTTATGAGATGGTTGCCAGGTCCCCTCAGCCACCAGTGGGGGGGGGGGGAGAGTGTTGTTAGGGGGGTGGGGAAACCCTCGCTCCAGCGGCCCACTGCCCGCTGGCCAGGATCGGGCCACTTGGGAGAACCCCACCCCCAAATTGCTGGGCTGAGGAGACATGTCTGCTGCAATGACGTCACCCAGAGGTGACGTCATTGCGTCAGGCACATTTCGGGGGGGGGGGGGGACGCTCTGTAATTCAAGGAAAAATTCTATGGTTTTCCCTTGAATTACTGAGGCCTCGCTCCCAACATCCCTGATGTGATGACGTCACCTCCAGGTGATGTTATCGCAGCGGACCCTCCTAGAGCGGCAAGGACTCCCCCCCTCACTATAGGTAAGATGGCTCCTGGCAACCCTATTGTTAGCTCCAGGTTGGGGAGCTCCTGGAGATTTGGGGGTGGAGCCAGGGGAGGACAGGGACCTTAGTGGGGTACAATGCCATTGACTGCACCCTCCAAAGCAGCCATTTTCTCCATGGGAACTGATCCCTATAGTCTGGAGATGAGCTGCAGTTCCAGGAGATCCCCAGGCCCCACCTGGAGGCTGGCATCCCTAGCCTGAAAGGGAACAAGCCAGTATGGTATAGCAGTCAGAGTGCTGGCCTAGGAATAGGGGGACTCAGATTTGAACCTCCACTCTGCCATGGAGGCTCCTTGGCTGACCTTGGGCCAGTCATAGAATCATAGAGTTGAAAGGGACCTCCAGGATCATCTAGTCCAACCCCCTGCACAGTGCAGAAAATTTACAGCCCCCCGCCCCCCCCCACATCCTCAGTGACCCCTGTTCCATGCCCAGAAGATGGCAAAAAACCTCCAGGATCTCCAGACAAACTGGCCTGGAGAAAAATTGCATCCTGATCCCAAAGTGGTGATCAGGATTTCCCTGCATGTGTATAGGGCTGCCAAGTCTTACTTACCGATTGGCGGGGAGGAGTCCCTCGCTGCCCGGGAGCTGTCCGGGAGCCTCCCTGGCGCGGCCTTTGCGCGCGCGCCCGGTGACATCACCCGGAAGTGACGTCACCACGTTGGAGACGTTGCCAGGGCTTCCGGGTGACGTCACTACGCTGAGGAAGTCGTCCAGGCTGGACAACTTCGGGGGTGGGGTTCCCCCGCCGGCCGAATGCCGGCCGGCGGATCGGGAACCCCTATAGCGGGGGATCCCCCGCCCCCTGGGCTGACTTGGCAGCCCTATGTGTGTAAGAAAGGGTTACACTCTCTCAGCCTAATCTGCCTCACAGGATTTTTGTGAAGATGAAATGGAGAAGGGAGAAACAATGCCGTAAGCCACTTCAGATCCCTATTGGAGAAAAAAGCAGGGTATCAACAGCTAAATAAAAAGAAAATAAATGGTAAAACCTAGCAGTTTCAGTGGGTAAAAGCCTCTGTTCAGCTGTCCTATATGATGGGTGCTGTATATATAGAGCAAATCATCTCACAAGGAATACAGGGCCAAGGTAAAGGATTGGGTAGGGGATTGGGCATCCTGATTACAAGGTTATTTTAACATGTACTTAACATTCACATTTTGGTATCTGTTTACTTGCTGTCTGATTTTAACAACATCTGGGCCTTTTGATGTGTGATGATTGAATGTATAGCCAGGAGCCATGCTGTGCCATTAGCAGATTTGAAAGAACAAATGACTGGCTTGATTGGTGAACAATAATATTATTCTTTGCCGATACATATATTCACAGTTAAGGGATTGGCCACATGGGGAGCTTCTTGCTTTTACTGCAATAAATCCAGATGACACAGAAGTTCCAAAGCTGCTCATTTCACTAACAGGACAGGTCCCCAGTTTTACACCCTTCTTTTCTGAGATCTGGCACTACACAGCTTTTTTAAAAAAATGATCTGGAACATTATAAATAATCTAGGCAGAAGGGCCATGGTGAACTCTTGAACAGAGGCAGAGGGGCCAATTCATGCACCTGTCGCATTCTGAAACAGTAGCTGAGGGGGGCCTGCCATAAGATGTATGGGGGCAGGCACCCTTTGGCCTTTTGTGATTTCAAGCACTACAAATACTACATCTAGTTCTTTCATTGCATTGTTTGCATCCAGGTTGCATCAGTTGCATCTAGACTGCATCCAGTTCTGCCCTGCTTGTTCCAAAACAAGCTGCCCATGGCACGTCTCAGTGGGGCAATTTGGGGACTTATAGTCCTTCCATTCTGCAAAAACAATACAATCATTCTTGAAGGTTTGGGGGTTCAGCTAGATAGAGGTGGGGGCTGAGGGAAGGGAGGCACCTCGGAGGGGTTTAATGCCATAGAGTCCACCCTCCAAAGCTGCCATTTTCTCCCGAGGCACTGATCTCTGTAGTCTGGAGACTTGTTATAATTCTGGGAGATCCCCAGGTTCCTCCTGGAAGTTGGCAGCTCTCTCTGGGGCATATGAGACAGCAGTCTTGCTGAAGCTAGGCAGGTCTGGGTCTCTGGTCCGTGCCTGGATGGGGAGCAGCTTGATCACTTGGAAAAACTGAGATATATGTGATGACTAAATCCAATGAGCGCCTTCCTCATGGACTCTGTAGTGAAGACTGACGCATACATGTTTTGGCTGCCCAGAGGCCCCGGTGGGCTCTGATGGGGCGCTGAAACTCACATTCGGTTCGTTTCCCTCCTCCTTTATTTATTCCTGTGCTTTCCATAACAAAGACCTTCAGCCTTCAATGGGAATTTTCCCCTGGATGCCTGGCTGGCCTGCCTGCTCCACTCATCATGCAAATCAGCCTCACGCGGTAAGCGAGGGCTGGCATGAAACAGTCGCACCACTATCATTTATTCTGACGCCTGAGACTGATGCTGGGAACAGGCATCAAAGCTATTTTAAGTCAGTTTGTTCAAATGTTATCCTCTGTGTGATGTCCGTAGCACTGGCGTGTAACAAAAAGCTGCCCCGCTGTCCTGTCAGAAGAGGAGCCAGTGTCTGAGGCGATAGCTGAAAGGAAAACCTGGTAGGTTGCCTTGTGCTTGTTCTCTGTGGTTTCCCCACTAATCTCCTGTTAACCCTCCCAGTGCTGGTTGAAAACATCTAGTACATTTCTTTCATCCCACATATATGTTTTCCCTATTTTCTCCTCACAACGATCTTGCGAGGAGCTAAGGCTGAGGGAGAGCGACAGCTTTAAGGCCACCTAGTGGGCTCCAAGCAGTGATTTTGAACTCAGGTCTTCCCGGGATGTCCTCGGATGGGCCAGGCTAGCTGGATCTTGTCAAATCTTGGAAGCTAAGCATGTTGGCTCTGTTTAGTATTTGGATGAGAGACCACCAAGGAAGGACAATATTTGAACAGACTGACGTAAAATAGCTTTGATGCCTGTTCCCAGCACCCAGCACCTCTCTCTGGTGTCAGAGAATAATTGATAGTAGCGCATCTGATGGAAGGAGAGCCAGTGTGGTGTAGCGGTTAAGAATGTTGGACTGGGGATCATGCCACACATGAAGCTGCCTTATCTTGAATCAGGCTCTCGGTCCATCAAAGGCAGTATTGCCTCTTCAGACTGGCAGCTGCTCTCCAGGGTCTCAGGCAGAGGTCTTTCCCATCACCTGCTGCCTGGTCCTTTGAACTGGAGATGCTGGGGATAGAGCCTGGGACCTTCTGCATGCCAAATAGATGCTCTGCCCCTGGGCCACATCCCTCTCTTTAATGCCATGGAAGCTCGCTGGGTGACTCTTCCAGCCTAACCTACCTCAGCTTAACCTACCTCAGCCAGTTTGGTGCAATGGTTAGGAGCACAGACTTTAATCTGGGAGAACTCCTCCACATGCAGCTGCTGGTGTGACCTTGGGTCAGTTACAAGTTCTTTCAGAGCTCTCTCAGCCCCACCTACCTCACAGGGTGTCTGTCGTGGGGAGGGGAAGGGAAAGGGATTATAAGCCATGCTGAGACTACTTCGGGTAGTGAAGGGTGAGGTATAAATCCAGTCTCCTCTTCTCTTCTTCACAAGTTTGTTATGAGGATAAAATGGTGGAAAGAAGAATAGTGTTAAGTTGTTTTGGGTTCTCATTGGGGAGAAAGGCAGGGTACAAATGAAGTAAGTAAGTAAATAAGTCCAGGGTTGCTATGCAAAGCCAAGCAATGGCAATCAACCTCGGTTTGTCTCTTGTCTTGAAACCCCCCTAGGAGACATGATGGTACTTCACGCCACCACTTCCTGGGATGTATCTGAAATGTTGTAATGCTGGGTCTCAAATATGTGTGCCATACCAGATTTTGGCAGGGGTGGGCAAGAGTCTCACTAAGGTTTCAAGGCTCAGTCTTGAAGTTGATTCCTTTTTCCCTCGCGGAGGCTCACCTTACTCCCCTTTAGGTGACAGGCCAAGGCATGTTTTTACCCAGGCTTTGAAAATCTGTTTTATGGTCTCCTTGCAGCATGAGCACTGCTTTATGAACATCATTTTAGGCTGCTGAGTGGGGTTTTATGCTCCTCGCTTGCTTTTACTGGCTTACTTTACAATTCATAATTTTTATCATTCATAATCTCTTTATGTCGCTGTATTGTATTGTTTTTACCTTCTAAACCAGCTTCAGGAGGTCTCTTAAGAAGCAATTGGTACGTTTTCTAAATTGATTAAGTAATCGATCAATTCATTCAGTTGCAAAAGAGCAGCAAAGGTTGTTTACTAAGGAGACCAGGTAGTTTAGTAGGAAGACCCCCCCCCCTTCTCCCAGCACCTGGGTTCCCTCTGCTGCTTGGTGGCGTACTGGGAGCAAAAGGGGAGGAGGCTGAAGTTGTGCTATGTTGGAAAACCACTTCTCGTTGTCTACCCAGAAGTGATGTCATGGTGTTGTGTGATGCTCTAGGAATTTCCCAAGTCTATTTAGTAAAAACCATAGAATTCTGAGAAATTCCTAGAGTGTTACATGGTGCCAGTTACCACCATCTCCACCCTCTTGAAGCTCCAAGGGGTTGCCGTTCAGGGCCATGGGATGGCAACTCAGTTGTTTATTTGTTACCTTCCTGTGCTTTACAGTGATTTTAGCAATGGGCCAAGCTCAGACTGGAAGCCCTGCAGGTTGGGCATTTGCTATGTGTACCCCTAGGACTTCTGGTTAACAGTGGGGACCTCAGGTAGTTTGAGCTAGGGCACTAGGGGAGGGGCCATGGCTCAGTGGTAGAGCATCTCACTGCTGCAGGAGGTGGCGGCGGCTACAAGCATGGACAGCTTCAAGAGGGAATTAGATAAACATATGGAGCAGAGGTCCATCAGTGGCTATTAGCCACAAGGTATAGATAGGAACTCTCGATCTGGGGCCAGTGATGCACTGTATTCTTGGTGCTTGGGGGGGGGGGCAACAGTGGGAGGGCTACTAGTTTCCTGGCCCCACTGCTGGACCTCCTGAGGGCACCTGGTGTTTTTGGCCACTGTGTGACAGAGTGTTGGACTGGATGGGCCAATGGCCTGATCAACATTGGCTTCTCTTATGTTCTTATCTATTTTGTATGCAGAAGGTCCCAGGTTCAATCCTAGGCATTTCCAGTTAAAAGGACCATGCAGTAGGTGAAGTGAAAGACCTCTACTGGAGGCACTGGAAAGTCACTGCCAGTCTGAGCAGACAGTTCTGACCTTGAAGGACCAGTGGCCTGATTCAGTACAAGGCAACTTAATGTGTTCACTATCCTCATAGACCAGAATCCTTATGGATCTAGAACACAGGTGAGACGAAAGATCCAGTTCTAGCCGACTTCCAGCTTTAAAGCTCCCAGAGTAAAAGCAGCAGTAAAAATCCAAGCAAATAAAACAGGCCAATCCAAACATCAAAAGTGGTAAGAGCAAGATGGTCACATGAATAGGTAGAGTTGCCCCATACTGAGTCAAACCTGGTCTGTTGAGATCAGTATTGTCTGCTCTGGCTGGAGGCAGCCCTTCCAGGCCCCAGGCAGAGGTCTTTCACGTCACCCATGACCTGATACTTTTTGCTAAAGATGCTGGGAATTGAACCTGTTGCCTTCTGTGTACAAGGTGAATGCTCTACTAGTGAGCCATGGCCTTTCCCCCAACAGCACATGGTTAAGATCCATCCTCTGTCAAAGGTACACAGACTGTTGGAAGGCCAAAAGTGATGAAACCAGGTGGGCTTCCTGGGAGAGGGAGTTTCAGAGCTTGGATGCTACCCCTGAAAAAGCCACATGGTTACCCAACTCATTAAACACAGGGTTATGGAGCTGGGCAGTAGGGTTCGGTCTTAACTTGCATGTGGGCAGAGGTAGTTCTTGAGATCATCTCTGGACCATGGAGGTGTACTGCATAAAATGTCAATGGTGGTGTTTTGGATTCAGCTTGGAAGCAAACTGATAGTCATTGCAATGGATACCGTACTAGCATATGATCACCATAATGGAACTCATCTTAGCAGTCTTAAGCTTCTGGACAATTTATAAAGGTATGAAAGCATTACAGTAGTCTAGTCTGGGTGTCAACAAGATGTATGTGACTGTAGCTGCAGAGAATCCCTGGTGCCATATTATCAACACTGATGAAACAATCTTCATTTTCAGGCATTTTTGTGTCTTCAGCACACATACCCATTTACTTATTACATGTATATCCCACCCTTCCTTCAAGGAGCTCAGGGCAGCATGCATGGCTCTAGCCTCCTGCATTTTATCATCACAACAGCCCCATGAGGTAGGCTAGGCTGAGAGAGAACCACTGACATACAGTCACACAGTGAGTCTCATGGGGGTTTGACCCTCGGTCTTACTTGAATCAGGCAAGCACTCTAACCACTGGTAAAGTGTAGAAAGCTCTATTTAACTGCTTAAAACAGCAGACATTTGATGGACCTGGCTACATATTACGTGGGTGATCCATGGCTGAAAATATGTTAAGTAGCCATGGCAGGGGAGCTGATTTTGATTGGGGTCACAGTATTGTGGCAGTGCAATTTCCATGACAGAAGAAAAGAAGAGATTGGATTTATACCCTGTCCTTCACTCGGAGTCTCAGAGCAGTTTACAAACTCCTTTCCCTTCCCCTCCCCACAACAGAAGCCCTGTGAGGTAGGTGGGGCTGAGAGAGCTCTGACTGAGAACTGCTCTTGAGAGAACAGCTCTGACAGAATTACGGCTTGCCCAAGGTCATCCAGCAGCTGCAAGTGGAGGAGTAGGGAATCAAACCCGGTTCTCCCAGATTAGAGTCCATGCACTTAACCACTACACCAAACTGGACTCCTCCAGCTGTTCTTAGAGAAAAATGAGAGGTACAATGAAAGGGAGGCAGAAATTTTCATTGGGGAAATGGCACAGGGAGAATAGCGTTAATCCTTCCAGCACAATGAGTCACAGCTGTTTGTTAAAGCTAAAAATGTACTGGGAGAACCATTTCCTGGATTTTACGTGCAGGGCATAATGGCACTGAATTGTCAGGAAATGTAAGTCATCACATAGGATCTGAAACCTAAGGGAAAGAAGAGGGAGTAGACAGACTTCACTGTCCTTCCTAATTGGTTGTCCCTATCGACAAAGCAGTGAGAACAATGTTTTTAACTGCTCGGTTTTATGGAATTTTATAATTTTATAATATAATAATTTTATAATATAATTTCATAATAATTTATGATGATGGTGAGGATAATGATATGATATGATATAATATAAATAATATAATTTTATAATAATCTCCTGTATCCCTCCCTCACTGATCCCAAACCAGATCTGCAAAGAGCCACTTCACCGATTCCCTTAAGTAAATATGAATCTCCCCTTGGCAGTCACAGAAAGATCATTTTTTTTTGGTAAACTAGAAGAGACAAGTAGGTTCCCTTTGTTTTTTTTCTTTCGGGTCATCAATGCGCCACAAATGATAAATGTAAGTATGTGTGGACCAGCAGGCTAATAAAAAGGTTATAGGCTAGTAACTTTTGTGGGTTTATCTGCAGGTGTCTCCTAAGCACTGTCAGTTCCAGGAGAAAAGCAAAATAGCGGTTGGTTTTAAAGCATCCTAGCAAATGGCTGTACTATTGGTGGTCTGTAATAAAAATGTCCTTTGACAAACCTGTGTGTTTTTAAAAGTCTTCATGGATTCTAGACCCAAGTCCAATTGTGCGGTGACATTTTCTGCGATCTGTGAGGCAGGTATGGTGTGTGTGTGTGTGTGTGGGGGGGGGATCCTCAGCAAGTTAGCTTCTGGTGGGCCTTCCTGGTAGGTGTGAAGTTGTCACCTGTGGTGGGCAAGATGGCTCCTCCTCCTTGTTTCCTGCTCATCTGCAGCAGGAGAGGGCACTGGTGTTGGCTGCACCTGCTCCTGGCTATTCTCAGTGATGCAACCACTTACCTGAGCAGGTGAACAAACATGAAAGCTATCACATCTCTTCTTGTGTTCACTGATGTTAGAGATCTCTGGGGCAGTCAACTTTCAACTCCCAATTGACACTCTCAGCTGAAGACTTCTGTTAGAATCTCTTGCCACTCAAGGTTCTCAGCCTGGGGTTACAGCATTAACCACTTCCTATCCGTCACACATGCCACCAAAGAATGAGAGACTGTCCCACTGGCCTCTGCAGTGTGAGGTGATCCTTTCACAATGGTGAACTGTGAAATGGTGAAGGGTGATTTAGCATTTCACAATGAAGGAACAGTCTATGGTTGGGACACCAGTTTGATCACAATTGCAAGTAGCACCCTGAGTCACTAAAAAATTGAAAAGGTTGCTGGTCTGGATGCTTGAAGTTGTTCTCAGCAGTACTGTAAATGTTTTGTGAATGCACATTCTTGTACTTCTTATCCAGGACTGCATGTTCCCCTTCCTCACCCACTGTCCAGCCAATACCCCCAACGGGAAGAAAAAAACTTTAACTTAAAACAGAAATGGTTTCTTTCCTTGATGTTGGCAGGCCCTGCCCACTTTCCCTAGCTGACTCCCAAAGCTGAGTCTGTTTATGCTGGTTGAGTGAACTAAACTTCATGCATTCTCATACTGTTGCCTGGAAACTGTTGTGCAATCTAGTAAGCTCTGACCAAGGCCAATGTGATGAATGCTGTTCACTGATAAACTCCATCAACTGCCCAGGCACAAAAAAGTAGCCCATAGATTAACATGTAGCTGATTCTAACTGGTATGTGACCTGCCCCGGATAGCCTTGGGGCATATGTGATCCTAGCAGTTCAGAGCATTGTGAGGGCATGCTGGTGATGGATGCTTGCCCAGATGCTGTGCTGAATGCTGTAGAAGCCACTAAAGACGTTGCCCATCTAAAGTTGCAATTGCAATCATCAGTGCAGTGCTCAATTCGAGAGAGAACAAACATTGTGACCAAGGTAAGTTTTATTTTTGAATGCTCATTGGCAACAAGTTATTCATGGTTTGAAGCTTTGTATGTGCAGGGATGACAACGCAGGCTTATGATATCATTGATTCCCATCTCCCAACACAGATCTCTGTCAGAACTTTGAGAGGTTGGTACGCTATCCCCATTGTTGACGTAGAGGAGGAGAAGTCCTTCCTTCTTTCGTGCCAATGATGGGTTGCCAGGCAGGCTTTGCTAGGTCCGACCTAGCATATCACTTCAGGTTGATGGCATCATTGGCCTGTGCTTGCGTGCCAGGCAGGGATGCCAGCCCCCTGGTGGGACCTGGGGATCTCCTGGAATTACAGCTCACTTCCAAATTACAGAGATCGGTTCCTCTGTAAAAAAAATGGATGCTTTGGAGGGTGGAGTTTATGGCATTGTACCCCACTGAAGTCCCTCTTGTCCCCAGGTTCAACCTCCAAATATCCAGGAATTTCCCAACCTGGAGCTGGCAGCCCTACCTCCCACCCCCATGCCAGTGGGCAGGGAGGACCTGGCAACCCTAATGCCAGGACTTGGTCTTGTTGGAAATGAAGGACTGGTCGCTGTCCTGTCTCAGCCTCCAGACTACATGGCAAGAGAGTCGGATGGCTAGATAGCCAGACTAAGCTTTCTTCCAGTGTTTACTCTTCTGCTAATGTCCCTTTGATATGTAGAATGCTACTCTCAGGGAACTTCCTCCTTCCTTTCGTATCATCCTCTCCCACAACACACTTCTCCTTGCACATACCAAGAAGGAGGACATGCTGTCTCCATCTTGGCACCATGATGCAGATGGCCCTCTTCCCATCTGCATCCAGCCATAGTAAGTTAGACTAGTATACTATCCTTGTCTCTTAGCTTTCCTATCTAGAATGTAGTTCCAAAAACAAAGAGACTATTATTAGCCTTCAAACTGAAGAATGGCTCTGTGTAACTTTGTAAGTTGGCTTGGATACCTGGAACAAAGATGCTGCTGTGTGTGTAGCTTAAAGCACTCTGCTAAACTAGTCAGTGGGAACTGGACTAACTATACCAGTTAACTCAACAGGTCTCAGCCCAGGAATGTGAGACCAATTTCCCACAAGTGCTGCCCCGCCATCGTTCCTCCATTTGCCTCGATTGCCTGCTTGAATTTCCCACTATTTGCTGCAGGGCGCATTTTGACTTGCGGCTTCTCGCAATTTCCCTCGCGGCTTCTGTGATCCTGTTTTTTGAGGATCACTGAAGCCGCAGAGGAAATCGTGCAAAGCCCCAGGTCAAAATGTGCCCCGTGGCAAATAGTGGGAAATTCAAGCAGGCAATCGAGGCAAATGGAGGAACGACGGCGGGGCAGCACTTGTGGGAAATCGGTCAGTCTCTTAATGATACTGTCTGGATTTGATCTGGAAGTCCAGTAGGTAATTAGAAAAATACATGTTGTATGTCACATACAAGGTCCTTTGCTGGGAGTGGTTTTCCAGGCCACTCCCATAATTACTGGAAGTAAATTGGGCAGCACTGGAGATGACATCATTGGTAGTTGTCTGAAATCTGCTAGTGAGCTCCTTTATAAAGGAGGAATCAGGAATAACAAGGGGCAGTCAGGGAGAGGTGAACAGCTGTGGGGTGCCTATTTAGAGGCAGGAATTCCCAGACTGCCTCTGTTGCCACAATTCTATTAAGGTGGAAATGGGACGAACATGAGATGCCAGAAACAGCCAGCAAATGGGTGACCCCCCCCCCTCCCGGCATCAAGACTAAGAGAGAATTACAAGGGAAGAGCTGTGAGTTAACCTCCTCTGACAAGACATTTATTCTAACCCTCAGGGTATAATACCTGGCAGGCTGCCTGCTTCCTCCCGTACCATCCATCCCACCAGTTAAGATCTGCCTCTCAAGGCCTGCACTCTCTGCCCCCCGTCTTCAGAGTTGCCGACAGGAGACAGGGCATTTTCTGTGGTGGCACCTCACCTCTGGAACACCCTCCCTCTTGAGGCTCACCTGGCACCTACTCTACTTTCTTTTGGGTGCTAGGCCAAAACCCGTCTTTTAAACCAGGCTTTTAATTAGGCTTTTAAAAATCTTGCCAGCATTTTAAGTGGTCCGCTTCTCCTTTGTGGATCATTTTCAAGCTGTTGTATGCTTATGGCTTGTTTTGAATGGCTTGTTCTGATATAAGAACATAAGAGAAGCCAATGTTGGATCAGGCCAGTGGCCCATCCAGTCCAACACTCTGTCACACAGTGGCCAAAAATACCAGGTGCCATCAGGAGGTCCACCAGTAGGGCCATTGAGCTGTAAGCCCCCTCAAGCAGGACTCTGAAGAGGCGGCATAGAAATATCCCAAATAGATAAATAACCACCAGCCCAAAGACCATGTCCTTGTAAGCCCAGAAGGACATGACAATATGGCCCAAAGTATGTCTGAGCCAGATCTGAGTTCACCAATCGCTGCCCAGAAATGTTCAAAATACAGATACATCAAAAACTCTTGCTATGGTGCTTCCGATTAAAAAAACAACTAACTAAAAATTAGAACTGCACAATCTATGCAGGTGGCAAAGGCACTCTGCCTCTCGAATCATCAGCAAACTCATCCATTTAGGTTCTGATTCCAGGCTTGTTACTGTTGACAGTGATTTTCAAAGTAGATGGGACACCATTTAATTTTTCAGAGGGAAGGTGGGGGATAGATGCAGGCAGTCAGAGATAGCTCATCTATTGTCAGTAAGCTAAGCAGCTATGACTCCCAATGATACCTTCAGGATATATTGTAATCTTTCTCCACACATTACTCCCGTTTGCATTTACAAGTGGTAATTTGCAATGATGTGTTATGCCTTGTGAGATGTCAGCATGAAAGATTTCGCAAAACAAGCAGACAGCCCTAGTGGTGCATTAGGAAACTAACCAAACAGGAGCTGAGACACAGCAAACAGGAATTAATGTGTGGGACCAAGGTGTCACCCCCCCCTTCATGTTCCCCCCCTGTCCCCCACACATCTTGAAAATAACCCAGACATTTTTTATGGCTGCAACTACAAAAAAAATAAAAATTCAGGTGCGTATGGGTAGCCGTGTTGGTCTGAAGCAGCAGAACAAAGTTTCAGTCCACTGGCACCTTTAAGACCAACCAAGTTTTATTCAAACTGTAAGCTTTCGTGTGCAAAGCACTCTTCTTCAGACAAACAGAATCAAATCTCTAGGATTCCTTACAGGGAAAAAGTGGGTGGGGGGGCAGCCATTAGGAGGGGCCACTCAGAGACAAGATGCATATGCAGAGGTGAAATTGGATCAGGTGTCTGGTAAGAGCAATGGATGGCAGCAAATTAGCACGTCAATGCAAGAGTTAAAAAAGTGATGTGAGGAAGAAGAAGAAGAAGAAACTGGATTTATACCCCACCCTTCACTATCTAAAGGAGTCTCAGAGCGGCGTACAATCCCTTTCCCCTCCACACAACAGACACCCTGTAAAGTAGGTGGGACTGAGAGAGCTCTCTTGAGAACTGCCCTTGAGAGAACAGCTCTGAAAAAACTTATGACTGGCCCAAGGTCATACCAACAGCTGAACGTGGAGGAGTGGGGAATCAAACCCGGTTCTCCCAGATTAGAGTCCGCACTCCTAACCACTACACCAAACAGCAGTACCCCCAAGACAAACCAAGCTCAACCCTGTGTACATGGGAGCTTGGGGTTGCTTTGTCTTGGCAGTGCTGCTGGACTCGAGCTTCATTCTCACATCTCTTTGTTCACTCTTGCACTGACATGCTAATCTGCTGCCATCCATTGATCTTACCTGGCCACCTGATCCAATTTCACCTCAGCAAATGCATCTTGGCTCTGAGTGGCCCCTCCTAACGGCCGCCCCACCCACTTTTTCCTGTAAGTGGGGCTTGAGAAGATTTCATTTCATTGTGTCTGAGGAAGTGTGCTTTGCACATGGAAGCTTATACTTTGAATAAAACTTTGTTAGTCTTAGAGGTGCCACTGGACTCAAACTTTGTTCTACTACAAAAAATGTTATGAAAGAACAACTTGGTGATGTACAGGACATGCTCCAGGGGGTCTCTGTTTATTTATTTAAGGGGTCACCAAAGAGGTGCCCATGTGCACCATGGTGCCCACCGACATCTTTCCTGGTGCTTGCCACTTCTGATTGTCCATTGGGGAATTGACTGGCTGTGCAGATTTTTAAAAAGGTTGCCTCAACAGCAGTTGCCGCCACAGTACAAGGATCTTCACTGTGTGACTGAAGATGGAGGAGAGGAGGAGATTGGATTTATACCCTGCCCATCGCTCGGAGTCTCAGAGCAGCTTACAAACTTCTTTCCCTTCCCCTCCCCACAACAGACATTCTGTGAGGTAGGTGGGGCTGAGAGAGCTTTTTCCAGAACTGCTCTTCCAAGAACAGCTCTGACAGAACTATGGCTTGCCCGAGGTCATCCAGCAGCTGCAAGTAGAGGAATGGGGACTCAAACCCAGTTCTCCCAGATTAGAGTCCATGCACTTAACCACTACACCAAACTGGACTTTTCAGTATGCTGAAGCAGCTGTTTTGTGTCTGGCTCTACCTCCTGTGGCAGCCATCTTGTGCCTACCATGCTGTGTCAGGATTTCAAAAGTGCCCACAGGCTCAAATAGGTTGGGGACCCCTGCCTTATTGTATGGCCTTTGCAGACAGTCAACGTGGTGTAGTATTCTGGGTCTTGAGCTAGGTACTGGGAGACTCTGGTGTGAATCCTCATGAGTCATGAATGCCAGTGGGCCAGTCACTGTCTCTCAGCCGAAACCAACTCTTAGGTGGTTGTTAGAATAAAGTGGAGCAGGGAGAACCATGTATGCTACCCTGAACTCCACAGTGTGAGGTAAACATGTAAGTAGCACTGTGTCTATTTTGTCTTACGAAGGAGACTTCTAAATTTGAGGGTGGGGGATTGAAATCAGCCCATTTATTTTATTATCCATTTAATTCAGAACTGAAACAATAAATTAACCAGACAAGCCATTTAAAAAACGAGCACAGACCAGCATAAAGCAGCCTAAAATTTTATTAATGAAACGGCCCTTAGGCCAGAAGCATTCCATAACCCAGCTACAAACCAGAGTAGAAGAAAATGCTTTGGTCTGGCACCTAAAAGAAAGCAAAGTAGGTGCCAGATGAGCCTCAAGGTATTCCAAAGGCAACGGGTGACCAGTGACCAAGTTCTGTCTCCTTGTCGCTATCTGTCTTACCTCTTCAGGTAAAGATCAGAGCAGGACTTGAGAAGAGTCATCTTCACTGTGGAATTGTGATGTGAAAACCTTGCCCCCACCCTCATGACAATCCCAGGTGCATCTGCTGTTCTGGAACTGACCACGATCTTCATGCTGCATTTCGGAGTCTCGATATCTCAGGCTTGCTGGCCTTAGATTCAGCCTCCTTAACTGGCACAAGACACCAAAACTGCAACATGATTGGGGAGGCAGATGCAAGCAACCTTCCTAAAGATGGAGACCTCCTTGAAAACTTACCTCAGCAGACCTCCATTAAGATATGGATACAGGTGCAAGCTGGGCTTAATTGACAGGTCGCTTCCATTCAGAAAGATCTGAGCACCCATACAAAGCAGGATGCTGCTACCGTCAGTGAACCATGTGTGTGCGTGCGTGCATGGGTGTACAGAGATGTAGCTTAAGTTATCCATTTGTGGTTGCAAGACAAGCTGGGGGACCTTAAGTAGCACTCAAGATGTTTCAGCCTTATATTTTAATGTATAATTTATCAACGAATCTGGAATCATGTGTCTTTTTTGTCCCATGGCTGGCTCAATAAAGCACGACCTGAATTGAAAGTAGAATATGCAGAGGTAGCCATGTGGACCTAAAAGGGGGCGGGCCTGTGGCTTGGTGGTAGAGCATATGCTTTGTATACTGAAGGTCCTGAGCTGAATCTCTTAATCTCCAGTTAGAGGATCTCAGATAGCAGGTGATGGGAAAGACCATTTCTTCTCTGCCTACAGTCCTGGAGAGAAACCTCCCATAAGAGTAGAGATGAACTCAGCATAAGGCAGCTTTGCATTCTGTGTCTAGAACAGTAGAGAGGAGCAAGAGTCCAGTAGCACCTTAAAGACTTAACAAAATTTGTGGCAGGGGATGAGCTGTCGCGAGCCACTGCTCACTTCTTCAGATACCTTTGAGCAGTGACTCACAAAGTCAGTTTAGCAGGTGATAACTCTCAGTTGCTCATGGCAATGGTTGCTAGCCAGTTTGATTTTGGGACCATGGAGGAGTGAAAGGGAAGGGACCACGTCATCAGGCAGAGACTTGGGATAACCACAGGAGGCTTACAATGCTGTTCTAGCATTGTTTGTACCTACTGGAGAGCTGCTGCCAGTATAAGTCGACAATGCTTGATGGACCAATGATCTGATTCAGTATAAGGCAGCTCCATGTGTGTTCATGTGTAAACTTCAGTGTGGATGAATGGGCCAAGATATGTAATATCCGCTCTACATCGTCTGTTAATAATCAGATGGAAGAGGGTACACACAAGTATATTCTTTGTTTCAGATTTCTGGACTCCCAGTCCTATTACATGTTTCATCCTGTTGATGATACAGGACATGTTGAAAGGCTGGTAGAGAGCTATGCACATGTATTCATATTTGATGTCTGTTATGTCCGCTGACTGCGATTGGGTGCCAGTGGCATACAATCAGAGCTTGACTCTGAGAGACAATAGGGGTCAAGGATCCTAGACCACCACTAGCCCTCCAATAAGAACTCTGGCGGGAAATTCAAACCCACCAATAGGACTTTTGGGTGTTTCCTAGGAGTTGTATATAGCTGGCCATCTCAGCCAGTATTGCATGCTTGTTGTGTACTCAATATATCTATGCTGATCACTAAATCGTAGTCCAGGCTTTCCTTGCATTGAACCCAGTATACAATAATGTCCTTGTTGATATGGTAAAGCCTTTTGGTGGAGATTCTCCAGGTTATTTGCAGTGCAGTCCTAAGCAGAGCTGAACCCTTCTAAGCCTATTTACTTTGATGGGCTTAGAAGGGTGCATCTCTGTTTAGGATTGCTCTGCAAGTCTGTGATGGTCTCTTGGCTCCTGGGAGTGCTGGATATAAGCAGGCTCCATTCTTAATTTCTAAGATGTTCATCATAATTGTGCCACAATAGAAGTTCTTACTGTGCCATGATCAAAGGCCTAAACAACTCCCATGGTGAAACAGTGGCTTTCAAAGTTTGGGGCATTGCCAGTAGGATTACAATTACCAAGCATATGGTCTGAGAGTTTTGTAAAACAAGAAAAACAACCAACCATTTATGAATACTTGGATAACTTTTTAATATGCACACAATATGCAGATTCTGAAAATGCAGATTTAATATGCAGATTCTGAAAATATCTAGCAGATGTCGTTTAAGTCAATGCTTAGATGTTTTTGTAGACCCTTTTACATCATGAGAGGGTGGGGGGAGTGATGCAATGAATGTTTTGTAGCTTTTGTCCACTCCCCCCCTTTTTGTTACTTTGCTAACTTTACATTGAAATTGTCTTGCTGAATTAAACATTACAATATCTGTATTTTCTCCCATGTTGCAGTGTTGATGTGTTTATATATGAGACCCAGGGCTGGATCCAGGCTAAGGTTTTCACTCACGCAAGGCACTTTGGTCAGTGGAACAGAACTTTCCTGCCTCCTCTCTCCCACTGCAGCCCACTGAATCTTTTCAACATGCTGGTACTGGGAAGACCATTCGGAGCAATATGAGACGTAACTCAAGGGTCTACAGCTAGAAAAAGGAATCGGTGGAAAATACTCCACCTTTTGCATTTGCAAAAAATTTAGTCTGGATCCAGTCCCCAGAGGGGAGTGGTAATTAGTGTGTCAGGCTAAGATCTGGGTTCAAAACCCTACTCTGCCATTGGAGGCTTACAGGATGACTTGGGCCCAGTCACATTCTCTGGGCCCAACCTACTATACCTGGTTGTTATGAGGATACAATGATGAAGAAAGGGCTGCTCTGAGCAACCTGGGGGGAGAGGAGGGCAGGCAAAAAGGGCCACTAGACAGACAGGTACAGATATCGTGGAAAGTACCTTCAACCTGTTCAGTTTAAAGAATAGTTAGTGTTCATACGCATGCATTATAGTAGTCTTTTATCAGGTTCCAGCTCTTTAGAAGGTAGAGTGGATGAAACCATATGTCTTGACTTCAGCATACATGAATGAAGATGCTTGTGCACAATCAGCCTTCATACACTGGAGCAAAAGTTATTATTACTTTTTTTTAAGATTTTTATTGGTTTTATCTATTACTACTTCTACATCGCTACTTTTCTAAGCTACATTTACCTTATACAGAGTGTGCTTTAGCATTTGCTTAATATTACCTTACCACTAATACATATGAAGCATTTTAAACCTTGGTTAATTTTCAATTAACATTGTTACTGATGATATATGAAAAATAAAAAAGCTGTTTGACAGACATGCTCTTTTGAAGGAATGCTTAATTATACAGGTTATATAAAATATATAAGTGCAATTTCAGTAAAAACAGTTCAGCCCTTATTTCTTCTTTCGTCCTCTTCTTGTCTTAACAGTCTCTTCTTGCGCCTTTGGAGCTGCTGCTCCTTTTTCCGAGTCAAAAATTTCTTCTTCACTCTTTGAGCTATCAAATCCATACATACTTTCTTGCGATGCCAGCGAACCATCTGGGTCTCTCTCTTTTTTCTTTTCTTTGCTTTTTTTCCAAAAACCTTTTTGCCTGTTGAACAGAGTCAGTCTTGTATTTTTTGTCTTTGATGCTGAAGCTCAGTCCTTCCGGAACATTCCACCTGTAGATAATAGATTCAGACTGTAGCCAAGATGTCAGTTTTCCATAGGCTTTCCTTCTTTTCCTTATTTCAAATGGGATATCTTTCATCACTTTGACTTCTTTTCCTTTGATCTTCAGAACCGCTTTATTTGTGGTCCTAAGCACCACATCTCTTGTTGACTTTTTGGAGAACCTTATCTGAATCTCACCAGGCAGGCTTTTCTTTTTGGTATAATCTGGATAGGTTCTGTAAACCATATCCATGTCGCTTTTTATTTCCGCTGCTTTTAAGCCTGTCACTGGTTCAAGCGCTTCACTTAACAGATTTTTAAGGTCTTCTCCTTTATCCTCTGGCACATTCTGAAGTCTTAGGAAAAAATTCGATCTTTCCATCTGTAGTTTCAAGAGCTGATCAGAATGGAAGGCCTTTTCTTTCTCCACTTTTTGTAGCCTTGAATCATGATTTTTTACTGAAGTCTTAACTTCCAGAAGTTCTCGCTGCAGCTTCTCTGTAGTTTTATTCGACTCCTTCAGTTCCAGCTGCATTTTATCCATCTTGACGTTGAGAGCTGTCATTTGGTCCACTAGAGGTCGCAATAACGAGGAGAACACAGTGCTCATCTCTGTGGTATCAACCTTTGAACTCGGAGCTGTGCTTCCTAGTTTGGGGGAAGGTTTTGGTTTCCCCGCCATTGTTGAGGCTGCGCTTTTTTGTTGATAGTTAGATAAGATGGACGAAAGAAGCAAATTGTATGACTGCACTTATAACTTTTTAAAGTTCATGTCCTCTAAAGCGCGATGCCGCCATCTAGCAAGCCGAACGTACTTTTTTTTTCATGCAGTAACGCCACGTAAAGAGTCTCGTAAGTACGCCAGTCTTGAGAGGGGGGGGGTTTTCACTCCACCCGCCTTTCCCGCTGTGTTCTGTTTGTTTTTACTTCAGACTCACGTTTTCTCAGTGTGTAACTATAAGTTCCAGCTTCAAAGCTTCGCACTCTCTGCTGCTTCACGGTTTTGCGCTTTTAGCCATACGGCTACCACGGACGGGGGAACCTATGGGGGTGATGAAAAGGGACCTCGATCCCTCGGTCACCACCATAGGGAGAGATCCCCTTCGTGCCACCCCAGGCAGAGCCCCTTCACTAGGGTCTCTGGGGGCTCGGCACCAGTCCGAAGCCCCTTCTTCCCGCCGGGTACGGATCGCACGCAGATGCGGAGGAGCGCGTCCGTCATGGTTTCAAGTCTTGCCGGAAGTCTTTCGAGCAAAAGTTATTTTTGATCTGTTATCCGCAATGTATTTCAATACATTGTTAACCAAAGAACAAACATACTGGTTGATATAAATTGTTTGACCACCCATTAGGACAGGCATGCACAACCCTGGGAAGATGGCCTGTATGGGGGAAATTTCTAGCCCACCTGAACACCCAGCCAAGCTTGGAACAAGGTGGCCGGCTCAGCAGGCATTCTGCCCCTCTCCCCCTCCCTTCCTCCTTTAGGAGGGTGGGGCTGGGACTGTTTTTTCATCCCAGTCCGCCCCTGCATACGTATATCATTACTCACAAAGTGAGGGCCTGGAAAAACATCCTTAATATGCCCACCTTTTTCCGGGGACTCTGCCATGACTCAAAATGTCAGAGCAATAATTTCATTGTTCTTTGCTCTACAGTGCCCGCTGACCTTGAAGGCCCTGTCAGCAGCATCATACCTGGCCTGTCAACCTGACAGTCTGGGAGTCCTTCAGGCCTAAAGGGTGGCTCCCTCCTGAACGTCTCCATGACCTTGATAGACATGTTAGTTTAGCTGAGCCTTCCTTCAGCACTCTGCTGCAGAATGCGTTTGCCTTGCAGCTGTTTGATGCTAAATCTAGACAGAAACACTGCACAGTTCAATGTTCTTACGTCTACACTTCCTTAAATTAAAGCAGGAAAGTGAAAAGGCCGGCTCGCTAACATGCTTGTTTCAGAGATGAGATGGAGAAAGCGGCAGCAACGTGTAATAGTGTGCACAGGTCCATGCAGGTGGACTCAGACCCTGGTGTGATGATAACAGGGGTGTTACGTTTTCATCTGTAAAATGTTGGAGGGCATGTTATAAAAGAGATGAAGCGGAAGTTGAAGGAAATTAGGAGTCCTCGGTTTGTCACCGGGTTCCCAACAGTTATTAATTTGTATTGCTCCACTGAATCCAGCAGTGCTTAGCCAGTCTATATTAGCTGAGGATTGGACCGGCTATCTTTCCCACCAGTTACTGAGGGCAGTGTAGGAATTAATGAACTAATTCATCTATGTCTCAGCAGCTATCAGCACTGGTGTCAGCTTTAACAGGGAAGGCAGGATGGCCAGAGTAGGCTTTCTCTCTCTCTCTCTCTCTTTTAACCTTTAACATCACTTTCCTTTCTCTCTCTCTCTTGTCTCACATGGCTTCACTGGAAAGTGTGGTTTTATTTTGTGTTTCAGCAGGGTTCCAAATATTTTCCTGGATATGCTCTAGATGCTAAGGGTTTTTTTTTTTGGTTTTTTTAAAATGGTTTTAAGTATTGAACAGGAGGCAATGAATTCAAACAAACAATCCTAAAGACGGAAGTGGCAGATGGCTAAGGGCGTCAGCATGCCCAGTGGTCTTGCCAGGCCTGTGGAGGAGGTGGAAGGAGTAGGCGGATAGAAGAATTGCCCAGCGCATCATCCGGGGGGGGGGACAGAATCTGGGGGGTTTGACAGTCGGCCGTGAAGATGCCAAGCAGCGGCTTGTGGTCAGTGACGATTTCAAATTCCCGCCCATAGACGAAATCGTGACATTTCTTCACTGCAGCGATGATTGCTAGTGCCTCTCGATCTATCTGGGCGTAGTTTCTCTCAGCAGGGGATAACGTTCTGGAATAGAAAGCAATTTTGGTCTCCCGGCCAGATGGCAACCGGTGACTGAGCATGGCCCCGATCCCATAAGGTGGCACATTCCATGCTAGGATGAGGGGCTTCTTCTCATCATAGTGCACGAGGATGGCATCGGAGGCAAGAAGGGCTTTGAAGGCTTGGAAGGAGGCGTTTTCCCAGCAACCCCATGCCCATGGAGCTGACTTGTCCAGTAAACAATGGAGTAGTTCTGCAAGAGCTGCTTTGTTGGACAAGAAGGCATGATAAAAGTTCAATAGTCCTAAAAAGGACTGAAGCTCTTTCTTAGACTTCGGAGGGGGCGCATTGCGGATTGCAGCAACCTTGTTCAGAGCAGGGTGGATGCCATTGGCGTCTAGATGGTAACCCAGGAATTGAACGGTAGGGATGAAGAACTTGCATTTCTCCTTCTTCAGCCAAAGGCCAACGTCCTGTAGCCGACGAAAGACCTCTCACACCCGAGTAGCCAGGTCAAGATCAGAGGCCCCGGCAATTAAGACGTCATCGAAATAGGGTACGACGCCAGGCAGACCCTGAAGAAGGCGCTCCATAAGTTCTTGAAAAATGCCGGGGGGCGACGCTTACCCCGAACTGCAGCCGGTTTACTTTAAAAGCAGCTCGGTGCATCACGATGGCCTGTGCCTCGGCTGTGGCTGCATCTACCGGTAACTGCTGATATGCCTGGGCAAGGTCGATCTTGGTGAACAAGGGGTGGTGGTGGTAGAATGTAGAAGATTTTGATGGTAGAATGTGAAAGGTCTTTGGTCTGAGGTGTGTGTAGAAGGTTTGAAAAGGTTTGTGTGGAAAGTCTTAGAAGGTGATAGAAGGTTTGAGAGAATGTAGGTGTATGCAGAAGGTTTTCTTGTTTTTTTCCTTGCTTTTAAAAACAATCTTCTTGTTCAGTTTTTTGTTTTTTTGGCCCAGCAACAATTGCCGGGTATACTTCCTCTTTTTAGTGCCAGGGTCCATGCCTTTCTTTGGCACAAACCAAGGGAAGTCATGCGCTCCCAGGTCATTCCAAGCCACAATTTAACCTTGCTTCTCTTGCAGGAACAGTCCAGCAGCACTAAAGCCACTGCCCCTGCCTGAGTGAAACTAATTAGTGCCTTGTTGCAAGTATGACTTGCCCGTACTTGCTAACATGATTTGTCTGATGATATACCTTCATTCATTCATGATGTCCCAGGTATTCCAATGATGTATTCAGCCTCCACACACAAGCATCATCAATGCATCTCACTCAATGCATACTAGTATGACTTTGCTTTTTCCATGTGATTTGAAACATTACCTAGAGTTAGCCATTTGATTTAATATGCATTAATTATTTTGCTTTCCTCTCTGTATCTCTTTTATGGCTAACAAATTACTTTTAGTTACTAGTGTGACTGATCAATAGGGTTTTTGAATTACGTTATAGTATATGTGTCCTTTTGCATTCTAGTTTGGATAGATATTGCCTTTGATTTAGAATTGCTATCTCATGGGCCGAGGACAGACTGGCAATGTGCCCCGCTCTGCCTCCGCTTCTAAAGTGGAGGCAGAGGGGGCGTTCACATTGCCGCATCTGTCCTCCGGCGTCGGCGCGGACTCACCCGTCCGCAAGGCGCCGTCCATCCGCTTCAGCCGGAGACCACTTCAAACAGGTCTCCGGCTGGAGTGCCGCGCGTCCCTGCCGCTTCGCGGCAGTCTGGACGTGTCGGCAGCGCGCCGGAAGCGGGGGCGGAAGTCTGAACGCCCCCGTGTCAGCGCACCTCCGCCCCACCTCCGCCCCGGGACAGCGCAGCCTGTGGGAACGGGCTGCGCCGGGCTGCTTTTGGCCCCGCGTCTGTCCCGGGGCGGATCGGCAGTCTGTCCTCGGCCATAATCACCTTTAAGTAAGAGCACCATGTTTGTGTTTCTTCTTATACACTAGCCCTTCATACACATACACACAGGATCTCAGTTAAATGCATACAGTTTTTGACATCTTCTTGTCATTGTGTTATTTTTTTTCTCTTTTACCACCTATCATGATGTCTTTATAAGTAACTTTATTTATTTTAAAAATAACATGTATCCATGATCCTTTGGATACCAGAGGGAGACCTACCCTCCCCATTATGCAAACTGTACTCTTCTCTTTTGGCCAAGCCAGTCCATGCTCATGCCGAGAAAGACGAGAATCACCAAAATCACAGAGGAGGAGATTCCTGAATATGAAGAACAAAGAGGTCGGGATAAGACCCAAAGACATTAAAAACTGGACATTAACAGCTTGTGCCTTATAAGATTAGACATTCTTGTACCTCCCTTCCCTCTCAAGATTTTAACCAACAGCTCCCAGGCACCTAGCAATGCACAGAGCCAAAGAAGGGAAGTGCTAAAGTCAACTTGTGTAAAATATAACCCTTATTTTAATACTGCATGACAATATTTATGATTTATATACATGAGACTTTTATATGCATAGAGTTTTTACATTTTCTACCTTATTTTCTATAAGTATAAGTAAGTTTTGAAATGCTATATATATATGTATACTTAAATGCTTTTTACCTTTATGATATTAACCATTCTACAAAAACTATTAGTTTCTTTTTCAGGTCATATTTGCCTGTCCAGACTGATGGTGTACCCTGCTAGTAATCTGGTATTTTTATAGTTTAGATTAGATTTTTCTGATCCGCCATAGCTAGCACTGATGGAGACACCTGGCCATACGATCCAGAGAGATGTGTGCATCACTGTGAGAAAACATCGCCGTTCCAGCTATTATGTGCATGGCCATTCGCCTCACGTCTCAGGCCACGCAGGGGGGGGGGGGGAAATTGTAAGCTGCAAGGT
This sequence comes from Lepidodactylus listeri, assembly GCA_029233225.1. Taxonomy (NCBI): domain Eukaryota; kingdom Metazoa; phylum Chordata; class Lepidosauria; order Squamata; family Gekkonidae; genus Lepidodactylus; species Lepidodactylus listeri. The sequence continues at coordinate 119,442,943 of JARCFY010000004.1, read as the reverse complement.
GCTGTTTAAGTGAATTTATGAATGATAATTTCATAAGTGTAAGATCATGGACAATAATGATAAGTGTATGAGAGGACTTGTGTTGCTGAGTGTACAACAACAGATGCCAACTGCAGACAAACACCATCCTATGCCAGGAGATGACAGTCCAGCAGAAACCATTGTTCCAGTTCCCAGAAGCCTCTGAAGTACAGAAACCAGTTTGTGATTCTGGTTCATCCCTGCACGCAAAGAGATGTCCAAACATTGTTAAATCCAAGTCTCCGCATATCATGCTCCTTCCCACCCCCCCCAACAGACATTGTTTCAGCTAAATAAAGGCTTAATTGCCCACTTCACACGGACTATGGAAACAGTTAATGGACAATTGATTTGGCCAGGCCAAGAAATTAATCCCTCTTGGGTAGAACAATGGCCTCACCTATGAGTCATCTTTCCTCCAGACCAGGTGTCTCTAGATGTGATTAGGTCATCCTTAAACATTGTTCACTCCCATCCTATACCCTATTGGTTAGAACTTTAGAGGCAGATCAGCACAGAGGAGGTCACTTGGCAAGCCAGCCCCCAGTGATGCCCTCCCTTAAGAGCAGTCTCCCAAGCTCCAGACAGTCAGATCTCACTTCTCTTACTATCTCCTTCCCAACCTCCCTCCTGGACCCTTGTGTGCATGCTAGGGCCAGCCATGTGCTTCTGCTGGTTCAGAGCATGTGATCCCCCCCCTTCTTCCCAAATACCCTCTATTCTTCTAGCAGGATCGAAACCAGACTTCTGGAAGGTAAATATTTCCCTCTACAGGATTCCATCAACTCCCTGCTCATGCAACCGTCTCTTTAATTCTATCTTACTTCTTAGATCTGTATGATTGAATGTATGATTTTTGCAACATCTGAATGATTCACTTTTATTATTATTACTCTTTTTAACTTAGTTTGAGTCTCTGTGTCTTTTTTTGGGAGGTCTGAGAGAGGCCCAGCCTCTGTATACAAAGGTGCTGGTCCTTAATGCCTACTGCTGATTATTAAGAGCTAATATTCCCCCAATATTGATAATATAATTAAGCAGTCAGGCTAACACACCCTGCCATGGAAATTCCCTGGCTGACCTTGAGCTGGTCATACACACTCAGCCCATCCTACCTCACAGGGGTTTTGTGGGGATAAAATGGAAGAGAGGAGAATAATATAAAGGTACCTTAAGCTCGTACTAGAAGGAAAGGCAGGGTATAAAAATAGTAAATAAAGTGTTTTCTGTACAACAATAAATATATTATATTATTACAGTATTATACTATAATATTATATTGTACCAACATAGATGTCCCTCCTGTGCAGATTTTTTTAAAAAAAAGTCCACAAGAAGGGAGCAACGCTGGTGTAGGATTTATTTTCCTGCAAGCCTGGGAAAATCCCCAGATCTGTACAATTGAAGTTAACCTGGCCAGCTTCTTGAATTACCTAGCAATCCTTTCCTTATTATATAAAATCCAGTTGGGGTGGCAACATTCCATGGAGCACCAAAATCAGTTGGCTGCAAGAACTGCCACTCAAAAGGGGTCCCTGGCTACTGGCTGCATTTCCTCGCTGCGCTGCCTCAGTCCCACCCACAGAGCTGCTGGCCAGTGTCTTGGCCTCAGTCTGGAGGGAGCCGGCAAAGGGGACAGACTGGGTGCTGGGTCCACTCTTCTCCTCCGCCCACTGTCAGGTAGGTCTAACTGTCCCCTCAGTGGCTGTTGGTAGGCAACCAAGCTTGCCTCTGTGAGTAAAAAGACAATGGACTTTCAGCATAACCCCCTCCCCCGCCCACTGCCAGCTTGCCCACTTTCCTGTCAGAATAAAGTGAAAATGGCTTTCTCTTGCTTAGCTCCACCATGGCTGGCTGGCTTATGATGTGGGCCAGCAACTATCAAACCATTCTCTTCAACCTCTTGCTGTGTGGCTGACTTTCCCCCTAGGGTTGCCAATCTCCAGGTGGGACCTGGAGATCTCCCACTGTTACAATTGATCTCCAGATGACAGAAATCAATTCCCTTGGAGAAAATGGCTGCTTTGGAGGGTAGACCCTATGGCATTATACCTTGCTGAGTCCTTCCATTCCCCCCCAAAATGCTGCCCTCCACAGGATCTACCCCCCAAATCTCCAAGTATTTCCCTAACCAGAACTGGCAACTGTCCTTTCTTCTCAGTGTCTATTGCTAGGCAACCAAGCTTCCATCTGTCAGTAAAAGGCCCTTTCTACACCTATGTTGGCCTTTGGGAGAAAACTCATTGGGTAACTCATAGGGTTGCCAACTCCAGGTGGAAAATTCCTGGAGATTTGAGGGATGGAGTGTGGAGACAGTGAGGTTTGAGGAGGGGTGGGACCTCAGACAGTTACAATGCCATAGACTCCACCCTCCAAGCCAGCCATTCCCTCATGGGGAGCCATTGTTGCCAATCTCCAGGTGGGGGCTGGAGATCACTCAGAATTACAACTGCTCTCTAGGAGGGAGGGGGGAGGAGATGGAAAGCTGAAGCCAGGGGGCAGATAATGATACACTGACAGTTGGCTGGGAGGGAGATAGGGTTGCCAACTCCAGGTTGGGAAATTCCTGGAGATTTGAGGAATGGACTTTGGAGAGGGTGAGGTTTCAGCAGGGGACTCCACCCTCCAAACCATCGATTCCCTCATGGGGAACCATTGCTGCCAATCTCCAGGGGAGGGATGGAGATCATGCCAAATTAAGCTGCTCTCCAGATGGCAGAGATCTCCCCCTGGAGAAAATGGTGGACTTTGTGTCATTATACCCTGCTGAGGTCGCCACAGCAAATTGACGCTGAGTGCCCAAGGCCAGGGCACTCTCCCAGAGCCTCTTTCTAGAGCCCATTGTATTTATTTCCACAACAGGCCTTATTCCTAGTTCACAATACTGTAAAAAATGTAAAAAAAAAATTAGATCAGGCAGGAAGAGAAAGTCCCCAGGCAGAGTTGATTGAGTAAGCTGGGAGGGGGCACAAAATTGGGCAGGTGGGCAAGGAAGGGTTTAAAAAGGCAGAACAAGGGGAGGGAGTAAGAACTGATAGGGAGGATTGGCATTTCCCCTCCCCTATGAATCCTTGTGACTGAGTCCCCTAGTATTATACATATCAGTAACATATATTGTACGTTAGTAACATACAGGTATATTGCAACATGCATATCCTATTCAAACAAGTCTATAAAATTAACAATGAAAAAAATGAGAAAAATTGAAGAAGAAAACATAAGTGAATATAAAAAGAAACAAAACAGGGACCATATACTTGTCCCTGTTTTGGAACGTTCTGATTTGACTTCCAGTGAGATCTGAGTGTCCATGATTCAGACATTATTCCTGAGCCCTTAGTGGTCAGCTTTATTCTGTAGACACTGGCTTCCCACAAGTCCCTTTTGTATGGCTCAGTCATGTGGATGGGGGCAGATCACATGAACCTGACCACAGAATTGGCTGCCCCTTGGAGTGCCAATTCTATAGTCAGAATCATGGGCCTGGTTCCCATCCATGTGCTTCAGTTTCGAATCTGGAATATAGTTGGTAGGATAAATGAATTTTAACTTTACCCCAGAAATCAGTTAACTTATGTGTGGTTTTTTTGGGGGTTTCTTTTCATGCAGCACAGATATTTCCTGCAAAACTGTCTGAGTTGTCAGTTTTAAGTCCTATGACATGCCCTTCTTATTTTCCGGCTGTGACTTCTTAGGTGTCATTTTCTCCCTGGTGCAGTTCTTTCAGATTATTCAAGTGGAGAATCCCACACAATCAACAATAACATCATAAGGCTATATAGCCAATCATATTGGGCTATACGATGGTGTCAGTGACGGCAATGTAAACAAATAAGCAACATGTTTACAAGGCATACTGGAGACATTCTTTGGCACTGCTGAAAAACATTCCAAAACATCAATTAGATTTAGCTCAGCTTTGATATTGGCAGGGGTCTGTTGGAGCGGGAGCGCACAGGAGCGCAGCTCCGGGAGTGAGAAGCCCAGGGGGCGGGCACATGACCAAACCCCGCCCCCTCCTCAGCTTTTCAAGCAGTGCAGAGGTGCAGCGCCCTGGGGAACGCCCTGCTAGGGTCTTTATTATTTTTAATGTTTTGTTTTAATATTGATAATTTTATCATTGTTCCTTTTATGACTGTGTGCTGCTTTTCCAGAGACTTGCTCAAAGTGGCATATAAATTTTCTAAGTATACCATTTTTTATCTGGGCACATGGCACATAAGTACTGGAGAAATTTCACCAACCCTTCAGCAGCTTCCACCCCATCAGTTTGGTGTAGTGGTCAGGAGTTGTACTCTAATCTGGGAGAACCGGGTTGATTCCCCACTCCTCCACATGCAGTCAGCTGGGTGACCTTGGGTCAGTCACAATTCTCTCAGAGCTGTTCACTCATGAGCAGTTCTCAAAAGACCTCTCTCAGTCCCACCTACCTCACAGGGTGTCTTGTTGTGGGGAGGGGAAGGGAAAGGGATGGGTGGTGCACATGTCCTGGGTATCTCAAGTCTACTTGAAATCTGGTGGTTTCAAGGGAGCAGGAAGAGAATGCGGGTGTGTTCTTTACGCTTATTTTTATTGCACAAAGTATTGGATGGAGAAGGTGAATGGAGGAAGAGCAGGTCAGTTTCACTCACCTGTGGAGTGGAGCCTGAGGGGTGGGTGTTGCCTTCTGACACACTTCCGGTATGCTAGGGGGTGTGGCATATGCAAATGAGTTATGCAAATGAGTTATGCTAATGAGCTCCTGCACCTCTTTTTCTACGAAATGACCCCTGGATATTGGTAAAGGTTTCCCTTGCTCAAAGCTAGTCAAAACCGACTCTAGGGTAAAGAACTCTTTAATTTATCCGACTCCCACCCCCGTTTTTAATCCACCTTTCTTCTAAGGAGTTCATGGCCCCACCCCCATTTTATCTTCATAGCAACCTTGTGATTTTCCTGGTCCTAATCTGGCAATTTAACTGATATACAACATTGCCTTCTGGTGTCTTTGTTCATGCCTCCATAAACCTTCTCTCCTGTAAAAGAGCCAGTGAGTTTTATTTCTTAATTTTAAATGGCTAGATGTATATCAAGCTCACACCAGATTTAGTCTTCTCGTATGAACTTCCAAATGTCCCAGGAGTGACATTGATATACAGCTGTCATGTATCTGGTTGATCTAAAGTGGCTTTGTCAAGTATTTTCAGAGAAGAGCCTTAAGATATTTGTGGATAAACGGCAACATCAAATCCATATGAAGAGAGAGTGAAAATATATTTTTTCTAGTGTTTAAAAGCAAAGCTATGGGGGGAACTCAATGTCACCTTAGCAAGGTTCATACCTGATGTAAATAACTTGATTTCCCATCAGTTGAGCTGATGCTTTATGAGCTGACCCAACTGAAAAGCTCTGGGTTTGAGATGATGCAGATGGTTTTGTTATGCAATTTGATTTGGGACATGGCTCATTCGCACATGCAAGACACCAGCGAGTCATCAAGTGGATGCTTGTGTGGACCACCCATTCCAGTACAGAAGACAATGTGAAATTGAGTCGGTCAGATCCAGTGTGAGAACCCCACGAGGACTGTGCAAAGTCTGCTCATCTTTTCTGTATCCCCCCCAACTTCATTCCCTGGGATAAGGGACCCACGTGGAGCAAAAGGTTTCACAAGAATGGTTGATTTTACTCCTCCTACACTGGTCCCATTACTCTAAGAATAAACTTTCCTTGGTCAGAATGGACAGTATAGTAGGGCGAGGGGAAACCTGAAGGATAGGTGACCATCAGTGCATTGCCGGCAGATCACAGAATCCAACCTGATGAAATGAAGTCCTGAAAAGTCTTTGAAATGCAGGTGTGCTTTATTGATTGTTCAGAGGAGAGCTGTAAAATGAGAAGTTAAGTGGCCTTCAGTAATTGTGCAGTGCATTTGGCTGAAATCTGATACAAGGAGTCTGATGCCAGACAGCCAGTTTGATACAGCGGTTAGAGTGCTGGATGAGGATTGGGGAGACCTCCATTTAAATCTCACTTTGCCATGGCACTGGGTGACTTTGCACCGCTCTCATTCTCTCAGCCTGGCAAACCTCATAGGGTTGTTGTGAGGATGCAATGGAAGAAGAGTCATGTATGCCATCCTGGACTCCTCTGAGGAAGGATGAGAAAAAAGTAGATCCATTAAATTAGCAAGATATTCCCACTGTGGATCACTGTTCTCATGAAGCTGTATCTTTGTAGCTGAGTGCTAAAATTACATAGGCTTCATTACCAAAGTGAAGGTGGGGGCATGATGCCCCCCCCCCCACTAAAAACTTCCTGCTTGTTATAACCTAGCCTCTCTTCATGAAGGATTTGAGCCTGTTCGTATGTGCTAGTTTTCTATGCATTGGGGCCTTTTGATGTGAGCCATTCAAATATGTGATTTAATACCTGCATTCCCTGAAATAATGCCATCTCTGGAAGTTTACTTCTCCTTGTCTCAATAGTTAGATCTGATTTGAATTTGTCTCTGAAAACAGGGAGACAAATTCTGGAAATATTTGCTCAGGGAGGAGGAAGCGGAGTGAGAGTTTGTTGGTGTGTGTGTGTGTGTGTGTGTGTGTGTGTGTGTGTGTGAGAGAGAGAGAGAGAGAGAATAAAGCCCCAGTGAGGGGAAAATAAAGTAAAGAGGTTGTTGCCAAGCCCGAGGAGTGCCTCAGGAGAGTTCTGCTACATGCTTCAACGCAAGATGAGCTGAATACATTGCTGGAGAATGTTGTAGCTAGTGGCCTCATTTATCATACTGACAAGGATACTGACAGCTATCTGCAGTGATTCATCAGAGAAATAGCTGACTAGCAATGAGGGCCAGTTCACTGGAAGCTGAGGGGGCTTTTTGAAACACCCCCCTTCACAAAAAAAAGTCCAGTGTTTCAACCTGTGTATTGTTTCGGTCATGGTTTATTCATTGTGTTTAATGGGACACAAAAACGGGTCCTGTTATTTATGGCAGGTTATTCCTGCTGATCTTTGTGAGTCTCCTGAGTCCCCAGTTTGCACAACCCTGAGGGGAGATCTCCCTCAGCTTCCTTTCAAGTGTGCGGTTTTTTCCAGATTAGCTGATAACCTTTGCCCTAGATGTTGGAGTAAAAGGGGGCTTTGATGCATTTTCAAGCGTCTTGTGATTGCATAATATGTGGACTGGGAAACAGTAGCCAGAATACTGCTGGGAGTTGGCCTTTGGTACCATTTGCCTTGGGAAGTTCTGTCACCTATACATAATACGTAGCCAGACTTAAAAAAAAAAAAGCAAAGTAAAAAAAAAAAAATCAGCCAAGCTATTTATAGAGGTAAATGAATGATAGCCTGACTCTAATGACTGGTAGAGTTCCAAGAGCTTGAGACAATAGAAATCGGTGACAGGGGTGGAAGGGAACCATAGGAAATAGACCTTTAAAAGATAAGCTGGAAAAGAAATAGGGGCAAAAGCATGAGTGAAATTCTCTCCGACAGCACAGTGGCCTTCCGTTTTGTCTTCTTTATTGCAATGGTGGCAAAAAGAGGAGGACGGTATCCTACAGGCATGCTATAATTAAAGGACGTGTCACTTCTGTTAAAAAGCTCTGTAGTTTCGGGCTTTTACAGATATGCAGTTGGGAAACAATTACTCTGGGGAAAAAAGATATTATTTTCACTGAGGAGGGAGGAAGGGAGGAACTGAGAACGAGACCTAGTCTACAGTGCACAGGACTCAGGTGGTAGACTTCTGAAGTGGTGGGTAGGGTGGAATTCTGTGGTGGGTAGGACAGGCTGTACCACTGAAGACTGTGGGGAAAGGAGTGCCCATTCTTAATGCTCCCCCAGGTGAAAAGAATTCTTTAAAAATGCTAATTAAGAAGCAAATTCCTATCCTATCCCTTTGCATATGGTGTTAGTTGTCCACCTGTAGGGAATTATTCAGTGAGGAGGACTGTGAAAAATGTGATCCCTTACCTTCAGTCTTCAGTGGTGCAGCCCATCATGACATCTCATTTCACCTCATTGCACTGCATGTATAGAACAGGCCAAATTGAGGGATTAATATAAAGGGCCAGCATGGGGTAATGTAGTATGTTCTGTGTAGCAACCAGCCTGCCGTGTGCTCCCAGGTAATGGCACCCGCCGCATGGCCAGAGCACATGGTCAGGCAGAGAGGGGAGCTTGAATCTGGAGGAACAATAGACGTCTGGATTCTAAGCCTCCACCAATGTGGGACCTAGGTTCTCCCTGGGAAGCCAATGCGATCAAAGGCTTCTCCAGGGAACCTATGACAAACATGCGCATATGTTAAGCCCCTATCAGGTCTTTTGGGTGCAGCCGGAGGTGTGGCTCTGGCCAGCATATAATGCGGGCCCTGGAGCCCTATAAGCATCCTTGTTCTGCTGAATCACTCAATAAAGTCTTCATGATTTCACCGTTCCTGGTCTCCCGAGTCCAGTACGCTTCACATGGTATAGCAGTTAGAATGTTGGCTTCTTCCCTGAGATCAGGAACATTAAAAAAGCAACATTTTTGATCCTGGGGACAATGCTAGGGATGGCTTAGAAAATTTGTGGACATTTAGAAGTTATGCCTGGGGAAAACAGAGCTTGGGAAAGGGAAGGAGCTCAGAGAGAAGAAGAGGAGGAGGAGGAGGAGGAGATTGGATTTATACTTCGCCCTTCACTCAGAGTGGCTTACAAACTCCTTTCTCTTTTCCTCCCCACAACAGACACACTGTGAGGTAGGTGGGGCTGAGAGAGCTCTTTCCAGAATTGTCCTTGAGAGAACAGCTCTGACAGAACTATGGCTTGCCCAAGATCATCCAGCAGGTGCAAGTGATGGAGTGGGGAATCAAACCTGGTTCTCCCAGATTAGAGTCCATGCTCCTAACCACTACACCAAACTGGCTGTAATACCATAGAATTTAGCCTCTGCTGTTGCCATTTTGTATAGGAGAATTGATCTTTATAGTCTAGAAATCAGTTGTAATACTGGGAGAACTCCAGTCCCCACCTGGAGGTTGGCAACCCAACTAATAAGTATCCTTTCAGTGTGATATAGCATGACTTTCCTTGTATTCTTTTTAAGTATGCAAAGGAAAGCAGATTATATAAAACAAATCTATATAACTGGTATGACCTCAAATCCTATCCTGCTATAGCTGCAGCCAGAATCTGAAGGGATACAATGGCTGCTAAGATCCCCGCTAACAAACAATCTTTTCTGTTGTGTGTAGGTTTGCAGTATCCACTTATCAGAATTATTAGCTGGAGCAACTGGAGACCTCTTCAACACTTCACAGACACAAAAGGAAATTTTCCATGGAACCCCCGAAGATTGAGAAGTGGCGGGTTAGATTACATAACCATCCCATACAGCCACTGAAATTGAGTTTGCAATCATGCCAAAAATTATTATGCCTGCATAATTATGTTATGAACTGTGTGCTTGTCTCCGATTACACAATCCTTCATTCGAACAGACAGTAGGAAGCAATGGGAATGATGATATGTGAGCAATCGGAATTACTATGAAGCACAAAAGGCAAATGCAAGGTAGAACCGAAATGCCTCTCCGCCTTTTTGCAAAACGTTTCTCCCCCACCCCTAAGGTTGAGGAGGGATTCATTTTATTGATCTTTCATGAGGGCATAGGGGTGAATATTTTTTGCCTTCTTTTAAGTGGTCACTCCCACTGGGAGCATTGGGCACAGCATGCTCCTCCCCTTTTTTATTGGCATGGGGGGGGGTTGTGTTGTGCTTCTGACTCCAGATCATCTCATTTAAAAAGGCTGCAACAATCACTTTGAAAGAGAGTAAGGTTCCCCCACCCCCACCCCTAGCATGTGCTTTACCAAGAAAGCCAGTGTGGTCTACTAGTTAGGTTCAAACCTCTGCTTGCTGTGGAATTTACTAGGTGAGCCTGGTCCAGTCATTCTGTTTCATCCTATCCTACCTCCCAGGACTGTTGTGAGGAGAGATGAAGGAGGGGGAAACCATGTACGCCAACCTGCGCTCCTTGGAGGAAGGGTGAGATAAAAATGTACTCCATAAGTAAATAAGAGGGAAGGAAAAATCACTGTTACATGGGGAAAGCCTATACTTTCTGGGGGGGAATTTTTTTGAGATCCAACTCGGCACTCCTGCTGCGTTTAAAAAAAATCCATGACAGCAAAATCTATGCTGTTATGTTTCTGTTTATAGAGATAGCCTGGTGTTGTGATAAGAGTGCTGGACTAGGGCTTGAGAGAGTGGGCTTCAAATCCCTGCTCAGCTCCAAAGCTCATTAGATCATCAGGGCTCCTGAGTGTAAGGATCCCGACCCCTCCTCCAGCCGAGACCCCCTTTGTTAGTGGGGTCCTCATCTTATTTTGGACTTAAGTTGTTTTAGAGGCATCCCCTTTTAGACCTTAAGTGCCAAGGGAACCTGAAACTTGGGGAGTCTCATAAAGGCACCTGGGTACAGCCATGGCATTGAAAATTCCCAGGGACAGAACATGAAGGATGTGCTGATGACATTTATAAACTGATTAAGTGCAATCTCCCCCAGCTCAGGGTTCTCAGTAACAAGCTCAATAACATTCTCAGTAACAAAAGGCTTTTCAGCACTGGGATATCCTGGCATATCCCAGAGGTGTCTGTCCTGTTTCAGGAGATATCTGGACTCACCCAAACTTTTGTGTCAATGCAGATCTGGTTCAATTCAACCTAATTAAAGTGTGTTAATCACGTTGCCTTACCCAGGCTCTTTGTGCCTCTGCAGATTTGACTCATAATAGCTTAATCAAGGTATTTTCCCCATATTTTCCTGCCAAAGTTTGACAGCAGTTAATTTTAAACCCACCAGTGAGATTCAAACTTTTTATCTTGACCCAATCCAAAGCCAGGACGGCCCAAATCCCACCTACCATGAGGTCTTCTGTCCATAATAGAAGGACTCTATGCCATAGCAAATTGTTCCTCAGATTCCTGGTCCAGATCTCTGCTAGTCAGAACCCTGATGAGAACCCCTGCTGCAGACTTTTTCTCCTTGGTTAGCCGGCTCCTCAGTCTGCTCATTGGACCTTTCCAGACCTCAAACCCAGGATTTCAGGTCATATGTCCCTTCCCTAAAACTTCCCAGTTTCCTCCCTCCTACCTTTTATAAGTGTGCCCTCTTGTTGGGGTGGGTGTGGAATTAGTTCTCCGGTGCCCTGTGTAGGTTCTTTACATTTTTGTTTTGCTTTATTTTGTAAGCAATAAAATTATTTGTTTGTGTTTACAATCACTCTCACTTTCTTCATAATTTTATTTTGGAGTAGTACTACCAAGATCTACCCTGGTACATAGGCCAAGGTAGGGCTGCCAAGTCAGCCCGGGGGGCGGGGGATTCCCCGCTATGGGGTTCCCGATCCGCCGGCCGGCATTTGGCCGGCGGGGGGAACCCCGCCCCAGAAGTCGTCCGGTGAGGATGACTTCCCCCGTGTAATGACGTCACCCGGACGTCACGCGCCAGAAGAGCTCCCGGGGGGAGAACAACTCCCCCCCGCCGGTAAGTTGCCGGTACTTGGCAGCCCTGGGCCAAGGTCTTGTGTTATTCCTTTCTAGAACCCCTTTTTAAAGCTAATTTCCCCTTCTCTGGATCCAGTTTGGGTAACACAAGGCAATGGACAATCAAACCATTAAAACACATTTTAAAGTGTGTGTGTGTGTATGTATGTATGTACGTATATAAACAATTCAACAAAACTCATACACACAACAGGAAGGAGGGTCACTGAGGGAATGCCAAACCAAACAGGAGTCTTCACATGTTGGCAGAAGACTGCTGGAAGGGGACAAATGAATCTCCATGCAGAGGGAATTCCATCATTTTGGTGCTACTACTGAGAAGGTCTTGATTCAGTCAGTTTGTCATCCTAATTTACCTAGCAGGGCTGTTGTGGGCATAAAACGAGAGTCAGGAAAACTCAGTACAGTGTCCTGAACAGCAGGACAAAAATATGATAGATTGAGCCAAGTGAATAAATGCATGTCCTAAGGAGCAAACACCTGTATAGGGTTGCCAGCCTCCAGGCGAAGGGATGGAGTTCAGTTGGAATTAGAATTGATCTCCAGACTACAGAAATCACTTCCCCTGGAGGAAAAAGCAGCTTCAAAGTATGGACTCTGTGGCAGCATGTCTATGCTGAATTCCCTCCCCTCCCCAAACCCTGCTGTCCCTAGGCACAGCTGCCAAAGCTCCAGGAATTTCCCAAGCTGGAATTGGCAACTCTACCTCTGAATAGCCCACAAGTAGGCCATAGAGCAGTGTTTAGCATTTAGCAAAGTTTTATCTCACCCTTCCTCCAAGAAACTCGAAGTGGTGTACCTCATTCTCCACTCCTGCATTTTAACCTCACAACAACCCTGTGAGGAAGGCAGAGAGTGTGTGACCGGCCCAAGATCACCCACAGGGTTGCCATTTGAACCCCCTGCTGGCACTTCCTTCCTATCCGTTGCTGATACTCAAGTGAGCAGCAGGGGGTGGGAATGGGGGAGGGAACAGTGTTTCATGATGTCATGCCAGTACTTCTGACTGGGACCCAGTAGTGATCCAGCATACCATAGACATTCCAGGGATTTTCAGGGGAAATAATAGCGTGTTGTTGCAGGGTTGCCAAGTCTGGGTTGGAAAATACCTGGAGACTTTGGGGGTGGATCCAGGAGAGGGTGAAGTTTGGGGAGAGGAGAGGCCTCGGCGTGGTACAATGCCATAGAGCCCACCCTTCAAAGCAGCCCTTTTCTCCAGGGCTTCTAAGCCCTCTAAGCTGAACTTTGTCAGCTGGAGATCAGTTGTAAAAACGGGGGATCCCCCGGCCCCACCTGGAGGCTGGCAACGCTATGTTGCTGGTGACTTCACTTCTGGGTTCCTAGCTGCAAGTGACAGTGTGGTGTTGTGTGACACCGTTTTGAAGTTTCTGCTTCCTAGGACTGTCAACTCTGGTTTGAAATATTCCTGGAGACTTTGAGTGGAACCTGGAGGTGGGGAGGAGAGAAACCTCAGTGGGCTAATCGGTTACTTTACACAGATACTTCTGTGCACACCTAAATACATATGTATTTGTTTTAGGGATGCTGGTCCCCTGGTGGTGGCTGGAGATCCCCTGACTTTGAGGCTCTTGCTTGCCGCCAGCTGGCTGGCCAGTGGGGGAAAGCTGCACCCCCAATCCCCGCTCCCAAGAGCAATCACCGGCAGCCACCTCTCTCCTTTAAAACCTGCAGGAGAAGAGGGAGAGGGGTGGCTGCTGGCTGCATGTCTGAACTGTAAGCGGCAAATTCACTGCTTGGCATTCAGGCACCAGTCGCTCTGTAATGATTTCTTGTTTTGGTGTGTGTGTTTCTTTCAATGTTTAGTTTGCCTGCAGTAATGCAAGGATAGTGATAGAGGGAGATAAGTGTGATGTGACTGGCTGATGATGAAGAAATGTGGGAGGAGGAGTGTCTCTGAGGTGATTCTGTGTTTTTGGAAAGACAAACTGTTCAGCCTGTGTGGCTAAAAGAGGCAGAGTCTAGTTTGTGTGGCTAAGACAAACAGTGAGAGTCTGCATGGCAGAGGAGGCAGTAGGAGTTTAGCCTCTGTGGCTATGAGAGAGAGAGATTAGACTGTGGCTAAGGCTGTCAGAGTTGAGTTTGGTGTTTGAGAGACAGTGTGTGACGCCAAGCTTTATCTATTGTATTTATAAGTTCCTTGTTTCAACAACAATTCAAAATCACCCAGAAACCTATTTTGTTCTTTTATAAATAAATCATTATTTGTTTAAACTTGTCCCAGCAATCAGAACAGTCCTTCCTCAGGGCCACATACTCCTCTGAAGTGCCCAGACACAGGGTCCTTCTACCAAAATAGAGAGACCTGGAATTTTTAATTCCTGGTGGCAGCAGTAATCTACTAATTTTAGGAGAACAGATTGTGTTTTAAAGGAGAAATAGTCTCTCCAGTAAGCAGGATGTCACAGGCTCCTACTTGTAAAAAGCAATTAAAGGGTCCCTCCCCCTCCAGGGGTGCCTCCCAAAGTCCCCCGCTGGTGGGTGGAAAGGACCTGGTGACCCTAATTTGTTTGCATTTGTATCTTGCTTTGCTTGCATGTCTAATTTATTACCCTGAAGTCTCTGTTGTCACTCATATTCAGTCTTTAGATGGTAAGCAGTTTGAAACAAGATTTGTTACTCATATGTATCTCTTTCTTACTCCATGGAGCTAAGGGCAGCATATATAGTCCCTCCCTCCCTTTATCCTTACAAGGTAGTTTAAACTAAGTGTGTGTGTTTGATCTAACATCACCCAAGGAGCTTTGTGGAGAAGTGTGGGTCTCTCTCTCCTAGTCCTATACACTGTCACAACACTAGCCCATCTCATTTGTTGACGGTGCTGCTTTTATTACTATGGCTGCAAAGTCCCCCCAGGGGGCCGGGATTCCCCCACTAAATAGGTCCCCAATCTGCCAGTTCAGATCTGGCCGGCGGGTGGAACCCCACCCCCGAAGTAGCCTAATCAGGCTGACGTGCCCAGTATGATGACATCACTTGGAAGTGACGTCATCGCGCTGTGCATGTTGCCGGGGCAACGTTCTAGCAATTGCCTTGAAAACTCTACAGTACCATAGAGTTTTAGGGCGATTACCAGAGCATCACCCCAGCAACGGGACCAGTGTGATGACATCACTTCCGGGTGATGTGATTTCGGTGTGCCCCGCACGTGCACAGGGCTACCAGAGAAAGAACAGGACTCCCCTGCTATTTTCAAAGTAAGACTTGGCAGCCCTATTTATTACTCTGTAGTTGTTATGTACACTCAGGGGTCATTTCGTAGAAAAAGAGGTGCAGGAGCTCATTAGCATAACTCATTAGCATATCTTATTTGCATATGCTACACCACCTGACATCACCAGAAGTATGTCAGAAGGCAAGAAAGAAAGAAGAGAGAGGAAGGAAGGAAGGAGAAGGAAGGAAGGAAGGAAGGAAGGAAGGAAGAGCTGGCTGAGAGGGGACAGCTACTAATCCAAGCCTCAGAAATACCACTGTTCTGGGAGGATCGCTTCAGTGGTGGCGGAAGCCTTCAGAAGGTTGGTTGGAGGAACAAGGACCTTTCCAGGGGACGGGGTCATTTTGCTGCAGCCATGACACAAGCAGGCATTCCCCTGCGGCGGGGGGGGGGGGGGGGCAGGGGCTGGCACCAACTCCCGGAGCTGAGTTCCCCCGAGCTCCTGCTCAAAATGACCCCTGTGTACACTGATGACCTGTCTTAAGTTTGTAACAAAGCTCAGAAAGGACCATCTGGATCAGTGGCATTGTGTAATTGTAAAGAATATGAGATGTATGTCTACCATAGACAGGGCCTTCTATGTGGTGACTCCACGAGTGTGGAATGTCCTCTCTGCCACCCTTTGCCTTTATAACCTTTGGCCACCAGGTGAAAACTTCTCATTTCCCTCAGGCTTTTCATGGAGTGTACTTCCCTCTTTTCTATGCAGCTCTCAATACACCTTTTGGTACTGTTCTTATTTTTTGGTTTTGGTTGTGGTTGCAGGGGGCTTCTGCTGGTTGCTTGATATGTTACTGTTTTGTTTTTATGTGGGCAGCCTACATGCTGCAAATCTGCAGAATATAACTGTAATAAATACAATAAATGTAATAAATTAGGTCACTTTTCCCCTCCCAAAAGAGAAAAGCTTAACTGAATTGCCATGGCTTTACATCAGGTAAATCACATTATACTATCTGAAATTCTATTTCTTTTTCACTTGCTGTGCCTTAAAAACAAATGAATTTGTCTCAGGGTGACAGAGACAAGCATTAGGCCTATTTTCTGCATGACTGTGTTAACAGACGCTGGTGCAAGAAAAGCCATCAACCAACAGCCAGATTTTGCATTCCTTTGTCAAAACCTGCAGATGGAAGACAATCTCAGCCTGGGCCCTCTGGCAATTTTCACAGGAGAGTCACATCTCATGAAAATGCTGTTTGCTGAAATCCAGGTCTGGTTTGGTCTATTGAAGAATTTTGTTATGTATCTAGAAGGGATGAAGAATTCACCTGAAAGCAGCCCGCTTGTTATAAAGGAAATGCTTGCCTTAGAAACCATTGGTTATTTAACTGCTCTGAGACCCCTGACTGTATTAAAGAGAGCTGTAGGCATTGACAGTGAAAGACAGTTCACTTGCGGCTAGGAAAGGTTGTTAATACAGGAGGGACTGAGAAGACACACCTCTAAAAAGATGCCGCCTGTAGTGTTCCCTTTTGTTGTAGGTCAGGGTCAGGGTACTCCCTCGGGTTCACACAACAGAGACGAATGTGCTTGGGACAATGTGTATTAATTAACAAGGAGATGCATGGATGCAAGCAACTGGTTTTATAATAAGGGAGCTCATGCCGCCTATACCTCAAGCTAACAAATAGAACCAATCAGGGACCGATTCACACAAATGTCAGAGGAGGGAAGTAGACCGTTCCATTGAAACATATACAATAAATGCCGCTAGCGAGGCCAGGTCTCTTGCTTTAGCGACCACTGCTGCTGCCCATGCTGGTGGATGCTAGAGAGCCCCTGGCAACATCACTGGCAGCCCCCCCCCCCCGTACATCTTCTACTGGTTGCTTGCACCACACTTAGGGTTGCCAGCCTCCAGGTGGGGCCTGGGGATCTTCTGCTTTTAAAACTGATCTCCAGCTGATGGAGATCAGCTCCCCTAGAGAAAATGGCTGCTTTGGAGGGTGGACTCTATGGCATTGTACCATGCTGAGTCCTCTCCTCTCCCCTCCCCAAACTCCACCCTCTCCTGGCTCCACCCCCAAAGTCTCCAGGTATTTTCCAACCCTGACCTGGCAACCCTAACCACATTGCCATTTTTGAGTGTGGCCCTGGGTTGTATATAGTATAGCTCACCTAACTAGAATTAGAAATGGTCATCCTTAGAATAATCCTGTACCTTGTAATGGCTGTCTAAAAAGGGGAAGTCCGACCATGTACAGGTTCTGCTACCACCCCAGCACTGTTCTACTTAGCATTCTAAGCAAGACTTCAGGATCTGGGAACACTAACCCATCTATGGTTTAGGAGGGCAGTTTTATAAAGGGAATAGATTTGTAGTTTTAACGTCTGCAGAAATTTTAGCCAGTCTTCATTGCATTGTCTATTGAATGCGTTATACTGTTCGTGATAGAACAGCCCCACTTCCCCATGGGCACTGCTCTGTCTTGCTCTGTGAGGTGTCCAGGCACCAAGGACTGTGCAAGTCCTCAAATTAGCGTTGCCAGGTCTGGGTTGGAAAATACCTGAAGACTTTGGGGGTGGATCCAGGAGAGGGCAGGGTTTGGTGAGGAGAGGGCCTCAGCAAGGTACAATGCCATAGAGTCCACCCTTCAGAGCAGCCATTTTCTCCAGGGGAGCTGATCTCTGTCAGCTGGAGATCAGTTGTAAAAGCGGGAGATCCCCGGGCCCCACCTGGAGGCTGGTAAGCCTACCCCAAATGTCAGCATGCACTCGGAGGGGTTTTCTCCCTTGCTAGCTCTCTTCCCTGCTACGTGTCAGCTTCTAGCAGGAGGTGTGAGCTGACCATTTTATTGTCTCCAGCTAGGGAGGTTATTAGCCTTTCAAAAGTATAACTGGGTGAGGCTGGTGGGTAATTGACTTGCCTTCCCCCTCCTGCCTGTTCTCTGCCAAGAGAGAGGAAAACTTTTTAAAACTAATCTCCAAAATACAGTGTATTTATCCACAGTTTTATCACAGTGTTTTCTGATTCTGTAACCCAGTTTTATTCCATTGTTTATTGTAGGTATTACACTTCTACCCATATTGTTATTGACGGGTCATTTCGTAGAAAAAGAGGTGCAGGAGCTCATTAGCGTAACTCATTAGCATAACATATTTGCATATGCTACACCATCTGACATCACCGGAAGTATGTCAGAAGGCAAGAAAAAAAGAAGAGAGAGAGAGAAAGAAAGAAAGAGCTGGCAGAGAGGGGACAGCTACTAATCCAAGCCTCAGAAATACCACTATTCTGGAAGGATAGCTTCAGTGGTGGCTGAAGCCTTCAGAAGGCTGGTCGGAGGAACAAGGACCTTTCCAGGGGATAGGGTCATTTTGCTGCAGCCATGACACAAGCAGGCATTCCCCTACGGGGGGGGGGGGGGCTGGCACCAACTCCCGGAACTGAGCTCCCCCAAGCTTCTGCTCAAAATGACCCCTGGTTATCGAGCTTTACAACACTCTGTGAATTTCAGCGAGAAAGATGGACTACACATTAAGTGAATCTATAATGTTCTACATTGAGGGTGAAAAACAGATGAGACTCCAAGAGACTAGGAACTTTAGCAGCTTTTTAAGGTCTCAGACATGGAGGGTGGGGAGGCCGAGTTGGGACCTATGGAGGTTTAACCCTTTTAACCCTGCACAGTTTTGAAATGGCCTCCATAAGCAGGGGTCATTTTGCAAAAAGAGAGGTGCAGGAGCTCCTTGGCATAACTTATTAGCATAACTCATTTGCATATGCCAGCCCCCCTGACATCACCGGAAGTATGTCAGAAGGCAAGAAAGAAAGGGGGGGGGGAGAGAGAGAGAGAGAGCTGGCAGAGAGGGGACAGCTACTAATCCAAGCCTCAGAAATATCACTATTCTGGGAGGATAGCTTCAGTGGTGGCTGAAGCCTTCAGAAGGCTGGTCAGAGGAACAAGGAACTTTCCAGAGGACAGGGTCATTTTGCTGCAGCCATGACACAAGCAGGCATTCCCCCGTCGGGGGGGGGCTGGCTCCAACTCCCGGATAAGGCTGCCAAGTCCAACTTGGGAAATATCTGAGGACTTTGGGGGTGGAGCCAGGAGACTTTGGGGGTGGAGCCAGGAGAAAGGAAGTGACATCATTTTGTGATGTCACATCCTGTGATGTTGCTTCCACATGCTGACACATGAACTCATGAAGTTTCCTAATACTGAATCAGGCCATTGGTCCATCAAGGTCAGTATTGACTACTCAGACTGGTATTGGCTCTCCAGGGTCTCAGGCTGAGATCTTTAATGTCACCTATTACCTGATCCTTTTTTAGCTGAAGAGGCTGATACCTCCTGCATGTCAAGCAGATGCTCTATCACTGAGCAACAGCCCTACTGAATCCTTCCTCATCTCGGCAGAATATGAAGCACTAAGTGCTACGCAAGTGCTAAATATGATTTTCATATCATAAGAACAAAAGAGAAGCCACAGTGGATCGGGCCAACAGCCCATCCAGTACAACACTCTGTGTCACACAGTGGCCAAAAATACCAGGTGCCCTCAGGAGGTCCAGCAGCGAGGCCAGAACTCCAGAAGCCCTCCCACTGTTGCCCCCCAAGCACCAAGAATGCAGAGCATCACTGCCCCAGACAAAGTCTTCCATTTAGACCTTGTGGCTAATAATAGCTACTGATAGACCTCTGCTGGATGGGGACAGAGAAAGAGACAGACAGACAGACAGACAGACAGAAAAAAGAAAGAAAGGGGGAGGGGGAGAGAAAGAGAAGGAAAAGAGCTGGCAGACCCCAGCAGCTTACCCCAGCAGCAACTTTGCAGGCCACATGCAAAAGCACGCCCTTCAGCAGAAAGAGCCTAGTCCCTCCTTAATCTCTGGGCGGGGCTCTCTTGCTCTCTCTTAAAGGGGAAATGTCTGTTGAGGCTTTTTACTGCAGGGCAGGCTCTCTGCAGACATTTCCCTTTTAAGAGGCCAGGGCAGGCTCTGACGTTCTCCTGATGGCAGCCATTGCCTCCCCCGGTGGCCAATTTTGAAAAAGCGGGGGTAAGCTTAAAAAACCGGTGTTTCCCCCGCCCTACCGGGGGACTTGGCAGCCCTACTCCCGGAGCTGCGCTCCCCCGAGCTCCTGCTTGAAATGACCCGTGTCCATAACCTTTCCTTTAATTAAAAAAGGAAAAGCAAAAGGTCTGTACCCACCTAACATAAAAACACAAGAGTAGCCATGTTGGATCAGGCCAATAACCCATCCAGTCGAGCACTGTGTGTCACACCAGGTAACCATCAGGAAGTCCACCAGTAGGGCCAGAACTCCAGAAGCCCTCCCACTATTGCCCCCAAGCATCAAGAATACAGAGTGTCACTGTCCCAGACAGAATGTTTCATCTATACCTAGCGTCTAATAGCCTCTGATGGACTTCTGCTCCATATGTTTATCCAATCCCCTCTAAGCAGTCTGTGCCTGTAGTCACCACCACTTCCTGCAGCAATGAATTCCATGTGCTAATTACTCTTTGGGTGAAGAAATGCTTCCTTTTATCTGTTCTAAGCCTACTGCTCATTAATTTTATTGAATGCCCACCAGTTCTTGTATTGTGAGAAAAGGAGAAAACTACTTCTTTCTCTACCTTCTCTGTCCCATGCATAATTTTGTAAATCTCTTACCATGTCACCCTTCAATCATCATTTTCCCAAACTAAAAAGCCCTAACCACTTTAACCTTTCTTCATAGGGAAGGTGTTCCATCCCCTTAATCATTTTAGTTGCCTTTTTTTGCACCTTTTCCAATGCTATATTTTTTAGGTGCAGTGACTAGAACTGTACACAGTATTCCAAATGAAGCTGCACTGTAGGTTTATACAGGGGCATTATGATATTGGCTGATTTGTTTTCAGTCCCCTTCCTAATAATCTCCAACATAGCATTTGCCTTTTTTATTGCAGCTGCACACTGAGTGGGCATCTTCAACGAGTTATCTACCATGACTCCAAGATCTCTCTCCTAGTCAGTTACTGCCAATTCAGACCCTATCAATGTATATGTATAGTTAGGATTTCTGGCTTTTGGATTTTTGTGCATTACTTTGCACTTGCCCACCTTGAACCTCATTTGCCACGTTGACACCCAGCTGTCCAGCCTTGACAGATCCCTCTGGAGCACCTCACAGTCCTCCCTGGTTCTCAGTGCCCTGAACACCTTAGTGTCATCCACAAACTTAGGCATTTCACTGCTTACTCCCAACTCCAAATCATTACTTAACAAGTTAAAAAGCACCAAACCTAGTGCCAAGCCCTGCAGTACACCACTGCTTACCACCTTCTGTGAAAATTGGCCATTTATACTCAGCCTCCGTTTCCTGTTAATTAACCGGTTTTTAATCCACAAGAGGACTTGTCTTCTTATTCCATGACTGCTGAGTTTACTTAGGAGCTTTCAGTGAGGAACTTCATCAAAAGCATTTTGGAAGTCTAGATAAACAACATGTTTGTCCACCCTCTCAAAGAACTCTGCAAGATTAGTGAAAAAAGATCTTCCTTTACAGAATCTGTGCTGATTCTTCCTCAATAGCTTCTGTTCATCAATGTGCCTATTAATTCTATCTTTAATAACAGATCCACGAACTTACCTGGTATTGATGTTAGACTGACTGGCCTGTAATTTCCTGGATCTCCTCTAGAATGTTTTTTTTAAAGATGGGGTTACATTAGCTACTTTCTAGTCCTTGGGAATGGAGGCAGGCTGCATATTTTTGTCAGGAGATTCACAAGTTCACATTTGGGTTTTTTCAGACCTCTTGGATGTATGTCATCTGGGCCTAATAATTTGTCAGTTTTTGTCCATCAGTTGTAGGACCTCCTCTCTTGTATCTCAATCTGACTCAGATCTTTCAACAACCCTCCTGAAATAGGCGGTTCTGAAGTGGGCGAGCTTTTTCCATCTTCCACAGTGAAGTCAGAGGCAAAAAATTTATTCAACTTCTCTGCCATTTCCCTATCATGTTTTTTTTTTTTTTTAGTAATCCTTTTACCCCTTGGTAATCCAATGCCCCCACTGCCCCCCTGGCTGTTTTTCTGTTTCAAATGTATTTGAATAAATTGTTGGTTCTTATGTTTTTTTGCAATATGTTCCTCATAGTCCCATTTTGCCTGTCTGATCACCAATTTGTGTTTTATTTGCCAAAGCCTGTGCTCCCTTTTATTTACCTCACTTGGACTAGCCTTCCACATCTTACAGGAATCCTTTTTGATTTGCAAAAGCATACAGAGAAGGAAACTCCCTCTATGATTCTTGCATAGATCCCAATCATGGATCCCTCCTCTGGAGGGATGTTTTGGGCTGGGACATGGGTGGGTCATGAAGGCTGAGGACAGACTGGCAATCTGGAGCGAGATGAATGCGGAGGAAACTGCTGTGGGGGAAAAACTCCCCGGGGCTGGCCGTTCACACCGGCCGGTGTTTTGCGCAATGGTGCCGATACGGAGCGTTCAGACTGCTGCGGAGTGGCCCCACGTGGGCCGGCCTCCGCAGCTCGTGATAGGGCTGTTTTGGCAATTTGTGCATGTGCGCACATGCGCAAACTGGCAAAACGCCGTGTTCACACTGCCGCCTCCGCTTGCCTCCCGCCTTCTTCCGGTTCACACTGCCTGGAAGCGGGAGGCAAGCGCAAGACGGCCCCTGGACACCGGTTTCTCCCGGTGTCCTGTTAAAGCGGATGGAAAGCGAGTGGGAGACGGGTAAGTGCGAAACGGAGCCGACGGACAGATGCACATGTCTGAACGTGCTCCCTTCTTCCACTTCCAATGCGGGGCTGTCCCGCTTTACATTGCCAGTCTGTCCTCAGCCAAAGTTAAGTATGCTATTATGTCTCTTCTGGTGACATAGGGTAGCTCTAGGAATCACTAGCAACTGTGTAGTAAAACCAGAGTTTCCAGCAATCCATAGAGCAAACCTATGTAAGTTCCAGTTTTTCACTGGAAAAAACTCTAGGAATCACTAGCAACTGTGTAGTAAAACCATAGACTTTCCAGCATTCATAGAGCAAACCTATGTCACTTCCATGCAATGGTACATGTGATACCACTGGGTTTTTAATTTTTCTCAGGACATGAGGGCAGGGTATCCGCCACCCCAATTTAGGGAACTGGCAAGCCTATGTAGTATGGTTGTCTGGCTAAGAAACTGACATCTGGAAAGATGATAAAGAAGGAAACATTCCTTTGGAAGCAGAATCTTCCATTAAGGTGAAGTTCCCCTAATGTCCCTTTCCACAGGGAACTGCAATAGGTTAGTAAGAGACAAAATCTGAGTAAGCAAGCTTGACTGTCTCATATCTCATTCATCCTTCATTCATAGACCTTTAATGGCGTATCAAATGTCTTGTATCTATTTGTATGACTTCCACCCAGCAACAAACCTGTCTTTTTCTGTGCATGATTAAGGTTGGAAAAATTCTACTGCTCTAATTTAATTTAAGTTAAAATCAAAAGGTCAGGAAATCGGTTCATGGATCTCCTGTGTCACATCTATTTTGATCATGAGTAAACCTGCCTAGGATCAAGGTGTTAAGACTAGACCAGGAGAATTGCATTAGGCAGAACTTTGTTGAGTTCTTTTACTTAGCCATAGATTTGCTTTGGTTTTGGAAAATTCAGCCTCAGCTTTCCTTCTTTAAAATGGGATTAATAAGTAAGTAATTAATTACTTATTCCATAGGGTTATTTTGAGGAAGGATGGCAGGGCCAGCCCAAGACATTTTGGTGTTTAAACCCTCTTCTTCATGTTTCAGACAGCTGCCCACAGAATTTTTTAAAAATGCTTTACTTTAGTAAGAAAAAACAAGGACAACAAATAGTACAAATATTTTACAAGCATGGTAAAACTGCATTTGGTACAGGGAGGAAGATGGGTTCAGGACATCACAGGGACTAGCCAATAGGGGATCTCTACAGGTACTCCATTCCACCTCGCTGAAAACTGCATGATTTTTTTTCCTTTTAAAGAGCTCACTTTGGAACAGTCTGTTTAGAAAGCAGGGAAATGGTCTCATCCACTCATACAGTGAGCATTTGTAGATACCTTGAGGCACATTTTAAGTCCCATTGATTTCAATATGAGGGATTTAAGATTGTGCTGAACTTGGATGCATCTATGTCTGAGGTGGTAATAATACAGAGAACAACTGACAACTGAAGTGGTCACCTCAGTTCATCTCATAACAGGCCAGGCCCTGAAGGAGGAGAAGAGAAGACGTTGTTACCAGACTTAAGCTTTCGTGACATAGCTTTTGAGATGAGAGAAAGACAAATGAATGCTTATGAAAGGCTGGTCTATTTTACAGAAATGATTCAGTGTGGACTGTGTAGTGAACACTATCCTGTGAATAGACTACTAAAATGCAGATGAATAGGATATACTATGACCAATCTTTCTTTCTGCTGGTTACCGCATTGGGGGGAGGGGGGAGAGAAAGAGAAAGAGAGAACAAGATGAAAGAGGAAACTGATTCATTCCTGTGGTGAATCCTATGTATTTTTCCCCTCTGGAGAGTAACATGTCCCCCTCCCCGCAATTTATGCTCCCTTTTAAGAATTTCAAGGTCATTTCCAAATTCTCATGTTGTGTGACTAGGAATTACATTCTTCTCATTCCTCTCAACAAACCTAGCAAAAACAAATCAACTCATTAAAATCAACTCTCCAGAAAAGCAAAATATAATTTTGTGACATGCGTATGGGCTGAAACTGGAACATCAACTGCCATTCCAAACCCACCAATGGAATGCCAATTGAGGGAGAATGAGCACCTGTCCTTACCTTGCTTAGTTCCTATGATAGGGGGGGGTGGAATTCTAGTACTGTGAGGAAGGGGCTAGAGAGTTTACTGTTCAAGTGAAGGCCATTCTGAAGCTGCCAATGGAATATGCCTCTGGCAGAGCAGCCACTGCCACTTGTTCAGGGATGCTCCATCAGCTGCTGATTTGCTTGAGGCCGTCTTGCCAGATGTTATCAGATCAGTCACATTTTTGTCAGATCCTGTGTCTGAATATCTCCAATATGTTTGATTGTGGTGGTGGGGGGAATGATGTCATGAAAAGCAGGACATCTGTCATAGAACATCCCTGTCTGCAGTTCATTTCAGAATTTCACCCCCCCCCCCCCCAATTTAACATTTCAAGTTTTGCAAGTTACTCATGAGGTGTCTCCTTGTGTCTCTTAGGGCAGCATCACACAGTATTTATGAATTACCTTTTTATAGAAGGCACTCGAAGCAGCTGATGCGGTGCCATGATATAAGACGATCAAATTTAGAGCAGTACAGTTGTTAATGAATATCAATTAATGGCAAAAAAAAAAAAGTTAAGCAAAACTGCCACAGTCACATCAGAAAAGCAGTAAACGGATCAGCTGTTTTAAAGATAAATTAGCAGCTATAGAATTCAAAAACTGGAAAAATAAATCACCCAAAGGCCCTATGAAATTGGTGATGAAATGGTTGGTTGCTGTGTTCAGGAGCATGAATGGGAAAATTGATATCCAGTGCTGAAGACAGACAGACAAATATAGATTAAATAGATAGATGATACATAGATAGATCAATAGATAGGTAGATAGGTAGATAGGTAGATAGGTAGATAGGTAGATAGATAGATAGATAGATAGATAGAGAAAGAGGGAGGGCAGCTGAGTCAAAAATTATTCAGTACATTCTTAACACATACCATAATGTGATCTCTATGATCTGTCTTAGCTGACTGAGCCTTCATTTCGGTCTATGCCAGGGCACTTAGCAGCATTGCTCAGGGACATACATAACACTGTCCTACTCAGTCTTGCAGAGAGATTTTGCTGTCCCCCCTCCATTTTTCTTACCAACTCAACATTGGCATCATCTTCTAGGTTGGCAGGCTAGTCAGCTCTGCTTCCAAAAGACTTGGCCAGTGGTGTAAACATGAGGTCTATTTGACAGCCAGAAGTTGCTGAGTACCAAGCTTGTTTGTTTGTGTATCCAATTTTTATCCTGCTTCTTTCCCTGCCAGGCAGGGCTCAGGGCAGCTAAGAGGAGGGCATCTATAACATATATCAGACTATAACATAGCTAATGAACCTGCTTTGATGTTTAAATGCCTGAGGCACAAAATCCACATGGCCCTGCAGTTTCACTGCAGAAGGCCATTGCAAATCTCCTCTAGTCATACCCAGGTTGCCTTAAAATCCAGGTCAGAACCTCTTTCACAGGTATGAAGATCTTTTTCTCTCTTAACACTCATCACTATGACCTTATTATTGTTCTTGGGAGTGGATTGTTTTCATGTTATGTACCTGATAGAGGTGTAAAGGAGGTTAGCATCACTATATTGGACACCCACCACATACCGCTGTTTATCAGCTGGCCTCGGGATGTCTTATTTCCATCTCATGTTAGTATGGGTAATCACACCACAGGTGAAAATCATGTATTCCTAAAAAGTACATGCATTACCTTGATAGACTAAGGGTCTGATTCCATATAAGGCACTTTCGTGTTTCCAAGGGGCTTCAGTCATGAGAGTGAAGCATCAAAAAAGAGGTCATGTATGAAGTTTGGGCATCTCATTTTCATGCTTACAACTCCATCCTCCTCATCTCAAGGAGTGCATGGATTCTAAATGAACACATGGAGTTGCTGTATACCATGGAAGAGCATGGCACAGTTTCATTTAGCATCATCTATTTTCCATCATGTCAGGCAGAAAAAATGTTTTACCCAACACTGGTAGTTAAGATCCTTTTTAACCAGCAGTGCCAGGGATTGAACTGTGGACCTTCTACATAGAAAGTATGTGCTTTGTCACTGAGCCATAGCCCATAAATGTGCATTTAGGTCACTTTCTCACTGGGCAGAAGTTAGCACGGTGGCTATTTCCTGAAATATGGAAATGTGGTAGTCACGTGTACATCTTCATTTTGGTGCTCCTACATAATGAAGTTACCCTCAGAAGCTGTCCTCAATGTGAGTGGATCATGGTCATGATTTCTATGCTTCTCAGTTAGCTTTCCTAAAGATAGAGGTTTTATATGGTGATCGAAGTAGAGGCTGGCATACTTTGTAAAGATTAAAAGAAGCCTCCTTGACATCCAGTGTCACAGTCCTAGTTGGGTTGGGCTACTGATTCTGGCATGAGACATACCCACCTTGTTCAGACAATCAAACATTAGCAAGTATATTTAGGACACATTAGTATGCACATTAAGAACAGCTTAACCCACACATTTGTTTTCAGAGATGTAAACAGTAATGTGATACAATAAGTCCCTTGAACATTAAGAGATCTGAGGGAATGAACTTAGTACATACAAGAAGGGGGACCCGCAATACTCACGGGAGGGGAGTATTCCCCACAGCTCCCGGCCTGCAGAAGCAGGAGGAGTTCCACAGGAGGAGGAAGTGGCACCAGGTAAGCCTTCTTCCTCCCCGCCCCCATGAGGTTGATCAGCTCACTGACCCGGTGAGCCTTCTCCCCTCCCTCCCCCTTCCCTCCCTGACAACAGTGGCAGGGTGGTGCACCACGTACCAAGGCTTCTCCCCTTCCTTCCCCTTCCCTCCCCAACAACTGCAGCGGAGGCAGGGCCTGCCATGCACCGAACCTTCTCCCCTCCCCAATAGCAGCTGCAATCATAGAGTTTTGGGGCGATTGCCAGAGTGTCACCCTGGCAACGCCCCCAACGTGATGACATCACCTCCGGGTGACGTCATTACGTTGGAGAAGGGGGGTGGGGTTCCCCCCGCTGGCCAAATGCTGGCTGGTGGATCGGGAACCCCTGTAGCGGGGGATCCCCCACCCCCCGGGCTGACTTGGCAGCCCTAGGACTCCTCCACATGTGTAGGAAAATCTCCCTGCCCCCAAGTGCCCCCCCCTGCACGGATTTAGATATCCACACGGAGGGGGCCACTTCGGAATTAGATATATAGATACTTACAACAGACATTCACAGTTTGTCATTCAAACACCTGCTCAACCTTTGAATCCTTTTTCAAACGTGGAGGGGAGAAATATGAAAAATACGCCAAGAAATTATGTTTGAAAGGGATGTTTGAACACTGTGTGTGTCTAGTCTGCCTACAGCTTTGGAAATTTAACCTGTGTACAGCTTCCCCCCCCGGTGAGTCCCAGCCACAACTTCCCAACCCCGGCGAGAGGAACGGCGGAGGAAGAGGACCCAGAGACGCCGGCGTCCGGACCTGCGCAACAACGCCCCGAGCCAGGGTGGCGTTCAGCCCGAGCCCGCCTCATCCCTCGGGGACCGCGGCCGGCCAGTTCCACCTACCCGGGCGGTGATGCGAGCGACACAAAGGATCCAGGCGGACCGGAAGGAGAGCGGCGCGTCCCGGGGAAGGCGAGGCGCGGCGGCGTGCTCCCTTCCCGAAGGAGGAGTGTCCCGGCGGAGGCCCTGAGGCTTGGTGTCATCCAAGATAAAGGGGGGCAGGGCCGGGGCAGCGGGAGAGGGGAGGAGGTCCTACGGGGGTAAGGGGAAATAAAAGGAAGGCTCGGGGTCGGGTCGAGGAGGAGGAGGAGGAGCCGAAGGCAGTGCAGGACTGTGGAGACGCCAGCAAGCGAGAGAGAGGCTGGAAAACAAGTCCTAGGAGGACGCCCCGGGTGGGCCCCTCTACGCACTCCGACGGAGGCCGCGGTGACAGTGAGGGTGCGGTATACCCCTGTCCCCGGCCATTCTGAGACCCTTCAAAGACCCTCTTCCGAACCCCCACACCCCTGCGGGGCCACCCCCCAAGGAGGCACAGCACGGCCACAGGGGGCAGCAGCGTGGAGGGCAAGGCGGGGCCCCACAAGGTGGTGGAGAATACGGGCATTGGCCCCTCGTTAGGGGCCCCGTTACCTCACCTCCCGGTCCCCCAGGGGTGGAGCGGCACCCGCTGCTGGCTAAGGCCGGCACAGCTGCGGCCGCCGACAGAGACAGAGGTCCCCGAAGCCTCTGTAGAGCCTGGGGTTGGCCTTACCGAGAGCCTCGCGGGGATGGATTTTGCCCAATTTGGACAATGGCTGGCCGAGCACCAGGCCCAGCTCCTTCGGGACCTATCACAGCAACAACAGGCGGCACAAGCCTCCCTGGTACGGGATATGCGGCAGGCCCTTGCCCCTCCCCAAGGGGGGGGCCGGACAGGTGGGCGCCCCGGCTGTGCTTCCCAGGGCCCCCTGGCCGACTCTCGTGAAGATGACTCTGGACAACGACGTGGAGGCGTATCTGGAGGCCTTCGAACCGGCCGCGGAGGCCGCAGCGTGGCCCAGGGCCCAATGGGCCTACATCCTGGGGCCCTATTTAGCGGGCGAGGCCCAGGCGGCCTTCAAGGCCCTGGATAGGGGAGAAGCGGCCGATTACGACAAAGTTAAGGCCGCGGTATTGGACCGCTGTGAAATCACCCCGGAGACTTACCGACAGCGGTTTCGAGCTATACAGGTGTTGCCCTCATCTCGGCCGCGCGCCACTATTGCCGCATTGAAAGATGCCGTGTCCCGCTGGCTCAACCCGACCACCGATGAGTCCAGACGGGTGATGGAGCTGGTGGTGATAGAACAGCTGTTACAGATCTTGCCACTCCCAGTTCGCCACTGGGTGGCCTGCTGGAAGCCGACTCGGCTAGGAGAAGCGGTCGAGCTCTGGGAGAATTACCAGGCAGCGGAGCATCGGGACTTGCCCGGAAGAGGAGACTCCAGCAGGCCGAATAGAGGAGGCACAGGGGGACGGCAAAGCCTGGGTCCTCCAGGGCCGGACTCTCGGTTGGCTAATGTCCGACCTGGGCGGGCGCAGCCCTTCCCCTCTCGAGGGCCTGGGGTCGAGACCGACTGGCGCTCGCGCCAGCCGTCGGGCATGGGAGGATGGGGTCTTTCCCCGGCACCGCAGGACGGGCCGTCGGTTCCCCCAGGGGTAGAGCCCCGACCTCCTCCATCTCGCAACCCTTCCCTGGTGGGTCCTTGCTTCATGTGTGGGCAGTGGGGCCACCTCTGTAAGGACTGCCCCGCAATGGAGTGTGACTTGGGCTGGGATGACGCCCTACAAACAGCAGCCGTGGGCCTCAGACCTCCCGCCTGCACGCTCCCCGTGATCCTGGGGCAGCAAGACGTGACGGCCCTCCTGGACAGCGGCAGCTCCCTCTCTATGGTGCGCACCCATCTGCTGCCTGCTTCCCTCCCCGTCGTATGCACCGCGACTGTGGTTTGCTTCCACGGGCATGAGGAGAGGTACCCGGTGGTCATGGTTCCGTTGACTTACCTGGGGCGCCGCTGGGAGGTCCCCGTGGCTCGGGTCCCTCGTCTTCCTTACCCGGTGCTCTTGGGGCGTGACGCCCCCCGCTTCACATCCGCCCTGCAAGAGGCCGAGGCCGTGGTGGAGGGACAGCAGCGGGAGGCTGCCGGGGCGGAGGACATGGCCGCCCCCGCTGTGGAAGACCAGCCGGAGGGAGGGGACAGACCGGATCCTGGGGAAGGTTGGGCCACGAGCCCGGACTTCCACCAGGCACAGGAGCAGGATGCGGCGCTCGAGGACCTTCGACGCCACGTGGCGGTAAGGGACGGGGAGGTGGTAGATCTTCGGCACAGTCAACGACTTCCCCGTATTGTGCAAGAGCAGGGGGGTTGGTTTCGGGAGGTGAAGGGGCGCCTGGGGACCACTCGGCAGCTGCTGGTCCCGCATCAGTATATCACCCGGGTGTTGGAAAAGGCCCACGATCATCCATGTGCCGGGCATCAAGGCGCCAAGAATACCCTCACACGGGTACTGGCCCGTTACTTTTGGCCGGCTGTGGCCCGAGACGCCCAGGCCTATTGCAGGTCGTGTGAGGTGTGTCAGCACCTTAACACGCGGGGCGACCCCCGGGCTCCCTTATCCCCGCTTCCGATCCAGCACGTGCCGTTTGACCGTATAGCAATGGATTTTGTCGGCCCTTTGCCAAGGACCCCACGAGGGACCCATTACCTACTGGTAATAATCGACTACGCCACCCGGTTTCCCGAGGCGGTACCCTTGCCCAGTTTGAAAAGTGCCAGGGTGGCTAGGGCGCTGATGCGGTTCTTTTCGCTGGTGGGACTCCCCAGGGAAATCCTCACCGACCGAGGGTCCCCCTTTACGGCCACCCTGATGCGACAGGTCTGTGAGAAGCTGCAAATTCAACAGCTGTTTGCATCTGTCCAGCATCCCCAAACAGATGGTCTGGCCGAGCGTCTTAATCAAACGGTAAAGGCCATGCTAAGGAAAGTGGCCCATGAGAAGCCTCAGACCAGGGACTTATACGTTGACCCCATTCTCTTGGCCCTGCGGGAGACCCCCCAGGCTTCTCTGGGCTTCTCGCCCTTTGAGCTCGTCTTCGGCCAACAGCCCCGGGGGATTCTAGGGTTAGTAGAAGGCCAGTCCCTGGGACCCCGTGAAGTCCCCGAGGGGGACCCCTGTGAGTTCGTCCAGAAGCTGAAGGAACGCTTGGACGAAGTACAGTGACTCTCGCGCACTAATCTAGAGCAAGCTCAGGCCGCTCAGAAGAAACGCTACGATCGGGGCACGCGCCCCCGGGCCTTCCAGGTCGGAGAACAGGTCTTGGTGTCCCGGGCTGTGCTCGGTGGGACCTCCAAGGATCCCTGACAGGGCCCTTTCGCCATCACCCGGGTCTTGGGGCCTCTGTCTTACGAAGTCTGGTGCGGCAGCTGCTCCAGCCACTGCAAGCATCTTCTTGTGAACCATTTGAAGGCTTGGCACCCCAGGCCCGTTCCCGTGCAGCAGGGCCTGCTGGCCTCCATCCCAGGGGAACTCGCCGAAGGAACCCTGCCCTGGTCCCCCAGCCCGACAGTAGGGGAAGAACCCGCTCTGGATAATGAACTGTCGCCGGGGCGCCGGGAGGATCTACGGCGTATTCTGGCTGCCCATCCGGGTTTCTTCTCAGCGCAGCCGGGACTTACCCACCTGGCCACGCATTGCATCCGCACGCCCTCGGGGCGGGTGGCTCGCGCCCCTTGGAGACCCATTCCCCTGAAGCTAAGGGAAAGCATAAAGCGGGAAGTCGACAACATGTTGAAGATGGATATCACTGAACCATCCCAAAGAGCTTGGAGGAGCCCCGTAGTGCTGGTCCCCAAGCCAGACGGGTCCACTCGCTTTTGTGTGGATTACAGGGAGGTCAATTGGCTGGCTCAATTTGATGCCTACCCCATGCCCAGGGCAGATTTGTTGATCGATCACCTGGGCGAGGCCCGGTTCTTATCCGCCCTGGACTTAACAAAGGGGTATTGGCAGGTCCCTGTTCACCCGGCCGACCGGGAGAAAACCACCTTTGCAACCCCAGGGGGTTTGTACCAGTTTAAGCGGATGCCCTTCGGGTTACACGGAGCCGCGGCCATGTTCCAATGACTGGTGGACCGGGCCCTGGCCAGCTGCGAGGCCTTTGCCCAAGCGTATCTCGACGATATTATCGTGTGTAGCCCGGACTGGGACTCGCATCTGATCCACCTAGAGTGAGTCCTCCGGGCGCTCGAGAGGGCGGGCCTACGGGCAAACCCCAAGAAGAGCCGGCTTGGTTTCCAAGAACTTAAGTATTTGGGGTTCCTAGTCAGAAAAGGGTGCCTACGGCCCCTACCGGACAAAGCCGAGTCCTTGCTGTACCATCCGCAGCCTAAAACAAAAAAACAGCTACGGGGCTTTCTGGGATTCGTCGGCTATTATAGTAGGTTCATTCCGCAGTTCGCAACCTTGGCCAGCCCGTTGACTGACCTGTTGCGGAAAGATTGCCCCAACCAGCTTCGGTGGACGCCCCGAGAGGAGACAGCATTCCAGCATCTGCGACACAGCCTGGCCCACGAGCCGGTACTACACAACCCAGATTTCAGTCAACCCTTCATTCTGCACACGGATGCCTCGGGAACAGGCCTGGGCACCATGCTGGCCCAGGAGACACCCGAGGGTCTACGCCCAGTTTTGTTTATCAGCCGCAAGTTACAGGGGGCGGAACGAAATTATGCAACGGTGGAGAAGGAGGCCTTGGCGGTGAAGTGGGCGGTGGGGGCCCTACAATATTATCTCTCCAATAATCCATTCCACTTGGTAGTGGACCATGCCCCCCTCCTCTGGTTGTCTCGTATGAAGGACTCAAACCCCCGGATACTGCGATGGTATCTGTCACTCCTTCCCTTTTCCTTCACAGTGCGGCATCAAGCGGGGAAAGACCACCGCGTGGCAGATTACCTGTCTCGCCTCTTCGAAGAGGCTCGCTCCCAGGTGGGGGCAAGGGAGGGGGTATGTCCCGACCCGGAGAGCCCAGGCTGGGAGCTTCCCCCCCGGCGAGTCCCAGCCACAACTTCCCAACCCCGGCGAGAGGAACGGCGGAGGAAGAGGACCCAGAGACGCCGGCGTCCGGACCCGCGTGACAATGCCCCGAGCCGGGGTGGCATTCAGCCCGGGCCCGCCTCATCCCTCGGGGACTGCGGCTGGCCAGTTCCACCTACCCGGGCGGTGATGCGAGCGACACGAAGGATCCAGGCGGACCGGAAGGAGAGCGGCGCGTCCCAGGGAAGGCGAGGCGCGGCGGCGCGCTCCCTTCCCGAAGGAGGAGTGTCCCGGCGGAGGCCCTGAGGCTTGG
The DNA here is from genome assembly GCA_029233225.1 of Lepidodactylus listeri. NCBI lineage: Eukaryota > Metazoa > Chordata > Lepidosauria > Squamata > Gekkonidae > Lepidodactylus > Lepidodactylus listeri. The sequence continues at coordinate 119,409,591 of JARCFY010000004.1, read as the reverse complement.
CGTCGTCCAAGATAAAGGGGGGTGGGGCCGGGGCAGCGGGAGAGGGGAGGAGGTCCTACGGGGGTAAGGGGAAATAAAAGGAAGGCTCGGGGTCGGGTCAAGGAGGAGGAGGAGGAGCCGAAGGCAGTGCAGGACTGTGGAGACGCCAGCAAGCGAGAGAGAGAGGCTGGAAAACAAGTCCTAGGAGGATGCCCCGGGTGGGCCCCTCTACGCACTCCGACGGAGGCCGCGGTGACAGTGAGGGTGCGGTATACCCCTGTCCCCGGCCATTCTGAGACCCTTCAAAGACCCTCTTCCGAACCCCCACACCCCCGCGGGGCCACCCCCCAAGGAGGCGCAGCATGGCCACAGGGGGCAGCAGCGCGGAGGGCAAGGCGGGGCCCCACAGTGTGTTACAATCTGATTCCTGGCTTCCATCTATAAGAATGTCCCAGGTGGTCATTCTATCCAGATCCTGGCCAAATTGGTCAGTGTGGATGGAACTATGTTGTGAGCCTTTGAAAGATTTTATGAGACTAAAAGTTAGAGTGGATTGAGCAATAGCAATGTGCGTATTAGGGCAAAAAGCATTGCTGCAGTTATACATGATGTCCTGTTCTTTCTGTTGGATTAAGGTATTTGTTATATTCCTCTAGACATCTGTTCCTGATTAGCTGTCTCTTTTTGGGGTTCTTTGCAGGCTGGTGTTCCCATTTAAATCGGGAATGCTGGAACAAACTCTGTGATTGTTTACAATGTGAACTTCACTGTATACAAACCTGCAAGAAAGTGGATAGCATCACATTTGGTTTCTTCTTCTCCATCCCTCCTATGTGCCTAGAGGCACCAAACTCAGTTTCTCTATTTTGCTGGCAAGGCAGTTCTAGCAGGACTGAGGCAGAAGTGGACTGTCCAGCCAAGACAAAAGCTATTTCAAGACAGGGATGCTGAAGCAGAAAAAAGAACTGTTTGACAGGGCAGGTAAGAAAAATTCTTTTAATTCCTTTTTTTAACCCAGTTTTGTTCTGAAATCCAGCAATCCATATCTTTACCTCTTTTCAGGAATCTGGAGTCAATTTCTAATCAATTCTGTTCCAATGGAAATCCCAAGAGAGGAGGGACAGGAAGGGATGTTCTGCAAAATTTGAGAATTTCACTCTGCAGATGTTGAGAGGCAGGCAGGCAGGCAGGCAGGCAGCCTCCCTCCCTCCTGTTAGAGCACCACCCTGTGGCATGTAACATAAAACAATGGCAAGGGCTGAGCTTATAAAAGGGTGCATTGATTTCTCAACAAAGATAAATGAAAGCGAAATCCCTCTTTTAAAAGAGAAAGGTGAGAATAAGAGAAATGAATGGTTGTAAGTGAAAAAGTAAATTTCGGAAAAGCAAATTCCCCTCCTCATAACAACAGTATTGTTCGGTGAGGTGGCTATGCCAGGTAAACCAAAAGAAGTTACTTCTTGTGTTGTGTTGTTGCAGCAAAGTCCAGGCAGGCACCGGTGGACTCACAGTACAGTTCTAAGCAGCTATGTCCTTTAAAACCCATGAATTTAGACAGGTGTAACTCTGCTCTTAGGATTGCATAGTTGCCCCTGTCATACCACCTTTTGTTTTGTTGGTGGGAGAGGTCCTGCCCTTATTGGGGTCCTTCCCCTCCATGGATTTACTAGAAGTGAGTCCTTGCACTGCTGAGAGGGCACTCTGACTCATGGGATGGGCTTCAGCTCAATCTTGCCACCTTCTCTGTTCTTGAGATGTATGGAGTGATTGTGGGATCTCCTGAACCGAGGGAGATGCAGGTGACGAAAGGCATGCCTCAGGCACCCAGGATCCAGCAGGGTGCTGGTTTTTTTGAGAAGAAAAAGAGGAGGAGGAGGAGGAGATTGGATATATTCACTCGGAGTCTCAGAACAGCTTACAAACTCCTTTCCCTTCCCCTCCCCACAACAGACACCCTGAGAGGTAGGTGGGGCTGAGAGAGCTCTTTTGAGAACTGGTCTTTCAGGAACAGCTCTGACAAAACTATGGCTTGCCCAAGGTCACCCAGCAGCTGCTACTTGGACATAAGTGCTCCTCTCATTCCACTGCTCCTTCTTTCCTACCTTCTGCCCATCTTTCCTTATCTTCCACTTTCTGGGTCTGATGTCTTGCTTTCTATTGCCATCTCTTGTTCCTAGCCCCCCCCCCCCCCCCCCGTTTATTTCTGCAGGTGCAGCCATAGTAAATTTACCATTCCAGAAAGGGATACCATCTACCATTTCCCCTTTGTTCCCTCTCTTGAGTCTACAACATTTCCTCAGTTTCCCTCACTATGATTATTGCCTGCTGCTAGTTATTTGTATAGTTTTGAGCATTTTTTTGACAATTTCATTAAGCTAATATCGCAGAACAGAGGGATTTCATAAAATGTTTCAGATGAAAAAAAAGTAAGATTTTTTTTTTTTTGAAAATACTGAAGCCTGATTTAGGAAACTTGCATGCTTACAATCATTCCAATGTGAAATGACTTAACACGGTGCCAGTTTATGCGATTTTTGTTGTTATGTCAGCTGAAGCCAATACATTTGGCAGGAGACTTGCAGCAGGGTGAGAAAAGTCTTTTAGAAACCAAGCATTTTCTGAAAAGATGGCAGTACAACTTAATTTTTTCTATGTCTTTCCCCCTATCTGTATAACACATAAGTGCATGCACACATGGAGTCCATAATTTTACTAGTTTTTTGCCACATCTGGCAGAAACAGTTCCCCCACTGGGTATACATACCACCTCCTCAGTGCAAATCAATGCACTAGGCTAGGGCTTCTAGTGTCCTGGCCCCACTGGTGGACCTCCTGATGGCACTTGATATTTTGGGCCACTGTGTGACAGAGTGTTGGACTGGATGGGCCATTGGCCTGATCCAACATTGGCTCCTCTTGTGTTCTTAAATCTGGTTGCTTAAAATTGACCAGCAATGCAATACTATGCAGTTTCTCCAGTCTAAGCTCATTGATCTGAGTAACTCTCTGTAAGACTGCACTGTAAGGTCCCATGGCTTGAACACTCTCAGCTCATGGTTTCTCTGCATTCTCCTGCTAAGTGGTGGGGAGGATTTTACCACGTTAGCAGTTACCGTATTTTTCGCTCCATAAGACGCACTTTTCCTCCCCAAAAAAGTGGGGGGGGGGAAGTGTGTGCGTCTTATGGAGCAAATATGGAGCTTTTCTTACCTGTAACAGGGCTCTTTCTTCAGCAGGAACGCAGGGGAATGCCATTCAGGCTGGCATCCCAGCCTTCCCCGCCCCTCCCTGCTGGGCCTGAGCTGTTAAGACTTAAAAGGGAAACAGCAGGAAAACCCCCAGCAGGCTAAGTACTCTTTCCCTTTAAGTGCTTTTCCCCTTTAAGACAGCCAGCAGCAGAAAGCCCCGCCCACAGATTAAGCTCCCTGGCTACTTTGCACAGAAAGGCCTGGCTTTGCATGGCATGCCGACGTCTCTCTTCTTTCCTTTCTCTATCTTTCTTCCTTCCTTCCTTCCTTTCCTTTTTTCTGTCTGTCTTTCTGTCTCTCTCTCTGTCCCCACCTTTCTTTCTTCCTTTCTCTTTCTCTCTCTCTCTCCTCCTCCTTCCTTCCTTTATTTCTCTCTCTCTCTCTCTCTTTCTTTCTGTTTCATTTTTTCCTGTTTTCCTCCTCTAAAAACAAGGTGCGTCTTATGATCAGGTGTGTCTTATGGAGTGAAAAATACGGTATATGTCATTAGCATAGGCTCCTATTGGAAGTAAAAGTGTCCTTCAGATCATTATATCCCAATTCACTGCAAAACTACAGACATGCTGGCTCTGAGTAACTGATGACAAAGGAGATGCTACAGTTTGTTGAACCTTTCAAATAGTTGTTCTATTTTTGCCTCTTTTTTTCTTTTTGCCTCTTGCTCTATGTCCCCCCATCGCATTATGGGTCTCTGCAATTTCACATCTGAGGGATTCATGCAGCTAGTTGGATTCTCAGTCTTTCTTTTTGAAGTCAGGCATCTCAGGCTATGCTAAGATTGTGAATGCTTTCTTAGGTTATAACCTGAATTTACAATCTTGACAGCTCTGCTCAGGCGCCATGCCAGAAAGTGCCGGGTACATTTAAATAACGATAGGACGAACGGATGCTAGTTCCTAAGGGACAACAGGAAACAAGTTGGCCTTTCAAAAATGTTAGGTTGATGTGCTTTCCGAGGAACATCAAGGCCTAAGTGTGGCAATCTTACAGTAAAATATCTCCAGAGATCTCTAGTGAATGAAAGGAGCAATGTGATAAAACTATGGGAAGCAGTCAAAATAAGGAAGAAGGATGGATGTGGCAAAGCCGATCCTGATTAGATAAGCTGTAAGTCTTGAGAAATAATGTCTCTATAGAAAGGAAGATGGGCTATTGTTATTTTTTTTTGTCGTCTCCATGCTGTGGTGTGAAAGGACACTTCAGCGGTAATTGCGATAGGATTTAAGTATGTGACAAGTATTTACTGTAATCTGAAAGTCTGAGTGGGCAGAAAATGTTATTGAGCTTTAGATCTCTCTCTGCACCTGCCTAAACTACACTAATATCAGAGACTGGGTTCTACTAGATGCTATGCAGGAGTACAAATTTGTTATAATTTGAAATCTGAATGATGTGCACTGATCTGTCATAGATTTCAGGCACAACACTTGCATCTTTCCCCCCTCTTCTTCCCTGCTGTCCTTGAGCACAGAATCTTTATAAAATGGTGTCATGAGAAATGCAGACACAGGAAACCTGTCAGGACTCATTGAGAAGGTCATTCCCCATTCCCTGCTGCTTCGATTTCCACACTGTTGTTGGTTGCTGGCTCTTTCTCCAGATTCTCCCCCTTCAACAACAGCAGCCTCCTCCCCTCTTTCTGTCCCTGCTGGATGAGTATCCATTTCCTCCCCCCCCCTCTTGCTCCCCCAGTTTCCCCATCCTCTACCTATTGTTCCTGCATGTGGAGGAGTGGGGAATCAAACCCAGTTCTCCAGCTTGAGTCCACCACTCTTAACCACTACACGAAACTGGTGTTTGCCAGATTTGATAGCTTAGGGTTGCCAGATCTTACCTGCATCCCGGCTGGGGGCTCCAGCCCGCCTCCCGGGGTCTTTTGGCATGTGCATAAAGCATGCACGCCACAATGATATCACCCAGAAGTGACGTCGGTGCACCAGGAACATCGTTCAGGGGACCCTCTAGCATATGAGTAAAAAATCGCTATGGTCACCATAAAGTTTTTACCCAAATGCTAGAGCATCCCCCAAACGACATGCCCAGTGCAATGATGTCATTGCACTAGACATGATGGGGCACTTTGGAGTGGGCCTCCCCCTGCTGGCCAGCTGGCTAGTGGCAGATTGGGGGCCCCAAAGTGGGGAAACCCCACCCCCATCAGTGGATTCCTCACTTCTACACACACAGGAACAATAGGTAGACGATTGATTTAATTTAAGCATGTATAATATCTACAGGAAGGATTCCAGTTTTAGTTTTGTTCCTTGATCTTGACAATTAGTTCTGCCCAGAAGTTATGGCATTAGATTATAAATCTGAACAGGTTCTAGTTATGTTTCAATTCATTCAATAGTGTCCTTTCCTTATTTTAAAAAAAAGCTATGATTTTAATACATGTATATTTTATTCAAGCATGGAGTTGAGCAGGCTCCGGAGGACAGGAGGGCCTGGTGTGATGTGGTCCATGGGATTGTGAAGAGATGGACTCAACTGTGTGACTGAACAACAGTAAATGTTTTATTTACACATTTGGGATGTGGCAGGGTCAACTGGCAGAGCTTTACAGTCCCCACTAGGGGCGGTTTCCTCTTGGTCCCGGGATGCCCGATTCATGGGCTTTCGGGAATCAAAATGGTGCATAAACCATTCTAATACATGTGTACTTCAATTTGGTGGGAAAGGGTTAAATGCTCTTGAGACTAAAGATGGTTTGGCATGAAAGGATTCAGAGCTCTTGAGAGTACAGATTGCTTGGTATAAAATGCTTGAAATATTGTGGCAGTGCAGATATTGTGAGAAATAGGAATTCATTATACGGGACGTGAGTAAACAGCTTCAACAGTAGATTATAGAACAACCACTAAAATTTTTACAAGTAATGGAACTGGAACATTCAGCCTGAATTGAACATTTCTCGGTGTGTGGCAAGTCCAATTTCACCCTAATTTTTTATTTCTTCATTTTTGCAGGTTAGTTCTCCAGGTAAATCTAAATCTCTTTGTAAATGACATTCCATGAAAATACTTCTGTTCTGCATTTGAGTCTTGTCTGTATCCAAAAATCTTTATGATTTCCTCTTGCCCTAATGGTACTTAATAGACACAGCTGTCAGAGAGGAAAACTGACAGGATTTTCTATTAGAATGATGGATGAGACAAAGGTGATTTGCTAGAATAAGCACTGCCATTCTTTGCCTAATCTCATTTCTCTTTAACTAGGATTTCTGATGCTTTCGCTGCTATTTTCTCTGAATGGCTTCTCTGTATTAAAAGCTAAACATGCACAAAACTTTCTCATTTTCCTTCCTTCATTCTCTTTCTTTAATTAATTCTACACTTTTCCTTCAATGCTCAGACTTATAACTTTGGTGTTATCTTTCATACTGCTCTGGCTTTCCCTCCATATATCCAGTTACATTGCTAAATCTTGTCACTTTGCAACACGAACCAATTTCCCATTTGCTTTTCTGTTGGATGCAATTTAAATTCCATTCATTCTCTCATTATCTCTTGCATTGACTATTGCAGCCCTCTTCTGCATGGCCTTCCTTCTGTCTGGAGCTTTTCAGGTCTGCATTTGTGACAAAGATTGCCACCCTTTCCCTGTCTTCTATTAACTTTTTAATGTCTTCAGTATCTTGTTCCCAGTTTGCTCATCTCTCTATCCATGGGTCAAGACCTTGCTCATCTCTCTATCCTTCGGTCAAGAAGACCTTTACGCTCAGCATAGCAACATCTACTGGCAGTCCCCAGCCCCAAAGACATCCACCTGGCCTTGACTAGAGCCAGGGTTTTCTCCACACTGGCCCCAGCATGGTGGAACGTGCTCCTGATTGAGATCAGGGCCCTGCAGGACTTATTACAGTTCCATAGGGGCTGTAAAATGGAGCTGTACCACCAGGCTTTCAGCTAACTGGCGGGCGACCACTCTTTCTGGCCCCTCCTGCCCAAACCACCCTCATACTCATTCGATGCTGCAGAGGGCAATGGTTTCCATCAACAGTAACCAGACTACGATTGAGTTTCTGCCCACCTGTCCTTCAATGCAAGGAGCACAATGGATTATTACTGGTTTGCCATCTGTTTTAAAATTGGATTCTTAATTGTTTATGGTTTTATGATGTGGTTTTATTGTTCACATTCCTGCTGTGACCTGCCCTGAGCTCGCTTGCGGGGGAGGGTGGGATAGGAATCAATCAATCAATCAAATAAATAAATAAATATTCCTTGGAGCTGAATTGAAAGGCATTTCTGCAGAAGAAGATGGGGAGCCCACTGCAAACCCCAAGGCACCCAAGGGCCCTACCCTCTAGAGAAGAAGAAGAAGAGAAGAGATTGGATTTATACCCCACCCTTCACTTGTAGTCTCAGAGCGGCTTACAAACTCCTTTCCCTTCCCCTCCCCACAACAGACACCCAGTGAGGTAGGTGGGGCTGAGAGAGCTCTGAGACAACTGTCCTTGAGAGAACAGCTGGTACAGAGCTATGGCTTGCCCAAGGTCATCCAGCAGGTGCAAGTGGAGGAGTGGGGAATCAAACCAGGTTCTCCCAGATTAGAGTCCACGCACTTAACCACCAAACTGGCTCTCTAGTGGGGGCTTTGAAACTATGCTACGGATCTTGTCAAATCCAGGGACTAAGTGGTAGCCCTTCACTCACGCTTGGGTTTCCCTGGTGCTATCAGAATCCTATGATAACTCCTGATCCTCACAAGCAATGATAGTGACAAAAAGTGTCAACCCCAAAAGAACCAGTGACAACACACTCTCCAAGTTATAAGCGCGTTTTTGTGGTCTTCTTCAAAGTTGTGGTTTCAGCGAAAACCTCAGTTTATTCTGGAACCACTGCCTTATTGCATTCTTATGCAGCACACAGTCATTCCATGTACTCTGAAATGTGATGGCTGTCTTGTCAGTTCTCCCTTGTACTCCAGACAGTGTGTTGTCGCTGGTTCTTTTGGGGTGACACTTTTGTCGCCAAAGCTTATAGAGAACAAGAGAATGGATTTTTGTTAGTAAACATTGTATAGCTGACTTGATGTCCCCTTATAAGTGTTGTCATATTTAACCTCATTGTAAACCATATACACGTACGTAAGTACAACAATTGATTATATGGATATACATTAAGATAAGAAATGTGCTATTGATGTTATAATTGTTACAGCCTTCAGTAAATTAATATTATTGTACCAGCTAATGATTCATTGCAACACGGAAGAGAGCTGTGGTATTTTGATCCTGTGGTGGTAAGGGCAGAACATCCCACCCTTCTCTGTGTGTTTCACTTTTCTGGTCCAAGGGTTCAACCGTGTTGGTCTGAAGCAGTAGAACAAAAAAAAAAATAGAACAAAGGTGCCACTGAATTCTAAATTTGTTCACTCTTCTGGTACCATACTTGTCCTCTGTAAACCCACAATTACATCTGCCAATTCCCCAGCTACACTTACTGCCTGCTCTTAACCTCTTGAACCTCTGTCTTGACCCTTCCATTTTTGTATTTACAAGCCATGCCTCTTTCAAGTGGCTTATTCTAACTAATCACACACAGATTGTGCCTCCCTCCCCTCTCCCTTTTGCATCTTCATTGATGTAAGTCAGAGGGAGGGGCCTGTGCCTTGCATTTGTTTAATGCAAAATGCCCATCCCTTGTACAAATGAACTCTAGAAGTAATAAATAATAACTATAGTGGCAGAGCAGAATTTTCATTTCGAATATGTCAGCTGGAGGACAAGCAGAACCTTTTGGAAGTGATTCCTGCCAAAGGACTTTGCTTGCCACCTTTCCAAGGATCTTTTTCTCTGTGGGCATCTGATTTCTACCCTTATCACCAACAATAACATGCCTGTGATAGTAAGCATGTGATTGTGATGTATTACTGAAAGGGTATTATCAGTAACGATGCTGTAGGATTTGCATCTGCATGCACAGAATAGATAAAAGTCCCCCTTAAACATGTAATGAATGCACTGGGGAATATGCTTCGGGTATATCTGATCTTGGGCTGTGGTCACACTGGTGGCTTGGTGTGATATGGTGCCACCTCTAATTGAACCAGTTTAAAGTGTTGCGAGGCATATCAGCCACACAGCACACCCTGCTGCGGGTTACCCATGCAGACATCCCTTGGTCAAGCAACCACAGTATTGCAGTGCCTCAGCCACAGAGTGCACTGCCAAAAATTTTTCAAAATTCATGAGGTTTTTTTTTTTAAAAAAACCCCCTCCCTAGCAGCAGAATGGATCTGCAGGTTCAGACTGCCAAATTCATTCTGCGTGCACTCCCCCACATTCAGACATTTGGCCATGCACAATGACTGTGTATGGAACCAAAAACACCACTTGTGATGTGGTGCCTTTTTAACCCGGCTCCAAGTCTTCCTGTGACATGATAAGTATGGCAGATATGGCTGTCTGACTGTGCCCATTTGATCTGGAGGGGAGGAGTGACTGGGTCGGGCCAAACTGCTCATGTGATCACAGCCAGAGATCAGGAAGGGCTTATTTCCCCACCCCATCAGCTGCCACAGAATACTGAATTATGTATGGGTACACACTCTCAAGATAAAATAGTATTTGTGTGAAAAACAAAAAAAAAACCAAACCCTAAACACTGTGGGTTCAGGTCAGCGTCTTTGAATGGAGTCATCTTGACAGGGCATAACAAAACATGTAACTATCCCCCCCCTCCTTTGGCAGTATGCGTAGTCACTCAGTGTGGCAGACCATGAAGCCCATGAGCATCTATATACTAATAGTGAAGCCCCCCCCCCCGTGCAGATACCTAAATCCGCACGGGGGGATACCTGGGGGGCAGGGAGGTTGTTCTGCAGATGAGGGACGGTCCCCACACCTGCAGAAAAATCTAAAAAGTTAAAAAAAATTCGGGGGGATACTTAAATCCCCCCAAAAGTAAAAACCAGTTCCCTGTGTTTCCTGACTTACCACAGTGCTGGCGGTGGCAGCGGATGAGCGGCCGGGTGGCAGGCGGGCGGGCAGTGGGGTGGGCTGAGGACAAGCCAGTGGCTGGGCAGCAGCGGCGGGCGGCTGGGCTGTGAGCAGCTGGGTGGCGGCAGGAGGCAGGTGAGCCACCGGCCAGCCCACAAACACTGACGGTGGCGGCCACCAGCTGGTGCTGGCAACAGTGGTGCCAAAGCAGCCCTTGCCGCGGACTGAGCCGGGGGAAAGGGGGGAAGAGGGATGGCCCGTGGGGGGAGGGGGAGAACTGGTGGGCTCGGTGAGTGCCACCGAGGCCTGCTGCAGCCCGTGGGGGGGGGGAAGGGGGAGAACCGGTGGGTCCGGCGAGCACTGCCAAGGCCCGCTGAAGACCGTGGGGAGAGGGGGAGAAGCGGCGGCCCCCGGCGAGCGCTGCTGAGGCCTGCCGCAGCCCATGGGGGGGATGGGGAGAACCAGCAGGTCCAGTGAGTGCCATCAAGGCCTGCCGAAGACCATGGGGGGAGGGGGAGAAGCGGCTGCCTTCAGCGGGCCCGGCGAGCGCTGCTGAGGTCCGTGGGGAGGAAATGGCGAGCCCGGTGAGCACCGCCGAGGTCTGCCAGAGACCGGGGGGAGGGAAGGAGCGGGTGGAGGGAGAGATCACCAGCCTCAGCATTGCGGGCCCCCCCTTGTCTATATACTAATAGCCAAGTTGCCTCCTCCGTGTGGATATCTAAATCCACGCAGATGGGGCACTTGGGGGGCAGGGAGATTTTTCTGTACACATGGGGGACTCCCCACATGTGCAGAAAAATCTAAAAAGTTTTAAAAACTTTTGGGGGGATATTTAAATCCCCCCAAAAGTAAAAGAGAATGCACAGGGAATGCTCTGGGAACTGCGATGGCCTGGCAGTTGAGAGGCATCCAAGCCTTGCTGCTGGTGCCGGGGGGTGGGAGGGAGAAGTGGTGGGCCCAGTGAGAGCTGCTGAGGCCTCGCCAGTGCCTGTGGGGGGGGGGAGAAGTGGTGGGCCCAGCGAGAGCCACTGAGGCCTCACCAGTGCCCATGGGGGGGGGGGGAAGAAACAGTGGGCCCGGTGAGAGCCGCTGACGCCTCGCTGGGGCCCATGGGGGGAAGGCTTACCTGTGGTGGCTTTCTCTTCCTCCATGTGGAGCTCCCCCATTCCCACGAGTATCACAGGTCCCCGCCTCTTGTATCCTCTAATCCTGCCTGGCCCTTTCCTTCTACCCATTTAAGAGAGATGTATTCTGTACTCCTGTTCCATTGCCCAGCTGAGGGTGTGGGCTAGCTGTGCCATATTCTTCCAGTGGCATGCATACACACATAATATGGAGCAAGGCTTTGTTCTTCCCTGTGGGTATTTCCCCACATGCAGAGTCTGTCTGTACTTATGGCAGATTGTAAGAAGCCCCACATTTCTGTCAAAATCAGCTGTTTATCTTTTTCTATCACAAAGCCACACTAAAAAATTGGGGACGGGGCAGATGAGAAAAGAAACTATTGCTGTAGTTGGTTATACATGTTTCTTTTTATGGAAGAACTAGTAATATTTAGTGATGGGTAAACACCCACATGGGAGGGAAAGTGGCATGGTATAACCTGATCTCATCAGAGTTCAAAAGCTAAGCAGGGTCAGTACTTGGAAGGGAGACCACCAACAAAGGCTCTGCAGAGGAAGGCAATGGCAAACCACCTCTGGCTTCTCACTTGCCTTGAAAGCTGCTTGCTGGGGTCACTATAAGTCATTTGCTACTTGATAGTACTTTATGCACACACAAATGGCTGCATGCTTAACCCTGTTTGTCTTTTTGTGAGCTTCCCCAATAATCTTTGAACACACTCTGGGCATTTGCAAGAAGCTGAAGGGGACATTTACATATTGCACATGTGCCTCACACAAAAGTGCTCACCCCCTTTCCAGTTGACTTGGGTTGAAATTCAAGGGGTCTGTCCTGACTTGAAAATGGCCTAAGATTTTTGAGCAGAAGAATTTCACTTCTGAGTGCCCTGCTCCAAGTTCATCAGTATCTCTAGTAATAATAATTATTAACATTATTATACTTACAATTGATATAGAACTTTATACAGCTGTAACTGGTTACTGATATCCAGATTTGGTTCAGTTTTGTGTTTCCAGAGTGTATCTTGGATTTCTCTTTTGCTAAATCTCTCTGGCCCTAACACATCCCCATGCACAACCACAAGCTGTCCGTTTACTCTTACGTGAGAAGATTTCCCTGCAGAACAGATGGTAGATTTTGTCTGACAGTGAGCTTTGACACTGCTGAACATCTGTGTAAGGAGGGAAGAAAAGGAAAACTCCAATTCAGTCTTCTGATTTTAAACCCATAGATGAACCTGCCAAATTTCACCGTTCTGGTAATCTGTTCTGTGAGTTGGTCACAGTCCTGGTTTAGCAAAAGATACAGTGTGTGTGTATGTGTGTGTGCATATGTACACTACTGCATACAAGAGTCAGGCAACCTTTTAAGTGCCCATAAATAGTATCCAGTAATGAGTACTACATGTTGATCACTGAGGCTGGTGTGTGTAGGGTGAGTGTGAGAGAGGGGGGGGAGAGGGGGGTACTTAATTCAGAGTAAGATATTGTAATGCTGCAGTGTGCAAAAGTGGACATTTCCTCAGGGTTGCCAGCCTCCAGGTTTGCAACTTATCTCCAGAAGACAGAGATCAGTTCTTCTGGAGAAAATGGCTGCTTTAGAGCAGTGGCTCCAACCTTTCAGGGATGGTGACCCACACATCTGAATTTACTTTGTAGGGTGACCCATTAAGGGCTGGTGTCCTAAGCAAACTATGACCTTGGCACACATCTATTCCAGCATTCTGTTTTCTACAGTGCCAGACTATATGTTTTTGAGAAACCAGCAGACATCATACAAAAGGTGCAGCTGCCCACTTTATGAACCCCAACCTCCTTCACCTCTGCCAGCTGGGCCAGAGCCAGAGTTTCAGGAGGAGGCATCCTCTGGGGGCACTGGATTGAAGAGATACATGAAGAGGGCAGATGGTAGTGAACAGGTTGGCAGCAAGGGGCTCGGTGCAGTATATTTTGAGAGCAGTGAAGCAAGGCAGAAGGCTGGGCAAGAATCTTTCTACCCCCCTATAGTTTCCAATTGTGTGTGTGTGTTTGCATGCCTGAAAGTCATGGCAACTTCTGGTAACCCCTAGTGGGGTTTGGACATTTTCAGAGAGGTGGCTTGATAGCCTGCTTCTGCATCTGAGCCCTGGTATTCCTTGGAGGGCTCCCTTCCAATTACTTGCCAGGGTTTGTCCCTGCTTAGCTTCCAAGATCTGACAAGATCAGGCTTGCCTGAGCTATCCAGGTCAGGGCAAGTTTCCCCATGGCATGTTGAACAGCTCCCACCTCCTCTCCATCCTCCCCCCTTCTTTCAGCTGCTGCTGCCATGAAGCTACTAGTTGCCGAATGCTTTTTTCTCTTCAGTACTGTCACAAAGAAAGAGGGGTGGGTGAATGTGAGAAGCTGGTGAGGAGGAAAGAAAGATAAGGATGAAAATGGCAGGAGCTGCCATTAGGGAGGGCTGGCCTATGACCCACTTTCATAGGCTTTGCAACTCACTTTTGGGTCTTGACCCACAGGTTGGGAAACATGGTGTCATGATTCAGCCAGGGCTCAGCGATAGCAAGGATTCCTTGGGAGAAGAGGAGTCCTGTGTAGCCAGGCATGAGTCAACAGAAGCCAACCAGCAAGAAAATCTGCTAAAGGCTTGTCAGAATTCACAGCCAACAGCTGTTGCACCTCCAGCCACAGATCAGCAGGTGAAAGTCAGTTGGCTGTTCCCAGCCCTCCAGTATCACCTACGCCTTTAGAGCACTGTAGACAGAAGCTGAGAACAAAGGTACAGATGAGACGGCAAAGTGCTAGTCTCCTGGCCCAATGCCAGCTGCTTGCTGATAATGGAAATGAATTGTTGCAGGACTGATCCTGAGTAGCTGGCTGAAAGCTTGACAATTAGGCATGCAGCTATACAGCCACCCAAGAATGCCTGCTGGGCGTGGATGCAATGTGGACACTATATGCTGACCTGCTGCCATTGCCTTGCCTAGTTAATCTCTAATCCTCTGACACTGAACAACTTTGCTCTGCTGAATCTCTGGCCCTCCAGCCTTGAACTGAACAACTTTGCTCTACTGAGCCTCTGGCTCTCTGACCTCGGACTGAATGACATGGCTTGATTTTTGGAGCCCTGACCCTGGACTGAACAACCTTGGACTTCAGAACCTACTTCTAGCCATATCTCCTTTGGCCAACAGACCAGGGTACGGCCACCAGGTATTTGGAGCTTGCCAGTCAGTATACACTGCTAGAGTCTACGACATTATACCCTGCTGAGATCACTCCCCTCCCCAAACCCTGTCCTCTCATGGGTCCACCTCCAAATCCCTAGGGATTTCCCAGTCTGGAGTTGGCAACCCTAAGCTGTGGCATGTTATACGGGAAATACAGGGTAGCGAAAATCATGTTTCCCTCATAATATGTGGTTTTGTCCCTTTCCCCAAAAACATTTTTTCACAGAACAAGTTGGAAATTTGTCTCCTGAGTCCAGACTTTTTAATGAACACTAAAATGCAAACGACCTCTGAATGTCTCTTGCCTTGAAAACATCACAAGGTTGCCATAAGTCAGCTGTGACTTGACAGCACTTTCCACCACCAAGATAGCAGTTGCCTATATATCACTTGCGCCCCTCCCTAAATGTATCACTTCACATGAATAACTTTTCTAGTGGGAAGCTATTAAGCTGACTTACCTCGGCACATAATTGTCCTTTTTGTTCTGTGGCCGTGGTCCATCTCTTCAATGAGCAATGAACTGAGGAAAGCAGCCTAAGATGGAAGCTAGAGCTAGTTTAAGTGAGTCGTGTATAACTTGAGGCAGCTGCTCTATCCATTCATTTCCCTGAGGACCCGCTCTTTTATTGGTGTGAAGAATAATCTGATCAGTGCCCTCCTTGTCTTCCCTCTTTGCCAGGCCTATTTGCTGCTGTCTTGCCTCCATGAATATTTCATTGTTTCTTTTATAAACTATAACCCAGCAGGTTACATGCAGGTTACCATGTTGGAAAGCGTGCTCTTGTCAGTAATGATTTTTTTCCAGAAGGGTTTCTAACTTATTTGCGACCCATGTACTGAGACATCAAGTGGGCAGCTCTGGGGAAGGAAACAAATGAAGACAAGTCCTGTTGTAGGGTCAGAACTGTGCTACTGCAGTCCACTGCAAAAAAGCAATTGTTATGTGAGTGTATAGATGGGTATATTGACTTTTTTTGTGTGTGGGGTGTTTTACACTCTGCATGTTGTTGCAACACTGTACAAAAAGAATCTTCCTTCAGTTCTACAATGATCCAATCAATATTGCTTTTTTGGTAGTGTCAGTTCACATGTGCATTGTACTAATAAAGAGAGAGTAGAAGAAAAAAATAACCTGCATGAATTGAAAGCTGAAGCAAACAGTGCGTGCCTCAGTTCAAGAATTAATCTGATTTTTTTTCTTATTCAGATGGAAATTAAGGAAGAGTGGAGAGTGCAGTGCAAACTTGTGAAACAATATAATAACTGAATAAAAGAAACTGGCTTATCCTTACTTGCAAGCCAAAAGGGAGAAACCCCTGGTCAGAATCTTCCTAAGTACAGACAGGTATTGGAATGGAAAAATGATGTATTTTCTGAATGTGGCTGCTAATTTGTCACATGAAAAACTATCTGTCATCATGATTATTATATGATTTTATCAATCGGTTATTAAATCGCCTGCCATTTTGAATCATTAATATTGCATGTGTATCTCCTCATGCTTTCATACAACAGGAGGTCAAAACTATGGCTTGGGTTCAGTCCACTGCACAGTATGATACTCCAGCTCTAGGTACTTTCTGCTCATGCAAGATGTGTTTGGCAAGAGCAGAACAGGATTGCACTAGAAAGCACCCAGTGACAGAGGAATGCAATTTGCAATGACAGACCACACTCCACAGGTAGAAGGAAAGAAGTGATGATTTGAAGTATCCACTCCATGGTTCGATTTATACACCAATCATAGTCATTTGATAATGCTGACTTAGTGCTGGACAAGGGCATGTGTTACAACCGTTATATCCAAAGCATTTGAGATCACTTCATGTTGCTGCTGCTTTCGCATAGGCAGCTTTGCACTAAGCCATGTGCTTTGCAGTGTGGAGATGCTGATTCCCCATGCCACCACAAATGGTAAAAGATTAAATAATAACAACATATAGCAACTTCAAGTGGGTAGCCGTGTTGGTCTAAAGCAGCAGAACAAAGTTTGAGTCCAGTGGCGCCTTTAAGACCAACAAAGTTTTATTCAGGGTATAAGCTTTTGTGTGTATGCGCACTTCTTCAGATACATTGAAACAGTTTTCCTCAAGCTTTACATACAGGTATTTATTTATTAACTTTATCAACCGCCCTCCCCAGTGGAACCAGGCTCAGGGTGGTGTACAACGCAATTGTATAAACCATCAATAAATCAAATTAAGATTTACATAAGACACAAAAACATAATAGTCTGATTCATTGCTTGTCTACATTAACTACAGATGGTGCTAAAATTCTAACAGTGCCACTATCTTGTGGAAAATGGGTGGGTGGTGGGTTGGGAAATAGGAGTGCCATGATGGAACGGTTGCTGTTCTCAACCAAATGCCTGATGGGACATCTCTGCTTTGCATGCCCTGTGGAACTGTAGAATGTCCCACAGAGCATGGATATTATTTGACACCATGGATGTCCAGAGAGTTCCACTAGGTTGGAGCCAGGGCAGAGAAGGCCCTGGCTCTGGTCGAGGACGGCCAGATGTCTCTCAGGCCAGGAACAACCAATATGTTCTGATCTTTCAAGCATAACATTTTTTCTGAGGGGGTGGGATAGTTGCCAGGAAGGGCTAGTTAGAGTCAAGATGCATAAGTAACTGAGCAAGTAGCTGAGGCTGGATTAAAGAAGAAGAAGAAGATTAAAGCAGCTGTTAAGTGCCACTGGACTCAAATGTTGTTCTATTAACATATAACAGAGAACACTGTTGAAAGGATAGAGAAATTTTCCAATCCACTGCAGCTCAGTGGCCAGCCGTGTAGAAAGGGCTACCATGTTGTGCAATGTAATTAAAGTGGCTTTCACATGGCTGCTGGAACTTGTGTACCAGCCCTTAGATACAAAAGAAAACAACCTAAACAACAGAAAATCCCAGAAGTGTGGCTTTCCTGTGAAGCAGAAAGACTGGCATATCGGCAAGTCCTCCATACATAATAGAAACACAGTCATGGAGGATATAGAAAACCAAATATTAGCAGTCATCTGCTGACACAGATCATGACCTTGGTCTCACAGTGAGTTCTTTTGATTTGGCAGAGGGCCCAGAAGCAGACTGAGGTAAACCTGAGATGGATATAAAATTTCATGGCCAACATTTGGAGTAATCCATCTATTTTGAGATAAGAAGTTATTATAGCCCTAACTTTTAATAACAGATTGTGGCCACATTCTTTATGAATAACTTTCAGGATCCAGGATGCAGTATAACATGAGATAAACTCTATTAACCATTTACATCACTTACAAATCAGTATTAGAAGGAGGAGAACTGACTTGCTGCTTCAGCCATGACTCTGCTCATGTACTCTGACCCTATATCGTGTTAAGCACCACCCACTTAAAGTCATAGACCGATTTCCCACAAGCAGCTGTGCTGCTGCTGCTCTTCCATTTGCCCTGGTTGCATTGGTCAATTTCACACTATTCACCACATGGCTGCATTTTGACCCACAGCTCTCCTCAATTTTCCCTGCGTCTTCTTGATCTCAAAAAACAAGGATTGAGAAGATGCAGGGGAAATTGTGGGGAGCGGTGGGTCAAAATGCAGCTGCTGGGCAAATAGTGTGAAATTGACCAGTGCAACCAGGGGAAACGGAAAAGTGAGGGCAGCACAGCTGCTTGTGGGGAATCAGTCATAGTGTCTTCACAGATCCTTTTTTTAAACAAAGAGTTTTGTGTGAATTATGAATTCAGAATTATGAAAAGTAACTTGAAAGTGTGATATGTTATAAAGATCATACAACCAGGAGAAAATGGAAAGAAACCTCACTTTTCTAAGTCTTGAGTCTACTTGTTAAATCTGCTACATGACAGAGGGCAATTTAGGCCTGCTTCAGCTTGGTATAAACAATGAGGAAAACTTACAAGTCAAAGAGGATGGGTGACTGCCAAGAACCTGAATAGATATAACTTAGAGTTGTATCATGGACTACCCATTGTCCCTAGTCCATGATGAAGATGTCTCAAAGGCTTCAGTAACAGAACTAGACTTAGGCCCTTTCTGCATGCACAGCTCACTGTTCTTACTCCGGAGAATCCAAGCAGTCGATCCTTTCAGATATTTTTGTGCCTGCCCTTCTGTATCCCTCTTTTCCTCCAGTTTATTTATTGTGTATTCTGTGTATGCATTCTGCATCTCCAACAGAATCCACATTTTTTTGCTTACTTGGGGTGAGAACAAGGCTTGTCACGTGTGTATGTGTGTCCATATCCAGTTGCCCTATTCCAGCTGCGGAGTAGCCTCCAGTAAGTGCCAGTAAGCACCTTCCACTTAAATTCTCCTTGTTCAGTTCTGTGAATGTAACTAACACAGGGAAATGGCCACCGAATTGGCTGAGCTGGAGCGTAAAAGATGGGACACATTGAAGCATCCCCTTTCTCTCCTCCTCACTCCCTCACCCCCCTCAGCTTGCTGCTGCTGGTTTACTCTATGCATGGGTGACCCAGAGAGGGATGCAAGCTCGGAAGTTGGCTGGTCTGTTGGTCAGTTTGTGCTTTAGCGGTGGTGGCTGTCATGGTGGTGGTTGTGGAGTCACAGCCGGAGCTGGTGGGGACACAGTTCCTCCAAGGGGGCGGGGGTGGGTGGGAAAGAAATCTTTCCAGCAGAAACACTTCTAGAGAGCAGAGTTTTTCAACTTGCAGGAAGGAGTCCAATAAAAAATAGATGTTTCGCTCCCTCCCTCCCTCTGCCTCCAGCTCAGCATCGAATAGTGTTGAAAGAACTGGGAACTGGTCATGAATGAAACTGATGCAAGCCACCATCTTGGCCAAGCCGGCATGCAAGTTAAGGGGCACACCACAGCCTCCCCTTTCTCTCCTCCTTGCTCTCCCACCCCCCATGGCTCACTGCTGCTGGGCTACTCCACATGCGGGCAACTTATAGAGGGATGCGAGCTGGTCTGTCGGTCAGTTTGTGCTTTGGTGGCGGCATCCACCATGGCTCCCAGCAACAGGAACTGGCATTGCTGGTGTGGAGAAACTGTCTTTACAAAGCCCTTCCAGGAAATCTGCTCCTGCTCTCCCCCCAAAAGTGAATTAAAGAAAGAAAAAAGAAATACAGATTCAAGCCCAACCACTTGAAGGGATCCCAGGATTCCTTCCTCCTAACACAGTTAAAAACCAACCACGCTGCTGATTGCCTCTCTGTACCGGTTGCAACCGGCAGAGGCAAGCTCAGAGCCTTGGCCATTTTGTAGAATGCAGAGAGCCTTTTAGCTTTTGTGCCAGTGCTTGCAAACTTTACAGGCCTTCGGGAAGCTCTTGAGAAAAATTCCCATTCCAAGTGCACACTGCACCCACACAGGGGTCATTTCATAGAAAAAGAGGTGCAGGAGCTCATTAGCATACCTACTAGCGCATATGCCACACCCCCTGACATCACCGGCAGTGTGTCAGAAGGGGAAGCAAAAGGGGGGGCATCTTCAAAAGCTTCCTTTTCCCTTCCCCAGCTGGACTGCCGAGGTGGGCGGAGGGAGGGGAAGTGAAGCAAGAACAGCTTTAAAGTTTAAATCCCTTCTCTCAAGAGTCACACCACAGTGGTGGCATGATCTTCCCGTTGTATTCTATGGCCCCATAGAATACAATGAAAAGATTGTGCTGCCACTGCTGTGCAACTCTAGACAGAAGGGGTTTAAACTTTAAAGCCCTTCTCACTTTGCTTCCCCCCTGCTTACCTTGGCAGGCCAGCTGGGGAAGGGAAGGGAAAGGGAGGCTTGCACTCTGCCAGCCCAGGAGTGGGCACAAATGGCTGTGGTGGCAAGCCCCACCCCCAGCTCCCAGCAGGCCTGGGGAGGAAGCAAAGTGAGAAGGGGTTTAAAGTTTAAACCCCTTCTCTCTAGAGTCATGCAGTAGTGGCGATCTTTCCATTGTATTCTGTGGGGCCATAGGACACAATAGGAGATCGTGCCGCTGCTGCTTTAAACCCCTTCTCACTTTGCTTCCTCTGCAGGCCTGCGGAGCTGGGGGTGGGGCTTGTCGCCGCCACCATTTGTACCCACTCCAGGGCTGGTGGAGCACCACTCCACCTCGCACTGGCCCCAATTGACCCCTGCACCCACACAATCCTTTTCCTTCAGTTGCAAGCACAACACAGGACTCACTGGGAGGACACAGAAGGGGGTGGGTGAAGTGGCCTCTGAGGGGGCTAGAAGAGGGGTGCAGAGAGAAAATCTGAAGGAATGATTCTGCATTCCAATTACTCTGGCATGGAAGTGGGACCAGGGAAAAGTCCGGGGTAAAATAGCATTCAGAAAAGCTGGGGAAACAGCGGACTGAAACGGAACTGAGAGCTGAGCCATGCAGAATTTAAAAATACACCAGAAGAAATGCAGGGTGAAAATGGGAGGCAGTGTTGCACCCAGCAATGTGCCAGCAGAACAAAAGGGAAAAAAATGCCAGGATATGGGTGACTGGTTTATCATCACACAAGGCCACTACACATTTCGATGTGCAGGCTTCATCAGGAGGATCAGAGAAATCACCGAGTGCTGGACCTACCCACAGCAGTAAAAGCATTTAATTGCTGTGGATGGGTCCAGCACTAGGTGATTTTTCTGACTCCCCTGACTAAGCCTGCAAGGCAAAACTTGTAGGGGCTTTGTATGATAACAAATCAGTCACCCATCCCCTGGCATCCCCCCACCCCCCACTGTTGTTCTACTGGCACATTGCTGGGTGCAACCTAGTTTTTCTTCATCCTGAGAAACTGCAACTGACATTGGCTCATCAATGCAACAGTCTAGGTTTTACCGAAAACACAGAATAATCATGGCCAAGGGGGGGGGGGATGACCTGATCCCAGAAAAGGACATCATATTATCTCCATGATGGAGCTAAGGCAGGAGGAGCTCCTGATTGGCTAAGCAGGGACCACTGCCCAACAGAGTTAAAGAGCTTGCAGTAGAAGAAAGACCACTTCACAGTCAACACCAGACTCCTGTCTTTATCCAGGAGCACTTTGGCTTTGACCATGCTTGTGTTTCTGTTTGTCCTTCAGCCAGGTGTATCCCAGGTGGTTGACAGAGCAATGAAAGGGCACTAGACATCTTTGTTTCCCTCCAGCTCTTTGGCTCTGTCAGGGGAGCAGTGGGCAATGGCCTTCCTCAGCAGATCAGGAGCTCCTACTGCCTTGGAACATGGGGTGCAGTGGAAGAAGCTGTGTGTTGTAGTCCAGACAACTTTCCTGGTAAATTTCCCCAGGTCTCAGTCATCCCTTGAGAAGCATGTTGTGCTAGAAGAAGAAGAGACTGGATTTATACCCCGCCCTTCACTACCCGAAGGCGTCTCAGAGCGACTTACAATCTCCTTTCCCTTCCTCTCCCCACAACAGACACCCTGCTAGGTAGGTGGGGCTGAGAGAGCTCTGACAGAAACTGCTCTTTTTCAAGAACAGCTGTGCCAGAACTATGGCTTGCCCAAGGTCATCCAGCAGGTGCAAGTGGAGGAGTGGGGACTCAGACCCGGTTCTCCCAGATTAGAGTCCACGCACTTAACCACTACACCAAACATGGGCTGCTATCCTCAGGCCATGTCAGCACAGAAACTCTCAACACATGTGTGTTTAAGGCACTGATTAAATCTCCGGAAGCCAAAGAATGCATAGAAGGGTCACCAAAATTGGATCTATGATACCTCTGGATCTGGAAGACTCACATTCCAGAATGTCATTCTAGAATGTGGAAAGAAGTTATGTCCAATGTTTTTGAGGGGGAGTGGATCCCAGTGGTTCTCCCTGTCTTTGGTATGTCCAAAAGCTGAACATTAGCTAAGTTAAGCTGGCAACATTCTTTCAAGTTTCTCCTTCTCCATGCCACAGAAGGCATGTTGTTATGGAACAGCAATATAATGGTTGATCCCATGGCATAGACTGGGCAGATTTCCCCCCTTTTAAAGCATGATGGCTTTAGTCCCAGGCTGTTGTTATGGCCATTTCAGAAAACCACTTGCAGAGCAGAATGCAGGGCAATAATTGGCAGAGCGAATTTTTGAAACTGTTATAGCTGCAGATGGATTTGTATGTGAACCTTGTCAAGACCGAGAGCAGAAGCAAATTTTTGCGACCTACGTAGCCCATGATAAGAGCTAGAGCCAGCGGGAAGGATTATTGATAGGAATTATTCAGCAAATCCGACCAGGCAATGAATGAACACACCAAAATGTCAACCTATCCCTGAAAAGAGGCTACACTGCTTGAATAAATGGGTCCTTTCTGAATTATTTGCTTAGCTCTGCTAATGGGTAATGGCTCTATAAAGCTTTCGAGTAGCGATTGTGATGTACATTACACCTACTTCTGCAATAGCATCACTGTCGGGAGTGAAAGCTTATAAATAAGCCTTATTTCACAAATGCAGCTAATAGCAGGGCTAGCAAATTTGGGAAATGTTCTGTATAATGTACGCCAACATTCATAAATTGAAAAGAAAACAAGACGCCCTCCCCTGCCGCCGCCCCATCCTTTCACCTATGCAAATGATTTCCTCTATTATTTTATAGTCAAGCACTCCTGGGAGGAAACAAGCATAAACTTAGGCGCCCACACACTGCTGTGTAAATGAGAACAGGGATATCACAAGCGTGAGGCCTTTGCAGTGGTTTTAACTGCGACAAACAAGATCCTGTGTTTCATGGAAACTGTTGACATGGGGCACTTCTTTCTTATTGAAAAAAAGGGCACAGTGAAAAATGGCTTTAATAACACCATAAAGAGAACAAGAAAACCAGATCAAGCCAGAAAGCCATTTGGGCCACAGACCGACACTGTTTAAATGGATGTGGCACCGATACTTTGAGGTCATTACTTAAATCTCTCCAGAGCCACCAGGCTGAGCTCGGTGGGATGGTTTGAGAATGAAGCAAGGTAAATCCTGCAGTTTGGGTTGTGCCTGAGAACAACCACCTTCTGTGAAAGGTGGAGGCGGGGAGGGGGGGGGGAGCCAAATGAATGATTCTTGTAGTTTATTACCTCAATTTTACTCTGAGTGAACTGGAAAGCCTGCACTTTTTGTACTTCATAAAAGAGAGGCATATTCAGAGGTAAAGAATCATAAACTTCTAATAATAAATAATACACATACATGCAGACGCATAAAGCATTAGCTACATTGTGAGATACAGTTCAATTACTCTGTTGCCGGGTTCCTCATAGATACCAACAAGGCAGAGCTATGAAACTGCTGCTTTTATAGGAGCCTCATTTAGTCACAGTTCACTTTATACAAATATGTGTAGGCTGGACCTACATATAGCTTCTCTTGGGCAGCCACCAAAATGGCTTCCTAGGACCAGCATCTCTTTATTGGCCGATTATAGTCTAGGACTGGGATATGACAAGGTCACCTCCCCCAATATGAGTCTACTGGGATAATCATTGGAGACCTTCCTTGGATGGTCCTACCTTTGGAGGTTAGAGGCTACTAGAGACTCAGCATTTTCAGCTTAGAATAGCAAACCAATAGACACAAAATGGCTGAGAGTGAGACACTTGCTACTTGTGAGGCAAGTAACTGCCCATTTAAATTGTGGCTATCGAGTATCTGTGGTTTAGCATTTAAGGTACTATTGATTTTGGGCAGTTCAGGGCACCTAATAGTAGTATAGCATTGAGTTACTTGGAGTGGAACAGGGCTCATTTCGTAGCAGGAGCTCCTTTGCATATTAGGCCACACACCCCTGATGTAGCCAATCCTCCAAGAGCTTACAGAGCTCTTCTTACAGGGGCTACTGTAAGCTCTTGGAGGATTGGCTACATCAGGGGTGTGTGGCCTAATATGCAAAGGAGCTCCTGCTATGAAATGAGCCCTGGAGTGGAGCCTTTGCCTGAAAGAAAAAAATGTTAATTCATTGTAATTGGTAAGTGAATGATTCAGATTATGATTTGGGTTTTGGGTTATGTATATTAAAAGAAGTAATGAATACTTATGGATATTGTATTTTTTGTAGATTTACATAAGTCGCTGCAAGACTGCCAACAGTGAAACAGTTTGCGAAAACAAATTGGTCAGTTCATGTCCAGCCATTTGAATTAATTTTGGTTGAGTTAATTTTTTGTTGAAATAATTGTATAATGCTTTGAGTAATATGAAATGTTTATTGTAAACCGTTGCTGAAGAAGTTTTTTATACGAAACGAAGAAAATATACCAGGGTCTTCGTTCTTTTCGTTGAAGCTGTTTTTCCCGACAAGTAGTGAAGCGTTCTGCTCCTGGCATTAAATAGAAATTGATAGTTAGTTTATAATTTGTACAGTTAGCTCTTACCTGCTGGGTATTGTATAATGTGCTTGTAAGTGTAGCTTTTGCTCTTAAGTTTTTTGATATTGCACTTGTATTCTGTGTATGCAATTATAATACGATATAAGTGGTGTAAGTGTCTCACTCTCAGCCATTTTGTGTCTATTGGTTTGCAACTCAGCCTTTTCTGCAGTTGCCTCTCATTTGGGGAACACTCTCCCTAGGGAAGTCAACTTAGTGGTGCCTTTGTTAACTTTTAGGCTGCAGGTAAAGCTTGTCCTGATTTCTCACACCACTGATGTTAATGGTTCAGACTTAGATGAACTTAGATACTTCTTTTTGGTGGACTGAATTGTAGTCTATTATTATAATTTTCAAATGACATTTGGGACTGCTTTAAGTGTTGGCAAACATTTTAAATGGGTTTTGTTACTGTTTTTCTGGCTGATGGTTTCATTAGGGATGGGCGAACACCATATGACCATATGAAACTGCCTTATATTGCATTAGACCATTGGTCCATCAAAGTCAATACTGTCTACTCGGATTGGTAGTGGCTCTCCAGAGTCTCAGGCTGAGGTCTTTCACATCACCTATGATGCAGTCCTTTCAGCTGGAGATGTCAGGTATTGAACCTGGGACATTCTGCATGCCGTGTGTTCTTGACTGGAGAATACTCACAGTAAGTTTGTACACTGATTTCTATGATTTCTGCCAACCACTCACATAGAGTATCTTGTGTGCACAGTGAATTAAAGATGTGGCATTGTGTCTGTCTCTGGGCCACCAGGATGACCTCTGTAAATTCTGCTGGAACTTTTTGGTGGTTCTAAGTGCCAGCTTCTGCCTGGCTGCCATTTGGACTAGCCCAAAGATTTGAGTGTACTAGGCTAGGGTCCCCATGTTGCCTCCCCACCATGCTGCAAGGAAGATGAAAGATGGTACCCAACCTCCTTATCCCTAGTCCCCATGCCATGGGGATGTGGGAAGATGGTACTAGCCCTCCTCACCCCCCCCCCCCACCAAGCTGCACCAAGAAGTCACTGTCCCCCACCATCATGGGCAGGAGAGGGAAGGAGTGTCAAAGAGAAGGAGGAAGCTGGTTCCTGTTGGCAGTCCAGAGTCACAACGCTGTGGCTGCACAAGGGGCACATGTGGCTGGAATGTGTGGCCGGGGCTAGTTGGTGCCCCTCCACCTCTGGTGCTGTAGGCATTTCCTCTGCCTGCCCTGTTCTTCTGTTGCTCCCCTTGGCTTCCAGGACATATCATCGGCAAGCCAACAACCACTTTGTATTACAGCCTGTTTCTTGGACCTCTTCTGTCGATTATGTAATTCTGCTTCATGTGCCCCACATTTTCTTCTGTCCTGCCATTCCATTCTGTTGAGGCATTTGGAACCAAAGTAGGTATCTTTGGTCTGGTTGAAATCAGCTCTCTGTGCCCCTGCCTTCAGAGGTGACATGGCTGGGAACTTTCTCAGTAGTGGCACCTCACTTATGGAATGCCCTTCCCCTCGAGGTTTCCTGGCACCTAAATTGCTTTCTTTTCTGTTCACCCAGGCTTCTGATTAAGGGACTGTTTTTTTTTTTAAAAAAAACAACAACATTATTCTAGTCTGGGTCAGTTTGGTGTAGTGGTTAAGTGCACAGACTCTAATCTGGGAGAACCGGGTTCAATTCCCCACTCCTCCACTTGCACCTGCTGGATGACCTCGGGCAAGCCATAGTTCTGTCAGAGCTGTTCTCTCAAGGACAATTCTGGAAAGTGCTTTCTCAGCCCCACCTACCTTACAGGGTGTCTGCTGTGGGGAGTGGAAGGAAAAGGAGTTTGTAAACCACTCTGAGTGAATGGTGGGGTATAAATCCAATCTCCTCCTCCTCTTATTTTAAGCAGTTTGTCATCTGTTTTTATGACTATGTTTTTATGCTTTTTCCTAATGCTGCTTAATTAATACCTTTTAATGTTTTGTTTTATTTTGAAAACCATTGTGTGCAGGTTCCCAGAGACACAGCATAAACAATTTCTACATAAATGAATTCACCACAGACCAGACAGAGAGGGTTACTATTGGAAACCAGTCACCATCAGTGTGAGACCTTCCCTGTATATTTCCACAAAGTGCAATTCTATTCTGCATGCTATTCATCCTCTATGTAAAGCCATTAGGACAAATCTTCTGTCATTTTGGAGTTGGCTGTTATCAATATGCTGACAATATCCAGTTCTGTTTCACCAAATCTCCTAGTGATACAGTCGAGATCCAGAATCACTGCCTGTCTGCTGTGGTTAAATCTCTAAGAGTGAACATACGGAAATAAAATCCTGACAAGACAGAAATAATGTTGGTCAAGGGCCAATAACTTGGACTGAACCCTGTAACTGATGGACAGGTAGCAGAGTGACTATGGGATAGGAGAAATAGGCATGCTGTGCCCAGCTCCTGATAATAACTACGCTTTGAGTTGATTTCAGGGGGAGACCTATGTAGAGTGCACTGCAGTAGTCTAGTCTTAGTGTTACCATGGTGTGGATCCAGGTGGCCAGTTTGGCTGCATCAAGGTAGAGGGGCTATTTGCTGCTGAACTAGGTTGGAAGAAAGCATTTTTGAAGCTGCATTAACTTGCTTCCCCAACAGTAATGTTGGATCCAGTATAACCCATCAGCTCTTAAACAAGTCAGCAAGAGTCAGCAGATCCCCGTCAAGGGTGAGAAGCACAATGACCATCAGACTAGTAAAAAGCAAAACATATTTATGTAACAAGGAATTTCAGAAGGCAATGAAATAACATTTTAAAAACCTGCCCAGTCAAAATTGGCCTGCTGAATTCATTAGTAGCCTTTGTTTTTTTGCATTGTCTAATTGCTATCTATTAATTGTAGCATTTCTAGTCCTCCTATGCCTCTAGAATCAAGGCAGATACTGTGCTCTGTGCTGCCTGCAAACTGATAGCTAGAACGGCATGACTGATTCCACATTTTTTTTACTTCCTTTGTTCTGCCTACTCTACTTCTTAAGAGGATGAGGCAGAAAACCCAAGGAAAAATGCTGTCACCGATCTGTAGAAACATACACGGAACAATGAGAAATCCATGAATGTTCCTCTCATTGCTCAGCTGAAAGCATCCTCATGCTCTGTTGCTCACATGTATTAAACATCAATAGAGCAATGAGCTGTGGCCTCCGAGGTGCATAGTAAGCATTCATCAGAGGACCTGTAATGGGATAAATGAGCAACAAATGGAGCAATTCCATTAAAGAATAGTTTTTAAATGTGCGACCTAATTTCCCGACTCGTCTTTTTGATGCTGGCAATTGGTGCAGCTGTGTAAGGGATGTTATGTGATTGCCAATGGAAGGGAAGGAAGTTTCAAAGACTGGTAACTTCAGGGCAGATGGTCCAAGAAGAAAAATTCAACTAAAGCTTTATGGATATTATACTCAGCCATTCAGGTCCTTCCCCCTCTCTTTATAATGTAGCCACTGATTTTTTTCAACTTACTTTTATGGCCAGTCCTTGTTTCACAATCTCAGTGGTTTTCAGTCAGGTTTGCTGCAGTTTATGAGGAAAAATGGCACCCCAACTGATATAAAATCTATACATCTGGAAGAAGAATACTTCATTTTCATTCTGTTATTACTCAGAAATTAAACTAAAACAGTCTTTCCAGATAGGCAAAAAAAAGCAATAACTAAGATGTTCTAGAGCAGGGGTGTCAAACTCTTTTGTTATAGAGGGCCAGATTTGACATAAATTGTTGGGCTGGGCCACGTGTGTCATAAAATGTAATGCTAGGTAGTGGAGATATAAACTTTATAAAGGACACAAACACAAAGATTTTTTTAACTTAAAATAAAAACATGCCTGAAACGTTAGCATTCTTGCAGTATTTTGTTTATTTAAAATAGTCTCTAATAACTGACACTTCTTGCTCTGAATTAGTGCATCAAAATGACTGTGCTGTAGCAATCTGGGAGGGGGAGGAGCCTCAACCCAGAGCAGGAAGCAGAAGCTTGCCTATCTATCTCTCCTGAGTGATTGAGAGAGTCTAGGAAAGCAAGCTATGACACAACAGCAGTAGCAGAACTGAAGGAAGAAGCAGGAGACTGCCAGTCCCTTGTGGGCCTGACTGAAGCCCTCTGGGGGCCTGATCCTGCCCCCCGGCTGCATGTTTGACACCCCTGTTCTAGAGAGCATTCAGTTTAGCTAAAAGAAGGGGGGTGGCATTGTATATGTAATGAAGTAACCAAGAAGACAAGTCTGTCATAAAATACAGGCAAAAGTCTCATTATCCATGAATTCAAGAAGGTTGCCATGTTAGACTGTTGCAGCAAAAGTAAACAGAAGTTTTATGAATTATCTAAAATATTAGAAGATTCTGAAGAAGTAAGCTATAGTCTATAAATGCTTACACTGAAACAATTTTTGTTAGTCTTTAAGGTGCAACTTGGCTCCTGCTTATGACCGGCAAAAACACTCCAAAAGTATTACTTCTCTGATTTTCCCATTTCCTTTTCTCTCTAGTTGCTGGACAATGCTTGTTCAGCTATAACTTTTACCTTGTGTAACTAGTGAATTCTAACTCAAGTTAATTTTCTTCATTTTACAAATCTGGTCTTATTGTGTTTGTAGTGCACCACTACAGAAAGCCCAAACTTGGTCCATTCTATCCAGGAAAAGAAACAGGACAGGGCTGGATTTCTTAAGTTGAAGAATACTTAGTTATTTAAACAATAGATAAGCCCAAGCTTCTCCCAACAATTTGGGGTGCAAGTCAAAATAATCACAACTCATGACTAAAAGTATGGAGCCAGAGATGGGAGCTCACTCCATGTGGCACTCAGGTCCCGAACTGCTGAGCTACCAACATTCTGGTCTGCAGCTCAGCATCTTAACCTCTGAGCCACTTATTGCCCATCCACAAATCTCACAAATCCCAACCACCTTTCTAAAATGTTTGGTCCTAGTAGGGTTACCAGTTGTGAACTGGGAAATTCTTGGATATTTGGGGGGGGGCTGAGGAGGGCAGACTTTGAGGAGGGGAGGGACCTCAATGGGATAGAATGCCAATGAGTCCACCTTGTTAGCCAGCAAGGCACTTTCTGTGCTCTTATGGAGTTTCATGTCCATAAGCTTGAACTCTGTGTTACCAACACTGATAGGGTCTTGCGCTTTCTTCTTGAATAGGAGCCAGCTCCAGCCCATGCCAGGAGGCTGACACCCTAAGCAGTTCACCCAAGACAAAGGATTCTTCTTGCCATGAGGTTTCCTTCTGTCAGACATCCGCTGGCTAACCCCCACTCCCCCACTATACATCTGGATAGTTATGCTAACTAGACTGCCTAGCAACTAATGTGCCAGCCATCAGATACTTGGCTAAAACCATCAACTAACAATAGGTATGGCCAGGTGAATCATCAGACACCAGACTCAGTGTCTGTTTCCTGATGAGATCATGCTCTTGCAATACTGACCATCCCTTGGACCTCCTCCCTTTGTTCACCTTTAACCTATAGCAAGGTCCAAGAGGGACGGACCGCCTAGTAGGAGTGTTAGTGGGTTGTGGTCTGTAAAGCCCGCCCCAAGACCCCCAATAAGAGCCCAAACCGAGAGTCACTCGGTCTCTTGAGCCGTCACCCTCTATCTAACCTATTGACCCTTCAGTCCAGCTTTCTGTCCCCAACCTTTGCCTCCATCTTTGAACCCCTTTTTCTCTCTCTGGACTCGTGATCCAGGAGAACCACGTGGTCTTGCTGGTTCAAGCCTCGTGGCCCCATAGCTTTTATACCTTTCTTCCCCCATCCAACTCATCTTGACATCGGACAACGCATCTAAGGTAATGTGCTTTCCCCACCAACGATACCTGCTCATGCACAAGTGCTATTTTCTCTCTTTATTTTATTAGGCCTGTAAGATTGTGTGTGTGATTACGTTTTTGGTATGCTTGATTACATGATCCAGTAAAGAACATTGAACTTGGAATTTGCTTCACGTGCCTCTTTCCTTGAGAACTCCCGGGAGGGCTGGGACCCTGGTATAGTTGGCAAGAACCCGTGTATTTTGCTGATTGCTAAACGTAAATTAAAGCAATTCGGCTAACAGAATTGGGGGCTCGTCCGGGATTGCCCTGAGGGTTAAATTTCGCGCCATAGTCGACAGGCATGTCTTTAACCCACAGACGTAAGGGAAAAACCACTTCCGGAGCTCTTGGAGAGGCTGTATGATTGGTTTCTGTCTGCGTGCCTGGCTCTAGCGAGCAACCTATCGTGGGTGGCTTCCCCCTTCTCTCTCTCTCTCTTTGAACCCCAGGTCAAACTGTGTGACTGTCCGTGCATCTATCTTGTGGGAAGGGATCCAAAGAAGACCAGAGTAGGGCGCTAGACCAGTTGCACCAACACCACATACACTACATACACGACATACACCCGCTGAGTCTGAAAAAGAACTTTTTTCTTGGAGCGCACCCTCGCTCCCCCTCCTTGCTTTACTTCGCTCAACGAAGTGAAATCAATTGCTTTTGGTTAGGGGTCAGCCTGCTGGGACATATTGTTTCGAAACCCCGCTGGTTAATAGGTTATCCAGTGAGAGCTTGCGAGCCCAAAACCTTCATTTGGTTGTGTGGTTATCCTGTATGAACGTGAGGTTTGGCCAACCCGTTCTCGAAACCCTCATATAAAAGAGACTGGGTGTCTCTGAGACTGGGTGTCTCCTTTTGGGTTAAGAGTAATCCCAGAGTGTCGCGAAGGGTGTGAGTCCCCGGCTCTAAAAACTAAATTCAGGCAAGGATTGCCGCGTTTAGGGTTAAAAGTAATCCCCGAGTGTCGAGAGAGGTGTGAGTCCCCGGCTCCAAAAACTAATTAAGGGCTGGGATAGCCCGTTCTGTGGTGCATTGGCCACCTTGAGCCAAGACTGTCACTTAAGAAGCCAATTAAGGCAGGGAGAAAAAGTTCCGTTCCCTTTTCGTGTGCCCCTGTTGTAAGTGAAAACAGGAGAATCCCTACAAAGATGTTTCGTACCAAGGATGATGAACCTAAGCTAGAAAAATGGCTGGTGAAAAAGGGTAAGTCTCCTTGGAAGGAAGGATCTTTTAAGGGCCCCAATCCATTAGAAATAGCTCAAAGCGCTTTCCAGGATTATTGTAAGACCCAAAAACCTGGTTCTACGGCTAAAGACACAGCCGCTAGCTGGGCTTTGTACACGGCTCTGCAGGATGCTGCTGCCGTCATCAAACGCATGCAAAATGAAATCGATAAGCAGGAGGATTTAGCGGCCCGATTTGACAAATTAGAGGCCAGATATTTTGAGAGCAAAGAAGAACTGAGTGGAATAAAAAGCAAACATGAACAAGATCTCATAGACCAGAGACAAAATTACGAGGAGCTAATGGAAGAGAGACTAAGAGAGATCGAGGTTGAGGGCCAGCAATTACAGGCCGATAAATTAACTTTGACCCTAGAAAATCAAGGTCTAGCCCTCAGCATTCAGAAGGCTGAACAAAAAGCTGCAAAGGCTACAGCCAGAGCTGAAGAAGCAGAAAAGGCCCTAGAAAAGGCCAATGTAGCCCTGGTGTCGGCACAACAAGGAGCAAAGTACTTAGCCCAAGAAAATCTGATTAAGAGAGAGCAAGCAAATCATGATGCCTGCCGAAGGGAAATAGAGATTCTAAAACGACAACTGGAGGCCCAGAGAGCGGTGGTGTCAGCAATCCACCTGGAGAGTTTAATTGACCTCTCCCACACCGGGGAGAACCCTGGAGCCCCCATAGAAGAGCTTACTGAGAACCATGCCCCCGTCCACCCTGTTAGCAACAAAGAAATAGTTACCAAAACGGGCAATAAAACCACCACCCAAACAGTAACAGAGACCCAAATGTGGAAACCTGATGAGGTTAGGCCATTGCCGAGCAGATGGGGACTCTCTCTAAGGATACCACCATACAATGGATGACGCATGTCCACACTATGTATGGTGGTATCAACGGAGAGGATCTCTGTCAGCTGGCCAGGCGCTGTGCTTCAGGCACAGATTTAACTGCCATCAATTCCGTCATCGCTACCAACGGTCTTGCAGCCGGCACCCGGATCCAATGGATGCAGAAAGTCCTAGAATATCTGCACCCGAATCGCAGCTTATCTGCTTTGTTCATCCTAGAAAAGCAAGGGCACGGGGAAGACCCTGAGGCTTATATGTCCAGGAAACAGCTCCTAGCCCAATTGGCTGAAACACTATACATTGACCCCGCCACGAATGAACCCGACTTTGATGACGGTGCTTTTAGACAAGCGCTTCTGCATGGCTTTAACGCCCAAACACAGCTCACCCTTAACATTCCGGATCCCACTAAAGGAACTTGGCCCGGTATGGAGCTCAAAATAAGACGAGTGGCTACTTTACTAAGGAGCACAGGAGCGACAAAGCCAGGAAAAAGCTCTAAAAAGCATAAAGACAAGGAAGAGGAAGAACCCATCCAAGCCATAACGTATGCCAATCACGGCCCCCACTCTCAGTACCAACCTTCAGGTAGATATGATAACCAAAACGATAGGAACAACGATAGGAACAACGATAGGAACTACGATCGGAACTATAAGAACGATCGTTATGACCGCAACAAATCCTGGCAGAAAGGCGGTAATAATAACTATAGGGGGCGAAGAGACTACAATAACAACAGAACCAACCCCGCGCAGGCATACATGCACCCATCTGCTCCACCACTTCCGGCTGACTATAACAACGGCCCTGACAATCAGTATAGTCCCGCTCCTAGCTCTGGGAATTCACACCCGGCTGCCCAGCCGCTGCTGCCCAGTCCACAACCATATCACCAAAAGGTCAATAGGGATGCCCCTCCAAATGGAGTAAGTCCATTCAGATGGCATCTTTGGATGGAGCTCAAGGAACGGGGATTCGAGATGGAATGTTTCCATCTACAACCCGACTCAGTTCTCCTCCAGGCACTGACAGACTCGGCCAAGCAACAGGAACGGCCTCTTAACCCGGTAACGACCGCCCTCACTCGCATTGAAGAAGAGAGGGGGAACCAAAGCTAGGGCTGCCCGGAGTCCCGCAATCTCCCCAACGGCGTCGTGGCTCCTTTGAAGCCTGACACGTGGGGGAGACCGACTGTGAAAGCAGGGGTCGGGACTCCAGGGAACATGAAACCTGCTACACTCCTTGTAGATACAGGAGCATCCACAAATGTACTCAAACCTCAATTGGCCCAAACAGGACAGCCCTCTTCAGCTATCTTTCCCTCTCAGGTTTTGCCGGAGGCAAACTCACTGCCACCATCTGGAATTCGATTCCCTTAACAGTGGGAAAGCTTTCCACACGTGTGTCTGCCTGCGACAACCAGGGTGAAGACGATGGCATTCTCGGGGCTCCATTTTTTCGAGACCATGGGCTCACAATTGATTTGGCTAATGGCTTCCTCTGGCAGATTCCGGGGGGCCCTAGCGAAATCAATGCGGTCCATCGGTGTGCCGCCCTAAAGGCTCCTCTTCCCCTGGCCCCGTTGGAACCTAGTGACCCTTGGATCCAAGATTTCCCTGAAGTCTGGATTCAAGACAAGGCAGAGTGCGGCACAGTCCGTGATGCTTGCGTGCTCATAGAAGGACAGGACCTACCTCCACAAAAGCAATACAAATATCCCGCTGAAGCTGAAGCTGGAATAGCCAAAACTATTGAGGGGCTTCTCCAATGGGACGTTATCCTCCCAATGCAGTCCATCTGCAACACTCCCCTCTGGCCCGTCCTTAAAGCAGACAGAGTGACCTGGAGAATGACAGTGGATTTCAGGGCGCTAAACGCAGTAACTCCTCCAGTCGCCCCTGTGGTAGCAAAGTACCACGAGATCCTTGCAGCCATCGCAGCAGGATCGCGCTACTACAGTGTGATTGATTTGGCCAATGCGTTTCATTCCATCAAATTGCACGAGTCCTGCTGGTATAAATTCGCTTTTACATTCCGCGGCCAGCAATATGCCTTCAAACGCACACCTCAAGGTTTTCACTCCAGTCCTAGCATCTGTCATGCACACGTTGTGCGTATGTGGGAACACCTCAGAGCTACCTCTAAAGATCACGTGCTCTCTTCCGTGGATGACATTCTTGTCCATGCCCCCACGGAAGAAGAGGTCACTGACGTAACCAGGGAAGTTTTAAATCTTCTCCGGGAGGCAGGGTTCAAGGCTAGCAGGGACAAGGCCCAGCTAGTTCAAACGCGGGTCAAGTACCTCGGCCTGGCCCTGGGTCCCGACGGCAGGACTCCCGATGCCCAGCACATGAAAGTCATTGCCAAGCTCCCTGCACCTACAGATGTGCCCTCCTTAAGAGCTCTGCTAGGGACATTCAACTTTTCCAGGGATTTCGTGGAAGGCTTTGCTGACAAAGCGCGCCCCCTGTATGCTCTCTTAAAGAGCAACACACCTTGGTTCTGGGGACCCAAACAACAATACGCTTTTGCCAGCCTCAAACAAAGTCTTGCCTCTGCTCCCGCTCTAGCCCATCCGGACCCTAACAAACCTTTCTACATCCAATTGGCACATTCTGAGAAAAGCATCGGCGCCACCCTTATACAGCATCATGCTGGCGCCCCGAGAGTAGTAGCCTATGCCTCCCGCAATCTTTCCTCTGTAGAAATAAAGTTTACCCCATGCGAGAAAGTCTGTCTAGCCCTTGTCTGGAGCCTTACTCACTGGGAATTTATCATCGGAGGTGCGAAGGTCATAGTGCAAACCACTCACACACCCCTGAAGTACATTCTCTCAGGGAAGATCCAGGATGGCCAAGTGTCTAATGCCCGCATCGCCCAATGGATGCTTGCACTGGTCAATAAGGGAGTAGACTACAGGAAGGAACAGAAGGAGCCCCCTGCCCCGTACGGCCTCATCATAACTGGGGAAGAGCATGAGTGTCCCCTACCAGTGGTAGACCACGTACCCTGGCCGGCCACATGGGGAGTGCCGTTCGAAGAAGCCAAGCAGCTTGGTTTTCACTGCTGGTTCTGTGATGGCTCATCTTTCCATGTGACAGGGACCCCCTATACCAGTTATGGTGCCATCCGGACCCACAATGGTTACACTTTGCAGGAGTCTGTCCACCCCCATTCCAGCCAGCCAAGCCGCAGAAGTCGCAGCCCTGCGTGCTGTCCTAGCCTTTGAGCCTCCAGACATTCCGGTCGCTGTTTTCACCGATTCGGACTGGACGGCCAAAGCCACTACGGTGTGGCTTCCCCACTGGGAAAAACAGGGATGGGTCAATGCAGAAGGCAAGCCGGTAGCCCACATAATGCTATGGAGAGATATTGTACGACTCCTTCATAGTTGCTTGGCAGAGACTCAAATCTCCCATGTCCAGGGCCACCAAAAGAACAACTCTGAAATCGCCTACTGGAACGACCAGGCAGATCTTCTAGCCAAAGCCGCTGCACAAATACCTCTTCCCCAAGAACAGCCAGATCAACCTCTGCAGGCAGTCACTACACGCAGCCAACACAATAGGACGTCTATTCCCCCAGTCTTTGTAGACCTTGGGGAACTCCAGGCTAATGACACGGATGTGCAGGATCTCCTTTCCAAAGGCAAGGATCCTACCGGGAAATATTCCATTGAGGAACGGGAAGGAGTAATATGGGCTGTGGATAACACTGGGACACGCCACTGGGTAGTTCCCGTAGAAGTACGGGCAGACCTTATCCAATTCGTTCATGAACAGGGACATAGGGGAAAAGAGCTTACTTTGGAACGGGTGCGAGATGCAGGCTGGTGGCCAGGCATGAGACAAGAGGTCGCCCAATGGGTAGATAACTGTCTAGCCTGTGCCATGGTCAATGCAGACTCATCCGGTCCCAAAGCCCCTATCCAGCACCAACGCATAGAGGGACCCTGGGTGCGCGTCCAGATAGATTTCATCGGCCCCCTTCTGAAAACTAGCCGTGGCAACAAGCACTGCCTTACAGTGATCAATCCCTTTTCCAAGTGGATCTAAGCCTTCCCTTGCCGGGACAACTCAGCCGGCACGGCCGCCAAACTTCTTTTTAACAACTTATTTTCTCGCTGGGGCATCCCCCGAGTCTTAGACTCCGACCGCGGGTCCCATTTCATCGGGGAAGTCACTCAGGAGCTCTGCAAGGCTCTGGGAATCCCCCAAAGGTTCCATATTGCAGCCCACCCTCAATCTTCTGGCTCTATTGAACGGGCTAACCGTACCCTTAAGGAGGCTCTAATGAAAGTAGTCAATTCCACGGGCAGAACTTGGGATGAGAAACTGCCCATCATTCTCATGGCCATCAGGGGAACCACAGCCTCGCACGGCTATTCCCCACATATGGTCATGACTGGCAGGAAGATGCGCATGCCAGAAGCTTTTTGGCTACAGAGTGATGTCCCCTCGGACTTCGAGCCTAAGGTGGCTAATGATGAGTGGGTCCGCACACTCCTCACTGACATCCTCACCATACACCTCCAAGTAGCCAACATGCTAGGGAAAAGTCAGCTTGCAATAGACAAGAAATTGGGATGGGTTCGAAATCCCCAGGTTTGGGATCCATGGCAGCAAGTGCTCTACCGCAAGTTTAGCCGCAAGCAGCATGCTCTTATGGCTAAATGGGCTGGTCCGGTCCCCATCATTGCTAGGGTCAGCCCTGCAGTCTACAAGCTGGCAATCCCAAGGAAGCACGGCCAAACGTGGCACAAGTTTTTCCATTCCTCTCAGCTCAAACTGTGGAAGGGAGCGCCGGTCCCGGTCCCACCTAACCTTCCTCCGGACCCTGGCGGCGACGAGAGCCCACTTACTGCAGTCACACATGGTCCTTTTCCAACAGACATGTTCGAACTCTTTCCCTTTTTCTCCCTTGGAGACACTTGCCTGTTCCACTAAGTGCTTCCTAATGGCTCAAGCCACCATTTAGGAAGCAAGGGGGGGAGGGAATAGCAGAATTTTAATTCCAATGCCTCGTTCTAAGAACAAGAGTCACGGTAGCATGCAGCAGTAACCGCACCGGGCTTGCATAAGTGCCAAGCGCACACCAATGAACGAAGCACCTTTAGCTAAAAGGGAACCATACTGTGACTACTTGGGTATGTCGATTGCAGTATGGAGAGCAGGGATCTCACTCACACACCCCTCAAACATTATATTACAGAATGCATCCAGGAAGTTTCACCTCAGCAACAGACAAATGGGTAAGACCATTAAAAATTTTATTGTTATTATTCGGATTGTCATTGTTTCATTTTACATCGACAACACAAATAGCCAACCATACGGTAGTCTTGACCAGATGGAGATGCGTGGGAATCAACATGCCTTTTAGAATTTTTACCTGTGTAACAGGACGGCATGACAGAGCAGTCACACTCACACCCATAGATCAATGTCCACCACAGCAGCTCACACATTGCATTCACAGCCGCACCGGAGAAAAGGTGACTCTATGCACCTCCGGAAAATATGCTATGGATGAAATGGAAGTGACCCTGTGCAAACAGCCACAAGACAGAATCAATACACCCACCATTGAATATACTGCTCCTACCCCCATCTCCCTCTACACTGACATAGCTGTAATATCAGCTGCTGTATGGGACATTGGCGACCCTTTAAAAATAATCATTGCAATTGGCTCCCGCCACTTCCACAATAACACAGAGGTCCCGATAACGCTAACGGACCCATTCGGTGAAGACATAGACCTAGAGCCACTGGCATGGGGCAAACTCGATTGGCATTTTAACTGCTCTGCGTTAAAGCAGCAAGGTCCCCCAGACTGGACCCTCCTTCTAAACACTTCTGTCTGCCTCAATGCCACCGATACTATAAACCTTACAGCTATCGGCACAACAACTCTGCAGCTCACCCATCAGGAAGGAAATTACACTTTAATAATTGGTGATGCAAATCACACAATCGATTTGGACCCACTCATCCAAAATGTAGACTCACTAGCCTCACTGACCTACCCGGTAGTAGGGGCGCACACTTTAAAATTTAATCATCAGGAAACAGTCCTGATGCAGCCGCAAATTTCAGTAAAAAGAGTCAATGTCAGCTTAAATGGGCTTGGCACATCTTTCAGCCATGCCCTCTATGACTCTTACTTACACACAACCCAGCAAGGTTGGGACAATTGGATCCTAATGTGGCGTAAAGGGGAGCTCTCTAGAAGAACTAAACGCGATCTTTCTGATTGGGTCGCACCTGTAGGAGCGGGCATGGCAGCCATAGATCCTGCAAACATAGAGGTGATAGCAAATAAAGCCTCTAAGGTTTCATTTGATATTTCTCAAATGAGTCTCCCCCTTACGCAGTCATTGGATTCCCTTGCCCACATGGAACGCTCCACTAACCCCCTGCTGGTTACTTGGGAACAAATCATGGAGAAAGATTTCAACAATCTCCTTGGTGGCATTCAGTCTCTACAAAACAATATTTCATTGGCTCTCGCTTGCACTCAAGCCCAAACTCTTAACGTGGTTACTGCTATGACTATAATCAAACAAGCTATGGCTGGAGTTATACCCTTAGAAATAAGGGAATTAATTAAAGGAAATTTAACTGCTAGTGAAATCTCTCTCGAGCACTGGTGGTCTTTGGCAAATGCCTCTTTTGACGCTGTAACCCAGACCTTGCAATTGATTATAACCACAGTGACCGCTAAAGAAATTTTTCAAATTTATCCAGTAGTTCCGCTGGGTATTCAAGTTAATTCGGACACAGTATTATACGCCAGGAACAGTAACCGATGGGCTAAGGTAAGCTCATCCAACTGGCATATGATCAACCTAGACGGATGCACCCATAAAGAAAACCTAGGCTTCATCTGCGACGATGAAGCCCTAGAGAAACATCACCCATGCTTAGTTCCCAAGAAACATGCCATATCTCACTGCCAGTTTGACGCGGTCAGCGAGACCGGGTCCACCATTATATATATAGGCAGAGCCTGTGTCTGTCTCAGAACAACCTGCGAACACATTCACATAAACACACTTTACTACCAACAAATGTTGCCTGGAATAAACCGATGCTTCTGTAATGTTACCTTGATTCGAGGATGTGACTTTTATATTGAAACCCCTATTTGGACGCAACAAGAAATGGCCATATCCCCAGAATTATATGACTCTATTGCTCCAGTACCTTTGGGGTTAGGTCTGGAAGCCCTACGTAAATTGCTCTCTCACCCAGACCTCCAAGAGCGCCTGGCTCAGCTAAAGAAAGCCGGGGACAAAGCTGCCTTGAACGTTTCCCACAATGGCGCCAGGATTAAAGAACTGGCCGTGGAGATTAAAGAGGCGGGGGCCCACAGTTGGTGGGAGGCGCTTCTTGGTTGGAGCCCGACGATGACGGGATATTTAAATTTAATGCTCCACCCCATTGTCGTCATTCTGGCCTTCCCAATTATTTTAATCGTGGCGCTACTTACATTGACGTGTTGGGTGAGAAGACAAATCCATGAATTAGAAGCTCAATCTAAAGCCACAGACTTCCAAGCCTTGATGCACGTTGCATCCAAGGTTTCGAATTCCTAACCCCTCCTCCCCAAACTCTGGCACACCTTGACTGTAGCCCTTTTTTATGTTTTGTCTGTTTCCATCTGTTTTAGCTCCCTGTGTGTGTTTGTATTTGTGTTTCTATTCTTTAACCATTATTGGGTGGGCCTTTTTAGAAAAGACCCATGAGGTAGAAAAATTGGCCTTTAGCAGCAGTTTATCGAACCCAAGGGAGCACAAGCGAGGCTACAAAGGCAACCGAAGGAAAGCGGGTTCCGCCTCCTGCACATACTCGGAAAACCTCAATCGTGCTGCCTTTTTAACTCCTATGTAGCATCGCTGAAACCAAAAAACCATACTGCCAAATTGCGAAGAAGCCAGCGGAGCTTTCTCAGGATGACGGAGAGGCGAGTGCCAGTATAGTCATGCTTTGAGTTCAGCAAGGCAGAGCAGGCCAAGAAAGGAAGTGCAAGTGTGCAGGTCCTACTGGAAAGCCAGTTGGAAAATGCAATCCTTTCGAAAGGTTAAGGCCAGCCACGGTCTGTTTGGCTGCCCTTCCCCTACAATGGCTTTTCAGCTCATGGCGAACAAAATTTTTGTGTCATTCCGCTCCTTTGGGTTCCCAATTTGAAACCTCCTAAAGTATCATTAATTTTAGCATTGGCATTTTTCGAATAACAACTTATAGAACAAAGATTTGATTTTAAGAAATTAAGATCCGGCGTGCTCTGCGGCATTGCCACTTTGCATACGCCCCAGCACGCTGATCATGAAAACTATTTTCCCAAAACTTTTGCTACTGCTTTTTCTTTTGCATTTTTCGCTCGTTTTTCAGCCTGGTTTAACCTTTTACAACAACCCATGCTCCAGGCTTGCTACACAAGTTTTATTTTAGTTTCACTTTTGCAAAACTCTCCCACCAAGGTTTTCAAAAATGTCCAGCTAACAAACGCCTCCTATTTCGTTTGCTGCCATCTCCCCTCTGCTTTCAGCAGTACCTTGGGATTACAACAAGCCTCTGCTTGTTCCCAAAGATTTTTTCTTTTCTATTCTTTGACCAGTATTGGGCGGGCCGAAGCCCTAGCGAACCATGGGGAGTAATGCGAGAAAGAAGAGGGAGATAGGGGGTGGGAGGACCAGAAAGCATTTCTTCATGGGAGATCCGAAGAGCCGAGAGCTCATCAAAGATGCCGTTGACAAAAGCTCAGTAGTTGCATTTGTGGCTAGCACGAATGTCAAGCTTAGTGGACACCCCCCCTGGTGGTGCGTGTAGAAGTTGGGTTCGGAAGTTACTCCGACCCCCCCTCTCATCCCATCTCCACCAGGCGTGCAATCCTATTGCCACTCGAGGCAGCGACGGGTGCCTGGGGAAAGGCCCCAAGGTTAGCCTGCCCCAGCCGAGAGCTCTCCAGCCACTTGTTACAGCATCTCTTTATGTTAGCGTGACCTCTTCACCGACCATCTGCCCAGATAGCCCACAGCCCGAAACGCCCAGCTGTCTCAATACTGGCCTCCAATTCGGTCTTGTTGATTTGTGCCAAATTTATTTAGTTCTCAATATTTTCTTCTCCCAGCATGCCTGTCCGGACGCATAATTTGCATACGCTATAGCCTGTCAATCATCATTAACTTAAGTCCGTTAGTATTATTCGGTCTTCCTAAGTACTTTTCTTTATTTCTTTTTGCGGCCGTAAAGCCTCATTGCCTTTACAAAAAGTTTTTCGTTGTGCACGGTTTTGTTTTTGTCTCAGTCTTTTTGTTTGTGCACCCTACGGACAAAAGACAAGCCGTTTGTTTGCAAACCAAGTCTCCTGTTTGCAAAGCAAACCGCTTGCTTGCCAAAACATTTTTGCTTTTTGCTTTTCTATTCTTTAACCAGTGTTGGGAGGGCCAAAGCCCAGACGAACCGTAGGGAGTCATTAGTGAGCAGGACAACAAGGGATAGGAGGACATGGAAGCTCGAGAGACAGCTCAGGAGGAAGATATGGGACAAATGAAGCCTTTGTCTCACTCTGCTATGCAGCTCCTGAAAGCTATCTTGGAAGGTACCGGACGTACGAATTCCCTTATAGCTCTGGAGGACATGCAGAAGTTGGGTTTGGAATTCAAATCTGGCCCATGCTCCCCTTTCACCAGGCGTGCAAGCCCTCCCTGCATGAAGCAGTGGAGAGTGCCTGGGAAAGACTCCCGGTTAGCTCGTGCCCCCTGCAAAAACCTCCTGCCCCCTTTTCCCAACATTTTTCTATGTTAAAGGGAGATTTTCGCCAGCGCTCTCCCTGAAGTGCCTGCAGTCTAAAACGTATCCACGCCCCAACACTGGTGCCCAATTCGACTGTTTTGATTTTTAATGAATTTATTTTTCTTGAAATGTTTATGTTTCCCAGAATGCCTAAACAATTCCCTCATTTGCATATGCGACAGCCTCTAGCCCTAATGAATACAGCCAAGTCAACAGCATGTGACCTTTAAGGGTTCTGCCTAGTAACTAGCTGCCCAGTCCGCTCCTCATTGAGTATAGGACGGTACCACTGGGATTGGGTTTAGAGGGGAAGATTGTTCTATCTTTGTACTGTATTGGGGGAGGGCCCCCCGAAGGGAGCCCTCCAGGTTAAAACGGGTACGACTTGGCATCGTCCCCACGGAGCCACCCAGCTCCAGATAAAAAGGCCGGAGTCAGCCGGACGCAACTCCCGAACCCAGCTTTTGCACGCCCTACCATGCGAGTATTCGCTAATACTCCCCAGAGTTCGGGAGGCGTGTCCGGAGACTTCGCCAACCCCGAAGGGTGAATAGCTTGCCTGTGATTATTCCAGCCAGGGCCCCAAGCTGATGTGTCTTTTATAATACAATGATTCCAGATGTATGACCTGTTTTGACCTTTCCCGCATTTCTTGGATGCCTTTAGATATTATGCTTGCAAATTCACTAAGCTAATTCTTATTTTAATATCCTTTTTTCTCAACCTAAGAAGGTACCCATGATGCTTTTAGATAACAAGGGGGGGCGACTCCTCAATATGCAAACCGGTCTCCTCCTTCCCGGCTGAACTGACTCATGTCCGTGCCGAGAAGTGACGAGCGCAGCCAAGAGCTTCATGAGCTATTGATCAAGACCCGAGTGGCTTCCGAAGAGCCGAAGATGTACGAGTCCTGGTGTTCCATTAGATACAATGTAAAGCACGCCTCTCTCCTGTGTAACGACACCAGTAGCCCGGTTCCAGCAGATAAGCCTTGCCGCTCAGGAGAGATGGACGAAAAATTGTCTGTAACCATTTTATTTCCTTGTGAATTCCTTGTGGATTATTTTTATTGCTACAAATGTATGTACTTCTACCATAGTCATTGATATATTTTATTTTATGAACGGATACTACTTTTATAAGGAATTTATAATGCTTTTTACAATGAATTTAAGATAAGAATTTTTAGCATTGCCTTCAGTATTTCAGTTAAAGAGTGTTACTTTTATTTAGAGACTTGAATATTTATACATAGGCTTCCCTTGGTGGTCAAATGCACAAGCCTTGCTTTTTATGTCCATCCCAGCAACAATTTGGTATTTTTATTGCGGTAGATTTTTGTCATCTTTTGCGTCCGTCCTTTGCCAGCAACTTCTCTCAGGATCACCATCATGCAGTCCGCCCCAATCGTGTCATCAGACCGTCCAATTTGGAGACCTTCAGCTGATGCCTTCAGGTCTCCGAGGGGGGGAAATGTTAGCCAATAAGGCACTTTCTGTGCTCTTATGGAGTTTCATGTCCATAAGCTTGAACTCTGTGTTACCAACACTGGTAGGGTCTTGCGCTTTCTTCTTGAATAGGAGCCAGCTCCAGCCCATGCCAGGAGGCTGACACCCTAAGCAGTTCACCCAAGACAAAGGATTCTTCTTGCCATGAGGTTTCCTTCTGTCAGACATCCGCTGGCTAACCCCCACTCCCCCACTATACATCTGGATAGTTATGCTAACTAGACTGCCTAGCAACTAATGTGCCAGCCATCAGATACTTGGCTAAAACCATCAACTAACAATAGGTATGGCCAGGTGAATCATCGGACCCCAGACTCAGTGTCTGTTTCCTGATGAGATCATGCTCTTGCAATACTGACCATCCCTTGGACCTCCTCCCTTTGTTCACCTTTAACCTATAGCAAGGTCCAAGAGGGACGGACCGCCTCGTAGGAGTGTTAGTGGGTTGTGGTCTGTAAAGCCCGCCCCAAGACCCCCAATAAAAGCCCAAACCGAGAGTCACTCGGTCTCTTGAGCCGTCGCCCTCTATCTAACCTATTGACCCTTCAGTCCAGCTTTCTGTCCCCAACCCTTGCCTCCATCTTTGAACCCCTTTTTCTCTCTCTGGACTCGTGATCCAGGAGAACCACGTGGTCTTGCTGGTTCAAGCCTCGTGGCCCCATAGCTTTTATACCTTTCTTCCCCCATCC
The DNA here is from genome assembly GCA_029233225.1 of Lepidodactylus listeri. Classification (NCBI taxonomy): domain Eukaryota; kingdom Metazoa; phylum Chordata; class Lepidosauria; order Squamata; family Gekkonidae; genus Lepidodactylus; species Lepidodactylus listeri. Next base: position 119,364,887 of record JARCFY010000004.1, on the reverse strand, counting down.
AACTCATCTTGACATCGGACAACGCATCTAAGGTAACGTGCTTTCCCCACCAACGATACCTGCTCATGCACAAGTGCTATTTTCTCTCTTTATTTTATTAGGCCTGTAAGATTGTGTGTGTGATTACGTTTTTGGTATGCTTGATTACATGATCCAGTAAAGAACATTGAACTTGGAATCTGCTTCACGTGCCTCTTTCCTTGAGAACTCCCGGGAGGGCTGGGACCCTGGTATAGTTGGCAAGAACCCGTGTATTTTGCTGATTGCTAAACGTAAATTAAAGCAATTCGGCTAACAACCTTCCAAAGCAGCCATTTTCTCATGGGGAACTGACTCCTGTAACCTGAAGACCAGTTGTAATTCCAAAAGACCTCCAGCTCCTCCACAAAGACTGGCAACCCTAGGTCTTAGTCATCCCACAATTTTCAGGACAGTAATAAATAAACAATGATGGGGGTGAGCTGGTGCAAATATTTTCATTTCTTTTTTATTTTGCTCATTGCTGTTGTCACTTTGCTTTCTACAGGGCTTTCCTACACAAAGTCTCACCAGCTGCAAAGCTCCAGGGCAACAACCATACTGTACTGAAATAAGAATGGTATAAGCAGCCATCTATGTAGACAGTACTTGGATGGGAACTGTTGGCCCTGCAAGGTGCTTATGCGCTCTTATGGATGTGGAATCCATAAGTGATAATAATGGACTGTGTTGTAATGTGTATAAGAGGGACTGTGATGCCAAGTGGCCAGGGAGAAATGCCGGCTGTGAACATATGCCAGCAGATGCTTGAGATGGTTTGCCAGTGGTTCCCGAGGTCACCAGCTTCCAGAGCCTTCCCTTAACACAAAGATATTTACATAGAAATAGCCATTTTGTCATTGTGGCTAAAACATGTGCTTGCAAACTCCATTAAGCACATGTTTTCCTACATGTCGCAGACAACACCTCCCCCCTCCAACATTCCTTGTCCTAAGAAACAAAGGACTTGCTCCTGAATCCACATAGACCATGGACTTTCCTGTCTAAAAACTGGTTTTGGCTGCCCAGAGAAACTGATCCCATCAGCAAGACTCTAGCCAATAAGTCATCTTCCTTCCCATCAGGTATCTCTGCAACCACTCGGTAGAATCCAACATTGACCACTCCCCCGGACTCCTCTCCTAGTGGACAGGACTCAGGGGGCAGACCAACCAAGGGGTGTTCCCAGGGGAGGTATCTGGCCAAGCCAGCCCCCCCAGAGGCTCCCAATAAAAGAGGGCTCCCAGCAACCGGAGTTCTCTCTAGCCGCACTATCTCCCATTCTGTCCTCCCTTCACGACCTTTGGTTGCGCAGCCAGGGTCTACATGTGTTGCTGCCCATTCAGGACACGTGCCCTTACCTCCCTCCTAGTCTTCCCTTATTTTTTCCAGCAGAACCACACCAGCTCTCCGGACAGGTAATTATTGCCCTTGACAGATACCAACGGTTTCCTACTCATGCAAACATCTCTTATTCTCTCTAATTTCTTAGGAGCTATATAACTGTGTGTGAATCAGTATTGTTTGCTTGATTAAGATCCTTCCAATAAAGAAACACTACTTTAGTATTGACTTCAGTCTCCTTGTCTATTTCTTGGTTTGTCTGGGAGAGGCGCAGCCTCTGTATACACAGGTGGTGACCCGTTTTGCCTATTGCCAGTTGTTTAATAACTCATACTTCCCCAATATCAATAGAATATCAAGGCAATTGGGCTAACAGAACCACCAAAGAAATCTGTGGTAGCTTCGTGGAGGAAATTAGTGGCAAACCACCTCTGTTTGTCCCTTGTCTTCAACAATCCATGGTTGCTGTCACCATGGGTTGGTTGTGATTCAGCGGCACATTCTTCTCTCTCACTATATATAGGCAGGATGATAGGATTACACTGCTAATTTGGTCAAGAGGTACATGTCTAACACTCCCATTGAAACCAATCAGGCTTAAACTTATGCTAACTTTGATTGGATATATATTATGATTTTGTACTCTGTCAGACTTTTCTGGTTTGGTTATTGGCACCTTTGACTGACAGAATTCCCCTAAAGCTTTTCTTTTTCATTTCAGAGATAACTGGGATATAAACGAGGGGCAGCTAGATCAACTACACTATTCCACACTGCTAGAATTTCTAACCAGCTTGCCTCTGCTTTTAATTACAAGAGTATTCCCTCCCACTTCTCATTTTCCTGCTTCTAAACAGGTCTTTTGGGTAGCCCAGAGGAAGGAAGGTTGTTTCACAAATGCTTCAAGCCCCTTTGGCTTAAGTAGCTCAAGCAAGGCCTGCATTTCAGCAGCAAGGAACAAAAGTGGAGATGCAATGTCTGTATGAATCTGACAAACAAGAAGCCTGACAAATAGGGCCTTAGAATTGCTCCTTGAGTGACAAGAGACTTGTTTTCCCTAGGAAACTACAGATATTGAGCAAGATTCTTCTCTCAGGTTATGGAGCCCATTGTAGGAGCACGTGGGGTACCACTCAAAGGAAACAGACAGGGTATTTCCGATTGACATTCTCCTATGGTTTGCAGGATTTCACAGAGAACCAAATCAAGGAGGATTAGAAAATGTAAGGGGAAAGTCTCGTTGAGTATCATTGAAGAACGACGTGCTCTCTCTCTCTCTCTCTCTCTCATGATATAAATATTGAATTGTAAGTCACATCTTAGCAGAGTATTCTTGTATCCGTACAACAAACACCCTATTTTTGTATGAAGGATCGCTGCCTCAGTCAGCACCTATGCTCACTATTGCACACTGTGAAAGGTGTTTTAAATTGCTGATTATTTTTATCCTGCTCTTCCTGCAGTGTCACCATCAATACAACCCCCCATTCCCCCCCTCCCACTCATCAAATGCTCAAGGGCAGGGGACTGAGAGCAGGGGTGGGAGACTGCCTGCTTTTTTTTTTTTTTGCTGTTAAGTCACAGCTGACTTATGGTGACAAGAGACATTCAGAGGTGGTTTGCCATTGCCTGCCTTTGCATCTTGATCCTAGTATTCCTTGGTGGTCTCCCATCTAAATACTGACCAGAGCCTGCAGCCACTAGGCAAATGAGCCTAAGTCAAAATGATTTAGCACTACTGAGCCAGTTGTGAGCTGCCATCCATGGCTTGCAGACTGTGTATTATTTTTGGGAGGGGGGTATGCCTGAAAGTCAGGGCTGACTTCTGGTGACCCTAATGGGACTTGGAGGTAAGGGACGTTTAGCTAATGTCTGCCTCTGCATCTCAGCCCTGGTATTCCTTGGAGGTCTTCCCATCCAAGTACTTGCCAGGGTTGGCCCTGCTTAGCTTCCAAGATCTGGCAAGATCAGGCTCGCCTGGGCTATCCAGTCAGGGCAAGATATAAAATATTCTTAGTGTACAATAGAAGTAGATAATCTGCAGAGTCCTCCCTAGGTGTACAACAACGCAATTTTATTTCTGAGTTCCATGAAAACTTGGGACGAGTATCCTTCCACTTTACTGACTCCACACCTTTCATCCGTTTGCTCCAAACCCCGTTCAGCAGGTGTTTTTCAGACAGGCTTACCTTTCCGATCTATCTCCTTCAAAAGAATGCTTTGGGTGTGGCTGTCCCTTCAGTGCCACTTAAGTGAATATTGCAGAAAGGAATACATTTAGCTCTGTAACAATTTCTCTTCCATCCATCATATTACAGACAGAATTCCTCCTCTTGGGGGCAGACTGAAATGAATATCTTCTCCCAGGGACAATCTTAATAGGTGTGATCAATGACCTGTCCCTAACCAATTTACCTCTTGCTGTGTCACTTCATCTGTTATTAGTTCACAATCTGCTTTACCTCATAATATTTGCTTCTTTCCCAGGGTTAGAATAATAAACATGGGCCATAGTCTGCCTGTGGTTCAGTCTGAATGATTTTGGGAGATTCTGGTCACAATAATTGGGCAGCAGAGAGGCTGAAAATTGCTGCTAGTCCATCTGTGTCTAGAGATGGGATACTAGTCAATACTTTACAGTATTTGGTATTAAGAAAGCTCTTTTAATAGGGTGGCTTTTTGTCCCAGTTGCAGTTCAGCTACATGATTTCTCCTAGATGTGTAGATTAAAAAAACAGACTCCTTTGCTTCCCTCCATCCTTTGTTATTATTCTAATGTTAATGCTTTACATAGTTGCTTATTATTCAAGCCATTTCTAGGGATGGGCACAAATCAGCTAATGAACTCAAATTTGTGATGAATTTTGGCTGATTTGTGGTCCGTGAACTGAAGTTTGTGGCAGGACAACCAGCACAAACTTTCTGCAAACTTTCAAATGGTTCATGGTAGTTCATGAATGGATACATTTCCAGACAGACTGTCTCCACTCAATCAAAACGTTTTCCGAACTGTAGAGGAGCATCAGGGGGAGGTCCCCTATGAGTCTGATGTCTCTATCCTGAAGAAGAGGAGTTCAATTTATACCCCACCCTTCACTCAGAGTGGCTTACAATCTCCTTCCCTTCCTCTCCCCACAACAGACACCCTGTGAGGCAGGTGGGGCTGAGAGAGCTCTGAAAGAACTGCTCTTGAGAAAACAGCTCTGAGAGAATTGTGACTGACCCAACTGGCTGCATATGGAGGAGTGGGGAATCAAACTCGGTTCTCCAGATTAGAGTCTGCTACTCCTAACCACTGCACCAAACAAGCCTGCACAGGGCCTGTTCTATACATGCCTGGACCTCCTAAACCTGGGCCTGTCATTTCCCCAGAAAGCACTTTCCCGGGGGCACCTTCTTTGGGGAGTTGTAACTCAGACCCCATAGATTCAATCCCCACCAAACTTAGAGAGCAGATATAGGAAAGTTGGCCAAAGTTCCCCTGTGAGTTTGGTACTTCTAGTTTGCACAGGGTCCATTTTATACATTCCTGAACCTCCTGAACCTGCACCTGTCATTTCCCCAGAAAGCACTTTCTTGGGGGCACCTTCTTGGGGGGGGGGCTTAAATTGGACCCTATAAATACAATCCCCACCAAACTTGGAAAGCAGATAGAGAAGTGTCAGTCCAAGTTCCCCTGTGAGTTTGGTGTCTCAAATGCACCAAGGGGCAGGGGGGGAATTCTACTGCATCGCAAACCTCACAAACTGAATCAGTTTGGTGCTGAAAACTTCATGATGATTTCTGGCTCATGAACTGGGCACACTACAAACAACAAACCGAAATGAACTGCATTTTCCCAGTCTGTGCCCATCCCTAACCATATCTGAGCAGCCAATTTACTAAAGTCTTTTAAAAAATGATCGATCAAATGCCAACCCTTCTTGAAATCTTTGTCCCTTTCCTCTGGAAATGATTGAATGCCATGGAGTCTAGGGCCATTGTCCTTTTTAATAGCCACATTGAAGAGGGAGGAGTGGCACAACTCTGCTTTAGTTTTTTTTTTTAAATAGTACTTCACACTAAAGAATGAGAACTGGTGAAGAAAACAGTGAAGAGACTGAGATATGAATCAGGTTCATATAGAGGACAGAGCGGACAAAGCAGATGGCTTTGAATTTAATCAAAGTGGCTAGAATTTGTATATCTGTGTACTGGAAGAAGATAACTTTGCCACCTATATCTGGATACTCCAGTATACTGCACTGACATCTAAATTAGTACATTAAAGATGGAAGGGAATAAGCTCTCTGGGCATAACTTTTTCCGAATGCACCCCCAGGTTTGGTCAACATACGTTCCAGGGAGTTCCATGCTCAGAAGTTAATTCCCAGATGCATATGGGCCAAATTCAGATCAGAAGCACAGCATGTAGGGAGAGGGAGCTGAAGCACCCCCCCCATTGCCACTTCCTCAACCTAAAATGTCCCTGTGAAACAGTTGTTTGCCCTGTTAAGGAAACGTATGTGTAGCTCTATCCGTATATGTTAATTTTCCCCAGTAGGGCATAAATGGGGCTCTCTGGAGTAATTTTAGAAACACTGCGTGGGGCAGGGAAATTTAAGCCCCCTTTCTCCATGCTCTCAATCTCATTGGGCCCCTGTGCATCTGGGAATTACGTTCTGGAGCACGTCTGTTGACTAGATCCATGGATGGACCCAAGAACAGTAAACTGTGTAGCTAGCTGTCTAACAAATGTCTAACTGAAGATGGATATTAGAACACCATATACAACCATATGCATTTTTCCCAATGTTATAGATTATGTCATGACAGTATATTTTTTGTTTGTTCATATTTAGTAATAATATAATTCTCTGGCTCATCCCTTACCTTTACAAAAAGGAATTACCCTATCCAGTAGGATGACCAAAGAGACAAGCTATCTGAAGGGGAGAATTCCAGGGGCTCAGGGCTATACAGGAACACTCTTTAGAGAGAATCAAAGGCGTAGACTTTCCAATTTCCTGGGGGAGGCTGGGGCTGGGCCAGAGACATCACAGGCCATTGTCTCCGGGGGAGGCTCAGGACTTCTTGGAAAAGTTTGGAGGAGGGCTCCAGCTCCCCAGCCCCCCTGAAGTTGATGCCTATGGAGAGAATACCATTTCTCCATACACATCACTGCCCTTCACCATCAGAACGACAGTGTCTGAACTGTGGGAACAACTGCTTTAGCCAGGCTTTCTGTAATGAACTGCTACTGCCTACTGATGGTAGAAATGGGTGCTCCCTTTCACTTTTTGTCATGTTGCAGCCCCTTCCCTTTGCTCCATTAAGTTGTGAAATGGGGGGGGGGGAGAGGATTCCAGTTATGTAAACCATTGAGGAAAAAAGCACAAATGGCCACTTTGCTGCATATAATAAGATATGGACAGCATTGCCTGGGGACATTGATTTTCATTTAAGATAGCACAAAGGTGGAGCTGACCTGCTCCACAGGTCTTTAGTTCTATTTAGGGAAACCACCACTCTCAGTACACATCAAGGTCCTCCAGTCAAGGATTCCCCCTGGGGCCCTCCCTCACACCACCCAGCTCCAAGCTTCACATGAGAACAAGTCAAATAACTTGCTTAGCAGTTTAGGAATTTTGTCCCTCTAGTGAATGACTGCTTCCTCCCCTGCTATCCCACCTGGCAGTTATGATCCTTCTTAAGCCAGTTTGATGTAATGGTTAAGAGTGCAGACTCTAATCTGGAAGAACTGGGTTTGATTCCCCACTCCTCCACATGCAGCTGCTGGTGTGACCTTGGGTCATTCACAAGTTCTTAGAGAGCTGTTCTGGAAAAAGCAGTTCTCGAGAGAGCTCTCTCAGCCCCACTTACCTCACAGGGCATTTGCTGTGGGGAGAGAAAGGGAAAGGAGATTGTAAACTGCTCTGAGGCTGTGATCATACACACTAAATAATCCACTTCCAGTGCACTTTCCAACTGGATTTTACTGTGTGAACTTGCAAAATCCAGTTGGAAAGTGCATTGAAAGTGAAGGGTGGGGTGTAAATCCAATCTCCTCCTCCCTTTCCCTGCTCTCTCACCTGCAGAAGTGAGGTGGGAGATAACCAAATACAGGATTTTATCAGTGATAGGACTTTACCTGTGGAATGCCTTCTCCCCTTGAGACATGTCTGGTGACTGTTTTACAGTCCCTTCAGTGCCAGGGTCCTTCAGTACTCAGGCTTGTCACTGAAGGGTTTGACCTTTTAAATTAGTTTTACAATCAACTACTGGCCTGAGGACTGTTATGAGCATCTCTTAAGTTGCCAGATTCTGTGCTGTTGTTATGCTTCTGGGTCGTAAATGGTTGAGGACTTTAATGGTTTTATGTTTTTTTAAAATAGTGTTGTATTTTGTGAACCTCCCTGGAACAAGTCTCTGAGGAGGTGGCAAAAACCTTCACAGCAAGCCTGATTCTCAGCTAAAGAGGAGGTAAAAGCTCAGTGGACCAGAACGTGTTTAGGACACAAGAAGTCACAGCCTCAGTCCTCAGGATCTTCAACTGAAAGCAGAGCAAAAGTAGCAAAAGCCTCCACCTGAGATCCTGGATAGCCACCACTAAAAGAGACAGTGTTGGGTTGAGAAGAACCAAAGGCAGAACACAATATGATAGTCACGTTTGCTTCTTGGATTGCCAAATCCAGTTACACACTGATCAGAAATCAGCAGGTGGAAAAGTCCTTGTGTCTATTTCCAAAACCCAACCTAACGAAGACAGATGGATGTCTTTTGTTGCTGGATGTGGAAAAGGTTTGACTTGCCGCCTAATCCCATTAATTCCACTTCAATAATTTTTAGCCTCTAATTGTTTGAACAGAATGAAATGGGGAAAATTACTGATGAATGTCTTCCCCCGGATACTGGTGGGAAAATACTTCATGTAGCATCTTAAGTACCTTTAATTACAGAAGTTTAAAAGATTGCGGAAATGAATAGATTTTCAGGAGCATAAATCAGGCCAATATTAGTTGATAGTGCATTTATGTTCTGCTCAGTCTGCATCTGGGTCAGAGTCTTGCATGGATCAATACTTGCTTGCTGGTTTTCTGTGTGTTGAAAAACCCATCAAAAGGGCAGTTTAATCAGCTCCTTACTCATAGATGGAGGTCAGGAAGCCAGCAAGCTGGTTGATGAGGAGGGCAAGGAGAATACGAAAGAACAAAGAGGACCTTTGGGAAAACCCCCCCCCCCCAGTGTTTTGGTCTGTTGTTTTAACCCTCTCAAAAATGCCAGCTATCTAACAGTACATCTCTTCATTTTAAAAAGGAAAGAAGTCAAGTTGGTCAAAAGCATAAATATAAGACTGCCATTTTAAGAATGCTTTTCTAGATGTAAGCCCCACAGAATTCTATATCCAAAAACAGAATGTCCCTTTTAGGGGTGTGCATCCCAGAATTCCTGAATTGAAAGTATACATGAAAATAACTGATTTCCGGAATAGTAAATGCAAATTACTGTGATTTCTGGAATGATAAATTACTGGAATGGTAAATGCAAATCCAGGATTATTTGGCAGTAAGAATAACACTCCCCCAAAAGTCTGGTACTCTACAGCTGGGCCATTGCCATTTCTCCCCATAAGAAACAGAGGTGAAAAGTGCCCCAAGGGATACCTGCTTTGGGGGGTCTGTAAAACTGAGCCCCATTGTCCATTCTGCTTGTAAGTTAGGCAAGTCTTTGGACTTGAGTGAGGACTATGTTCTGTGTAGATCTGTAAACAGCTGACCAGGCCCCCAGATTGGTTCCCACATTGAAAATAATGGTCCATAAATTCCAGGAGCCCTCCCCCCCCCAAACCTACAAATTTGGATCCCAAACTGGTTCAGGAATAAATGGTAAAGTTATCCTCCCCAAGTCTTGGATCCAAAATTAAACACATGCCACTGCCTCATACTGAATCAGACCATCAGTCATTCAAGGTCAGTATTGTCTACTCAGACTGGCAGTGGTTCACCAGGATCTCATGAGAGAAAGGTCTTTCACATCACTTAATGCTTGGTCCTTTTAACTGGAGATGCCAGGGACTGAACCCCAGACTTTCTGAATGCCAAGCAGATGTTCTGCTACTGAGACACAGCCCCTCCCTAATTATAATGATTTTTTTTCCCCCTTGGAGCACACCCCGAGTCTTTTTGTATTGTTCCAGCATGACTAAGAATGAAGAGGAGTAGAAGAAAACAGAAAAAGGGGTTCAGGACTGCAGCTCCACTTATCTGATCCAAATTCAGCTTTTTACTCAATGGCTGAGTAACAAAATTTTAGGGTGGGGCTCCCTTGAATCTAGTCTTCAGTCCATCCATTCATTTATATCTTGGTTTTCTCTCTAATGGGGTTCTAAAGCAGCTTTACAAACATCCCTCTCAGCTTCTCTGTTTTATTCTTACAACAACCACCCTCTGAGGCAAGTTAGGCTGAGAGGGAGTGGCTGGCCCAGGGTCATCCAGCAGGTGTGCATGGCAGAACAGGTATTTGACCCTGGATCTTCCAGATCTTAGTCTAGTGCTCTAACACTATACAATGCTGGCTTTCTGAAAGATGACCAAAAACCAGGGCTGAACATAATGCTCAAGATATGAGTGCTGTATGAGAAAATGGGCTAGATGCAACAATATGTGAGTGGAAAGAAAAACTTACTAGTGCCGTTCAGTTTGCACAAGCAGTAGCACAACAGCTGCAGCAATACAGAGCACTTTCATGCAATTTTTAATGAACAACAACGGACGTATGGAATGATGGAGTGTACGACAGATGGTTCACACCATTTCATTTAGTTTGATTTTGAAGTCGCAGAAGAATTACCTTATGCTATGTCTTGCATGCATGGACAAGATGGTGGGAGATACAATCACTTTCTTTTAATGCAGTTTCTCTTAGTGAGGAGTAATGTTTGTGCTGCTGTTCGAACAATTACTGTTGTGAACGTGGAAATCTTCTATGGGATCCAGCCTATTAGTTCTCAAGCTGTGAGATGAGACACAAAGTAGGTCATCATTCTCTTCCCGGTGGGCTGCAAGGCCAGTTGTCAGGAGGAGGAACAGAGCTGAGCTGGGTAAGGAGGTTTTGGGAGGCTTGATACTAAGTGTGGGCTTGCCTTTGCAGAATGTACAGAATGTACAGAAGTACAGCCTGTTGCTCAGCTATGATTACCAACCTCCAGGACGTGGCTAGCAATTTCCTGGGATTAAACTGATCTCCAGGTGCCAAAAATCAGTTCCCCTTGAAAAAAATGGCTGCTTTGGACAGCAGACTCTATGGCACTATATCCTTCTGAAGTCCCAAGTCTTCCCAAATGCTGCCCTCCCCAGACTCCAACCCTTGAATTTCCCATTAAATCTGGCAACCCTATGCTCAGCATTGCTAAACATAACAATAAAATAATGCATGTGTTAACATGCATTACATTCCTGTGTTTATGTTAGGGAGGGGGAAAGTGTTGGAATATGCAAGGTCTATCGTGCACAGATAAAGAAAATGACAAGAACATCCTGCAGGGGGCAGCAGAGGGGACAACTAGTTTGTATAGTAAGATGAGGGACTTCCTACTATTTTCAGTCTCCTGATTGGCTCCATTGGGGTTTTTCCTGTTCCTGCTGAAACAGTTAGTTACTGACTCCCTTGTAGCTATTTAGACAGACTTCTCTCTCTCTCTCTTCTTTCTTACAAAGTTTGTTCTTAATAAACTGACTTTATTCTTTAAACAGCTTGTGCTCTGCTTTACTGCATAGTTACACTCTGCCAACAAAAAGTACTATGGAATTGCTATGCATGTAGCCTCAAGAAGCTTGGCAGGTTTTGAAGCTGGGCTTGAAATGTTAATGGTAGTTGGGGAAGGGACAATCTACACTGGGGAAGTGACCTGCAGAGAAAACGACGATCCACTGTCAAATTGCCTCCCACACAGCTGCTCTTAAGGAATATTAAAGATGATGATAAATGTTTTGTGCTTTGTCTGGTTTGGCCTTAAGCCTGTGTGAGCATATTCCTGAGCTTAACCCCAATGCACCCCATCCTTTACAGAATTATAGATTTGTCAGTAGTGTTCCTGTGCATAGTGGAGATGTGTGTGGTTGTGTTCCCTCCCTGTGATTGGAGACACAGAGGCAGGGGGAAGGCCACCTCACTCATGCCCACCCTGTCTATGCTTGGACTAAATGCCTGAAAGGATTGTCTGTTCAGGACTAATAGTCTCTTGCATTACTGACTTCAGTGCACATGTCCCAGATTCTCTTAAACTTCTGGCTGAACCATGAGCTACACTTTAGGCCAAAGTTGCTTTTGTACTTGAGAAAGCTTGATGCCCTTGGCTGATGCCAAACAGGATTAACTCTGGCAGCTTCCCAAAGTTAGAAAGATTTCGATTCTCTTAGTCTGACTGTTATTTACTCAGATGAAAGCCAGAGGGAATTATAATTATATCAACAAAGGACACCATTAAAAGAATGAGGTTGACCACAATGGGAACAAATCATATCTCAAAAGGTAGGAAAGCAAAGGAGACCTATTACCGGAACACTGTTATTTCAACCAAGGGCGAAAACCCCCCTCATAGCATGTCAGTATAAGTAACTTAACAATGTGGATTTGATGTTCTGGGCACCTTCCAATTTGTATTCACCTAGACAGGATTCCATTAAAAACCAGCATGGTCAGAAAGAAAGGATAAGGTTACAGATCTTTGATGCAACTAAGTAGCAATGTGTGTATTTGAAGGAAAAGTGGGGGATTTTTTAAAATGGAGAATGAAGATCACCAATTTATCTCCCCCAAATATCTTGTAGATGTTCCTTAAATTATCTTTTCCTGTCCCAGTAAAGTCTCTGCAGTTTTATTCCACATAAGCTATGGTGACAACAACCAAAAACAGTTATATAATTCTAGATCACATAACTACATATGTGTCAAGCTCTGACCCCTTAGGGTCAGAATCTGGGGCTGCTGTGCCCTCCAGGGTCCTTTTGAGGTGGGCCAGAGGAGAAGCCTCAGTTGTTGAGGAAAGAGGGGTGTTTCCACTCTACCTTGCCTACACCTCTTCCTAGACAGCAGGGTAGAAGTCTCGGGAATGAAACAGATTAAGAGTTCAGGTTTTCTTCAGCCTTTTATAAACAATTTAACATTGATAAACCATCAAAAAGAATATTTTAAAATGAAATTGCCTACTATTGTGCTGGTAGGTGGTTTTCAATACAATTATTGATATTATTAATAAATAATACATTAATAATTAATAATATATGATAAATACAATGTTTTCTATAGACACCTTCTTAGGTTAGCCATGTCTGTCAACCAGTCACTGATGCCCTGAACACCCACCGCCCAATGAGCTACTTCTCTCCTCTTGTTTCCACATAATAACAGCTGCAATCTCACTGTATCAATACAGCTCTTGAGATGCCTTGACTCCGAGTCAATGTATCTCAATGGTGCCGCTATAGCACTGAGGTGCTATAGTGGTTTAGTGTTATAGAGCTCAATTTAGAATGCTAAAAAAAAGTCCAAGGAAGATTGTGTGGCAAAAAAGGGTGGGAAAAAGCTGCACTGTTTGAAATTACCATAATGCTTCAGAGACAGTGCATGAATGGAAGGAAATCTGCTGTATGAAACCCCCAATCCTGTATTGCTTTACTTGAAATTGGGCCAACAAGTAATAACATCTAGTTTAGAATGGTAATGTGAAAAGGGCCTTTGTTTTGTGACGCGGCTGAGAGGAGGAAAGAGGAGAATAACAGAAGTGGAGTTGTGTTGCTTTTTTCCCTGGCGTGAAGGGTTTGTGGGTTTTGCTTTTATACATGAAACCCCCCAAAAGCAATCTGCCACTCTGTGGGCCCTGGTGAGCTCTTAACACAAATAATAGTTATGTGTATTGGGGGGGGGAGTGGAAACTGGGAAGGAGATCTTGCCTAGCTCAAGAAAGAGGAAAAGAATTTTTGTGAAGTGTTGCTGGAGTTGGAGGGAAACTGAGAAGTGGATTCTTGATAGTGGGGAACGGAATGTGTTCCCTGGTTCTAGCTTGCAGTTAGGTTCTGTGCTTAATTTCTCTATAGACATATACTGGTGCTTTAATCAGTGCAAGAGTTCTGTTGAGGATTTCTAGCCAGCAGCTGGCTGTGAGTCCAGGAGGGGGCAGGGACATGGTGGGCTATCAGGCAATGGTGTTAACATCCATAGAATTTCAGGTGATTCCTAGAGAGGAGTGACCTCACTTCTGGGTTTTGCCTTGAAGTGACTTAACATCATCACTTGGTGGTGACTTGTTATTACTTTCCCTTCCTCCCAGTTGCCAGAGGGCCAGTGTGGGCAAGGGGAGCTGAGAACAGGTGATCTCTTGCCCCCAGCAGGCAAATGGAAAGTCTAGGTATGCCATCAATCTGTAAGCCCTGTCTGTAGGGAGACTTTAGTTCTCTGGTGAGGAGGAAGCACTTCGCATACATAGATATAGTTTCCTTATTCTTTCATGAGCTGCTATTTTTGCTTTAAGAATTATGTGACTCCGATGCACTGACTGATATTTGACTAGGCACTTATTGCTATGTCCTTTAGTTCTAAATTGAAGCTACTGTCTTCTAAATAGTATAACTGTGATATAATGCATATGAGTATATTGTATGTATTTGACTTGTCTTGCTTAGGGTTGCCAGACCCATTGGTTTGGCAGGGGTTTCCCAATTTGGAGGGGCTCCTTCCCATCCACCAGCCAACTGGTGGGCAGGGGGAGCCTGCCCCCAAGAGCGACCACCTGGCCTCCTCCCCACCTCTTCCCGATAGTGTTTAAACACTGCTGGGGAGATGTGGGGGGCCTTTGCTTCCCAATGTGATGATGTCACTTCTGTGTGATGTCATCACACTGGTGACTCCCCATCCCATCCAGTAACATCCCCCAAAGGCCCCCACTGGGGACTTTGAGGGACCTGGCAATTTTAGTCTTGCTTTTGCCATCCGGAGCCGCCAGCTTGCATGCACTATTAATTCCTGCTTTCACCCTGTACCATGATTCGGATGGCCTCCATTGTTGTCCACCTTCCCATGTTGCTATGCTGTCAGATATGGCCCACAGGCCCACCCACTGATGTCTTTCAGAAAGACATGTAGTATGAAAATGGCTGCTATGTTAGGTTCCTATTCCTTGCTATGTGTTCCCCAGAATACTCTTTACCCGGTAGGGACATTTATATTCAGTGCAGTCTGTCAGAACACATCAAATTTCCCCAATGTGGCAAATATCAGCTCTCCAGGCCATTCCAGGTTGTGAAAACACTGTGTGTGCGTGTGTTCATCTCACTTCCCCCATGCACTGTAGTCTCAGTCTGAATTGGGCCCTTGAGCAGCTGTGAATTGAATTCTGAGGATGGAAGTCACAGCACATGTCTGGTTGAACAGACTCAAGGAGGACCTTGGGGAAACTACAGGATATTATTAGGCCATCAGCCTTGAAACAGAATGGGTAAACTTGTACTACTCACTGTCTTTCAACCTAACCTACTTTACAGGGCTGTTGTGAGAACAAAATGGGTGGGGGAGGTTTGTATACAGCCCAGAGAACATCAGAGGAAAGGGGGAACAGAAATCTGATTGACAGGCAGATATGAAAGTATTCAGCTTTAACTTTCAGAGTTCATAACTTCTGGCCAAGTGGGTATATATTCCCCCACATTTTTTCACTAAGTAATAATTCATTGATTTCCAGAAATCCACAATACTCTGTGGGGCAGTTTGTTTTCTTATTTCCAATATGCAGCTTGTGTTCCTTTAGACATTTCGCTAAACTTGTGAAGTTCTGTGACTGGAACAACGGAGATGATTTCACTCTGCGACCGCAGCTATAAGGAATTCTTGTGATGCCAAGTTAAAAATAAAATGCCTCATCGGTATTCTTCTTTGCATCAGAAGGAAATGTGAAGAGCATCACAATAAATTCATAAAGGACAGTTTTAGAGGCATCAGTAATAGGGTTCACAAAATATAGCTGGGGGGAAATACGAGGGGGGAAATGTTAACCTGTACCTCCTGTGAGAGACAAACCTGAGCCTGTCTGAATTTTGGTTAATTATAGAACAGGCTTGCTGATGCTGTTTGCCGGACTTTGCTTCCAGCAAGAATAATTCAAAAAGGGCTCCACCTTTATTAGAAGTGCTTCCCTCACAAAACCACCATTATTATTAGAAGGTCATTAGAAAGAAATGAATGGATCAAGCGTTGTGTGTCAGCCTCAAAGACCTGAGTTCAAATTTTCACATCCTCGTAGTCTCGCTGAGTGGCCTTGGTATAATCATCAGCTTGGCTTTAATTCCCAAGTCTGTACCACAGGCAAGTTAATAAGCTGCCTCACAGGACTGCTTGGATGAATGAAGTAAACATAGTAAAGTGTTATGCATGCAAAAATGTGAAATATCATTCAATATCTTTCAGAGGTCTGTATTACAGGGGAGGTTGTGTGTGTCATACCAAAGAAATAATAGACTGCATGCAACAGGAATTTTTTAAAATGTTCAGAATATTTTTCGCCCACCCTTCGTCCAAGTTGCTCAAGAAAGTATACAGTGGTCTTCCCTGATCCATTTTATCCTGAAAACAACCCTATGAGGTAGGTTGGGGTGAGATTGTGTGATTGGCCCAAGCTCACCCAGCAAGCTTCATGGCAGAGTAAGGATTTGAACTGGCGGTTCCACATCCTACCTAGTCTAACACTTGAACTAACACAGCATTGTATTCACTGAAGTAACCTTCTGAACATTCCGATAGACTTCCATAGAATCTTTCCCCCACTGATAAGAATATGATGGCATTTTAATTATAGCTATTAAGGAAATATAAATACACAATATAAATTAGCCAGTATACAAAGGAAATTAAACCAACTGTAACTCATTTCTGTTTGCAAATCATATGCAGGTAAAACAAATACATAAGTCATAACAGTAAGATGAGCTCAGGAAAGATTTACATGGAAATAAGAGTTGCTAACTCTGAACTGGGAAATGCCTGGAGATTTTAGGGTGGAACCTGGGGACGATGGGATTTGGGGACGGGAGGGACCTTAACAGGGTATAATGCCACAAAGTCCACCCTCCAAAGCAGCCATTTTCTGCAGGGGAACTGAGCTCTGTAGCCTCTGTGGCCTGGAGATCAGTTGTAATTCTGGGAGATCTCCAGGCCCCACCTGGAGGGTGGTGGTCCTTCATGGGAGAAGCCCATAGCAGTGCTTCTATGCCAAAATCATCCTTATAAAAGAAAACAGATTTGCTCATTAGGAATCAACAGACTTTTTATTGTGATTGGTTTCACCATTTTAAGTACTTTGAAGATTGCAACATTACCACCTGGGTTTGGGGTATCCCATAGTAGCCACAAGACAACTGCTTTGTCGCCCTCAAGCAGAGTTGCGACTTTTTATACCAGATATAGGCTGCGATCATACATGCTAAATAATCCACTTTCAGTCCACTTTCAATGCACATTCCCATTGGATTTTACTGTGTGAACTGGTATAATCCAATTCGAAAGTGCATTGAAAGTAGATTATTTCTTGTGTGTGATTGCAGCCATAGCCCATTGTAGCCAGTCTTGAACAGTGGGTCTAAAGAAATTAATGGAAGGAGAAACTCCTTTAACTTTCTATGTGTGTCTAGGTGTATTGGAGTATCTATGTATCTATGAATAGTTAACATCTTGCTTACTGGGAGAACCGGGTTTGATTCCCCACTCCTCCACTTTCACCTGCTGGATGACCTTGGGCAAGCCATAGTTCTGGCACAGCTGTTCTTGAAAAGGGAAGTTTCTGTCAGAACTCTCTCAGCCCCACCTACCTCACAGGGTGTCTGTTGTGAGAGGGGAAAGGAAAGGAATTTGGAATCCGCTCTGAAACTCCTTTGGGTAGTGAACGGCAGGGTATAAATCCAATCTCTTCTCTTCTTCTACTTATAATGAATGCCTCCCTTAAATAAAGAACACCCTTACGCTATCTCTTACCTTCTTTAAAGATTGTGCCATGCACTAAGGGCTGGGTTTTTTAAAAAAAACTTAAGGGTGAAAATGTCAGGGAAAATATTGTTACTTTATGGGTAGAGTCTGGAGTCCTGTCATTTTTGGAGAGCATCAGTGTGCAGTCATCATTCATAAAGTGGAAATGTTCCTCTTTTTTTAAAAAAAATATAAGCTCTCATTCTTTAAATAGAAGCTGTATGTTCTCAAGGCAAAAAGGGGATTTTGTTGGTGCTGTGTACTTTAGGTTTTAACTTGATCTATTCTTAGGCAGCAATCTAGTAAATATAAAATAGAGGGGAAGGTGGGATGTCTGAGGGGTGGTTTTTCTCAGGACAAACATTGCTGTCCTGGCAGGAAGGAGAGGTGAGCGTGCTGCTGAGATGTGCTGGAAACCAGAGAATAGGAGCACCGAGGAAGCAAAGATGGAGCCCTGAAGCTGAAGAATCATCCTGAGGCATACAGCATCCTTACATGGCATCCTTGCCACTGTGCTTTGTTTACCGGTAAGTTATATACCTCATAATACAGGCTCTAGGATTTCCCTGAGTTAGGGTAAATTTTTCATAAGTGAAACTCTTAACAACCCACACAAACCATTTTCATTGGTACATGAACAGGCCGCTCTGCAGCCTCACCAGGCTCTTGTGCATTCCTCTGAGCAGAGCTGCCAACATCGGCGGAGTCAGTCTGTGAAGCCATGAAACGTCTCGTTAGATTTAGGACCTCAGCTGGTGTTCATTCGCTAGCCAAGGATGTTGGCTTCATACAGAACATAGCTTGACAGTGCCACCCAGATGAGAGATGCTTCCTAAGCACCCACATGCCACAACAAGGACATTACCATCTTTGCTGAGATAGTGCTAAAGTGGCACATTTGAAGACAACCCCCCCACCCCCCGGGAAGTTCAGACACTGAAATAGTTCTTGGAGTCTTAATTTGGCTTATACTGCACACATACACAATTTTCAAGCACTTCACATTGCTCCATCCTCCGGAAGAGCCTAACGGAATAATCTGTGCTCACTATTTATCTGTCTCTGCCAGCTATTTTGTACTCAATAAACTAATACAGAGGGATAATGGGTTTAGTGCGAATGCCTGAGGCATGCTCCATTGCTAGGATGAAGCCAAATACTTTATTTTTATGAGGGTAGTATACGCAAGAGAGAGAGAGAGAAAAGAGGAGAGGGAGAGTCTGATGTTCAAATCAAAAGTCACACATATTAGGACTCACATTATGGAACTGAAGACAGGTGATCCTTAATAAAAGCCACAAGCACAATCCCCTTGAGCCCCACCAATTCCCTCTCCTGTAGTTTTCTAAAAACAGTAGCTACGGAGAGGAAAGCAAAGCTTTCCCCTCCCAATTAGGCTTGTATTTATAGAATAGTACCTGCCAAACACTGAAAATGTAAAAGTACTAGTTGATGGGGGCCCACCAGAGATGCTGAGAACTTCAAAATGAATAAATATTTGTGTTTATTATGATGGAACTGTTCACATATTTATTTGTTTGGTTATTTATGTTATTTACAATCTGCCCTCCTCACTAGGACTCAATCTGTAATACACAGTATAAGTTAATTTAATCATTAGGACACGACAGCTAATAAGCAATGTCACTGGGCTAGCATTACAGAAATAGTTATGCTTTTAATTTGAGTCCAGTGGCACCTTTAAGATCAACAAAGCTTAATTCTGGGTATACGCTTTTATGTGCATGCATGCTCATCAGATAATGATGAAGTGTGAAGTGTGCGTGCACATGAAAGCTTATGCCCAGAATTAAACTTTGTTGGTCCTAAAGGTGCCACTGGACTCAAATTTTGTTCTATTGCATCAAACCAACATGGCTACCCACCTGAATTTATGCTTTAAGCAGGGATCATTTCGTAGAAAAAGAAGTGCAGGAGCTCATTAGCATAACTCATTAGCATAACTTATTTGCATATGCCACACCCACTGACATCACCGGAAGTATGTCAGAAGGCAAGAAAGAAAGAAGAGAGAGAGAGAGAGAGAAAGAGAGAAAGAAAGAAAGAAGGAGCTGGCAGAGAGGGGACAGCTGCTAATCCAAGCCTCAGAAATACCACTATTCTGGGGGGACAGCTTCAGTGGTGGCTGAAGCCTTCAGAAGGCTGGTTGGAGGAACAAGGACCTTTCCAGGGGATGGGGCCATTTTGTTGCAGCCATGACACAAGCAGGCATTCCCCCATGGGGGGGGGGGGGCTGGCACCAACTCCCAGAGCTGCGCTCCCCCGAGCTCCTGCTCGAAATGACCGCTGGCTTTAAGTATTAGAGATGACAAGTAGAAGATCTGTGAGGACTCATAGGAAGATGCAGGAAGAGTCTGATTATCCCACTTCCCTCCCTCTTGGTTTTGTTTTGTCTCTCCATTCTTGCTTGCATCATCTTGCCTTTCCTTGTCTTCCACCCTCATGCACACTTACATAACTCCCCTTCACTCTTTCCCCAAGGCAGCCTCTGTCTTCACTCACTCACTGTTTTTGTTTCCACATCTTCTTTCCCCTTTCTTTGTTTCTTTTTTGATCTTTTCTGTTCTTCCCCTCTAAAGCTTTATCTTCTTTCTGCCCTGTTTTTTTTAATTTCAGCTCTCTGCTTGCCTGCCTGCCTTTCCCCACCATTGTTGGATCAATGCTTTCCCACTCCCATTGTTGGCTGTCTGTCTTATCTCCTCCCATCATAGGTCCTACCTGCTTCCCTCCATCATTGGTTTTCTGCTTGCCTGCCCACCCACCCCATTGTTAGCTCTCTGCTCTCCCGCCTGCCTACCCACCTGTCATTGGTGCAGCACTTACCTGCCTGCTTCCTCCCCCTCATTATCACCATCACAGCACTGGCCCACTTCCCCACATCACTGGTGCTATGCCTGCCTACCTACTGCACCACCGGTGGCTCTCTCTTGCCCACCTTCCCACTGCTGTGCTGCCTGGAGCCCAGAGGCAGCTGTGAGGTCTGTGCTTGCTCAAAAAATACTCTTGTTTTTTTTTGGGTGACCTTGGGCCAGTCACAGTTCTCTCAGAACTCTCTCAGCCCCACCTTCCTCACAAGGTGACTATTCTGGGGAGAGGAAGGGAAGGGGATGGTAAGACACTTTGAGACTCAGGGTAGAGAAACACAAGATATTTTTTTAAAAAAACTCTTCTTCCTCATCAGGCAAAGAATGCAGCAATCAAGAAGTAGGAAGGCAATGCTAGTGATGGACAGGGAGGGAACTGTGGGACACTGTACATGTATAAGTGTTGTTTGGAGTGGGGTTTTTGCATAATTCAACATACAATGTTTGAAGACAGGTAAACTGTTGAATATTCAGCCATGCTTAGGGCTGCCATCTTTTAAACTGGCCTCGCTGACCTTTAATATCACTTTGATATCCAAGTAATATCCAGGTAATGTTATTTACCTCCATGCCATGCACTGGTCTCTGCATGAGGAAGGATCAGGTCCATTTATCACCATGCCATGAAAAGCTTCAACTGCTCACTTCCACACATTGACCCTCTGTTAAAGAGACAGTAGGTTTTTATTTATTTATTTATTAGGCTTATATCCCGCCCTCCCCGCCTCTCGGCAGGCTCAGGGCAGCTAACAGCATATGGTGAACATTAAAACCATAAAATGCAGTTTAAAACATATGCATATAAAACACTATACAGTATCTTTCCCACTAGATGGTGCTACTTCACCCACCCCAACAGCGTCAACAGGTGCCAATGGTCTGGACGGCAATGTTCGTTATCCGGGCCAGGGCTATAAGCCCATGGCGGTGGCCCCTACTTGTAGGCCTGGCGGAAGAGCTCTGTCTTGCAGGCCCTGTGGAACTGTAATAGGTCCTGCAGGGCCCTGATGTTCTCCAGGAGCTCATTCCACCAGTGCGGGGCCACCACCAAAAAAGCCATGGCCCTTGTTGTCGCCAGTCGGACCTCCCTGGGCCCTGGCAGGACCAGGCGGTTTTGAGAACCTGATCAAAGTGCTTGCTGGGGTACATACGGGGAGAGGCAGTCCCTCAGGTAAACAGGTCCCTGGCCATATAGGGCTTTAAAGGCAAGCACCAGCACCTTGAACCGGATCCAGTATGCTATAGGCAGCCAGTGCAGTGCCTTTAAGGCAGGCTGAATATGTTTCCCCCTGGGGAGTCCCAACATCAGACTGGCTGCTGCATTCTGCACTAGCTGCAGCTTCCGGATCTGGCACAAGGGCAGCCCCATGTAGAGAGTGTTACAGTAATCCAGTCTTGAGGTGACCAACACATGGATCACCGTAGCCAGGTCGTTGTGTTCAAGAAAGGGAACCAACTGCCTAATCAGCCGTAGTTGGTAAAAGGCTGACCTTGCAGTGGCTGCTACCTGGGCCTCCATCATTAATGAGGAGTCCAGGAGCACTCCCAAACTCCTAACCACCGGAGCTGGCACCAGTTGTGCCCCACAAAAGGTCGGGAGGGGGATCCCTAAGCTCGGTCCGCTCTGACTCAGGCACAGGACCTCCGTCTTCGTTGGATTCAATTTCAGTCAACTCTGTCTAAGCCAACCAGTCACGTCCCTCAAAGCCAGGTCAAGATCTGCCAGACTAGAGTCCGACTGGCCACCCAATAACAGATAGAGGTGGGTGTCATCAGCATATTGGTGACAACCCAGCCCATGCCTCCGGGCAATGTGGGCGAGGGTGTGCATGTAGATTTTAAACAACATTGGGGAGAGCACTGCACCCTCTGGCACCCTGCACACCAGTGGGTGCCTTTGGGACAGTTGCTCTCCTATCGCCACCCTCTGTCCCTGATCTTGGAGGAACGAGAAAAGCCACTGTAAGGCTAACCCCTGGACCCCAATGTCAGCGAGGCGGTAGGCCAGTAGTTGGTGGTCGACCGTGTCGAACGCCGCTGACAGGTCCAACAACACCAACACTGCCGTTCCACCCCGATCCAGGTGCCTTCGGAGGTCATCTGTGAGGGTGACCAGTACCGTCTCTGTTCCATGGCCTGGTCAAAAGCTGGACTGTAAGGGTTCTAATATGGAGGCATCATCCAAGAAGCCTTGTAATCGGTTCACCACCACCTTCTCGATTAATCCATATTAGACCCCTTACAGTCCAGCTTTTGACCAGGCCACGGAACAGAGACGGTACTGGTCACCCTCACAGATGACCTCCGAAGGCACCTGGAACGGGGTGGAACGGGGTGGAACTTACCCAAATAGGGTAAGTTGGATACTGACCGATAGTTAGCCAGTTTGGCCGGATCCAATGATGTCTTTTTTAGGAGGGGACGTACGACCGCCTCCTTCAGGGCCCTGCATGGCAGGCAGACATTCAAGAAGTACAGCTTTTGCTATTGCTGTAACTATGTGTTGGAAATGGATTACTGCTTTCAGTCCCCACTATCTTGCAGATGGTAAAGATACAGAGCCTTGGTCATTAAAGAAGGTGTCACTGACAAACCTAGTGATAGCTTCTAGACATGTCTAACCTTAAACTGTTTGCACATTAGTCTCTTTTCCACAAAGAAATATGGAAACCATAGTTTTATGAAGATCTGTGGCAAATCCCTGTCATATTTTCATAACTGAGCCATTCTACAGAACATGTTAGGGGTATAATGGAACATCAGTGACAATTTTCCCACTGTAAATGGAAATCCAACATCTTTAGAACCACAACATTGCAAAGATATAACTTCTCACCATGTCCCTGCCTTAATTCTGTTATCTCTGCAGCCAAATACAGCTTTGTGAGAAGGCCCTCTGGGAGCAGTAATCCTATCAGCCTGAAGTAATAAAATGCTGTTTTCCATATCACAGCCCTTCATCTTTTGTCCCTGCTTCCCCCACCGCTGCGTCTTGATCCTTGAACAATCCTGTAGCTTTAGCGCACTCTTCAAAAGATTGACTCCCCACATCTGAAAAGGAGGTAGAGTTAATACATTGTTGGCCATATGAGGATCAAACATCTCAAGCGGCAAAACACTTGTTACCTGGGATTGGTTTTCAAGAGCTCAGCTCCGAAATATCAGCAAGAGTAATGTTTACTCTCACAGTGAGCACTGCATCCTTCCCTCAACTCTTCAAACTTTTACCGATGGGCTTGCTAATATGTTTTAGTCTCTGTGTAGTAAGCAACTTCAATAAAATAGCAATAGAAGAGAGGGTTAGGAGATTCCATGGAGAGCTGGTTTATATGTTATAGCCAGTGTTCCCTCTAAGCTGAGTCTGTGTGAGCTAGCTCACAGTTTTGTAGCCTCCTACTCACACATTTTTGTCTTCGCTCAGGAAGGAAGGCTCCAGAGCAAACTAATTTATGAAGTAGCCAAATTGCTCACTCACAACTTTAATGCCAGTAGCTCACAAAGTAGAATTTTTGCTCACAAGACTCCACAGCTTAGAGGGAGCATTGGTTATAGCCATGATTGCTTGTGAGCTGAGCTTTAGTGGGGGGGAGTGCTGTCAAATCAAGATTGACTTATGGCAACCCTGTAGGGCTTTCAATGCAAGAGATGTTCAGAGGTGGTTGGCCATTGCTTGCTTCTATGTAGTGACCCTTGACTTCCTTGGTGGTCTTCCACCCAAGTACTAACCTGGGCAGACTTTGCTTAGCAATTAAGATCTGATGAGATTGGGTTAGCCTGGGCCATCCAGGTCAGAACTGACTTTTGGATCTGTTTAATTTGCTACCTTTCTATCAAATAACTTTTCAGCCAGTGATGGTACCAGGTTTTTCCACCCACTAGGTGAGGACATATTCTCTCCCCCCCCCCCCCCATGTGGGGCAGGATGGGATGGGGCGGGCGGGCGTCGGAGAATGGGTAGCCAGAATGGTGCTCTCGTCAAGCCATCGCTCTAGGCAATGGTCTAAAAGTTAACAATAATGGGCCGGCCCTGTTTCCAGCTGTGCAGTAGCTGTGGCAACGGGGATTCCATTTCCTTGCCTTGCAAGTGGTTTTGCATCTGTGCAATATGCGAAATTGATTCTCCTCCAGGGTCATAGGTTATTTAATTAAATAATGTGGAATGGAAACTATATGCTTTCCATAAGGCTGTGAGAAAATGGGCATGCAGGAAATAACTTCAACTACAGAAACATAAACAAACATGAAATGGTAAGATTAAAAAAAATTGCTAGCTGACTGATCAGTTCGCTCACTATTTATTAATATGATTGGCTGTCAAACAGAACTCAGTGATAATGCATTGAGAGGGTTAAAGGAGGGTTAGGATTAAGGTTATGTGAAGGCTAGGGTTATGTTAGGGTTAGACTGGTATTAATGTTTGGAATTAGGGTTAGGTTGGTATTAGAATTAGGGTTATAGTTATGTTATGGTTAGTGTTAAACTAGGGTTAGGGTCAGGTTTAAGGTTAGATTAATATTAATATTTGGAGTTAGGGTTAGGGTTTGGGCTCAATTAGGATTAAGGTTATGTTAAGGTTAGTGTTTGGGGTTAGGGTTATGTTAGGTTCAAGATTAGGTTAGGATTAAGGTTTGGAGTTAGGGTTTAGGGTTTGGTTTAGGGTTATGTTTATATTAGGGTTAGGGTTTTGTTATAGTTAGGGTTACGTTAGGGTTAAGGTTAATTTAGTGTTAGGTTAGGATTGGGGTTATAATTATGTTAAGGTTAGGGTTAGGTTAGGATTAGGAACAGGGTTAATTTAGTGTTAGTGTTAGGATTAGGGTTATATTAGGGTTAGGGTTAGGTTAGGGTTAGGATTAGGGATTAGGGTTAAGGTTATGTTAAGGTCAGGGTTAGGTTAGAATTAAGGTTTGGTGTTAGGGTTAGGGTTTACGCTTAGGGTTAGGGTTTGGTTTAGGGTTAGGGTTATGTTAGAGTTAGGTTGATTTTTTGTAGTTATGGTTATGGTTAGGTTAGGGTTATGTTTGGGTTAGAATTATATTAGGGGTAGGGTTAGGGTATGGTTAGGGTTAGGGTTAGGTTAGTATTAAGATCTGGAGTTAGTGTTAGAGTTAGGTTAGATTAGATTAGGGTTAGGATTAATGTTTGTGTTAGGTTAGTATTAGTGTTTGGAGTAAGAGTTAGGATTAGTTTAGGGTTAAGGTCTAAATTAGGGTTAGGTTTATGTTACACTTAGGGTTAGATTAGTGTTAGATTAGGTTTAGGTTAGGGTTAGGGTTAAATTAGGTTTAGGGTTTGCATTAGGGTTAGGGATAGGGTTTGAGTAGAGGTAGGGTTAGGGTTAGGTTCGGGTTAGTGTTAGTGCTAGGTTACGGTTTGGTTAGTGTTATGGTTAGCTTAAGGTTAGGGTTAGGAGTAATGTTTTAGGTTAGGGTTATGGGTTTGGGTTAGTTTTAGGGTTGCTGGAGTTCCCAGTTCTCTGCTTTGCCGGATCATTATCTCCTGGTTGGGCATCCTGGATAGGGTTAGGGATATCTTAAACAAAACAGGGGAAGTAATGAGGAAACATCAAAGTCCTTCATAGGTGGAACTGAAAAAAGTATATTAGGACAAAAGAGAAAACTAGGAAATAAAAGGAACATATCCTGGTTTTTAGTAAAATTAATTTAGTTCTTATTTTTTAAAAATCTGTGATGCTTAATAGAAATAAAGAATAAAAATCAGGATGGGCAGCTGATGGTATATTATATTTGGAATAGATTGAAACAGGTTAAAAATTGGGGGAAAAGAATAGTCAACCTTCTCAATGGTTTAAACTCTGGTTTTGGTCTCAGGAAGCAAATCCTGTGACTTGCTAAATTGTATCAATTATCTTTATGTAAGGTATCTACAAATTTATGTAACATAGAAGTTATAATTGTGAAATTTGTTTCTAAATTATAGAAATGTTTAAAAGTTTGGTTGTATATTAAACATTATTAAAATAGTTAAAATTATTCAAATATTGTTTATATACTTCTTTTCAAAGTCAGATATATTTCACAGTAAGAACTTTTTAACCAGTAAAAAGTCCCCCCCCCCAAATTATTTTCCTAACCTAACCCAATCCTAATGTAAGGTAAGTGTTAGATTAGTTTTAGGTTAGGTTTAGGGTAGGATTAAGGTTAGGATTAATTTAGGGTTAAAGATTAAGGTTTGGAGTTATGGTTAGGTAAACCTTGCATTATGGTTAGAACTAGGATTTGGCTAGAGTTAATGTTAGGGTTAGATTAGGATTAATGTTTGGAGTTAGGGTTGGGTTAAGGTTAGATTATGATTAGGTTAATTCTAACCCTAACCCTTTTCTGGAAACCAAAGGAGTCAGAGAATACTCAAAGAAAGTGTACTAGAGTGTTTGGAAAAACACTGGAATAAAAGTCGCTCAACAAAAAGATTTTAAGTAACTGCGAAAATCTTAAGAAACATTCATTAGCCTGAAACATAAGAATGAAAGTTTGTTCATGTACTGATTTTACATCAAAATTATCTATATTGAGTTACCTCAGAAATTTCAACCCCTGATTTCATCTGACCTTTCCCTCCTATGTTAAATAAAACATTTTGTTATTTTTGAATTTCTAAACATCTCTAGTGCAATTTAAGGTGTTTAAGTTAAAGTGTGCTCCCCATCCTTCCCTCAGGTTCCTGGGCTAAGCAAACAGCTAAAATATTATACTTTGACTGGGTGAGATTATCAGAGTTCTTTAGGAAAGAAGAAAACACATTACTAGGGTGTCTCAGTCAGACAGGGAAAGAAAAACAGAGGAAAAATTTTGCCTCTGAGGGAAGGAAGCAGACGGTGCCATCATAGCTGGCTAAACACACATAGAAGTTACTGGTTGGTGCAGCAACCAAGAATAAAATGCAACATGTATGCAAGACGGAAACCAATGGGATTTCTCTGGTACAAGAAACTGAAGGCTGCAGTCTTAATGCAGTCCTAATTAAAGTAGCTGCTCTGAACTCATCTTTCCATTTCTTAGGTAAACTTACAATTGCAAACCCTGCTTGTGTTCTCTGACGCCTGGTAATTATCACACCAGACTAAGCAAAAGTTCTAGAGAGAGGAAATCAAAATCTGAAAAGAGATGATTAAAATGACAGCTGAGGCTAAATGCATATGAGATCAGGTGTCTTAGAAATCGCAACAATGAAGCAAAATGGCTCTAAACATAAATGACACAATTAGTTAGGTATCATTATGTTTATTTCAGTTTTTCCAAATAGTGGTGTAGGTCTGTGTAGGTTCATTTCGGCTTAAGTATTTTAGAGACTGGAGATTAGAACAACTTGATGACCTGGCTCTCTGATGTGGTGAGGTTCTTCCCACCCTTGTGGAAGGGTTTCACTTCCTTCCCTTGGTGTTTGCATAATTTTACAAACAGAAGTTGCTTTTGTATCTATCTATCTATCTATCTATCTATCTATCTATCTATCTATCTATCTATCTATCTATCTATCTTAGCTAGATGGAAACTAGCTAGCTATCGTCTGTCTGTCTGTTTACTTATTAATGTATACCCCGCCTTCCCAGACGAACTGGCTCAAGGCGGCTGCCAACAACTCAATTCCATCAACCAATGGTTTACACTTAAAAAACATAATAAATTACATTAAAACCACAACAAACTGGCGGCAAAAACATAGTCATATAGTGAGAGCAGCAGCAAGGCTGGACCAGCAATTCCAGGGCAGGAAAGATCTTAATCCCCCCCCCCCCGGTGGCGGCTCCTAAACGAACGCCTGCCTGGCAGAAGAGCTCCATCTTGCAGGCCCTGCAGAACTAAACGTCACTCTTCACTTTCGGTTCAATTAAAAGAGAACGAAGATGGGTGGGGGGTGGGGGGGAGTGCCTCTTGAAGAGCAATCCTGAGCATATATCTACCCAAAAGTGAGGTCAGTCAGACTTCCTAGTAAATGTGCTTAGGACTGCAGCATTGACTCTGTAAAATAGCTCATGATGTGGTGTAGCTGAAATACATAGAACTAGCAATGTGTGGAGAAGAAGACCTGTGAATGCTTTTGTACCTACCAAACTGGAGGAGAAAGGCAGGAGTTCCAAAAAACTGGGGCCATCATGCAAAATGCCCTTCTCCTCCCTCCTCCTTTCTCACTTCTTTCCTCATTGTCAAAAGCCATATAATAAACACCTGAGCAGGTTTTAAGTATATGTTGTAGAATACCTTGTATCATTGACGGGGTTGTACAAATAAATAAATTGCTAAATAGAAAACCCTCTGCCCCAGGATCAAATAACCCTTCAGAACAATTCAAATAGTATTAATATGTTGCATCCTCACACATTTGTACACAGAAAATGTACTAATGAGGGTGAAATCTTAGTCCATTGCATCTTGGCTCCATAAGGGTGGTGGTCAGTGAGTTCTTGTTATGTCTAAACCTTAAAAAAAATTGCAGTGAGTGTGCATGCACATAATGACATTGCACAGCATCCCCCACAGCACTAGCAAACTTCTAGCAAATTCTTGACAAATTCTTGACATTTTCTGATGTTAAGTCAGAGTCTCCCAGTATTATTTCATTAGACACTTTCAAGAAGTAGCTTGACTTCCATGACAGGGGGACATTAATCAGGATTATTTGGCTTGATCCTCTAACAACTCTTCACACCCTAGCAATGAGTATGCTTGGAGGACAACAACCAACCCTCTCATAATTCTCTTCACAATGTAGTATTCTCTGGAAATCTTATCGAAGGCCCAGGCCATCAACCTATCTCCTGACCCTTGTCAACAGGTCTGAGTCACACTGGCCACCCAAGTCAGCTCAGTCATTTGTAACCAGACATCTGTAACCCTTTCCCCATTACATCACCTAGGTATTCCTAATCGAATGACACCCCAGATTCTGATCTTTTCAGCAATGGGGGCTTGTATCCTGAAGTTCTACCACCTGCAGTGCAACCCTGATTTCAGCAACAGTAAGCCACATCCCAAAGCTCACATGAAACTGCCTTATACTAAATCAGACCCTTGGTCCATCAAAGTCAGTATTGTCTGCTCAGACTGGCAGCGGCTCTCCAAGGTTTTACATCACCTACTGTCAGATCTTTTAACTGGAGATAATGTGGATTGAACCTGGGACATTCTGCACACCAAGCTCTGACCAAATGTCACTGGAGATCCTAGTTCTATGCCCTGTCTGAATTCACATTAATCCAGGGAACTAAAAAGGATTTGCTAAACCCTCCATTTTTGTAGTTTGGTTCTGTTCTTGAGCCTTCTTCAGTTGCTGCCAGCAGGGAAATCACTGGACTTCCTTGTCAGGACAGGTGAAGTCATGCTTTTCTTTCTCCCATTTTCTATCCATTCTTGAAATTGACCCTTCATGTTTTTCTGTCTGCTTTTGTCTCTTAGTTTCTCCCTTCCTTACTTCTGGCCAGTCAGCTCTACAGCCAGCCAGTCTTCTCCTATAAAGTCCTCGCTTTCTTGGGACTCCTTCCCTTCCTATCCTGAAAATGCTTCTCCTCTCCTCTCTTTTCCTTTTCGGTCCCTTTGGGGGCAACGGCACACCTATGTCTGCTCTCTGGGCTGGTTTTTCTGGACTAACCATGTGGGAAGAACACAATTTGGGTCAAAACTAATTTTAACTGTATATTAGCTTAAAGTTACAAAACTGAAAAATAGGCCTGTGCAAAAGTAAATTGCTACTGTACTCCTGCCATTGAATAGATTAGTCTTACCATCTTGTACTGCTGCCATTTTGCTTCCCCTTTTCTATTTTGAACCTTGGTTAGGCCAATAAAAGTCATTTTTTGGTTAAGTATCTGTCACCCTCTTCTCTTTCCTTCCCTCGGTGACTTATTTCACCATTCTGAAAACTGACTGAAATGACCCCCACTCCAAAATCCATTTGCTACTTTTATATATGTAGAGGAAGTTTTTCACACACCTGTCCTGACATGGTGACCAATTTGGATAACATAACAAATGAGAGGAAGTACAGAAGACGTTAAGGCAAATAGAACCAATTCAGTTCAAAGTATAGGAAGATCAGAAGAGTCCTTCTGGATTAGACCAATGATCTATTTAAATTCAGCATGCATCTTGTTTTTCACTGTCACCAATCAGATGGCTCAGAAGCCCCACAACCAGGGACACAGAGGTCAAAGGTTTTCTTTGTTTTTGTTGCCCCCACACCACAACTGGAATGCAAAAGTGCACTGCCTTTGGACACTGAGGCTCCAGTTAGCCATCATGACTTATAGAAATTGCTGGACCTAGCCTACATGAATTGTTCTAAATTTCAGGGGTCATTTCATAGAAAAAGAGGTGCAGGAGCTCATTAGCATGACTTATTTGCATATTCTACACCCCCTGACATCACTGGAAGTATGCCAGAAGGCAAGAAAGAAAGAAGAGAGGAAGGAAGGAAGGAAGGAAGGAAGGAAGGAAGGAAGGAAGGAAGGAAGGAAGGAAGAGAAAGAAAGAAAGAAAGAAAGAAAGAAAGAAAGAAAGAAAGAAAGAAAGAGCTGGCAGGGAGGGGACAGCTGCTAATTCAAGCCTCAGAAATACCACTATTCTGGGAGGATAGCTTCAGTGGTGGCTGAAGCCTTCAGAAGGCTGGTCGAAGAAACAAGGACCTTTCCAGGGGATGGGGTCATTTTGCTGCAGCCGTGACACAAGCAAGCATTTCCCCATGGGGGGGGGGGCTGGCACCAACTCCCGGAGCTGAGCTCCCCCGAGCTCCTGCTCAAAATGACCCCAGGTTCTAATACCTTTCAAAGATATTTGAGCTAGTGGCCATCAGTAAATCCTGTTATAATGAGCCAAGCTATGTATTATGGGTGGGCACAGGATGAGAATTTAGCAGTTTTAAAATTACCTCAAGAGCCCAATCAGGATTGGTGTGGTGGCACCTGAAACTATTTTGACACTTGAAAATGCTGGGGGGGGGGGGGGGGAGAGAGAGAGATTGCACAGTGCAGTTGTACTGCCCTTGCAGAAACTTTTGAACTGCTAAATTCTCATCTAAAATGGCATCTGAGGCAATGGAGGGCTGGTAAAGGGGCATCCCAGGGAGGTCCTCGGTGAGGTCCTTTGTGAGTTTGATGCCTCTAGCTTGCAGGGGGCTGATTTGACACACTCTTGAACTTGTGGCTGTTCCTCAGAAAGCACTTTCCTGGGGGCACCTAAATCCAATTTTCACCAAAACTTGGAGGGCAGGTAGAAGAGTGTAAGCTGGATATTTGCTGTGAGTTTGGCATCTCTAACCTGCAGGGGACCATTCTACTGCATCATGAACCTAACAAAATGAACCAGTTTGGTAAATGGGAAGGTTTGTGGTTCATGAGATTCCATGAATCATGAACAGGAATAAACCTCCATTTTCACGGTTTGTGCCCATTCCTAATTCACAGTATAGTCTATAATGACAATGAAATGGACACTGAGAGATATATCAGCTTTTGGATAGTACTATGAGAATGGATAAACTTGAAAATTCAGCAAATTGCCTTTATAGAATCAAGTTTAACAAAGGAACAGTTAGAGAGGAACTGACAAAACCTCTTACAAAGTATTTCCTTATGAATAAGATAACATCAAAGCTATACTGTTATTCTCATTTCACACCTCTGTAAACTGCTTAGATCCACAATTCAAAGGTGGCAATGTTAGCACTGATAGCATTGCTCAACTAGATGACTGATTTATTAAACCAGTAATTTGCAATTAATAAACCAGAAACACTTTTAAGTTTTGATACTGGAAAAGGACTCATAAACATTGTAGAATAGATGATATCCTCAGGAGTGTTATTCCATCTGATAGTCTACCCAAGTATATTGTACCTGACAATGGTGGCCAGGCTTTCATACAACATAGACTCTGACTTCTCTGGCTTTTTGATTGGACCAAGGCGTCTCCATGTTTTGTCTCCCATGAAATAAACTGATGAAAATACATACATGCAATCAAGGAATGAACTAACATGAAAAGCTTGTTTAATTGCACACAGATTTCCACTTTCTGAAGTCCACAAAGCGAAAAGTGAAAGCTTCTGATCGGGATTAGAGAAACAGTTACTGTTAGTTATAGTAATATTTTAATTTATATATTGTATTAGAGAGATGAATGCATGGGTTACTGTAACTATGGTTAGTTTATAAAGCCAGGATTTGGATTGCATTTAGGCAGTCAGTCAAATCCTGATTTGCCTCAACTAATGTTGGTTTTATCACTTTTACTCTTTCCTCCTCCTCCTCAAGAGACCCAACTGGAATCCCAGCCTGCATTGTGCTGATGGTACAACTAGGGAACAGGCCAGAATATCCAGGTTTGTACATCGTGTGAGATCATAGCTATGACTTATGAGTATGGTGTGGTTTATCAACTCTCATCAGACTGTAGATTTATTTATTCCCTGCATTTCTCCCAATAGGATCTCAAAATGGCTTACAACACAACAACCACCCTTGAGGTGTATTAGACAGAGGGTATGGCTGTACCAAGGTCACCCAGGAAGCTTCCATGGTGCAGTGGGGATTTGAACCTGGTACTTCCAGACAAGGTTGTAGACTTTCCATTTTTCTGGGGGGTGGGGGGTGGGGCGGAGCCAGAGGCATTGCTATGCTAGGCCCTTAAAAGAACTGGGGCCCAGTGACATCATAGGAAAAAGTCAGTGATGCCACAGGCCATTGTCACTATCTATGGAGGCAGAGCCATGTGGGATTTAGGGAGGGGCTCCCCAGAAGTTTCGAGGGGGCCGGGACTCCCCCAGCAATACCCCTGGGCTGGGCTAACCCCAGAAAAAGGTGGGAGTTGGCCAGTGGTTATAGTGTTATCTCAGCATTCTCCTGCTGTGTCCGTTTTCTGAAATTCACTTTTAGAATTGTCACTTTAAGATCTGCAAATATACATACTATGTGCATAGGACAAACAAATGGTCACATATTTGACAGTAAGAAAGGCAACACAGAAAAGCCTGTAGGGAAACATTTTAAAAGTTTTCTTGGACAGTCATTCACAGGAGTCTTGTTTCAGCCTTATTCATAACAGTGACTCAATTTCTGAGTAAGATACAGAATTCAGACTAGTAGCAATCTCCTCAGTGTGCTGGGTCAAGAATGATAGACCTCAGAGTGGAATGACAGTCCCTGTGATTAGCAGAAGTGTAGACAGGGGCTGTTATTCCACTTTGCAACCTGTCATTCCAGTCCCAGAGCACTGAGCCTATTCCAGGGGCTGTCATTCCACTTTGTGACCTGCCATTCCAGCCCCAGAGCACAGATTCTATTGCTAGAGATTGTCATTCCACTCTGGGGGGGGGGGGGCTGTAATTCCAGACCCAGATTACAAATTCTCCTCTTAGGGACCATCATTCCACTCTGGGAATTGTCATTCTAGCCCCAGAGCAGAGATTCTATTCCTAGGGACTGTTTTTCCACTCTGGGGGCTGTCATTCCAGTCCCAGAGTAGCCTATCTGGGCCCAAAGACCTTAATGGAAAAACCATTTCACATTTTCTTTGCAATTTTTTTTGTACTGCAGTGTATTACAGTGGAGCCCATGCAAGTCAATTGGCATTCCTGGCTCCCATTATCTCCAATGGGCCTTCAGGCCTCTTCCATTGTTTCCAATGGACAATCCTGTAATTCCCTTTAGTACATCTCAGTTGGTTGCCTCTTTGAAACTGTACCACACCATTTTAAGTAACAGCAAAATGAAGAGCATGAACATGTACAGAGTGCACATTCCTTGCCAATGTTCTATCTGGGCTGCATACAGGGCAAAAGGAAATTTTAAAAGGTGTCATATTGGCATGCCCCCCCCCCCCAATCTTGTTCAGGCAGATGGGCTTAGACTTCAGACCAGGGGTCTGTCTCTCCTGATGAATCCAGCCACAAGAGACCTTTTCCTCCTGTGGCAAGGAATGTTATCAAACCTTTTCCCCCACTGAGGTAAAGGCAGAGGTCTGTCTTCCCAAAGACTAGCATTTGACATCTCCCTGCTGGGAGGGGGGGGGGGGGAGAAGGCGAATGTTTAACGATCTCATTATCTATCCTGCTAGCTCAATTAGTACTGAAAGGAAAAAAAGTGAGCCCAAAGGAAAGTTTTAAATTCAATATTGCCAGGCACTGGTTGACCAGGGAAGGCTTAGCCCCCCTTGAAAAATTTGGGGGAGGCCCAAGCCCCTGAGCCCCCCCTGTAGTTTATGTCCATGCTTCCAGATCCTATTCCAATTATCTAATCACTATACCACACTGTTTTCAATAACATTCTGTTTTATTTATATCATTGTATAGGGATGATTATTTTCTGTGCTCTCTCTGAAAATATGTGTTTCTTTTGGTTTTTCATGGTTTTTCATTGCTGAGGTTGACAAACTGGCCAGAATCAAAAGAAAATTTTTTAGCTATCTTGAGGGTGTGAGCTTACCCAGCTGGATTTTTTAAAAAAATGTCCTTTGAGTGGAAGGCCCCAATGACATATCAAAAAAAATTAAAAGTCCCCTTCATTTGTAAATGAGTTCTGTAAATGAGACACAGTCTGACAACACACAAGCCATGAGCCTCTTGAGGAAAACAAAAAACTAAAACAAAAAAACCCTGATCCCCACTACAATTCCAAAATGTCCAGCAATGTTGTGTCTGCCACCATAATTATTATGCACTGCCAACATCTGAGCAGTGAGAAATTCCAGGGACAGAACATCTGGGTTCAGAATCCTGTACATTTAAGGCATCTAGGAAATATTTACTTTATGTATCTACTAGCAGAACACACTGGGACACAATAGCCACTCTTTCCATGAGCAGCAGGAGGCTCAGAGAAAAACTTCTCCACACAAACTGCAGTGAGCGGGAACTTTCAGCTTTTTCTAATTTTTCTCTCTGTGTCCAAAACCTGACACTACTGTCTTTCTTACAGATACTTACTAAACATGGGTCTCAGGCCTTATTCCTGCAGGAGAACTGCCCATTCATAGAACCATCTTCAGCTATTACAACACTGAGTTGTAAGCCACTGCACTACTGAGCTAAGTGTGGATTGTTCCTGTGGCGGAATGTGACCTTCCTTTGGAGGAAGGCTCCCCAATTAGCTGAGTAGTGGGGTACAAAATTGTGATTGATGGGTATAATTTTAGGACAACCAATTCTCTGAAAAAAGTGGATGAGAAAGTGCTTATTAGATAGCAGAACAATTGGGGGCAGTCTCCCCTCTAGATTTAAAAAGCTTCATACAGGATGGGAGGATGGTTCCTGTCTCTCTGCCACCACACTCTGGATAGGTAAGGGATTTAGAGAAAGAGAAAGATGATGGGGGGAGGTGAGATTCTCCTAGTTCTCCTGCCTCTCTACTCCCCTACCACCAGAGCTCCTATGGCTGGGTGGCATATGATAGCAACATATTTGCACCCATGTCACCGGGACCCACCATAACCATTGAACAAAGAACTCAGAGTAACCAGCTTGCTCAGCAGCAGTTTTTAACAATGAAACTCTTATATGTGGCCTTTGAGTTTCACAGTCAGACAACATATCGTGTCTTCCTATATGATTGTAGTGATTGTTTTTTGAAAGGATGAATAATTCAGTGCAACAGAGCTTTTGCTGAGGCTAATTCAACGGTAAGGTGATCATATCTCTCTTTCTTCCTCATCTGGGCACCTGGGAGCCAGTTTCATTTCATTTAAGCACATAAAACTTATTTAACTTCGTTCTCCCCCCTTTCCAAATAACATTACCCTTCAAAAACAGGCTGGTGGGGGGATACTGAGGAGTGAATGGCAGTGTGTCTTTGCTAAAGGCAATTTGAAATCTCTCGTGTAAGTGGATCAAATTAAATAAACCTTCTGTACTGTCAAGGTTCAAAATCTACTGATGTGCCAACATTTATTCCACAGCTCTGTATTTAGTTTTTAAGGCAGACAAGGTCAGCTGGGCTTGATTGATCCTGCAGCTATCTAGGAGGAAGACAAGCTGGTTCTTCGAGAAGAACAAGGACTAAAACAGTAGTGGCTTCCATTTTCACCTTCATTTGGGCTCTGAGCAGCTGGTATGGTGTAACTCCACCAGATGGCATTCTTTCTCCAGTGAAAACAGAAACAGATTTTTTATCCTCCCATCCTCCAATCACCTCAGGGGCTCTGGGTTTAAGTTTGTTTTGCTGCTGTTTTTTTTTTAAAAAGGCAAGGCTTTAAGCTACTACAAGCCTGCCTGCACTCTGTCTTACCTGACAGATAAAGCCAAAGTAAAATAAATAAATAAAATAGACGGCCTCTGTCAAGCATTGATAGGTGTCAAATTATAATTCCAGAGAGCAAACATCTCAAAGTTCCCACAGTCTGAGGCCAGGAATAGACAAACAGCTCATCAGGAAGGAAAAGCTGTTCCTGGATGGTACTCCTCCAAATCTGAAGTTGGGAATTGCTCACTTCAGTGCTTTTCCATGGGGAAAAATAAGGTTGTCAGGGAGAAATACTACAGTAAGGCCATATGCAGAGGCAACAAACCTCTGGATTCTGGTGCTAGGAGGCAACATCAAGGGAAGCTCCAGGACTCACTTCGAGGCTGGCAAGCATAAATGGTAGTCCGCTGTGTGAAATCTTATGCCGGATTAGATGAAATGCTGGTTCGATCCAGCAGGCTCTACTTATGTTCTGAAGCCCATTTCCCTGGCCCCTAGTTTGCAGGTATGGGGAGGGGGTGTTAATGAAGTCATATCCATCTGTAGTTTAAAACGGTAGAGCCTGGAAACAATTTTACCACATGATGAGCTGTGTGGGTATACCAGGATTTGTAGGGAGGTGAATTCCTTGTCAATCCTAAAGAAACCCAGGAAGGAGGGAGGAACCACATTATTTCCAGTTACGGGGAGCAAGAATGATGGGCCACCTGCATTTCTAATACTTGTGTGGAATGTGGAACTTTGTGAGCTATGACTTTTCTCAGTCCTGCACTAAACACTTCTCAGAATTCCCTCTTCTGCATGCAATTAAAGTAAAGGATTCTTCTCCTTTGCATAGCTGCAAGGAAAGATAAGAATTGGGTTGGGCTGTCCCCAAGTATTTTTGTTGTTGTTGCTGCTGCTGCTGTAGGCAAATTAAAAGTTTGCCTCTTCATTGTGTCTTATCTTATTCTGAGCAGAACAGAATATGTTTTGAAAAAAATCATTTATAACATCTGTCACATCTTCATTTTTTCTCTTCTCTGTTTACAGCCTGGGTAGGGAGCAGCCAGTCTTCCCTGTCCTATTTCTTTTTGCATCCAGTTCTATTTTTGTCAATGGTTGCAGTTTTTGGCTTTTCACTGTTGTTTCTTACAGTGTATGCATTGCACATTACTACATACAACGGATATTTATTATTTCTTAGTTTTGATTTATTATTTCTTAGTTTCGATTTATATCCCGCCTTGACAATGGATATGACATCTATACCTCCAGTCCCTCCCTCTCTCTCTCTCTCTCTCTCTGTGTAATAAACAGGGTTGCCAACCTCCAGGTGGCACCTGGAGTTCTCCTGCTATTACAACTGATCACCAGGTGACCAAGATCACAATGAAGAGCATCAAGCTGCCTAGCTTGTGCTCCATTGTGATTCAGACTTCTTCAGGCTATTGGGCTCTGTCTCTATTCCTATTGTGGTCATAGCACTTTGGTCATTGTACCCTTGAATTTTACTGTTTTTGGAAGAAGATGTCTATACCTCTTGACAAAGGTTTTGTTCCGAAACGGCTAATATCATTGGCGGCATCACCGCTGAGAGAAGAGAAATGCAGTGGCATTTCTGATGCCTTCATTGTGCCTTCTTAAGATTTAGTGAAGAGAATAATAGGCTGAGGTGGCTTAATTGTCACCTTCGTTGCATCTCCTTTAAAACTCATGATCATTAGATAGTATTCTATTCAGCTTCATTGTCTTCGTCAGCTTTATACTCTATAGGGTTTGCAGTTCATATTGTGTTAAATATACTTGTAATTTCTTGTGGAATCTTTGTAATGTTTTAGAATATTCACAAGCGGCACCCACCCTTGATACTCATGGGGGGGACCTCATATCACATACACACTTCCTCCCCAGGATCCCCTGCAACCACCAGACTTACTGACTTCCTCCCCCTTGGTGGCTTGTTTGGAGCTGCTCCAGACGGCCTCTGCAAGGCTCCCCCCCCCCCCCGTTCCTCTCTCAGTGGCTTCCTTCCCCACTTCCTTCTCTTGGCTCCAAGGCTCCCCCAACACATACATGAGCAATGGCACCCAGGCCGTGGGAGACTGACCTGGCACAACAGAGCCTCGGGGAAAGCAAAGAGGCTGCTGGTGAGGCAGCAGCTGACCAGCAGAGTGATGCCACAAGGACCAGTCCTGACCAATCAGTTGGGCCAGGCCACGGAGCAAGTGCCATTGGGAACTTGATCCGCTGTGCAAGGCGACAGTGGACCTGAGCGGGCTGTTGGTGGAGCACTGGTGGGAGGACACCAGGGCCAGCGGAGAGCCCCTCACCAGGGCAAAGATGGAAGGGGCGAAGGGCAGCCGGGCTCACAGCTGCACTTGGGCTCCTCACCACCAATTCCAAACAAATGAGGCTGGGAACAGATAGAAGAAATGGAGTGGGGGGTGGGCAGTGCTGGCGCCTTCCTTCACACTGTTCCTGCACCTCAGTGAGTTTTTCCCTTGCACTCTTCCCGCATCCCCCACCGCCCCCGCTTGCCTTGGTGAGGCCCACATGGCTCAGAGCTGCGGGGCCCGCCAATCTCTCCCCTCCACCCCCCCTCCCCTGGCTGCCCCAGCAAGGCCCACGTGGCTCAGAGCCACCGGGCCCCCTGCAGTTCCCAGAGCTTTCCCTGCGCATGCGCTCTTTAACTTTTGGGAGGATTTAAATATCCCCAAAGGTTTTTTTACTTTTAGGATTTTTTTACACACATGGGGAGTCCCCCATGTGTGCAGAAAAATCTCCCTGCCCCCCAGGTGCCCCCCCATGTGGATTTAGATATTCACATGCAGGGGGCGCCTTCGCTATTAGTATATAGACAAGGGGGGCCCCCGCGATATTCGCGGGGGGGAGAAGCTGGCAGCTGCTCCTCCTTCCTCCGCCCCCTCCCCCCCGCACTGCAGCCTGCCCCGGCGAGGCCCCTCCGGTGCAGAGCCGAATGGGCCTCACCATTCCTCCCCCCCGCCGCTGCCCTCGTGTTTCCCTCAGGGGGGAGAGAAGGAGCATGCCCCCTCCCCCCCAGAGACTCCCGGCGGGCCTCGGCGGCTCTCGCCGGGCCCACCGCTCACCCCCTTCCCCCCCAGAGACTCCTGGCGGGCCTCGACACCTCTCACTGGGCCCGCCGCTCGCCCCCTTCCCCCTCCTCCGTGGGCTCCTCCCCCCTGTAAGGCAGTGGCGGCAGGGAGACTGCTGCCTGCCGAGGCTTCCCCCGCCTTCAAAACGGCGGTGGCAGGGACACCCGCCATCCACTGAGGCTTCCCCCCTCCCTCCCTGCTTTCAAAACAGCGGTGGAGGCATAGAGACCTGCTGCCCGCCGAGGCTCTTCCCTCCCTCCCCCCTGCAAAT
This sequence comes from Lepidodactylus listeri, assembly GCA_029233225.1. Lineage (NCBI taxonomy): Eukaryota > Metazoa > Chordata > Lepidosauria > Squamata > Gekkonidae > Lepidodactylus > Lepidodactylus listeri. Next base: position 119,325,101 of record JARCFY010000004.1, on the reverse strand, counting down.
GGTGGCGGCGAGTCCTCGTCACGCTGCTTCCCACCCCCTCCCCTACAGCAGCCACAGCGTTCTCTGTGCACTCGTGGAGAACGCTTTAACTTTTCGGGGGATTTAAAGATCCCCGAAAAGTTTTTTAAACATTTAGGATTTTTCTGCACATGGGGGGAGTACCCCCCATGTGTAGAAACCCCACGCCCCAAGTGCCCCCCCGCACTTGACAGTTGAGACCCGCAAGAAACTTGCGGGATGGTTATCCCATTCACCATACCTTTGCTTCCTCCCTTCTCCCCCTCAGTAACACTGAGTTACTACAGAGATAACTTTCCATGGAGAAAATGGATGCTTTGGAGGGTGGAGTTTATGGCATTGTACCCCACTGAGGTCCCTGTCCTCCCCAGGTTCCACCCCCAAATTTTCAGTAGTTTCCCAGCCTGGCTCTGGATCCGCTGCTGGTGGCCGGGGGGGGGGGTAACTTGGCAACCCTAGACTGCTGCCAGTAAAATCCCTGCCTTTGACTGACAGAAACAGTTGGAACCTCCCCCCCCCCCCCAAACATTCTAATCTCCTCACAGTTGACGCCTGGAGCTGAGGCCATTTCAAAAGGTATTTTGGGGGATTCTATGGTCCCTGAAGGGTTTTTTTTAACTTTTCGGATTTTTCTGCTCATGGTGGGAGTGCCCCCTGTGTGTAGGAAAACCTCTCTTCCCCCCAAGGGCCCCCTGCAAGTTTGGAGCCTCTCTCTCAAATCCCCTTTCCTCCAGCCCCTCATATACCCTATGAGTTTTTGCCATTGATTTCAATGGCCCATAGGGTATAATGGGGCTGAAACTGACATTCCCTTTCTGACACACTTCCGGTGATGTCAGGGGATGTGGCATATGCTAATGAGTTATGCTAATGAGCTCCTGCAGCTCTTTCTCTACGAAAGGACCCCTGATTAAAGGGAAGACGAGGCTTTCACATTTCTCCAGGACAGTGTCCTTCACAGCCAGGCAGGGATTTCAGTTAGGCTGCTCAGGCCAAGTCCAGCATGCTGTCCAAACAACACACTAGCTTTTTAAAAAAAGAACACTCTGGCTGTGGTCACACGGTCATTTTGATCGGGTTTCACTGGTGTTCCCTCTCGCATATAAAGTTGCTGATCCGATGGCTGCATCCGCATCCTGCATTGAAGCGGGCTCACTCGCACAATCATCCCAGTTCGCCAGTGAGTTTTGTGACACCAGGAAAATTAAGTACTTTCTGGGTATTTGTGCTTTGAATCTGGGATTTCGCTGATCTGGACAGCTATCTCTCGCAATGATTGCGATTAGGTTGCTGACCGTCCTTTATGTGATGAGGGTCCCCCCCCCCCCAGCTTCTGCCTTTATGCGCATGAGCAATCCTGCACTGAATAAATTAAATGTTTAAACATTCAAGCACACATATAGACTCCAATGCTTGGCAGTACATCACCGGTTCATTTTGTTCTCTGTTTTTTTGGGGGGGAGGCTGTAAAAACAAGGGAGTATGCCGAGTCCAGGTGGGGGTGGTGATTTGGCTGTGTGCATATGTGCATGCACAAAGCATTTTTTAAAAAAAACTCGTGCCATGCTGCCCAAGCAGCAGCACAGCTATTTAGACGGTGCCCAGAGCCTCGTCACACAATGCTTGCAGTTTAGAGAGGGATGTGTGGTCATCCCAACCCCACCCCAAATATTCCTGATCAAACTATAGTGGGAACAAATCGGGATAAACTTGCTGTGTGACCACAGCCTCTGTCTGCTGCTGTGTGAGGCTTCTGCTCAAAGTAGTCAAGGATCAGATCTTTGTTGATGAAACATAGTTCTTTATTTCCAATTTCTACATTGGTACAGGTCCTCGGATTATTGTCAGAGATAACGCATACAATAGAAGCAGGTCTAATATACCCTTCAGTACAATTTGAATTGCCCATAGGTAACCAATCACTAAAGGGGAAAAACGGCGGGCAAAAGGGGTCTCTGGCCGTTTGATTCCCACAGGAAAGAAAGCTAGGTGTGAAGCTGTAAATTTCCCTTCCCAAACCAGACCCCTCAGATGTAACCATATTCACATAACAAATGCTTCCCTCAAGGCTTTCGCACGTTGATAAGAAATAGTCCCTGTCCTCCCCTTGTCTTCCCAGCCGGGATGAATGGAATGCGGAGGCAGGAGTGTGAGAGGCCCATTGTTCCCATGCTTTGAAGTTGTCATTCTCCCGGGCAAATAGTTACAAAGACCAGGCCTGGTCAAAGCCATAAACCGGGGGTCACATAGCATACATTCACAATGGTCAATCAGATGGCAATAGGCATGATTACACAGTGGGCATAGGGGCAACTGATAGCAATAGACATGAGTACAAAGTGGGTGCAGAAACAGGTTACAATACATAGCAACAAGTTATAATATAGTAGAAGACTCCAGAAATCCTTGTCAGAATCTGCAGATTCTGACATGCTGCCCCTTTCCAAGCATCATTTATCTTGGACCAATATGCTGATCACATGTATTTATCTATTTATTTGCTTCAATGATACTGTACCTTTCTATCCAATGGTGACCCAAAGCAACTTACATAATTTTATTCTCTTCCATTTTATCCCCACAACAACCCTGTGAAGCTAGGTTAGGTTGAGAATGTGTGACTGGCCTGCACGCTTCCATGGCTGAGTGAGGATTCAAACCTGGATCCCCCACATCCTATGGTGATTCTGCATTGGCTTTTCCCTCTGTTTTTTATGAAACCCACATTGGAAATGAAATTCCCCTCTGCACTGCATGCTGCTTTCACTTTCTTTGATCATCAGATTTTATGGTACCCTCCACACTGCACACCACTTTTGCTTTCTTTGATCATCGGGTTTTGTAGGGTTGCCAGCTCTGGATAGGGAAATACCTGGAGATTTTGGAGGTAGAGCTTGAGGAGGGTGGGGCTTGGGACCTAATGCCATAGAGTCCAACTTCCAAAGTGGCCATTTTCTCCAGCTGAACTGATCTCTGTCACCTGGAGATCAGATGTAATAGAGAGAGATCTCCAGCTGCCCTGAGGTATCTGAATGTGGTTTTCAGCTGCACCTTTTCCTCCCAGTTGAGAAAATGTGGAGCGAATGCTAGATGCAGAATCGCCCCTAGCCTGACACTCCAACCACTATATCACACCTAACCACTATATATTCTGGTTCTTTTACCCAGTGTTCTGCCTCTTGTGATCTGTCTTCTGATTGTTCCCGATTATCTGTGTTATTAAGATTTATGCTTCTAATTAAAGGTCTATTCTCTTAACAACCTTGAGCACAAATTGACTGCTTAGAATCTCACTTGTATAGCCCAGGAGAGCAGGAGGGACACTAGACTAGACGTCATGCTTCTCTCTCTCTCTCTGTCTCTCACACGCACATGCACACAGCCACACACACACACACACAATCATGGTGTCCTGTAGGGAGTCAATAAGATGACATTCCCCTTGTCTCTCCCCCTTACAAACGCAACCCAGTTCCACATGTACAATCTCTCTGCCTCATGATTCATGAGAGAGAGAGAGAGAGAGAGAGAGAGAGAGCATAATATGTATGTCTGGGTCCTTCTGGACCCCTGGGCTTTGGGGAAATGTATCCATTCCCCTGCCTTGCCTTCTCCTGCCATTTTACAACCCTCTTCACAACTCTGGAGAGATTCTGAAAGATAATGAGCAGCATCCAATCTGCAATTAGGCAGATGATGATAGACCACGGAATAGGGAAGAAAACTCATCTCACTGGGTGGGCTCGGCAGTGCAACAACAACAACAACAAAACCCTTTGTTTGTTTCTCCCTCCCTCTCTCTTTTTAAAGGCAACCATGTCACAGAGACACGGGGAACAGGGAAACGACTAGCAGGAGAAAGGCTGCAGTACAGCTGATAAGAGAGCACAGCCCTGAGAATTACGGCAGCACATTCACAAGCTTACATTTATCAGAGAGTTCTGTATTCAAGATAGGGAGGGAGGGCTGTCTGTGCCTGTTGGCTGACTACCAAAGCACCACAGTCTTAAAAAGTGATAAAAATAGTTTTTTCCCCCAGTTCTCATTTGAAAGCCAAGCTGTTTCTTTCTGTTGCAGTTGTTCTGAAGAGGCTCTTTTAGAACTGTAAACATATTAAAATGAGAAACCTCCTTTAATTTGGACTATACACAGGGCACATCAGAGAGGGTGCTCAAAGGCTGGGAGCTCTCTGTCTATTGTATGCCTGGCTGTAACAGAACAACTGATGGAAGGCTGATCTGTCTGCTCTGCTACTGATGCCCCCTCCTGCTGGGAAATTAAAGGAGGAGAGGGGCTTGGCTTTGGGGAGGAAGACGCTTTCTTGCCCCCTTGTTCAGCTGCCCCCCTCACTGCTGGAGCTGAGATGGCTTTCTCCTCCTCCTGCTCTAGCTGAGCATCAGAAGAGCCAAAACTAGACATTGCAAGTGACGTGTCAGGATGCAAGTGCCTGAGCTTACTCTCTGTCTCATGCAACAACTTCTGTGAAGGAAGTTTACTCATCCAAACAGTGCGCCACTGCTCTCTTAGGTTCTGGATTGTTGCAAGGGGGGGGATAGGCTTCCACCTTTCCTACCCCACCATTTTTTGCCCATGGAAGTGACCATGGGGCTGGTGGTTTCCCCCGCTTCCACTTGGATTCAGAGAAAAGGGCATCCCCCACAGCCACTTCTGCCCTCCCCCTCCAATCCAACTCCAGCAGTTGCTTTCCTTCCTCTGATGTCTCCAGCATGGAGCAAGCTGGGTAGAGGCTGCTGGGCCAATGGAAGGGCATTTGGGGGGGGGGAATCCCCCCCCTTTAAAAAAAGTTTGTATTTTTCTGTAAACTGGAGATGGGTTTCATGAGGTCTGCAGAAATGCCTCCTTTCTCTCTTCATGGCCCTGATCTGCAGACCCTCTTCATGGCCCTGATCTGACAATGGGGCTATGTTGAGCATTAGATACAGCAAAGGCCATTTTTGGTTTCTAATACCCAAATATAAAATTAGGGTTGCCAGCCTCCAGGTGGGGCCTGGGGATCTCCCGCTGACAGAGATCAGCTCCCCTGGAGAAAATGGCTGCTTTGGAGGGTGGACTCTATGGCATTGTACCATGCTGAGGCCCCTCCCCTCCCCAAACCCTGCCCTTTCCTGGATCCACCCCCAAAGTCTCCAGGTATTTTCCAACCCGGACTTGGCAACCCTATATAAAATGTAAACATTTCTTTCAAAGGGGCAAATCCCCCCCCCCCCGGATACATGTAAGCACAAGAACCCTTTTTCCTGTATTTGAGAGGGAAAAAAATCTGGGGTCTCATTTATACAGACATGCCTGATCAAGCCCATTATGGCATGTTGGGATTAGTTCAGAGAGACCAAGATCATACCCTCAATAAACCACAGAGCCACTAGACTGGCCATGGGCTCCCTCTCAGCCCAAGCATTGCTGACATTCAGCCCTTGCCTCTTCAAACTGTTGCCTCACGCCCCCCCCCCCCCCTGCAGTACCCATTGATTTGGGAGGCTGTTAAGTGTCAGACTGGCCACAGTCTCCATCTGAGCACAAACACTACCAGTGCTTAGAACCCACCTGCTCTAGTGGTTGCCTTCTTCCCATTCTTGAAAAAAACACCCCACACAAGTGCATCATGCGATAGGTTGGCAACTTTCAGTTGGGAAATTCCTACAGATTTGGGGGTGCAGCCTGAGGAGGGCAGGGTTAGGGGAAGGAAGGAACCACTGCAGGGTATAACAGCATAGACTCCACCCTCCAAGGCAGTCATTTTATCCAGGGGAACTAATCTCTGTAGTTTAGAGATCCGTGATAATTCTCAGAGATCTCCCGGCCCCACCTGGCGATTGGCAACCTTAATCTTGAGGTTGCTAGGCACCTCCCAAGAGACCGCTTAACTTTTGACATCCATCTTTCATGAAGTCTCATTTGTTCTTTAAGTTTGGGGATTTGTATATCCCTCTTCCTTTTTCCCATTTGTCAGTTTTTTTTCTGCAAAACTGAGTCTCACCCAAGAAAATCCCCCTTCACTGTACATGGCCCTGTTCTGTTATTTTTCTGCTCACACTTTATGCCCTTTTTATAGTTAAATATAATGGTGCATAGTAAGAATGGATGGATGTGACCAATTTTGTTCCACAGTGTTGCTGCACTGAACCTCACATTTGTCAAATGAACCACTGTAATGTTCTGTGAACTTGGTGTGAATATGCACATGATGCACTTTGATACATATTTGATTTGTACACATTGCAACTCATGCTTCTATGGTATTTCCATGACGATAATTCAGATCCAGATATGCACCCTCTTGTCAAAAGATATGGAACACAACAGCAGATAATGTATGAAAAGACTACCTGTGCACTTCCATTCTGAGATGTGGGCAAGTTGAATTTTGAGCAGCCTTTGTGGAGAATGCCTATCAGGGAGGAATTTGGAAGTATCCCCAATGCATTGGGAGTCACAAACAAACATGACCCATGATTTGTGTATTACAAGAAGCATTGAGTCACTGGGTATATGACTCTGCCTGTACCCCTTGAATATACACGTTTCATGCTTCACCTCATTCCGCGTGTGTGCTCATTGACCGATGGACTTGCCTGCTGGAGTGAATTAATGTTTCTATAAAAGATGGCTTAAATTTCCCTGCCAAGAACTGAGTTTTACTACAGCTGCCAACTCTGTTGGCTCTTATAAAAGTGCACTGGCATAGTTATTTTTGTTGCCCTTTTTAAAATCAAGTCCTGTGATCTGCTGAGTGTTCTCACCTCCTAGTGCCTTCATGATCATTTTTAGAAACATTTCCATTATTCTTTGGGGCTGCTTCAACTGTTATCAAGTCCTTATCTAGATAGTATATTAAAGCAGTCTCCACAGATACCACCTGCCCAAGTGTGGGATGAGGAATTTACTCGACTGTCCAGTTTTCAAGTTACTAGACCTCAATGAGTTTATCTTACCAGCTTTATTCCACTGTTCCGATAGAAATAAGAACTTGTTATTGACTGCCACCATCAGACAGTTATGTAACTACTTCAAGTTTAGGCTTCTGGAATCATAACTATCTGTTGGAATCTTGATTGGCTTTGCAAATAAACAATCACAGATCTTTTCTGGCCACCCACTTGAAGTTACCCTGAATGTACCCTATATTTCAGTCATGCAAATCCAGACAGAGGTTTCTTCTCTCTTCTCCCCAGAAAATGTGTTTCAGGGGATGTGGAATGGTATAGTATAGCCTGATCTTGAAAGCTGAGCAGAGTTGGTACTTGGATGGGAGACCACCAAGGAAGACTTTTTAGAGTAAAGCAGTGACAAACCACCTCTGCTTACTCATTTGCCTTGAAAACCCTATGGGATCGCCATCTGTCAGCTGTGACTTGAGAGCACTTTATGCACAAGGATGTGTTCAAAGGCATCAGTTCTGTAAAAATGAAAAATGTACTTGTTCTTAAAGCCACTGACTGCAAAAAGGAAAAACTTAAGCAGGTAGACTAACAACTGTTAAGCAATGGATAAATAAAAAGAGTACCATTTTACAGGGTTAAAGGTGGCTGCTGTGGGAAGGTGGGGAAATGAACAAAAGAAACAACTAATAATAACAGTTATGAAAAGCCTCCATTGCTTTTTCAATACTCTCTCTCCCCCAGTTTTGAACAAGGACTTGGATTTCCTAACTCACTAGAGATGCTAATTGCTCAGCATGACCCTCTCCTCTGTTACAGATGTTAATTAGTTCATGTATATCTTTACAAAATTTTGGAACTGCCCTGCTTGCATCTGCTCACCATATTTCATATTTTACCTTCCTTGATTAAATTTGTTTCTTATTCTCCTCTGTCCATCTCCAGCACTCAGGAGTAAACCTTACTACTCTGCATGGACGGATTTCTTTTCAGCTGGTTAGCATTTCACACTGGCCTCTCTCTTAGAGAGCTATTGCCTTTCTATTGCTTGTATCAAGATCCACTGCCCATGCATACTCCATGCATCTGAGGAAGCAAGCTCTGACTCTTTACAGCTTATCTTGTAATAAAATTTGTTAGTATGTGAAATGCTGTTGGCCTTCTTTAATCGGTCTGCTGCCTTCTCCCAGAATGGGCAGCACAATGCTGAGGACAGCCTATATTTCCCACACTGGTGGCCAGAGTACACTAGTACTGCTAAGTAGGTTTGCCAACTCTTGGAAGGCACAAATTTGGCAAGGAATAGGCCGCACTCAAGCTCCATTCACCTCGGGGTGGGTGAAATTAAGCAGCAGAGTCCAGGCTAAGAGTCAAAATGTGAATCACAGGAATTGGGGGGGAGGGGGAGGACACTAATTCATCTAAGATACACAACTCTCTTTCTTTGTATCTACCCAGCCTTTCTTTCTCTGAGTTAGGGATGCCAGCCTCCAGGTGGGACCTGGGGATCCCCTGGAATTACAGTTCATCTTCAGACTATAGAGATTAATTCCCCTGGAGAAAAAAATAGATGCTTTGAAAGGTGGACTTTCTGGCATTGCACTCCACTGAGGTCCTTGTCCTCCCCAGGCTCCACCCCCAAATTTCCAGGAGTTCCCCCAACCTGGAGATGGCAGTCCTACCCCCATGCTGGCAGCCGGGGGTAGGGTTGCCAGCCTACAGGTGGGCAGGGGCCTAGACTTTTGATTTTCCCAGGGGGGCGGGGGCTCATGCGCGCGTGCAAAGCACATGTGCATGCTGGGACGATGTCCCTGCCACCACCAGAGACTCCCCCTGCCTGGCTCCCCTGAACCCACTCGCTCTCTCTCTCCCTCCCTCCTGGGGCCATCCGGGTGACTGTCCAGTGTGATGACATCACCCGGAAGTGATGTCATCATGCCAGGCATGTTGCCAGGGCAATGCTCTGGTAATCGCCCCGAAACTCTATGGTGCCATAGAGTTTCGGGGTGATTGCTAGAGCATCGCCCTGGCAGTCGCCCAGATGGCCCCGAGAGGGAGGGAGGGAGGGAGAGAGTGAGTGGGTTCAGGGGAGTAGGTTCAGGGGAGCCGGGTAGGGGTGGGTGGGGGGCCTAGGAAGGGAGGCAGGGAGGCATGGCAGTGGTGGCAGGCGGGCGCCCCATTTTGCCAGGGGGGCCTCAGCCCCCCCTGGGAAATTTCAGGGGTTGCCTGTGCCCCTGAACCCCCCATAGTTGACGCCTATGCAGGCAGGGCCTGGAGATCTTCCACTTCTACAACTGATCTCCAGCTGACAGAGATCCCCTGGAGAAATGGCTGCTTTGATGGGTGGACTCTATGGCATTGTACCATGCTGAGGCCCCTCCCCTCCCCACCCCAAACCCCACTCTTTCCTGGATCCACCCCCAAAGTTTCCAGGTATTTTCCAACCCAGAACTAGCAACCCTAGCCAGGGCAACAGCGGGGGGGGGGGGGGGGAGAACTGGCAATCTTATCTTTGACTGATATAATATCAGGAAAGCAGAAAAGGCAGCCAATAGCTGTAGTTGCTTTAGAGAAATTGCTTTTGAAACCATTAAACAGCCCCCCCACCTCAACTGAAAATGAAAGTAAAAATTACCTGCTGCAAAGGTCTTAAAGGCATAATTCAGCAAATTCCTTTGTTTTAAGGTACTCAACAGTTAAGAACTGGCCTGCCTCCTATTCTTTCTATTATAAGAAGGGGGGAAAACCCCTTCATCCGGTGATCAGCCAGAAGGAGGAAAAGCTGGTCTTACCAGAGGGCAACAAGTCAGTTGGCAACCTTGACTGCTAGAGATTAATGAAAAGCTCCCATGAACTAAAACAGAAGATGCTGCTTGCTGAATTGCTGTATGGCTACTGCATCAGTTGTACTGAATCAATCGTTCAATCTCTTTGTATGCAGAAATGCATCAGAATCATCCAGCCTTATATAAGGATGCACACTGCATTGCTGCATGTTCTGGGCATACCGCCTTCTAGTCTGAAAGCACACTCTGAACATATTAGAAGAAGTATTCCTGCGAGGATTGCTTCTGCGAAAATATTTGCAACCTGTGGGTTCCCCTCGTAAGTACTTGTACCGTTAATAATGTTGGCAGAGTTTAAACATGCAGAGGAGCAGAGAACCAACTGTTTTAAAGAAAATAACACTATTAAAGAAGAAATAAACTCTGACAGAACAGAGAAGAGGGAGAGAGGCTTAACTAACTGACTAACTGCTGTGAGAGACAGGAATGAAGGGAGAGGGCTCAGTTGGAGCAGGAACTCTCCAAAGAGCCAATCAGGAAACAGGAAGGACATAATTTGAAATTGTGGGAAGTCCCCAATCTAGCTATGCTAACTAGCAGTCCTTCAGCTTTCCCCCATCGGCTGTTCTGATCTTCTTCAAGTTGGTGCACTACATTGTATTTGTTGTATTGTTGTATATTCCAACAAATAATTTGTTTATTTAAGGAGAGTTCTCCTTTGCTTTTCTTTGCAAGGGAACTCGAGGACATGTACTTTTTGACCCATTAATTGGGTACTTTTTAAATCAACTAAAAGACTGCTAACCGATTGGTCCCACTGGTTCCCAAAGTGGGCAAGGCCACCCCCTCGGAGGTGCTGGAATGATCCAGGTGGGCTGGACCGATCCAAGTGCAGATCCACAAACTGCATCTTTTTGTCCACTTCATGAAGGTAGATGTCCAGGGTGGTGCTGAGTAATTTTTTTTTCTAAAAAGGGTGTGGTAGGCCAAATAAGTTTGGGAACCTATGGAACCAATTGTGTGATTGAGACTGCAATGCTATGCATACTTACTTTAGATGGAGGTAAGTCCCAGGGATTCCAAAGGGACTTACAAGTAAATGTACAACTGCAGTTGTAGGCTACAGCCCTGAATAGTCCTGTATCACTTATAAGGATAGGGTTGCCAAGTCCTACCATGGTGTTTGGCGGAGGGGAGTCCTTGCCATCTGGGATCTTCTTGTGTGCACCGCGATGATGTCACCTGAAAGTGATGTCATCGCATGGGGCATGTTGGGGGCGGGACCTCAGTAATTCGAGGAAAAACCATAGAGTTTTCCCTCAAATTACAGAGCGTCCTGCCCAAATGTGCCCGACGTGATGACGTCACCTCCGGGTGATGTCATTGCACTGGGCATGTCTCCTCAGCCTGGCAATTTGGGGGTGGGGTTCCCCCCAGTGGCCCGATCCCGGCCAGTGGGCAGCGAGCAAGGGATTCCCCGCCCCCCAGGGGGGACTTGGCAAGCCTATATAAGGACCATCAGGTTAAAGATGGGCTTGGAAGGATTTCTGTTTGGGACCTTGGAACGGGGATGTAAATCATAGCCTGTAATACTGGTCTGGATTGATCAGTATTCTGACTCTCTGTAAACAAGAGTCAGTGTGGTGGTGTAGTGGTTATGATATGGGAGTAGGAACTAGAAGAGCTAGGTCCAGATTTCCACTCTGTGGCCCCGATCACACGCAGAATTAGCTGCATGATAGGCACGAATGCTATGCGGATTTTAAGGGTGCGATCACACCAGAACATCTGGCAAGCGTCCCACACCCTTAGGCAACCTATTTCTCTCCACTAAAGAAGTGGAATTAAAAGATACTAGGGAAAGTCCATTATCAAACAGGTTTGCTACAGGCCACAGATGGACTTTCCCCGTGTGATCACTCCAGCACGCACTGATGGTGTCGGGGATAGTCTGATCAGGCTATCCTAATGCCATGCCATTGTTTTTTTCCCTTCTCAGTATGCGCATCATCGCATTCTTCCATAGGAAGCCCTCAAGGCAGAGATGCAATTCATCGATCCCCTGTTTAAGCGCATCAGAAAAAAAGGCAATCACCCCTGACTCACCTGCCGTTGCGTCTGATCACACAGTGGTGGGCTGTGCCCACAGCTTCACAGAACTGTGTGATCACACAGCTGCGGGTCAAATTACTCCAGAGCAAATAGCCTCACTTCTCCCCTGGATTATCTTGCTCATGTGACCGAGAACTGTGAGTCATATATTCAGCCTAAACTACCTCACAGGGGTGCTGTGAGGATAAAATATAGAAATGAGAACCATGGGAGTTGCTCTGAGCTCCTGGATGGAAGGGTGGGATAAAAGCCCATTAGATAGTTCTCAGTGCAAAATTCTCTCCATAGACCTAATGATTTTTAAAGATAGGATTGCTGGTCCTTTTCAGATGTTACATCTATGTGAACTGGGAGCCTGAAAACTGTGCATATCAGGAGTGTTTACTACCTGCTCCCCTCCTGATATGCACAGTTGTCCTGCACAGATTTCACACACACATACAGCTTCAGTACACATGAACTAGAATCCAGAAAAATCCATTGGTCAGTCCATGTGTATCAAAGCTGTGCTTGCATGCAAAATGCACACATTGCCCCATTCAGACTGTAATGAGAAGATAAGATGTGGCTCATAACAACAATCACACATTTGTGGAGATGAGCAATAAAAGTCCCAGCTCCCAGTGATGCATCTCAGGATGGGAGAGGCATCTAGTCATGCTGGCCACATGACCACGCAAACATCTTTGGACAGCGCTGGCTCTTCAGCTTGGAAACAGAGATGCGTACTGCATCCCTAGAGTCGTATTCGACTGGCTTTTGAGCAAGGGAAACCTTTACCTTTACCTCAGGGCTAAACACAGAAAATAGAAACCAGTTTCATTTTGCCATTTGGTCAAGCTGTCAAGAGGAGCCAAGATGGATCAGTTTTAATTTCCCATCTTGGAGTCCTAAAATCCTTACCCAATCTTTTGAAGAGACTGGCCAAAGGCAGGCTTGGAGGAGAAAACTTTGATCTTGCCCATCCAAGATTTGATTTAAGCAGTGGCTGGACAAACACTTGTCAGGGATGCTCTAGGCTGATCCTGCATTGAGCAGGGGGTTGGACTAGATGGCCTAAATAGCCCCTTGATTCAATGACTGGGCTAACAAAGATCTTCCCAAACTGAGTGTGTTAAGTGCCATCAAGTCACTTCCAACTTATGGCAACCCTATGAATTAGGATTCCCCCAAACCATAGGAGAACAATATAACAGCTGGCCTGAGCTGGAGCTCTGTGTTTGTGACAGGTTGCTGATATCTGTAGCACATTCTTCCAGGCTGTCCCAGAATGCTTCACTGAGTACCCAATCTAAGATGAGGAATGGAGAGGTTTCCTCATCTGTTGTAAGTACAGAATTAGCTAGCAGTACATCTTTCAGTTTCTTTTGCTGCGTGCTCTGCCTCTTGTAGTCTGTCTTATTATGAGTTTCTGATTATCTGTGTTATTAGAATTCATGCTTACTTATCCTGTCCTTATATATAATTGTACTTTTGGGTGACAATGTTCCATGCACTCCTGAATCAGTTGGCTGCCTGATGTGTCACTCACCAGGGTCTGTATCCACTGGCTGTGTTGCCTTGCTGTGTTGCCTCAGTCCCACCCACAGAGCCGCTTGTCAGCATTTGGGGGAGGCTCGAGCCCTCGAGCCCCCCTGTAGTCTACGCCTATGGTCACACACATACACAAACACACCCATTTGCTTCTGGGAAAGTGGGCAGCCTTTTGCTTTTGGTGGTGGCAGTGATCTACTGATGGATTAAAGTTCCAGACTTAAGGGAGTTGGGGAAGAGGGTTCTGTTGGGTTATAATTTAAAAGAACCATAAACCCTGTTGTTCTCTTGGTCAGCCTGAAGCAGGAAAACAGGGAAGTCAAGGGAGAGGTTTATGAGACAACCTGCATGGTAACCTTTGGGACTGGGAAGGTCTATGCATAGTTGGGGAACTCCCAGTAGCTGTGGATGTCATGTCGGACAGGCTGTTCTGAAAATTCTGGACTCTTGCATCAATGTCCTTCTGTCTTTGGCCAGCTGATACTGGAATGGCAATGGCAGTGTTTTTAAAAAAGTTAACTTCTCTTTTTAATTGTCAGTTCCTAGTGACAATGTTCTTCCAAATAAATACTTTGTTTTATTGTTACTGCTTCTGTTCTCAACCTTCGCTGGAATAAATCACATGAGCCTCCACCTCATGCCTGAAGAGACAAGAACATTCAATTTACTGCAATTTCCCTTTCATTCATTTCCATGACTTCGCTAAAATAAAACATGATGGATCACAGCCTGCATTTGCATTTATGCTAACATGTTAGCCAAGCCATCCACATCAGATGTGGCAAAATGCAACCCTCAATTTTAATGGCAGTCAACAGAAGCCTCTGTAGCCTGCTGTCAGTTAACTGCCATGAATTCTTTTCACTGTATGACTGCTGCAAAGTGTATTTAGATGGTCTCTCAAAAAGTCACAGGCTTACATATGTTTTCCCAAAGTTTGGTCACAGATCCTGCCCGGGAGTTTGCAACGGGGCCATGACTCCCTCCTCTCGAATGTGCGCTCCGCTCGCTTGCCTGCTTTGCTTGCTAGCCTCGCTTGCTCGCACATGCCCTGACTCAATTACTTGCTTCCCTGGTGTTATCTCTCGTGTCCTTGAACAGGATTGCCTCCTCGTTTTGTGTGAGCCCAACTCACCAGTGTTATGTATTCCTTTTCTTTCTGTCTTGGGAACTTAGCTTTTAGAAATGTTCAACATCATTATTTTCTGAGAACCCCTGTTCCCACGTTTTCTATGGGAACTGCAGGCCAGTATATCTGAGCGCCTAAAATCCTGTCTAGTGATTGATAGACAACTCCTAAGCCATGTTTCATATCCAGTATATCAATAGATGTAATCCCTAAGCACAGCATTACTAACAGAAAAAGTGTTTGACTACAATGATCTTTTCTACAAATAAAGGACTTACTGCTTAAGGAGACCTGTTGTGGACTATCTATTGGGACATTCTCACACCTGCATAGCTGAGCTGACATAAAACAGCTTAGATCAGTCTGGCTGACTTGGTAACTTCACTTTCACAAATATCCTTCCAGTACCTGTGCAATGGACAGCACACCTGTCCCTATTATGTGCATTCAACTTTTAACACTTTCATATCCCCCAGCATTTTTCACTGTGAGGCAGCAATCCTTAGAAGTACATCTCAGGTGCTGGTTGACCATGAATAATGCACACTTGCAAGACTGTAGGTCCATATGGGTATCCATGGCAATGGTACCGATTTGCAAATATAAGCCACCCACAAATATAAAATAGTTATGGTTGGAAAGAGAGTTGCAAAGCTGTGTTATGGAATCATCAAGGGTTATAGCTGTGATACACAATGTAGTCTCTCTTTGTGTGGTATGTTGGCATGGGGCTTCTACATGCTAAGCTGCCAGGATGGTGTGCTCTGGGCAGTTCTTGGAGGATCACAGTTTTTAAAAAAAGGCTACAGCTACAGCCAGTATTATATTTAGTGATACTAGTAACATATGACAATAACAGCAATATAGGCTAAAACTGGCTACATATTTAGGCTCCATATTGCAAGCCATATTGGACACTAAAGCCAGCCATGGAGACAAGATGTAGAGTGACTCATGACCTCTTCAGCAACTGCAATCTACCTGGAAATAAACACTGAACAGAAACATAGTTTGCCCCAATTACACACCCAATTATAGAACTCTAACATTTCAGCTTTGCTTTTTGAAATTTCCATAAGCTCTCAGTAATGCTATACTTGTCACATCTACATATGGAAGAACTTTGAGGGGATGTGGCTCACTAGCACCGCATCTGCTTGGCATGCAGAAGGTTCCAGGTTCAATTCCAGCATCGCTAGTTCAAAAGATCAGATTGTAGGTGATTTGAAAGACTATTTGAGACTCTGGAGATCTGCTGCTAGACAGTGTATACAATACCAACCTTGATAGACCAATGGGGTGCAGCTTCATGTGTTCATATGGTAGGAATCCTTCACCTGATCTGTATCTTTGGAGAAACAGGACATTGCTAAATACGGAGGGGAAAAAAGGATAGTTTACAATATATGGATCATGCTGATCTATATTTTGTAGCAAATTAAGGATTCTCTTTATGGTTATGATCAAAGAGAAGGAACATTACCCTTCCGTTATTTTTATTGGTGCATCCAGAAAAAGCAGCGGGTCTTCTATTAAAATGAATGTGCTTTCAGCTTGCTGTGGTTAAAACCACTCATTTATGCAAATGCTAATGCTAAGAAAAGTTTTCAAGAGAGCACACCAGTTGATTTGTTATGCATTATCTGAATGGGTGGAGGGCAGTGACCAGAGACAACACCGTTGTAAATGCCATAGGTCACTTAGGAACAAAATGCAATATGGAGCATATATTTCTCCTTTGAGTGTCTTTTATTTGTGCTTTATGCTTCACCTAAATGGAGGTTTAGATCAGGAAAATCCCAGTAACACTGCACAGTGGTCAAGCAGACTAAGGTGTGCTCAGATCTATATCTCATGGTGCCAACTTGAGCAGAGTTGTGTGTGTGGGTTAAGTGCCATCAAGTTGCTTCTGACTTATGGAGACCCTGTGAATTAATGACCTCTGAAATGTCCTATTGCTAACAATCTTGCTCAGGTCTTGCAAACCATGATCTGTGGCTTCCTTCATTGAGTCAATCCATCTCATGCTGTCTTCCTCTTTTCCTGCTGCCTTCAACTTTTCCTAGCATTATTGCCTTTTCTAGTGATTCTTGTCTTCTCATAGGCCGAGGACAGACTGGCAATGTAAAGCGGGGCAGGCACGCTTCGGAAATGGAAGAAAGGAGCACGTTCAGACATGCACATCTGTCCGTCGGCTCCGTTTCGTACTTACCCGTCTCCCAGTCGCTTTCCATCCGCTTTACCAGGACACCGGGTAAAACCGGTGTTCAGGGGCCGTCCTCCGCATGCCTCCCGCTTCCAAACAGTGTGAACCGGAAGAAGCGGGAGGCATCCGGAGGCGGCAGTGTGAATGCGCGCGCTGGCTCCGCGGCAGTCTGAACGCTCCGTATCAGCACCACTGCGCATTGCTCTGGCCAGTATGAACGGCCAGCTCCGTGGTGTTTTTCCCCCGCACCAGTTCCCTCCACTTTGCCTCCGCTTTAGATTGCCAGTCTGTCCTCGGCCATAATGTGACCAAAGTACGTTAGCCTCAGTTTAGTCATTTTAGCTACTAGGGAGAGTTCACCTTTGATTTAATCTAGAACCCACTTATTTGTATTTTTGGTGGTCTATGCTATCCATAAAACTCTCTTCCAACACCATATTTCAAATGAATCAACTTTCTACCTGTCAGCTTTCTTCCTTGTGCAGGCATCTCCACCAGAAACTAAGCAGCATGTTTGCAGCCTGAATACTTTTGAGATCAGCGTCCTACCTAAATGCATATTTTTTTCCTGATTCTGTGTATTGCACTTTATGAGCAGGAAAGCTCTTGTACTACTTTGTAGAATATTTCCTGAAAGAGATGCATTTTTTGAAATGTTGTTATAAAATCCGGAGACAACGTTGATGCATACAAGGATTTTCTTATGATTTGATGAAATTTGTTCATTGTTATGTACTGTTTACTCGCAACAATATATAGAAGATATTTTCTTTGTAAGTCTTGATGACTATCTTGATTTGTGGGTCAGACTCTCATAAACGGGTATTAGACAGATTAATGGAGAATAGGTCCATCAATGGCTACCAGCCATGATGAGTGAAAGGAACTTTCACATAGGCAGTAAACTTCTGAATATCAGTGCTTGGAGGCAACCTCTATGCCCATTTGTTGGCCTCGCAAGGCAACTGGCTGGACTGCATAAAACAGGACAGTAGACTTGACAGGCCACTGGGCTGATTCCCCAGGGCAACTCATTTTCTTAACACAAGCAGTTGATAAATGTATTGAAGGGTGGGTATACCTGTACATAACAAACAAACAAACATGCATGTTGTTTTTAAAAAATCACAGGTAAACAGGCTGCCTTGTGCATATGAGGCAAATATGGAAAGCTGCACAGCCTAATTTAGATAGTGGAGCTCCATGTTTATCCTCACCCTGGAGCTGGCTGGGTTAGGAATGGACAACGGAAACACTGGACGGAGGGAACAATGTGAAAAACTTCCTCATTATCACAGTAAATTGGACAAATTGTGTGTGTTAGCAATTCCAACAAAGGTGGTTTTCCCCAATGTTCTAGTCTAGTTGGATTACTGTTGAAAAGGCAAAGCAACAACCTACTGGCAAATTTAGCTTGCCTTCTCTAATACAGTATCTTCACCACTATTCATCTTCACTTATCTTCTTATGTTTTGGTATATTTCAAATTGAATTCTATATACTGGTGAAAATGACAGCTATTTTCAGGAAACTTTATCATGATAACTTCCCAGGAGTATTGATGGTCCTCCTGGGAAGGTAAGTCTGTCGGTAGGATTTCTTTATTTTCGCTTTTTGGTCACTGTTTCCCCAGGTTTTCTGAGAGTGCTGTTGTGTCAATTTTTCCCTTGTTTTGCTTTCAAATTCAAAAGCGTACAGATTCCTGTGCTCACTTCGGCAGCACATATACTAAAATTGGAACGATACAGAGAAGATTAGAATGGCCCCTGCACAAGGATGACATGCAAATTTGTGAAGTGTTCCATATTTTTCCCCACGTTTTTTAAAGCAGTAACAGGCAGAACAACAGCAGTTTCATGCCTTTGAGGAGATGATCTGGTGCCAAGAGCTGGAAAAAGAGCGCCTGAAAATCCTGCAACAGTTTGGAAAACCAGAGCTGGTCTCAGACTCCTTGGAGGACCCCTTGATTCCTGGAGTGCTCATGACCTCAACTGATACAAAAACTCCCTGCCATCCTATACAGCCTTCAAGCCCTGATGGAGGAGCTGTGGTGCCAAAGCCCCCCCACTGTGGATAGATCTCTGAAACCTGGAGCTTCAGGGAGCCCAGAAAGCCACACAACTATAGAAGGACTTCACCATATTATTGTTCCCAGGGAGCTCTGCCACAGGTTACTTCAGCTGGCTGATGCAAACACTGCAAGGGGTGTCGAGACCTGTGGGTTCCTTTGTGGGAAGCTGATGAGGGATGAATTCACAATAACCTACATCATTAACCCCAAGCAGTGTGGGAGCCCTGACTATTGTAACACTGAGAATGAAGAAGAGCTCTTCCTGGTTCAGGATCAGTTTGGCCTTACCACCCGGGGATGGAGCCATACTCATCCCACCCAAACAGCTTTCCTGTCCAGTGTGGATCTGTATACACACTGCTCTTATCAAATGATGCTGCCAGAGTCCATTGCTATTGTTCGTTCTCCAAAATACCAAGAGATGGGATTCTTTAAAGTGACAAACCGTGGCATGGAAGAGATCTCTTCCCATAGACAAAAAGGATTCCATCCCCACAGCAACAATCCTCCTCTCTTTACTAACTGCAACACCATGACTATTATGGAGTGGGAAGGGACAGTGCTGGACCTTTGATAAAGCAGACACCTCTTGCCCTTGTCACCATGTCACTGTCCTCAAAGTTAATTTATGGAAGATTTTCCTTCAGTAACTTATGGTCCCCTTTATGCAACAATTCACAGTACTAGTAACACCAGCTGTTAATATGTCAGAAATTTTGCAGTTTCTTTGGTCTCTCACATGTTGGGGGAGAAGGGGAGCAATGAATTCCAAATTCTTTCTTAAACTGAAACTAATGCTAAACTTGATTTAACCAATGTCTGGTTGCTTACTGATCAGGCATCCACTCCAGCATATTGCAAAGCAAGAAGGCAAAACCTAGCAAACAAAGTACAGAGTCCCTTGGATTACCGCCCCCCCCCCCCCCCGGCCTTTTCTCTCACCCACATTGAGGTTGCTCCACCCATTCTGCACCTTCTGCAATCCTCCCCCCTTCATCAGTGTACAAGTTCCACTTTCCCCTCATTTATTTTTTTTAAATTTTGACAAGTAGCATGAGTCTGGCAATATGAGACTATTGCAAGTCTTGAATCACGGAATAAAAAAATAATTTGACAGGAGGAATTTAAAAGGAACTGCATGAGGCTTAGTTTTTTGCTGGTATTGGCACGAATGGGGGATTGGAGAGGAGGCAAATGGCAGTGTCTGCAGTGCAAAAAAGGGGGGACTTCAGTGTGGCATGCAAATAAAATAAAGGGGGGGTATCGTCAGCATGGAATGAAATTGACATGAGACATAAAGAGAGAGGGACACTGGGATGGAAAGCCTAAAGCTTTGAAAACATTTTTCCCTTTCATGCTTTAGTGAACAAATTTTTTAGGGGGAACCATTTAGGCAGTCTCTGGAAGCCTAACATTTAAATGGCAGCTGAGCCACAAGGACCTTCTGCAAACCACCAAGCTTAAGAATTACTTGGGATCTTCTTCTTTTTTTTCCATAGTATTTTTATTTGCTAGGTTAGATACACAGTAACATCATTTCATTGTTGCATTTTAAGTGTTTTAACATTTTCTCCCCAATCCCTCCCCCTTCAGTCTAATGTTCGTCTTTCAGCCAGGAACACAGGGCTTGTAGCTTCCACTGAACGTCTTCTTTCTGTTCCGCTATTATCCAGTTCAAATAGATAGACCATTTCTCCTTGATCTGCGATGTTCTATCCTCCCATGGCAGGTCCTTATTGATTGTAGCCATTATATCTGACTGAATAAATTCACAGAGATACTTATGCCAAGTTCTTTCTGTCCATTTACTTTTATCTTTCCACCCTACTGCTATCACTGCTTTACTGGCTAATATCATCGCTTTCAATAAATCCTGATTCTTTTTCTCTATTGTCCCATTACCTAAGCTACTTATTGTCATCAGTTCAAAATCTATATTCAACTTTACCTGGAACAACTCATTTATTACTTTTAATATATTTTTTCCAAAATTCTTTAACTTCCAGGCATTCCCACCACATGTGGGAATACCATCCTTTCGCACTTTTACAATGCCAGCAGTTTGGGCTTAGTCCTGAGAACATATTAGCTAAGGTGGCTGGAGTTCTATACCATTTAGTAAAGAATTTTAATTCCATTTCCCCAAACTTATGTATTTTTATTCCCTTAATTCCATCCATTAATTTTTTTACTTTTTGTTCTGTTAACTTAGTTTCTGCACCCCATTTCCCTTGAAGATGACCTATTAATCCTTCTTTATCTGAGGTCATTTTTTTGTATATTATTCCTGCTATTCCTCTTTTAGTTTTATTCATTAATCTGTATATTTCTTCCATCGGTTCTTCTATAGCCATGTTGTTATTTTAAATTATCTTTTTAATTTTTGTATATAAGCCTGCAACTTTTAACCAATATTTTATGCCTACTTCCTCTTCTAGAACTTGAAGTGGTTTTAAGGGTTCATAGACAGTAAGTCCTGTATTCTACTATATCCTTTTTGTTTAAGTAATTCCCACCATCTGTGGTCTATATCTTCCTCTTCCAGTGTTTCTAATGGGGCCCATCTTGATGTTCGTTTTAACCATTTTGACTGCCATTTCCTCCAGACTATTGATGTACTCTCCCTAGGTCCTGTATTTAATTTAAGATCTTTAACCTGTTTGTTTGTAAAAATACCATATCTACCCGCTCCTTTATTTACTTCGTTTTCAAACCTAACCCATTTTTGGTTTCCTTCTTGTTCTATTTCTAATAATGCTTTTAGCTGAAAGGCTTCGTAGTAAGCTATTATGTCCGGAACTCCCCAACCTAGTTCTGAATTATGATTATAAACTAACTTTTTTACAACTCTGAAGTTCTTGGTACCAAAAATCCATTCTCTTATTTTTGTGTTCCAATTGCCCATTTCTTGTTTGTTGATTGTTAATGGTATAGTTTGAAATAAGAATAGTAATCTTGGTATCCAAAAAATTTTAACACTTAATTCTAGCTGTAACACTCAGGGTTTTCCTCTTCCACCCCTTCATCTCTCTTGTTATCTTGCCCCATAAGAATTGCTTGGGATCAATCCGTTTGGAGGACAGAGTGCAATCCACACACAACAGGCTCTAAAAAACTGCCAAGATCACAACCAGTGTGCAGGATCAAATTAGAGAATCACAAAGAGAAAACCATGCAAGTTTGCAAGAAAGGCCAGGAAATTAGCATTACTATGCAGCTGTGCTATGGCATCGATGAAAATATCCCCACATTGTTTTCAGTTTAGTGACACAAGACTAAAAGAGATCTCCAGAGCTTCTACCAGAGGACTCTTTCGCCATACAAGTTGCAGCCCTGTGCAAAGCATGGTGGAGTTGCAGCTGAATTTGCACAAGTGTGTGCACATGCACACACTGCCAACTATCACAACTTGCAATGCCAGTGTCAGTGGGTTTTACTGTGCATTCTGTACATTCAGCATGTTTCCCCACATTATAAGATTATGGGACTCCCATTTTCCACAGTGGTTGATAACACAGAAAATATCTCCTAGTGCTCAGCAAGATGAAAAATGGGGCTTTGCAGATACTTGTCAGTTAAAAAAAAATAATCTGGTCAGTTCCAACAGTGGGTTTTCCTCTTTTGCCTGAGTTCCCTTCTATTCATTTTCATTCAATGAACTAACGCTAAAATGCATGCACAAAACCTGAACCAGGAGGATTTGGATGCTATTTGCTGGATGCTACTGCGCAGCTGCATTAGGGCAATTGCATACATTTTTTAAAAAAACCTTTGGATACCACCTCAAACACATCACAAGTGACTTTCCACCCTGATTTTAAAAACACATTTTTAAAAATTGTAGCTGCAAAATAAATACACTGGAGAAAATGAATGGTGTGAGGTGGGCACAGAATCCAAAGTGAAGATTAAAGGCTTACTGCTCTGAAAATCTGTAGTAAGATGTGCATGTGTAATGGGCCAGAGCCTTTCATGGGAATGTTGTTTATCTCCCTTGCTGCCATTCCTTTTTATTTCTGCCTTCTTGGGTTTAAACTGCATCCTGCTGCCCTTTGAAGTAATAAAAGAGGAAGAGACTCATGATAAAGCATCTTTTTTGCTTGCTTTAGTAAGAAAGTTACACCATCAATAATTATCAGAAGGGGTTGTATTATCATAATCATAAAAAAATTAGCACTTTATGAGCATCTTTAGGAGGCAAGTCTTTGGTGATGCCTATCCTGAGCTTCCACTTTATGTGCTATACTTGCAAACATTTTCAAATTTCATGGAATTTTACATTTGAGTCGAATTGCCTCTTTGTACTGCTTCAGTTTTATTGACTGGTGTGTTTTGCATCCTGACAACCTGGCTGTTACATTGTTAGTCACTTTCTGAGGAAATAAGTGAGATAGAAATCTTTAAAATCAATAAATGTAAATAAAATTGCAGGACAAATGTGTGCGTGTGGCTTTTGGGCTGCATCTAATTTGGTTTTTAGAAACTAGAGCTTGGTTGCAATCACATGCACCAGAAAAAAATGTGGGGGAGGGAGTGAGGCTATTTCCTCTGGAGGAATTTGACCTGCAGTTGCACCATCACACCACCCTTTGAAGCTGCGGGCACAGGCTGTCAGTGTGTGATCAGACACAACTGTGGGTGAGTCCTTTTTTTGGTCCCATTTTCTCCCCATGCGCTTAAACAAGGGATTGATGAATCACACCTCTGCACTGAGGGCTCTCTATGGGGTTTGTGATGATGCGCATACTGTGAAGGGGGAAAAAACAATGGCATGGAGTTGGGATGGTCTAATCAGACCATCCTGATGACATGAGAGAGCGCTGGAACAATCAGACATGAGAAAGTCCGTCCATGGCCCGTCACAACCCGTTTACTACCGGATTTCCCCCAGTTTTTAACTCCGCTTCTGTGGCGGAGCAGAACGGGTTGCTGACAACTGCGGGGCACTTCCTAGATGTTGTTGTCTCAGTGTGCCTTTTAAATCCACCAGGCATTCACACCTATGTCAGGTCTAATTGTGTGTATGATCACAGCCCTTGTACATTATTTTTATTGTGTGTTTTCCCACAAGTTCTGTTTGTATATGGACTCTGGGTTTTTGTTCTTTTATATACTATATTTTTTCTGGGTTTTCTTTTTGCCTTGCAAATTTTTCCATCTTTTATATAATTGCTGGAGACTGTCTGCCCTAGTCACACCTCCCACACTGAGGTGTGACATCGGACCATCCTTTGGTATAGCTAAGCCAGATGAATGTAAATGTGGCTGGCCCAGATGGAACGTTGGACTGGGTGCTCCAGAAACCAGACAGAGAAGTGCCCCTGCAGGGTAGGTTAAAGAAAGGTCTGGCAAAGCCAAAGTGGGCTTGTCATGAGGTTACCAAAAAGCCTGGAGAAAAATGTCCTGACCCTTTAAAAGTTGTTTAATGTGTGGAAATTGACGGTTGAAACTTTTCATGGCGTATTTAAACCACCTGGTAAACCACACCATCTTATTAAGCCCCCTTTAAAGGGACAGGATATTTTTTCCAAGCTTGTTGGCCACCCTGAAGAAGGACCAGTGAGCAGTGACGGGAGGCAGGTTCAAGGTCTGGACAGCCATGGCAGAAGGAAACAGTTTGGGAAGGACTTCATTCTTTCCTCCTCTGGCACTTCCCAGGAAACACAAGCCACACTAGCACCAAGTTAATGCCTGCCCAAAATGAAATGTAAAGAGACAGGTAGACAGGTGGGCAACCTATCTGCTATAATCACAGCAGCTGTCCCAATGGCTACCATGCCTGGGCTAAAGTGAAGGCATTCCCAGATGGGGCCACTGCTCCTGTCTCAGCCTTCCTTTAGTCTGAAATGTTTTCTGTGCTGGTTATCAGTTTCCCTTACAAATGCTGATTTTGACCTTTATAAATTCTGACTTGGGCCCTGACTCTCTCAGGAAGCCACCTTCTCCTGTAAGAACCCCCCAGAACTTTTAGATTAGCTAATAGGATTGGCAGTCCTGGCCAGTGGCAGGGAGGTGGGGACATGGCCATTTGCTAATGGCATGAACACAGAAGGGATGTCAGTCCTCTTGGTGAATTGATCAAAACTCTGCGGTAAAACTGGGAGTGCCAGGAGGTGCTTGGCAACCAGCAGAAAGGTTATGGATGGGGCCATGGGCTGCCACAGTGTTACGTGAGGTGGTACATCGCTTGCAGTAAAAAAAAAAAAACCCAACTGGGAATGACAAAGGGTAGATCTAGGAACCTCCATAAACTATAAGGTAAAACAACAGCTTCCAGTGATCCCTAGAGCTACCCTTGTCACTTTTAACAAGAACTTCTATCACTATGGTTTGTTTTTTTAAAAAAGTATCCCGCTGCTGTTTGGAGTGATAACAGGCAATGGGACCTGAGGGTGGGAGAAACTCTGCCCACCAAAGAGAGAGATCACAGGATGGAAGTTGAAAGAAAGCAAACAATAATACATCACGGTTGTTTGCTTTCTTTCAACACATTAGGGGCTTGGCAGACTTGGAACACTCTCCCTGCTGAGATCTGGACCCTGCGGGATTTAATGCAATTCCGCAGGGCCTGTAAAATGGAGATGTTCTGCCAGGCCTATGGTTAAGACAGCAGAGGTCCAGTTAACTTGGCATCCCCTACCCCGGCATTGCTTGCACTGCTGCACTGCTGTTATATGTAACTCATACTGCCTTTCATCCACCCATCAGCACTAATTGCCATCTAACAACACATGGTGTGGGAAATCTATATGGGAGCAAAGGGAGCTGTTTTACTGTTGCTGTTTTACTGGTGTTTATTTATTGTTTTAATGATAATTTATTGTATTGGGCTTCTAGCCTGCCCTACCTCACAAGCAGGTTCAGGGCGGGTTACAATGAGTAATAAAACACAGTCTGATATTCACAGTCAAATATCAGACTGTTTTATTGTTCACTGTAACCCGCCCTGAACCTGCTTGTGGGGTAGGGCAGGCTAGAAGCCCAATACGATAAATAAATAAATAAATACATACATACATACATACATACATACATACATACATACATACATACTACTACTACTACTACTATGAGATTGGATTTATACCCCGCCCTTCACTCAGAATCTCAGAGTGGCTTACAAACTCCTTTCCCTTCCCCTCCCCACAACAGACAGACACCTTGTGAGGTAGGTGGGGCTAAGTGAGCTCTGAGAGAACTGTCCTTGAGAGAGCAGCTCTGACAGAGCTACAGCTTGCCCAAGGTCGTCCAGCCAGGTGCAAGTGGAGGAGTGGGGAATCAAACCCGGTTCTCCCAGATTAGAGTCCGTGCACTTAACCACTACACCAAACTGGCTCTAAGTATTAGTTCTGCCAGGCCTATGGTTGAGACTAAGTATTAGTACTTAGAGGTAACCATAATAACCAGGTTTCAGAATGAAGCTGCAGTCTACTAAGTCAGATCCTTGCTCTATCAAGTCAGATCCTTGCTTGTCTGCTCTGACTGAGGAGGCTCTCCAGGCTGAGGTCCTGCACATCACTTTCTACCTGACCCTTTTAACTGGAGGTGCCAGGGGTTGAACCTTCTGCATGGAAAGTGGATGCTCTACCACTGATTTGCAGACCCTCCCCCCGAAGGAAAGGGCCAATGAACTGCATCTTGTCAAGGACCCCTCAAAATGCAGAACTACTCCTGTTGTGGTTTTATGTACAGAGGCAGTGGGCCATCTGCAGGCACCCACTGGCTTCCCTGTAACATTCTGATCCGGGGTTGCCAACCCCCATGTGGAGCCTGGAGATCTGCTGGAATGACAACTGATCTCCAGACTACAGGTTGCCAGGCGGTATCTGGCATTATATCTAGCTGAGGCTCCCTGCCTCTCGCAACCCCACCCTCCCCAGGCTCTACTCCCAAATCTCCAAAAAAATTTCCCAACCCAGAGTTGGTTGCCCTATTCTGATTTCTCCTTCCTAGGTTCCTCTGAGCCTGCTCCAGGGCTGACAGGTGAAGCAGGAGAGGTGAGGGATACTCATGTTTTCCTTCTCCTCATCTCGGATCCACAGTATTTGCTGTTGAACCCGAATCTCTGGGAGTTTTTTTGCATCCTGGTAGGATACTTCAGGGTCAAGACAGTGCCTGGCGCTCTTCAACTCTCTGGCAGCTTTCTACTTTCATCCTTTATTTCTGTCTGTCATGGGCAATGTTACTTGCTGATTTATGCCCTCCGCTTTCAATTATTTACTGCCTTAAGACCCGCTGGGAGAGTGTTCGCTCTCGCGCTCGACAGCTTTTGTGCCAGGCTTGGTGCTCTTAATGCATGGGAGTCTTCAAAGTAGAGAAAAGGAACGGAAAGCCCGTTTGCAGCCAGCCCGACAGGCTTCTGTCCATCTCCCCATTTGAGTTTATTTGTTTCTTTATTTCCTTTAATTAGGATAAATCTGTTGATATTGCCTTTAATCACAGCATCCTTGGGATGTTAATTGCTCTTTAAACACATGCATAAGAATTCTTTGTGTGTATGCGGCGGAAAGGGGAGGGAGGAGGAGGGAGAGCATGAATGTAATTATGCCTATGGAGAAATGTAATGATTAATTATCTAGAGTGCATCATCTATCTGAGAGTTTGGTAAATGCAAAACACAACTCTTTCTCCTGTGTGCTAATTACTGAGTACTTTTGCCAATGGGCCCACCTCCCCATGAAATCTCTATGGGTCGTATCCTTTGAGCACTGCTCTTGCACACACCTCATGAAAATAAATGGGCATTTCAGGGGAATAGTGCTTGACTACAACTCCCAGACTTGGCCCTAAGATGACAGAGGCCCTTATGAGGTCCCTGTCTGTCAGATAAAGGCCCATAAGCAGAGCCCAGAGTTGGAAATCAGGAATTCTATTTTAGTATCCCAAGGACATAGGAGCCTCTGACCACACCCAAGATTCAAGCGTTCCTTCTCATTCAGTGTCATAAAGCAAAAGCACACATGGGGAACATTAGCTTAAAAAAAAGATGGCATGATTGCATGTGTTGTACAGCTTCTCCCTGTATCTGGGTGCTTTCACACATGCTCAGTAATGCAGTTTCAATCCTAGGTTTCCCAGCCTCCAGGTGGGGCCTGGAGATCTCCCGCTTTTGCAACTGATCTCCAGCTGACAGAGATCAGCTCCCCTGGAGAAAATGGCTGCATTGGAGGGTGGACTCTATGGCACTATACCATGCTGAGGCCCCTCCTCTCCCCAAACCCCGCTCTCTCCTGGATCAACCCCCAAAGTCTCCAAGTATTTTCCAACCCAGACATGGCAACCCTATTCAATCCACTTCAGTGACTATTTGCAAGTGGATCTTGCCATTTCACACAGTAAAATCCAGTTGCAAAGTGCACTGAAAGTGTGTTATTTAGTATGTGTGAAAGCACCCATGTATATTTCAAGCCCCTCCACCCTTGCCTGTGAGCATTTTTAGACTCTTGAGAATGGATAGCGAGCACCACCACAAAATGGCTGCCATGGCAGAGGGGAAATGAGACCAGTCACCAAAGTAGAAACAAGAGAGGAGACTCAGCCTCTGCACACCAGCAAAATACTGCCTAGAAACACTGGCTATTTTCTGAATGGATTACTGATGGATCATAGGATTTAACATTTTCCAAAACGGGAGCTCTGAATGTGAAATCCAAATATGCCCACTACGTCTCCAACTATGAGTTCTTGCACATGTCAGCAGGATGGTCTGTTTTTCATGAAAGGGAACTAAGACAGAGGTAATACCCAGTGCCTCCTAAACGCTGTGATGGCTTTATTGTTTAATAGTGCATTCTGTGACACATTATTCCAGTCTGAAACCACTGAAACTGTTAAATACTGGGTTCAAGACACATTGCAGTGAACAGCTCTAATTTATTTAGTGATTTCAGGAACACAACTAGAACAGAACTCCAGGGCCACAGCCTTATTTATATAGCATGCAAACACCACACTCAAACACCCCCCACTCCCAATGATAAGCTATTTATACAACACTACTTTTCTATAGGTCCACTCCAGGATCCTGGTAAGCTATTGTTCAGAAGCAACAAGCTTAGCCAGACTCAGGTACTACCTCGGGAATGACTCAGGCTCAATACACAACAGAAACCAATGGAATTAGACTGGAACAACTAGGTTTACACCGGAAGGCTTCAATCCCTGACAGATTTACTAAAGAGTAACTGTGCAATACTAAAACTGAGTTACCCCTTTCTAAGACCACTGATTTAAATGGATTTAGAAGGATTGTTTAGGATTGCATACTCTCAATGAAGTCAGTGGTATTTATCTCTAAGTAAACATGTTTAGGATTGCAGTATACATTTTCTTCTTCAAACTACATGTAGGAAAATCAAGTGAATCCATGAAGGAAGCCTGAGGTGCAGAGATTTAGCATGTTTTCTATAGCTAATAAATTAAACAAATCCTTCCTTTAGTCTCTTCCTCATCTTTTTTTTTTAAAAAAGACTAATGAAGCAGATTCATATCTAGTGCATACATATGCAAACTGTGAACCTGGCCCTTCAAATCCTTTCTTCTCCAGAATGCTGCTGAAAATGGAATTCAGATTCAAATGTTCTGGCGGCCTCTGAGCAAAATCAGTCTACAGGACTCTTTCCCAAGGCAGGGCAGAGGAAAGGGGAAGGATGCCAGCCTCCTGTTTCTTGCCACTGGACTCTGGTCTGGATTCAAACTAGTTTACATGGGGATAATTTTAAAATGGATTTGATGGGACCAGAAAACCTGCAAAAACCATTTCCACCCAGCATAATGCCAAGTAGCTAGAGGGCAACAAAGGATAAGGGGGAAAAAACCCCGGTTTGCTGCTTTTGATTACAGTGACTCCCAAAATGTGTGCTGTGGGAAATAAATAAAACAAAGCCTCTAGTGAAACCAAAGTCCCCAACTCACAGAGGAGGCTGCCTACTGTCCCTCTGAAGGATTATTTTTTCTGCCCTTGTTTTCCTCTGATCAGCCACTACTGGGTTGGGTGCTGCATCTCTGGGTGGGGCTGCAACTGGATCAGTCACCTCAGATGTAGAGTGCAATCACCAAGGCTGTCTCTGCACGAGTCACTGCTGTAAACATACCTCCTGCCAGTTGGTAGGCATGTCCACAACAACGGTTTATACAGACAAGATTCTTACTTTTACGGTGCCATCCTAAGCAGTCACAAAATTAAAAGATGCCTGCTTCTTGGGAGGGAAGTGATGGCAATCTTAGACAGCATAATAAAAAGTAGAGGCATCACCCTGCCAACAAAAGTCCGTATGGTCAAAGCAATGGTATTCCCAGTAGTAATGTATGGCTGCAAGAGTTGGACTATAAGGAAGGCCGAGCACTGAAGAATAGATGCTTTTGAATTAAGGTGCTGGAGAAGACTCTTGAGAGTCCCTTGGACTGCTAGGAGATCAAATCAGTCAATCCTAAAAGAAATCAACCCTGACTGCTCCCTGGAAAGCCAGATCCTGAAGATGAAGCTCAAATAGTTTGGCCACCAAATGAGAAGGGAGCACTCACTGGAGAAGACCCTGATGCTGGGAAAGATTGAAGGTCAAAGAAGAAGGGGTCAGCAAAGGATGAGATGGTTAGACAGTGTTATCGATGCAATGAACATGAAGTTAAGCACACTCCGGAGCATGACGGAAGACAGGAGGGCCTGGTGTGATGTGGTCCATGGGGTTGCCAAGAGTCAGACTTGACTGTGCAACTGAACAACCACCACCACCTAAGCAGTTACACCCTTATCAGTCCTTTGGTACTCACTCACAGTGAATCTACACATTACAGTTAACATGTGATCACCATGTGAACTTGCATTCATAAAGTAGTCACAAGTTCCCTGTGGGAACTCAGTTTTAAAATGCTGCAGGGGCTCAGTAAATACTGGGACCACAGTGTGTCTGTGTGTATGTGTGTGTGTGTGTGTGGGGGGGGCTCCTGTTTTTTCCATGCATTGTTATCTCAAGTCAAAACAGCCATGGGGGTGGTTTTTGCCCCCTTGCGGGGGCTGAATATATAATACAGTTACCATCCAGCAGCTGGCAAACTGGAGGAAGTCTGAAGATTTGCATGGACATTGGGGGGTAGGGCACTGTCGTCACAATGTCATTTCTGGGTTTTCTCTGGAAGTGACATAGTACCACTGTGCTGACAGTGATTTTTTTTACTTTGTTTATCCTGCTGCTCAATGGAATGGCAGTGGACAAGAGGAGCTGTGAGAGGGAAGGTAACTGGTAATGCTAATATATGATGAATACCTCCATGTGCAAATAATGTCTCCTGGCCCCTTTTGCTTAGGGAAAAAAGGCACACGTGGGAGGCTGGAGTGGTCCTGATCTGAGTTTGGTCCCAATAGTGCTTTAGAACTGAGTTCCTGCTGCCAGTCCCTGTTGGGACCATTTATTAAATGTAATATGTAGTATGGGCACCAACCATTTGGAATTTAAGAGTGAAATGTGTCTCCAGATTTAATGCAGTGAAAAAAGGTCACAAAGGTCATCTTAGAACACCTGAGTCCTCAAAGACTGGGGGCAGCAAGCAGAAGACCAGGTCTCCGGTCACAAGGCCATGTTTCTTATTATACCAACATCTTCACAATCCAGATTTCGTACCAGGTCCCAAATGGAGAAGCTGAAATTGCTCACACTGACTCCCTTCTGTGGATGAAGATGCTTAGGAGATCCAGCACACATGGTCTGAGCTTGCTGTCCTGGTAAGGTCCTAGCCTTAGGACACAGGGCTTCTGCTGCAAACCCAAGAATCAGTTATAGCATGCACAAAAGGACTGGGATGGACCATGATCCTGTGACAGCAATCACAACAACATGCTAATTATTTCTTCCAGGCAACGGGGAACCAACAAGACAAATTTTGCATGGAAAACTGAACTTGTGCATAGGGAGATGATTGGAAGGGTAATTTAGGTGATTTTCAGGGAAGGCTTACATTACTGGATAATTGAGGGAAATCCAGAGATGAGACGTAATGCAGTATTGGTTTTTCTTCTGAAAGCAGAAGATAAGAAATAGGTCATTAGGAGGGGAAAAAAATAATCCAAAGAAGACTTTGAAGTGTGAAATTCCAGATACCTAAATTTGTGCTACAAATAATCTAATGGCAGTATTTGTGGACTTGATAATCCACCACTATTTTAGAGTTGCTAGCAAGATACTAGAAGATTTTTCTTAAATAGCAGTTTATTAGGCTTCTTTCATACAGATATGCTGATGAGGTGTTCACAATTTAATTTTAATCATCCTGTTCCCTGCTAAGCTTGATTATAAAAGTTATGCCTAGTAATAAGAAGTTAGGTAGGAATCATTCGCTATTGTTAGCAGAGATTTGACTAGCTTAATATGTAGAGCTCAAAAAAATGAATAAATATTCGTCACTTTACCAGCGGATCTAGCTCTTAACATTATGATTCTCAGGCACTTCAGTTTTGAAGGCAACTAAAGCTGGGAGAAAAGTAGTCACAGATTTCTTAAAATATTTTTCCATACTTAAAAAAAAAGCTCTTATTTTTAACCTAAGAGGAATGAGAAGTTCTACCTGGTAACATGTGATCTTTCAACTAGGAGACAGCTCCTATGGAAAGCCTTTTGGGCTCTAGGAATTTTTGCATGTATACTATTACAGGCCCTATGAACATGCACCCTAGGATCACCTTGCGAAATTCACAATGCCGTCCTAAGTAGAGTTATACTCTTTTCAGTTCACTAAAATCAATGGGCTTAATAATGTGTGTAACTCTGCTTTGGATAGCACTATCAGAACGGCAGAGTAATTCTTCCACTCTTCTCTACACCTATTTGCATGATTAGCAACTGGCAAGCAGGTGCTCAGCGCGCAGGGTGGCTAATTTAGAAGGTTACTAGGCAACCCAGAAGCTCACACCTCTGCTTAAGTGACTCACAGCTGCTGGGGCCTATGGCGAGTTCTGCAGCATTCAGGGGCTCATTTGCCAGCAATGCTCCAGTTTGGACCTAAAGAACAGCCTGAAATGGTAAAATAGGGTTTATTAGGCAAAGCACAAGTCAAACAAATGGTGTGGTGTGTCATAGCCACGTTTAATGAGGCCTTCTGACATTTAAAGGAATAAGCACATGGTATGCTTCAATGCACATTTATGATTTTAATTTAACTCCAAGGGTTTTGAAAGTAAGCTACGGAAATTCAAGGGAGGTCTGTTGCTCTGCTGTAAATAACCATAAGCGACCCAAAGCTTCTCCATAATCACTGTAGTGCAGAGTTCAAATGTGGCGAGCAAAAATAAGGTTCCCTTAAGAGAAGGAGTGTTTAAATGTGCACTTGCAAAAAATAGGGAGGGAGGGAGACTCCAGATTTGTAGTGTTAAGAACATAAGCGAAGCCAGTGTTGGATCAGGCCAATGACCCATCCAGTCCAGCACACTGTCATAAAGTGGCCAAAAATACCAGGCACCATCAGGAGGTCCATAAATGGGGCCAGGACACTAGAAGCTCTCCCACTGTTGCCCCCCCCCCACCCCAAGCACCAAGAATACAGTGCATCACTTACCCCAGACTGAGAGTTCCTAGCTATACCTTGTGGCTAATAGCCACTGATGGACTATATCTAATAGCCAAGTGGCCCCCTCCGTGCAGATATCTAAATCTGCATGGGGGGCACTTGGGGGGCAGTGAGATTTTTCTGCACACTTGGGGGACTCCCCACGTGTGCAGAAAAATCCTTAAAGTTAAAAAAAATCTTTGGGGGGATACTTAAAACCCCCTCAAAGTAAAAGCATTCCCTGTGCATGCACAGAGAATGCTTTGGCTGTTGGGGGGGGAGGCTCAGTGGGTGGCGGGCCTCGCCGCTGCTGCTGTCAGGGAGCGGGAGGGGAGGGAAAGGCTTCGTGGGCAGTGGGCCTCGCCGCCACCACTGCTGTCGGGGGAAAGGGGAGGGGGGAAGAGGCTCGGCAAATGGCAGGCCTTGCTGCCGCTGCTGTCGAGCGGAGGCGGAGGGGCAAATTACAGTTGAAAATTACAAATACTGGGGCAAATTACAGTTGAAAAGGGTTTCAAGACAGTAGGCTACTTACTGAGCTGCTCTAAGTGCCATCCTCCCAAACCTCCCCAGCAAGCAGGGATGCAGAAGGTGACTCAGATGACAGTGGGATGGGAGGCATTGACAGGTGCAAGTAGGGTTGGGTGGCAGGGACATGGGGGAGCATGTGATGTTGGTGACATTGCAAATATCACTATGTCACTTCCAGGTACAATCAGAAGCGAAAATGGGTAGCTCTATGGGTAAAACCATAGACATTTCTAGTGATTCCTAGAGCTACCTATTATCACCTTGGATTGTACCTGGAAGTAACATACTGGCATAGAGGATGCCAGTGGGGTTTAAATTATTATTTTTTTGTCCCACTGTCAGCTCCTGGCAACCCTAGTACACAGGAGTGTGCTAGGAAGGGAAGACCACCTGTCAAGGTAAGATTGCCAACTCTTAAAGCTGCCCTTTTAACATCAGTTTGCGGTACAAACAGGTGATACAGGTGATATTATTTAGAAGAAGAAGAAGAAGAAGTAGAAGAAGAGGAGGAGGAGGAGATTGGATTTATACTCCGCTCTTCACTCAGAGTCTCAGAGCGGCTTACAAACTCCTTTCCCTTTCCCTCCTCACAACAGACAGAAACCCTGTGAGGTAGGTGGGGCTAGGGTTGCCAAGTCCGGTGAACTTACCGGTGGGGGGGAGTCCTCTGTCGGCCGGGAGCTTCACTGGCGTCACCAGAAGTGATGTCAGCACGTTAGCGGCGTTGCCAGAGCGATGCTCTGGCAATCGCCCCCAAACTCTATGGTATCATAGAGTTTTGGGGCGATTGCCAGAGCGTCGCCCTGGCAATGCCCCCAACATGCTGACGTCACTTCCGAGTGATGTCATTACATGTGAGAAGTCGTCCAGGCTGGACAACTTTGGGGGCGGGGTTTCCCCCACCGGCCGAATGCTGGCTGGCGGATCGGGAACCCCTGTAGCAGGGGATCCCCTGCCCCCCGGGCTGACTTGGCAGCCCTAGGTGGGGCTGAGAGAGCACTTTTCAGATTTGCCCTTGAGAGAACAGCTCTGACAGAACTATGGCTTGCCCAAGGTCATCCAGCAACTGCAAGTGGAGGAGTGGGGAATCAGACCTGGTTCTCTCAGATTAGAGTCCACGCACTTAACCACTACACCAAACTGGCTCTTCACTACACCAAACTGTAGGAACAGGAAACATCTGCCTGTTTCCAAAGTTACTTAGGGTTGCCAGCTCCAAGCTGGGAAATTCCTGGGAATTTTCAGGGCAGAGCCTGGGGAGGGGAGGGACCTCAGTAGGGGTATGTTATAGAGTCCACCTCCCAATGAAGTGATTTCCTCCAAGGGAACTGGTATCTATAGCCTCGAGATTCGTTATAATTCTGGGAGATCTCTAGCTACCACCTGGAGGTTGGCAAACCTAATACATAACCAGAAAATGGATGTGTGAAAAGTTATGGTTACTGCGTGTCTCATCCTTTAGCTTAAACCAATTTCTTCTCTAACAATGCTTTGATTTTCAATCGGTATTTTTCAAAACAAAGCAGTGGTGCTTGCTGCTCACCTCCACCACCAACCCCTTCTCTGGGATTTAGGCTGTTTTGCAGAACATTCATTATAACTGACTGCCGAGTTAAAAAAAAAGGAGGGGGGGCTCCCTTTTTCTCTTTTGTTCACTGATTTATGTAATTTTCTCTATAGGCATTATATGGGGAATTGAATTCATGCAAATTAGAGAACAGAAGATGATTTTAAGAGCGAACACTAACATTTGTGTGTCTCATTCGGAATAGTTAAGTATTGCTACCTGATGAATCGCATGCATCACATACCACACTTTCTCTCATTCCCTGTTGATGGCCGTGGAATAAAGATTAGCAGTTAGCATACCCTGATCTGGCAGGATAAAGAGGTTTCAAACATATAAAAAAGTATTGAGTGGTATGTAATCCGATCTGCAGGAAACAGAATCAGGCCCAAGTTATCCAACCAGGCCAATTTACGCAAAGTAGGGAACTGCAGAATTTATTCCGATTGCATAATTATGCTTTTTGTACAATATGCAGAGTTTTCTTTTTGATGGAAGTGGCTAAGTGGAATGCAGTTGTGTTGCCAGTTTTATTTTCCTGGCATTTCTTTGATTGCCTAGACATATTAAGCAGATGAAATGGTAGCCAAACTGTGATTTGGCTGTTGGGGCTATGCTCTCTTCCCATCAAAGGAAGCTGTCTTATACAGGCCATCAGTCCATGTGAAAGCCAGCATTGTCTACTCAGACTGGCAGCTGCTCTCCAGGCTCTTAGGCAGGGGTCTTTCAGATCACCTCTCTTCAGGGGTCATTTCGTAGAAAAAGAGGTGCAGGAGCTCATTAGCATAACTCATTAGCATATCTTATTTGCATATGCTAAACCACCCGTTCTAGCATCTTTTAACAGCTGAATCTCTTCTACTGCAGAAACCACCTGACATCACCAGAAGTATGTCAGAAGGCGAGAGAGAGAGAGAGAGAGAGAGAGAGAGAGAGAGAGAAAGAAAGAAAGAAAGAAAGAAAGAGCTGGCAGAGAGGGGACGGCTACTAATCTAAGCCTCAGAAATACCACTATTCTGGGAGGATAGCTTCAGTGGTGGCTGAAGCCTTCAGAAGGCTGGTTGGAGGAACAAGGACCTTTCCAGGGGGTGGGGTCATTTTGCTGCAGCCATGACACAAGCAGGCATTCCCCCACCGGGAGGGGGGGGCTGGCACCAACTCCCGGAGCTGCGCTCCCCCGAGCTCCTGCCCGAAAGGATCCCTGCCTCTCTTTACCTCTGTGCAGTAACCCTGTTGGGGCAGACTGGGAATTCAAAATGGCCCAGGAATGAGCCCAGCAGAGTGATCCCTGCAGCATTGCAACGGCCACTTAACTCAGATCTGGCCAGTAACTCTGTGAGGTTGGTTAGGCTGAGTGGGTAACTGGCTCAAGAGGACTCTGTGAACTTTCAAGGCAGAGTGGGGATCCAAACCCAGGGCACTCAGATCCTAGTATGACATTGTATCCACTACATCAGGGGTGTCAAACATGCATCCCGGGGGCCAGATCAGGTGCCTGGGGGGCTTCTATCAGGCCCACACTGGGGGGCTTCTATCAGGCCCACACTGGAACTGGCCATCTCCTGCTTCCAGTTCTGTTGCTGCTGCTGCATCATAGCTTGCTTCGCCAGACTCAGTTGCTCAGCCATTTCATGTTTCCCCCTGGGTCCTAGACTCAGAACTCTGAGCATGAGATTTCTGTGGTGAATGTCAATAAATCAAAAGTAGGTTTGCAGCTTACAGATACACACCTGAACAACATCCTCAAGATTGCAACAGCAGACATTTTGATGCAATAATTCAGAGGAAGAGGTATCAGTTATCAGATACGGTTAAATAAACAAAATGTTGCAAGGGTTCTAATGTTTTAAGCATGTTTTTATTTTAAGTAAAAAAAAGTTTGTGTTTGTGTTCTTTATAAAGTTTATACCTCCACTACCTGGCATTACATTTTGGTCCAGCCCAACAAGGTCTCATTTATGTCAGGTCTGGCTGCATAACAAATGAGTTTGACACCCCTGCAGTGCACTACATCATTGGCCTGTGCTGGGGACTGATATCCAATCAGTTGTTGTGCACCTGTATGGTCCTGAATTAGGTGCCCCGACACTTCCGCTAGTATCTATGGTTGCTAGGATTCTATCCTCAGTCTCTGGGAGCTTTGAGGGGCAGGGCATGGAAGGGGGAGTGTTGACTGATATTATGACACTCTAGGAATTCCCTAAATCCACAGATTTTCAGGGAATTCCTAGAGCAGGAGTATCAAACATACAGCATGTGAGCCAGAACTGGCCCATCCAGGGCTCTTATCTGGCCTGTGAGCAACTGGTGCTCAAAGGGAAGGGGGCTTCAGCACAGTGGAAAATCTCATCTGCAACTG
Source organism: Lepidodactylus listeri (assembly GCA_029233225.1). Lineage (NCBI taxonomy): Eukaryota > Metazoa > Chordata > Lepidosauria > Squamata > Gekkonidae > Lepidodactylus > Lepidodactylus listeri. Next base: position 119,287,358 of record JARCFY010000004.1, on the reverse strand, counting down.
TCAACTAGAACCCCTTCATTTCAGTGGCAGCCTCACTGGTAAGTCAGGGGCTGCCACAGCCACATTCACACTGGCTTGACATTCAAAGGTGAAGTCACACATCTCTCTGCTTGGCCTGCAGCTCAGGGTGACCTGGGGCCATTGCTGCATGCATGGCCTTGTGCATGCAGTGCCCCCTCCCAAAGATTCAGTGGCCTTTGGCCTGGGGTGGCTGCATGGTGGTGCGGGAGTGGTGTGGCTTGCCGGCAATCTCTGGCTTGAACCCCTGCCATTGCCCCCCATGGATCATCTGGCAGCCTTGGTTGGAGGCAGCTGCCATCACACAGGTGTTTCCAGCTTATTGGGCTTTGCTCAGCCTGAGTTCCTCTGTGCATGCAGCGTCGTGCCTGCACCACCACCCACTGCTGTGGGTGGGGAGGGTTAGTTCAACTCATCTTCCTGGTCCCCTTCTGTGGTGGCTTGAGGGGGAGCTTGCAATGCCAGCCACTTTGCATTTTTTTCCCTGGGGAAAGGGTTCATTCCCCCCCTGGCAGCATGGGGGCATCTGCCCTGCTGGCTCTCCAGTCCCCCCATGTGGATTTTCCTCTGCACCCACCCTTTAGCCCATGGGGCCTTGCAGTTAGGATACACCAACTCAGAGCTTACCAGCTGCTGTCCTTTACAAAGTTTATATCTCTGGAACCTGGCATTACATTTTATAGCACACATGGCCCAATCCAACAAAGTGACATCTATGTCAGATCCAGCCGTTGTAACAAATGAGCACTACACCTCTGAACCATCCTGATATTACTTTCGACCAGGGCTTTTTTTGTAGAAAAAGCCCAGCAGGAACTCATTAGCATAATAGGCCACACCCAACACAAAACTCATTAGCATATTAGGCCACACCCCTGACAGCACAGCTCTCTCCCAGGATCGGCATCCCTAGGTGCCCCATGGCTTGCAGGGTGCATGGGGAACCCGAGGGAAGGAAGGCAGTTTCTGGATCGGCTTCCCCAGGTGCTCTGCAGCTGCGGGGCACCTGGGGAACCCAAGGAGGAGAGGCAGTTTAAACTGGTTTCACTCCCTGGATCGGCTTGGCTTCCCCAGGCACCCCGTGGCTTGTGAGGCACCTGGGGAATGGGGTGGGGGGAGGCTGTAGGCGTGGCCAGCTTGGAAGCCAGCCGGAACTCTGTTCCTGTGTGTTCCTGCCCCAAAATAGCCCTGCTTCCAACTATAACTCATATGACATTGTGATGCTGACTGACTTCGCTTCCCCCATCCCTCCCACTAATCTAGTGAGTGAGTGTGGGGGATGCAGGTGCATCAGTGGGAGGACTCCTGCCATAGGCAGGTAAGTGGTAACCCTATTAGTTCCCCTTGATGCCCTCTGGTAAGGGTGCTGGGCACACAAGCTAAAGCTGGACATGGGAGTCTTGCCAAGAAAAAAAGCTTGCAGTTCTCAAGGGAAATAAGATGGCGGTGTGCCGGTGGCCAATGCTCCCTCTAGCTGTGGAATCTTCTGAGCAAAAATTCTACTTTGTGAGCTACTGGCATTAAAGTTGTGAGCAAGCGATTTGGTTGCTGCATACATCAGTTTGCTCTGGAGCCATCCTTCCTGAGCTACGACAAAAATGTGTGAGCTGGAGGCTCACAGTAACTCAGCTTAGAGGGAATACTGGTGGTGGATTTCAGGGCACTATAGGTGCTACAGGGATTTAGGAGAGAAGGTAAATGTATATGGCAAAATGTGTGGCTCACAGGCAACTGAAAAGCAAATAATGGACACTTTTGGATATTAAGGCCTTTTGGGGATATCTTAGTAAAGTGCAGAATTTTGTGCCAAATTCTGCCTATTTTGAAACTTGATAATAGTTGCTAGAAACTGGTGTGGAAAGCATGGGCTCAAGGTACTTTGCTACCACACACAGCTCTCAGGTGTCACAGATGAGGGAAGGAGGCAATCGGTGTACATAGGGATCCTCAAAACACACACACACATGCACACACACACAGCCTGTTGTCTGCATTATCAATGTTATTTTGTGCAATGGCATTTTCCTACAGCCTTCTGGGAGACATAGTTCCTCCATCATTTCCTTGAATTACCTGACCCAACCATACACGATCCTGGGTAGAGTAATCTTGTCTCCTGAACAAATGCAGAAGCCCTGGAAGGTAAGGAAATAAAACTTGACCACAATAAGAAAATGGAATTCCACCCTGAGCCCTTCAATGCAGATGGCAGACAGGTAAGCAGACTAGATATTTAGCTCATGGGTGGGTTGCGGTATATTTACTCATCAGACATGTTTGCTGTGAATTTTCCCTGGGGTATCCTGCACCATTACCTTCTTCCATGGCACTAGTGGCTGGGAGGAAGATGAACCCTAGTGGGGCTGGCCATGCTACTGGAGCTCACCTTTCTCACAGGATGCATAGGTGTGAGTTGAGAATGCAACAGGAGAGGATATGCCCATCATCTCCTCTCATACTGCTTCCCTCCTCAAATCATTGTGCCCCAAGTGTCCCTTGGGTCACTTGTATGGTGAATGGCTGTGCTGAAAAAATCCTGGACAACACTAAGCCTGCCTTAGGGTTGCCACATCTGGGTTGGAAAATACCTGGAGATTTTGGGGTGGATCCAGGGGAGGGCAGGGTTTGGGGAGGAGAGAACCTTCAGCATGGTACAATGCCATAGAGTCCACCCTTCAAAGCAGCCATTCTCTCCAGGGGAGCTGATCTCTGTCTGCTAGATATCAGTTGTCAAAGCGGGAGATCCCCAGGCCCCACCTGGAGGCTGGCAACCCTAGCCTGCCTAGATGTTTGTAGGCCTAGGAGTCAGTGATGCCATCACTTGCAGTCAGTCCTGTGATGGGAGAGTCTGGGGGTTGTTTTGTAAAAATCACAGATTCTAGATCCTGGTCCATGGGCAGGGGGCCATAACTCAGTGGAACAGCATCTGTTTTGCATGTGGAAGGTCCCTCCCAGGTTTGATCCCTGGCACCTCCAGCTAAAAGAATCAGATAGGAGGTGATGGAAAGATCTCCTCTGGAGATCCTGGAGAGCTGTTCCCAGTCTGAGCAGACAATACTCATAGATCATGGGTCTGAGTCACCCTAAGTAGCTTCCTGCAGTCATAGTCTAGACTCCTCCATTCTTAACATATTCAAGAATCCATAATTAATTTTTCAGTGCTCAGTGGACATCCTAAATCTAAATTCCAGTAGCCCAAATTATCTCTGGATGCAATTTTTCATCTTTTGAGAACAAGTGTTTGATTTTCTCCTTCCCCCTGTAATAACATGCACTTATTCAAAAGACTTTCTGTTTCTCTCAGATTTTAATCAGATATAAATGGAACTTCACAAAGAGACCAGGCACAATCGGAGCTTATACTCGCAAAATGAATATTGCTGAAAAAGTTCCCTTCTTGTCTTTATTTTGCACCCGGTCCTTCAGCAAAACACTTTACTTTAGAGGACAAAGTGAATCCCTTTAAATTTTACTTTGAGCAGGGCTTGCTTGGTATGAAGGATGCAGTAGTAAATTAAAGTTGTACAGTATTGATTTGATGGGAGGCAACACCCCATTGATTTCAGAGACACTTCTCTCCTGCGGTACCATGGCCTGCTGAAAAAAGAGACAGCGGGAGGGAATTGCAGCAATCACTAGCAGCAGACTCTGCATTTAGGTCAGCAGCTTTGATCCTGATGAATTTTTGCTTGCTCCAGATAGTCACCAAAGGAGTCAGAAACTGAGGAATCTTTCTTGCACAACTGAACTTGCATGCACAGATATGGGAATGCATCTGAGATGTCATTAATTTGTGCTCACCAGCAAGAACATGAGATTCTGAAGGTCCATGGCTCTGTGGCTGGGCATGCAGTGGGCTGCAGGTTCGATTCCCATCATCTCCTGTTATTCTCCCCTTCTGTGTTTCACAAGCCATGGAGAGCTACTGCCAGACAGACACTACTGAGCCAGAACTACTGAGCTAGAAGAACCTTTTCTGAGAGACAGCATAAAGGACCATGTGGTTGCTTCATTCTCTCACAGTGATGCAAGGCTGCACTGTATTTAAGGGTGGTTCTGTGTGTCTCCATATCTCACAACCCAAGATGCTGCTGATGCCTTGCCCAGAGACCTTGCCTTTTCATTTCTAGATTGCTATAGTCGTATTTTTATAGATTTTTTACTGGGGATCCGGGTCATGACAGTAAAGTTTAGTCTAGTCAATACAAGCATCATCGAGACATTTCTTTTCTCATATGACACATCACCTTGTTTAAAAGACTTACCACAGGCATTTTCTATCTCAACACGTCCATGATGGTTTTCCATGTTTTTTTCCCTCTTATGGCAATCAGAACATTTGCATTACACTGCTGATGGAGGAAACTTCCAGGACTGACTTGCCATAGAGTTCTGGCATGGAATCATTTAAAAGATCAGGCACTATCTAGCTGTCTGTGTCAAAAGTTCTTCTTTCAAAGTACTGACTTCTACAGCTTCCTTGTGAGATAAGTCTTCCAGACCTTTGTGGAATTAAAAAAAAAAATTTAGGCAGTGCAATGCAGATTAGTGGTTGCAATAATCAACACACATGGCAAGTATGCTAGACACCACTTCACTATACCAGGAATGTGGTAAAGTGTCTCATTTAGATTAAGCCTGAATATTCAGATGTCAGATTCTTGATAATGAAGTAGAAGTAGGAGTGTGAGAGAGGCAAATGCTACAAAATGTGAGCCATGACTGTTAACTGTGGACATCATGGCCGAGGACAGACTGGCAATGTGCCCCGCTCTGCCTCCGCTTCTAAAGCGGAGGCAGACGGGGCGTTCACATTGCCACATCTGTCCTCCGGCGTCGGCGCAGACTCACCCGTCTGCGAGGCGCCGTCCATCCGCTTCAGCCGGAGACCACTTCTAACTGGTCTCCGGCTGGAGTGCCGCGCGTCCCTGCTGCTTCGCGGCAGTCTGGATGCGTTGGCAGCACGCCGGAAGCGGGGGCGGAAGTCTGGATGCCCCCGCGTCAGCGTGCCTCCGCCCTGCCTCCGCCCCGGGACAGCGCAGCCTGTGGGAACAGGCTGCGCCAGGCTGCTTTTTGCGCGGGGCTTTTGGCCTCGCGTCTGTCCCGGGGCGGATCGACAGTCTGTCCTCGGCCCATATATATACAAGTGGAGACCTGCAAGAAACTTGCGGGATGGTTATCCCATTCCTCACACCTTGGCTTCCTCCCTTCTCCCCTACCTCCCCTATCACACTCTTTCTCCTTTCTGCCCTCCCTTTCTTACTCTCTCTCTCCCCCATGTATGTTACTTCCTCTCTCTTTCTGACTCCACATCATTCTCTTTGTTTTTCTGCCTCCCCACCTCATCACTCTTTCTCTCTCTTTCTGCCTCCCACCTCAAATTCCACTCTCCCCAGGCATTGTACCTCACTGAGGTCCCTGTCCTCCCTAGATTCCACCCCCAAATCTCCAGGAGTTTCCCAGCCTGGATCTGGATCTGCTGCTAGTGGCTGGGGGGGGGGGGTACTTGGCAACCCTAGACTGCTGCCAGTAAAAACCCTGCTTTTTACTGACAGAAACAGTTAGAACCTCCCCCTCCTCCCCCAAACATTCTAATCTCCTCACAGTTGATGCCTGGAGGTGATGCCATTTCAAAACGTATTGGGGTGGAATTCAACGGTCCTTGACGTTTTTTTTTAACTTTTCAGATTTTTCTGCAGTCCAAGAAAGGGGCCTGACTATGTAGGAAAAGCTGTTGGGGGAGAGTGAGCTCTCTTTTGGCAGAAATAAGCATCTACAGAGAAAAAAACCGTCTCGGAATTAGAATATATATGTATGTGTGTGTAATATATATATATATATATATATATATATATATATATATATATATATATATAACACATACATACATACATACTTATATATATATATATATATATATGTCCAACAGTTAACACAAATTAAAATTGTGAAGTTTGTTTTTGAAATGAAAGTGTGTAATGTATCTGAAATGCAATGCACAGCCAATAAATTGGTTTTCAAGACAAATATAGTCTGCAAACAAAACACTTTCGCTGTGCCTGGATACCTAGTGATTTCTATCTATTTCTACACATGCTTTACTTTCTGTAATGATCAGACTTTGTTTCCAAGCAACTTTACATTAAAAGCACAATTTTATGTAGAATAACAAGACTGGGGTCTGGGGAATATTCTGACTCAATTATGTAGGAAGAATTCATATCCCTTTAGGAAACCTCTGAGAATCTTTAAACTTTTCTTGTTGCTACCTGAGCCTGGGCAAAAGGGGAATATCCTGTCTGCTACTAGGGCATGAGGGGTTTTCAAATTGGATTTTAATATGGTTTTAATGTATTTTATATCTGCTGTTTTAATGTTTATTTTAAAATCTTTTTTAAAAAATCCTGTTATTTGCCTTGGGTTCTGAAATGCTCAGTATAAAGCCAGCAAATGTCCTGAAACCACTCCAGAATCCAATAGAAGTAGGACATGTGTACTGAGTGCTGCTAACGTGCAAAAATTTCAGGAGGAATTTTGTTTCTGTTTCTTTTTTCTTGCAGATCTTAAGCACAGCTTTTTCAGCCTTCCCGATTTTCTGGTTCTTTTGGTGCTGCTGTTTTATTCCCAGTCTTGTCAATTGTTTGCCAGCAGGTGCAACTCACCATGGGGTTTGTAGTCTTTCTTATTTTTGAGTTTTCTATTGTATAAAAGAAGGTGAGGCTTGGAGAATGCAGTGGAGGAGGATGGAAGAAGTATAGCAGTCTTAAAGCTGCAAAAACTAGAGATGAATGGGTTTTACTTATTCTATTGCTTATTGTTCTGAAACTTCTCTTTGTTCTGAAACTTCTCTTTGAGCATTCCACACTTTAACTCCATTTTAATTGAGGATTTCTACAATAAACTAATGTGAGAGAAACTGGTGGACAGGGAGAATCTTCTTGATGTTGCTCCAGTATGCAATATCACTTAATGGCACAAAACTGCAAGTGACATCATTGCATTGCAGTGATGCTCTAGGATTTGCTCAAAACTCTACAGCTTAAGAGAATCCTACAGCATCACCCCAACTAGATGGCATCACTTCCAAAAGTGATGTTATGTATTGGTGTGATGCTGAGGAGGTTATTACATTTTCCCCCTGCCAGCGATTCAGATGGCAGTAGGGAATGGGAAGCGAAGGACAAGAAGTCTCCCCCCCCCCCCCCAATTACAGCCTATGTAGTTTGCTCTGGCTTTCTGATTTATTAGGTAATTGTGTCTTAAGGGTCAAATTTTAAGATGTGTAGGCAGAGAGATCTGACATCCTGTGTCTTTAAAAAGAGAAAAGTAGTTATGGTAGGGTTTGATTCAGACCAGACCTACACCAGTGGGAAAGGGGGTTGGGAGTTGGTAACCAGTATTTTAATTAAGATTCCCCCGAATCCCATTTGAAAACACTTAGAATCATAGAATCATAGAACAAGAAGAGACCTCCAGGGTCATCTAGTCCAACCCCCTGCACAATGCAGGAAATTTACAAATACCTCCCCCCTACCCCAGTGATCCCTTTTTCATGCCCAGAAGATGACAAAAACCCTCCAGGATCCCCAGCCAAACTGGCCTGGAGAAAAATTGCTTCCTGACCCCAAAGTGGCAATCAGTGTTTCCCTGGGTGTGTAAGAAAGGGCCACAGCAACTAAGCACTGAGGCAACCCTTCCTGCCCTCCCTCTCATGATCTGCCTAAGTTCACACAATTAGCATTGCTGTCAGATGGCCATCTAGCCTCTGTTTGAAAACCTCCAAAGAAGGAGAGCCCACCACCTCCAGACAAAGCCTGGTCCACTGAGGAACCACCCTGTCAGGACAGTCTTCCTAACGTGTAGCCAAAAACTCCATTGATTTAATTTCAACTCATTGGTTCTGGTCCGACCTTCTGGGCCCATAGTGTTTTTAAAATAATTGTACAATTTCCCAATTGTAAATTTTTCAGTTAGCAATTGCAAAGAAATGATAGAATTTATAATTTAGAGACTTTCTCTTGTATTTTGACATTGTTTGGGAACAGGTAGTTTGTGCACTTACAGTATTATCCACAAAACACTTTCCTGGGAATTAAGCTTCATTGAATATACATGAGATTCTGAGCCAGCCTGCTTAAATTTATTCTCTTATTTTCAGGACAAGGCTTAAAAACTGCTATACAAGATGGTGTACACTGCAATCCTGAGCAGAGGTCAATGGATGTGACTCGGTTTCATGTTGAAGTTGTTTTAAGCCATTTCTCATTCTGGTATTCTTTACCTGTGGATTCAGAAATATTACAGCAGTAGTGTGAGGATTCAGATTAAGTGGGTCTGTGATTCTCAATGACAACCCCCTTGGGACAAAACTATATATTCAGAGCTGCAGATTCCAGGTTAGAAAATTCCTGGAGGTCTGTGGGATGGCAGGTTGCTCAGCAGGGAAGTATTGTCATAGTGCAGCGGTGTCAAACATAAGGTCTGTGGGCCACAGGGCTCTTATCTGGCCCACGAGCAACTGGTCATTACTTTTATTACCAGATGACAGAGGCTGTACATTATGTTCCTGTATAGTGTCCCAGCATATTGTCACCTTGCTTATTTAATTTATATGCAGAGTACATCATGCAAAATGCCAGCCTGGATGAATCACAAGCCGGAATTAAGATTGCTGGGAAAAACATCAATAACCTCAGGTATGCATACAATACCACTCTAATGTCAGAAAGTGAAGAAGACCTCAAGAGCCTCTTGCTAAGCATAAAAGAGGAGAGTGCAAAAGTTGGCTTGAAACCCAGCATCAGAAAAACTAAGATCATGGCATCTGGCCCCGTCACTCCTTGGCAAATAGAAGGGGAAGTCATGGAAGCAGTGACAGACTTCACCTTCCTGGGATCCAAGATCACTGCAGATGGTCACTGCAGACATGAAATTAAAAGATGCCTGCTCCTTGGAAGAAAAATGATTGCAAACCTAGACAGTATAACAAAAAATAGAAACATCACCCTGCCAACAAAAGTCCATATGGTCAAAGCCATGGTATTCCCAGTAGTGATGTATGGCTGCGAGAGCTGGACTATAAGGAAGACCGAGTGCCAAAGAATAGATGCTTTTGAATTATGGTGCTGGACTGCAAGGAGATCAAATCAGTCAATCCTAAAATAAATCAACTCTGACTGCTCCCTGGAAGGCCAGATACTGAAGCTGAAGCTCAAATATTTTGGCCACCAAATAAGAAGGGAGCACTCACTGGAGAAGACTGCCTTGAGTCGGTATAGCTGACTAGGTGGGATATAAATTTGAACAAATAAATAAACAAATAATAAATGATACTGGGAAAGATTGAAGGTCAAAGAAAAAGGGGATGGCAAAGGATGAGATAGTTAGACAGTGTTATTGATGCAATTAACATGAAATTAAGCAAACTCAGGAGCATGGCAGAAGACAGGAGGGCCTGGTGTGATGTGGTCCATGGGTTCACGAAAAATTGGACTCAATGGTGCGACTAAACAACAACAACAAATAGTGTCCCAGTGCTAATGAGTAATGGGCGGTGGAAGTGTGAGAATGAGCATCAGGGAGATACTTCAAGGAAATAGTGTAAGAGAGTTAATGTTTAAAGTATGTTTGTATTTTGAGTTAAAATAATATTGTTAACTGGGTTTGCCTGAGTCCTTTATAAAGTTTTTATCTCCCATACCTGGCATTACATTTTATGATACACTTGGCCTGGCCCAACAAAGGTCAGATCTGGCCCTTGTAAGAAGTGAGTTTGACACCTCTGCATAGTGCCTGCCAAGGCTGGCCAAAGGCTTATTGGTTCACTGGGCAGCCCATGACTTTGGCACCACCTGCCATGATCTGGGTGCCCATGGAGCTGCTGTGACTCAGGCAGAACCCAACATAACCTGGGAGCGCATAGACCCAAGCAGGCTAAGAGCTACTGCTGCTAGCTAGGTGGCCTGATGCTGACAGCTGCCTGCCCTTCTTCCCTCCCTCCATTGGAGGCAGAGCTGGGAGCAGTGCAGGATGGGGGAAAGGAAAAGGCACTCCTGGCAGTCACACCCTGGTTTCCAGCATTGCTGCTGATCATGCAGCACATCTAGGAAGGCCAATCTCCTGCTTTGGTTGGACATGTCCTGCCTCTGGCTGACTTTGCCCACTGTCACTCAGCTAGGTGGTTGGGGGAATTGTAGAGGAAAGGGGGGGGGGGATCAGGAAATCTTCTGGGTGGAAGGCCATATTTCCAGCACTGGGAACAGCAAGCAAAATGTGCCAGGCTACATTTAAAGATCTGTTATTTGTGTCAACAGGATTTAGTTATAAAGACTGAAAGTGTCTGAACTATATAGAGGACTCTTCATCTCTCTATTTAAGTGGAATTTTGGACAAAGATACTTTATATAAATTGGTCTGGCCATCCCCCCCCCCCCCCCCCAACTCTTTTCGGGCGGATTTGTACTTTGAATGTCCTACAGTACAAATCATAAACAGAGTTAAGTTCTGCCAGTTTGGTGTAGTGGTTAAGTGCGTGGACTCTAATCTGGGAGAACCGGGTTTGATTCCCCACTCTTCCACTTGCACCTGCTGGGTGACCTTGGGCAAGCCATAGTTCTGGCACAGCTGTTCTTGAAAAAGAGCAGTTTCTGTCAGCGCTCTCTCAGCCCCACCTACCTCACAGGGTGTCTGTTGTGGGGAGGGGAAGGGAAAGGAGTTTGTGAGCCACTCTGAGACTCCCTTGGGTAGTGAAGGGTGGGGTATAAATCCAATCTCTTCTTCTCTCTTCTAAGTCAACTGAAGTCAATGGACTTAGTAGGGTGTAACACTGTTTTGTATTCAAATGTTTTTATTTTGGCAGTTTCTCCTGTATCATACTGACAGGCTATTTTTAATACTGTCAGATTGTGTGTGTCTATATTTTTGGGAAGTTTTCCTACAAGTTGCTTTGGTACCTGCACCAAACATTTTACCAGATTGACAGTGCAATCGTAAAAGACTCACACCAGTCTAAGTCTTTTATAATGTCAATGGCCTTAGAAGGATGTAACTCTGTCAAGGATTTCACAGTAATCCACCACGAAGTACAGCGATTCTGCTGCAGAGGGCTTCATTCGTATTTTAAACATCTTTATTTAAGCTCATTTAAAATAAAATATATAATGGCTTGATGTATGAAACTATGATTTAATTAACTGAGGTTAATCTGATGTACCTGAACATGGGCTAAGAGAAGAAGAAGAGTAGAAGAGAAGAAATTGGATTTATACCCTGTCCTTCACTCGGAGTCTCAAAGCAGTTTACAAACTCCTTTCCCTTCCCCTCCCCACAACAGTCAGAAACCCTGTGAGGTATGTGGGGCTGAGAGAGCTCTTTCCAGAACTGTCCTTGAGAGAACAACTCTGAAAGAACTATAGCTTGCCCAAGGTCATCCAGCAGCTGCAAGTGGAGGAGTGGGGAATCAAACCCGGTTCTCCCAGATTAGAGTCCATACTCCTAACCATTACACCAAATTGGCTCTCTAATTCACTAATTATGGCCAGTTAGTGTATCTGAAATCACTGTCTGAAGTTGGTTTATGAGGTCTCAACTATGGCTGCGCATGATGCTTGATGGACCTCCCAGCTTAAGCGTGGTTTCGACCTCACCCTGGCCCTCCCATATTCCACAGGTTACAGAGATGATTGGCTAGAGCAGTTCAAAATCAAAAACTCCCCTTCAGAAATAGCCATCCTGCCAGAACTGCTCCAAGTCTGACTTGGCTCCAATAGAGGACGCTTTCTTTCCCCAGACACTGAACTGCCCAGGAAGATCATCTTTCTCTCCCCTTTCCATCAGCAGCTCGGCTGAAATGCTGCCACAACAAATAAAAGGGAAATTGCCAAATGGAATGGTTTTGATGTGCAGCCCCATTACCCACCTCGCAAAAGAAACTTGTTGACTTCCCACTGCAGAGCTGGAGGGTCTTTAGTAAATGGCTGTGGTTTGTTGGGGACTCTGATGCTTCCTAAACCATGACGGATGACGAGATATCAGAGCAGAATTAAGCAGCTCCCTCATGCAAGCAAAGCCCTCTTCTGTTCCTACGTGTCGGGGGAGGGGTCAAGATCGGGGAAGAAAGGTTACAAATTCTGCAAAAAACATAAATAAATCTATTCCTTTCTTCTTAAATCAGCCTGTTCCAGAAATACCATTTTATTAAAGCTCTTGGAAATGGCTGGAGCCAGAGGGGAAGGCATTTGCTGGGGTAGTAACAAAGGGAGCAGGCTTCTTATGTTTTGGGGATCCCCCTCCTCCTCTGATTCATGTTCCATGTCTGTGCAACCGTCAGAGAAACGTGTGTGGCCGGGATGGCTACTGAACCTTCACTTCGGGAGACAATAGCCCGGCTGGATTGTAAATTAGACCAAGCAGACACCCAGGTTCCACCAGGGGACCTATGCTTTAAGGTAACTCATAATTAATCCCAGGGCTTTTTTTTGTAGAAAAAGCCCAGTAGGAACTCATTAGCATAATGGGCCATACCCAACAGCAGAAACTCATTAGCATATTAGGCCACACCCTCGACAGCAGAGCTCTCTCCCAGGATCGGCTTCCCCAGGTGCCCTGTGGCTTGTGGGATGCATGGGGAACCCGAGGGAAGGGAAGCCGTTTCTGGATCGGCTTCCCCAGGCACTCCACAGCTGCAGGGTGCCTGAGGAACCCGAGGAGGGGAGGCAGTTTAAACGGCCTTCCCTCCCTGGATTGGCTTGGCTTCACCTGGTGCCCCACAGCTTGCAAGGCGCCTGGGGAACTTGAGGAGGGGGAGGAGGCTGTAGGCGTGGCCAACTGGAAAGCCAGCCGCAACTCCGTTCCTGTGCATTCCTGCCCAAAAATAGCCCTGATTAATCCTATCAAGGAGTTTGGGCGTAATCTTATCAGGGTAATCCTATCAGGGACTAATCCTATCAGGGAGTGGGCATAATCTTATTACGGTAATCCTGTCAGGGACTAATCCTATCAGGGAGTTTGGGCAAGGCCGGGGGTGTGGTTTAGACATGTATTTAAGCAGACCCCCGAGCCCCATTCAGCAGCCTGGAATTGTACCACCAATAAACTTATGAGCTAATTTCACTGCAACGTGTCTCTGGACTTGGCAACCCTACCCAAGGGCAGTAGAAGATATGCTGTGTACATATCCTAAGAGGTAAACAAAAATGTGCATTGCTTAGAATTGTTAGAGGGTAACCTAAATGGCACAGTCTGAAAGATTCCTTCTCTGACCTGTAGTGGAAAAACAAGCATATGTTTGCTGGCTCACACAGCACCAGTTGAATCAATTACCTAGGGGGTGGATCAATTCTCCCTTACTGGAAGTTTTCAAGTAGAGGCCAGACAGCTGTCTGTCAGGAATGCTCTGGTTTTAAATTTCCCATATCGAGCAGGGTTTGGAGTGAATTAGGGTGTGTTCGGACAGCTCTTTTGAGCCGTGCCAGACATGAGTGCCTTGTGGATTTAAAGTGCACATCCAGACCTCAGCATCTGGGAATCATGCCACTTTTGTTAGCAGCCCGTTGATCCCCGTCAGGGATCCGTGCCTATATGTGAACTAGGGCTGTCAACCCTTGGCTGGCAATCCCTGGAAGCACTGAGGGGTAGAGGCTTCTGAGACATCACTTTCTCTTTTGGAACAGAAAGTGACATATAATGTCACCTTTGGTTCTGAAACAGAAAGTGATGTCTAGGTGCCCAAAACACCATCTCCCTGCTACTCCATTAAATGAGGGCAGGGTATGGGGAGTATTGCCAGGAGATCCCCACTGGAACTAAGTAAGTGACTACTCTAATATGAACCAAGTCTATCTGCATTGAACAGATTTTAGCTTTCCATCATAATCATGGTGGTATGATCATGCCTGCAGAGTGCCATACATTTGTGAACTAGATGTCCATTGTGAGCATTCTGGGCTTGCCATATTCTGCACCTAAAAAGTAAAGAGTCTGTACTGAGGAAGCCCAAATATGGAATTGAGAAAACAAGTCCTGTATTCACAAAATCAAGGGGCCCCAACCTTTTTGAGCCTGTGGGCACCTTTGGAACTCTGACGCAGGGCAGTAGGCATGATCACAAAATGGTTGACACAGGGGGTGGAGCCAATCACAAAATGATTGCTGCAGGAGGTGGAGCTAACCACAAAATGTCAGGGAGTAACATTATAGAAGGGAGGGGACCTCTAGGATCAACTAGTCCAACCCCCTGCACAATGCAGGAAATTCACAAATACCTCCCCCACCACACTCACAGTGACCACTGTTCCACATCCAGAAGATGACAAAAAACGTCCAGGATCCCCAGCCAACTGGTCTAGAGAAAAACTGCTTCCTGACCCCAAAGTGGCAATCAGCATTTCCCTGGGTGTCTAAGAATAGGCCACAAGAACTAAGCACTGAGGTAACCTTTTCTACCCTCCCTCTCATGATCTGGTTAAGTTCACAAAATCTGCATTGCTGTCAGATGGCCATTTGGCCACTGTTTGAAAACCTCCAAAGAAGGAAAGCCCCCCACCTCCTGAGGAAGCCTGTTCCACTGAGGAACCACTCTAACTGTCAAGAAGTTCTTCCTAATGTATAGCCGAAAGCTCTTCTGATTTAATTTCAACCCATTGGTTCTGGTTGAACTTCTAGGGCAACAGAAAACAACTCCACACCATCCTCTGTATGACAGCCCTGGACACTATACTTTTGTTGATTCAGCCCAAAATCACATTTGCCTTTTTAGCTACCGCTACATTGTAACTCTCCAACATTTCAGGCAAAAGCTCTGTTTAACAGAATGCCTTTACATCTGTACAGCCAATCAGATCCCTGATGGACAAAAGCCCACTTAGCCCTCCCAATTCTTAAAAGCACTCAGTGGCTGCCAGGAAAGGTGTCATGGGTGCCATGGCACCCACAGGCTGCATCTTGGGAACCCCTGCTTTAAATATTGTAAATAGTAAGGACACAAGAAGAACCTTCAGTCAGCCAGACCAAGAGTCCATCATGTCCAGCATCCAGTTTTCAACAATGCCCGAAGCTAATTGTTGGCTTTTGTGAGGGCCTCCTCCAAGCTTGGCTGGAAAATGGCCTGGCAAATAATAAGAACATAAGAGAAGGCAATGTTGGACCAGGCCAGTGGCCCATCCAGTCCAACACTCTGTCACACAGTGGCCAAAAACACCAGGTGCCATCAGGAGGTCCATCAGTGGGGCCAGAACACTAGAAGCCCTCCCACTGTTGCCCCCCCCCAAGCACCAATGGAAAACAACTGATAATGGTTGGAAATGATAATTTCCCTCCCACTTTTTAATTGTTCAGGTACTCCTTGCAAGCCCCGAACTGTCCCTCGCCACCAGATCTCTTCCTATTCTTCTGCAACTACCTTTCAGCATCATGACCTCAACCTCACTTACCTTGCAGGGGCTACAGCGGACAACCTAATGGTGGTGGTGGTGATCCCACCAGCCAACAGGGCAGAGAGCCTCTCCCTGCACCCATGTCTCCTCACCACTTCCCCTGGCATCTTTTCTAAAACACTCCAGGAAGTTCCATCATCAAAGTAGATTAGGTGTCAACATCAAAATGCAATCTCTTAAGATCTTAACAAGATGCTACTTAACACCACAAAAATTGCACTACATTTATCTGTCCCCAAGCCCCCTATGCTGGAAAGGATGTGGATCAACAGCCAACTTCATCCACTGCTGTGGTCATGCCCAAGCGTAGCCCAATTTTGGGACAAAGTAATTGAAGACATAAATAAAATAACAAATCACCTGATCCCGAACAAACCGGAACTACTACGACGACTACTACTACTACTACTACTACTACTACTACTACTACTATCACTATGGGAAAACTGCGACCTACTGAATACGAGAAAAATACTAATAGATTACCTACTAGCAGCTGTCAGAGCTTGCATAGCTATTAAATGGAAAAACAGCCTCCCGCCAACAATCAAACTTTGGTATGACAGGATCTGGCAGTTCTATGTAATGGAAAAGATAGTGTATAAAAACGTCCTAAATGATAATGCTAAACAAAAAGCCCGATTTCCAGCAATTTGGTACCCAATATTAAGAGTACATGACAGCAAACAACAAAGTGCCGAAAAATGTCTACCCTATAGATCTTTTACAACTGTAGTATTATGTAAAGTTATTTTGCGTATTTATAACCTGTAACTTCTAAGTCAAACCAACTGTAGATCAAAAACCATATATATGATAATGTTTGTAAAAAAAAAAAAAGATTAGGTGAGGGGCTTTGGCTCAGTGGAAGAGCATGCTGAAGGTTCCAGGTTCAATCCCTGGCATCTCCAATTGAAAGTACCAGGTGGTAGATGATCTGAAAGACCTCAGCCTGAGATTCTGGAGAGCCACTGCCAGTCTCAATAGATGGTACTGACTTTGATGGTCTGATTCAGTAAGACAGCTTCACGTATTCCTGTTTTGCTCATTTTAACTTAAGAATGTACTCCCATGATGTACTGACAATGAAAAATGAATCATCATCTCTATCTCCCTCCTGGGTTCCCCCACCCAAAGACACATCCACTGGAATCAAACGATGTTGCTCTAATATCAAGTAGGTAAGGGCTCTGTGATGTTTGAAAGACTCATTAGAATTTACCACAATTTTTAAAAAACACTTCCTTACAACAGGTGAGAAAAAAAGACTTCCTGCATTAGCACATGGGTCACCTCTGTAGCAGAGCCAGGGCACAACTACCACTGCGCCAAGTGCATTGTTCCAAGTCATAATTACCAACCCTATGATTTTTGTTTGGCATCAACCTGGTATTTCAATCTGTCTCATGGTAGTGACAGGAGAAGATAGGCTGTATCTTAGGTGGTTATTGGCTGGTTAATATTTATATATGCTAAGAGGAACACAGCAATAGCTTGATATTCAGCCATCACATGAAATATTTGTTATTTCTCAGTTTGTAAATTATTTTCATCAAGAAACTGTTAAAAGCAGCTTGGAGGGGGAGAAAATGTCCACAAAATCTTTCTCTGTTCAGACTTGTTTGTTTGTCCTTTTTGACGTTTGTCCTTTTACTTTAGACTTAAAAATAACAAAATGGGCATGATATCCTAAAGAGGCTTGGATTCTCGCAATATTCCTTCCTTGCCACCAAAATCCTGCAAGCAGGAGGTGGCTTCACGTGATCTTCAGATGTTGATTCCCTAGGCCTGTTTCCATACACATTCATGGCTGGGTTTGAGATGGAAATAGCCTTGGTCACCCTGATGGTTGGTCTTTACTTTAATGATACTGCTTATTTAGCCTATAGGCCTTGAGCAATGTCACACTAGATATTAACCAATCAGTTACTGCACTTGAGGTCCTTTAAATTTAATTACATGAGCGAAAAATTTGGCTACAGCCAGTGTAACTTCTAAAGCCACACCTGCATTGAGTATTTTTTAAACTTATCTGTTGTTAACTACCCCTCATTATTAATTAAAGAGGAAGATCCACAAAGCCCTAATACCGTAAAAGGCACCTGTGACAGACTGCACTTTTAAAAGCTTAGAAGTGCTGTGTAAGCAGATGAAGGACTGTGAAGGGTTAATTCTTTGCAGAGCCAGAGAGTTTTGAGTGACAGGCTGTTCCAAGAGATCTGATTGGTTAGCATCAGCTGAACAGAAAATGTTGAGAGCTGCATGCTGAGGATAGTAAGTCAGATTTCTGCCTTGACTGAGTTGAGGGCTGACCAATGTTCCCTCTAAGCTGTGGAGTCTTGTGAGCAAACATTCTACTTTGTGAGCTACTGCCATTAAAGTTGTGAGCAAGTGATTTAGCTACTGCATAAATTAGTTTTCTCTGGAGCCATCCTTCCTGAGCTAAGACAAAAATGTGTGCACCAGAGGCTAAAAAACTGTGAGCTAGTTTACACTGACTTAGCTTAGAGGGAACACTGGTGCTGACACAGCCTGATTTCAGCTTTAGCTGAGAGCAGTTTGATTCAGGCAGGAGCACTGGGGGGAAGTTGGCAAAGAAGTTTGGGAAGTTAGGTGGAGACTCCCATTCAGGCCAAGGAAAGGGGATAGATCTTCTAGAGAGAAGGAATTTCCCTACCCAGTCTAAAGATATATGAAATACACACAAACACCCCCCCCCCAGAGTACATAGTAGCTAACTCCAGGTTGGAAAATTACTGGAAATTTGGGGATGGAGCTGTGGAGAGTGGGGTTTGGGGAGGGGAAGGACCACAATGGTGTATAATGCCATTGAATCCACACTCTAAAGCTGACATTTTCCCCAGTCTAGACATCAGTGGTAATTCTTGGTGATCTCAAGGCCCCACCTGCAGGTTGGCAACCCTACTGTGCACTGCCTATGAGTTCTTGCTTTTTGGGACAACTTCCTATGAACATTTTTTTGTGCTGGTAAAAAAAATCAAATGTGTGATCCTCTTGCTTTGTGTGTTCAGAGAGATTTTGATTTCAAGGGTGCTTTTGACCAATTGGTCCCTCACATACAGAGATGGATGTGGAACAAACAAACAAACAAACAAACAAACATACTATGTTAGTTAATTCCATAACCACTATGGGCCACTGTGAAATAGGACCTGGGACTAGACGGACAGATCCAGCAGGGCTCTTCTAGTGATCTTATAAACCAACACCCAGAAGTATCTTGACTTCACTCCATTAAAAAGTTGTGGTTAGGCATAAAACGCTTTATGTTTTATTTGGAAAATACGTAGACAGAATTTTACAGGCCAATGAAGCTATGGAACTTTGCTCCTTTTAACATTTTTAAAATGCACTAAAAACCCATTGCCGGATGTCCCTTGGAGAGCTCTTAGTGATTAAAAAAGCACTTGAGTTTGCAGAAGAACAGTGCTCCCCTTTGGAACGTAAAGAAATAAAACAAGAGACCTAGATATCTGGGTTTATGCAGCCCCATTTGCTGGAATAACAGCCCGTATCACTGAGTTATTTTCTCTTGCTTCTTTGAATTTAATTAACACCCACTGGCACATTGTAGCATCGCCACTGGCTGTGGCTGCCGGATACATCGGTGTAATGAATGCTAAATCTGAAAGATGCCTGTGCCCCTCCTCCTGGGTGTTTTTTTCTTTTCTCCCCTTGATGACAAAACAAGTCTTGCTCTCTTATTCCCTTTTTATTATGTTAATAGTGTCATCAACAGCATATTAATCTCAAGTTTGTCATTATATTTAGCTTAGTCTCAGGTAACAGGTCACAGCGTACATGTGCAAGAACAGACTCTCTCTTGGCGTCTGTGGAAACAGACCATTTCTCTGTGCAGATCTGTTTCTCGCTCATGATTAAATCAATACTAAGTGCCATGAATAGAAATTTCCCTCGATGCCTTTGATGCCTGTAGGCAGGTTTTCACAGGATTACATGTAAGTTTCCATTGGTTCAAAATACTTTATTTTAAAAAGGCCTTCCTATAACCTCTGTGCTCTGATCTGGATGGCCCAGGCTAGCCCTATCTCATCAGATCTTGGAAGCTAAGCAGAGTTTGCCCTGGTTAGGGTTTGGATGGGAGACCACAAGGAAGTCCAGGGTTGCTATGCAGAGGAAAGCAATCACAATCTGCCTCTGTTTATCTCTTGCCTTGAAAACCCTGTAAAGCTTTCCTAGCAATGTATAACTACTTGTGAATACTCCTTGTGTGATGCCAATATGAAAAATTGATATTGTTGGACTAGCCTGATCTTAAAGGATTGTTCTTTTGGATGTTGTTCCATTAGTCACATATGAAGTCATATGACGGTCCTCGGCTGATGAAGATTGCCAGAAACGAATATACTTACCGGATGCTTCGTTTTTGATTTATTCTTGGACCTCTATTTACTATCTATTGTATTAAATTGATAATTTTGCATTATTTCATTTTTTTCCCCTTATATGTTTCATTATTGTAGTGCTTTTTCAGCTATGGATCTTCTGCAGCCATGTATTGCAATAGCCTTCAGCATTTTCAGACCCAGTGCCTACATTTAGCTTCTGGGTAGCAGCATGGGAACCACAGCGCTACAACCATGATAGCAAGTCACACACAACAGTAGTCACGTGGCATTGAAGGCATATGACAAGATAGCCACATGACAAGTGGCCATATGGCATCACAATCATGTGACAGGAAGAGGAGCCAGATTTGTTATCTTATTGGTGTGAAGGTAAGGGCAGCAGACCAAGAAGCAGGGAAAAGAAACACAAACTGAGTACTAACAGGTTTACCACAGTGAGGAACAGCTCATCCAGTGCTACCTAGTTTGGCTTCCCTTTTCCCCCATCAGTCATTCAGTTCTCCTTGCTCATGCTTGCAGCATAGAATCTCCTACTTGAAAAAGATCAGCTGTTTTGGAGAGAACAGGATCTGCACCACAAACATGTAGGTAGAACATAGGGTTGCTAGTCCCCAGTTGGGGGAGGGGATCCCCCAGTTTGGAGCCTCTCCCCTCAATCCAGGGCTATCAGAAATTGGGGGAAATTACCCCCCCCCCCAAGAAACCGAGAGAAACCGAGGCGAGAAACCGAAAGTAAATACAACATGCCTACATCACCTGGAATTGATATAGGTATGTCGGGGGGGGGGTTATTCTGGTTTTTGGGCAAAACTCTATGGATTGAAGCTAATTCTACCATAGAGTTTTGCCCACAAACCAGAGTGTCACCCCGATGTCCCTGACGTGCCTACTTCACCTGGAAGTGATGTAGGTACATCACATTTATTTCCTGCTTCTTCTTCCTTCCTTCCCTGTAAGCGCACCCCCTATCCCGCGCTTGTTTAGCCGAGGGACCTGGCAACCCTGTTAGAACAAGGCTTGAATCTTTGTGGAAGACAGAGATGGCAAGGAGTGCTTTTGTAGAGAGAGGGGCTCCATGCTGCGAGTGCATACACAGAACATTAGAGGGGTAACAGTTGGGGGTAGAGTGGCTGGGCCAGACTGGGCAAGGGCCGATTCCACACCAGTGCTTTGCTTTCCTTTCCACCCGGGTTAAATTGTCCCGAGTCAATTTGCGCATTTCTGCATCACAAAATTCTGACCTGGGTCAGTGCCGGTTCTTCATTTCTGCATCTGTCCTTGCCCTGAATTTTGAGCCCCCGCCCACCTTTCCCCTTCTCTTTTTGTGAACGTAGGCAGAGTTGCATTGTAATTTCATCATGGCCTTGCCCCTTCCCCCCCTTTTTAAACATAGGCGAAGTTGCGTTGTAATGCAACCCTCCCACTGAGTGACAGGGATGCTTACACATGTGCATGAGACAGCTGTGGCTGTTTTTTTGCACATGTGTAGTGTCATTGTGATGTAACAATGTTGTCATTGGTCAAGGTTTTTTAAATTCAAAGCCCACGAAATTCAGCTGCCAAGCCCGTGAAAATCTGTAGGTCATTGTCACGTTGCAACATAACCAAAAAATGGAGGCCAACATTCTCATGTTCACAAAGGATGGGGGGTGAGGGAGGGAAGCGGCTGAGGAAGGGCGAAGAGAGTGAAATATTCTTATCCCTGGGATAATTATTCCCACGACTCAACTGAAACCCTATGAATTACTTTCTTGAAATGGCACGACAGCACCTAGGTCACCCACCCACCTCACATGCAGAATCACCACCCGCCCTCAGTCACTTTTTTTGGGCAACGTTTCCCACCTCTCGTCCATGGTTTTTTTAAATTGCCCATGCAAAAATAACGTACTGCCAAGGTTATGAACATGGCAACCATGCATAGGTGGCGGTGGCTCATTGTTGCTGTGGATGAGAGTTAGAAAACGTTACATAGCCATGTCGTTGTAATGCAATGAGGGCGGGGGGGGGGCAAAAAAATGACAGGAAAGGGAGAGGAGAGGTGGGAAAGGGGAGGGGAAGACGCAAAAGGGGTCTTAAAGGGGAGGAGCATGAAATCCTGATTTGTGAGTTCCCCACTAGAATGCCCCGGCCTCAGCACTGTGGCAACCCCCCCCCCCCCCGAAAAACCCTGAAACGGAAAATCCAAGGGGAAAGAGGATTAGCTTCGGGCCAACTGCTGAACTGGGGCAACAAGTGGGGAATGGATGCTCTGCCGTGGATATTATCAAGGGATAACACCGGGGCAACCACTGGTGTGGAATTGGCCAAGGAGAAGCTTGAGAGGGGGAAAGAGCTTTCAAAAGAACATTGCACTCTTCAGTGCATTCTGTATAGTTGTTAAGAGGGAACTATAAGCCCGCATAAAAGTGGTTTGTTATTGTTAAAGACCACGCAGGCTTGCTTGTGACTGACCTGGGACATCACAAAGGTTTCCGAATAGAAAATGTCAACATGAACGTGATTTTAGGTAATATTTTTCAATTGAATTGTCTTGCTTACACATGAGGCAAGCTCCTGAGCAGATCACCTCAATGTTTCCTAAATTCATCTCAAGAAGCTTTACTCATGAACAGTAGCTGATTACACTACAGGGCTTTAAAAAAGTTTTCAGATATGGGAGGAGGAGATACGGGAAATTACAGGCCAGTCAGTTTAACATCAATAACAGGTAAGTTGGTGGAATCCGTTATTAAAGGCAGAATTAGTAGCACATTGATGAACAAAAACTATTGAGGAAGAATCACCATGGATTCTGTAAGGGAAGATCTTGTCTCACTAATCTGTTCTTTGAGGGGGTGAACAAATTTGTGGGTGACCCAATAGATGTTGTTTACCTAGATTTCCAGAAGGCTTTTGATAAAGTTCCTCATCAAAGGCTCCTAAGTAAACTCAGTAGTCACAGGATAAGAGGACAAGTGCTTTTGTGGATTAAAAACTGGTTAATTAACAGGAAACAAAGAGTGAGTCTAAATGAGAAGTTTTCACAGTGGAATGTGGTAAACTGTGGGGTACCATAGTGTCATTGGCCTGATCCAACATGGCTTCTCTTATGTTCTTAGGGCCAGGCTGTGCCTTGGTAAATAAGTAAGAAATAAGTTGCAACTGCTTTTGCATCATCCATAAACTAAACCATCTCTAACATATAAGATGCATGTATCCCCTGGGTTCATGGCTTGGTTGTTAAACTCACCTACTTGTAAAGCATGGAATTACTTGCAATTCCTTCCATATTTGTGCCAGTGCAGATGACCAACATTGGATACATTGCATTGCCTTTTTTTCACCTTTGCAGTCAACAGTGTCCCACCTGGATGGCCCAGGCTAGTTCGATCTCTTCAGATCTTGGAAGCTAAGCATGGTTGGGACTGGTTCGTGCTTGGATGAAAGACCACCAAGGAAGTCCAGGGTTGCTATAAAGATGGAGGCAACGGCAACCCATTTCTGTTTGTCTCTTGCCATGAAAACCCTACATAAGTCAGCTGTGACTTGATGGAACTTTCCACGACTACAGTCAACAGTGTCTATCCATGAAGTGACTGAAAGATTAGCTAGCTTCATGGACAATGTCTGAAGGCACACCCAAGTAGTCTCAACTCAGAAATTTCAACTTGATTTATTATCAGGATTACTTGTGCTATATGCCTTTGAAAATTAGAGGTGGTGGCACCAGATAAGGTGGTGGTGGGGAAATAAAACAGCACAAACATGTAAATGGTCATAGCCAGATTTATTTGAATGCATCTGAACAGCTCAGCAAATGACTTACTCCCTGATTGCAGCTGGTAAGCAGGATGTGAGCAAAAGGGATGGGTGTTTGAGCATCACTAGTATGTAATGCATGGCTTCTACTTCAGAAGCAAAGACTAAGTCATTTGAATTCCAAAATCCCGGGAGAAATGCAAACAGGAAGACTTTCAAAAGCATCTCCATGTGGAGCAGTGCACTGTTCTCAGTGCCTGCATTTGCAAGCTTAATTCACTTCTAGTGGCTCACACCCACAGCTATGTCATATAGGTAGGTGTATGTACATGAGTTTCATGGGAAGGAAACAACTGCTCTGTAGTTACTTGGTCTCCATTTGTCAAAGGACAAGAATCTCATTTGATGATTCTAAATTAAGATTTGTCCTTTCAAGCTGCAAACTGAATCAATCTCATGCTGTGTAGTTACCAAGGTGAGATGCTTCAGTGCGAAACATGAGTGCTGTTTTATGTATGGAAATAGTGAGCCTTGAGAAATCAATTTCATGCCACAGCTTGATGATGTCCATTTTTACTTATCATGTTTGCACTTCAGATGCTAAAAACAATCCCATATTGTAATAAATTCGTGCTGCATAATCTGACAGTATTTGAATGCCTCTATTACCCCACCAGGTACTTGGGTGAGAAAAGAAGTAATTTCTGTAGACTATTTGCTTTCTGTTGGTGCATACCGGTCATTGGGATACATGGGGAAACAATGGAGGCTTCCTGTTCTCCTATTCCACTGTTTCATATGGAGGGAGGAAGCAGGGCATTTATAGTGCTCAGCACTAAGCCATAGCATTTGAGAACTGAAATGGGAATTGGTATTCCTAGGAACCAACCAGGTGTGGCATTATGACCCAGAACGAGTATGCATATCCCAGGGCAGAAAAAGGCAAAGATGATGCCGGGAAATTCCTGGAGATTTGGAGGATGGAACCTGGGAAAGGCAGGTTTTGGGAAGGGGAGGGACTGCAACATGGTATGATGCCATAGAGTCTACCCTCCAAAACATCCATTATCTTCTGGGGAACTGATTCCTGTTATCTGAAGATGAATTGCAATTCCAGGAGATCTCCAGGCCCCACCTGTAGGCTGGCAACCCTAAGGTTACTCCACACTTTAATTCTAGTTAACATTACCTGGACAATAATTCTTTCTTTGGAACTAGCTCACAGCAGTCTAATGTCACTGGAATCTCATGAAAACATCTGGAAACATTCTTAGGGCTATTCTGAAGCCTCATTTTACTCGTTGTTAGGTTCCTGTTTCTTCAGGGGTGTGTGTGTTCCTATTCCACACATGTTTTGCTCCCTCTAACGGTCAATTCAACATCAACTATGTTTATTTCCAGTTTATCTTCCTGCAGATTAAAACCACAGGAAAATAAATTGGAAATAAGCCTGTCTGATGTCAAATCAACCACTAGAGGGAGCAAAACATATGTGAAACAGGGGGGAACCTCCCCACGAAGAAACAGGAAGTTAACAAGTAAAAGGAGAATATGGAAAAGTTGCTAGTTAAAACTGATCCTCAGGTGTCATTTTCAACTAGGCTGTTTATTTTTAAAAAGTGATCTTGAAAGATAAAAAATACTATTTAAATTAAGTTGTTCTCAACCTAAATTTGTATTCATCTTTAAACCACCGTTTTAAATACCAAGACATTCAGAGGCAGTAATGATGCTATTGCACTTGAACCCAGCACCAAAAACTTGCCCCCACCGCATTGACTGAATGTTTAGGGAGGAAGGGTGTGGCTGCCCCCCCCCCCCCCATCTTCATATGATCTCCTGGTCATCTGCATGGTGCAAACATATGGAGGGAGTGTCTGCACAAATGCTTCCTTCCTGTGATCAGCAACATTTGGAAAGCAGCATCACTGATCATGGGAAAGGAAGGTTCGCATGGACACATTTTCTGTGTGTAGGTGCTTTGTTCACTAGGGATGATCGCACAGAGCTCATGCCTGTTTTCCTCCCTGGGCATTCAATGTGGGGGGGGGGAGGGGATGTGTCTGGACCAGGCTTTGGTGTCAGTGAGGACTAGGCATGGTTAATTCATTACATTAAATAATCATTTCTACTGACAGGCTTGCTTACTTTCTTCAATTTTATCCTACTTGCCAATTTCTCAACAGTTAGGAGTGGTCCACATCTGCTTTGAGTGGATCACTTACCCCTTTGACTAGAGCTTGTTTTCTCCTGTGCTCTGCCAGGTACCTTTTCCTGTGTATTCTGGCCTCTCTTTGTAATAGTTTTTCCCTTTCCTCAACTCTGCCCTTCTGGTTGTAGACCTAGGGATAAATCTCTCTGCCAACTGAAGGTAACACTTCTGGGATCTGATAAAGTGAGTCACAACAGTTTGTGCTGTAATCAGTGTGCTAGCCTGACAAAGGAGCTTCGACTCTCAAAAGTCGTGTCCCCCCCCCCCCGCCCCCCGCCGCCAAGTTGTACCTGACTTATGGCAACGCCGTGGCGTTTTCAAGGCAAGAGACATTCAGGGGTGGTTCGCCATTGCTTTCCTCCGCATAACAACCTTCGTATTCCTTGGTGGTCTCTCATCCAAATACTAACCAGGGTCGACCCTGCTTAGGCTCTGACATCTGATGAGCTAATCTGGACTATCTAGGTTTACACCCCCAAAATTTGCTGGTCTGTAAAGACTTAGATCTAGCTCTTCCGATGCAAACCAGCACAGCTACCCTCCCAAAATTATTAATCTTTAATATACCACAAGACACTTGTGTTATTTATAGAATAGTAGGTGGTAGTTGACATTCCCATGGATGACTGTCACCTGCCTCCCTACAATACTAGTTCATTCTGGGAAATGTCAGCTGTCAATAACAACCACTCAAAAATGGTATTTTAAACTAAGGCAATCACAACAAGGTTTTTTTTTAAAAAAAAAAATCTAGCTCCCATTTTTTCCTGAAACAATTAGTCATTTGGAGACAGACTTCAAAAGAGATTACAGTAAATAGCTGGAGCAGAGCAGAAGGAAGTACAGGATCAGAAGATTATGTGGTTTGCTGACTTTCACACTGAATTTGACAGACATGACATGCTCCATTCACAACCAAACTGAAACTACTGCAGTTCACATTTACAGGAGATTCAAATGGCTTTATGGCTTTCCATGCTATGGCCACAAGTCGGCTCATTTTGAAACATTCATCTCAACCACAAGGGTTTATTTTCAAAGGTGATTTGTATATCATAGAAAAAAATAACTTAAGCTGCAGTCACACATACTAAATAATCCACTTTCAGTGCACTTTCCAAATGGATTTTAACTGTGTGAACTGGCAAAATCCAGTTGGAAAGTGCATTGAAAATGGATTGAAAGTGGATTATTTAGTGTGTGTGACCCTTAGTAGGGTTCATTTTGTTGGGGTTTTTTTTGGGGGGGGTCTACCCAAATTTGTCAGGTTCTTGCTCTTTAAGAACTCTGAATCGGCTGCTGTTTTTTAAGTTGGAATGGGGTTTTTAATCAAAAAAGAGGTGATAGATGTTCTTCAATACATAGAATTATTTGTGTTAAGCTCAGTATTAACATGTTTTTGGATGTCTATATTACTTTACGAGATGGCTTTACTGTTGGATATTTTTATGCTGCTGATTTCTGTGGTGATTTTGATGTTGGTTTTTGAACATTTTTATGCCTCTTTGGAAAGGTGGCATAAATCTATTTCAGAAAAATAATTAACAACCTGGGGTACATTTACAGGAGAGCAAAACTTTCTTGAAAATGCATTGCAGCATAAAAACCTGGTGAGTTAAAACTTGAATGATCAATCACACAGAATATGTAATCTACTTAGGTCAGCATTTTGCAGCCATGAGTCCCTAGTGTTTCAAGAGAAGGTGTTAAAATTCATTTAATTGATCGATCTATCTTGCTTCCATCTAAGTATTATTCATTATATTTATATTCCATGGTCAAAGTAGCTGAGGATACAAAATTATTTAAGAAGATACTGAAGGGAGCTCCGGGGACTTGACAGAACTAGATCATTAGGCAATATGAGGGTAAATTACTTTCATTGAAGACAGCTGCAATATAATGCAAATGGGATGGAACAAATTAATTTAACTATATACATCGATGAATTCTGAATTAGTTGTCACTATTCTGAGGGGAGGGGTAGGGGGGAAAGGATATCATTGTTGACAGCTCAATGAAGATGTCTCCCTAATGCAAAATGTCAGCCAAAGATTAATTATTGTGATATGTTGTGGTGGCTATTCAAGTTAGATCTGTAATCAGAATTTTTCACAATAAGGAGAAAAAAAAGAAAATTAAAAAAAATTGTACCTATTTTATGTCACCATTCATCTTTATCAAGATCAATTTCCTGTCAAGAGGAAGAGGTGCCCTTTTCCCACTCACAGTTTGTACAGGATAACATCTTTTAAGCTAGATTTTCTAGGATCAACCAATGAGAAAGTTATGTATGCTGTCAGATATGGACTTGTGTTTAATAAGTAATGGTATGATTTGACCCAAAAGGATAGACATGATCCTAGAATGAAATAGCAGGTGTTGGATTTCAGGTCAGTGAAAAACAAAGTGATAGAAACATAGCAATCCAGCATCTAGGAATGTAGAGTCACTAGTTCTGAATTTTAAGGATTTTATTGCTTGCTAACTGAAATCTGCATATTGAGCATGAGTCATCCCTGAGCTAGCACCTGGAACGGGTTGAGCTTGTTACCCCAGAACAATAGCTTACCTGGATTCAGGAGTGGGCCAGTAGAGATGTAGTATTATGTAAATAGCCTATCGCTGGGAGTGGGGTGCGTTAGGGTGTATTCTTTGCATGCTTTATAAACAGGGCAGCCAGCCCTGGATTTTGTCCTTGTAGTGTTCCTGAAATCACTAAATAAACTAGAGCTGATCACTACAATGTGTCCAGAACCCAGTATTTAACATTTATGTTGGTACTGTATTTGAGTTCGGGTTGGTATGGGTAAAATGACATAGATTACCTTCATTATTGTTTTATTCTACTGGTTTTTCATTGTTTGTGGGAACTGTAAACCACCTTGAGCTTGGAAGAAAGGTAGGATAAAAACATTTTAAAGAAATAAATGTGCAAAGGATGTGGATACTAATTCAAATCCGTAGCAGAATATGCTCCCATTCAAGGAGTGCCCTCTGAACAGATTGCATCCTCACTTGCCTGTAGCTTCATTGACATCTAGTTTAAACCTGTGGTTCCCATTCCAGCAAGTGATATGTATGTACAGGTCTGGTTATGCTCGTTCATTTATTTTACCCACTTCATTTATACTCCACCTTCCTTGTTGAGGCTAAAGACCAGCATAATACATACAATAAACATTACATTAAAACCGGAATTACAAAAATAGAGGACCTTGAAATTTAAAAAAATGTATATTACATCCAATAAACAATATGAGGGAGGGGGGAGAACTGTCTGACCTTAAACTTTAAAACCACAATTCTATTCCTTTTATTAAAAAGAACCCTCCACTTCACTGCTATTTTTACCACTACCCAGTTCCCTTTGGGAAAAATGATATCCTGGATAACTCTGTTCTATGCATTTTGAAAGCACTAGAAGTGTGGACCTTGCCAGGGAGGCCATTCGACCAGGTGGGAGCCACCACAGAAAATACTTTAGTACGGGCCCATTTGCAGGTGGCGCCTTTGGAAGGCTTTGCTCAAATAAGTGATGTTATCTAGTGGGAGCATGTGGGGTGGGGGGAGATATATCATGTGGGTTCTAAACCAGGAAGGGCTTTGTAAGTACTAGCCAACATCTTGAAATGAAGCTGAGAACAAACAGATAACTAATTAGGGTTCCCAAAACTGCTTAAGCAAATGCAAGGGGATTTGGGGGACTGTGCCTATGGAAGGTGGCATCAGGGGAGGATGTGGTATCACTTCCTGGTGATCTCTAGGGATTTCCCCTCATCTCTATGATGAAGACCATAGAGACTAGGGAGAATTCCTGGAGTGTCACTATGGAGGCCATTCTTTCTCCCACTCCTCAATTTCACAAGGTCATGAGATTGGGGATAGGGGCAGGGAATCCCCATGCAGCCAGGTGACTGGAGAAGCCTATTGTCAGTGGAGCAATTGCAGAATAGGTGTAGTATGTATACTCAATGTACTATCTGTCTGCATGCCTCTCTCTATCTCTGTATATCCTTGAATAAGGGGGAAATCTTGATAATACGGAACTCAGGCAGGAGGACCTTAGACCAAGAAAACATATGTGACATGTCCCAACACAGGCATAGCTGAAATCAGTCTTAGTTATGCACAGTACTGATGTTGCATAGATTGCAGTAGCCATAATACTGAATCAGAGACAGCATCCAAAACAAAATATTAAATTAAAGCATTGAGTGTAAGATTCTCTAATGGCAATAGTGACCACTATCACCAAGAAATTCACACAGTATGAGAGAGCAGAGCCGCAAAGCTAGTTGTCCATGAAATTAAATTATCCATTTAGAAGGTTCCACTGTAGCCTTGACAGTTATTAAATGCAAAAAAATTAACTTCTTATTTTTAAACTCTTTACTTTCTGCTCCAGAGACCACCTCACTGTACATCTGTCCCTCTCCTTATACAGATCCAAACTATGGAAAATCCAATTCAGATTACTCAAAGACAAGAGGGTGTCAACTCACTGAGCATGATCCAGCCCACATTAAGCACTCTCTGGTCTCATCATTCCAGTGGGGATGATTTAAACATGTGTTTAATTTTACAGCTGAAATAAGTAAGATTTAAATTTGGGCTGGATTGCACCCTTCCTTTCTATAATTTGGTTAACATGGAACTATGGTTTATTTTGACAGTTGTTAGTTTGCAACACCAGGATTAAGTTTACTGACAGTCATTCAAATCCTTGTTTACCTTGAGAAACTGTGGTTCCCTCATCACCTTTGCTCTTTCCTCCACCTGTCCTTCAGAGTCCCAGCTGTTACCCTGGCTAGAGATGGGCACGAACTGGGAAAATGGACATTCGTCCCGGTTCGTGGTTCGTGAGCTCCCACGAACTGGGGTGAACCTCCCTTTCTTCACTAACTAGTTTGGGTTTGTGGATCTTTCATCCCTCCTTAAACATTCCCTTTAAATGGCTTTTGCAAGTGGGCACCACATGGGAGTGGAGTCCAAGCAGGTATTCACCATTTCCAGGTGAATTTGCCACTTGGACTCTACTCCCACATGGTGCCCACTTGCAAAAGTCATATAAAGGGAATGTTCCCTTTAAATGGTTTTTGCAAGCTATTTCAGTGATCCCTTTCACTCCCCCCCCCTCACTTCCAAGCACTGGGGAGCAATAGGGATCGCTGAATGCTGAAATGGCTCATGGTGGAATGACTCAGTGAGTCAACTGAGAAGACATTTAAATGCCTTCTCAGTTCACTTGTGAGCTGCATTGCGGCACAGCTTGGAGAAGGCATTTAGATAGACTGTGGTCTCTTTAAATGCTGTTTCTGAGCCCTGCTGTCGGCACCAGCAAGTCTGTTGACAAGAAGGAGGAGGAGGAGGAGGAAATCAGATTTATACCCCACCTTTTACTACCTAAAGGAGTCTCAGAGCAGTTTACAGTCCTAACTACTACACCAAAACGAACCACATGAATCCACCTGGGAGGTTCGTGGGGGGCTCATGAGGACCAGATGGCATGAACTGAGGTTCGTGAGCCATGAACCATGCACAGTTCATGAGTAATTTTTGTTTGTAATTCGGGTCATGCTCATCCTTAATCCTGGCCTACATTGCTGTGAGAATAGCATCAGAAGAACAAGCCAAGATTAAACCAGGATGTCTGCATTAGTAGGTCATAGGAAACTATACTAATGAGGAACTGTTGTTAGTAAACCAAGTTGAAACCATGTTTTCAGATCCTGGTTTGAAGTACCTTAATCAGGGGTCATTTCGAACAGGAACATGGAGGAATGCTGTTCCGGGAGTAACAAGCCCAGGAGTGGGGACATATGGTGATGCACTGTGGAAAAAAAGCAAAAGCATACTAACTTGATCTTGTTGTACTAATTTTCATGCTTGTTGTAGGGTAGCTTCCCTGCAAGAGCAAAGGAAACCTAAAGTTAAGTCAAAGTGTAAAGCTGGCTCACCAGCTCTGAGTTGGGAAATACCTGGAGATTTTCAGGGTGGAGTCTGAGCAGTGGGTGTTGCCTCCTGATACACTTCTGGTGATGTCAGGGGGTGTGGCATATGCAAATAAGTTATAGTAATGAGTTATGCTAATGAGCACCTGCACCTCTTTTTCTATGAAATGACCCTTTATTAAACTAAAGTTAGCAGGGTGGCTTGCATCCAGATAATCCCACTAACCACAATTTAATTGTGGTTCCATGTGATGGCTGAACTGTGCCACCAACTTCTTCCTATCTTCTCTTTCCCCAGTGGCACCCTCTGAGCCTTCCAAAAACAATTTCAAAAGATTAGGTGACCTTCAGGAATGTCATGGGATATGACATGGGGGAAGGACATTGGAGAGAGGACATTGCCCCCCTTGCATGAGTTCTTGCCCTACACAAGCAAGATTGGGAAGGACAAGTTCTTTTTTGGGAGAAATTTTTATTATTTTTTGGGCTATAAACACTAATGACACTATAAACCACTTAACTAAAACATAAGCTACACAAGGGTCACACATTCTGGTCTCTAATTTGCTTAAACAAAGATTTCTTCTCAGTAAAATTAATGGAATAAAGCTTGTCTTTCAAGGTTACTGGTTACAGACTGGAATTTAGAGATTTAAGTCAAGTAAATACAAATTTAAAATTCTCAAACTTTCAGAATTTCAAAGTTTCATTATTTCTTTTATATTGCTCTTTCTCAAAGTCCCATTTGACTTTCAAGAGTTTTGGGGCAACTGCCCCCTTTTCTGAGTTGGAGTCCTCTTTTGGAGTACTGCTCTTTGATTTTCCAAAACGTTCAAGTCCATGTGTGCTGTTTTCTTCCTCTTCCTCTGTTGCTCTTTTTTTTCTTTTGCTGAACTTTGTTGCTTCTCCAAAAACTGCTTTGCTTTTACAACAGAGTCAATCTTTTCTTTTTTTCTCCTTATAGTTGAAGACAAGTCCCTCAGATAATATCCGTCTGTAGGGGGTGGAATTTTTCTGTAAGAAGTTCATTAAGCCTTTGTATTGTTTTCTCTTTTTTCTTATCTTGAATGGAATGTCTTTTAAGACTCTGATTTCTTTGTCTTTGATTTTTAAGGTTGTCCCATTAGTGGCCTTGAGCATCACATCTCTTGTAGATCTTTTAGAGAATCTCACCAGTATTTCCCCAGGCAGGTTTCTTCTTGATGAATTCTGGATATGTTTGGTAAACCATATCCATTTTGCTTTGAAGTATATACGCTTTTACACCTGTGACTGGGGCCAACACTTCACTCAAAGTTTCCTTCAGATTCTCACCTTTTTGCTCACGGATACCCTGAAATCTCAGAACATAAGCTGATTTTTCCATTTGAAGCCTTAAAAGTTGATCTTTATCAGAACTCTCTCTTTCTCCACCACCACAAGTCTCTGGTCAATTGCTTTGGTCTTGGTTTCAACCTTTTTCACAATTTTAGCTGTCTCCTCAGTTTTTTTTATTAGTCTCTTTGAGTTGTTTTTGAAGTGATTCAAAGTTATTGTTGAGGTTAGTTATCTGATCTAGCAGAGGGTGCAGTGCTGTAGCCAACATGTTAGGAAAGTCAGTGGTCACTTCCGGCTTGGGTGCCGGAAGTATTGGTTTGGTAGTTTCTGGAAAGGGCTTTGTTCTCCTTGCCATTTTTTCTGCCCGATTAGTCATTATTTACAGTTCAGGGAAAGTTGTATAAAGCCCGAGAAAATTTATCTAAATTGCAGGTTTAGGTAGATCCATATTTTACTCAGTTAAATTTTAAAATGCCAGTGTTCCTAGCCCCATATCTCTGTTTTAAAGTTTGCTTTAAGTTGATTGGGGGGGGATTTTAAACTCGCTCCCTCTCTCTCATTGCAAATCGGGGCTTCGGATGATTGCTTGACTACATATCCAGTCAAAAGGAGCTTGCACTCATGCTTTACTCCATGCCGGTTATCAAGGTAAGAAAACCTTTGGGAACTCGCTCGACCACTTGTTTGCTCCACTGGTGTGAGCCTCTTGGTGCCATAATGGCGCAGCGGTGATGGGACCTATCGGAGCAAAGGGGAGCCTCAATCCTTTGGCTGCAGCCTTGAGAGAGGCACCCCTCGTGCCCCAGGCTGAGAGCCCCTTGCAAGGGCTCCAGGGGGACCCCAGAATCATCCGGGACCCCTCCTGTCTGCCGTGCTATGGGCCACTCCTATTGGAGCATTGAAGGAGTGCACCCGCCATTAAGTTGCCAAAACCGGAAGTCCAGGAAGGACAAGTTCTGATCCACATCATATTCACCACCATTTTGCATGGCATCTAACACCTTTCAAGAGGGTCCCCCATCCCTTCAACACATCTTTTGTACTGTAGTGGGAAGGAGAAGGTGACAAAGATCTCTTCTGTGAATTCTGCCCCACGTACACTTCTCAGGATCAAAGCCTCTATTTACTTCCCTACTTATCTGTTAGCTTCTGTATTAGTGTCAAGACATTAATGTTTTTGGTTAAATGATTAATGGCTAACTGTTCTCAGTTGCCCTTATGGCACAGTCAAGGACAAGTTAGGTGGAATGGAGGACACGTAGCTGCTGCAGACCTATGGCTCTAACTTGTGCCCTTCC
Organism: Lepidodactylus listeri; assembly: GCA_029233225.1. Classification (NCBI taxonomy): domain Eukaryota; kingdom Metazoa; phylum Chordata; class Lepidosauria; order Squamata; family Gekkonidae; genus Lepidodactylus; species Lepidodactylus listeri. The sequence continues at coordinate 119,252,996 of JARCFY010000004.1, read as the reverse complement.
AGCTTACCAAAAATGATGCATGAGAGGCTATTGTTATGCTCTGAGTTTTCTTGCTTTTGACCTATTTTCACATTTTTTACTTGTATGGGTGGGGAAACTCTGAGGGCGTTTTCTCACTAGCTTTCCCCCGTGGTTTACACCAAAGCTAGCACCGGAGCTTCTGGTCAGTTTCCCACCATTTGCTCCGTGCTCACAATTTCCTCCAGAGTATCACTGCACTGCTCCGGAGCTTCCCTGGAGCAAGAAAAACATGCTAGGAACAGGATTTTCTTGCTCCAGGGAAGCTCTGGAGCAGTGCAGTGATACTCTGGAGGAAATTGTGAGCACGGAGCAAATGGTGGGAAACTGACCAGAAGCTCCGGTGCTAGCTTCGGTGTAAACCGCGGGGAAAGCTAGTGAGAAAAGGCCCTGAGTGTAATGACATCACATCCAAAGTCATACTTGGCTAGAGAGAGATTAGAGAGAGAAAGGTTGGAGGTGCAGGTCAAGGGTTGCCAGCTTGGGGCTGGGGATTTCCTGGAGATTTGGGGGGGGGAGCCTGGGGAGGGCCAGGTTTGGAGAAGACATCAGAGCCAGTTTGATGTAGTGGTTAAGTGTGCAGACTCTAATCTGGGAGAACCAGGTTGCATTCCCCACTGCTCCACTTGCACCTGCTGGATGACCTTGGGCAAGCCATAGCTCTGTACCAGCTGTTCTCTCAAGGACAGTTGTCTCAGAGCTCTCTCAGCCCCACCTACCTCACAAGGTGCCTATTGTGGGGAGGGGAAGGGAAAGGAGTTTGTAAGCCACTCTGAGATTCCAAGTGAATGAAGGGTGGGATATAAATCCAATCTCCTCTTCTTCTCTCTTCAATGTATAATGTTGTAGATTCTACTTTCCAAAGTAGATGTTTTCTCCAGGGGAACTGATCTCTGTCACCTGGAGATCTGCGTTAATCCCAGGAGATCCATCTGGAGGTTGCCAATCCTGTTTGGGCCTTGAACTTGAAACGTTTAGATTCACTTAGCATGTGGACCAATCAATACCCATAACCAGGAGCTCAGGATGGCGCATCTCACCCTAACAAGTACAAGTCAGGAGGAAAAATGAGGCATTTGTAAGTACAAAACATACGTGTTCAGGGTTTGAGTTTGTTTGTTTTTGGAAGCTTGGTGGATTTTGAAACCATAATACAGCTCCTATTGGAGGGAAAAAATGGCCTTGGTGATATTTCACAATTTATACAAGATCCTTGCACTTTTGTCATCTAAGGAAACATTCCTGCTCATTTCAAGATTTCCAGCTTATTACAGCCATAAACCATGCACATCCACCCCCCCAAGCCCTGAACACACATCTTCAGGGAAGGCTTTTGCCGAGAAAACGGTAATTTAATAGCTGTAATAACAAGAAAACCTTGAATTGAACTTAACAGAAGCTGAAGGGGAAATGCTTTTGTCTTCGGAGGCATCCAGAAGGGCGTGAATGTCAACAATGGTAATTGATCACTGGCTGGGTGTTCTTCTCCCCACCCTCTTCCTTAAAATTGTACTGTACAGGAGATTTTGCCTCAGGCAGGTTGCAAAGTCTACATTCATGTCCCCCAATGTACCCCCCCCCCCCCCGATTAGGCCAATCATTTCAGAATTTCCCTCACATACTCACATTTGCCTGCATACACACATTTTTGTTATTGTTCAGTCGCACAGTTAAGTCCAACTCTCGCAACCCTATGGACCACATACACACATACTCACATGCAATATAATGAAAGCAATTGTGAATATATCTCTTATGTTTTAATAGCAGAGTTGCAACGATAACCTGGGGCAAAACAGTCTTGGAGCCCTCCTCCTGCAGCTCCAGCCACTGTGTGAACTAAATGCTGGACTAGATGGGCCTGTGGTCTGATCCATCATGGCTCTACTTTTGTTCTTAAGTACGCGGCACATCTAAGCAATGAATATGTTTGTCAGTTTAGTATGTAGTGATTAATGCTTGATAACCATGAATTCTGATTCACTAGAGAAACAAGTCCCTGTTTGGTTCTGGAAGGTGCTGCCTTGAAGGTCAAAGGTGAAAAGTCAATGATGTACAACTTTTTTTGTCATATGAACCAATATGTTGGGCGCCCTCAGCCTCCATCACATCACAATAACTGTCCGCTACTCTGTTGGGAGAGCCAGTGGGGTGTAGCAGGTGGAGTGTCATGCTAAGACGGAGAGATCTAGGTTTGAATCTCCACTCGGCTCAGTGTATGACCTCAGGCCAGTCACTCTGTCTCACCCCAGCCTACCTCACAGGGTCGTTGAGATGGAGAAGAGAATGCTGTATGCTGCCCTGAACTCCTTGGAGACATGGTGGGATAAAAATGTGATCAGTTGATCATAATCCCCCCTCCCATGAAACCAACCTTGTGATTGGGTGCCTTGAGACTTTTCTATAGCTTGTGGAAGTTGGAACAGTCATTTGGTTTCTACAGATGCAGGTGTTGCTGGAACTGAGCCCTCTCTACCCGCTCTGGCTCGCTTTAGAGCTAACCAAACAAACCCAGTGATTTTCACAGCATCCTCTTAGTACTCAGCTCACTTGCAAAATGCAGGTTGTCATTTCACCATTGTGGTGCCATTTGGAACTACTGGTAGGCTCTTGCCCTGAAAATGTATGCAGCTGTTCCAGCCATCATTTCTTCTTTTCTTATGGAAACTCACAGCCTATGGGGGCAAAAGAGAGGGAAAAACAGTCCACCCCTTATAAATATAGGGTGTTCTGGCCTCGCTGTCTTAATGCAGCCTTTTCCATTAAACCTCCAATGAAAGCAAGGCTTCTGGAGTTGGGTTGGCAACTTCCAGGTGAGGCCTGAAGATATCCCATAATTACAACTGATCTCCAGATGACCAAGATCAGTTCCCCTGGAGAAAATGGCTCCGTGGGAAAGTGGACTCTATGCTATTATATCCCACCGAGGTCCCTCCCCTCCCAACACTCCACTTTCCCCAAGCATCACCCCTGAATCTCCACAAATTTCCCAGCATGGCATTGGCAGCTCTATGTGTTGCTCTTCCTGCCCCCATTCTTGTCATGATTTTGTGTTCACTCTCCAATGTCACCTGTTCAGTGGCAGACTTGGATACCTGCTCACAGCAGCAAGTGAGGGAGGGTATGGATCTAGGGATTATGGAAGGGCTGTGTCAGGAGTGCCTCTGAAGACCTGCCTCCTGTGGACCTAAGTGCGGTGAACGATCAGTCCCCAGCTCCAGAGGAGCCTCCACCTGAACCAGAGGAGACTCAAGCAAGCACCTCTCAGGGCATTACCCCAGCACCAACAGCAGCTGAGCCACAGCCAAGCTCAAGGCCGCCTGATTCACCACCTCGGGTGGAACGGCTAAGGTCACAATCCCGGCAAGATTTAGCTGATAGGAGAAAAGAGGCACACATGCATAGTCGCAGATCACTCAGCCTTGAGTTTTAGAGGGAGCCGGGATCTCACTGCCAGCTGCTAACAAGCACAGGAAGTGGCTGGGTATTTAGGCACAGCACGAAGACCAACAACTTTTGCTAGCAACAAGTCATTCTGGCTAAGCTCTGCACCCACTTGGCTCGCATCAGCTAAACCTGATTCTGGACCTTCTGGCTCGTGACTTTGGCTCTGTTTGACTTCAGCTTTTGGTTGACTCCTTGGACTGGTTTGCTTGTGAGTTTCCCTCTCTGACCTCGGCTTGGACTGACTCTGCTTTTGGCTTGTGTTTCGGATTTGGTAATTCGTTCCTGATTTGGCTTGACCTTGGACTGTCTCGGACTTCGACTTGGCTCCTGACCTACTGGCACCCAGCCCATGACAGATTGCTAGCACCCCCAAACTCACTCCACCTCGATGGATGCGGACGGAGTGGGAGCTCACCAAGTCCAACAGCTGACACAGTTGGTCGTGCAGCTCCAGCAGCAGCAGCAACTGCCGCAGCCACACACCGCACCCGTCATTCTGCCAAAATGCCGGTAAGCCCTCCAGACAAATTTGGTGGAAATGTGGAGGAGTTCCCAGCCTTCTTGGCACAATGCGAGTTATATATGGAACTGTGTGCTCGGAACTTTCCGAATGATAAAACCAAAGTTTGTTTCGTTATCCGCCTCTTAAAGGGCCAGGCAGCCAAGTGGGCCACCCCTGTTAGTGGAAGCGTCACCGCTCCTGTCGGACTTTCGGGGGGGTTGCACCCATTTGTCCACTACTTTTGCCACACCCCTGCAAGTGGAGAAAAATGGGAACAAAGGTAGAATTGAAGCAAAACTGAGCTTTTTTGCCTATCCCCCCCTCCCCCCCCCCCAAAAATGTCTATTTCCAGTGCCCAAGTGAGCCTTGGTTTTAACAAGTGAGTTGAATAAATGTATGTCACACTACAAGTTCAAAGTTATTCTGACCCAGAGCTGTTTCAGACCATTCCCAGTTTTGCTTTGTATCCGGAGTCTGACTCTGATGACAGTCTTTCTCACAGAGCTTGTAAAGGCTCCCATCTTCTATAATGGATCACTGACTGTAATGCATTTCCTTGTTAATCATATGCCAAAAGGGGAACTGAGAGACCCATAGGATTTGGTGCGCAGGTGTCAGAAAGTACAGGGTCACAGAGGATGTGTGCGAGGGAGAGAGCGCACTCTGGTTCTCTGGAAGAAAGCATTCCTGTCATGAGAATTCATTACTATTTATTTATGCAGCACACTCTCCCTTTTATTGTTTGTGACAGCCACCGTTACAGAACTTATTGCTAATGCAAAGGCTCTTTCAGACTTACCTAATATATTTTTTTAATTTGGTGTATTACTCTTTCCTGTCCTCTGAAAAACAAGAAAACAAAGAAAGCCTTTATTCCAAGGTTAGCCTTCACTTTGCCAAAGTCCCTGCCTTGAACCGCTTTCAGTTTCTGCTATATTAATAACTGTTATCAATATATCAAATTCTTAATGTGGCTGAATATGCGGATACTGAAATCCAGAGACTAGAGGCACGAAGACACAAGACATCTTGCTACAAACTTCAAAAGCCCCAGGTTCACAGAAAAATCTGAAATCTAACCCCCCCACCAAAAAATAGGGGGTTAACCCCCACCTTAATTAATACAGGCAGCACCTGTACCTTCAAGAAACACATGCCATCCCAGTGGCCATTGTGGGAATTACTTGTTGGGGTGTGAAAAAAAAGATTTTTTTTTTTATTCAGGTATATTGGATTCAGGGCAAATCTTATGGGTAAACTTTCTGTGTGGCTGGGTGAGTGTGTTGTTTTTAAAGTACAGGCACCAAAATCTCAGAAAAACTGCTGGTGCCTGTCCCTTAAATAATTGCCAAGTTTCACGTCAATTGAACCAAGAGATCCAATTTTATGGCCCCATGAACAGGGTGCTGCCAGCCATTCTGCATTATTGGGGGGGGGGGGGGAGAAAGAAGAAATGACAACTCTGAAAACTGCTTCCAGGGTAAAAATTCATGCCTAGAGGTAGCACTGGGAACCAACAGCAAGTCCAAAAGGACCATTGCAGAACCCAGTAATCCAAGTAGAACCACAAACCACTGTGCCAAGCCAAGCCAAACAGAACCAGAACCAAACCAGAAAATCTCTGTAGTGGAAACTCAAGGTGGAAGGGGCACTTTTGCAAGCCCAGCAGAACCAATGGTAGTGTGCAGAAGCCCAGAAGAATTTACGGGCACTGTTGCAGTGTAAACCCAATAGGACTAATATAAAACCAGAGAATCTTTGCAGTAGAAACTGAAGGTGACGGGGGTGTTTTTGCAAGCCCAGCAGAACATAAGAACATGAAGTATGAAGAACTGTTAGTGTATAGTACTAGCTGTGTAGATAATAGCTGTGATGTTAAACTATATAATATGTTGTATTCTGGGAAAAAAGTATTACATGTATGTTTTTGTTTAAACTAATTATAATAAAATTATTTATTTTAAAAAAAGAACATAAGAACATAAAACAAGCCAGTGTTGGATCAGGCCAGTGGCCCATCCAGTCCAACACTCTGTCACACAGTGGCTAAAAACACCAGGTGCCCTCAGGAGGTCCACCAGTGGGGCCAGGATACTAGAAGCCCTCCCACTTTTGGCCTACCAAGCACCAAGAATACAGAACATCACTTGCCCCAGACTGAGAATTCCTATCTATACCTTGTGGCTAATAGCCACTGATGGATCTCTGCTCCATATGTTTATCTAATTCCCTCTTAAAGCTGTCCATGCTTGTAGCTGCCACCACCTCCTGTGGCAGTGAATTCCACGTGTTAACCACTCGTTGGGTGAAGAAGTACTTCCTTTTATCTGTTCTAACCCGACTGCTCAGCAATTTCACTGGGTGCCCACGAGTTCTTGTGCTGTGAGAAAGGGAGAAAAAGACTTCTTTCTCTACCTGCTCTATCCCATGTATAATCTAATAAACCTCGATCATGACACCCCTAAGCCGTCATTTCTCCAAGCTAAAGAGCCCCAAGCGCTTCAACCTTTCTCCATAGGGAAAGTGTTCCAACCTTTTTATCTTTCTAGTTGCCCTCATCTGCACTTTTTCCAATGCTATAATATCTTTTTTGAGATATTGCGACCAGAATTGTACACAGTACTCCAAATGAGGTTGCTCCATCAATTTATACAGGGGCATTATGATACTGGCTGATTTGTTTTCAATTCTCTTCCTAATAACCCCCAGCATAGTGATGGCCTTTTTCATTGCAGTCGCACATTGTCTTAACATTTTCATTGAGTTATCCAATATGACTCCAAGATCTCTCTCTTGGTCAATCTCTGCCAGTTCGGACCCCATCAACGTGTATTTATAGTTAGGATTTTTGGCTCCAATGTGCATCACTTTGCACTTGGCCACATTGAACCCCATTTGCCACAATGACGCCCACTCACCCATCCTGGACAGATCCCTTTGAAATGCCTCATAATCCTCCCTGGTTCTCACCACCCTGAACAACTTTGTGTTATCTGCAAATTTAGCCACTTCACTGCTTACTTCCAACTCCAGATCATTAATAAACAAGTTAAAAAGCATCGGACCGAGTACTGATTCCTGCAGTACCCCACTGCTTACCTCCCACCACTGAGAAAATTGCCCATTTATACTCACTCTCTGTTTCCTTTTAATTAGCCAGTTTTTGATCCACAAAAGGACTTGTCCTTTTATCCTGTGACTATTGAGTTTACTTAGGAGCCTTTGATGAGGAACTTTTGGAAGTTAAGGTAAACAACATCTATTGGGTCACCCTTGTCCACATGTTTGTTCACTCCCTCAAAGACCACTAACAGGTTAGTGAGACAAGATCTTCCCTTACAGAACCCATGCTGAGTCTTCCTCAATAGATTTTGTTCATCGATATGCCAACTAATTATTTCCTTAATGACAGTTTACACCAACTTACCCGGTATTGACATCACACTGACTGGCCTGTAATTTCCCGGATCTCCTCTGGAACCCTTTTTAAAGATGAGAGTGACATTCGCTACCTTCCAGTCCTCAGGAATGGAGGCAGATTTTAACGAAAGATTACATATTTTTGTCAGGAGATCCACAAGTTCACATTTGAGTTCTTTCAGAACACTTGGATGTATGCCATCCGGGCCCGATGATTTATTTGTTTTTAAGTTGTCTATCAGTCATAGGACCACCTCTCTCATCACCTCAGTCTGACTCAGGTCTTTCAACACCCCTCCCAAAATCAGCAGTTCTGGAGTGGGCAAGCACTTCTCATCTTCCACAGTGAAGACAGAGGCAAAAAATGCATTCAGCTTCTCAGCCATTTCCCTATCATCCTTAAGTGATCCTTTTACCCCTTGGTCATCCAAGGGCCCCACTGCCTCCCTGGCTGGTTTCCTACTTCTAATGTAGTTGAAGAAAATTTTATTGTTGGTCTTTATGTTTTTTGCGATATGCTCCTCATATTTCCTTTTTGCCTGCCGGATCACAGACTTGCATTTTATTTGCCACAGCCTGTGTTCCCTTTTATCAGTCTCACTGAGACTAGCTTTCCACCACTTAAAGGAATCTTTCTTACCTTTTACAGCTTCCATTACTTTGTTTGTTAACCATACAGGCTTTTTTCTATACCTATCTGTGCCTTTCCTAACCCGCAGTATATATTTTTTTATGAGCCTCTAGAATTGTAATTTTAAATAGTGTCCAAGCTTCCTCAATGGTTTTGACCCTTTCTACTTTTTCTTACAGTTTTCTTTTCACATGTCCCCTCATATCAGAGAAGTTACCCCTTTTAAATTTAAAAGTTGTTATGTCAGTCTTTTGGGGCCACTCCCTATTTAGACAAATGTTGAACTCAATAACATTATGGTCACTGTTCCCAAGTGGTGCAATCACTTTTACATCTCTCACCAGATTTTGGGTGTTACTTAGGACCAAATCCAGGATTGCCTCTCCCCTGGTAGGTTCTGTGACCATCTGCTCCATAGCACAGTCATTGAGAGTGTCTAGAAACTCAATCTCTTTTTCCCAACTTGAACACATATTGACCCAATCAATGTGTGGGTAGTTAAAATCACCTATTACAACACAGTTATTTTGTCTAGCCACTATCTTTAATTCATTCATTATTTTATAATCCACCTGTATCTTTTGATCTGGTGGGCGATAATAAACTCCCAATGTTAAGCTTCCTTTTGGGCCCACTAATTCAACCCCCAGCATTTCCAGAAGTGAATCCAATTCTCTTACCCTCTCAATCTTACTGGACTCTCTGACATACAGAGCCACCCCACCTCCAACTCCACCCCCCCCCCATCCTTCCAATATAATTTATAACCAGGAATCACCGTATCCCACTGATTTTCCTCATCCCACCAAGTTTCTGAAATACCCACAATGTCTATGTTTTCCCCCAACACCAAGCATTCCAACTCCCCGATTTTACCTAGGACACTTCTAGCATTAGTATATAAACATCTATAGTTTCCCATACATGTTAAGCCTACAACTTCCTCTTGCTGCCTCATGACCTTGCCAGGCAGTCCCTATCATTTCCATGTCCCCATTTCCTTGTAGGAAAGTAACAGCTACCCCTTCATCTCTTTGAGATGAACCATCCGGAACCAGATATTTTTCATCTCTTGTCAGCTTTTCCCCAATACTCAGTTTAAAAACTGCTCTGCCACCTTTTTTATTTTAAGCGCCAGCAGCCTGGTTCCTTCTCGGGACAAGAAGAGACCGTCTCTTTTGTACAGCTCCCTCTTGTTCCAAAAAGCATTCCAGTGCCTAACAAACTTGAACCCTTCCCCCCTACACCATCCCGTCCACGCATTGAGACTCCTGATCTGTGCCTGTTTCTCCAGTCCTGCACATGGAACAGGTAGCACTTCCGAGAAGGCTACCTTGGAGGTCCTGGCCTTGAGTCTCCTTTCTAGCAGCCTAAATTTTTCCTCCAGGACCTCACGACCGCATTTCCCCACATCGTTGGTGCCAACATGTGCCACAACCACTGGCTTCTCCCCAGCATTATCTACCAGGCTATCTAAAACACGCGTAATGCCTGCTACCTTCGCACCAGGCAGGCAAGTCACCAATGGTCAAAACACGGTTTCGCCACCCAGCTGTCTACCTGCATGAGGATCGAATCACCAACTACCAAGAGCCCCCCTCCAATGGTTGGATGGTTCCTTGGTACGAAAGGATACCCTGTTCACCAGATTGCCCTGATTTCTTAATAATATTGGGAAATTAGAACGTATTATAAATTGGCAATAGGCAAAAGGGAACAACCACCAATATATACAGGGATCCCACTTCTTCCAGAAGAACAAGAACTAGACAAGGAGGCTGGCTTCAGTAATAAGATGATTCCTTTACTGAAGAATCTTACTCAGGCAAACAATACAACAATCACACACACAGTTACCCAGAAACTAGGAAAAATAGATAGAGCAGAGACATTTGCATTAGCAGGTAAAAATGTTGGTATCCACGTCAAGGGTGATAATTACCTGTCTGGCGAGATTGTGTCCCAGTGGGAAAAATGATGGCGGCTGGAAGGGATTGGGGATCATGTCCTGAACCAGCAGAGACACACGGAAACTCTGGCTGTGCAACCAAGCATCTTATGGGACAGGGTAGGGTTCAGGATAGAAAAACTAGAGAGAACACATGTTGCTGGATGTCCTCTTTTATTAGGGGGCTCTGGGGGAGGGCTTAACTGGACACCTCCCTTGAGACCACCTCTTGGTGGTCTGCTCCAAAAGTCACGTCTGCAATGGGGAGGGAGCTTAAGGAATTGGGCAATGTTAAACTCTAACTGAACTGTAACAGAGACACCTGGAGGACCTATGTGACTCTATTCCTAGTGAATCTCCCCCCTCCCTTTCTCTCTGCCTTTTGGGGATAACTTTTTAAACATTTGAGTATGACATGTTCATGTTTGTCAGTGTTCAGCTCCCTCTCTAGAGTCTTTAGCAGTTATATCTTTGAGTAGTGTGCAAGTGTACTGGCTGTAGCACATTTAAAAGCCCATATGTGAACACCAAAACAGCACACTGTATGAGCCTACCACTTTAGTACTGTGGCTAAGGAACATAGGCCTCAGACCACAATCTATGAGTACATGTTGCTGAGATCTGGATCTGGTCTGTGTCAGGGTGGCAGACAGCCTGGAAGCCTACTTGTGCTGCTTATTATTTTATGTAAGATGTTGGACAATATGGTTACCTTAATGTTGCTGGACAGTTTGGAAGGGGCTGTGGCTCAGTGGTAGAGCTGATTAGCATGTAGAAAGTCCCAGGTTCGATCCCCAACATCTCCAGTTAAGGATCAGGTAGTAGGTGATGTGAAATACCTTAGCCTAAGACTCTGGGAAGCCACTGCCAGTCTGAGCAACTTGGATGGACCAATGGTCTGATTAAGTATAAGGCAGTTTTATACAGAGTCCAGGATTTCAGTTATAAGAAGTCAACCAAGCAGATGCACAGTTCCTCATACTCTCCTGGATATAGCAAAATATTTTGGACATGTTGAGCCATGTCACTCCCTACCCCACTGCTCACCCCACTTGAGAACTGTAATTTAGATATTTCATCCAGTTCGTATTTGTGCAAATTTCAGTTGTTTCAAAAAAAATTATCTATACAGTTATTTTCCCCATAAAGTTTTAAGAAAAAAGAAATTGTATAGTTACATGAGACAGTGTTTGCTACCTGGTGCACGCTATAATGCAAACAATAGTTCTATTATCATTTTGTGGTACCATAAGAGTCATCAGAAAGCAGGTTGCGCTGAAAAGATGAAACAACCCAGTGGTGCCCTTTTCATTTTTTGTGTGTGAATGATTATACCTAAGAAACTGCTAGTTTTCCTGCTGAAAAAATTACCATATAGTCTGCCTCTGAAAAAAGCACTCTGAATAATGTTAATCCTTCCATCTGAAAGGATGCAAGAGAGAGAGACTGTAATATCCACTATTCAAAGTCAGAGCACAACCTCAGAAATTATCTGCAATCCATTGTTTTTCTCTCTCTGCTCTTCTTGAACTCCTTTCCCACACATTTCACCCTTCTATCAAGTAGGGCTTATTTTTCGACTTCAGGTTTACACATCTCAGCCACTCATAAAACAGTGAAATAAAAGGCTTTGGTGGTTTGTACATTTTGCATCTTTGCCGACCGAGTGCTACATCGGGGGAAGGGATTTTTTTAGACCTCCAGAACTAGCTAAACCAGACACAACCATCTTAAAGTTCTGGGATGGCAGCTGAAGATTCTAATATCTTATAATCTATTAGAGTAGTTGGCCAGTCTTTGGATACTTAAATCCGGTAACTGGAATGGACAAGACAGATCTTTTTGTAAGCCTGAAAAGGGCTCCAGGTTTGCAGAAAAATGTGAAATCTAAAAAGAATACACTGGGAACAGTGTTCCCTCTAAGCTGAGTTAGTGTGAGCTAGCTCACAGTTTTTTAGCCTCCGGTTCACACATTTTTGTCTTAGCTCAGGATGGATGGTTCCAGAGCAAACTAATGTATTCAGCAGCCAAATTGTTCGCTCACAACTTTAATGCCAGTAGCTCACAAAGTAGAATTTTTGCTCACAAGACTCCACAGCTTAGAGGTAGCACTGACTGGGAGAGTTTTAAAAAACTGAAAATGATAAAAGGAACACCTGCAGCTTTAAACAACAGATTCCCTCAGTGGCTGTTGCTAGGCAACCACAGTATTCCAACTGGGTTTCTCTCAGTAAAAGGTGGGGGAAGGGGACAGGACCCTTTCCAGCACTATTTTGGCCTTTGAGGAAGGACTGATTAGGGTTGCCAGCTTCAGATTGGGAAGTTCCTGGGGATTTTGGGGTGGAGTCTGAGAAGTGTAGGGTTGGGAAGGAGAGAGGCCTCAGCTGGATGTAATGCCATAGAATCCAACTTCCAAATGTGTTATTTTCTCCAGGGGAACATACCACTGTCATCTGGAGTTCAGTTGTAAGTCTGGAAGATCTCTAGGTCTCACGTGGAGGTTGGAAGCCCTAGGCTTGGCAGCAACCTTTGGCTGACTTGATACTACCTGACTTCCAAGATTCAACCTGGCATGGCTGCTTGCTACTGTTCAACAGCAGCCACCCTGTGTAAACCAGCATGGTATAGTGGTTAGAGCTTCAAAGTAGGGTCTAGAAGACCCAGGTTCGAATCCCCATCTTGCTGTAGTAGCTCACCGGGTGATTTTGGACCAGTCACATGCTTTCAGACTAATTGACCCCACTGGGTTGTTGTGTGGACAAAAAGGAGAGCAGAATAATGTAAGCTGCTTTGGGCCCCACTGTGGAGAAAGGTGAGGTATAAATGAAGTAAATAAATAATAAATATAGCTGAAGATGGGTGGCAAATAAAAGGTAGGTTGGTGAGTGGCTGAGAAGGAGACAATGAGGCAGATAAAAAGGAGAGGATATGCCAGGTGGAGGGAAAGGGGAAATACTGTGAGAAGAGGGATACAATATCAACCCCTGCTTGTTGCATCGAGCCTGGTTGCCATGGGAGGTGAGGTGGAGGCTGGAATGTCTACTTTCATTTTTGCTTGCTTGCCACTTGCATCCTTGTTATCTCATGTAGCTCAGCAATGTAACCTTGAGCTCCTCTTTCCCTGTGTCAGCTTTCTCTTGGGAATAATGCACCGTTATTTTCGGTGGGCCTTTAGCTTAGAGGTGATTGGCCCTAGGCCATTAGAACATATCTCAATCACAGTACAATTGCAGCTTTGTGCGTTTTTGGCTCAGTTCTAACATGGTACATAAAGAGTCTAGATACCTTCAATGTCTCAATAAACTTTTATTCTTCTGAATGACTGTTGTTGGGAACTGATTGCTCCAGGGTTCTGACATACAGGGAAAGTGAGACACCCCTCACAAGTCCTCAAGATTTCCCTACCATGCAGGAGGGCCTGGCCCAGTGGCTGGCACCAAACAACTGGGCCAGAGTTTTCCTAAGCAGAGGCTGCTGAGGGCAACAGCTTAAGAGGGGCAGATAAAGGTAGATTGGCTGTTGGGTGGGAAGGAGATAGGGTTGCCAACTCCATGTTAGGAAATACCTAGCGTTTAGGTGGTGAGCTTGGGAAGGGTGGGGTATGAGTAGGGGAAGGACCTCAGAGGGGCATAATGCCATCAGTTCCATCCTCCAAAGCAGCTATTTGCCAACCTCCAGTTGAGCAACAAAAGGAGTTCACAGGAAAAGTTGCTAAGATGAGACAAAGTACAACCGTGAAATATATAACGAAACCTATTAATTATTTATACTTTTGACATTTTCCTTAAAGCCATGTACATGAAGAAACTCAAAAGGTTACACTATTCTCATAAGGAATTTAACAGAGAATTTAAACAAGAAATATCTCTCAGGCTTTGAAAAAAACATGAATTGCCAATGTCCTTGGCTATAATGTCCATTTTAAGGGTTTGCTAGTTGAATCGTACATCACTCAGGCTAGGACGCGTTTTGGGGCGTGTCGCTTCTTCCTGCTATCCTTGTGAACTGACCTATACATTGACAAAACATTTATAAAGCCTATAGGATGTGAGACAAAAAGATTTTTAAATATGTAACCTTAAGCATGACTTTTATAAATGCCTCTAGGCAGGAAGAAGTGACATGCTCCAAAATGCATCCTAGCCTGAGTGACATATGATTCAACTAGTCCCAGAAGGGACTCATCCAAATGCACCAGAACCACATTGGACACCAGTAAGTATTTGACTACCCAGAACACCACAGCATGGTGTGGCCCCCAGACGTGGTGTGGGGCATGTTTGTCTAGGAGACAATGCAGTGGTTCAGTGACCACCACCTTGTGAGGCAGGAAGGACTGGTAAAAATTAAGTAGGTCTAAGAAGGCCTGCAGCTCAGCTTTGGAGGATGGAGTGGGTGCCTGCTTGATTGTGTGGACCTTGTCCTGTGTTGGGTGGATGCCCTGAGCATCGACAGCAAACCTGAGGAACTCCACCAATGGAACTCCCAACAGGCATTTCTCCAACTTTACCTTCAGCCTAGCATTGTTGAAGCATTGCAGGATGGTCCGCAAGCGGGTCACAAAGGTCTCGGAGTCAGGGGCTGTGATCAAAATGTCGTCAAAGAAGAGCTGGACCCCAGGAATCCCTTTGAGCAAACAGTCCATTAGGTTTTGGAAAAACCTACAATCACTCCAAACTGTAAGCACTGCACCCTGAACCCTGTGGGTTACTATGGTCTGTGCCTCGGTGGTGGCATTGTCCTCCGGTAGTTGCTGGTTGGCCTGGGCGAGGTCCAGCTTCCCAAAGATCTTTGCCCCCACCAGTGAGGTAAGTACACGGCTGATGATGGGGACTGGATACGTGGGATCTTGCAGGGCCTTATTAATAGTGCACTTATAGTCTGCACACATCCGGACATCCCCTTGGCTTTACCTGGGTTACAATGGGGGTCTCCCACCTGGTGTGTGGGACTGGCTTGAGAACCCTTTGTTCAACCAGGTGGTCTAGCTCAATGTCAGTTTTGGGCTGTAAGGCAAACGGAGGTCGCCAGGCCTTCAGGCGGATGGGCCGGACCATGGGGTCAAGCTCGAGGGTAACCAGAGGACCGGTGTAGCACCCTAGTACACCATCGAATACTGCCGGGAACTCATTGCAGATTGCCTGAAAGTCCTTAGACTGCATGTGGTTCACAGCTTGCCTTCAACCACCACCAGCAATTCTAAGAGTCCATCAAAACCCTTGTATTGGACACGGAATTTGCCCCACCCCTTGATGGCCATCGGGTTCTTCTGAAAGTCCCATAGCATTAGGCTCACCGGTTTCTCAAGCAGGGCCCCCCCCGGGGCAGAGCCTCTTAAGGGTGGCTGCCAAAATAATGGAAAAGGACAACCCAGTGTCCAGCTCCATCTCACATGGGGACCCCTCCACTAACACAGTCACATCGATGTTATTGGGGGTCTTCTGGGGCAATTGCATTACCTGGTGCTGGGGTTGAGATGTTGTGGTGTGGAGATCTGTGGACTCCTGGTGCATGGACTACTGGCGTCTGGATCGGGAATGGCAGACCTTGGCTATGTGTCCCATCTTGCTGCAGGATTGGCAGGCTGTATCCCGGAATCAGCAGGTCAGGCATTTATGTGCATCCCTGCAGCTGGCGCATGACGTAGGAGTGAAGGAGCATGTGTTGGCTGGAGTGGATGCGGCTGGCGACCAGGGAGTGATGGAGTGCATCGTGGTTGGAGCAGCAGTCCAGGCGGACCCTCAGTAGTCGGGATGGCATACCTATAGGATGTCCTCGTCATCTGACACTTCGGAGCTGGACATGGTGGCCATGCAGTGTGCTGCTAGTCCTTGGTGGTCTCGTTGCAATTTCTCAAAGGCCACAGCCGCTTTGAGTGCTGTGTCAAGCTTGATGCCAACTATGCCCATGAGCTTGCAGTGAAGTTTTTGTTCTTGGACACCCCATACAAAATGATTTAAATGGGAGTCCTCAATGGTGGGAACTTCACAGTTGACCACCAGCTGGCAAAGGTCGGCCATGAAATCTGTGGCCAATTCTCCAGACTTTTGCGAGTGTACAAAAAAGTCCATGCGCATCACCATCTTGGATGGCTTTGGTGTGAAATAGTTGGTAAGCATGATTACCAGTTTGTTGAAGGTGGTGGCAGCGAGTGTCTTTGGCACAATGAGGCTCTGCACCAGGCGGATCGTGACTACCCCACATGTGCTGAGCAGCCAGGCTTTCTTCTTGCCGGCTTCTGTGGTGTCTTGGACCTGGAAGACGTAGGTCAGTTGTTCAGCCCAGGCTTCCCATAGCTCGGGGTATGCTGGGTCAAAGACGGCGGTCTGTCCTGGAGCAGCAGCCATGGTGACTCGGAGCGTGGGAGCGAAGAGCTGCAAATGCGCTGAAGCTAAGCGATACAGGGTGCAGTAGCGAGGCCCTGGAAACAGTGCTGGAGCACAGTGTGGTGCTAGCTTCTGACTCGCTCAACAGGATCCCATCCTCATCGCCAGTATAAAGTACTGGGTCCAGACACATTGTAGTGAATTCAGCTCATAGTTTATTTAAAGCATGCAAACACAAACTGCCGAGGTGGACTCGGAGGTCTGCTTATATGCAGGTACAAACCACATATGCAGGTCACACCTGATCCCCACGATAGGGTTATTTACAAAGCACCTTTGACCATAGGTCCCCTTAGGGATCCTGAGTGGCCGATTGGTCCAAATTATGATCCGCATGGGCTATTGTCTACCGATGCAAAGCTCCGGTCATTTGCCTGACCACGTGTGTGATTCGTGAATGGGTGCAAGGTCGCCATTAGAACACAACACTAGACTAGGAACATGAAAAAAACTAGGCCTAATCAGTGTCACTATGAAGGCACTGGTATGGTTGCCAACTTGCAGGTGGTAGCTGGAGATTTCCCGCTATTTCAACTGATCTCCAGGTGACAGAGATCAGTTCACCTGGAGAAATCTTTGAAGCGCCTCCCCTCCTCAAACCCTTCCCTTCTCAGGCTCCACCCCCAAAATCTCCAGGTATTTCCCAACCTGGACCTGACATCCCTATCTATTGGGGAATATAGAGCCATAACTAAAAGGTTCTTGGCTGTGGACAGCTCAGTGCTAACTGAGAGACAATGTGTTTTGTCACTTGATTTTTTTCCTTTGGGCAGAAAGTATGTTGTCTTCCAAAAAAGCTTTTCTCTGGTGCTTTGAGTAGACAGGTGAGGAAAGTCTGGGAAAGCATTGTGAAACTGCATTTTGATCATTTGTGGATGGAACAGGCCTGCTTGTCCTGCAGACACATAACTATAGTGCTTTGAATGAGTAGTGATAGGGAATGCTCCTTTAAAGTGTCCGTTCGCTACTATGAACGTGGACTATATATGCCCTTAGCTTTAACACCAGTTCCTCTCTACTTCGGTGATTTATTCTCTTTTTAGATAGTTCTAGGATATGTTCCTTTGGTTGTTAGGTTCTAAGTTTTTACAGGACCTCAATATAATTGTTCTTATTCTTATGTGTATTAATAGGGTATGTCCCTTTAAAATGTTTGCCTGATTTTACGGGCAGGTGTTATATATGCCCTTAGTGTTAGCACCTGGCAAGGCTACCCAAGAATATTCATTATGGTCAGCCTTCACTTCCTATATGTCTCATGTATAATTGGTAAGCATGTATTTTTAGTAGTTGATATAAATGTATTTTTCTATGCAATTATGAATGCTGTTAAATTACTTTTGTATTACTGTCTTGACAGACTTTGAAGCTACTGAAAAAAACCAATGGTGTCAGATGGGATTTGCACGTCATTGCATCGTTACATCTTTTAATTGCCTTCAAACTTGTATGTATCCTTGAACTCATAACTTCTCCCCATTCCTTGTTAATGCAACTTTATATCAAGTAGTTTGTTTGCTTATCTATATACTTGTTTTTAAGATTGTTTTGATTTGGAAGAAGTCTATCAATGAAATGAGAACAACATTCCAGAGAACCTCGTCGTCATCTCTTTAAATCAACTGTTGTTGTCTGTTTAAATATTGTTTTTTCTTTAAATTAATGGATATTTGTTAAATATTATGTATCTTAATCTCACTGAATTATACACGCTTTATAAGCATCCTACACAGCTTTTTTTTCACTTTTAATAGTCCTATTAGGGCTGTGGTTCTCTCTTTGAAGCTTATGTGGTCCTTAACAACTCTGTGAGGCAGACACAAATTTACTGAAAATGAACTGAGTTGTCAGAACTGGTAGTTTTAAAACAGATAGGGGGAGGGGTCAGGGGATGATGCACAGTTCAATCTCCTTGAGGACTGAGGGGCTCAGACTGCACAGCCAGGCCACAGTGGAAATCTTAAAGAGGACTGGGTACAAACCAATTGACTCCTTGTGTTACTTGATCCTTGCTGAGTTGGCTAGCCCAGTATAGCCTGATCTCATCAGATCGTGGAAGCTAAGCAGGGTCAGCCTTGGCTAGTATTTGGAAGGACAACCTCAAAGGAATACCAGGGCTGTGACACAGAGGCAGGCAACGGCAAACCACCTCTGAAACATCTCTTGCCTTAAAAACAAGTCTAGCTCAACACCTTAGGGGGACATAATGTTAAAAGAGCTAGAACTTGTGGCTGCCAGACAATCCTAGGATCTCCTGGCTATACTACACACAATGCCATATGACAACAACAATGCTGAGTTGGTAGCTGCAATACTACCCTGTAGTTATCAGCTGTGGGGGCGCTGCAGCACAATACAGAGCAGACTAGCAGCTTGTTCTTCTGGAAGGTAATAGCAGGATTCCAGTGGCATCATTACTCCAACACTTTTATTCCAACATAAGCTTTTGTGAGTCAGGGCTCACTTCATCAAATGCATGGAGTCTTTATCCATTTGGCAGATGCATTTATGCTAAATGCTGCAAACAACTCTCTGTTCTACCAGTTACTAGACTCTCAGGCTTGAAGGAGATAGTGATTTCTCCAAAGCTGTGCCCTTTCCAGATGGTTTGGTTTTTAGCCTAGTCTTCTCAGTAAAACTCTCATGGATTCAAAACCTAAATAGGCGTTTGTATGATTTGTCTGCAAACTGACAACAAAGTATATCTCTTTTTTACATTATTTGCTTAGAGTCTCATTTGGAGCAGGTGTTTAGGGGCTTAATAAAAAATTAAAATCTATTCTTTCTTGGATTTCTACAAGCTCACTGGAACCCTGAGTAGAAAATATCTAATTAATTTAATGTGATAGGAAATCTCTTAATGATATCTTGGCCAGTAGCTGCAGGAACAGAACTTTGTCAAATTCCCAAGCAGCTGAGAAATGATACGGTTTTATGAGACAGCCCCACATGTCTATACCCTGTGATGCCAAATACTTAGACAAAGCTGTGTATATTACTTAGAGCCGTGGGATTCAGCTGACATTTAAGAGATTTTTTTTCATGGAAGGAAAGAGCTGTTCTGAAATGCTAATATTTAACAGTGGAGTCCCATCTAATTAAGTACATAGGTTTCACATGCATTCAACTCTGTTTGGCCTTACTGTTTTTTTCCATGTTAAATTAGACACTGAAAGTTGGAACCAATCCCACTTGAAGCAGCTCCAGCATTGTTCTTTTGGAAATGCTTTGTTTTTAGTTCCTCCGTGGGTGGCCCTGATCCAAAGCATCCAGTGCACACATACTAGCAATGTAGCAACGTGTGGTTGTGTGCATATGAACTGCTGCACACATGTACAATAAATATTTATTTACTTACTTATTAAAACATTTATATCCTGCCTTTCCTCTTGGTTCACAGCAGCTTGCAGTAGTAATTAAAACACCCCCAGCTAAAACCAAGATAAAATCCCTTTTTTCTCCCCCCTCCTTAACAGATGCCTGCTGTTCAAACCCCTTCAAATGCTCCGACAAACAGGCAGACTTTGCAGTACCTTCTGAAGATCTCCAAGGAGGGGGCCCTCCTCACCTCTTCAATGAGCCCATTGCAAAGAGCTGGAGCCACAGTGGAAAAGGCCCAGGCTCAGGTTAATGCCACACAGACTACCCTAAGTGGTGGGATAGCCAACAGGTGGCTACCTAATGACCAAAGTGGGCACACAGGGACATATGTAAGGAGACAGCCCTTCAAAAAATAAGGAAATGAGATAACAATGTTTATGGGTTAAATGAAGGACCACAACTTTAATAACACACAAACAGCCTGCAATGGGTAAATGATTACTTGACTCCCCCCCCTCAGTGGGGGCATGATCTTGAACAAGGTGGCTGAGATATCTTCTCCTCCCTTCTATACCACATATGGGCAAGCTCACCCTACTCAGAGGTCAGATGTTCGAATCCAACCACTGCTGGCTCCTCATAGCCACTTATTATAGTCCTGAGGGAGGCAAGGTCTTGCCACATCACCAAGACTCTTAGCTCTGGATAAAGATTTACCAGGCTTTCATGTGACATCACGTCTTGCCTTCTGGACACACATCTTCTTCTGTCCAGTACACAGAGGGTTGGCAGAGTTGGCTAAAGTGCCCATTGTTTCCACCTTACTGTGACTGCATGTGGTAATACTTCTCCAGCTCATGAGGGATGGTGCAAGGAAAGCAGTTGTATGTTTTTCTTCAGTGATGGGAAATATTCCACATACTCATTCTGCACAGGGCTTCCTCAATAATAAATCTATCAACAATACATCCCCCCCCCCAAAAAAAAAATCTAGTGGACCAGAAAACTTGTGAAGAGGCTTGCTAAATGTTTAAGGAGCTTAATCAAGTGGCACTGGACTGATGACTCACTTCACAGAACAAAAAGTGAAACAACCTATCTCTTCCTCTTGGAAAAGCCCCATTCCAGCCATGTGACCTGATAGACAGGTCACATGTTCACACATTAGACTCCTGAGATGGTTGATCGAACGATACCATCTCAGGCATAGGACTCATGATTATTCATCGCATTCTGATTACTTGGAAATTGAATATGCCTATCCCCTTTCCTATTTAATTCTCTGTGGTATGGTTACATGGCATACTTTCAGGAGTAGGTCCTAGGGTGTGGAATGAGTGTTCCCTTCCCTTTTTCCATGTCATCAATGAAACATTAGAGTGATGTGGAACACAGCAAGTAAGACTCTAACTTCTGTAGTATATAGGCTTGGACTCAGCTATACAGATCCATGCTACAAGGATCTAGGTACACAGATGCTTCTGTAACCTTGAGGATGGATAAATCTAACATGTTTTTATGCCCCTACCCTTGAAGATATCTAAGAAACTTCAGTAGGTGCAGAAAGCAGCTAGTTGTCCATTAACAGATACAGAGTGTCTATGACACCATTTTTCTAACATCATTGGTTATCTGCCCCCCCCCCCCAGCTCATAGTTCATAGATACTGAATCAGTTCTGCACAGTTCTGACTTACAGAAGCATAAGCAGACAATGGATCCATTTCAGCCACCACTTAATGAAAGTGGTGTAGCCCCTACTGCATCTCAGATTAGTACTCTAAAGATTATTGTTGTAACCATACTCTCCAAAGTGTTGACAATTCTAAGGAGCTCTGTTCCATCAAAAACTTTTGGGTGGATATATGTATTATTTCCATATCCAATCCTTTAAAGTAAATTGCAAGGGATGTAAGACAAACCTGCATTTTATTTGAATGGATACTTCCTATCAAATTGATGTGGATACATCAGATCTTTCCATATATGTTGAGAAGAACCTTATTGGATCAGACCAGTGGGCCTTCTTGACCAACATCCTGTTCCATGCAGTGGCCAACCGGTTGCCCTGGAGGGCCAACAAACAGAGCATAGAGGCCAAGGCCTTCCTTGATATTGTCCCCTAGCACTGGTATTCAGAGGCTTCTGCCTGTGGAAATTTCCTTTAGTCGCCATGGTTAATTTGCTGAGGATATGATGGATTTCAGAGAATAAAGACTTTGCTAAACTGTGCTTCCCAGTGTGGTGTAGTAGTTAAGAGCAGTGGACTCTAATCTGGAAAATCGGGTTTGATTCCCCACTCCTCCACATGACCTTGGGTCAGTCACAGTTGTCTCAGAACTCTCTCAGGCCCATCTACCTCACAAGGTGACTGTTGTGGGGAGAGGAAGGGAAGGTGATTGTAAGCTGCATGGAGACTTCTTGAAGTAGAAGAAAGTGAGGTATAAAAACCAACTCTTTCTTTTCCCCAATGTTTTGTACTGATTTTAGTAACATTTGGAGTGACTGTGGAGGATGTTTTCTTTTGAGTGCTAAAAACAGATTTTCAAAAAATGACTTTCAGTTTCAGTCAGTTTAAGAGCTGAGAAAGGAACAAAGTAGCTGGTTGAACAGATCCACCACTGAAGTGATCCTGTTGTATTTCTTATTATGATAGCAACCATCTTTCCTATTATACAAAGCTGTTTTCAAGATTCCAAGGGCAAGATTCCATGGGGTGCCAAAATCAGTAGGCTGGATGGACTGCCACTCAAAAGGGGGTCCCTGGCCATTGGCTGCATTCTCTCCCTGCTTTGCTTCAGTCCCACCCACAGAGCTGCCGGCCAGCGTCCCGGAGTCATTCTGGAGGGAGCCAGTGAAGGGGAAGGACCGACTGAGTGCTGGGTCCACTCTTCTCTGCCCACTGCCAGGTGGGTCAAACTGTCCCCTTAGTGGCCTGCTTCTGTCAGTGAAAAGACAATGGACTATCAGCATAACCCCCTCCCCCACACACTGCCAGCGTGCC
This sequence comes from Lepidodactylus listeri, assembly GCA_029233225.1. Classification (NCBI taxonomy): domain Eukaryota; kingdom Metazoa; phylum Chordata; class Lepidosauria; order Squamata; family Gekkonidae; genus Lepidodactylus; species Lepidodactylus listeri. The sequence continues at coordinate 119,230,320 of JARCFY010000004.1, read as the reverse complement.
CAGAATAAACTGTCAGAATAAACTGTCAAAAACAGGGGGCATTTCACACAGCACCCTGTAGCACTTCAGGACCAGTACAAAGAACAGAAGAACACTTGGGAGGAGGTTTCAAGGTAAACTGGCTCAGGAACGCTTCCCCAATGGGAGAGGCACGTTTCTGTGTGAAAGGGCCACTATGCTCCATTAGGAAATCAGAACTAATACTGTTCTGTGTAAAATGCCTGACAGAAACCGTTAACTGAAGAGTTCCTGAAACGAAACATATTGGCTGTGTGAAATTCCGCAGGCTCTTTCTCCTGCTTAGCTCCACCATGGCTGGCTCACTAATGAGGTGGGCCAGCAACCATCAAACTGTTCCCTTCAACCCCCTGCAGTGTGGCTGACTTCCCCCTAGGGTTGCCAATCTCCTGCTGCTACAATTGGGCGCTGAACAGGGACACAGGATTCTTATCTCACTACAGATTTTCTGCCTCCAAGCTTTTCCTCTCTGCTTTAATCAAGTAGATTACAATATGCATTGTACTTCTGCATCCTTTACAAGCACTCTTTACAATACCCCTCCCACCTTCTGACTGAGATAAAAAGACACAGATCTCCATTCCTACTCCTGTCTGAGGAAGGGAGCTTTGACTCTCGAAAGCATACACCCCCAAAAATCTTGTGTTGGGTGGTTTTAGTAGCCTCAGATCTACCTGTGAAGTATAAGTATATCAGGCTGAAAGAGAATGTCTTGAGCATCATAGCTTGTGAAGTTGTGTTGGTCACATTTCAGCATCTTGTCCACTATGCCACAATTGCTTTGCACACTAGCCAACTGTGAGAAGCTATTTAAAATGTTTTTATAACAAAGCCCAGAGCAAATATCTGTGGTTTACAGAAGAAATAATTAAGGAAATCTGTACGCTTTGGTCAGCATCAGCATACCCTGAGGTGGGCCATCTGCCAAGGCCCAAGGCTTCTGACAGGGCACACTGCCACTGGCCCCTGCCTGCACACCTCCTCTGCCACCTGGCTGTGTACCCTTCATTCACGCACTTGCATGCAAGCACTCTACTTCCTGGGCTCCTTGCTGCTAGCTGTGCTAGATTGTGTGGACAGTGATGGATAGGCAAGGGAGTTTTGGAGGGCTGAAGGTGGCAGACTAAGGAAGGGCTATGGCTCAGTGGGAAAGTGTCTGATTTGCATAAAGAAAGTCCCAGGTTCAACCCCTGGCATCTCCAGTTAAAAGTATCACATAGTAGGCAATGTGACAGACTTCTACCTGAGACCCTGGAGAGCCACTACCAGTCTGAATAGACAATACTGACCTTGATGGACCAGTGGCCTGATTCAGCATATGGTAATGCAGTGTGTTTTCATGTGAATAAAGGGGGTGGGGTGGGTGGGAATTCTGCTTCTTCCGTCAAACCACACTGTGGCCCGGCAACCTACAGCAGCAAAATAAGCCAAAGGCAGTGTGGTGATGGGTTAGCTTCCCCTATTGACTTGAATGACTAGCCAACGCTTGGCTGCAAGCTCACAGCATAGCTTCAGTATTGAATTGAGCAGCCAGTGAAGCAAAATTCCAGGCGCATCTCTCCATTTTGCCTGAAAATATCTCAGTGGAAAATCTGCAATCCTCTCTAACTGCAATTGGAGCCCTCTTAAGAAATCTTTATTGTTGAAACACATTTTCTGGTTGGCTTCCTGTATTATATATTTTTCTGACCTCTAGTTTGAGCATTGCTCTTGCTTCTAAGTAGATTCTGCCAGTGATAAGTTGCTTAGCAACTAGTCCCATATGATCTATTGTCATTTCAATAAATGACCCAGGCAGATAAAAGGATGTTTTGAAACCTAATGGACTGGAAATAAAAAAGGGAGGGGGGAGCAAATAGACTGCCCCACTAATGCAAGCTGTTCAATAATCCATTTTATCTAAAAATGATTTCTGGACACTTACAGGACTGTTTTGAAGGGGTACTTCGCAGAGATGAAGAGAACAGGGTGGATGCAGACCTGTTTTAAATGAGGCTGCCCCAATGCACTTAACAATCAACTTAATGTACTATCAGTTCCAAGTTGTAGGCCACAGAATTCCTTATTGGGGCATTTCTTAAATTGTGGTCAGTCATGCAGTTTTAACTACCCAAAAGGAAGCCCCGGGTAAGATCAGACAAGGGCTGACAAAGTCGTTTTCCCCTGCTTTAGAAACTCGGTCAAGAACTGAGACATCCCATTCTGATCCTCATTGTGCTGCGCTAGAGGTTTGGGTTGCGTTATTGCCACCATCTATCTTGAAGGCTTGACTAGTTCAGTATAAACAATGTACTACTAAATGTCATTTAATTTTGCTAACTAATTTGAGCGTAGGTCAGTAACATTTAAAAATCTATGCTAGGGATTTATTGACTTGTAAAGTATGAAGCATGCCTTTGCAAGAAATCAATTTGCCTTTGATTTTCTATTTTTGGTTTCCATTGCCTTCCATTTTTTCTCGAAACATTTTCCATTTGTAGTGTATCATGTATCCTGTTTCTTCAGACACTGGGCTTGTCCTTTGTAGGGTGATGGTACAGTTTTATTATAAAGATAATTTCTGTTTTCATAAGTGAAGTGGAGCTTGCAGAAAACAATCTTCCCTCTTCTCCTCGGTGTCTCCTCAAACTACTCCTGAAGGCTGAAGGACCTTTGGAAATATTTTGTGGCACAAAGATCTACCGTAGAAAGGGAGAATTAATGGAAATTCATACCTTCCTGCTCTTGTGCAAGCTCCCATTCCATTTATGGGAGACTTCATGAGAGACAAGAGGAGGGATTTTTACTAATTCATCGATCCCAGTGTTGCACCACCCCCTTGCATTACATCCCATAATGTTCTCGAGGGTTCCCAGAACTTCAGGAGTAGTTTCTTGGAGGCCACAGAGATGCTGAAGAAATAAGGAGAATGCAGCAAATACCCTTCCATGAGCTCTATGCCGTGGCTGTGTGATTAGATGACAAAAGATAAAAAATACTCTAAAGAGAATCTGAGCAGACAACTGACTCATTCTGTTTTACATTTTTGGAAGATGCCCTGGCTTCATATGCATAGTCATGTGTATGCAGCCAATGTTTTACCATCCAGATGACTATGACAGTCATCTGTCATTTGAATAGGAGACTCTGTCAACATGTTAATTTTTTATTTGGCTAGTTTTCTGTTTAATAATGTTGGAGGGAGAAATAGTGCTGGGTTCTATGCTAGATTATGTGAAATTTGTAGACATCAGATGCTACCATGGTAGCAGGAGGTGGTAGTTCTTTATGTTCAGGGTGAGAGAACTCCACAGAGCTGGGTACAAACAGGCCATGATTTTATTGCTACCACTTTCACTGCACTTAACATAAGGTGGGCAGGGATACCATGATGTTCAGCCTGATTGCTGATGGGGTATGATTCAAATGAATGCTAATAATCTAGGAGAGAAAGATGCCACGGGCAGCTAGTGACTTGATCTTCTCATGTTACTCCATGACCACTAGGCTGGGGGTGACAACTTGTTAATTTGGTCCTGTCAAATGTGGGTAAGTCCTTAGTTGGCCTGTTCCAAGTTCAGTCATGATGAACAACATAAAACCTTTTCAATGGAGAAGCCTGCCTCTGTGTTACCTTGGTAAGGAAAGCAGACAAGAAGAGTGTCTGGAAGCCTGGCTGATAACTAGGGATGGGCACAAACTGGGAAAATATAATTTGGTTTGTGGCATGCCCGGTTCATGAACCACGAACTGTCACAAACTTTTAACAGTCAAATGAATTGGTGAGGTTCATGAGGTTTGTGACTGGGTAGAACTAGATCCTGTGCAAGCTAGAGATACCAAATCCACAGGGGATCTCAGGCTGATTCTCCTCTACCTGCCCTCCAAATTTGGTGAGAATTGGATTTACAGGGTCTGAGCTAAGCTCCCCCCCCCAAAAAAAAGTGTCCCCAGGAAAGTGCTTTCTGGGGAAATGAAAGCCTGTCAGGCAATCATTTTGACAGGTACAGGTTCAGGATGTTTAGGAGTGTGTGAAAAGGACCCTGTGTAAACTAGACACATCAAAGTTGCAGGGGATCTCCCCCGGATGCTCCTCTAAGTCTCCCCCCCTTGCTTTAGATTCAGCAGAGACAGTCTGGAAATGTATCCACTCATGAACCGGCATGAACCTCCACAAACAGCTGGAAAGTTCATGGAAAGTTTGTGACAGTTGACCTGCCACGAACTTCACTTTGCGAACCACAAACCAGCCAAAATTCATCACAAACTTTCATTTGTGAGCCAGTTCATGCCCATCCCTACTGATAAGAAGGTGGCAAGGTTAAGGTGTAGGCTGTAAACAAAGCTGAGGACCTCCATCAAGTGATTTTCTCCAGGGAATCTAATCTCTGTAGTCTGGAAATGAGTTGTAATTCCAGGGGATTCCCAAGTCCCACCTGGAGGCTGGCATCCCTATTTTTATTTATATCCACACAGCTTTCTTATGTTGCTGCATAACAAAACTACGCATGCACAATTGATCAATAATTCTAACAGAATGATCTGCTCTCCAGACCTACTTTCAAAGAAGAGATTTCATAACACTCCTCCTGATTCTGTTCTCACAGATCAGCCACGATTCCTGCGCCCACTCTCAGGTCTCATTGATTGCATATTAATTCTTACCCTCTCCACTTTCCTTCCTTTTATTTTATTTCTAATCTAGTTTCTGGGGTTTTATAGCTTCTGGCCAATAGGTTGTGCCATCGTTTATATATGCCTGATTGATCAGTCCAAGGTAGGACCACTTTTAGAGAGCATCATCCCAACTTTCTATTTTCTGATGTCGTGACTGTCTTCTATGGGTAAGTCAACAAGTCTACATGTGGATTCCAAGTATGTTTTGATCACTTCTCAATAATGAACTACACATACAATATTTAGCAGTACCTTTGCATAATGATGACTCTTCCTTTGCTTCTATAGTCTATAATCACCCTAGCTATCTAGGGCAGAGGTACTCACTCCACTACTAGTGGAGAGCCACATTTGCATTTGCCATTGATCAAAACAGCCACATGACTACTAAGGTTGCCAGCCTCCAGGTGGTACCTGGAGATCTCCCAGATTTACAGCTAGTTTTCAGACTATAGAATTCGGTTCTCCTGAAAAAAAAGAGAGGATGCTTTAAAGTGTGGACTTTATGCCATTATATCCTGCTGAGGTCCCTCCCTTCCCCAAACCTCTTCCAACCCTCCAGGAATTTCCCAACCCACAGCTGGCTGCTCTAATGACTACTGCATGCCCTGTCTACCACACCAAGTACTTACCTACAGTAATGTAAGATGTAAAAGCTAATAATAAATATTTAACTATGACCTTTTAATTACCAGAGTACCTCTGAGCATGTACAGTGGGCTCTCTTTGCCCCTGCTGAACCTTAGCTAACCCTTGTATATCCGGAATGAGAGAGCCTTGCAGGGTGGACTTTTGACACAAAATTGTCTAGATTTTCATGTTCTCAGAAATTTTTATTAGGCATGATGTTAGCAAATAAATGATTCCCTTTGTTTAAAGCCACCAAGATGCTGTGATGAGAGCACCGAGGTTTCAGGGAAAGGTGAAGATTGTTGGAAAGGGCAGGCCTTTTATGATGCTCACAGTTTCCTTGTCCTCCAGCCCCTCCAATAGCAGCTTTTTTAGGTAGGAACCACTGCCATCCCTAATTCAATAAACTCTGTCTTCCTCTTCCATTGAGCTAAGCACTTCTGCTCTGCCTCCTACAAAGTATGATTACACAAATTTCTTTCCCAAATTTGGAATTCTGAATCTCTTTATTTTATACTGCCTCCTGGGCTTCAGGCTCTTTTCTGATGTGGGATCACTGGCTGCATTTCTCCTTAGGGTTGCCAGGTCTATTAGACCAGTGGGTGAGTTCACTGGCTGCTCAGAGTTCACTGGTGTGTGGTTTGACTTGGGGATCGATTCTCCATTATATCCTATGGGGACAGTCCCCACAGGGTATAATGGAGCTGAATAAATTCGGCAATCCCAATTATTTCCTGAATCCCAATACCATATCGATATTGGGATTTGGGAATATCAAGAAAAACTAATATTCTTCAGGTTTGGTATACCCAAACCCGAAAAATACCCCCTTCTTTTTTTTTTTTTGGTGCGCACCCCTAATTGGGGGCATGATAACACTCTTCAGCTACCTGAAAGACTATAACATAGAAGCAGAATTGCTTGCCAACTCTGGATTGGAAAATATCTGGGGTTGGTGGGGTTTGGAGAGGGAAGGGTACAGTACCACAAAGACCTCCCTCTAAAGAGCCCGTTTTCTCCAGGGGAACTGATATTGGTCATCTAGAGATCAATTGTAATAGTAGATCTCCAGGTGCCACCTGGAGATTGGCAACTGTACAGAGGAGAGGGAAACCCTTGTTTCCTGCTGTTCCAGAAACAAGTCTAGATCTAATGGGCTTCAGTTGCCAGAAAGTAGATTGTCATCGAACATTAGGAGAAACTTACTACAAGTAAAAGAAGTTTGGCAATGCAACCAATCACTGGTGGTGGTGGTGGTGGGTCTCCTCCTTGTTGCAGGTCTTCAAGCAGAGGTTGGTACAGCCATCTTGTGAGGGATGATCTGCCTTTGGATTCCTTGCAGAGGGCAGGGTTTTGGGCTTCATGGCCTTATGCAGCCTTTGAGCTTTCTGTGATTCTATACGATCCATTCATCCCCAAGTCATCTGCCTTATCCTTACTCTGCTCCCTTCCCCAAATCCTGGATTCACTTTTGACGCCTACTTTTTGAAATATAAAAAAAATTAACAACACTTGAATGGAATGCAGATGTGGGGGGAAATTCCAGAACCAGTAGCTAATTTGATGAGGAGAAAGATTTTTGCTTGTCCTTGAATAAGTTTGTGTGTAAATGAAAGTGAAATCCTTTATCATCTTAACATTTCTCGTATTTGTTAAGCTTTGTGACTCAATTGATTTTTTTAAAAAGGTATAATTTATTATAGATTGCAGAATACTCTGCTGTGCTCCCTCAATATAATTAAATTATTTCCCCAGAATTAATTTTTGCCATGGAGAAAATGGAATTCATATTCCAATTTAAGGATAGATGAGTGAAGTATCTCCATATGGGGCAATTGCTAAAGCATTCAGATCTCATTTAACCGTAATGAATCAAAGTCTCAAGAAAGCTACACTAAATTGGCAGGTTCAGTCTGTGAATAGGAGTCTTGAGAGGAGGTGGTAGGCACCGATGAATGATGCACTTATTGGGTTCAACTTCCTCTTGAGATGTTTGTAGAGCTGGATTTATGCACAAGCTAAATCAACTACAGTTTAGGGCCTGTAAATACAACCCCCCCCCCCCAAAAAAATAAATTACCACTTTTGGGTAGTGCTATGGGACTCTTTTAAATTTAACGTAGGTTAGGGCCTTGTTGTAACTTAATTTGGCTCAGGGGGTGTTCAGCTGCCCTTTATAAAGCCTTCTAGAGGAAATAATAATGCAGAGCTTTGCTTTCTTTCTACCTGCTTTTTGGATTGCAAACTGTGCCTTCCTGGTAATCTGAAGTGGTATGGTCCTTGGGGTGCCAGCCTCCAAGCGGGTCCTTAGGATCCCCCAGAATTACAGCTCATCTCCAGACTACAGAAATTAGTCTGAAGAAAATGGATGCTTTGGAGGGTGGGCTGTATGGCATTGTGGTCCCTGCCCTGCCCAGGCTCCACCTCCAAACCTCCAGGAGCTTCCCAACATGGATCTGGCAGCCCAGCCCTTCCACTCTCACCAGTGGCCAGGGAAGACCTGGAAACCCTATACAGTCCATTTTGTCACTTCAGAGATCTTTTGCTCATTCTGTTGCATTGTAGACCAGGCCTGAGGTAACAAGCCAAATCCACACAGTACTTTCTACATGCAACACATGTGGTGTGCCTTTGAACATCCTTTTGGCAACAGAGTTTAAAACTGCTTAGAAAGTAAGCTTCTGTCCTTTAAATCCTTAATTTGAATGGGGTGTTTGTGTTGAGTTGAACAACAATCAACTGGGGAGAAAAGTGGGGTATAAATATTGATTTATTTAATTCATTTGTATGCCACCTTTCTCTCCAGTGCAGACCCAAGGTGGCTTACATTGTTCTCCAAGTCTTCATTTTATCCTCACAACAGCCCTGTGAGGTATGTTAGGCTAAAAGGGTGTGACTAGCCCAAGATCACCCAGCATGCAAGCTTCCATGGCACGCATGCAGATTTGAAACCAGCTATCCCAGATACTAGTCCAACATTACTAGGGATGGGCACGAATTGGCTCATGAACAAAAGTTTGTGATGAATTTGGGGCGATTCGTGGTTTGCAAAGTGATGTTTGCAAAGTGAAGAGCCACCATGAACACCCATGAATCTTCAGGTTGTTTGTGGCAGTTCATGAAGAGCAGAGCATTAATTTTTAATTTATGTTTATATCCCCCTTGTATCTTTGTCAATGGTTTCAGGGCAGATTTGTTTGCATTGGGTATGCATGCTGTATGTTTTTTATACAACCTGCATATGGTATTCATTCAGTGTTCAGGTATATGTAGAATGCCGATTTACTGAAGTACAAATAACTTCAAAAATGCACTGACTTTACAGCAAAAATGTGCTGTCAGTTTTCAGAAAACAATGAAAAAATTATGGATTTGATACACACAAGAGAGAGGCAAAAAATCAGAATGAGGATTTTTCAGGTTGAAACAGCAGGAATAAGAAATTCAGAATCATTCCTAGTTTGCAGATACAGCTTTGTTATCTCCCCACTTCAGCTGTGCCCCACTGTGTTTTTTACCACCTTGATTTCTTATCAAGATAAACTGTTTCACTGGTAGGTTTATGTGGACTTTGCACATCTGAGAATCATACATAGTCCTGGAAAAAAAAAACAGACAAAGCTGTATCATATAGAGCCACATATTCAGATTATAACAGATCTAATTATGGTGACACCTGTGTTCTACTGGAAGCATATGTTATGTTCCTCCAGGTATGCAAATGTAGATGGGACCTCTATAGGTTCACGAAACAGCTGCTTGAAAATTGAATTTACCTTGTTTATAATGTCTGTTTCCTTTCAAGTCAATCACCTCAAATATGGTCTCATGGATGATTTTCTGCAATTTAAAACAAGGAGCATTTGCACCTGTACTGTGGTAGAATTCAACATGGCTGCTGGCCAGGTGGCTGCCGTTGGTTTCCACTCACAATTTACAAGACTGATTGGCTTATGTATGCCCCAGAGCCATTGTGGCCAAGTCATGCATAACTGAATACAGTTACTTTTTGAGTAGATGTGCTGCTTTTGAGTATAGGTAGTCAGTGGTATTTATCCTGCTGGTGCATACTCAGAGAAGGGAACATGCTGGTGCATACTCAGAACATACTGGGTTGAATTAAAGTTCACTTGGCTTTGGGAGTCAGGCAGGCAGGCAGTCAAACTGGGCATGGATGGAATGAGAAGGCAAGACACACAGCTTCGTCCCTCCATTGGGTGGATTGAGCTGGAAGGATGGGGTATAAGGATAGCTGCAAAGCTTGTATGTCCAAGAATATCTGGTGCAATTTCAAGCGCTTTCAAGCTAATTCAGACCAAGAAATGTTCACATCACTCTAATGGCAACACATTAGTGGCAGTTAAGGATACCTAAGCACCCGCCAGTTCAACTCTCCATTCTGTCTGCACATTGCTAGCAGGAAGCTTATTGTTTGGTGGGCAATTCAGTTAGCTTGAGAGCAGTTCAAGCCTGTTTGCCGGGTTGATTTCACAGGCCAGGCAGTCACATTCAAGGCACATCAACCTCTTGTATGCTACCTCCTCACCATGCCACCAATTGTTAAATGTAGATTAAACAACAGTTGTGTAAAAATGAGTACTAGGTAATCTTATTAAAATGTCTTATCCTTTGGTTTTCATCTGTATCTGTATCAGGGGCATAGAGTTTTGCAAATTCCCTTGGGGTGAGGGCTCTTTAGTGCGCGTGCTTTGTGTGCACGCTCACTGGGGCGATGTCCCCCCCCTGGAAACCGCCACGCCTCCCTGGGTCCTTCCGAGGCCCGCCAGTTGCTGCTGCCGGTGCCTCTCTCTTCCCCCCCACCCTGGCCACTCCTTCCCTCTCCCTCCCTCTTTTCCGGGCAAAATGCCCAGCGTGGTGGCATCACCCAGAAGTGATGCCATCACGCTGGGCACGTTGCCAGGGCGATGCTCTGGCAATCGCCCTGAAACTCAATGGTGCCATAGAGTTTCAGGGTGATTGCTAGAGCATCGCCTAGCAATGTGCCCAGAATGATGGCGTCACTTCCGGGTGACGCCACCATGCTGGGCATTTCGCCCGGAAAAGAGGGAGGGAGAGGGAAGGACTAAGGAGTGGCCAGGCCGGGGGGGGGGGGGAGAGAGGCACCGGCAGCAGTGGCTGCCGGGCCTCGGAAGGGCCTGGAGAGGCACGGCGGCAGGCACTATGTTTTCCCGGGGAGGGCTCAGTCCCCCCCCCAGGAAATTTCAGGGGTGGTTCGAGCCCTTGAGCCCCCCCATAGTCTACACCTATGATCTGTATGATCAGTGTTAAGGACTGTCAGCTTCTCTGGATCTGCACCACTTTGCACATATGCCATTTTGGACAGTCCCATAGCAGTCGGTAGTTTTCCATCCATCCCCACATTATAATTTGACTACCTGAAGCAATCTTCCAAGTCTCTGAGGGAATATTCATTGTACCTACTGAGCAGGTGCCAAAGTATCCTCAAGGCAGAAAGAAATAAAACTTCACCCCTACAGCCACTGCTCACCCATGAAGCTGCTCTACACAGTGCTCAAGTTGTGCACCAAGCAGAGAAGACAAACTGGCTTGAGGTTTGGCTCATGAGTGATTGCAACTGGAAAAAAATGTGCACCTGACAACCATATTTGCTGGACAGCACTCAGCATGCCTAGTGGTCACAAACTGATTCTTTACAGTAAAAGCAGTAAAAGATAAGGGGATTCCTGTAAGCAGTGGAAGGCTAGTCTGAGTGAGGTAAAGAAAAGGGAGCACAGGCCTTGGCAAAAAAAATTAATGTCGGTGATCAGACAGGCTAAAAGGGACGATGAGGAACATATTGCAAAAAAACCCAAACAAACATAAAACCCAACAATTTCCCCTCCAAATATATTAGTAGCAGGAAACCAGCCAGGAAGGCAGTGGGACCCTTGGATGACCAAGGGGTAAAAGGATCACTTAAAGATGATAGGGAAATGGCTGAGAAGCTGAATGCATTTTTTGCCTCTGTCTTCACTGTCAAAGATGGGAGGTGCTTGCCCACTCCAGAACCGCCAGTTTGGGGAGGGGTACTGAAAGTCCTGGGCTGGACTGAGGTGACAAGAGAGGAGGTCCTATGACTAATGGACAAATTAAAAACTGACAAATCATCTGGCCCAGATGGCATAAATCCTAAGTGTTCTGAAAGAACTCAAATGTGAACTGTGGATCTCCTGACAAAAAGATGCAATCTGTCACTAAAATTTGCCTCCATTCCCAAGCTAATGTAACCCCCATATTTAAAAAAAATGTTCCAGAGGAGATCCTGTCGATACCAGGTAAATTGGTAGAATCCTTTATTAAAGCTAAAATTAGCCCCGACCTGGGTAGTCCAGGAAGGCCTGATCTCATCAGATTTTGGAAGCTAAGCAGGGTTGACTCTACCAAGTACTTGGATAGGAGACCTCCTTGATATACCAGAGGTGGGGGCAGGCTTTATTCAGCCACCTCTTTGAATATCCTCCAGGCCTCCAGTAGGGATCAGTCACCAGTGGTCACCATGACTTTCAGGTGCAGACACACTCACAAGCACGTGCGCGCACACACATACAAATGCACATATTTTAAAAAATACCCCCAAAAGCTAGAATTAGTAGGCACATTGATGAACAAAAGTTATTTAGGAAGAATCAGCATGGATTCTGTAAGGGAAGATCTTGTCTCACTAATATTTTAGAGTTCTTTGAGGGGGTGAACAAGCATGTAGACAAGGGTAACCCAATAGATGTTGTTTACCTGGACTTCCAGAAAGTGTTTGATAAAGGTCTTCATCAAAGGCTCCTTAGTAAACTCAGCAGTCATGAGATAAGACAACAAGTCCTCTTGTGGATTAAAAACAGGTTAACTAACAGGAAACAAAGAGTGAGTATAAATGGGCAGTTTTCACAGTGGAAGGTGGTAAGCAGTAGGGTACCGCAGGGCTTGGTACTAGGTTTGGTGCTTTTTAACTTGTTCATTAATTATTCGGCATTTGGACTAAGCAGTGAAATGACTAAGTTTGCAAATGATACCAAGTTGTTGAGGGCAGTGAAAACCAGGGGGGAGTCTGAGGCATTCCAGAGGGATCTGTCGAGGCTGAATGAGTGGGCATCAACTTGGCAAATGAGGTTCCATGTGGGCAAATGCAAAGTAACACACATCAGAGCAAAAAAATAAATAAATCACAACTATAAATACGCCATCTGAACTGGCGGTAACTGACCAGGGGTGAGATTTTGGAGTCATGGTAGATAGCTCATTGAAAATTACTCACTGTGTGACTGTAATTTTTTTAAAAGGCCAATGCTACACTGGGAAAGGAATTGAAAACAGATCAGCCAGTATCATAATGCCCCTGTATAAATCTATGGTGCAAATTCAGTCGGAATACTATGTACAGTTCTGATCACCACACCTCAAAAAAAAAAAAAAAGCATTGGAAAAGGTACAAAAAAGGGCAATTTAAATGATTAAGGAGTGGAACACTTTCCCTATGAAGAAAGGTTAAAGAGGTTAGGGCTCTTTAGCTTGGAGAAATGATTGAGGGGCTGACATAATAGAGGTTTACAAAATGATGCATGGGATATAGAAAGTAGAGAAAGAAGTAGTTTTTCCCCTTTCTCACAATACAAGAAATTGTGGACACTCAATGAAATTGCTGAGCAGTTGGGTTAGAACAGATAAAAGGAAATACTTCTTCACCCAAAGAGTAATTAACATGTGGAATTCACTGCTGCAGGAAGTGGTGACAGCTACAAGCATGGATGGCTTCTAGAGGGGATTGGATAAACATATAGAGCAGAGGTCCATCAGTAGCTATTAGCCACAAGGTATAGATGGAACACTCTATCTGCGGTAGTTATGCTCTGTATTCTTGGTACTTGGGGGGCTACAGTGGGAGGGTTCTGGAGTTCTGGACCTACTGGTGGATCTCCTGATAACACCTAGGTTTTGGCCACTGTGTGACACAGAGTGTTGGACTGGCTCAGCCTGATCCAGTACAGCTTCTCTTATGTTCTTATGTACTTGTTTTTGTAAATGAAGGTGAGGCACAGTCATGGCAGAGGAGGCCAGATGAGGTCCAACCTCCTAGGCCAAAGGCAGAAGCTGTTCCCGGAGAGGATGAGGCAGTGCCCAAGATGGCAGTGGCAGCACAATGGCCCCAGCAAAAATAGGGCATGTACCAGTGACAGGAGAGCCTCCCCCCAACAATCAGCTGCTGAGCCCAAAAGCAGGGTAGGAGTTTGACAACCTATGGGTTTGACTGGGAGAAAGGCAAAGAAGGGGTTAAGTGATGAGCAGGATTCTGAGAAGGGAGGAGCAGTGCTAAGCTTGGCCAACATGGGTGAAACCCCAGGGATAACAAGGGAGATGTCAAAGGAGAAGGGGGCAGAGACTGGGAGGAAGAGGAAGGCAAGCTGGCAGGAAAAGGATGAGAAGGCACACAGAAGGGAGGAAGGAGAACCTAGAGGAGGAGCTATAGCCTTGGGCAAGACCAAGCTGGTGGAACTGACCCATGGTAGATGCACAGTTGAGCCTGCTAAGGTTTTAAAGGAGCAGAGTGGCTGGATGAAAGGAACCACATTTGTCTGGAGACTTGTTTGGACTTGGTCCATGGCAATCTTAATGAGCACATTGAATCTGGGTCTAAGCCTTGCACTTATGAAGTCCCACTACCCCCTAGCAGGGCCACAGAAAGTTGTTTCATATATTAAACTGGGAGAGCCCCATTTGATATCAAATGTGACCTCACTAGGAAGCTGCACTCAATCCTGGTTCTTTGACCAATATACTATAACTGTGTGATTTAAGTGTTTCATCTCTGCACACATACTCATACATACAATCTAGAGTGTGCATCTAAAAAGGGGTATAAATGTCCAAAGTTCTCCTTAATAATGCCATCATAGATGTCTCTGTTGAGTGACTAAAGTTTGTATGACAATTTAGTTTCTGCACTGACAAAAGGGAATAATCATATTGCAATATAATAAGACAAGCATAATTTGGGGCAAGACTGCAGCAGCAACTGGACAATCTATTAGCACCGGGTAGAAGAGCTGAGCATCACATAGCTACTGCAATTGCCACCACAATGGATTTATTTTATGATGTTAATTGTGTATTGTTTTTGTTTGCTGTTATTAGAAACAATTATGCCTTGCAAGGGTAAATAAATCAGTCATAAATATAATTATTTTGTGTTTGCTAGATGAGGCTTCAGCCCACTATGTCCCACTCATGTATAATGAGAACAAAACAGTAGTTTAGTTTTTAATTTTTAAAAAACTTGTGTGACTTGTGTTATAGCTTCATTTAATTTTTTCCAAAAATATTTTGTTATAGACCATTCTTAAAGGTGGAGGTTTGAAGTCTGCGTGGTGCTATTTGTCATCTCAGGCAGGACAGATGGAGGACCTCACTGAGATATGGTTGACAATCAGGAATGAGTACATTTTGGCATGAGCATGAAATATGCGGTGTTTAAGAAGAAGAAGAAGAAAAAGAGATTGGATTTATACCCCGCCCTCCACTCCCCAAGGGAGTCTCAGAGCGGCTTACAAACTCCTTTTCCCTTCCCCTCCCCTCCCCACAACAGACACCCTGTGAGGTAGGTGGGGCTGAGAGAGCTCTTTCCCAAGCTGTCCTTGAGGGAACAGCTGGTACAGAGCTATGGCTTGCCCAAGGTCATCCAGCCAGGTGCAAGTGGAGGAGTGGGGAATCAAACCCGGTTCTCCCAGATTAGAGTCCGCGCACTTAACCACTACACCAAACTGGTAAAGACAACTCCCCCTCATGGACTACATTAAGAACCACATTTTTAAGCAAAAATGAATGTAAACAGTTTAACTCACATCTCTGTGATTTTCTAATCCATCAATGGTACCTGCTTCTTTGAAGAATATTCCTTTTGCATATGTTACTAGGAAGTTTGGGTTTATTATTTTCAGGGACGAGATCTGCTTTAGAGAGCTGGCATACCTTGTTAGGCATAACTGTGGGAAGATATTAATAGCTAAACTCATTTTCTAATTAACAGGGACAAGGGACTAAAGCATAGTCTGAACATAGAGAAGTAGTCCCACTGCTGACGCTAGGCAAATCTAGGCCTGTAGACAGCCAGGACAGGAAACCATGTTGCAACCATAAACAAGCTGCTCTGGGTGTTTTGGAATAGAGTGCTTCAGAGTATACTTCCCCCACATTTTTCATATATATATTTAATTTCTTATTATTTTCATTTTTTATTATCCCTGCATCTTTATACTCCTCCCTCTGGGCTGGACTGATGCTGGTCCTGTCCCAGGGCCACAGCCACCAACCCAGCCTCTCAGCTCTGAGGCCAGATCACGGGGGCTAATTTAGGCTATTAGGATGGAAATAGCTCTCCTTCACTACCACCACTACTTATGCATATATGATGTGACCAAGAGAGAGATCTTGGAGTCATAGTAGATAACTCACTGAAAATGTCAAGACAGTGTGTGACTGCAATAAAAAAGGCCAACACTATGCTGGGGGTTATTAGGAAGGGAACTGAAAATAAATCAACCAGTATCATAATGCTCTTGTATAAATCAATGGTGTGACCTTATTTGGAATACTGTGTACAGTTCTGATCACCTCACCTCAAAAAGGATATTATAGCACTGGAAAAAGTGCAGAGGAGGGCAACTAGAATGATAAAAGGATTGGAACACTTTCTCTATGAAGAAAGGTTGAGGTGCTTGGGGCTCTTTAGCTTGAAGAAATGACGACTGAGGGGTGACATGATCGAGGTTTACAAGATTATGCATGGGATAGAGCAGGTAGAGAAAGAAGTACTTTTCTCCCTTTTTCATAATATAAGAACTCATGGGCACTCAATGAGATTACAGAGGTGTTGGGTTAGAACCGATAAAAGGAAGTACTTCTTCACCCAAAGAATTCACTGCCACAGGAAGTGGTGGTGGCTACAAGCATGGATGGCTTCAAGAGGGAATTGGATAAACATATGGAGCAGAAGTCCATCAGTAGCTATTAGCCAAAAGGTATAGATGGGAACTCCCTGTCTGGGGCACGTGATGCTCTGTATTCTTGGTGCTTGTTGGGGGGGAGGCAACAGTGGGAGGGCTTCTAGTGTCCTGGCCCCACTGGTGGACTTCCTGATGGCACCTGGTATTTTTGGCTACTGTGTGACAAAGTGTTGGACTGGATGGGCCATTGGCCTGATCCAACATTGCCTTCTCTTATGTTCTTATGTAGTGGGTACAGTTGAACTAGGATCTGGGGGACTCTAGTTTGTATCCTCACTCTGCCACAGAAGCTCACTGGGTGACCTGGGACTATTCACATGCTCTCAGGGTAATGTACCTCTCAGAGGATGATGACCAGAACTGCACAAACCAAAGCCATGTCCTGCCCCCTGAATCCCCCTCTAACTGGGCACTCTATTTGTGGTCCCAAGCACAGCATTCATAACTTGTGAAGCATAGTATCTATTAGCTCACTGGGGGCATTCTATTTCTTATTTTCACTGTAGCTCACTGGCAGAACATCTGCTTGACATGCATAAGGTCCCAGATCAATCCCCCAGCATCTCCAGTGAAGAGGACCAGGTGATGTGAAATGTTTGCCTGAGACCTTGGAGAGCTGCTGTAAGTCTTATCAGTCATAAGCAAAACTATTCTTTGTTTTTGAATGATGCACCTGTGTTGTAGCAGGGATTCTCTTAGAACAGGCATTCTCTTCTGTACAAGAGAAAAGTAATAATGCACCTTAATATTTCCATCTGCAATTTTCATTCTTAATTTTTAATAAATCCATGCCTAATCATTGGGGTGGGATGTGGAGTGGTATGGTATAGCCTGATCTCATCAGAACTTAGAAGCTAAGTGTCTGGATGGAGGACCACCAAGGAAGACCCTGCAAAGGAAGGCAATGGCAAACCAACTCTGCTTACCACTTGCCTTGAAGGCCCTCACTGGGATAACCATAAGTCTGCTGCAACTTGACAGCACATACATACGTAATCGTTGGGGCCACCAGTTGACCAAAATATTTAAGTCAATTAATCTAACTGAATGAAGCTGCAATCCTAAAGGGCTTTCCAGTAAGGTCTACTGAATACCATAGGACTTACTTATAAGTTGACCTGCTTAGCATTGTTCCATAAGCAATTGAATATTGGGATCACTACTAAAAATATCCTAAGAACTGCAGACTGGAAGATCAGTAGTTCAGCAGTGTGCTGCATGATGGAGGGAGCTCCTGTCCAGGGCTGCGGGTGAGTCTCCGGTGGTGGAGAAGGTGGTTCTGCGGTGGGGGGGCGCTACAAGGCAGCCTCACCTAGGGGGGCACCACAAGGTAGCCTCGCCTAGTGCACAAAAAAACCCTGGGGCCAGCCCTGTTCCTGTCTCTGGTCCCAATCCTGCCATCCTAGCAGTTTGAAAGCAAGAAATTGCAAATAGATAAATAGGTACCATTTTGGTGGGAAGGAAACAGCCTTCCCTGTGCCTCGGTGTTTAGTCATGCCGGCCACATGATCACAGAAAAAGACTTTGGACAGCACTGGCTCTTCGACTTGGAAACAGAGATGAGCACCACCCCCTAGAGTAGGATTTGACTGGCTTTCAAGCAATAGAAATCTTTACCTTTACCTTTAGGACTTTCAGTAGACCTGTTTAAGATTGTTTTATAAATATTCTTATTATCAGTAGGAATTGCTCATGTGTCCATGGTGAATGCCTACAGTCTTCCAGCTAACGAACTCATCTGTGTTGTATCGTGGTCATACAAAGCTTGATTCCGCAAAGGAGGTGGCATGTAGAATGCCATGCTGGGTCAGAACATATGTTTCTGATTCACTGCCCCTCCCATTATTTACAGAAAACTGGGCTCTTCATAGAATGATGAAAATAGTTTGCATTGATATAATGGTCCTTTAAACAGAGATGAAATATTTGTAGGACGTCATCAGTGCTTACTGAGTTCAGTACAGGGACAGAGCCTACAGACTTCAAGTAATTTCTGCTGACAATATCCCTTTATCTGTCATCCCATGACAGCCTTCGGAAGCTAGGTTATTTTTCTCTTCTGCTTCTTCTTTTTTACTGTTGGAGATCTTTAAAAAAAATGTTTCCAAAATCATAGAAAATGGCTCTTAGGAGACAGCCCTTCAGACTTATTGTCCAAATTTTACCAATCCAATTAGACAGTTTGAATTGATGGCATATAAATTGTTAATATATTGCTGCGTTAGTGAAGGAAAAAAAATACTTATCTCTTTTTTCCAGCCCACTGGCTCAGTTTCTGCACTTTGCAATCATTTGTTACAAAATTTTCATTTTTTTCATTACTTTTTATTGTTAGTTGAGAAATAAAATCCCATTAAGGGTGGATTTATGATGACAAGATAACTGCAGCGTAGGAACAGAGAGGGTGTGAGTTTAATGACACACAAATAAAGTTTAATGAAATATTATGAAATGGAAATAATATTGAGACTGAATAAATCTCTCCAATAACTATGCATTATAATTGTTAAAAGAGGTTTTAAAGGCCGGGAGTGGAGGGTAGGGAGATCAGCCTATAAACTGAAAATGAGAAGCAAAGCTTTGGAGTCACTGCAATCTGTCGGTCCAGTGTAGTGGCCTTCATTGTCATTTTATAATTAAGAGTTTGTCAAGAAGTTGCTGCTGGCAAGCTTAAAATGCTGTTCTTCAACTTCTGATAATAGCAATGGGGGCGGGGGACCTGGATTCATAAGAGACACTATGAAAAGAGAACCTGTGAGATATAAATAATCTTTAATCTAATTGGCTTTCACCTATCCATCTTGAAAGACAATGGTCCCAAATCTTTGGCAGCTTAGTCATCAAGGGCCATGTGGACGCAGAAGAAAACCAATTGCTTCTTCTTCTCAATGAGACAAATTTCCTCCTGGAAGGACACCTTATACCGTGTTTTAAGCACCTGTTACATTTTCTGACATGTGATTTTTTTTTTCAAGTACAGAAGGACCTAATATAAAATGACAGGGTGAAACTTAAACAGTCCAGGCCCAGGGTCTTACAACCTGTACCATAGGGCTAGTTACTGCAGCCTACATGTCACAATACTGCTTCCCGGGCTTCAGACTCTCTTCTGGTGTGGGATTACTGACTGCATTCCTCCTTTAAACCTGCCCAGTCCATTGGACCAGCCAGCAGGGAATGGAGGTGAATTTACTGGGAGGAGGGAAGGAAGAAGCTGGAAATAAATGTAGGCATATGGGGGATGTTGGGGTCAATGCTCTGGTTTGTGGGCAAAACCTCTTCTACCATACAGTCTTGCTCAAAAATCAGGGCATTGGCCCCCTGACATCACCAATGTGCCTGCGTCACTTCTGGGTGACTTAGGCATGTTGCATTTATTTTTGGCTTCTTCCCTGTTGGAGGGGGTTCCCCTTACTGGTCCCTTGGCTGGCAGCAGAGAGGAGCACCCAAAACTGGGGGACCCCAACTCCCACCAGGGGGGTCTGGCATCCCTATTTCTCCTGCACATGAACAGCTGGTCATTGAGCCTCAGGCCTTACAAAGCCCAGGCTTGCAAAGTGCACGCTCAATATGGATAATATGTTGGCTTGTGAGGACCTGCCACAGACTTGTGTTAGTGTGTTTATTTATTTCATTTTTATTTTACAGAATTTATACCCTGCCTTTCTGCCTTCACAAACCCCACTAAGGGAGCTAACAAATTAAAACTGATAAAATTATGTATTGCTTCCATTCTCTAAATCAGCCTGAGCTCCTGGAGCTTGATTCTACCTGCCTCAGATTGTCCCCTTGCTTCTGGGCCTTGCAGATTTATGACTTTTAAAAAGTATAATAAAAAGACCCTCCCGCAAATTGGCTGTTATTCTGGTGTCATGGATAATGTATTAATCATCAAAATAAGTGAAAATACAAATTAGTAACTCCCATCCATCCATCCCTGACCTGGATAGTTTGGGCTAGCCTGATCTCATCAGATATTGGAAGTTAAGCAGGTTTGCCCTTGTTAGTATTTGGATGGGAGACCTCCGAGGAATATCAGGGTGACTACATAGAGGCAGGTAATGGGAAACCAATTCTGAATGTTTCCTGCCTCAAAGACTTTTCAGGGTTGCCATAACTTGGCTGTGATTTGATGACACTTTCCACCACCACCATATACACGTATTACAATAGTTAAAGGGTAGTTGGTGGATACTGTTCCTTCCCTCCTTTTAATATTAGGTTTTTCCACCCCATAATCCAGTACATTCACCTCATCCCCTCAAGCTGAGGGTGTACAAACATGGCTTCTGTCTTGCTTGGAAAGTGAATTTGTGGTGCTCAATGTCATAATGAAAGAACGTACAACAGCAAATTCAAAGGAAAGGTCATCATATATGTATGGGTTATTTGGCTAGCTTATTTTTAGCATTGACAATGAAGAAAACATAACAACCTTCCAGTTCTACTGTTATTATTTTTATCTTTGCTCCTTTGAGCACCTGTTATTTAGAATGCCATTTAATATATATTTTTAAATAATAAAATCTTGTTATAATTAACAATTCTGATTCTAGAATTAAAGATGTCAATAATTATTCATAGGAAAGAAGTGATATGCTGTGGCCATTAAAAACGTTGATTTGTGGAAGATTCCTCACAGGCATCACATCAAGAGTATATAGCAGTGCGCTTTCCCATCCACTGATGGCAACTAGCCATGGCAACTAAAAGAAAACCTCAATATTCAGAGGCCTCTGAATACCAGTGCTTAGGAGGCTCCATCAGGAGAAAGCCTTGACCTCCATTCCTTGTTTGTTAACCCTCCGGGGCAGATGGTTGTCTTCTGTGTGAAACAGGATGTTGGACTAGGTGGACTACTGGTTTGATCCAGCAAGGCTCATATGTTCTTCCTAAACAATTACACATCCCAGTTTTGTCTTGTCTGGTTTTTGAAGAGAAAGCTTTCTGGTACACCACAGTCATCCTATGCCCATGATCTCATTAAACATGGGCAGTCAGGTAGAAGGAAGTGCCCAACTGTATTGCTGGTAGTAGACAAGGGTCTATAAACTATGAGGAGATAGGATAAGCTGGAACAAAAAAGCTCATACAAGATGGAAAAGAAGAAGAAAATGGTTTGTGCACTGAAAGCAGAAGGAAGGATGCTCAGCATATGAATGGATGGCAGTAAAGGTCAATAAGAAAGTTAATAGGCACATCAATGAGGGAGAGTATTTAGTGGAAGAGGCAATTATAGATTGTGAGTGTAGAAGCTGATACAGAATGTGTCAGAGAAGTGGAAATCGCTTTTGAAACATGGCAATATGATGGTAAAGGAACACAAACCAAATTAAACAATGGGGAGGAGTGTTTGGGTGCTTAATGAAGGAATATAGTTAAAACAAGTGCAAGGCCAAGTGGGATATAGGAGAGCTGCTGAAGAGAAAATTCTGTAAAAGAAAACACTGGTACCTAGGCTAGATGGTCGAAAACGTAGCAGAAAAGAAAGACCAATAAAAGGCCGAAGGGGGAAATAATGGTGAGATTGAGTCAATTTTCACAAGAAAGATAGGGACAAGTTCTTCTCTTTCCCGAATGGGTGTGCCACATTATGGTATCATTCTCCTGTTATTAGGTCCTTAATGTCAAAGTAGGGAATCCCAGAATGAACTTTTGTTATTATGATAACCATGTTGAAGCCACGGGTAGACTGGAAGTTTAAATGGCCCAGGAACAAGGCAGTGCTGTAGGGGTCACTCAGACCAGATTCTTCAGCAGTGGCTCCTCCCAAGCAACTACAGCAGCTGAGCCACAATGCACAATGAGGCACTCCAAAGGGATCTGTCGAGGATGGGCAAGTGGGCATCAACGTGGCAAATGGGGTTTAATGTGGCCAAGTGCAAAGTGATGCACATTGGAGCCAAAAATCCTAACTATAAATACACGTTGATGGGGTCTGAACTGGCGGAGACTGACCAAGAGAGAGATCTTGGAGTCATAGTTGATAACTCAATGAAAATGTTGAGACAGTGTGCAACTGTAATGAAAAAGGCCAGTGCTATGCTGGGGGTTATTAGGAAAGGAATAGAGAACAAATCAGCCAGTATCATAATGCCCCTGTATAAATCGATGGTGCAACCTCATTTGGAGTACTGTGTACAGTTCTGGTTGCCATACCTCAAGAAAGATATTATAGCATTGGAAAAAGCGCAGAAAAGGGCAACTAAAATGATAAAAGGGTTGGACCACTTTTCCTATGAAAAAAGGTTGAAGTGCTTGGGGCTCTTTAGCTTGGAGAAATGACAGCTGAGGGGTGACATGATCGAGGTTTATAAGATTATGCATGGGATAGAGCAGGAAGAGAAAGAAGTCCTTTTCTCCCTTTCTCATAATACAAGAACTCATGGGCACTCCGTGAAATTGCTGAGCAGTCGGGTTAGAACAGATAAAAGGAAGTACTTCATCACCCGAAGAGTGATTAACATATGGAATTCACTGACACAGGAGGTGGTGGTGGCTACAAGCATGGTCGGCTTCAAGAGGGAATTAGATAAACATAAGGAGCAGAAGTCCATCAGTGGCTATTAGGCACAAAGTATAGATAGGAACTCTCAGTCTGGGGCAAGTGATGCTCTGTATTCTTGGTGTTTGGGGGGGCAACAGTGGGAGGGCTTCCTGCCCCCACTGCTGGACCTCCTGAGGGCACCTGGTGTTTTTGGCCACTGTGTGACAGAGTGTTGGACTGGATGGGTCATTGGCCTGATCCAACATTGGCTTTTCTTATGTTCTTATGACCCAGGTTCTTTAAGGATCAGGCATTCCGTCTCTTTCTTTGTATTGGAGCTGTACTTCACCGTCTGCCTGGCTGTTACATTAACACAGCCTTAGCAGATTCATGGGCCTCAGAATACCCGGTAATCTTTTTCTTAATTCAGAGATATACCTTGTGGCACACATTTTCAATTTCTGCTGAAAAGAATGGGTGTCCCCTGCAACCATCTTCAAATGGGCCGTGCTATTATATTAAAAAGGAAAGGAAAGCATCTGCTCCAAAGGTGCTTTTGTTGAGAAAAATGGTCTGAAACAAATGTTATTGCTAAGCTTGTAAAGTCAGCAATAGGTGCACAGTCTCTCCTTTGCTATTTCATTTTCTTTGTTGAGGAAGAAATGTTAAGAGGCCCAAATTCCACTGCAGTGGTAACTTGAAAGGGACAATATTGGACTGAAGCACTCGGGACACCCTGCCAAGGACTCTTGCCCTGCATAAGACATGGAAATTATTGGGATATTTGGTTAATATAGCAGAGTTTTGCCCAGTCATAGAAGTGTGACACCGAGTGCAGTAAATGAGAAGTACATTGCAAAAAAAGGTAAACTTACATTTATTCAAGTAGATTCAGTTCACATTCAGGTTGCAGTCACAAGGAAACAGAGAAGCCTAATCTAAAGAGTACTTTCCCTGTCACAAATGGCCAGCTTGTCTGGCATCAAGTGTGAGGGCGTATGAGGGCATTGTTTCTACAGGAGAGACCTGCAGAGACATGTGCCTCCATGGAAGGCCATGTGCAGTCAGTGAGAGGACAAAGTGAGAGAGAGAGAGAGAGAGAGAGAGAGAGAGAGAGAGAGAGGAGGGTTCAGAGGGCAGCTCCCAGGTTAAAACAACGAGAGGCATCCCATTCAAGGAGATAACATCTATATACACCTAGACTGATGTAGCACCTGCCCCCTTCCCAAAAAAAAGCCAGGCATGCTGAGTTGCTCACTCCAACAGGTGGCAGCCGTTGAGCCAGTTTAGAAATAAAATATGGTATCTATCCTATTCAGCTGCTCCAGCAAACGTATACAGACAAGCCAGGTTTATTTTTAGAGCTAACACAAACCTCTCTCAAATTCCCTGTGTGTTTTGATGTTGAATATTAACCAAGTATACCACATTAGCAGTTCATGTCCAAAGATCAATCAATCAATCAGTCTTGCTTGTTTGCCTGTATATTTTTGTTCCACCTTTCCTCCAAGGATCTCCGGGTGCCATGCCAGGTGGCATCCACATTATTTTCACTAACTTCCTCTGAGGTAGGTTAGGCTGAGAGAGAGTGAGTAGCCCAAGGTCACTTGGTGAGCTTCCATGACAGAATGGGGATTTGACTCCATGGCTACACCTGCACATCATTGGACCAAGTGCTATTGTCAAACTATAATAAGAATTTGCAACAGGATTGTATTGCTGAAGGGCAGTGAGGCCAAATTATCCAGCAAGGTGTAGATTATTCAGCAAGGCCCAGGTTTCCTAGGCCCTTGAAACTAGAGTTTGAAATATTTGTCAGGTGGTATGTGAGAGTATGCGGGCTGCGGTGGCACAGAGGTTAAGACACTGAGATGCAGACTGGAAGGTCTGTAGTTTGGCACTTTGAGACCCAAGTGCCACGTGATGGAGTGAGCTCCCATATCTGGCCCCAGCTCCTGCCAACCTAGCAGTCCGAAAGCAAGAAACTGCAAGTAGATAAATAGGTACTACTTTGGTGGGAAGGTAACAGCGCTCTGTGCACCTCAGCGTCTAGTCACACTGGCCACATGGCCACGGAAACATCTTTTGACAGTGCTGGCTCTTCGGCTTGGAAACTGAGATGAGCACTACCCCCTAGAATCAGATTCGACTGGCTTTCAAGCAAGGGAAACCTTTACTTTTACCTTTTCTGAGAGTATTTTAAAGTTAATTTGCAATGGTATTTAGTATTTCTCAGCATTTGATATGCCCTAATACTTAATATTTGAGAGCCCTACTAGATGTGATAGTATCCACATGTTGGACCTGTTGATGCTGCCACCATTTTAAAGAGATTTAAAATGCCATAAGGGCCCAATCCTGACTGGACCCACAATGCGGCAGGCTGAGGTACTTTCATCTCTCTCTCCCCATCCCATGTCTTTTCAAGTGCTGAAAGGTCCCAAGGGATGCAGCTGTTTCAGCACTTGGAAAGACACAGGAGGCAGGAACAAGAGTGCCTCAGTAAAATGGTGATGGCATTCAGGGGTCAGACCCATGGACTCTGTCATGTCTAGGTTCACTCTTAGCAGCTGATATTATATGAAGACTGACATACAGTGGGCTAGATCCTATCTGCTTTTCACACAGGTGATTATAAGGTTTGCGGGGATCGAAGTATTCACATGGATAAAAACTGGATAGGGCTAGAGTGAGGAGGGGAACTGTACCATGTACTATGGAGAAGCTGATAGGATCTAATATGCTCAGCTTAGGGTAATATATAGCAGATAAAAATCAAATAAACAGTGTTAAGATAAAATATTACATTCAAAATCTGATATTTTCCATTTCAGTGGCACCACTGGAAATTTTGCTAAATTTTGTACTTTTGTAAAATTATGTTTGGGCTTTAATAAGCTTTCCCCCCCTCTCCTAGAATGTTGACTCTTGCAACCAGTGAGTAGTAAGCATCAAACAGAACTAAACCCCCCCCCCCCCCCCCAAAGCAATGGTCTGTACAATGAAATGATGATTTTCCAGGACAAGAGTGTGATTATCTGTAATTTTATTTGTAATTGATGCTGTTTTAACTGATGCTCTAAATGTTTTATGATATTTTAACTGTGTTAGCCGCCTTGAGCCAGCTTGCCTGGCAAGGCGGGATATAAATATAAAATATTAAACAAACAAACAAATAAGTAAATAGATAAATAAATTAGAGGGTCTCATGGTGACTTACGACGCTAAACCTATAAACAAAGAAAACCCATAAAAACAAATATTAAATATTAACATTAAAATATTAAAATATATGGCTATCATACTATTGAGGCATCCCAAACACTTGGTTAGCCTCCGAAGGCCAACCTAAATAATTCAGCTTTGCATGCTCTGTGGAAACTAAACAAGTCTGGAAGGGCATGGGTGCCATCCAAGAGTGCATTACACATGTAGGGGTCAAAACTGAGAAGGCCCTTCCACTGGTGACAGCTAACCGAGCCATCCTGGGGCCAGGCAAGGTAAGACAGAACTGGAGCCTGTTAAAAACAGCAAACTTCATTTTCTGATAGACTGAGTTCATAATTCTAAGATTCTGTAATCCTAAAGTATCTTGGCACCAACCAGCCATACATGAAGCTGCCTATCCAGACTCAGATCCCAACACCCAGCAATAAGCTCTGCAAAAATCCTGCAATCACAACATTTTGATCTAAAGAATGAATGGTTGTGGACATGGATGCAGTCAGTTCCACCCGATGTCCATAACCTAATAAACACACACGAAAGGCCCTTAGGATTTGACTTGCCACATAAAGTATGGAAGATGGCTAATAGAATATACAAGCAGGCTTTGGCAGTTGTGCAGACCTGTTGTTTAAATGGGGCAAAATACCAGGACTCGAATGCAATTGTGGTGCAGCCTGGCACACTGCTTTCCATCTGTCGCAGGAATGTGAATGTCATGCTTTCCAGAGAGATGTCACAGAGCTCTTTGAACTTTGCCCAGCTGTGACTGAGTGGACTGAAAATGTAGATATTAGTATTTAGGGGGATTGCCCAATCAGTCTGCATACCTGTTGTATCAACTTGGCTACATATTTTATATTATTATATGCTTCCTGTGTGTAACTCTGCCATAAGATAAATAATAAATAAGATCATTGGTATATCAAGGTCAGTATTGTCTGCTCTTGATCCTCAGATGATCAAGAGAAAGAAGGGCATATAAAAAAATTAAAAATATATGTTATTTATTTGCAAAGTTTATATCCCACCTTTCTGCCCTTATAAGAGCCACCAAGGCAGTGGACAAATTAAAAGCATATATAGTAAAATCACATCTTAAAAACCATTAAAACCAACAAAACCCCACATCATTAAAACAGTTAAAATTAGAAATAAAATAAACATACAAAATCATAAAAATGACAATTAAAACATTGGGCAGGAAGGAGGGATTATTGAGGGAATGCCAAATGGAGGGAAAAAAATCATCTTCACTTGTAAAAATCATTCCTGACCAGTGCTGCCACCTGTTCATCTAGCAGATGGCTTAGGGCCAAGAGAGCCTCCCCAAACTACAGACCGGTTCCTTCAAGGAGAGTATAAGCTCATCCAGAACAGGTGACATCTTATGTCCCAGATCAGACCTTCTGCTTACCTGTAGCACTTCCATCTTGCTGGGAATAAGCTTCAGTTAATGAGCCTGCTTCCATTCAAATACTGCCACTAGGGCACTGGTTCAGGGTTTCTACAGCCATTTGCAGTTTCTACAGCTCCAACTGGCAACCGTTCCCCAAGGCCTTTTACATCACCTACTAGCTGGTCCTTTTGACTGGAGATTAAACCAGGAGACTGTGGATTGAATCTGTGACTGTCATGCTTCACCCACAGTACATATTGGATTAACCTCTGACACACCAGATCCTGTGCTGCTTTGGTCTAAATATGGAGACCCATATTTTTTACAGTAAATTTTAGGATCTTTACAAAGGCTGCCTTTGTTTTAGTCAAGTGGCACTTTTAAGACCAAAAAAATTATTTAAGGTGTAAGCTTTTGTGTGCAAGCACACTTCTTTCTTCACATGGAAAAAGTGCGGATGCACACAAAAGCTTATACCTCGAATAAAATTGCATTGGTTTTAAAGGTGCCACTGGATTCAAACTTTGTTCTGCTACTTCAGACCAACACAGCTACCCACCTGAATCTACCTTTGTTTAGTTTGACACTGGGGAAGAGTCCTGATTCTATCTCTCTGTTTGTCTGTCTGTCTGTCTTCTTTTTTACTTAGAAAGCCCTGCTGGGTTGCTGTTTCCAGAATTTTTACAGTCAGTCCTTCATGTTTGAATTGCACCTTTAGATAAGAAAAATAAACAGCTGCTTTGGGGGTTGACTAAGAAAGTTTTCTGGTATAATTTTCCCCCCCAAAGGTGTGAAGCATCTAAAAAACTATTTTTAAAAAGAAACTTCACCCCCATCTATCAGCATCACTAAATGTAGGTTCCCAGCTAATGCCAGCTGGCAGGCAACTCAGGGACAAAAGAATGCTTCTTGGCCACAGCTGACTGCTCATTTCCTAATATAGTGCGATGTTTCCTCTTGAGCCTATAGGCCTGTCATTGGGCAAAAGTTTCTCAACTGTTATAAATGCAGATTGATTTTTGCCTCCGTGTTGTTGCTGCAATTCTGCAGCTGATGACAGAGCCCTTTTGTAATCTGTACGCTCGAGTGAATGCCAACACTTTCCCTGGCAGTGGTTTACCATGACTCCTAGCTGAGTGTTGTGGCACTATGCTTTGAAATGTACAACGGCTGTCAATTTAGAATGCTTGGCAGGCTATCATCAAGCAGGTAGGCATTATGATTTTTAATTTCCATGGCACTATTTAATGGACACAGTTCTGTTCAAATTGTTTCATGTTCTCATCCATGATAAGTGAAGTACAAACACAGTACTTTGTTGGATTGGATCAAGATCCACTGACTTAACTTCAAAGCCATTTAAAAAAAAAATGGGATATTTACAATGCCATCCTAAGCAGAGTTATACTGTTTTTTGGGCATTACTATCAATAGATGTAGAAGGGTATAACTCTGTTTAGGATGGCATAGTTTGACATCTTTTGTGGTTTATGCTACTTTTTGCTTTTATATTATCCCTGCCTTTGACACTGTTGGTTTTGTTAGCTGCTGGGATTCTCTGGATTTATTTTGATTCGGTAATTTTATTGTGATGATTTTATTTTAAATTTTTGTAAGCTGCCTCAAATAGTTCACTGGAGAGGCTGCATATATACTTCCTACATAAAACAAGTAAATAAAAACAGGTAATTTGGGGCTCCCAAACTGGAGACCAATTTAAATAAGGAGAATTTCAAAAGCATTCCAGCTAGATTTCCCATCTCTGTTTCATCATTATTTCTCTGTCTGCATATCAGTGTTGTCTTTGCCTTCCACTCCTGCAGGGTAGGCTTCTGAAGACAATCTTTATAAATAGGCAGGTTCGTGTGGGACCAGGCACTTCTTCAGGTATCCTATGCAAATTAAAGTTAAGAACCAATATGCTGACTTGTACTCAGAAACAAATAGCTACACAGTAGAACTCCTAAAGTACTGGAGAGGTGTCCTTCCTGTCCACACCACTGAATAATCTTGCTGGTATGTTCTGGACCAAGTGAAATTCAGTTCACAACAGCCCAATTGCAGTAATCTAATGTGGACACAATCACAACATGAGCAAGTGTGGCCAGGTCACACTTTTCCATGAAAGATCCCTGCTGACAAACCAACCAAGATTGGACAAAGTGCTTCATGCCACAGGCAACAGCTGCAGGGCTCATTTCATAGCAGGAGCTCCTCTGCATATTAGGCCACACACCCCTGATGTAGCCAATCCTCCAAGAGCTTACAGTAGCCCCTGTAAGAAAAGCTCTTTAAGCTCTTGGAGGATTGGCTACATTAGGGGGTGTGGCCTAACATGCAAAGGAGCTCCTGCTACGCAATGAGCCCTGAACAGCTTTAACAGGTATCCCTTTAAAAGGCTGGATTTAACAGCATCCTGAGACTGCAGACTCAATACTTAAAGGGGGTGTTCAGTCCTGCCAAAATAGGCCCAAGACCAATTCTTGTTTAGCCACCTCACATACGACTGCATGCCAGTCTTGCCTGGACTGCGTTTCAGTTCACTGGCCCCCATCTAGCCCTTTACTGATTCCACATGTGTGTTCAGGGTATCTGCAACCTCAAATGGAGCTGACAAAAAGAAGCAGAGTTGGGTGTTACCTCCAAACTGCTCAAACGTCAATCCAAATCCCCTAATACTTTCCTCTAGTGGTTTCAATGAGATGTTACAGAGCATGGGTTGAGTAGCATGAGCATACGATGTTCAGTTGCAGTCATTTGTAGGGATATTACCCAATTCTGCAAACCTGCAGATTTGGGTCAAATATCCCATTTTTTTATTTTACTTCTCCCTTATAAGGCTTAAGCCCAGGAGCCATCATTGTTGTCATTACTTTTCTGTTGACTCATAATATTATCCCTATAAAATGTGTGCATTTGTCAGTCTTTTTGTGTATCAGTGAAACAGCATTATGCATGGTGCACATATTGTATTATATAAATCACATACATTGTATGCATAAATGTTGTATAAATTGTGTAAAAATACACAGAAGAAAAACAAATCACAGGGATAAGCACAGTCTGGTTAGGATCAGGGCTTCCATGATAGACTGGTCACTGGACCAAACCCAATTCTGTGGGGCTTCCAGTGAGCAGTCGGACCAAATTCAGGGTTGCCATTCAGAATTGTAGTGTAACAGGCAATTCTGGCACTTTCAAAAGGGTTTGTACTTGCCAGAATTGCCTGTTAGAGTAATTCTGGGCTTTTACAGGCAATTCTGACTCTCAGAGACCTTTTTGTATGTGCCAGAATTGCCCGTTAGAGCCAGGGATGAATCAGTGTTCACAAAACAGCTGTTCAGAAATGGAACATACCTTATTTGCTGTTCATGTTCACTGTTGAGTTGAGCACCTCACATGATAGTCTCAATGATCTTTGTACCTTCTAAATGAGCAGATTAGTTTTTTGTTTGGGTAGCCAGTGCTGATGCATTCTCAGTAATTTGCTTGGATTATATAAGGACAGGTCAGGCATCAGTTAAAATCAACCATATCAGAGCATATGTGCAGCTTTTGCACCTAAACAGGTGGCGGCATTTATGAATTGATGGCATCCAGGGGTCATTTCGTAGAAAAAGAGGTGCAGGAACTCATTAGGATACTCATTAGTATAACTTATTTGCATATGCTACACCACTTGAAGTATGACAGAAGGCAAGAAAGAAAGAAGAGCGAGAGAGAGAGAGAGAGAGAGAGAGAGGACAACTACCAATCCAAGCCTCAGAAATACCACTATTCTGGGAGGATAGCTTCCATGGTGGCTGAAGCTTTCAGAAGGCTGGTCAGAGGAACAAGGACCTTTCCAGGGGACAGGGTCATTTTGCTGCAGCCATGACACAAGCAGGCATTCCCTTGCCGGGGGGGGGGGGCGGCACCAACTCCTGGAGCTGTGCTCCCCCAAGCTCCTGCTCGAAATGACCCCTGATGGCATTCATGATTTTGGCACAGGTTTAAGGTTTACAGGATTGAGCTACAATTCCCAGGTGACTGTGCGAGAATTCATAAATGTTTTGCAACAGAGCATGCTGGCACTGGAAGTCAAAAGAAGCCATGCAGCTTAGCTGTGTATCCTGCTCAGCAATCAAAGCACTTTTAACTTTTTCCCATGTTGGGTGCTTTCAGAGAATGGGACACATTGGGGACAGCCATGCAGGGGCATAGCCAGAAAATTTTGATTAGTGGGGTGTGATTAATATTTATCAAGTATATGCTTTGTGCTACAGAAGTGGCAGGCCTTGCCCACCTGCTGTTGTAGCAGAGAGTACATACTCGCTGAGTATTACTTGCACCAGCCGGCTGGCTCTTCTCCTGTAGTGGCAAAAGCAAATAAGCATGGCTGGCAGGTAAGGGCACAGCAGTGGCAGTGGAAGTTGTGGGGCATGGGCCACGAGTGAGGGGGCACAGCCCCTAAATGCCTCACTGTGGCTACAGGCCTGTGGACATGGCAAAGCAGTGCAAAAATGTGCATGATCTACACTTCTGAGAGTTGATCCTGAACACTCCAATGAATACAGTCAGGCAAGCAAAACAGGGTGTGGCTAGAATACAGAGACAGGCCAATAAACCCTTCTTCCTTAGCAGGATCAAAACAAGTTTTTCAGTGTTGGTTTTTTAATGTATAATAAAGATAAGAGGAACACGGAAAGTGTTCTGAGAACAAGCATTCAGATAGCATTTACTGTCTAATTCTAATTTGTTTGAAAGTACTAAAGGATGTCGACCACAATTTGCAATCGAATTCTATTCCTACAGGATGATATTCTCTGGATGGAGGGCTGTTTTGAACCCTAACAGGCTACTTAAGTGTCTAGACACTTTTCTGCGCGTGCCATAGTCACCTGCTTGGTTCCAGGCATCACAGGGCATTGCAGGTTCCAGGCATCACAGGGCATTGCAGACTTACGAGGTGCTGGGGAAAGAACCTGGACCATGAAGACACCATGAAGAGAACTACAGGGTCTACATTTTTTGGGATTTGGTGTGAAAAATATATAGAAGAATTTTGGAAAATAGCCTCATTTGCAGAGCCTGATTCCAAATGAAACCAGGAGAATTTGCTCATTACTAGGCTTGTTAGCCTTCAGGTTGTGGCTGGAGATCTCCTACTATTACAACTTATCTCCAGGTGACAGAGATCAGCTCCCCTGGAGAAAATGGCCACTTTGGAAGGTGGACTATGTGGCATTCTAGCCCATTGAAGTCCTGCTCCCATTAAAACTCCTTCTCCTGCCTTTCTCAGGCTCCATCCCCCAAATTTCCAGTATTTCCCAACCTGGAGTTGACAGCCCTACTCATCACACATTGAAATCTCTGTGGGACTTCTCACATCTTTGTTTCTGTGTGGTCTTTTCTACTCATTTTCCCTAGCTCCTGCTCAGGTACCAATTTTTTTGAAACTGAATATTAGATGCCCTAGAGGAGGATAAAGTTTTCCTTCAAGTTTTATGTGCAATCCCACTTCAGCAGCAATTTCATGAAAGCCCATTAGTGCTCCTTGCCCAATTAAAGTGATTTTTAAAAATCACATACAATATTTAGTTTAAGGGTGCACTTTTTCAGTACATACAGTTATTTATGACTTCCTTAATCTGTCTAGTGTTAGTGCAGATATGATGTTTTATTGTACCCAATATGGGTAAATTTCTAAATAACAACACAGTGTTTCCCAGCCCTTTCCCAACAAATTTTTAATACTGTGATTTATCATTGGAAAATATTTGCCTCAAGATTATTGGAACATGACCCATTGTCTGCATCTGTGGACTGAACTAAAGAAACCAAAACCCACAAACGTTGGACTGAGTGTCTAATAACATATCACATTTGTGTCAGGACGGTTACATTAGCTTGGGGAAAAAAACCCTCTTTAGCAATTATCGTTACCCCTACAATATTTATAAATGAATCACTTCAAATATTAAGTCTCCAATCCCTTTTAGTATACCCACTAAAAATCATATGAGAGTATAAAAAGAAGTTTACTCATAATAAGGTAATATGTAAAAGCCATTTCTCAAAGGGTATTTTTTTATTAATACCATAATTCTTTCTGGGTGGGGGTCATTAAATTTCCCCCAAAAAGGTTATAGAATAAATTCTCACTTATGGAATACCACTGTATGTGCAAGGATACTACAAAATGGTGATTCATTGGGAACTTTCAAAATGAAAGGAAAGTATCTCCTAGGTCTCTAAAGAAAACTCAGTCTATTGAGGACAGCATTGTCTATTCTGACTGACAACAACCCTCCAGGAACCTCAAGCAGAGATCTTTCACATCACCTGTCACCTGTTATGGAGATGCTGAGGATAAAACCTGGGATCTTCTGCATGCAAAGCAGATATTCTACCACTGAATCACAATCCGATCAAGGAATTATTTCTAGTCACACACCCACAGCTGGATTTGGGGTGCACCTAACAGATTTACTGTATTTTTTGCTCCATAAAACGCACCTGACCATAAGACGCACCTAGCTCTGCTCGGTGCTGTGGCTTGGGAAAAGGGAGGGGGGTTTAAGACGCACACACTTTCCCCCCACTTTTTTGGGAGAAAAAGTGAGTCTTATGGAGCAAAAAATACAGTATGTTTTGGACAGAGGCACAGAGAGGTAGGAATGACAAACCTTGGTTAAAAGTGCACAGAAAGACAAAACTAGAGGAACTTTCATATCGAAGATTTCTGTTGTAGACATTTTATGTGATCTAAAA
The DNA here is from genome assembly GCA_029233225.1 of Lepidodactylus listeri. Lineage (NCBI taxonomy): Eukaryota > Metazoa > Chordata > Lepidosauria > Squamata > Gekkonidae > Lepidodactylus > Lepidodactylus listeri. The sequence goes on along the minus strand of JARCFY010000004.1, from coordinate 119,196,140 downwards.
TAATAAGCATACTAAAAGTTAAGTGTAATTCAAGGACTCACTGAACTCTTAACTTTTAATATATTTCTGTTTTGTTCAGACAACATGCTTCTGTATACATCATATAAACCAAGAAAGGTAAAGTGCTCCTTCCGTTTGTATGAAACTGCTAAAACACTGTGCATAGCTAAAGCCCAGGGTTCCAGGATGCTTCATTATTTACATCATGAAGGACCAACCAGTGGCCTCTGAACAGAGCTGCCAAGCAGGAATCCTCTGCTTCCAGGTTCCACTGCCTGCCACTGCTCTGAGGGGCACCAGGAGAAAAATTAAGGTTGAATTTACACCTCCCCTCTGAAGTAGTTTGACTGCTGTCTTTTCCTACACTCCTTTCACACTGGTTTCAAATTTCACTTTGTTTTTTTCCCCCTGGGTCTGAAGAGCAGTAAGCAACAGGATCTGTTTAAAGCAGTAAAATGCTAGCTTGACCACAGGAGGGCAATTAATGAATGTAGACAGTGATTTTTAAACTAGAACAAGTATGGTTTGAAACTAGAAACAGGTATAGATGAGGTTTTTTGAAACTAGAATGATTCCAGCGGGAAAGTCAGATGTAGATTTGACCTAAGAAACAAAAGCAGCCTTGTGTACTTACCAAAGGATATAGCCCATTGAACTGAAAAAGGGTAGGTCGAGCTCTTGCTGGAAACTCTATGGTAAAATCATTGAGTTTCCAGTGACTGCTTGAGCTAACTTCCAGGGTAGCTTTAGGAATCACTGAAACACTGAGATTTTACAAAAGGGTTTCCAGTGAGTCCTAAAGCTGCCTTTGTCACTCCCTATTATTGTTGCCAGATCTTACCTGGCTGCCGGTGAGGGGCTCCAGCCCGGGTTCCTCTGGTCACCATAGAGTTTTTAGCCAAATGCTAGAGCATTCCATGCCTGACATGAACAATGTGATGACATCACTTCCGGGTGGTGTCATCACAAAAGGTGCAATGAAGCTCTTTGGGGGTGGGACTCCCCTGGTGGCCAGCTGGCCGGTGGCAGATTGGGCCCCCTGAAAGTGGGGGAACCCCACCCCCATTGGGGGATAGCAACTCTACTTCTTGTATCAATTTCTGGTAAGTACACAAGGCTTTAAAAACAATTTCTCCTGCAACACTGTGCCCCCCACTCCTGCCAGTTGTCAGACACTGCCTGGCAACCCTCCCTATGGGTCCATCTTAGTGTCTTGTGGACCATCCCCTGGTCATGCTGGTATTCTCTACATCCACCTCACAGCCACACTGGTGAGGCTTCTCTTCCAGTGTCCCTCTCCACCCTTTACTCCCCTCCTATAGCACAATGAGAAGACAGCAGTCTGTCAGGCTTCTTTTGCTCATCAACCCCCACCCCCATGTGAAGGCATCTCAGAAGCTTCTAAATTATTGCTAGGGTTGCTGTTTTCATTGTCTCCCATCATCTCAATGGGTTGGTGGGGGGAAATAGGTGAGCAAAATGGGGATTTTCTGACACAGTTACATCATTTCAGGCTACGTAACCAAAAGTGATGTCACTGCACCATGGGATGTTTTAGGATTTACCTGAAACATAGTGTTTTGGTTGAATTCTAGAGTGTCCCACAACACAGTTACATAACTTCTGGCTATGTAGTCAGAAGTGACATTGTGGCATCAGACGATCGTTGTCAGGGTCTTTCCTCAATCAGTCTCTGTCTCCTGGCTCTATTGCTGAAACCTAGGGCCTCTTTTTATGTAGGGTTGAAATGATCTTCAGTCTGAGAGGCCAAACTCTCCTCAGCTTGTGTAAATGGTTTGTGAACGGGGCAAGTATAATGTTATGTCATGGGGCTGTCCACAAACAGCTTAGCCGTGGCATGTCTGGCCCTCAGACTAGAAAATCTATACATATATAAGCCATTTATCAGTCTTTGCTCACTATTCTGGAGGCTACAGAGAAACACACAGGATATGGAAATGCACATGAAGAAGAGAAAATATGTACAGAAGTAGGCTTGATTTTTCAGTGGTTTGGATCATGAAGAACAAGAAAGCAGGATTAGTCACCATTCTAAAGACATCCCCAAGAGTATCCCCATATTTAACCTCATAGAAGTAGATGACAAAAAAATCCTGCTGCACTTAGAAGACACTGCTTAGTGGGAGCAAAACGGGCACTCTGTCCCTTATGCACAAAGTTAGCCGAAGCTTAGGTCCCAGCACATCTGTCAGTCGACTGACAGGACAGGTTGAGAAGTGCACTGTCAAGGCCAGGTCAGGGCTGTCTGTAGGTGACTATACCTGAATCCAAAGCTGGTTCTGTCCCTGGTTCCTGGAGCTGGGGGGTTGGGCATAAACTGATTCAAATGCCCACTCCATCATGAGGCTCACTGGCTGACCCGAAAGGCTGTTGTGAGAGAGGAGAACCACCCCGAGTTCCCTGAAAAACGGGCAGGATAAACATAGGTGGAAAAGAAATTAGATTCGTCTGAGGTGACATTTGAGGGAAATGTGGAGCCTTCTTCTCTGGTAATACCGCCATTGGAATTGTGAGGAATGATAGATGAATTTAATAAGGTTTACAAAATTTGTAAGCAGTTCCCTCACCACATATTTATTTATGACCTTCTAGGGTTTTCCTCAAGAAATACTTCCTACCATTCTACCCTGCCTAGTCTAGCAGGGATGTTTATGCAACTGCATTTTCTCTATAATTTCTTAGTTTTCCTTTCCTTCTTTCCACTTGATCTCAGAAGTGGCCCTGTAGAAAAGCATTAGAAAACGAGCACTGCACTCAAACGCAAACAAAACAAATATATAGATATAACTACTGGTATATTTTAACAATTCAATTTTTGAAGTTTTTGTCTCATATATATTTTTGTGAATGTTTAATTGGTCATTAATGATGTTTTTCATTTTAAGTCTTCTGACAAAGATTTATCAAAATGAAGAACACAATCCGGACTCTTCGCTGGATTCAGCTGGATTCAGCTGTGTTATTCATACTTTTGGCTTTAATAGCTGCTGTTAATAAGTTTCATTGATGTCTGTAAAATAGAGTGATAATGACATGAGTTATGATAATGGTCTATTGAATTGTTAAAAATATACCAGTAGTTATATCTATATATTTGTTTTGTTTGCGTTTGAATGCAGTGCTTGTTTTCTAAAAGTATTCATTACTGCTGCTTATCGAATTTATACTTACTGCCTGTAGAAAAGCATGGCATTCCTGAAAGTCGTTTTATAGATCATTTACATTTGACAAGAGATGACACCTAGGATTTGGCTAAGATAGTGAAACATACAAGCTTTATTAGCACTCTGATTAAAAATATCGAATTCTTAGATAAAAGACAAAAATTGACAAGGGCAGGTGGTTTACCTGGAGTCTGCCTTAAGCATATATTTCATGACAGGGAATTCAATCCATTCTGGATGGGCACAGGGGGCGGGGGGGGGGAGTTATCTTCCAGTCAGTGTTAGGAAAAGAAGATTAATTTATTGATAAGAGGATGATAAAACTTAATAGGGGCCACTTGACTTTTACAATCTGATTTTACAACAACACGGTGCAGATTAGCTACCTGCTGTGGCTCATTTCTGGGGAAAGCAGTCCCTGAGAAGAACTGTCTCCAGGGTTTATGTTGCATACAGTCACCTCAGAAGGTTCTGTGTCAGTGACCAGAGTACCATAATGCTGGCCACCTCGGGGAAATCTTAGACTACGTAAAGAGCAGATTGTATGTAAACTGTTCCCAGCTATAGTTCAGACTGTAGATGGGCATGGCATGATTCAATACTCCACATATTTTAACACACACACCCTTAAATATATATACCTCACATTTCTACCATGAAAATAGTACGTTAGACCACCTTATGAAACTGACAGTTTTACACAGTAAAATACAGGGACCCCATAACTCTGTTCTGCTAAGCCTTCCTTGGGAAAGCATGTCAAGCAGCAGTGGACCCAGCTGTTATACAGACCCCAAAGGGAGAAGGGGCATGCATCAGTGCCAAGCTGCCCACCTGCCTGCCTGGGCCCTGGAGGGGGCAGAGGCAGGCACATGTAGCCAAAGCAGGGATGCCAATCCTCAGGTGGGACCTGAGGATCCCATGGAATTACAGCTCATCTCCAGGCTACAGAGATCAGTTCCCATGGAGAAAAGGATGCTTCGAAGGGTGGACTCTCTATGGCATAATATCCCACTGAAGTTCCTGTCCTCCCCAAGTTTTACCTCCAAATCTCCAAGACTTTACCAACCTGGATATAGCAAACCTAAACCCCCATCCCCTGCTGGTGGACAGGGAGGACCTGGCAACCCTATGCCAAGCTGGCCAGCTGCCATCCACCTGCCCAAGCCCCAGAGATAGCAGGGGTGGACTCAAATAATGAGCCATGCCGACTGGCTACTGCCAGCCTTCTCAAGCTCTGGAGGCTCTTCTGTCCCTTTCCAGTGGGGAAGGGTATGGGCAGCTGGGCATATACATGCATGCATATACATGCATGCCTTTAAGTGAGCCATCACAAAACGAGTTTCTGTTTCCCCTCATCAAGGCCTGTATGAGAAAGGCCTCACATGGTTCTGTGTATGTAGGTTGTAGTTCCAAGTGTGTGAAGGAATAAAGAAGCCTCTTGTTGAAGCTGCCAGAGTCTCCTGTGTGCTAACTGGATAGGTAAGTGTAATCCTCTACACCTGTCCGCAGAGGATATTACATCGGGTTGCCATCCTCCCGGTGGGGCCTGGGGATCTCCTGCTTTTACAACTGATCTCCAGCTGACAGAGATCAGCTTCCCTGGAGAAAAAAACGGCTGCTTTGGAGGGTGCACTCTGTGGCATTGTACCATGCAGAGGCTCCTCCCCTCCCCAAATCCCACCCTCTCCCAGATCTACCCCCAAAGTCTCCAGGTATTTTCCAATCTAGACCTGGCAACCCTAATATTACACCTTCAAGGCTGGAGTAGCTCCCCAGAAATTCTGTGTCTAAGATTATACACGACTGAGCTGTTTTAGCTTGAGCTCTGTTTGTCCATTCCCCCTCCCATCTTGTCTGCAGTTTGATCCAATCCATCTAATTATGCCTTCTGACTAATTATTGCCTTCCGACTAATTTCATTCTCTAACCCAAGCTCTGCTTCTGCTAATACAGAATGTTATTATTGGGAACCCAATTAACCAACAAAGCCCCTCTGCATGCTACAGGAAACAATTGGTTCTGCAACATTATAATATTTCAGAATTAATAAGTTGCCAGTCTTTTCTTGTAGCACAAAACTGCCAGTTTACAAACCACACACTCTTCACAAATGGTCTGTCTTAATTCCCATCATTGAATGCTTCAGAACAAATATCTGTGGTAACAATGAATATGGTGGTTACTCATTTTCTCATATTTTGAAAAAGGCTCCTGCTCCCTCATTATTTCAGACACCAATGGTACATTGAAGTAATATTAATATGGATTTCCTTTTAGGATATTATAAGGAGACTATTCTGTCAAGAAGTTATTTATTTAGAGGTTTATATCCCACTTTTATTTATTATTTTATTAAATGACAGTAAACTGGTTTTCATTATTGTCCATCAGTCAATCAGTGCTGCTATGCTAATGATTATAGTTGATAGTAAAAACTGGACAGTGGCATCCAAAGCAGAGTGATGTCCTTCTAAACTTATTGACTTTAATGGACTAAAAAGGATATCACTTTTCTTTAGGATTACACTGTAATCCACAAGTAGATATATGGAAAGCAGTAATTCTGAGGAGCGCAACAAACAGAAGCTTGGAACAGCAGCCATTTAATCAGTGGCTAGGCAACCTTTTCAGCATGTTGCAGTCCTTCCCTGGTAGAATCAGAGCCTTATGCAGCCGCTACAGGTGCTGCAGTGGATGGATCATTAGCAGTTGCTGAGCAGTTCAACCCAGGATGGGTGAGTGTAGTTTGGATAGCAATAGCATCTGTCTCAAGGAATGTTCGAGACAAATTCCCTCCCCATGGGGCCAGAACTATGGACCTTGCCACCAGTGTTCCCTCTAAGCTGAGTTAGTGGGCACTAGCTCACAGTTTTTTAGCCTCCAGCTCACACATTTTTGTCTTAGTTCAGGAAGGATGGCTCCAGAGCAAACCAATTTATGCAGTCGCCCAGTTGCTCGCTCGCAACTTTAATACCGATAGCTCACAAAGTAGAATGTTGCTCACAAGACTCCACAGCTTAGAGGGACCATTGCTTGCCACATCTGTGGCTGAGGCCAGCATGGCACTTGTGCCTGGTTTCCATCACTGCACGTGTCTTTGCTGTGCTTTCTTGCAATTGTTGATTTAACAGAGAGACATTAGGGCATGGCCAGTACTGTCCTGTCCATCCTCCCACTCCGCTCAGTCTGCAGTCCCAGTCCGCCTCCTGGAGTGTAACATTGCACCCTACCACAACTACCAACACATCATCAGATGACATTTGTTACAGTCTATACCAATAACAATCTTTTCAGTGAAGGCTCCATATAGACATTCTTAATTAGCCTTATTGGTAGTTGTGCCTATTGTATGCAGTTCACAGCCCTTCAAATTCCTGTTGGGATGAAGTCCAATATGGATGAAACGAGTGAATAATTCTAGAAAACCTTGTCGAAAACCTTGGAAACCTTATGGAGAAAATTGTGTGAAAACCTTGAAATTATGAACTGGACTTTTTAATCACGTATTTATTGAAATTTATTAATACACAGTAGCATTTTCACAACCTTTGGTTTTCTTATTTGTTTTTGCATCTGGCAAACATAGCAGAAGTCCAGCGGACCTCACACCTGGTTCCCTCCCCACCCCTCACTGGCTGCTGTGTGAAGAGGGAATAGGCCAGTGGGTGGTCCAGATGAATGTGTATCTGCTCTAAGATGGAGGGGCTCTGTCACCTGGGGCAGGGGATCACAGGGTCCCTGTGTTTAATGGCTGGGGGGAGCCAATGTCTTTGGAGGGGATAGGGGCCAGCGGGGGTGCTCATGGGGGTGGCAGGCAGGTCCTAGGTGCTGTGGCAGGGGACTCACAGCATTTGCTGGGGCCTTGGGCATGGGGCCTTTGGCTGGCAAAGCTCATTTCCTCCACTCTCTCTTCCACAAGGGTGGCGACCAAGCAGAGCAGCTGGAGATCTGCCACAAGAGGAGGGATACTTTATCTTGGGGTCACCAGGGGCTGGCAGTGTCTGTTATGGCAGCTGTCAGGCTCCTTGATGGCTGCTGGTTGTCACAAGGGATACTGGGGATAGCCAGGTGTGCATTGAGAATGGATGTACTAAAATGAATGACAAGAATGGCCTTTGGGAAGAAGGGGAGTATAAGGGAATGCCCATTGGATATAATGACAGCCAGGAATACCATTTGACTTGCAAGGGCTCCCTTGAAATATATTACTGCACAATAAATTTAGAATAATAGTCTGTGGGCACAAATGGATTACTCTGGTACTGGAATGGCAGTCCCCAAAGTGGAATGACAACCTCTGTGATTGGAATTAGTGTTCTGGGACTGGAATGACAGTGCCTAGAGTGGAATGATGGTCATTCCAATCCCAGAACACTTCTGCTCTATTGAGGAGGCTATTGGGGGATCTGTTGGTGGAACTCCATGCCTCCACACTAAGGCCCACCCCAGTGCTCCCCTACTGGCTTGCTGCTGGCTGGGCTTGCAGGAGGCACCCCTGCTGGTGAGTGGCAGAGACTTCTGGCTGGGAGCACTCTCCTTGTTATCTCCCCATGCCCCTTTCTTGACGATTGCAGACTTTGGACCATACGGGCCATGGACCTGTTTGGTGTCACTGCCTATGAGAGATTGCTGGAGCCCTTGCCAACTCTGTTAGCTGCCCTGTTACTGTTAGGTAGGGCTCTGTTCCTGGGGGGGGGGTGCTGAAGACAAGGGCCCACAGTCCATGACCCTGCCCACTCCTACCCCTCTACTGTGACATGCACAGGGCTGGGTCCTTGGTTCTGCCACTTTGTGATTGGTCTTGTCTGCTATGTCCATCACAGACCTGCCATCACACCTTGTGACTTGTACAGGACATGATGGTGTGGTGGCTGGGGATGCTGTAGTGATTGTAGCCTATGTGGCCCCACTTCTCAGGTCCAATTTGCATTGGTCTTTCCCACTGTTGTGCCAATGATTTCACACTGTCTCACAAATTTCTGTCTGCATCTCATGCTGCATCCACTCTCCTATCGTTTCATCTCAGCATTGGCTGTTTGCATCATTTTATTGCCATTTAGTGGTGACTCCGAGGTCACTAAGGTGTCTCATCGCCTTATCTGGATTTGGTTTTAAGGTGGTACAATTGCTCCTCCCTACCCTCAAGATGCTGTGAGCAAAAATCAGACAACTGGAGCCGAATCCCCCCCCCCCAATCTTTTCTAAGGCGACGCGCAAATTGTCACAAAGGAAACAAGTTAGCTGAAAATCCAGTTGTCTGTGTTTACAAGCAGCCAGAGAATGTTTTTCTGTGATCACATGGTTTGGGGGGTTGGAAGCACACCCACCCTGTACTCTAGGCTAAACTGGTGTCAAAATCATGGGAAAGTGCATTTTAAAATAAATTTACACCATGCTCATTCTCCCCAATGAGGACACAAAGTAGTTTGCAACATTCTGCTCCCCTTCTCTGCTTTATCCTTGCAACAATAATCACTCAATGAGCTTCCATGGCAAAGTGGAGGTTAAAACTTGGGTCTTCCAGATCTAACTACTATACTATGCTGGCTGTTCAGAATGACAGTGTGGTTATGTTCATTAGGAGTCAGCTGTGTGCCACAGTCACTTTTCTATCTTAAGCAATGCCAACAACACTCTCCATAAAGTTTGAATAATGAGATCAAAACATTTTGCTTGCTTCTGTTCTAAAAAAAATGATTTAGTTGGAAATAAGGCCAATTGATTTTACTAGGATTTATTTCCAAGTAAGTATTCTTAGGCTGCAGTTTTAGGGATAAATCCTGAAAGTATCGACTCACAAAGATTTACACTATAGTCAATGGAGCCTTAGTGGGACTGCATCTGAGCAAATTATACCAGCAATGAGCACTATCCTGTTTATACTGTTTTCATGGAGAATAAATTCTTTAAAACTCTTAAAAACTTGCTCTAATCTAGCAAGGGAGATTTATATAAAGAAGTAGCTTTGTGGGCAGTTGATGCCATTGCACATGTGGATCAGTATACCTATTCTAGAAATGCTGCTGCAATTCTCCACCTTTGAATTGTTCTCCAGGTTTTAGACTCCCAAATCAGTTGGGCCTGTTTCCAAAGACAATCCGTTCTCATTGTTATTGGTTCTGGCTTCATTTTTTTTTTTTTTTTTTTTGCTATCTTGAGGTTGCGGTCACATACCCAAGATAAAGCAAGAAGGAAGAGTGGCTATTTCCTTTGGCAGAATTTGACCCGCAGTTGCACGATCACACCTCCCTTTGCAGCTGTGGGTGCAGTCCGTCAGTGAGTGGTCCCTTTCCCCTCCATGTGCTTAAATGAGGGATTGATGAATTGCACCTTCACACTGAGGGCTCCCTATGGAGTTTGCAATGATGCACATACTGCAAAGGGCGGGGGAAACGGCATGGAGTCGGGATGGCCTGATCAGACCATCCTGACGCTATGAGAGAGTGCTGGAGTGATCAGACAGGGAAAAGTCCACCCATGGCCCGTCACAACCTGCTTACTAGCAGTTTCCCCCCGGTGTCTTTTAACTCCACTTCTGTGATGAAGCAAAACGGGTTGCCAATGGCTGCAGGGTGCTTCCCAGATGTTGTTGTCTGATTGCTCCCATTAAATCTGCCCGGCACTCGTGCCTATGTTGAGTCTAATTGTGCAATTGATTGCAGCCTGAGTTTTGTTTTTGTTTGTGTGTTTCTTTTACAACAGTTATTTATGTGTTGGATGTGGAATGCTATAGTATAGCCCAATCTTTCATCAGCTCTCAGAAGCTAAACAGGGTTGGTACTTGTATGGGAGACCTTCAAGGAAGATTTTACAGAAGAAGGCAATGGCAAACCATATCTGCTTCTTAGTTGCCTTGAAAGCCCCTTGCTGGAGTTGCCAAAAGTTGGCTGCAACTTGACGGCACTTCACACACACAAACATTTTAACAGGAAAAAAAAGTATACTGAGAAACAGAAAATGGTATGGAAATAAATATTCACGGGTTCATTTCTTACAAAGAAAAAAAGAAAATGTAAGTGGGGACATTCAGATTAAACCAATGTGCTTGCAAAATCTGGTCTGATCCCCAAATTTGGTCTCATTGCATTCTTCTGTATTTTTATTTTCAAATTTGTATACGAAGTGCTGTGAATTCAGTTCTTTTTGTTTAGCTCTCCTCTACATTAGCATGTATACTGATAAAACTCTGCAAAAAAAGTACTCTTAATCTGCTCATATGTATGGCTACATCACATTTCTTTTGGTGCAGTGTTTCAGGCATGCACAGGAACACACATGCACATCAGTGAAACACTGCACAAAAAGGACTGTGATACAACATATGTAGAATATCAGGGTTTTTTTTGTAGTATTTAAACAATATGCATCATTAATACGGGGAGTAATTGAAAAGAAAGCTAAAGTTCTGATATTAATTTTAGATATTTCCTTAGTTAAACTGGAACTCTCTCTAGAAGAACACACTGAGACAATCACACTTTTGCCACATTTCAAGAAGACGAATCACTGGAAAAGAGAACGATGCTAGGAAAAGCTGGAAAAAAGGAAGACCCAACATGAGATGGATTGACTCAATCAAGGAAGCCACAGCCTCAGTTTGCAAGACCTTGACAAGGTTGTTAATGATAATATGTTTTGGAGGTCTAATACCCTGGGTCACCACAAGTCGGAAACAACTTGATGGCACTTAACACACACACACACAAAAACCAGAAATAGCAAAGAGCAAAACACAGTACAGAGTGAAATTCTGGAACAATAAGGGGACAGAACTGGGGAGAAATTGTTCATTCTTATCCATCTGTATTAGAATGCTCATCCAAGTCTCCTGACCTGACTTGATGCACCCTTTGATTAGGGACCTCCAGTTAATACTGTGCATATGTAACCCAGTGCCTGCAACTGGACTTGGACTGTGGTCAGTATGCTTTTTTGATTATGCTAAAAAGGAGTTTCTTACCTGAAAGTTACTGGTCGGGATCCAGTAAGATCAGCTGGTCCTTTGCCCATTCATTAAACTATCACTTTGCAAGAACCTAATGAACCTCCCTCCCTCATATCTACCACACAGGATGTACAGCTGGGCTTCTAGCAAAGCCCACAATTATTGTTTTCCTGATAAGTCAAGCCATTGTGTTAGCAAAGCATAATAAATGTCTAACCAACACATAATTCTTTGGTCTGAAAATTATATTGCTTAAAGAAAAAGACAGCTCTTTTTGCAAAGCTTTGACATTTAGAGGATTTTAATGGCTGCTTTAAGAACAATAACAGCTAATAATAAAACTTCCAGCTACTGGCAATACAAAAAAGCAAAATGATTTTGGCTTGGGTTGTCTCCAGGGAACTAACATTATTCAAGGCAGGCATGGTCTAAATGCTGTGTCACCTTTAAATTATAATCCTAGATTTCATTAACTCCCTATTCATCTCACTAGAGCTTCAAATGTTTCCCCTCCTGTCTCCCCCATAAATGGGGCTAGTGCAGGCAGAGCTCATCTGAGGGGTTGGAATGCAGGTCCCAGTCAGTGTTCCCCCTAAGCTGAGTTAGTGTGAGCTAGCTCACAGTTTTCTAGCCTCTGGCTCACACATTTTTGTCTTCATTCAGGAAGGATGGCTCCAGAGCAAACTAATTTGTGCAGTAGCCAAATTGCTTGTTCACAGCTTTAATGTCAGTAGCTCACAAAGTAGAATTTTTGCTCACAAGACTCCACAGCTTAGAAGGAGCACTGGTCACAGTTCACAAAAAGCCTGTTATTTTGGATGGATCTATCATATTTATCTGAAAGGAAGACAGCCCTGAATGTAAGATAGGTTACCAGCCTCCAGGTGGGGCCTGGAGACCTCCCGCTTTTGCAACTGATCTCCAGTTGACAGAGATCCATCCCCTGGAGAAAATGGCTGCTTTGAAGGGTGGACTCTACCACGCTAAGGCCTTTCCCCTCCCCAAAGTCTCCAGGCATTTTCCAACCCAGACCTGGCAACCCTAATGTAAGACAACCCCCCTAAGAAAAGAGGTATTTTTAAAAATTAATGAACATGTAACTTTTATGTGTGATCCTCTGTTTTTCTACATAGCACCTGGTGGGAGTTGGGGGGAACTAGCCTTCCTCTTGGGCAGATACAGTATGAAGTCTCACAGCCAGAAGGAGAACTGTTCAGTTATGGATGCTTTTTCTGTCATAAATATGTTGGGTCCATGATGGGTATGTTCATATTAGAAAAAAATATGAGTGCACATGTCTAAATGAAAAAAAATATATCAAGAGGTAAATATTCTATTCTCTTGTTGCCCTGTCCATGATGTTTTTTTTTTCCTATCCCACACTCCTTGACCTCCCTTACAGTCTTTATTTCAGAGCCTTGCCTTGAATTCTCAGAATCCATAGTAATCCTTGGCAATCAGAAGAGCAGGACTGTTCAGTCATAAAATGAGTTCTGGTCAGCCACAAAACAACAATAAAAAGGTTACTATGTTCCCCACAAGGTGAGAACTACCACATCGACAGGTCAACAGGTATCCATTACACTATCATAGGGACAGGTAACCGGAAGCTTAAGTTTCCCATTTGCGCCCACAATGTAACTCCTGAGCCCAAGAATAATCAGACAACAACATCTGGAAAGCACCCTGCAGCCATTGGCAACCCGTTTTGCTCCGCCACAGAAGCGGAGTTAAAAGACACCTCGGAAAGTTTGGTAGTAAATGGGTTGCTATGGGCTACAGATGGACGTTCCTGCATCTGATTGCTCCAGCGCTCTCTCATGGCATTGGGATAGTCTGATCAGGCCATCTAGACTCCGTACTGTTGTTTTTTCCCCTTCTCAGTATGTGCATCATTGCACACTCCATAGGGACTCTCAGGGCTGAGGTGCAAATCATTAATCCCTTGTTTAAGCGCATCGGGGACAAATGGCAAAAAAAAAAAAAGACCCACCTGCAGTTGCATCTGATCAAGCAGTGGCAGGCTGTGCCCGCAGCTTCAAAAGACTATGGGCGTTTTCACACTAGCGTTTGCCCTGGTTTTGCCCTGATGCTTGCTCAGGAACTTCTGGTCAATTTCCCACCAGTTGCTCTGGGTTCAGGGTTTGCTCAGGAGTATCGCGGCACTGCTCCGGAACTTCCCTTGAACAAGAAAATCCTGTTTTTAGCGATGTTTCCTGTTTGCTCTGGTGGAGAAGCTGAGGTGAAAACACACCCACTTGCCCACCCTCCACCCTCCGTGGTGGGTGTTTCTTCAAAAAAAATTTTGAAACGTGCCCTCCTAATGTCATATCGAAATAAGGAGGCAGGCAGCCAAGATACCACCAAAGGGACTGCGTTGGAGCAAGCATCAGGGCAAAACCAGGGCAAACGCTAGTGCGAAAACGCCCTATGTGATCATGCAACTGCAGGTCAACTTCTGCTGGAGGAAATAGCCTCTCTTCCCCCCCCCCCCCCCCCGCTTTATCTTGTGTGTGTGACCGCAACCTTAAATGGGAATTATAGGGATTAAAAAATCTAGGTAAATCAAAACATTTTTTCTTATAATGCTATTAATCCTTATTGAAGTCTGAGATTTATTTTCCTGAAGATTTTTTTCTGTCTAACTCAGATGTCCTTGGTAGATTACCTTGCCTAAAATCCTCCATGCAGTTGAAGGGTAATCATAAAGTTACACCCTTCTAAATTGTTTAAAGTCACTGGGTCTAGAAGGGTATAACTCTGTTTCAGATTGCACTGACAACCTTCTCATCACCAGTTTAGCTGGCTTCCTAGTTCCCATATCATTTAATGAGTGTCCACTAGAAGGAAATTATTTTCACCTTCTCCCTCTGGCCATGATCCAACAACTGCAACAGGAAGACACTTATTTGTTCTGAAATAGATAAAGCAACTAGCAAATAAATAATACATGCTTTCTTTCAGCTTGTGTATGAAGAAGCTGCCAGTTTCATTTCAAGCAGGTGGTAAAGAATGTAGAAAATCAGGTTTAACATGAAGGCCACAGATCCAGGTTGTAATGATAACTGATTTAGGTTGTTCTTCCCATATGTCAAATGTAAAGATATTAAATTCCAACATGGGGATTCTAATAAGATAATGTGAGGACCAACAGTGATACAGACCAATCAATTAGATTACATTAATTAATCTAAAGCTTTTGGAGGACTGAGTTCTAAAACAGACGGGGGGGGGGGGAGATTATGTTCATTCTCAGTGGGATGGGGAGACTCAATTTGCAGTAATATCCATTGCCGTCTAGAGCACAGTAGAGGAAAAATCTCTTTAAGCTTGATTGCTTTGCAAAGAAGAAAATAACATTGGTCTCTCTAGTTTGCTCTAGGGAAAGAAGCAAACACTTACAGTTTCATGCATCCCAAGTTGAAAGAGGATTAGACAAGTTTATGGAGGATAGGTCTATCAGCAGCCACACTGGTTCTAGGAATCTTGTATATAGCTGAATGCTTTTTTAAAAGGTCTTTCTTTAAATTTTTCATATCATTCTTTGAGACACATTAACGAAAGATAATTCTATACCTCATATCTGAATGCTAAAAATACTGGGGGAAAGCAGAGAAGGGCCTTGTTTTGACACCTGTGAGAATCTGGAGGCATCTTGCTAGGTATTATAAGATCCAGGGTGCTGGATTTAATGGGATCTCTGAGTAGGGATCTCACATTCTTGTGTTCTGTCTAATCTCCACTTGCTTTCTTATATTTTCATGCTGAATTGCATTCAAACGATCTCATGGGGTCAGTGTTCTCCATCCAAGCTTCCTCTTTGATTGTCTAAACCATTTAACTTCTATATTTTTTTTTGGTGAAAACCAACAGCAATTCATCCTCACTTTCTCCCTCCCCTTCCTTTCTCAGCCGCCATACCACTAGAGCATTAAAAGCTCATCCATCATTGTTTTGACTCCAACTTTTTAATCAGGCCTGTGCACATATTGGGTTGAGCATGTGGCAGTTTAATTACCCTCTTGAATACACGAAACACATCTTTGTCATATCTGCTTATATCTGAAGAGAGTGCCACGTTATAATGCTAATTAAAGTGGGACGGTGACAATTTCTCTCCCTACTTGAATTATATCCCATCTGTCTAGTCCCGCACTCACTCCTTGGATTAATTGTGGGTGGGGAAAGGTTGTTTCCTTGGAGTTTTACCTAATGCAGGCATGAGGAGTTGGTGTTTAATGAAGATGCATGCAAAAAACAAGAAGGCATTTCTCTCATCACACACACATCTACAAACATACCCCAGACAAAGTCAAATTAAAGAAGCTTCCCTGCTAATGTCTTTCTAATATATCTATCTATCAAGGTCTGCACCAGTTTCACGGGTCATGGTTTCTGAAAGCAACATGTGACAGCAGGCAATTCTTTTATCACCGCTAGCGTCTTCTCTAATGGGACACTGAGAACTACAAGATAGGCAAAGAATGAGGCATTATAAACAAATGGCACCCAGTCACCGTATCCCAAGGTCTGCTTGCTTTTTGATCAGGCCAATTGTGAGCTAATAGTCCCATTAAAGGACAAGCTGACACCCAAACTGAAGGAGCATAATGGCAAACTTTTTTGGGAAAAAACTTTTTAAAAGGCCCTGACAAAAGAAGGGCGAGCTAAAGTTATCCAAGACTCTTGCTCGAAGTAAGACCCTTCTGGGAACTGGCTATTTAGGATTTTTTTTCCTCCTCTGAAACAGTTTCTTGTTAACACTGGGTTTTGTTTCAGTGACATAACAGCCACAATTGAACATGCTGGCAGAGTCCTCTCCTGGGAACTACACTCTATGTGAATTCTAGAGCAAATCAGTTTTGTTTCAGATGGCATTTTGGTGATGGTACAGGGCTGTTAATTTTGGAAAGGACTGTTATTTCAGTTGTCTGGTGAGGCTAGTTAGTTGGATTTTTAAAAATGATTGTCTTGTTTAGTTTAATATCGGTGGTTTTAAATGCTGTTGATGCCTATAGGTGTAAGCAGGATGTAAACCTGCATGCTTTTACATATATATGAATGTCAGGGGAGCAAGTTGGGAAGAGCTTGCTAGTAGCAACCTAACATAATCTGGGCTGAGTTTGTTTTCTCCTCTGCTTGCAGGTATTTAGTCTGGGTCCAGCCACAGGCATTTCCAGCAGGGGAGGAAGTAGGGAAGATCCTGTTAGCAGCAGCTGAACATCATCCAGGCTGCTTGTTTTGTCTTCTGCTTACAGGTGCTTGGCACAGGCATGGCCAGGGGCTTGAGCTAAAGGGCACTTGGCACTTCACCTGTAGCTCAGAGCCTGGAGCTTGCAAGAGCCAGTCCAGTGGATCTGGACCTCCCCAGGATGTGTTTGTTTTCTAGTTTTGTGTATTTAAATTGTATTGTTTGAATGGCTTGTTTTGTATTTCAGAAATTTCTGTAGGCTGTTTTTGGATTCTCTCGGAGAGAAAAAAGGCTAGTAACACACACACACTCTCACAAATAAAGATGTGGATGGTTGCTAGGGTTTCCTGCCCCCAGCTAGCATTTCCCACCCGCACTCAGGTTGGCAGCAGCATTTCTTCAGAAATTCCTAGAGAGTTGCAATGTCACTTCTGGGAAAAACCCAGAAATGACATCACATTATCAGCTGACACCCCCCCCCCATCCCTTCCCACCCTATCATGCACTGGTTAGAACCTTAATGGTTGCACCCCAAGAAAGGGTACCTTTCTGTGCACTAAACCATTTAAAGGTCTCCTTAACCTCCCGGCCCCAAAGACAAAACAGGGGCATTTCTCTAAGCATGCCATTCCTCCAACAGAATGGTATTTCTGTTTATGGAAGAGGAGACAGTGATCTTCCCTTTCCCACTGCTGACCCACAATTTGTCTCCTGTTTTGCTCCTGGGGCACAGGATGCTGACCTGCAACAGGAGGGGGAAGCAGGAAAGTCCCGTTCAGTGAAGTCTGTGGATAGTTGGACAGTGATTTACTTGTGGAAGATGCCAGAGATAAAAACAGCTGGATAAGAACTGTGGCTGGTTTACACAATACAAATAGTCAATATGGTGAGTTTCATTTCTTTTCTATTTGGCTTGTTGCCATAGTCTCTACTATCAGTCTTCCTTACTTTAGTTAAGGTTGATTATGTTCCTTCTATTCCTATGCGACTGATGAAATATACTGTTAAAAGCTGTGTTAATTATAACTGGAAAAATTCAGTGTGAGGAAAAAAAGTTGGTGTGAAGCCTCACAGACACATTTCTCCCAAGGACAAAACCAAATAAAAATGTGGGCGTTTGAATCGAGCTCTTCAGTCTCCTCCCGAATTGCAAAAATATTGGGTGCATGTTTCAAACTCCACACTATGCACCCTTTAGGCATATAATTTTTGAAGTACACATATTTTCGCTTCAGTGAAAGAATCATGCTAACAGCCATTTGGATACGTGTATGTATTTATTTGATCAGCCACCTTCCATTGGTTCAAAAAGAACCACATAAGAGAAGGGTTTTTTAAAATACCTTTAAATGCTGTTAAATCAAACAAAATACAGTAATATCAGATTAAGTACATAAGCCACAGAAATCAGGGACAGGCAAATATCAAGCCCTGAGTTATTCAAAATTCCACTTCATTTTGTATTATAGTTTTAGGGAACCAAAATCTGAAGTTCTATACCAGCTTTTACTTATGACCCTTTCTACTGGCCAGAGCTGGCATGAAGGACTCTACAGTTGCCAGTCTCCATGTGGTGACTGGAGATCTCCTGGACTTACAACTGGTCTCCAGGCTACAGAGGTCAGTTGCCCTGGAGAAAATGGCCACTTTGGAAGATGGTATCTACGGCACTATACCACATTGAAGTCCCTCCTCTCTCCAACCCTCCCTCTTCAGTCCCCCCCCCCCCAAAAAAAATCTCCAGGTATTTCCCAACCCTGTGCTGGTGAGCCTAACTCTAGTGGGCATGATTCTCTGATTTCCATTTTGTGTTAGTTCATTCCTAATACTTTGTTTGCCTGAGAAAATGCTGTACATGTTCCTGAATGACTGCATCTTATATGCCCAAAGACTCAGTCCATAAAGATTGGGGTGAAGATGTTCTAATGTTTCTGAAAAGTTGCTCAAGCTCAGACTTTGGGAAACCCCTGAAGGAGGCGACAGCTACTGTGAATGACTTAGCCATCAAAACCTAATTTCACAGATTCAGAAAATTATGTAGGCAGGGGTATAGAAGGGAAGCCAGATTCTGGGGTGGGGGAGAAGAATCCACCGCAGGCCAAGCAGTGACATTAATACAACAAGGACAGATCCCATAAAATAGGGACAATTGGAGCTCCTGGGTCTAGTTTGTTAACGTGCTTCTAAAATAGTCATTTTTAATTATGAGAAGTTAGTGTAGGTGGCAGTTGATCAACACTCAAGAACCTAGAGAAGAGGGCAACCAGATATGGGGACAGGTGCTGCCACTGGCAACACTGTGATGCCACTTACATGGGGAAAACCTAGAAGTTATGGTAGTCCTCTCTAGGAACCGCAAGAAACTCTATGGTTTTCCCTGGAAGTGAAACCATGCCACCAGGCTGATAGCAATTTTTTAAAAAGTTCTTCTGCTGCCACTCAGAAGCTGGGGGCAGAGGATCTCCTGCCACTCACCAGAGGTTCTGTAGACCTATCAGAGAGAATGGCTTGAATCTAGCAGACTTCTCATCTACTGCATGATCTTTTAAACTTGCCAACATGTGTCTCCCCTGGTAACACTCCTTCAGATGTAGAAGCAACCATGTCTTATTCTTATTAGGTTCTGAAAGTCTGCTAATTTCTTATCAAGGCTTATGTGCCAGCTTTGAGGAAGCTTAGCCAAAATTCTGCTTTCTTTATCACTGCATTTTTGAAGTGTATATATCTACCTTAATTAATGTGACTTTGATGCTTCACTGGCTGATGAGGGGGGAGAAAATATACTCTAATCATTCTCTCAAAAAAAGAAATCTCATAAAAGTGAGAAGTGAAGGAGGTAGCTGAACAATATATTAATCCTGCCCTCCAGGGTAACAACTGAACTCTATTGTTTCCCTGTCCTTTTAAAAAATCTTAAGTAGATGTAAACATGGAACTGAAATTTGAACTTTTAGTAGAATGTGTTTTTTATTCAGTTTATCTCTTGCTGTAGAGGAAGCAAGAATTGATTTTATACTACTTAATGGTCCTGCCTGCTTGTAATATACATCATATATAAGAAACCAAACAGAGGCAGAAATACCATACATGAAGGATCTGTATTCAAACTAGGGTTTCCAGACCTTACACTATGGCAGGAGACCTCTTGTTGGCAACGTTACCTTCCTGCCACAACGCAGAGCAGTTGTTTTTCAGGATGACCAGAGTATCCTCCAATGAGCTGATACCATATTCAGGTTTTTTACCTATATGTGACGTCCCACTTTGTATGACATCATTTCCACTCTGGGCATTTCTACTGCTGGTCCAGAGAGCAAGGGCAGGAGGTGGGTCTGACTAGTGGCAGCCCTCTTGCCACCAGCAGGAAAGTGGCATCCCTACGACCCACAGATATGGCCTTTCACACCTTAAAGCTAAACAGTATCACCTGCTAATATCTACACCACAAGCTTCAAAACTAAGTTAATTTAGCCCTGACCTGGATAGCTCAGGCAAGCCCGATCTTGTCAGATCTTGGCAGTTCAGCAGGGTCAGCTCTGGCAAATACTTGGATGGGAGACCTCCAAGGAATACCAGAGCTGGGAGGCAGGGGGAGGCTTTATTCAGCCACCTCACTGAATATCCTCCATACCCTCAGTAGGGATCAGTCACCAGAAGTTGCCATGACTTCCATGTGTACGTGTGCATGCACACACACATGTCCATAAAAATGCAAAAAAAACCCTAAGTAAATTTACACAACCATTTGCTAAATGGCAGGCAATTTTCTCACCCTAGGTTGCCAGCTGTCAAGAAAAAAATGACTTGTTTTGCTGCTGTTAGTCAGGTTGCCTGGAGGGGAAAAAAAAAGTCTTCTCCTTTCAATAGAGGCTTAATGGGAGGCGTAATTGACCAGGTGATGCTATTTATGTCAATGCCATGAAAGTTTTAGCTGCCAGTTTCCACACATTAAGCCTGTAATAAAAGAATAGGCAGGAGCGGGCAATGGGAAACCACCTCTGAATATCTCTTGCCTTGCAAACCCTATGGGCTCACCATAAGTCTGCTGTGACTGGATGGCAACAACAAACAAAAGGACAGGACTTCTTTTTCCTCCAGGTAGTTGGCAACCCTAGGTGTTAAAGACACATTAGCAGACACCATTTTTTCTCTGGTTAATTGGCAACTCTGACAACCTGGGTAGAAAATGACACAACTGCCCATTCAGTGAATGAATAGTTGAATTGACCCATGGATCTGAATAACCACCCTTGTATCTTTATTAGGTTTATTAAAATATTTGTACCCTAGCCCCTACTCAGAGGAGGCCCCATGCAGATATGTAACACACCAAAAACAACCAATCAATCCTAGGAAAAATAAAAGCCACAAAAAGTGGACACCTTATCAAGATAACCAATAATTCCAACAACATTACCAGGAGTTAGCAAAAGGCCCTCTTAAACAAAACTGTCTTGCTTTGTCCAGAGTTAAGGGGCACTGAGCAGATATTGTGAGGATCACAAGTGACACATGGGTTTTATGGGGGAAGACAGTCCCTAAGCTATGAGGGTGCCTTAAAAGACTTCAAAAGCAAAAAAAAACACCACCACCACCACCATCCACCTAAATTAAATTATGAAAAAGATGGGCAACCAATGCAGATGCTTTAAAACGGGAGGTGGGCTGGTGCAGTTTGAACCAACTGAAGCTTCAAAGTTGCCTTCAAGGGCAATCCACATAGAGTGCCTTACAGTAGCAAAGCCTTATGTTACGAATTTGCACAGGACATCACATAGAAACCTGAATACAATATGTATGTATGAACAAATGGTACTGAGCTATAGTTTGACTATGACCAAAATGGTATCATTTCAGGGCATGGAAATGCTGTGGTCACTAACCAGCTGGCTTAAGATATACAGCAGCTGCTAATTTACACAGAAGAAATCTGTTACTTTCAACCTTTCTTTCCCTTTTTAGATAGTTTTCTTGTCATTTTCAACCAGCTTAGAAAGGTATAACTCTGCTTAAGATGCCACTGTTAGGGAGAGGTTTGCCAGCAGTCTGGAGTCCTGCCCCTTTAATAGAGGCTTAGTAGGATGTTACTTACCAGGTGATACAATGTACCTATATGCCATCAAAAGGTTCACCTGCCCATTTTCACACATTAAGGTTTTATTAAAGGGGCAGGGCACTTTTTCTCCAGGCCATTGGCAACTATAGTTAGTTAGCAAGCCTAATGGGGATGCCAACATCCAGGCAGGACCTGGAGATCCCCTGGAATTACTGCTCCTCTCCAGACTACAGAGATCAGTTTTCCCTGGAGAAAATGTATGCTTTGGAGGGTGCAGTCAATGGCATTGTGCCTCAGTGAAGTCCCTGTCCTTCCCAGGCTCCATTCCCAGATCTCCAGGAGCTTCCCAACCTGGAGCTGGCAAACCTACCTGCCCCCATCCCCAGCTGGTGGTTGGGGGGACTTGGGGGGAACCTAAATGGTCTTCTCAGAAGTAAGTCCCATTGGATTACTCCTAGAAAAATATTCTGAAGATTGAAGAAAAATATTCCTATACCCTTAGCTTACTCTGCATCATCTGCCTCATAGTGCGCTAGAGTTACTGCCTTTCTTCCTCCCAGAAGCTCTGCTATGCTCGTATGAGAGATTAATTATTAGCAGGTGCATAATTTCTTTCAGAGGGGGGAGGTATTGTAAAATGGTAAGAAACATCTGTTGAATTTCTGTCTGACACATGGCCATTTGATCATTTATAGGCAGAAAAATAAAGATATTATACTGCTGTGTCTGGTATGAGCATCTTAAAATTTCCATTGAAAAAGACAGTAAGTAATTAGTCTGTATCGCAGGATAGTAATGCAATCCTAAACAGATTCAAACCCTGCTAAAACTCATTAGTTTCAATGGACTTACAAGGGTGTAACTCTAGTTAGGATAGCACTGTCAGAGATCTGAAGCTGCAAAAGACGCATGTTCCCATTTCTGCAAAGTAACATTGATGTAAAATAAGTAAATTTACATGATTCCAACTAATACAATTTTTTTATTTCCCCCCTTGCTGTGGAATGAAGACGCAGAGGACCACACAGTGATCTAATTCTGTTTTTGGTCAGCTAGGTGCTTCATTCATTGTGCACTGTGGGTTTTTTTTAAGCAAAAGTCTTTTTGAAATGTGTGTTCTCAAACACATTTTCTGAGATTACAACATGAGTGCAGGGCAAGGGGAGAATACCTGCAGAGGAATCCAAAAACAAAATCATCCAGAATTTTTCAGCAGAGATGGGCACGAACTGGCTCACAGTCTAAAGTTCACAATGAATTTTGGCCGATTCGTGGTTTGCGAAGTGAAGTCCGTGGCAGGTCAACCAGCACCAACTTCCCATGAACTTTTCAGCTGTTTGTGGCAGTTCATGAATGGCTACATTTCCAGACAGGCTGTCCCCACTCAATCTAAATGTTTCCAAAACTTCAAAGCAACAGGTGAGGCAGAACTTGGAGGGCATGTGGAGGAGCATCCGGGGGAAATCCCCTGTAAATTGTTGTCTCTAGCTTGCACGAGGGATCTATTCGATACACTCTTGAACCTCCTGAACCTGTGCCTGTCAAAATGACCATCTGTCAATGAGTGAAAGTAAGCTGATACAGAGTACTGGTGAGAAAGTGGTACCTTCCATCTTATCCTTTGAACCCCCCCTCCCTGAGAGCTTATACTGGTGAGAAATATAAAGGGGTTTTTTTACTTCTAACCCAAAGGCTGGCTTCCCCCTAGCTGGGTTTGTTTTTTGCTGTGGAGAACATGTGGAGAACATTTACATTGGATAATAAACAGGAGAAGGGTTAAGCACCCCGTCCCACCTCCTGATCCTGCCCTGCAAATCCATCTCTCCAGCTCCTACATGAGCCTTACAAAAGGCAGCAGTGGAGTTGGTAGTACTGAAGTCCAAATCTTAACATGGCAATAAAGCTAGCAGCAACTAAAATACATCTGGGCTAAGTTTATTATCCTGTCCTTGCAGGTATTAAAAGGCTGGACATGCCCAAGGATGTGAGATGAAGGGAAAGTGCCAGGCCATCTCATTGACTGGGAACAGCCTAGGTGGTGTTTTCTTTTTTTCTCTTTGCTGAAATTGATGGATTGTATTTAAATTTCTCTGAGCTGCTCTGGGGACCAAAAGTAGCATGTAATGCTGTGAATAACTGAACATGTAGCTTTACTTTTAGCATTGGTATGCTCGTTTTCAATCATCTTCAGTGTTCCTGAACATTAAACATTTCTTATGCCTACTCAAAACAGTAAATGGCCAGGTCTTCTTCTTCCCATTGATGTGAACTTACATGTGCCAGAGTTTCATGGAAATAATGGAACATCCATACTGGCAAGCAATTTCACAATTTGGATGGAGGGCTGTAATTATGGTGTGCTTCATGTATACATCTGTGTCATTTAATTAATGAAATGTCAAGATAATGGGAAATAAGAATGGGCCATCACAGATAAAAGTCTACTGCATCCTTGAGGCTACCATCCTAAAGGTGGGGCCTGTAGCTCTCCTGGAATTACAAACAATTGTCAGGCTACATAACTCTGTTTACCTGGAAGAAATGGAAGAAACATTGTGATACAGAGTTTGCCCTATGAAGCTATGATATATCACAGAGTCTAAAAGAAGTGGAAGTCCTGGAGGTGCATCTCATATCCACTGAGTACCCTTCCCTCTCCAAATTCTACCCTCTCTAGGCACCATCCCCGAATCTCCAGGAATTTCTCAAGCTGTAATTGGCAACACAATTGTAATTAGGGTTGCCAGTTCTGGGTTTGGAAGTTTTGGGGGCAGAGCCTGAGGGAGGGAAGGGAATTTGGGAGGGGGCATATAATACTATAGAACCCACCGTCCAAAGCAGCCATTTTCTCCTGGAGATCAGTTGCAATTCTGGGAGATCTCTACATAGGGATGCCAGCCCCCAGGTGGGATATGGGGATCCCCTGGGATTTCAGCTCATCTCCAGATTACAGATATCAGTTCCTTTGGAGAAAGTGGATGTTTTGGAGAGTAGACTCTATGGCACTGTACCCCACTGAGGTCTCTGGCCTCCCCAGACTCCATTCCCAGATCTCCAGGAGTTTCCCAACCTGGATCTGGCCACCCTACCCCTTCATCCCCAGCCAGTGGCCAGGGGGGACTTGGCAACCATACCCAACGGGACACTGGCAAACCCAATGTACATGTCAATAATTGTGTGAACAGTACTCAAGTGTACAAAATCAAGTGATGTACATATGTGCATGAACAAGCTCTGCAATCTCCATCTTTTTTTTCCCAGTTACACTGACCAATATTACATAGTTGTCCATGGCAGGGTGTTCATCAGATGCCTGAAATTTACTGGTTTGGATGGACTAAAGACTTCATCTTGGCCATCCTTGAAACTATTTAACCAAGTTACTTTGGACTATAGGACATTAATAAACATACTTGCTATGTGTTCTACTGCAGCTTAGCTGACAGTTCATTGGCAAATAAGACAGCCAGCACAGACAGATAAACAAGCATTTGCATTGCCAGAAATCTGTATTCTTCCAGCCACCATTAATTGTCTTTGGACAACAAGAAGGAATGTACTCATTAATACTAGATTCAGAGAAATAATATAGTGAAAACCAGAGCTGAAGCCCTGTCTATGAAGAGTGATGCTGAAAAATGACTGCTATTATAGAAATATATCTTAATGGTTTCAACAGCCACTGTCCTCTTTTGTGCAAATTTTAAAGCCATTATTATCCCCTGCCCTAATCACAGGAATCAAAATGTTCTCCCAGCAATTGATGATTCTAAATCATCACTTATTCCTCCAAATGAATTTATTCAGCATGATGTATTTCCATTGTCATGTGTTTATAATGTGCACACATAATAAAAATGCCAGCCTCCCTTTCTGAGGGGCTTAGGCTACAACTCTACTCAGTCAGCAGGGTGCAAAATGGCTCCAGTGTAATTTCCCCTCTTTTGACTTCTTGGTGGCAAACTGCTGGTGCCTAGGGCATACTGTGCTGGGACTGGCTTCTATGGACAGGCTCAGAGGTAGGCAGGTTGTAGATACTATAAAGCAAGAGCCACACCTTCTCTGAATCTGCAGGCAGTTTTGGAATTTTGAAAACAGGGAGCAGCCACTACTACAAAATGGTTCCTGGAGGAGGCACAGAGAAACACTCTGAAGAACTCAAGAACTCGTGGGCACTCAATGAAATTGCTGAGCAGTTGGGTTAGAATGGATAAAAGGAAGTACTTCTTCACCCAAGGAGTGATTAACACATGGAATTCACTGCCACAGGAGGTGGTGGTGGCTACAAGCATGGACCGCTTCAAGAGGGAATTGGATAAACTTATGGAGCAGAGGTCCATTAGTGGCTACTAGCCACAAGGTATCAATAGGATCTCTCAGTCTGGGGCAAGTGATGCTCTGTATTCTTGGTGCTGGGAGGGGGGCAACAGTGGGAGGGCTTCTAGTGTCCTGCCCCCACTGCTGGACCTCCTGATGGCACCTGGTATTTTTGGCCACTGTGTGACAGAGTGTTAGACTAGATGGGCCATTGACCTGATCCAACATTGGCTTCTCTTATGTTCTTATTAAGCACAAAATGACTGACATGGGGGCAGGTCTAATCAGAAAGTGCCGGGAAGTTCCACACCAAGCATTCCCCCAACATGGAGGCAGCTATTTCTGAATGCATTTTCCAAGCAGATATGGACAGTAGACTTTGTGTACCAAGGAGATTAGGAAAGCCAAGAATGGCTCTTTGCTTTGGAGAATAAGGAAATAGGCAACAGAAACCATGGTGGTGAGCACTATGGCAGCCACTACATTGTGGGTCATGGCTGTAATGTATGCGGTAGGAGAACCTCAACTTCAGATGACTAGCTTGCCTCATGGTGCCATTGGAATAGTAGCAGCATCCCAAGAAGGTATATATGGGTGGGAACAAAAATGGCCAGATCAACTCATCCAAAATTGGATGCACAGCTATCTTGCATGCAGCACAATCTGAATCATGTTCTTTCTCCTCTTACTCAGGAGAAAGCCAGCTGGGTCACTCTCAAGTATGTGGAGACTGGACTGTGAGCTTACATCCAATTCTGTCTTCCACTTATGCTGGACAGGATACAACTAAGTGTCTTTGAGCCCAAGAATGTACTATCACTAGCAACCCACATTGACATTGCACCAGCATTGCAATAATCTTTGCAGTTTCTGGCATGAAATACCAATTTTATCAGTTTGGAAATGGAGCCTGGATGGCTAATAAACAGGGTTGCAAGCTCCAAAATATCTGGAGATTTTTGGAGTGGAGTCTAAGGAAGGCAGGGTTTGGGGACAGGACGGACTCCAGTGGGGTACAATGCTACAGAGTCCACCTTCCAAAGCAGCCATTTTCTCCAGGTGAACTGATCCTAGTTGCCTGGATATCAGTTGTAATCCCAGGAAATCTCCAGCTACCACCTGGAGATTGGCAATCCTACTAATAAAGTTATTACTATCATTTGAAGTTCTGAATGTTGGAAACTGCTTTTTATATTCCTATTTGCACTGTAGCAATTAGCCTTCTTTGATCTAGTTTGATAATTTCCCACTAGGGTTGCCAGCCTCCAGGTGAGGCTTGGAGATTTCCCAGAATTACAGCTACAGAATTCAGACTAGAGAGATCAGGTCCCCTGGAGAAAATGGCTACTTTGGAAGGTTCACTCTATGGCATTACACCCCACTGAGGTCCCTTCTCTCCTCTCCTCTCCTCACCCCACCCTCCCAAGGCTCCACCTCCAAATCTCCAGGAATTTCCCAACCCAGAGTTAGATTGGAACAGTAATATGAAATTTCTTTCCAAAATCTGAGATGCAAGACAAAGGGCACCCAATTCTCTTACTACATATGGTGGGGAACAGTGTTGTCAGCTCTGGGTTGGGAAATTCCTGGAGGTTTCTGGGGTCGAGCCTGGGGAGGGTGGGTTTTGAGGAAGGGAGGGACCTCAGCGGGATATATAATGCCATACAGTGAACCCTCCAAAGCAGCCATTTCTCCAGGGGAACTGATCTCTGTCACCTGGAGATCAGCTGTAATTCTGGGAGATCTCCAGGTCCCACTTGGAAGCTGGCAACCCTATTTCTAGTGCCTTTGTGAGATGCTAATGCCAGGCAAACTAACAACTTTTTCTTGCCTTGCTGAAACAGAGTTCTAAGCATTCCAATAGCTTTCTTTCCTGAGCAGCTGGAATGTTTATAGACATCCAGTCTCAGCTCAGGCTGGGTACTGAGATGTTGCTACCGCAAATGCAACACAATATAAACTGCCCTGAAGCCGATTTTTTTTTTCAGATGCAAGAATTTATTTATCAGTCTGTTTAAAAAACACACACACACAAGTCAGACCAAAGGGCCTGACAATCATATACCAAAGGAGTCTGCATTCTCTGAAAACACAGAAGCACAAGGTGGGATTTTAAAAACAGCTAGCCCAGCTTTAAGTATAGTTGTCAGTTTTACTCCTTCATAGCCTCAGGAAATATAGAAAACATCAGACAACCCTTGTCACGTCTCCAGCCTAAGAAAAATTGGCAGAATCGAGAATGCGGAAATCCTGGAACGGCTGCTGCTTCATAAGCACTCCATTGCTGATGACAGTCAGCATCCCCAGACAGACCGCCACAAGGCAACACCAGTTCAGATAATGCCTAACAAAACGCAGCCTCTTCCCCAGCTTCTGGAGACAGCCTTCGTCAAACAGTGCCTCCGGTTGGCTAACATGGTCAGCACACTCCAAAGTGGCCTCTTTGCAGCAGCTTTTAGGGGCAAAGACAGGGGCCATTTGGAGACGGTTTGGAGGGGCCAGCACAAACCAGTCCGTGCGATTGTAGATCCCACAGCACTGTAGCTGCTGCTGGACCGCATCCACTGCCTCATTGCTGGGGTCATTTGGAACCGTCCTGTTGTACTGACGAAACAGAGAGTGCACGCTGTTCGTCAGGCGATGAGCTTCCTGAGTGGAATAGAGCTGGGTCACAACTGCAGTGGAGGCTTCCAGGCAGAAAAGGACCACTAACAGGTACAGCAGCATTCCCTGATGGGGTCGAGAATTCTTGACAGGGGTAAGCATTGCCAAAGCACCTGTCAGGAATAGCAGAGAAGCCGTCACAAGGGCCAAACAGCCTGGCAGAGGAAAGAAGGGATTCTGAAAGAAGACTTTGTAGCTCTTGTAGGTAATGATCACAAAGGCGCCGCCAAACAGGAAAGCCACAGCAGCTCCCCAGAGACAGAAACCAAGCAGGGTCAGCAAGAGTTTGGCAAAAGCTCTGCTCCGGGTCTCGGTGGTACACAGTAATGGGGGGCTGAAACTGGAACTGAAGTTTTCCCCCTTCATTCTAGAGATGATACGCATCTATATCGCCTTTAAAAAGAAAACTTCCAGGTACAGATAGTGTCAAATTGAGCCCAGATCCTTGTCCAAATAAAGGATGTGTATGCAAACAGACACAAGGCTTGTGATCTGGCATTATAAAGAAGGTGCTTGTCCTGCAAAGGCTTATGGGCCCTTTTGCCACTCAGAACCTCAATGCTGATTTGTAGCAGGTGCACAAGTAGTTGCAGGATTAGGACAACAATTAAGGGTGAAGGAGAGAAGTGTGAATCACACTTGAGCAACTATACCTTGGGTTGCCAACTCTACTGGAGCTTGGTGATCTGAAATTGACAGTTGATCTCTGGACAACAGAGATCAGTACCCCTGGAGAAAATGACTGGTTGGGAGAGTGAATTCTGTGGCATTACAGTTCCTCCCCTTTCCAAACCCTACTTTCCCCGGGCTCCACTTCCAAATCTCCAGGAAGGTTCAAAACAGAAGCTAGCAATCTGAACCTTGTAACCCTCCCAGATGAAAGTAAACCACTTGTTGTACAATACCTTGTTTTTGATGCCTACCTGGTAGAGCTGCCAACTGACCAGGAAAAAGAAGTCAGCATGGCTTGCTTTTCTGGCTCTAAAAGCAACTTAAAGTGTAGCTATCAACACTATCAGAGTGTGGTGTAGTGAAAAGCACAGCTATGAGGGCTAGTTGAAAAGGTGGCAGTTCTGGCTGGAGAGGGAAGAATTCAAACCTGTTGAATGTCACAGATCAGCCAAATATGGGCAGTTAATTCAGTAAGTTCTAATCACACACACACACTGAGTTTTTCACAAGAGCTTTGAGATTCAGATCTTATGCTCTAATGTTGCAATGATAAGAATTTATAATTTAGAGACATTCCCTTACATCAGATACTACTGATAAGAAATTGTAGTATGTGGATATGCCCTAAAGGGAGTTGAAAGGTTATGTTGTGTTGAGTCACTCCTTTGATTAAAACCATGTTCTATGGTAGCCCTAATTCTTCTCATCTATGACTATGGATCCCAAAATATTATAGGTTAGTTTCACTAAAATCTTTTTGGGAGTAAACTGTGATTGCTTTAGTCTTTGTGATCCTGCATATGTCACAGATGTGCTTGCCCTTGGGAATTGCTGTTTCTGCTACTAGAGCAACTGTGCATTTAACAATTATGTAGGAAGCAGAAATTCAACAGGTATGGCTTTCCTTAGCTTTAGTGACACTGTAATGGGAAAGACTTGTCTGCTATTTTCTGTGCATTGCATAGAAGAAGAAAAAAACTTCTCTTTTTTTCCGTATGTAGAACAGGATAAGAATGTACCCCCCTTTTTTGGACCTACTTTTGAGAATTTAGCAGATAAAGCCCCCCCCCCCCCCCCCGGTTGTGCCTCTATACTAGGCAAATACACATTTGCTGTGTTTCTGCGAGCCAAGCTCGGCTAAAAACACAGGAGTTGACCCCATTTCTCTCTCAGCCTAACCTACTTTGCAGTGTTGTTGTGAGGAAAAAATGGAGGAGTGGAGAACCATGTAAACCACACAGAGGAAGGGCAGGATAAAAATGCACTAAATACACAAAAAACAAGCAAGATCAGCTGTTTCTTCCTGAGAAGAAGAGATTGGATTTATACCCCGCTCTTCACTTGGAGTATCAGAACGGCTTACAAACTCCTTTCCCTTCCCCTCTTCACAACAGACACCCTGTGAGGTAGGTAGGGCTGACAGAGGTCTTTCCAGAACTGTCTTTGAGAGAACAGCTCTGACAGAACTATGGCTTGCTCAAGGCCATCCAGCAGGTGCAGGTGGAGGAGTGGGGAAACAAACCTGGTTCTCCCAGATTAGAGTCTGTGCACTTAATCACTACACTGCACTACTGACATTGATATCCTATAAAATTCATACAAATTAGTTATGTGACACTTTGGCTCTTGGGCTTTAACTTGCACAGTGGCTATGCTGAAACCCTTAAGTCAGTAACATCTGTTAGTCTGAGGCAACCTTGCACTGTGCATATCTGATTACTCCCATTCCAGTTTTCTAAATTTAGCAGTCTTCCATTCCTGTCAAGTACTAAGTTCTCACCAACATAAAGTTAGCTTATGTTAAGGGCATACCAGAAGAGATTAGCTTTGTATTGTAATATGACATGCTAATATTAAATGGCATTCCATATATGACGAAGCTCACATGAATAGTTCCAGTTCAACTGCAAGTACATCTGTAGGGTCCTTCACATTCACAGAAACCACTCTGGCTGATTTAAGGAAATGTCAGCTTTCCCTTCACCCCTCTCCCTTCTCATTAACAATAATAATAATGAAAAGTTCCTTGGCTGTGGTCATTCCATTCACATTCTCGTTGTATTATTATGGTTATTTACATATTTTGTTACATTTTAAAGTGACCTGTATTTGAGGTGAACAAATGCTACTACTTTCCCTCACATCTTTCAATTCTCTCTCTCTCTCCCCCCCTCCAGTGATTTCATGTTTCTAAAATAAAGAAGGGTGAGTGTGGAACAGTATGGTACAGCCCAATCTTGTCAGATCGCAGAAGCTTAACAGGGTCAGTGCTTGGATGGGAGACCACCAAGACAGACTTTGAGGAGGAAGGCAGCAGCAAACCACTTCTGCTTAATCACTTGCCTTGAAAAGCCTATGGGGTGTGGTTCAAACATAAGGCCCGGGGGCTGGAACCAGCCTGTACAGGGCTCTTATGCGACCTACGAGCAGCTAGTGCAAGAAAGGGAACAGGAGACTGTTTGGGGGGAGTGAGTGGAGCCACTCCGACTGTGGCTTCAGCACAGCAGAACTACCTCGTCTGTAGCAGTCAAGCAACCTGGGAGCATCTGCCCAGTGCTGCACTGCTGGCTCTCCAGTCTACTTGTATGGGTTTTCCTTTGCAACCCCCTCCCAGCCGATGGGGCCTTGCAGTGAGGATACACCAACTCGGAGCTTACCAGCTGCTGTCCTTTGTGCAGTTTATATCTCTGGTACCTAGCATTATGTTTTATAGGAATAAGGCCTGTTGTGGAAAAAAATACAGTGGGCTCTAGAAAGAGGCTGTGGCTGAGTGTCGTAGCCTTGGGCACTCAGTGTCAATCTTCTGTGGTGACCTCAGGAGGGTATAGTGACACAGAGTGGACCATTGTCTCCAGGGGAACTGATCTCTGCCATCTGGAGAGCAGCTGTAACTCTGATGGATCTCCAGTCTACATGTGGAGATGGACAGCAAGGTTTTCCCTGGAGAAAAATCACAGTCTTTCTCTGGAGTGGAGACCAAAGCAGCCTACAGCATTCTCCTCCCCTCCTTTTTATGCACCTGACAACCCTGTGAGGTAGGTTAGGGTGAAAATCTGTGACTGGTCTGAAATCCCCCCTTCCCAGCAAGGATCCCCCCGGGTGCGGGCATCTGCCCACGGGCCGGCCAGGACAGGTACTAGCGGGCCACCGAGATGAGTCACGACTCTCCCTCCCTCTGGAGCAAGGATCCACCAGGAATGGCCAGCTGCTTGTGGCCCGGCCGGCCGGCTGGCCAGCCAGCCACATCCCTCCCCCCTCAGCAAGGACCCACTGTGCGTAGCCAGCAGCCTGTGGCCCACCTGGCCCAGGCAGACCATCAAGGGTGGGCATGGTCCTTCCCCCCCAACCAGGACCAACTGGGTGCGGCCAGCTGCCCACAGCCCACCCGGGCCAGGCCCCAGTGGGTCAGCAAGGTTGGCCACACTCCTTCCCCCCATCAAGGACTCACCAAGCATGGCTGGCTGGCTGTGATGGGCCCAGGCCAGTCCCCAGTGGCTCAGCAAGGCCGGCCGCATGGTGCCCCCCACCAGGACCAAGCAGGCACGACCTCCAAACTGTCCGTCCTGCCCATCCAGCAGCTCTCAGCACACTGTGACTGAGACACTGATCGGGGCTTCTGTGGGTGGGAGAAAGAGTGTAACAAAGGCCATGCAGCCAGTGGCTAGGGACTCCTTTCTGACTGGCAGTTGAAGGAGCCAAAGGCTGTGGGGGCGTGTGGAACGTTGAGGCAAGAGGGACACGAACAGGCAATTATAATATTGAGAGATGGCACACATGGCCTTGGCCTGGCCAACAAAGTGACATTTATGTCAGATGTGGCCCTCATAACAAATGAGACCTCTGGCCTATGGGATCGCCATAAGTCAGCTGCATCTTGACAGCACTTCAAGCACACAATATAAAGAAAAGAATCAACATGGCAATATTCTACAAAATAGCTCTGAGGCTATTGATAAGTTTACCATTAATTTTTTTATTGTAGACTCCCGGGGAAAAATCTATAGTGCTTTGTTCTTTGATTTTCTGGGTTTTTTTCCTCCTCTCCCTTGCTTTTCTGTGTTCACATCCCTTTGCTCATAAAACTTAATGAGATATTAACATTTGAGTTACAACACTGTTGATGGTTAGCTTATTCTGCAAACTTTAAAACTGATTAGATGGCTCAGAAGGCCTCCAGAGGGGTATTACAGCCACCTTGAGGCTATTTCAGTGTTGGTACTCACCATCATCTTTCTGAATATACATGAGGGGAAAGTAGCCATTATGGAGGCATGAAAGTTCTTGTCTTTCTAAATACTCCCTGATAAATAATTGTCCATTAATTCCAATCTGAATCTTCGGACCCTGTAGAATGGAAGGGAAAAATAAAAGTTGGCCTCTCATTGTAAGTTGTTTTCTTGTTTGTAGTATCTTTGTTTTTGTTTTGCACAGCAAAGGGGTCAGGAGGAAGAAAGTTAGAAGTCCAAGGGTCAAAATTTTACAGTGATCACAGCAAAACTGTCCTCTTTGCTCAAGAATGTGGTAGTGCAGAACTGTATATGGAATCTGTGAAGTACTCCTTTGAATCACACAGCAGAATCACTAGTATTCAGTTGTAGGGCCAGTTATTCTGGAGCAGATAAATGAATTTCCTCTGTAAAAATTTTAAGGTCAGAGCCAAGTCCCTGACAAGTACCCAGATAATGGTTCTTCAGATATATGGACCCCTAGTGATGGAGGGCTTTAAAGGTGAGCACCACTAACTCGATTTGAACCCAGAAACATCAGAAACCCATGCAGAAATGATAAAATAGGGATAATAGGAACCCCCTGGGCTGCTCCTAACAACGAAGAAGCTACAGCATGTTGAAGAAACAGTAACTTCCACGTAGTCTTCAAGGGGGCAACCACAGGTAGCATGTGTTACATCACTGAGACCAGATCATTGGAATTCAAGAGGGTGCTGCGTGCATTCCCCCTTCCCTATCATGCTTTTAACTTCAAGAAACTGAACTGAAAATTCTGGTGTGTGTGTGAGCTCAAGAACATTATTTAAAATCATTCCCAGTTTCTTTCCATAGTCAAACAATGATAAAAGAAGGCTCTGTGTTGCTAGAGGTGGGCCATGAAAAAAAAATATGGGAAATGTTAGAATCTGATATGAATCTTAATAATTCATGTAATTCAGTAAAATAAGAGAACATAAGAACATAAGAGAAGCCAATGTTGGATCAGGCCAATGGCCCATCCAGTCCAACACTGTCACACAGTGGCCAAAAACACCAGGTGCCATCAGGAGGTCCATCAGTGGGGCCAGGACACTAGAAGCCCTCCTACTGTTGCTCCCCCAAGCACCAAGAATACAGTGCATCACTTGCCCCAGACTGAGAGTTCCTATCTATATCTTGTGGCTAATAGCCACTGATGGACCTCTGCTCCATATCTATATATCTAATTCTGAAGGCGCCCCTTCATGCGGATACCTAAATCCGTGGGGGGGCACCTGGGGGCGGGGAGATTTCCCTACACACGGGGGCACTCCCCCTGTGTGCAGAAAAATATGAAAAGTTTAATTTTTTTTGAGGGGATATTTAAATCCCCCGAAAAGTAAAAGAGTGTCCCCTGCGCATGCACAGGGAATGCTCTGGCCATTGTGGGGGAGGCTCAGCGGCCCAGCAACTGTGAGCTGCTCAGGGCTTGCTGTCGCTGGTGGGGGGGAGGGAGAAGGCTTGGCGGGCCACCACCGCTTCCCCTTGGGAGGGGAGGGGGTGGCAGGAGGAGTGGCGGGGTGCACCGCCATCGCTTGCCCTTGGGAGGGGAGGGGGTGGCCGGAGGAGCAGTGGGGCACACCACCACTGCTTGCCCTCGGGAGGGGGGTGGCAGGAGGACTAGGATACTCCCCCTGCAAGTATCGCGGGTGCCCCATCTTGTCTATATATCTAATTCCGAAGTGGCCCCCTCTGTGCAGCTATCTAAATCCATGCGGAGGGCACTTGGAAGGCAGGGAGATTTTCCTACACACATGGAGGAGTCCCCACATGTGCAGAAAAATCCTGAAAGTTAAAAAAAATTGGGGGGGGATATTTAAATCCCCCGAAAAGTAAAAGCATTCCCTGAGCACATGCAGATAACGCTTTGGCTGTTGGGGGGGGGGGGCTCAGCGGGCAGAAGGCCTTGCCGCCACTGCTGCTATTGGGGAGGGAAGAAGTTTTGGTGCACAGCAGGTTCAGCTGCCACCGCTGTTGTCAGGGAGGGAAGGGGGAGGGAGGGGAGAAGTCTCGACACGTGGCAGATTCAGCCGCCACCACTGTTGTTGGAGAGGGAAGGGGGAGGGAGGGGAGAAGGCTTGGCACATGGCGGGCCCCGCTGCCACCGCTGTTGTCAGGGAGGGAAGGGGGAGGGAGGGGAGAAGGCCCGCCGGGCCGGTGAGCTGATCAGCCTCACAGAGGTGGGGGAGGAAGAAGGCTTACCTGGTGCCGCTTCCTCCTCCTGTGGAGCTCCTCCTGCTTCTGCAGGCTGGGAGCTGTGGGGAATACTCCCCCTCCTGTGAGTATCATGGGTCCCCCTTCTTGTGGTTATCTAAATCCCTCTTGAAGCCATCCATGCTTGTAGCCACCACCACCTCCTGTGGCAGTGAATTCCATGTGTTAATCACTCTTTGAGTGAAGCAGTACTTCCTTTTATCTGTTCTAACCCAACTGCTCAGCAATTTCATGGAGTGCCCATGAGTTCTTGTACTGTGAGAAAGGGAGAAAAGTACTTCTTTCTCTATCTGCTCTATCCCATGCATTATCTTGTAAACCTCGACCATGTCACCCCTTAGCCATTATTTCTTCATGCTAAAGAGCTTGGGGAGGTACTTGCTGCTGACAGTGAGAAAGATTAGTGAAGAGAAGAGCTAGAGGTTAGGTTCCCACCCCATCTCACATACCTTTCTCCTTATGGTATTTTATGCAATTAACGTAGCTAACATTTGTTTGACAGTGCACCCTCAAAATATCCACAGAGATCACCTCTCATTTTTGTAAGCCTTTGATGCATGCATTTATACAGTGAGACAGCTTCTGTCCTAATGTTTGGCAACATATTTAATGGGAGGGAAACAGTGAAGCCATGGTGCTTATGATCCTAGAGCTTGTTATCACTGACTGCCACTCTGGATCAGGCCATTTATTGTGTAAGTAGGATCTTAAGGACAATCCACAGGCAAAAAGGAGGATAAATAATTTAACATGGTCTTCTGCCGAAGAGGAAGTTGGAATGAAAGTATATTTATCTAAAAGCTATCATATATGCACATGCATAAATATCTGGAGAAACATCCTGCGTGGAAGCACATACCACAATAAATATTAATAATTTCATCCTTATACTCTTCTTAGAGTATGTTGGAAGTTTCTTCTTAACAGGGGTTTTGCAGTTTGTCTCAAGACTGCACTTTGGATAGGCATGTGCGAGACCCTTGAGAAATGTCATTAGCCTTATCAGAACTTTTTTCCTTCCTTCCTTCCTCCCTTCCTCCCTTCCTTCCCTCCCTCCCTTCCCCCCTTCCTCCCTTCCCCCCTTCCTCCCTTCCCCTTATGTTTTGCCCAGGCAGAAACTTCCAAATTTGCCTTAGGAGAATGTCAGTTGTCATTTAAGGGACAGGATTTTCCCCGT
Source organism: Lepidodactylus listeri (assembly GCA_029233225.1). NCBI lineage: Eukaryota > Metazoa > Chordata > Lepidosauria > Squamata > Gekkonidae > Lepidodactylus > Lepidodactylus listeri. The sequence goes on along the minus strand of JARCFY010000004.1, from coordinate 119,159,469 downwards.
CACAGCTGGGAAAAGCTAGCTAATTATATATGAACCTCTAAAGCTGCCTTAGGCCACTGGTCAGTCCTGCCCAGTGTTGTCTCCTCTGACTGGCAGCAGTTCACCAAGGCCTAGGGAAGGGAAAGATCTTCTACAGAGTCCCTTCTACAGAGAAACTGAAGATGCGCAATGCTCCCTCTAAGCTGTGGAGTCTTGTGAGCAAAAATTCTACTTTGTGAGCTACTGGTATGAAAGTCGTGAGCAAGTGATTTGGCTACTGCATAAATTCATTTGCTCTGGAGCCATCCTTCCTGAGCTAAGATAAAAATGTGTGAGCTGGAGGCTAAAAAACACTGAGCTAGCTCACACTAACTCAACTTAGAGGGAACACTGGCAAGGACTGAAACTGGCACCATTTTCATGCAGAACACTACCTTGGCAAATTCGTTTCATTATTTAGAGAAGAAGAGAAGAGATTGGATTTATACCCCACCTTTTACTACCAAAGGGAGTCTCAGAGTGGCTTACAAACTCCTTTCCCTTCCCCTCCCCAAAACAGACACCCTGTGAGGTAGGTGGGGCTAAGAGAGCTCTGACAGAAACTGCTCTTTCAAGGACAGTTCTGACAGAACAATGGCTTGCCCAAGGTCATCCAGCACCTGCAAGTGGAGGTTTGGGGAATCAAACTGGGTTTTCCCAGATCAGAGTCCGCACACTTAACCACTACACCAAACTGGCTCACTTAACCAAGTTGTAGCCAAAATCTGTTTTTTTTTCCTCAGCATTTTTCTTGGATGTTTTTCTTGAGCAGGAATCTCTAGAAAACTGAAGAGATGAATGTTTCCTGCTCTTTTTTCTTTTAACAATTTCTATTTTTGCGAGTAGTCTTGCTTTCCACATTTCCCTGTTGCTTTTTGTAAATGTGTTTCCATTGTGTACATATGTTCCATAGTTTTTATTCATGATATGTGCAGTATTTATACACTCCATGTATGACTGTCATCCTTTCCTTATTATATAAAAGCCACTTGGGGTGGCATAATTCCATGGGGCACCAAAATCAGTTGGCTGCAAGAACTGCCACTCAAAAGGGGTCCCTGGCCACTGGCTGCATTTCCTCACTGCGTTGCCTCAGTCCCACCCACAGAGCCACCAGCCAGTGTCTTGGTCTCAGTCTGGAGAGAGCTGGCAAAGGGATGAACTGGGTCCACACTTCTCCTCTGCCCACTGCCAGGTGGGTCTAACTGTCCCCTCAGTGGCTTGCTTCTATGAGTAAAAAGACAATGGACTTTCAGCATAACCCCCTCCCCCACCCACTGCCAGCTTGGCAACTTTCCTGTCAGAATAAACTGAAAATGGCTGTCTCTCCTGCTTAGCTCTACCATGGCTGGCTGGCTGGCTAATGAGATGGGCCAGTGACCAGAAAACCATTCTCTTCAAACCATTCTCTTCTGCTGTGCAGCTGACTTTCCCCCTAGGGTTGCCAATCTCCAGGTGGGACCTGGAGATCTCCTGCTGTTACAATTGATCTCCAGATGACAGAAATCAATTCCCTTGGAGAAAATGGCTGCTTTGGAGGGTAGACCCTATGGCATTATACCTTGCTGAGTCCTTCCATTCCCCCCCAAAATGCTGCCCTCCACAGGATCTACCCCCCAAATCTCCAAGTATTTCCCTAACCAGAACTGGCAACTGTCCTTTCTTCTCAGTGTCTATTGCTAGGCAACCAAGCTTCCATCTGTCAGTAAAAGGCCCTTTCTACACCTATGTTGGCCTTTGGGAGAAAACTCATTGGGGCCAGTCCTGATAGGGTTGCCAACTCCAGGTGAAAAATTCCTGGAGATTTGAGGGATGGAGCCTGGAGACTGTGAGGTTTGAGGAGGGGTGGGACCTCAGACAGGTACAATGCCATAGACTCCACCCTCCAAACCACCTGTTCCCTCATGGGGAACCATTGTTGTCAATCTCCAGGGGAGGGATTGAGATCATGCTGAATTATAAGTGCTCTTCAGATGGCAGAGATCTTCCCCTGGAGAAAATGGTGGACTCTGTGTCATTATACCCTGCTGAGGTCACCACAGCAAATTGACACAGAGTGTCCAAGGCCTTGGCACTTTCTAGAGCCCATTGTATTTATTTCCACAATGGGCCTTATTCCTAGTATATGTATAAAGCTAATTTACTAATGCACAATTTAACTTTGAAAAATGCAACTACTTGGTAAAATTAGGTGAAGACAGGGGTCATTTGGGGCTGAAATGAGATGGAGCGACACTCTGCCAGCCCAGGAGTGGGCACTAGGGCAGCCACAGGCCAAATCAGATTCTCTGATCTGATTTGGCCCACCACTGAATTGCTGCTGAAATTTGGCAGCAGCATAAAAAGCAGCTGGAGGGGAGGGGTTTGAGGGAGAGGCTCCAAACTTACAGGGTAGCTGCTGGAGCCTCTCCCACAAATACCCACCAAGGTTCAAGAAGATTGGGCCAGGGGTCCAGTTCTATGGGTCCCCAAACAAGTTGCCATTTCCTCCATCATTCTCTATGGTGGGAAAAAAGTAACGTTTTTTCCCCACCATAGAGAACAATATAGGGGAAGGGGCAACCTGTTTGGGGGCCCGTAGAATTGGACCCCATGGTCCAGTCTTCTTGAAACTTGGTGGGTATTTTGAAGAGAGGCCTTAGCAGCTACCCTGCAAGCTTGGAGACTCTCCCTCAAACCCCCTCTCCTCCAGCCCCTCATATATCCTATGAGTTTTTGCCATTGACTTCAATGGCCCATAGGGTATAATAGGGCTGAAACTGACATTCGGCCAGCCGAATGACTCCGAATCCACTTGCATAGGCAAAACTGACATGCGGGAGTTATTCGGCAGCCGGAACAGATGCAGCTTGATTTGGAAAGATCTGAATTGGGCTTTTTTTTTTTTTATTTGCACACCCCTAATGGGCACAAATGGCAGTGGTGGAAAGCCCCTCCCCCAGCTCCCAGCGGGTCTGTGGAGGAAGCGAAGCAAGAAGGGGTTTAAAGTTTAACCTATTCTATGGGGCCCTTCTTGCTTCACTCCCCCCCCCCCGCCTGCCTTGGCAGACCAGCTGGGGAAGGGAAGGGGAGGCTTTTGAAGATGCCCCCCCGCTTCCTTTGCTGACACACTTCCGGTAATGTCAGGGGGCGTGGTATATGCTAATGAGTTATGCTTATAGTATTGTAATGAGCTCCTGCACCTCTTTTTCTATGAAATGACCCCTGGGTGAAAAGAAACAAAACAGGTGTAAAATTAAGAATTTTGGGTTCAAAAACACAATAGGGTTGAGAAATTTGAAACCCTTCCTCTTCAAATTGTTGCTTAAGACAAAATTTAGTGCCAGGTCTCATTGCTTCCTCCTGCATGCTCAACCAAGTCCTTTGCTGCCTCTTCCAGAAGCTTCAACTTTGTGATAAAATTAAAATATATGTGGTATTTATGGAAGAACTCTGCACAGTAACTCTGAAGTTCTGGAACATTCTTCCTTTGAAATCAATGTGAGTCTAAGCATAGCCATACTCCAATGGTGGGTTGGGGGGGGGGGGATTGGCCTTGCTTTTAATTGCCAGGAAGAAGGAAAGGTTGATTTTCTTACTTCCATATTTTAGTAAGATATATATTGGCTATGCTATGAGATTTTATGGTCCCTTCTTAATGTATTAGATTGGTTCTGTACACCACCTTGAGCTAATAGATAAGGGGGCATAAAATACAGGGAGGGGATTAAATTAGAATAGTTTTACAATTTCTTTTCCTGTGACAGATCAGTCTAACATGATGAATGTTGTCCTGTTTTCTCTGGGGTTGTTTCAGCATATGAAATGATGGGGGCTGAAATTCAAATGCAAATGTAATCACTAATACAGCTTAGATAAAATACTTTCTGATATATTGCTGAAAGCATAATCCTTCAAGTTAATAAAATAGCTAGCACATTTTTTTTTTTGCATTATTGTTGTACCAACTGAAGATTCCAAATGAAGTGTTTTGATGGATATGAGGGGGTCTAATAGGTTCACCACTACAAACTAGGCAGCCTCTGTGGTCTCTTGGCTCTGGAATTTTTTAAATGAAAGAAATTCAAACCGGCACTCAGATCAACATCAACACATCTCACAAAATAGGGATATCACATCCCAAAGTCTAGGCAATAATGTTAACAACATCTCTTGTTACAACGAAATCAGGCTTTTATGACCCACATTACTACTGAACATTCAGACACAGCTTTAAGTAAACTGTACTGTAGGACAAATTATGATGTGCCTCTGAATGCATAAAAATTAGTAAATTAGCATTTTTGGTAATGCTGTGGTTCCTCTTATACTTGACACAGTTTATGACCTTAGCAAGTCTTAATCTAGCCATGCAAACCTTTGTAGTTATCATTCACTACATCTAGTAGTAGAATGATACTACATCTAGTAGTATCATTCACTACATCTAGTTCACTACATCTAGAATGATACATCTAGTATCATTCACTACATCTAGTACCACAAAACATCAGTGTTTTGTGGTAATCACAAAAGCTGGAAAACCAGACCTTTTCACAGACTAAGCAGGGTTTCTCTAAGCTTAAGAACGACTCAGGTATGCAGAAAACTATGGTTTGGTATATTACCAAACCAAAAAAGAAAAGAAAAACCTATGAAGCCTGTTGAGGACTACTCATGTTCCCAGAAGTATGGACAGCTAGGGGCATTTGAGTCAGTTAAAGGAAAATGAATGCCCCCCCCCCCCCCCCCCCCAGGTTGGCTTGCTTAAGCTCCTGACAGTTTATAGAATCCTGGAGGGAGGAATCTGGGGCAGGGTAGCCAACTCTGGGTTGGGAAATTCCTGGAGATTTTGAAGTAGAACTTTGAGAAGATGAGGTTTGGGGAGGGAACTTATTTGTGTGTGTATTCCAAAAGGAATTTATTTATTTGCGCTTTTTTCCCCTATAAGGGACACAAGAACCATGATCATCCTTGTGGATGCAGTCGGTAACTGCTGTTCTCATGGATTTCACTTTAAAGTGGCATCACTTTGGTCTCAGTCCCTATGGGGTTTTAAGTATATGGGATATGATGTATGTAACATATGGGAATTACTTGTATTAATCTTGGTGATTGTGGAAATCTTCAAAACTGCAGTCACACCTCCAAATATGTGCATAACCTTCACCCCTTATTGAGCCTCAGAACTGCTCAGCTGTCATTATAGAGCAGCCGCAGCAATTACAGTTGTGGCAACTGTATAGGAAAAAAAAGGTGAAGATGAGCAGCCAGCATCCATGACTGAGAAGTGGAATGCTAATCATCATTCTCAACAGTCAGGATTATTGTGCATTTCTTTTTCCAGTCTAAAGGGCTTCCCTCATCAACTTTGTAATGTTGCAACTACTTGTGCTTCTCAGCTTCTTAGTATTTGGAGAGCTCAAGGTAAGATGTCAGGTACAAAGACGGATGCTGGAAACATCTTTCACCCTCTCAGGTGGGCAGCTGAGGCAGAAAGACATCTCCACTGGTACCAGCTCCCTATGTTAGCAATTGTGTGTGTATTTCACAGGAACCTAATTTCTTCAGCACTTTTTTCAAATGCAGGAGTGCACTGTTTTCCGTCTAAAGGGGGGGACAGAATAAAGGAGAAATCAGAGATTTTGCTTGCAACCACCTCCTTCAGAAAAGTGCCTGCAATCAGTATTCAACTTTCAGTTCCTGCTCTGTATGGGAGCTATTGTTGCCCACTTCCCAGTTCTAAGATTGTAGCCCTGTTCACATGTTACAGCAAATGCACATGTTTTTTGCAGGTGCATGCACACATCTGTTTGTAAGAAAGAGCCAACGAGTGTCTGTTTAACAAATGAAACCTGGATAAATGCATGGTTTCAATCACACATTCTGCTGTACACACTTTGAATATAACATGAAAATTACTAAATACATGTACAAATGAAAAGCAAGTGTACACTGTACATGGATTGTCCATACATTCCTTGTGAACAGGGAGGGTGAAGGTGAAGGTTTAAGCAGACTGGGGCTTCAGCCAATCAAGAATTTGGCAGGAAAGCACCCTTGTATGTACAGCTCCCCCTTTTGGCTTGGCAGTTGCTGGTTTGAGGTTCTGAGGAGCAGACGGAAGTAACATTGGGCCTTGTCCTTTTTTATTAAGTACTCAAGGGGAGGGCATCCCTGGCCTGATTTTTGATTTTGAAGTACTAGAAGCCACTCTGCTTCCCCATCTCCCTCCAGGAGAGGGTCAAAACAAGTTGTAGATAGCTGTGTTGGTCCAAAGCAAAATTGGACCAACCCCCATAATACCTTTAATTAATTATTATTTTATTATTAGGGACAGCCACATAGTTTATCAGTTCAAAGCCTGCAGAAAGCATGAGGACACGGTATGTATAGATGGACTACTATGCCCTTAGATCAAGATGGGCAGCCATGTTAATCTGTCTGTTGCAGTAGAAAAAGAGCAAAAGTCCAACAGCACCTCAAAGAGCTGAAGTGACTCCTGCTGAGGTATCCCAGAGAATCATTCACACCGCCCAAAGTTGTGTAAGTCTTTTAAAACAAGTGCAATTTTTAGATAGCACAGTTACTCTATGTGCTTCTGCCTACCAAACCTAGGCAGAAAATCTAGGCCAGTGCCACAAAGAACTTGCAATCTACATTCTGATATTGAGAGGGATCATGAAGGAAGGTGAGGGAAAGAGTTAAACAAAATTAGTATGGGATGAATGTAAGGTAATGCAGTTCCATATGCTTAAGGGGATGATGACTGGGAGTGGATTTTGGAGAGAAGGTGGCTTTTGAGAAGAAACATGAAGGGGGGGAGGTTCTGGGTGAGAGTTCCATGCATTAGGAAAACATAGGAAAATATGCTAATAAATTTAAGGGGCCAAAGAGACTGTAGTGAAGTGGTTAGAGTGTTGGACAAGAATCTGGGAATGGGTATGTAATGGGACATAAACAGAAAGGGAGCATGAGAAAGGCATAAAAGGTAAGAACAAGGAGCCTGAGCTGGCTGTGGAGGGCAACAGGATGCAGTTGTACCACGATGCAACCATTTAAAAAGTGTTTTAATTGACCTGCAGCTCTTGTAGTTCAGGAACGGTGGTGGTGGGGGCTAATGCCCCTCGGCTCCCACAAGGGTGAGGGTACCCAGTGTATTGGTTTGTATTGCTTAAGGTTAGTGGATGAACAGGGTGGCTGACCTGTCTGACCTTTGATCTTCAGGATGGTGGCTTACAGCATCAAACAGGAAGCCTCTTGAATGAATTGGCATTCATGGTTATCAATGAATTTGTCACTATTAAATACCATATACTACACTACACCACATACTTAAATATATGATATCTACTGATAAGTGTTTGGGGGCAGTTCCAAAGGATGGCCCCGAGACTGTTCCTCTGTGGTCTTATAATTTCCTGAGAGTGTATTCTTCCCTCCCTTCCCCTTTGAACAGTATTTTTAAAAATGTCTCTCTGCAGAAGTATTACTCATTCATGCATTCGCGCAAGAAATTAGGGGATCTGAAAACTTGAACAAAGCTGGATTTATCCTCTTGTCGTTAAAAAAAAGTGATACTGTAATTGGTTACTTGTGAAGATGATATACAACTTGCCTCAGGGACGGGGAAAAAACAGACAGTAATGTCTGACTACATTAGCACAGGATTTTAGCAGCAGTTGGGTCAACTTCATTGCTTCCAGAGGAGACAATAAGCCTGAGCTTCTAGCAGGGCATGTTCTTGAAGCTGAAAGGGGGCCTAGCAGAAGATGTGTTTTTGTTCACACAATAGCCATTTCCTGGATTTGTAAAGCCGCCTAAGAGATTTGAACCTTAATTCCCAGGAAAATGAATGTGAAATGAGGATTGAAATCCCCTAAGCACCTTCTGAGATCTCTGCCTTAAGCACAATAAAGCAGGCAAATCTCACCTGCTTTTAACAGAAATGGACAGCTTTGCTGGCAAAGTGTTGAAGTTAGCAGTCAATTTGTTCTTGCAGACAGGATAGAAATCACGTAGGAACAAATATTTTTGTTAGCTGTCCTGTCTTTTTAATTGCTACGACTCCTGACTGCCTTTCAGAGTTTTTGTCAGTAGCCATTCTGTGTTTGTTGCGTACAATCCTGAATCTCGCTGATTCTGCTAATCTTTTGGTTCTGTCTGGATTTTCTTGTTACAGTGTTAATTTATTTTGTGGTTTTGTTGGGATCTCTGCTGTTGAGTTGTGTCTTTGTTACTTCATGCTGCTCTTGCTTGTTTTAATTGATTGCTGCTGGGCTGGAGTTGTGTAATGATTTGGTGGGGGTGGTTATTTTAATTGCTGCTTGCCTTCTGGACTTCATGTTGTTTTGCTATTGCAGGGCCTGTCTTGAGCGGCTTTGTCCTGAAGAGGTAGCAAAGAATGAACGGATGGTGCAATAAAGCTCTTAACGTCCCCCTTCCCTTTTCCCTTGTGCATGCACATATGCATGTAGACCAGGAAATCCATGTGTAGTCCATATCCAAATATAGTCCTGTTCTAAGGCCATGTGCATATTACCCAAATAAAAACTTGGGGGAGGGGGGACTAACCAAGCAAAAACCTCCAAAGGAAATTTAGAAAACTTATTGCGGGCCAAAAGTTAAAAACATAAATAAGTATAGACAAAATAGTGCTTATTTCAAAGACATATAAAAACCTTGTAGGGCCCCAAATACAGCCTCATAAAATATTTAAAGTGACAAATGCACAAAAAAGAACAGTATATGACCTGACACATTTCAGCTCACAAGAGCCTTCTTCAGAAGTTCAAAATACCAAGGAACAAAGTCCCTGTAACACAGGTAAAGTAATAAACAATAATATAGGACCAAAACTGGAATGTTCAATCTGGAATTGAACGACACACCAAAATAATTTAATTTGGGGCCACAAATATATCTGGCCTTGTGTCAGAAGTAGTTGCATCTACTGGAAATAATATCAGTACCAATATGTACCTTCCAGTTTATGTCCTATGAGTGCAAGTAAAATTATCAGGGACAATATGACATCTTATGCATGTGCTTATTACTCCAAGCATGAGTAACAGATACTTGATGAAAGGGAAGCCTGGATAAGCAGGGTTGCCATTTGCCTGATGACAATGGACAACTTCCTAGAGATTTTGCAAATTCCTAAAACACTGAATGATTGCTGTCTTCTCTCTAATTTTGCTCACACCATTCCATTCCATGAGGGCAGAGGCTACAACAGCAGGGATGTGAGGTTGCCCACCACCAATGTGGGCTACCTGGCAAAACTAGTTTGACTCAGGGTCAACCAATTACTGGCCCAAGGTTAGTTAGTAAGCTTCATGGCCCAAGAGGAATCTGGATTCTGATTGGGAAGGTCAGAGTTCAGCACTGGAACCACTATACCACACTGGCTCTCTTAATCCTGTAAAACTTTTGTGTCACCTCTCATAACCTGGAGTACAGCATTTTCAGTAGAGTTGGCTCACCCATTCAAGTGCAAAGGATGACAATATCCAGTGATAAACAAGGAGTATGTAAACTGGACCTTTGTCATTAAACAAAACTTTATGAAAAGATATTGTAGGTCTGCCAAATATAAATAAGTTTCTGTTTCAGTGGATCTTACTTTCCATTTATTGAAAAACACACACACCTCATATTGATGACTGGAGACAAATTACATGGTTTACACTTGAGAATTTGGGTAAGTTTTGGTTGTTGCAGCCTGAGAATGCTTACAGGGCCCTTGGAGAAGTGAGGCCTTTTGTGCAGTGGAACAAACAAAAAACACCCAGTTCAATTTGGCTAAGGTCTCTTTATTAACAGTAACTGTAGGGCAGGTATGATGGACCCCATTTACTTTCCTCCCTCAGAGGCAAGATTTCCCCTCTGTATCTATTTGCCTTCTCTGGCTGAGCAGCCCTGGTGACACGTTTGTTCTTCCCTTGAAGAAACTTTGTCTGGTTTCTGGTTTTGGCGATCTTCATGGTGGGCTCATTCTCCCAGAGCTCCAGTAGGTGTGACCCGGACCCGGTGGAAAGAAGGGGTGCCGACTGGCTTTTGGACCCCCAGGAGCCCTCGTAGGGGAAGCCTATCTCACCCACCAAGAAGCTCAAGGCAATGCACATGGTTCTCTCCTCTCTACCTCATTTCAAGGCAAGTTAGGCTGAGAGAGAGTGATTGACCCAGGATCAGCCAGTTATCTTCATGGCACAGTAGGGATTTGAACCAGTGTACCATGGTAACCACACTGACCAAGGAGACAGACAGGATATAAATGAAGGGAATGGATCCTACCCCTGTCCTACCGCTCCCCTGGGAAAATCTGAAGCCTTTGCCCAGCCTACAGAGTTTTTCTCTAACTTAAATGAATATTCCATAGGAAGAAGAACTTCTTAAATTAGAGGAAGTCTCCTTAGGCTGGGGAAGAAGGCTCTGTGGAGGATGGATGTAGTAAATAAAATAAACACAATGGTAGAGTAAACACTCCAGAAAGGCAGTTTGTTGAGGACAAAATTCATAAGAAAAATACATGTTTTTGTTCCATAGAGGAACAGTTTAGCGAGGTCATCCATCATGTTGGGAGAGAAATAAGATAGGTAAGAAGTTTACAGTGCCATCCACTGCAGGATTTTTCCAGTCTAAATGTACTGAAAACAATTGGATTAGACTGGCATAATCCTGCATAGGATCCCACTGTTAGACTGGAAACCTTCCCAGAGCTGTGTCTGGCCAAGAACAAAAATTCTTGGCCAAACAAAAATATTTGGCCAGCTGAAAAATTAATGCCTAGAATCTGTCTGAGATTGCTAGGCAGATCACTGAGAAGTGTTTTAAAAAGGGCATGGTGATATCTTCCCCACCTCCCAGTACTAAAACTGTGTTCTGTCTGTAACATTGTTTGGGAATGGGATCCACCATCTTCTGGCTGAGTTTCCTATTATCTGTGGGCTGGGGCTCTGAAGTAGTAAAGAAGGTACAAGTAATATGATAAGAAAGCAAGGATAATTACGTACTTCACAATGCCCTTTTGTTTACTGTTTCAGTAGTAAATATTCTTGTATCGAGCACAGCATTCATAGTATGTTTTATACACACCAAATTGCAAAATCTATTTTTACTACTGTTCCTGGCTCACAATCACCGTCACTAAAATGCCAGCAATGCCAAAATTCATTCTTAATAAGCCAAACAAACGTTAATGGGATTATGGGCAATTCCATGATTCTCCTATCTCTCCTCCTCAGATATGCAACAACAGCAAATTATATAGTTGCATTTTATTTTCGTAGTACCTTGCTCACTGTGGCATTTACAAAATGCCTCAGACATTTTTTTTCCTGCTTTCACTTGTAGCTGTTTTGAGGAAGAATAAAAGTAGGGCCACCTCCAGAGAGGGGTGTGACAATGCACACACCGCCCCCCCCCCCTCGCAGCAGCAAGCAGTGTAGAAGCAGGCAGGAACAGCATCTACACACACTCACTGCTGCAGCCTGTACCCCACCCTCTCATTCTCCCCCTTCTTCCCATCACACTGCTGCAGAAGTGATGGTGGCCAATCAGGTCCTGCTGTCTCACATCCTGGAAACTCCCTTTCCTAAGGTTGCCATGTAAGCCAGCAAGGCATATTATATGCTCTTATGAACTGTTAAAATCATAAGTTTGAACTTTGGGTTGTTATCTTGCAAAGGGCAAATGCACTCTCTATTGCAGTGAGAGGATCCAGCCCACAGCAGGAGACTTCCTTTAGAGTTCACACCTACATGGAGACCAGGACTCCATTTCAAAGAGTCCTTATCTCCTTAGAGCTGGCCTCTTCACACCTTCCCCCAGAGTTCCTGTAAGAGATTATGTTAACTGGCATTGCTTAGCAACTAATCGTCGACCATTGAGTGACCTGGCCGAAGCCATCACGAGACCAAGGATTGGCGCCAAGAATGCTACCATCAGGCCCAGGTGTTAGTTCCTGATTAGCACCTAGATTTGCAATACTGACCACTCCTTCCTACCTCCTCCTTCTTATGACACTGACCAATAGTAAGGTTAGTGGGGACGGACCAACTAGTAGGTGTGACAAAGGGATGTGGTCAGCGCAGCCCGCCCCAATGCTACCTGATAAAAGATATTGCACAACAGAAACCCATTGCTAGCTACCTTCGACCCCTATCTTCTTACCAACCTCTCAAGTCCAGCTTTCTATACCCAACACCTTGCCTCCATCTTGAATCCCTGGTTTGCGCAGCCAGGACGAGGCGTGTATCTGCAGGTTCAGATCACGTCCCCCATTTTTCCTTTTCACCTCCCCTCAATCTTCTTGTGGAAGTGGAACACCCATCTCCAGGATAGGTAACGTATCACCCCTCAACGAAACTCCTGCTAATGCAACAGTGCTATTTTCTATCTGATTTTCTTAGATCTTGCATGTATGTCTGTGTGATTACATTTTTGTATGCTTGAACAACATTTTATAGTAAACATCGTTTAAAGAAATCACTCAGCCTCATCACCTATTTTCTGGGAACTCCTGGAGGGAGCGGGACCTTGGTATAGCTGGCAAGAACCCGGTATTCTGCCAATTGCTAAGTTTAAATTAAAGCAATTCGGCTAACAGCCAGCCTCCAAGTGGTGGCTGGAGGTCTCCTGGTATTACAACTGACCTCCAGGTGATAGAGATCAGTTGAGCTGGAAAAAAATGGCTGCTTTGGAAGGTGGACTCAATGGCACGAATACCTCTTTGAAATCCCTCCCCCTCCCCAAACCCCACCCACTTCTGGCTCCACCCCTCAAAACTCCAGGTATTTCCCAACCCGGAGCTGGCAGCTCTACCGTTTCCTCTGACTTTGCGTGCTGAGTTTCACTGTAACATTATAGGGTAGTTTGGCTGAAACAGTTTTTTTTAAAGGCCCTTTAAAAGGCTCAAAAAGGGACAGAATAGTGTACCGCAGCAAGCTGCCCTGCACCATTTTGAAAGCAGAGCTTAACTCTGCCCCTGGAGGGACTGTTCACATGGTTGGATGCACCCACAACCACCCCATTGTTCTCAGAGCAACAGCCTCATGCTGAATGGCCCAACTGCCCTGGACCTGTTCCCCAACACAGAGAAGGGAAGGAGAAAAAGAGCAGCTTAGGCAGCAGGCTTTGCAGCAGCCGCCACCTGCCTCCATCCTGGGCTTGAGCAGCAGGCTCCACAATGGAAGCACAGGGGGAGGGCTGCCCTTTGCTTGGTCTCAGCGGGGAGGGTGGCCCAGCAAAGGGGGCTGGTGGGAGTGTTTGTACTGATTCTGGAGCCCCATCCTGGACTTTTGTCTAAGCCCCAGGATCACTAAGAACACCCCTGCATAGTTCCCCCTGTGAACTGGAGAAAAACAAGTTGTTTTGTTCTCTGGCTCCAGTGGGAAAGGGTTGGAAATCAGCCTTAAACCTGTGGGCTTGCTGCATGCCATGCAAGGAGAAATGCCCCTGTGGAGGCATCTTACATCTTGTATCCATGTCTTTCATTGTTTAATTCATGTTATATGACCTTTTCCTGCCTTTGTACAACCTTCACATGTGTTTACATATTCGGTTAACCTGGACTGATGTTGCACTTGTTGACTTATCATGCAATCCTTACCAGAATTACACTCTTCTAAGACCACTGAAATCAAAGGGCTTGGGAGGATATAACTTGACTCAGGATGGCACCGTTAATGCTGTGAATAATTTGATTTAAACCTGGATTACCATCACTCAGCATCTAGAAGATTTTGCAAAAAGGGACTGGACTGGTAATGGCCAGTTCAATACTCTGAAACAAAAATATGGCAAGGAGGATGTGTTTCAGAAAGGAAGAAAACTGTTGTTCGAATCAGTCTTGGTATCCAAGACTGAATCATAATAAAAATATAATGTGATCTTAGAGACTTACCCCATAGTGGCCAATATAATAATAATAGCAGTAAAGCCCGTTGTAGAAGCAATACAATGGGCTCTAGAAGATGTGATGTGTAAGACCCAGGAGGTGTGGGGAAGCATTTAAATGCCTCCCCAAGGCTTCCCCGGCCCAGCCGCTGAAGCAGGCAAGCTGGAGAAACCCAGCTGAGACCCCCCTGCTCTTCCTGGCTCGGCCACCAAGGCAGGCAAGCCAGGAAAGAGCCGGGAGGGTGTAGGAAAGCATTTAAATGCTTCCCCAGCCTGGCCGTTGAAGCAGGTGAACCGGAGAAGCCCAGCAGAGTCCTCTGCCCTTCCTGGCTTGGCTGCCGAGCGCTGCAGCTCCCTGCCTTCCACCTACCCGCCAGGTGCTCATCCCCAGCAGGTTGCTTGGTGGCTGCAGCTACCTGGAACAGTGGTGGGATGAGGCCAGACCAGGCACTGGCAGAGCGAAGTGGCAGGGAGTCTCCGTCTTCTGAGGGGACCGGGCAAAGTGGCAGGGCTGGAGTCTCTGTCTTCTGAGGGAGCCGGCACAGTCTGAGATAAATTCTGGTGGGTGCTGTTTCTTTGGGCGGGATGCAGGCAATGCAGCCACTGGATAGGGACACCTTCTGAGTGGCAGGAGCCAAGTGATTTGGGAGGGCATGGAACTTTGCCACCTGAAAACAATTATATATAAGGAGAGATATTCTACTGAACATTTGAGACATAATCCTATGCATACTTGCCTAGGAATGGAACTCAATTGGATTTACTTTTGAGTAGACCTGCTTAAAATTTCTCCTTTAACTGATTAGCAAGATGTTAATGCCATTTTTTCAAACTAAATAACAATAAACCAATATAAAATATAAAATTGAAGCAAGAGAGATGGCAACATAACCTGCTAAAGGTACCTCTAACCTGTCTTTTGGGTGTTTGGGACCCAAATTTAAACAAACATCCAGGAGATATTTGGGCTAACTGGGGCCAAAGTGGATCAGGTTCCACTTGTGGAGGAGTGTGTTCATGTGGAGGAGTGTGGAACTGAACCTGGTTCTCCAGATTAGAGTCCACCACTATTAACCACTACACCATCCTGGCTTTCCTTGGGGTCCCTTGCAAAACTTTTATGCCTGTTCTTCTCCATAAATTAAAGGAATGTGGTAGTGGACAGAGCTCCAGCTGTGAACTGTGGTAAGGAAAGGTCACAACTGATACCATTACTACTGGGTCTAGATTCAGTGACTCCAGGAATTCCTTTTTAGGATTTTGACATTAATGATTTGTGCCTCAACAGTTGCCCTCTTCAGATTACATACAAACATGCAAAGAGGGGATGGGAATAAATGCACTTCTACCTGTGCATGACTGCCAGAATGGGCACATTAGCAGCTTTGTGCATATGAAATGTAGGTATGTAGGTTGTGTCTCTGGGATTGTTCTCTGTCTCACTTAATAAAAGAAAAACTCTCATTTCTGAGTATGATCTCCTTCACAGATAAGCAGTGACCTTGAATATCAGTTCTGTTTTAATATTTTAATGAAACTGCTATCATCGTTTGAGATTACATGCTTATTTATGAGCTCTGATAAATCAAAGGAGTAAACTTAGATTTGTGGTATTGTCTGTGGGGGAAGGGATGGGGAGGAGAAAAACCAAAGTGGCAGAGTGCAGAACAAACAGCAAGAGGGCAAACGTAATTGGGGAAACAGTTACCTGTAACAAGAGGATGATCATATTGCACTAGGAATGCAGTTCTGAAAACCACTGGCAATGACATTGCTAAATCCAGAGAAAGACCCAAAGGAAATACTTAATGAAAAAGATATTAACTTTTCTTCACTAATCCCACTTTAGAATCCCTTTTAGAAGTTCAGTCACAGAAAAGAATTGTGGTCCACTTTTCCATGCATTCATTCGTCTCTTCCCTAGCCAACAACACTGTGCAAAAAAGGTACCCCTGTCAAAACTGTCTGCCCACCAAGGCTCATAGATCTTTCTGGATTCCAAAATGCTCTGGGGGATTTTAGGATTCCAAACACATGCTCAGTTGAGACTGCAGTGGAAACTTGGAACATGAAGCTTCTAAAAGCTATTGAGAAAATTGCTCCTCATTGAGCACGCTTTGGGTGGAAGCCAGCCCCATGCTTTACTATGGCACTGGGTGATCTAAAGAGGGCCAAAAGGTGTCTAGAAATATGCTAGTGGAACACTTGCACTGAATCCAACATAGCATGCTATAGAGTGGCCATTGGAAAACCAGTGTTTTTTTTTTTTCTCTCTTAAGAAGCTCCAGTATTTACATGTAAGTTTGTGTTGATTTCCATCAATTCCTCCATCAGGATTTGGGAGAATCTCCTCAAAAGGGGCCAGAACTTAGTGCCAGTAAGTACCACCACCGAAAAACCCTGTGAAAAACTTATGAAGCAGTGGTGATAGTGGCAGAGAAACAGTATTTCTCTGCAGCAATTGCATCAGCCAGTTCACGACCCTCTTGCAGGGGTCATTTTGTAAAAGAGGTCCAGGATCTCATTAGCATAACTTATTTGCATATGCCACACCCCCTGACATCACTGGAAGTGTGTCAGAAGGCAACACCCACCGCTCAGGCTTCACCCCAAAAATCTCCAGATATTTCCCAACTCAGAGCTGGAGAGCCAGCTTTATACTTTGACTACAGACACTTTGTTGGCCAGCAAGGCACTGTAAAGTGCTCTTATGGATTTTAATATTCATAAGTTTGAACTTGGGTTGCTATGCTGCAAGGACTACAGACATTCTCCATTGCTGGGAGAAGCTCCACTCCACTCCAGGAGGCTGGCAACCTCTATGGTTCACTAAGACAGAAGCAAGGACCCCTTTGCAATAAGGGCACTTTCTGTTACATCATGCTGGTCAACCCCTGCCCCCTCCAATATACCTGCACTGATTATGCTAAGTGAGGTTACCTGGCAACTAATCTTCCGCCCATCAAGTGGCCGGCTAGGGCCATTAAAGAGACAACCCCTATCTACTTTTATATACCTCTCAGGTCCCGCTTGCTATCTCATTACCCTCCCTCCATCTTTAATCTCTGATCTGGCTGGACAGAGAAAAGTGTGTTTCTGCAGGTTTAGAACATGCTCCCTGTTTTTCCTTTTCAAACCCCTCAATCTTCTGTTGGAATGAGGATCCATCTCCAGGATAGGTAACGTATCACCCCTCAGTGAAACTCCTGCTCATGCAACCGTGCTATACTCTATCTAAATTTCCTTAGACCTGTGTGTTTGTGTGTGAGATTCTGTTTTGTGTATGCTTGAACAACATTTTATAGTAAACATCATTCAAATAGACCTCAGCCTCAGTGCCTCTTTCCTGGAGAACTCCCGGGAGGGGTGAGACCCTGGTATAGTTGGCTGTGAACCGGTAATTTGCCAATTGCTCATCTTAAATTAAATTTGGCTAACAACTTTAGGGGTGAAGACAGACTTAAGTTCTGCCGCACCTCTGCGGCGCGGCAGAACAAGGCGGGGGGAATTGCCCCCACCATGCGGCATTCGCATGCCACCGCAAGGAAGCCGCCCGCAGTGTCCAGACTACAGGCAGCTTCTGGCAGCGGCATCTGAATGCCGCACGGCTTCCCCGCCCGGCGTGCGTTCACCCTCGCCGGAAACAGGTGGAACGCATGCCGCAGCAGCCGGGACACCACTTTAAGTAGTTCCCGGCTGCTGCGGGAGGAGCGCAGCGCCGGACGCATTGCGTCCAGGCCGCCTCCTCTGGGCAGATGTGGCAGTCTGAATGGCCGCTCTGCCTCCGCTTTTAAAGCAGAGGCAGAGTGGGCCAGACTGCCAGTCTGTCCTCGGCCTGGGTTTCCTTTGCTCTTGCAGGGAAGCTGCCCTACAACAAGCATGAAAATACAGATCAAGTTAGTATGCTTTTGCTTTTTTCCACAGCGCATCACCATATGTGCCCGCTCCTGGGCTTGTTACTCCTGAAACGGTGTTCCTGCTCAAAATGACCCCTGGTTTAAGGTATCTTGACATCATCTGATTGTTAAATCTGACCCTTTGCTGTCTCAGAAACAGACAATTTGCTGTGATACCTTTGCAAATAAAATAACACAGATACGCTCTGATTTGGATGCCAATCATAATATAGGCCAGGCAGAAAAAAAGGCTTAACATATCCTCTAGTCTTAGGGACCATTTTGATCCAGTTATTGTGATGGATATTGATAGGACCTTGGGATCTATAAAGGGTACCACTTGTGCACTGGATACTTGACCATCCTGCCTACTAAAATCATGTAAGGTCCACATTAATGAGACCTTGATGATTATCATAAATCTGTCAGTAACTCAAGGCATGTTCTGTTGGCCATTCAAATAGATGGTAATCCATCCAGTACTTCAACTACCATCCCTACACAAAAATGATGTGGCCAATTATCAGCCAAATATGCCATTTCTAGGTAAAGTAATTGAGAAAGTAGTAGTCAGGGGACATTTGGGGCCAGAGTGAGGCGGAGCGACTCTCTGCCAGTCCAAGAGTGGGTACTAGGGCAGCCATGGGCTGAATCAGATGCTCTGATCAGATTCGGCCCGCCGCTGAATTGCTGCTGAAATTTGGTGGCAGCTTAAAAAGCAGCTGGAGGAGAGGAGGTTTGAGGGAGAGGCTCCAAACTTACCGGGTAGGTGCTGGAGCCTTTCCCCCAAATACCCACCAAGTTTCAAATAGATTGGACCAGGGGGTCCAATTATACAGGCCCCAAACACATTGCTCCATTCCCTCCATCGTTCTCTATGGGAATAAAGTAACATTTTTTCCCACCATAGAGAACAATGGAGGGGATAGGGCAACATGTTTGGGGACCCATAGAATTGGACCCCGTGGTCCAATCTTCTTGAAACTTGGTGGGTATTTCGGGGAGAAGCCCCAGCAGCCACCCTGCAAGTTTGGAGCATCTCCCTCAAACATCCTCTCCTCCAGCCCCTCATATACCCTATGAGTTTTTGCCATTGACTTCAATGGCCCATAGGTTATAATGGGGCTGAAACTGACATTCAGCCAGCCCAATGATTCCTGAATTGACTTGCAGTGCTGAAACTGATATGTGTGTGTGTGTGGGGGGGGGGGGCATTCACAGCCGAAACAGATGTGGCCTGATTTGAATTTTTTTTAATTTGCACACCCCTAGTGGGCACAAATGGCAGTGGTGGCAAGCCCCTCCCCCAGCTCTTAGCGGGCCTGTGGATGGATATATGTGGATAGCATATGCCACGCCCTTTGACATCACCAGAAGTGTGTCAGAAAGGGAAGCAAAAGAGGGGGCATCTTGAAAAGCCTCCCCTTCCCTTCCTCAGCTGGCCTGCCAAGGTGGGCAGGGGAGGGAGCAAAGCAAGAAGGGATTTAAAGTTTAAACCCCTTCTGTTTAGAGTCACATGGCAGCAGTGGCACAATCTTTCCATTGTATTCTATGGGGCCCTTCTTGCTTCGCTCCCTCCCCTGCCCACCTTGGCAGGCCAGCTGAGGAAGGGAAGGGGAGGCTTTTCAAGATGCCCCCTCTTTTGCTTCCCTTTCTGACACACTTCTGGTGATGTCAAAGGGCGTGGCATATGCTAATGAGGTATGCTAATAGGTATGTTAATGAGCTCCTGCACCTCTTTTTCTATGAAATGACCCTTGGTAGTAGCAGACCAGCTCCAGGCCTTCTTGGATAACTCACCTGCTCTAGACTTTTTACAGTCTGGTTTCTGGTTGGGTTATGGGACAGAGATGACTGTGGTGGCTTTATCTGATAACCTCCATCTGAATGTAGAAAAAGGCCATGTGGCACCTTCCGGATCTATCTTCATCCTTTGATGCAGTAGACCATGCCATCCTGTTGAGGCATTTGGAGGCAGAAATAGGTATCAGGGGATCGTTCTCCAATTATTGTTGTTGAGAGAGCCTGGTGATTAACTACTCAAAATCTAAGTTCCTAGTTCCTAGCGCCATAAATAGGTTCTTCCACAATAAGGGGGGGGGGAGTATATTCCTGGAGTGCTGCAAGCCTTTCATTTGAAAGTGGCTCCAGTCATTCTCTACAGTTCAGCTATCTGGATTAAAGCTATTTTTCCTTATTATATAAAGCTGTTTTCAAGTGGCAAGATTCCATGGGGCACCAAAATCAGTTGGCCAGAAGGACTGCCACTCAAAAGGGGGTCCCAGGCCACTGGCTGCATTCTCTCGCTGCATTGCCTCAGTCCCACCCACAGAGCCACCGGCCAGTGTCTTGGTGTCAGTCTGGAGGGAGCCAGCGAAGGGGAAGGACTGGGTGCTGGGTCCACTCTTCTCCTCAGTGTCCCCTCAGTGGCCTGCTTCTGTCAGTGAAAACATGATGGACTTTCAGCATAACCCCCTCCCCCGCCCACTGACTTTCCTGTCTGAATAAACTGAAAACCGCTCTCTCTCCTGGGCTGTGATCAGAAGTCCAGTTTGATCCGTTGCTATTGCTGTTCCCTGATGGATTTAAAGTGCACAATCAGACAGCAACATCTGTCTGTCATGTCCCAGTCATCTGTGTCCTGTTCCCCCCCCCTTTACTGTGTGTTTATTTTGATACCTGTTAAAGTGCAGTTGTTTTGGCCTGAGCTGGTTTCAAACTGTATTTCCTGTTGTCTGATTACCCAGTCAATCCGGCAGCTCTGACAGGGCTCTTTTTTTTCAGCCACCATTTTTTTAGTTGTTAGCGAAGTGCACACAACTGCTTATTCACACCACTCTCTCTCTCCCCCTCTCCCACAGGGGCTGCTCTAAACATTGTTTTCTGCATAGAAACTTTCAAATAACAACATCCCTGTACTTCAACTTTTTCATGTGCTCTGGAGAAGGGGTACCTAGAGAGCAAACTTTTTTTAAAATGGCCAATGGCCCCATGAATTACATATCCCAGAAGGCATAGCAGCACTTCTGGGCATGCTTGAGGGAAAAATTATTTTTAAAAATGGCCAGCAGCAACACTCCTTGGTTGCGTCTGATCGCTCAAGAATGGTACAAAAGTGCTTTGAAGAGTGCTAAAAGGAGTGAGTCTGATCAGTATTCTCTGTAATAAAATACTCTGGATCAATTAGAGGCGGGGCAAGAGTGGATTAAAATGCACGTCTGACCGCAGCCCAGCTTAGCTCCACCATGGCTGGCTGGCTGGCTGGCTAATGAGGTGGGCCAGTGACCAGCAAACCATTCTCTTCAACCCCCTGCTGTGCGACTGACTTTCCCCTGGGGTTGCCAATCTCCAGGTGGGACCTGGAGATCTCTTGCTGTTACATTTGATCTCCAGATGACAGAGATCTGTTCCCCTGGAGAAAATGGCTGCTTTGGAGGGTAGACCCTATGGCATTATACCCTGCTGAGTCCTTCCATCCCCCCCCCAAATGCTGCCCTCCACAGGATCCACCCCCCCAAATCTCCAGGAATTTCCCTAATCAGAGCAAGCTTGGTTGGCAAGCTGGCAGTGGGCGGGAGAGGGGGTTATGCTGAAAGTCCATGGTCTTTTTACTGACAGAAGCAGGCCACTGAGGGGACAGTTAGACCCGCTTGGCACTGGATGGAGGAGAAGAGTTGCCAATTTCCAGGTGAGGGCTGTAGATCACTCAGAATTACAAGTGCTCTCCAGATGGCAGAGATCGGTTCCCCTGGAGAAAATGGTGGACTCTGTGTCCTTAAACCCTGCTGAGTTGCCCCCCCCCCCCAATAACAGCCAATGTGATGTGGCAGTCAGAGCTTGAGAGCATGGCAGAGGCTGCAGGTGTGGGGGGAGACATGGACAGCTGAACAGTGAGGGGGAAATAAAGGTAGGTTGATAACTGGCTGGGAAGGAGATAGGGTTGCCATCTCCAGGTGGGACCTGGAGATCTCCCACTGTTACAATTGATCTCTAGATGACAGAGATCAGTTCCCCTGGAGAAAATGGCTGGGGGGGAGGAGAGAGTTCTGTTGTCTGGAGTTCAGTTGTGATACCTGGCGATCTTCAGGCTCCACCTAGAGGTTGGCTATCCTAGGTGTAGCAGTCAGTGCTTCAGAGCAGGATCTGCTAGACCCAGGTTCTTGCTGAATGGGTGAATTTGGGTCAGTCACAGACTTTAAGCCTAACCTACCTCACAGGGTCGTTGTGCAAAGGAGAATGATGTCAGCTGCTTTGGTCCCCATTGCAGAGAAAGACTACTTCTCCAGAGGAACTATGGCTGCCAATCTCCTGGCAAGGGCTGGAGATCACTCAGAATTACAAATGCTCCCCAGATGGCAGAGATCAGTTCCCCTGGAGAAAATGGTGGAGTCTGTGTCCTTATACCTTGCTGAGATGGCCCCCCATGACAGCCAATGTGATATAGCAGTCACGGCTTCAGAGCACGGTGGAGGCTGTGGGGGGGGAGATGGAAAGTTGAAGAGTGAAGTTGATGATTGGCTGTGAAGGAGATAGGGTTGCTAACTCCAGGTGGAAAATTCCTGGAGATTTGAGGGATGGATCCTGGAGACGGTGAGGTTGGAGGAGGGGTGGGACCTCAGACAGGTACGATCCCATAGACTCCACCCTCCAAGCCAACCTGTCCCTCATGGGGAACCATTGTTGCCAATCTCCAGGTAGGGGCTGGAGATCACTCAGAATTACAAGTGCGCTCTAGGAGGAATGAGGGAGAAGATGGAAAGCTGAAGCCAGGGGGCAGGTAATGATATATTGACAGTTGGCTGGGAGGGAGTTAGGGTTGCCAACTCCAGGTTGGGAAATTCCTGGAGATTTGAGGGGTGGACCCTGGAGAGGGTGAGGTTTCAGCAGGGGTGGAACCTCAGACAGTTTCAGTGCCATAGACTCCACCTCCAAACCACCTGTTCCTTCATGGGGAACCATTGTTGCCAATCTCCAGGGGAGGGATGGAGATCATGCTGAACTACAACTGTTCTTCAGATGGCAGAGATCTTCCCTTGGAGAAACTGGTGGACTCTGTGTCATTATACCCTGCTGAGGTCACCACAGCAAATTGATGCTGAGTGCCCAAGGCCTTGGCACTCTCCCAGAGCCTTTTTCTAGAGTCTGTTGTATTTATTTCCACAACGGGCCTTATTCCTAGTCTCTGATAATAGCAACCACCCACTAGGTCAATTCTTAAGGAAAATATTGAACATTCCCTGCTGCATGTCCAACGTCATATTACAGGCAGAATTTGGACAGATATCCTTGGAAGCAAAAGCATGGCTATTTGTCTTCAAACTGAGATTACAATAGCTCTGTGTTGAAGATGGTTTGTTAGCCTCTTTAAATTGGGATACCCACAGATCAACGTGGATGAAAGCCCTGGATGAGAAACTGATGAAAGTTGGAATGTCGACTGATGATATTTTTGTGATGGGCAAAATCAAAGCATTTTCCCTGATCAAAAAGTGAGTCCTAGAAATTGACCATAATAGTTTGATTCAGAGAGCCTGCAGAGTATGCTTACCCCTATTTTTTCGTCTTTCTTACACAAAATCTTTACCCCCCCCCCCAATTTGTACTATCTATCCATCTCACGTTATTGCAGAGCTTTTTTGTTTGCAAGACTGAACATTGATACATTCTTTCATACCCTGCTAGAATGCGGATTTTTTTTTTTAGATTATGAGGGATTACTATATGAAGCCTTTATTCAACCAAATGTCCCCTATACTCTGGAAATCCTGGGTCTTTTGTTCAGTGATAAGGATCCTAAGATCACTCTAGCAATTATGTCAGTCCTTTTAGCCCTTTCATCTGAAAAACAAGAATTAAGTGTTTTCTGCTGCTCAAGATTTCTGAATCAATGAGCTTCTAAGGGTACAAAAGGAGAGGATGCTGTAGAGGTCTTGAGCTGCTGCCTGATGGCTAAAATGAGTAAACTAAAACTGTGCCGAGAAGTGATGCTGGTTGGAAAGATGGTGATCCTGAAGGGCATTTTTGATGGTGTTCAGCTGACCCTTGCTAACTCAGCCTAGGGGTCATATTGGATCCAACTTTGTTGCTGGAGAAGCAAGATAACCAGCTGCAAAAAACCAGCTATCTTCTAATCAGCCAAGCCCACAAGATGGCCCCTTACCTTCACATGGCCAATCTAGCTGGCCTAGAACCACGCCACGGTAACATCAAGACTAGATTACCATGGTGCAGTCTACATAGGTCTCCCCTCGAAGTCAATTCCAAGACTCCAGTTAGTACGGAATAATGCAGCTCAGATATTATCAGAAATTAAGTGAAACATGCAGGGGTCATTTCAAGCAGGAGCTCAGGGGAGCGCAGCTCCAGGAGTTGGTGCCAGCCCCCCCCCCCCATGGGGGAATGCCTGCTTGTGTCATGGCTGCAGCAAAATGACCCTGTCCCCTGGAAAGGTCCTTGTTCCTCCGACCAGCCTTCTGAAGGCTTCAGCCACCACTGAAGCTATCCTCCCAGAATAGTGGTATTTCTCGGATTAGTAGCTGTTCTCTCTCTCTCCCCCCCCTTCTGACATACTTCCGGTGATGTCAGGTGGTGTAGCATATGCAAATGAGTTATGCTAATGAGTTATGCTAATGAGTTATGCTAATGAGCTCCTGCACCTCTTTTCCTACAAAATGACCCCTGGGAACATGTGTATTTCTACCTTTCTGTAATCGCTTCGTTGGCTACCCACCAGTTACCAAACTCAGTTCAGGATATTAGCTATCACATACAAAGTCCTTCGTGACCTTGGCCCATCATATCTGCAAGACCACCTCTCTCCCTACGCTATGCCATGACAGCTTTACTCATCTGAGCAGGGCATTCTGCAGGTCCCACCCTGCAAACTGGAAAAATCAACAACTGCCCATACACATGCATTATCTGTCACAGCTCCCACCTTGCGGAATAGCCTGCCTGATGAGGTTAGGAAGGCTTCCACTCTCCCAGCTTTCCACAAACTATGCTAAACTGAATTATCTGAGAGCAATTTTTTTATATATACACCAGTAATAGGGCAGTATTGTAACAGAATAGTTCAGAAAGATGCTTTGGCAAAGGAATAGGGACTGTGGACTACACTACTATATTGTATCTATTGTGTGTTCCTACTATGTAATTTCTGCTTCATTTAACATGTCATGCTTAAATGCTTATGCTTTGCTTTGGGTTTGTTTCAGCTCTGTTTCAGCATTCTGCTTGTTTTAGATATCTGCAGGCCCTATTGCACCATTTTACTGGATGTCCCATGCTGCTGATTGTATTTGACTTACACTATGTAATCTACCTTGAGTCTCAGTAAGAAAGGCAGGCTATAAATAATGTAAATAAATAAAAATACACCGATCTACTTAAAAGGAAGCTCTATTGGTTGGGTGGATCTTACTTCCAAGTAAGTGTATGTTGGATTATGGGTTGTTGTTCTAATTTCTGCATTTTCCTTTTACACATGTGGAAGTGTCTTCCTCTTCACCAAGCAGAGTTTTTCTCTGTTTAGGTGTCATATATTAGTCCTTCAGACTGAGTGGCTGCTTTAAATTCAACCTAAACTGAAGGGCTAACACTTGGACATCTCTAGAGGAGGGGCAATAAGTCTCCAGCAAGCTATAAATTCAGATGGCTTTGAATAATGAAAGCATTTGAAGCACCAGACTCAATTACTTACAAATTTGGGGTTATTTTTAAAGTTTTGAGTGAACATTTTTAATGAGGAGCAAACTGAGAAAGGACAAGGATAACGTATGATGAAAAATTATGTGTCTCACAGAAAACTGCAGGGGGCTTTAAAAGACGCTAAGAGAAGTCACTGGACCAAACCAAAAAAAAAGTTATTTAACTGTTTCCTATCTGTTATGCTTTTTATTGATCTACCCAGTATTAGAACAATGCAAGCAAGGGTGCCATTTTATATTTAGTGGAGGGCAAAATAAATTTTAGGAGATAGGAGACTGTCTGAGCTACTCTGGCCTGTACCAAGATTAAGAGATCCCTGGCTATGACTGGAGATTGGTGGGAATTGGGGGAGAGGACACAGTGGAGAAGCTTACCTTTAAGGAGTTGCCACCGCTGCCATAGCTGATTGGTGGTGTCTCTGAGCAGTTATGTGAAGGCAGGAGCTGGGTGCAACCACACTGCTAGCTGCAGAGGCCAAAAGTAGATAGTGGCACACATGACTATGACATTTTTTATGGGGCAAACCCATTTTCTACATTTCGCCAGACCACCATCTCAGGATCTATCACTGCTCCATATTTCCCACTGCCCCAGAAAACCCACTAGAAAATAATGTTTGGGAACAGAATTCTGTGACTTTAATGTAAAGTCACACTTGTGGCTGATTATGGCGGGAAGACGTAAACTTTACAGTAACAAGATGGTTTTCTTTTTAAAACTGAACAAGAGTGAAGTACATTTGGATTAACACAAACTGTGGGAAATATTAACTGGCAACACAGAGATAATGGGATTTTAGGTTTTAAAGCATTCATGCCAAGGGGGGGAAAATCTTTCCAGGCATACTTCTATAATGTATTACACACTTAATCAAACTGTTTCAAATATAGAAAGGACCCTGCTATAACTCCCATGGTTCCAGGATACGGTAAGGGGACTAAATGAATAAGCAGATTCTTATGGTGACTCCTGTTAATCCTTTGCCAAACTCTTCTGTCCAATTCCAAAATGGAAAAAACCCAAATGTTAGTTCTTATATGACTTTCCCTGCTTCCCCCCCCCCAGTTCCCATTGGTTGTTGGACTCATTAACTCCTTTCTTGCTGGATGTTTTTCCCCCTTTGTCATGAAGCAAGATCTGGGCACAGCTGCAGTGATGTCTGGAGAGCCCAGAAGCAGTGGATGGGCATACTCAGGGCTTTTTTTTTTTGTAGAAAAAGCCCAGCAGAAACTCATTAGCATAATAGGCCACACCCAACAGCAGAAACTCATTAGCATATTAGGCCACACCCCTGGCAGTGCAGCTCCCTCCCAGGATTGGCTTCCCCAGGTGCCCCGCAGTTTATGGGGTGCATGGGGAACTCGAGAGAAGGAAGGCAGTTTCTGGATTGGCTTCCCCAGGTGCCCCGCAGGGGGTGGGGTGTAGCTGTGGCCAACTCGGAAGCCAGCCAGAACTCTGTTCCTATGCGTTCCTGCCCAAAAATAACCCTGGGCATACTGAATTTCACCAATGAGGTGGTATCTTGCTGCCCATTCCTGGTTACTCAGTAGAGGAGCTGTTGGGAGAAGGAGCACCAGGGTGCACAGGAATCCCCCCTCCTCTGATTCCCAGGCCACTGTGGGTCTTGAGTCAGGGTACTGGGGTCTGAGTCCAACAAAGGGGGCAGGGCCCACAATCCTGTGCTCACAGGGACTACAGCCATTGAAAGAAATGGGCTTAGGCTGGAGTAACTATGGACAGTATTGTGCTATAATCAAAACTGGAATGCTCACTTTTGGATACACTCAAGGCTAAAATGAAAAATAGCAGCAAATTGTAATACTGTCATAATTCCCCCCTGAAATTTCTCCATAGATTTTAGAGCTTAGAATATGTTGGAAAATTTGATAAAAATAGTTATTCAGAGCTTGCTAGGAATCTTTAATTACAGGAGAGGAGGCATATTCTTTCTATGTAAAAATCTTTACTTCTAAAGGGAAAGGTACACAGGGAATCTACACAACAACAAACACTTTAAAACTACATCCTTACTGTTACAAGTACAACAACAGACTGACTGACCACGTGGTTGGTAATGGAGATTCCTCTTTCTTCTTGTCCCTAGAAGGAAATCACCTGAATACTTTAACCAATGATTGTTAGTAAATAAACTCCAGTTTCCTGGGCTTTCTCCCCACTGGGTTTGTGCCAAGTTACCTTCCAGGTGAGTCTAAATAATAGCATACAAGGTAAACACATTAACCCTATAATGTCTGAATTTAGACCTTGCAATACACATATTCCCAACAAGAATTACTTGGTTTTATTTCTGAAGAGGAGAAACCCCACATTGTTCATTCTGTACACACACAGCTTGCCACAGCTTTTGGCTTAGTTTCTTTGAGTCATTGTTTCCTTTCTGTGTTACTGATGTGCACAGGAACATTGATAGAACATGGCAAAAGAGCAGTGTGGATGTGTTTGTGTGCACAATTGCATCAAGATTCTTTTTGTGTGGTTTACCAACATACAGGCACACATGTGCACATCCCACAGATATCCATCACAATTAAATTAATTTTTGCAATGTTTTTATCAGTTCACCTTAATGGGTTCATCAGTAAGAGAGAAAGTAAAAATATGCAAATAAATTGAAAACTGTGGTGAATTGTGCATACTCTGATTTGGAGCTCTTCTTTTTGATGGCTTACTAAGCATAGATTCTCACCAACAAGCAAGTCTGCATATTTTCCAAGTGACCAGTGGATATTATTTCATAGTGTCAAATTGTAGGAATTAAAATCAGTTTGCTTTTTACTTACGACTGACACCATTTGCCAGAGGTTACATATTGGCATGGTGACATGATGGCATCCAGCAGCTTCTTGCCAAACTGACAGAATGTTTGCATCTGAGATACCATGAAGGAAAAGAAAGTTGTCAACTTGGCTGGGATTAAAAACTCACATTGATCTATGGACTAGCTGGGAGGACCTGATTGAGGGGTGGTAAAAGAGAAGAAAGATTGACTAAAAGAGTGGAGGAGACAGGGAATTACATGAAGAAGAAGAAGAAAAAGAAGAAGAAGAGAGAAGAGATTGGATTTTTACCCCGCCCTTCACTACCCAAGGGAGTCTCAGAGTGGCTTACAAACTCCTTTCCCTTTCCCTCCCCACAACAGACAGCCTGTGAGGTAGGTGAGGCTGAGAGAGCTCTGACAGACCTGCTCTTTTTCAAGAAGAGCTGTGCCAGAACTATGGCTTGCCCAAGGTCATCCAGCAGGTGCAAGTGGAGGAGTGGGGAATCAAACCTGGTCCTCCCAGATTAGAGTCCGCACACTTACACCACTACACCTGGGAAAAGAGGGCTGTGGCCACATGCACAAGATAAAGCAGTGGGGAAGCGAGGCTATTTGTGCCGGAGCAATGTGACCCACAGATGCGTGATCACACAGTTCTGTGAAGCTGCGGGTGCAACTTGCCACTGCATGATCAGACACAACTGTGGGCGAGTTGGGTTTTTTGTTGTTGTTTGTTTCCAATTCGCTTAAACGGGGGATCGATAAATTGCATCTCCACCCTGAGGGCTTCCAATGGCAGTATGCGATGATGTGCATACTGAGAAGGGGAGGAAAAACAGCATGGCATCTGGATAGCCTGATCAGACTATCCCCGATGCCACAAGTGCACGCTGGAGCAATCACATGGGGAAAGTCCGTCTGTGGCCTGCAGCAACCCATTTGATACTGGAGTTTCCCTAGTGTTTTTTTACTCCACTTCTCCGGCGGAGCAAAACGACTTGTTGACAGGTGCGGGATGCTTGACAGATGCGCTCTTGTGATCACGCCCTTAAAATCTGTCTGGAGTCATGCCTATTGTGCGGCTAATTCTGTGTGTGATCGGGGCTGAGGTTAGAATGTGTTTGTGCCATGTAGGGCTGCCAAGTCAGCCTGGGGGGCGGGGGATCCCCCACTAAAGGGGTTCCCGATCCGCCGGCCAGCATTTGGCCGGTGGGGGGAACCCCACCCCCAACGTCGTCCAGCGAGGACGACATAATGACGTTACCGGAAGTGATGTCAGCACGTTGGGGGTGTTGCCAGGGCGATGCTCTGGCAACGCCCCCAACGTGCTGACGTCACTTCCGGTGACATCGCTGGGTGTGCGCGCTTTGCGTGCGCGCCAGGAGGAACTCCCAGCCAGAGGAGGACTCCCCCCCACCGGTGAGTTTTGAAGACTTGGCAACCCTAGTGCCATGGGAGAAGTGAGGAGGAACTTTGTACTGCTGGGGAAACTGGAAAGGAACCAGAGTGGCTAAAGGAAGTAGGACAAAGTGCGCAGTCAGCTGAAAAGCAAGGGTCCAAATAAACAATTAATGGAGGAAAAAGAACCAAGAAGAAAGTAGGCCTGGGCATAATTTTAGGTGGGTAGCCATGCCAGTGCATAGAAGTAGAACAAAATTTGAGTTCATTAGCATCGTAAAGACCAACAGAAATTTCCAGGCTCATGAAAGCTTATACCCTGGAACATTTTCTTGGTGTTTAAGATGCTACTGAACTTGAATTTAGGATGGGGCAATTTCACATAAGGCCCTGGGACAAGAAGTACTACATGATTGACTGGAAGGAGGTACATGTTAAAGTGAGCAGCTCAGCATGCCTGGACATTGAGGGGTGATACATTATTCTAGGTGTGTACAGGTGTTATCTTCTTGAATGGGATGCTTCTCTTTGTCTTTACCTGGGAGTTGCCCTCTGACCCCCCCCCCCCTTCAGTTTGTCCTCCCACTCCCTCACATGGGCTTCCATGGAGACACATGACTCTGCAGGTCTCTCCTGTAGATACAATGCCCTCATACTTTCATACAGATGATGCCAGACAAGACATTTGTGATAAGGAAAGTACTCTTTAGATTAGGCTTATTTCTCTTCTTTTGACTGCAACCTGAATGTGAGCTATATCTACTTGGGAAAAAATGTAAGTTTACCTTTTTATGCAATATAATTCTTGGGAGATTTATTTCCAGCACTCAGTATAAGCCTTCTATGACTGGGCAGAGCTCTGCTATATTAACCAAATATCCCAATAGTATAGAAGGAAGAAAGATTTAGAAGGCTGATAGTTGTGAGCCTGGGAGCCAAGAGTGAATTGGTATGGAGACTAGAGTTTGAGAGGGCTGGTCTAACTTTATGAGAATTGGTTGGAAGTGAAATTTTGCACAGCTTCTACTCTCATTGCAGTCTTGTGCTCTGAAAAACCAAACTGGGCATTAATGGCAAGAAACAATGGCAGAGGACGCCAAATATCCCAGAATGATTTGCACAAGTCATCTAATACTTTGGCCTCAGATTTCTAGGTCTTATGATGTTTACAAACCAAGGCTGGCTGGCAATGAACTGGATGCCTTGGGTCTTGTTCCACCAATCCTCACTGCCTGCATGGGCCACCCCTACTTCAGATGTGAGCAAACTGGAGGGAAATGAGGCTGATTTGTTTTTTCAATAAGCTGGTTGGAATTTCATATTCATCCTCTTGCACTTGGCTCCCTTTAAGTGGCCATGCAAATATGCACTTGGAAGGATTGATGAACTTCATATAGTTATATAAAAACAGAAGCAATCACATTTAACTGCACAGCAAATCCAATGGAGGTCTGTTTATCACCTTAACTGGTCATATCAATGTCTGGTGATGAATAAAGCATTGAACGCAGGTGACAGAGCCATTTACATCCACTGGCTCCATGCTGGGAATGTCTTCAGGAGCAGACTTTGGCAGTGACCTCATTAGATGTAATCTATTATTTCTTACTAGTGCAATGTAGTATCTCTGCAAGTCTCCTTTTTAAGCAAAAAGGAGGAATTCTGCTTTTTTTTTAGTTGATTTTTAACAAAAATAAACGTCTTTCTAATGCAAGCTAATATTTTATTTATAAATGGCCAGGGTCCCAGTTAGGCTTTAGGCAGCTCCCATTCGGGGGCAGCTTCTCTAACCAAACCACCCAAGTGGCAGCATAACAAGGCATCATTGTTGGTCGTTATTAGTCTCAGAGATTTGATCCTGGCCCTAATGGAGCATAAGAAGTTCTTGCCCCTCCCACTCTATCCACTGCTTCCCTGGTTATTTCTCCTCACCTACCTGAGGTGATGCCTGCTGCCTCTTGCCTTGGAAACTTATTGGGTTCCTCGGAGACCATTGGGCTACTTTGGACTGCACCATTTGCTTCTGGCCCTCAGTCTTTCATTGGGCACATAGGAGCCTGCTTTTGACCTTGCCTCTGTCTTGACCCATGTCCTCCCAGAATAAACCCCAGTACCCTGACACCCTTCTAACAGAGAGCCAAATGGGAAATAACAACATTCACAGGTCTAACCCATGGCTGCCACCACCATTTTAAAACACAATGAGGCAATTTGAATGCTTCAAGGGCCAAATCCTTATCAGGCCTGAGGCATGGTGGGATGAGGTGCTCTTGTCCCCTCCCTCCATATGCCTTTTCAAGTGCTGGAAAGGGCCGCGCACACACGCATGCACACCCACATACCACACCACGCCACATCATACCACACAGATGGTTTGGTATTTGAAAGGGCACTGGGGGAGGGGGACAAGAACAACTCATCCTGCCATTTTTAAATTGCCTCATTAGGCTTTAAAATGGTGATGGTGTCCATAGGTCATGTTGGAAATGAAGGTGCTGTCCCCTGCCTCAGACTTCCAGAAGTAAGTGGTAAGAGAGACTACATAGCTAGATTGGCACATTAACCTTTCCTTCCTGTGTTCACTCTTCTGCCACTGTCCCCTTTGAAATGTAGACTGTGCTTTCAGGGACAATTTCCTACCTTCCATTCCATTGTCTCAGACAAAGCTCCCCCTTCTCCCTGCACACACTGAGAGGGATGACATGCTGTCCTCTTTCGGAATCATGAGGCAGGCAGCCCTCTCACCATCTGCTTCCACTCTTAGCTAGTAAGTTAGTACTCTATCCTATCCCTATTATTTTCTATCCAAAAATGTACTTCTCAAATACAGAGAGAAGTATTCTCTTCTAAACCTGCAATGTGGCTCTGTGTAGCTTTGTAAGCCGAGTAACCTGGTAAAGTGACAGTCCTGCGTTCGTAGCTTTATTTAAGCACTCTGCTAACTAGTGAGAACTGGACTAATCCCACCAGTTAACTCCAGCAGGTCAGACCCATGGATGTCATCATGTTGAGTTTGGCTCACAATCTGTAGTATGTGTGTAGTGTGTGTGAAAGGGAATAGATACAATCAAGGATCCCTTGTGTGGCTGATGTACTGCCATATCTTCCAGAAATCAGAAAGATACTGAAAAAGTTTGGTCCATTGCATAATTCAAAACTTTGCTGAAACTTTACACTCTCCCTTTCAGTGGAGATGCCTAAAAGCTAAATAATAATAACAATAACGTTGGTTCTTCTTTATCTCTTAAGGTTGCATTCTTCTCCTGTGAAGATGTACACAAGAAGAAATTTTTCTTCATGCATGACTTTATACGTCAGTGGCAGAGCAAACCAAGAAATATTTTCTTTCCCTCTCTCTCAACAGTTAAAGCACAATATCACAGTTCCACTTCATAAATCAAGATTCAGATCATCCCAGCAGGGTGCCGGAGAAATAGTTTCCAGTCATTCAGCCATTTGCATGTCCAGAGCACACTATATTAAAAATGGCCTCTGGCACTCACTTGAAGAGGCTAGTCGAGCTGATGCCAGGGTGGATATTCTTGGCAGCTGGTCAAACCCAGAGGATGACTGTAATCACCAAGGGAATAGACATCTTTGAAAAGAGCAGATCTGAGAGGCTGAGATAGGAGAAAGCTTGAATATTGTTGATCCAGGCAGGCTGCCATAATGAAAGGAAATGATGTTAATTCCTTGATGAATTCACTCTGCATTTCAAATAGAGTAGCTAAAGGGAAGAAAGTTGGGACATTCATTTTATAGTCACTTTGCTGTTCAGACCCAGTATTCCTTAAAAGGAATTCTTCTGTGGTGACGCTGGTGGGGAAGGCATTGATTCTTGAAGGGAATGATATCCTCCCATTAGATCAGGATTAATCTGGTCAAATTAAAGGATTGAGGGATTCTCCTGAACCCAGCTTTGGGGGTGAGGGGAGGCAATGTTTTTGCTAGAAGTGCCTTCTATAATTTACATTTGATTAGAAAAACTCCTCCCTGCTTTAAAGCCAGTGATGGAGCTGGCTTTAAAAGCGGATTAGACAAATTCATGGAGGATGGATCTATTAGACATGATGACTAAGTGAAATCTTTTTTAAAACCAGCACTTGGAACTTTGGCCTTTGTGCCTGGTTTGGAGGCCTTATGGGGCATTTGTCTGGCTACTGTGCAAAACAGGATCTTGGACTATATATTTATTTACTTCATTTATACGCTACATTTCATTCCAGTGGGGACCCAAAGCAGTGGACATCATTCTCCTCTCCTCCAGTTTATCCTCACAACAATCCTGTGAGGTAGGTTAGGCTGAGAGTGTGACTGAGCTATGGTCACCAGCAAGCTTCCATGGCAGAGTGGGGATTTGAACCTGGATGTCCCCAGATCCTCATCATCACGTTACTCCCCACTGGTCTAGTATGGTTGAACATAGGTTCTTATGGTCTGGACTATGCTGATTTGGATACCTTCCTCCCTATTTCCACAGCCTCCAGTTTGGACTTGTAACATGTTCTATGTAGGACAGCCCTTGAAGGTAACTGGGAAACTCTAACTTGAATGGAATGTAGCACTCCATTTCTTCCTTTGTGGATGGCTTGCACTGACTTGTCTAGCAATTTTTAAAGAAGTAGATATTTAAAATCGAATGCGGTCTTAAAAATAGACTCCTAAACAGTTTGGGGATATTAAAGTCTTTTAACTGACTGTAATTTAAGCTCCGCTATTTACTTCGGGATTTTGTTTTTTAAAAAATGTGTTTGCGTATGACTGAGATCCTTCCCCCAGTGAACAAATTGTTTTTTCTGAGTGTGTGTATATCCCTCAAAGTGCTTTGTTCAAATTATCACAGTAATCTTTAAAACAACCCTGTGATGGAGGCCAATATTATTATTCCCATGCTGCAGACAGGGGATTGAGGCTGCAAAAGAATGTTGGATCCAACCACTTTTTCCACTAGTGCAAAAGGGAGGAAGGGTCCTCTTTTTACCCTCCACCTAAGCCTATGTTGGGATCCATGGGGCCTGCATAAACAAAAGTTAGGTGGGTGGTGAGCTATACTAAGGGGGAGTTGCAAAAGACTTAATAAGAAAGCTGGCTCGATCCAAAACAATAACTAACCTTTTGGCCACCTTGTGAATTTGTAGCAGATGAGATTTAAAATGGTGACCTTCCAACCATTCTCCAAGCCTCAATACTATACTTGTTGTTATGATCCCAGGTGTTATATCTAAAGATTTCACCTGAGATTTAGAAGCACATAATAACGAGCAGTACAGTATGATAGCCATTGGAGGGAATGGGGGGGACAGATGGATTTGCAGTGCCCCTGCTCTTTCAACCCAAATATGCAGTGAGCATGAAAATGTTGGTGATTTAGGTTCAAATTAAGATTTCCTTCTAACTGTCTGAATACTCCTTTCTAAAGCTCTTTTGAAACCTCACCTATTGGGAAAGTATTTAAAATCAAAGCCTGCACTGGG
Organism: Lepidodactylus listeri; assembly: GCA_029233225.1. Lineage (NCBI taxonomy): Eukaryota > Metazoa > Chordata > Lepidosauria > Squamata > Gekkonidae > Lepidodactylus > Lepidodactylus listeri. Next base: position 119,124,316 of record JARCFY010000004.1, on the reverse strand, counting down.
AGGTCATTCTTTTTAACTTTGTTCTGTACACACCTCCTGAAATTTCATAGAAAGGGGGATCAATGGAATAAGCAGAGAATTGAATTCCTTAAAGGCTCCATAGGTTTTTGAAGAGAGGAAATAGTGGGAGGATGACCAAGATCAATACAGATAGGCACCTATTGTGTGCTATTTCCTCTGAAGTTGTTAGTTTTCTGAACTCTGCAATTCCCAGTCTTAATGGAATAACAATGGCTTGTCTATCCCCTCCAGCTATAACTGGAACTCACTAGGACAATTAAAAACTACTCTCTCACAAAGAATTACATTGCAGAAATGGACTCTTAGGGATAAAGGCAAATATAACATTTGAGCAGCTGAAGGCCAGATTTGGGAGTGGCCTCACTATTTTTTAAATCTAGGTTGACGAATGAAAAGTAGTTCTATATATTTGGAGCAGATGCTGACTGTGGACAGCACTGGCTGGCTGGTGCCTGTGATGTCACAAAGAAAATTTCCCCAATTAGGGTTGCCAGGTCCACCCCTGGTTAACAGCAGATCCAGGGTGGGAGACTCCTAGAGATTTGGGAGCGGAGCCTGGGGAGGACAGGGATTTCAGTGGGGTACAGTGCCACAGAGACCACCCTCCAAAGCATCCATTTTCTCCAGGGGAACTGATCTCTGTAGTCTGGAGATGAGCTGTAATTCTGGGTGATCCCCATGTCCTACCTGCATGCTGGCTTCCCTGTCCACAATCCAGAAATGACTGCATGGGAGGGACCAACATTTACTTAATTAAAAAATAAATATAAATGGATAAATACATATGGCACATGAGAAGTGGGCAGCCCAACTAAATAATGAGAGTGTAGAGCAAGACCGATAGGTGAATTGCAGCTGCCAAACACATTTAATTTACAGATTAATTTAGATGGTAAAAATGATCCCAGAACTGAAGCCTTTTGTTCAGGGATTTCGGGTTTAATAATATGCAGCTATGCTAGCTGATCATTCCTTGGTTATTTTGATGATTTACAGTGTGGCTCTTAAGCAGAGTTACAGCCATCTAAATCCACTGAAGTCAGTGCACTTAGATGGGTGTAACGCTGCTAAGAATAGTTGATTGGTGTTTCCTCAATGGATGTGGCTCTGAGGAAATAATTCCCTGATCTCAAAAAAGTAAGGGTTTATGTATTTTGTTAAATGTTAAGGCTTCAGAAGGGAGAAAGGAATCAATTTTTTTTTGAAAGTTTGGTCTAAAACAGTGATACTCAGTGGCCTGTGAGCCAAATGTGGGTTTTCTGGGCACAGATCTGCCCCATGTTCTTAGAAGATGAGCAATGTCATTGCTCTATAGAGCTTGTGGTTGGCAGGTGGTTCCCACCAGGGGGGCATGAACTGGCTCATGAATGAAAGTTCATGATGAATTTTGGGTGGTTTGCAAACTGAAGAGCCACCATGAACTTCCATGAATTTTAAGGCAGTTTATGAAGAGCAGACTCCAAGCCATTTAAGCACCTGCTTTCTGCTTTTTATGAAAAACAGCTGAGCAATGGGGATTGGGGAACAGAAAGCAAGAATTTAAATGGCACCATTCTGCCCCAGCCACTTTTCACAAGGAAAACCCTGCTTTCTGCTCCCTGCCACTTTTTGCTTGGAGCCATTTAACCCCCTGCTTACTGCTCCCCGCTGCTCTTCACGTGGAGCAGAAAGCAGGGGTCACGAATTTATACAAACTGGTTTGATTCACAAACCTACCTCCCAGATAATATTAGTTTTTGGTTTGGTTCATGGTTTGGCCATGAACTGTTAACTGAAACAGCACACAAAAATGTGGTTCGTGCCCATTCCTAGTTCACACCGTGAAACAGCTGCCACTGTAGGGTCTGGGGTAAGTTGTGAGCTTCAGGCCTCATAACAGAGACAGAAGTAAAGAGTCTAACCTCTTCAACAGGCCCCCCCCCCAGTAGCCTCTGCACTCTTATCCCAGTATTCAGGCTACTGTTTGGAATAGCAAAAGCTGGCTGCACCACCACTACAACAACAGCAGCCACCCAGAAAAATAGCAAGCTAGCCAAATTAAGGAGGTGTTGGTTGCTCATCTTTCTCCACAATGAGATTGCTCTCCACTGGATATTTTGACAAACTCACTGTCTTGCCTGAAATGCTATGGCTCATCCTGAGGATTCAATAAGAAGGCCGATAGGAAATGCCTATTGCTAGACCAGTTACACAAGGGCTGACTAAGGCTCTGTTGCAATAAGAAGAAACAACCCAACATGATTAGAAATAATCTGATAACTTTAAAATATATATATATATATAAAATAGTTATGTCATTGTATCTGTGTTTGATGGTTAGCACACAGGGCAACAGTAGTCAAGTCGCTCTTAGACTAATGATAATTATTAATGTGGCTTTGTGCAAGTTAAAAGCAAACATTGTATGTATTAAAAAGTCTTCATGACTAAAAATACTCTGAGTACTTGAGGTCTTTCTTGTTGATTTCCCTTGATTGTGAAAATGTTCAATTATTTCTCTCTGTTTCCTGGCGTTTTAACCTGTCTCCAAGCCATGTGAGATCTTAACCTCTTATTTCACAATTCTTAAGTAGGGATGGGCACAAACCAAAAAAATGTGGTTTGGTTTGGTGTGCCCTGTTTATGAACAACAGACCATCATGAATTTTTAGTCTCCCCACAAACTGGTTCGGTTCATGAAGTTTGTGAGAGGACACAATGCTCCCCTGGAGGGCTACAGGCACCAAACTTGCAGAGGATCTCCAGGTGACTCTCCCCTACCTGCCCTCAAAGTTTGATGAGGACTGGACTAACGTGTCCAAGTTATAGGCCCCCAAAGAAGGTGCCCCCATGAAAGTGCTTTCTAGGGAAATGATCATTTGTCATTTCTCCAGAAAGCCCTTCCCTGGGGGGCACCTTCTTTGGGGGGGGCTATAACTTGGACTCTGTTAATCCAGTCCCCATCAAACTTGGAGGGCAGGTAGAGGAGACTGGAGATCCTCTGCAAGTTTGGTGCCTCTAGCTTGGACAGGATCCATTCTATACACTCCTGAACCTCTTAACCCTATCACTGTAAAAATGACCACACAATGACATCAAACTTGGAGGACATACAGAGGAGTATCCAGGGGAGATCTGCTGTGAGTTTGGTGTCTATAGCTTTCACAGGATCCTTTCTATATACGCCTGAACCTGCTCCTGTCAAAATGACTAAGGTGCAGGAGTGTATAGAATGGATCCTGTGCATGCTAGAAACATCAAAGTCACAGGGGACCTCCCTTGGATGCTCCTGTACATGCCCTCCAAGCTGTTGCTTTGGAATTGTGTAAATATTTTGATTGAACAAGGACAGTCTGTCTGGAAATGTCTTCACTCACAAGGAGGGCAGAAACAGCTTGAGAAATCATGGAAAGTTCGTGCTGCTTGACCTGCCACAAGTTTGACTTTGTGAAGCATTAACTGGCCAAAATTCATCATGAACTTTAGTTCATGAGCTGGTTCATGCCCATCCCTATTCTTAAGTTTTCTTAGGTGCCTCAAATAAGAAGAATTTTGGCTTCACTATCCTTTTAGAAGTTTTCAGTTAACAGTATGTAGATATTTGCTGCAGTCCCAAAGATACTTTCCTGGGAGTAAGCACCATTAAATACCATGACACTTGATTCTGAGTTGACCTGGTTAGAATTACATACTTTGATACCTGTTTTAGAGTTTAAAAATTAAAAAGTAGTTAAAAATTAAAAAGTTTTCCTCCATCTTAACATTGCAGCTTTGATGGCTGAGCTATCCTTTGTTTTACAACTGATACAGAATGATCAACTTATGATATATCTCAGCATGGTTATCTTTTAGGATATAATCACCTTTTCTTTTTGAGACCTCAGGAAGTAAAAAAGGGAAGGGTGTGTGCTGCTATTGTGGCTGATTCCTATGCCAGCACACCCACTTTCTTAAGGCTAAAATAGTGCATACACATTATTTTTCTTCAAAGGATTTAGTCATTAATTGTGCAACAGTTGACACAATTTGCACTAAAAGTGACAATAAATTTGTCAGGCATGAATAGGGAAGAAGAATTTGCATATTTAGAACAGAAGTGAACCTTAAAAGAGCTAAATGCGTACTGGTCAGTGCAGTGGCTGAGAGTGGATTCCTCAACATAGTTAACTCCCTTAAAAGTCTATTGAAGTCAACAGGCTTGGAAGGGGGTCACTCTGCTGTAGTATTCTGCTGTGAGACACCTACCCTTTCCCCCAGTGATGTGTGTCTTCATCTTGAGAGTCCAACTTAGTGAAGCAGTTATGAAGACACTCAAGTAGGCCAGCTGGTAGAAAATCTAAGCCTCTCTAGTGTGACCTCTGGAGACTGGAGCATCAGGAAAAAGACCTTTCCCTAATTAATTACCAGCACTTCATAACAGCAGCTTCAGAATGACATTTGGAGCCGCTAGCGGCCGGACACTATGCAAGCCACAATCATTCCAGATGTCAAGAAGGTTATTCAATTTGTGAGTATATTTGCTCTTCAAGAGAACAACGGTGCTTGAATGATGACATACTGATCTGTTGAGAAAGCCTTCACCACATCTCTGGGAGAACTGTGCTACCAGCCAAAACTAGAAATGATAGGAAGAAACCCTTCATATTTGTTGCTCATGTGTGCTTATGTATAAAGTGGGGCTGCGAGGTGTGTGTACACGTGTGTGAGGAAACTGAAACCAACCTTTCCCAAATCATAACTGTACAGTGAAACAACTTTTCATCTAGCCTTCTTTGATACTAGGATTGGGGGGGGGGGGGAGAAGCATCTGAAGCAAAGCACAGTAAAGTAATTTGGGGAGCAGAGAAGTCCATTGCCTGGCAGTTGAGTTCACATTTTGTTGTTGTCCTGTCCCAGGTTGTCCGGGACCACTCCCTTCCCCACCAACCCTCACTTACCGATGCTGGCTGGAGACGGCTCAGGGGAAACACCTCTGCCCGCCATGGCCTCTCCTTGGGGGAAGGGGGCCCAAGGGGGCCCAAAGACAGATGACAACACATTCCTGGCAGGGAATGAAGATCAGCCAGTGTGAGCCTGAAGCTGCACCCAGGCCCCACGCCGTCTCCCAGCTGTGCAAGAAGCCGCCACTCCAGCAGCCACCGCAGCACCTGAGATGGGGAGCAATGCCGCAGCCAGCCACATAAAGGGAGGAGTAGAGAGAAAAGGGCTGTGCCCTCAGGAAGCAGGGCAAAGAAGCGTGGATGCCTCCGGAGCAACGGGAGAGCATCTTTCCATATTCGGGGGGCAGGGCCAGGTGGAAGGGAGAGAATCTGCACCTGGGGTGGTTCTGGGAAGGGAAGGGGGCTAATAAAAAGGAGCGGCAACAGCAGGGTTAGGGAGGAAGTGCCAGAGGCATAGCATGAGAGGATACGAGAGAGACAGAGTGAGAAGAAGAAAGAGAGATCGAGGTGATGGAGGAGCTTGCCAGTGGTGGCAGGTGGGCAACTACGGGTAAAGTTAACCCCATCCTCTGCCAATTCTGAGGCCCTGCTGCACCCTTTGAGCCAAGCCTTCCCTGCCCAGAGCCAGTCGTGGTGTGGAGGCATTACGGCCACTGGGGGTAGTCTCACGGGGGATGAGGTGGAGCTCGACAGTTGTAAACATGAGAGCTCTTCTATCTATCCCTGCTTTCAGGGAGGTTTTTTTTTTCCTGGGGGAATGCTCTGGAATAGAGTTCTAGAACCTCTGTGACAAAATTATTTTTAAAAAGTTTAAAAATTCTTGAATTTTTAGTATTTTAGTTTTTAGTGAAGACTTCATTTCCCTCTAGAGAGTTCCAGCATCCCCACACACACACACACCAAATCCCTGCTGGCTGTATACATTATAAGGGAGGCAAATAACTAATCAAAGATGGTGGCTATAGCCATGTCAAATCTAACTTGGCCCTTAATTCCATACAGCAGGGCAAAACACATTTTTTTAAAACCACAAAAAAGTAAAAAATATTTCATTAAAGTACATTTTGAATAGGTAATTAAAATACTTTCACTAAGAAGCATTTCAAACATATGCCAAAAATGGTTGCATGAATCTATATATTAGCTTTTCTATTCTTGTAACTGAAATTGAATTTAGTTTTAATTTACAGCTTCATAAGGATTTGGAATAAGGCACCATTTTAATTGACTTTATATTTATGAAGATAAATGCATTTCTATTTACTAGCCAACTGATTAGTTAATTCTTATTAGTACACATTCAGAAATGAAACAAAATGAACTTTCTGAACAGAAAACAGTGGCTCCCCTGCCCCTCCCCCTTTTGCTATTTTGTCCAAGTAGGCACACTATTTTCCTTGCACATGCTGGAATACAGGCAGGCAGTATTGCAGATGGGGGTGGAGACAGAAACCTCCCTGGATGACAGGAAGCAACTGTTGTGCTGCCTTCTCTCAGTAATGTTTGTGCAATGCAATCAGTCTTGGAAAGGCTTATGGTCAATTATATGAGATATCAGAAAGAAGGATCTCTTGTGCGATTACCAACCTCCAGATGGGATCTGGAGATCTTTTGGAATTACAGCTGATCTCTAGATGTCAGAGATTAATTCCCCTGGGGGAAATGGCTGCTTTGAATGATAGACTCTATGGCATCAGGTCTTCCCCCGATCTGCCTTTCCATGGCTCCACCACTAAAACTCTAGGAATTTCCTAACCTAGAGCTGGCAACACCAATCTCTTGACATCTTTCCCTTTCCTTAGAAGTCGCCATGAGGAGAGGTTGGCTAGCCATTAACTGTTTGGGAATTTCCAAACAGGGATACTGTGAATTTTTCAGCAAAAAACACTGAAGTCAAATTTACCTAGTCTGATGGCTGCAATAGGATTGCCAGACCCAGCCTGGCAAGCAGTGGGAAAATGGGGGAAGAAGTGTGAAGACCTGTGGGACAGCCAGCATCATCGTGGTGATGTCACTTCCAGGAAAATACAGCATCATCTCTCTAGTAATCTCCAGAAATTGTGGTAAAATCATGGAGTTTTTAGCAATTCCTAGAAAGGAAAACCCTGGAATTGACATCAGTCCTCTCTAGAACTTGCCTTTAGTTCCTTGCAAACCAGCTATTTGTGAAGCGGGACTTTCCTGCTTCCTTCTCCGACTGCAGTCCATTGAATCCCCTGAAATTTTGTTTATGGGTGTCAGTAGAATCTTAAGAACAGAACGCAGGACAAAGTAGTGGGTCTGTGGTGGGATGGGGGAATTGGCAAAAAATGCTGATCTCTTTTCTGAAGACTTAAGTGTCGCTAAGTCGTTGGAACAGTGTTAAGGAATTTCTATTTGCCGCTTGCATTGTTGAATTGAGCATCACAACAGGTGTGATATATTCTCAAGGTAAGCCAGCCTGAGCTTCAGTCCTTAGAAATACACAAATGTAATTAAAAAAAATCAATGTCTTTGGTTTTTCAGAGCCACAAGACAATGTGAATGCAGCTCAACTAAGTCAACCACTCGCTGGCTTTATGCCTGAATAAATTATTTGCTCCTTCAGTGCCAGTGATGTAGCACCAGTGATGCAGCAGTGATGTAGCAGCCACATTATCTTCCTGATAGCTTAAAAGAATGAAAGTGGTAAGTTTGATCTTTCTTTCTCAGGTGGGGGAGATTCATACAGCAAACAATATTAGCTCCTAAAGGAGACAAGGCAAATAGGATGTTATTTCACAAGTCAGCATCTGAGAAGCTCCTATGGTTAGCTGTCATCCTTAGTGCTACTGCACAATTCATTGTCTTTACCAGCTGGTTAATTTCCTTGAGCTTGGAATGTGACAAAGTCCCCCCCTTTCTTTCTTTTTTCTTTAAGTATTCCTTTTGATGTGACAGATATCCCTTCAAGCATCTTGGTGAGCTTTCAAAACAAATTTAGATGTGCCTGTGAATAAAAAAGAATTCCTGCAATTTTACTAGTTAGGATCAAAAAGGAAAAAAGACACTTTATCCACCATTAGATATCAGCCTACACAGGTGATCATCTGTTAGGATGAAGAAGCAGCTCTGTGTTTTGGTGCTCTTTCCCAACGGTGCTGAATTGTTTAAATGTGTACATCATTGTGATATGAAAAGGAACTGTATGCTTTTTGAAGCACTGGGAATGGAACAAAGTTAGGAGATGACCATGATGATGATGAAGAAAAAGAAGAGTTGGCATTTTATATCCTGCTCTTCACTACCTGAAGGAGTCTCAGAGCAGCTTACAATCGCCTTCCCTTTCTCTCCCCACAGCAGACACCCTGTGAGGTAGGTGGGGCTGAGAGAACTGTGATTGATGCAAGGTCACCAATCTGGCATCATGTGGAGGAATGCAGAATCAAACCCGGTTTTCCAGATTAGAGTCAACCACTCTTAACCACTACACCACACTGGCAAAATGAGAAATAAATGCCAAGCAATAACAGATGGGGTGGGGTCATGGCTCAGTGGTAGAGCTTCTGCTTTGCTTGCAGACAGTCCCAGGTTCCAATCCCCACCATTTCCAATGTAAAGTATCAGGTAGTAGGTTATGTGAAAGACCTCTACCTGATACCCTGGAGAGCTGCTGCAAGTCAAAATAGACAATGTGTGTTCAAGAACAGCCACTGGGAACGATCAAATCAGAGGTTAGTTCAGGTAGATTGTGCCTTGTGAGTATGAATCCTAATGAACTGAGGGAGCTATTGTGCAGTGCTGAATGTGTTGGTCAGACAATTGTGCCTCTAGGTCTTGGTTTATAAATACTTCCAGGTACCCTGTTGGTAGATGGTGGCTATAAGGCAGTTCCACAAGTGAGTGAGAAAATCCAATCTAGTTATGGGCACTGGACTATGTACTATATCTTTTTGAACATTTCTAGATGCACTAAAACTCCTGGTTACTAGATGATTGAGGTAAGCAAAAGGGGATCTCGTATCTCTCTGTTGGTGGGGTTTTGAAGGGCAACAGAATGGCCAGGACTGGAGACAAAGTGTAGGATTAGTTGCATCCTTAGTTGGATCCAGTAAGTAGTTTTTATGATCTTGTTTCCCTTGTCAAAAGCTTTACAAATGGTCTTTCCCCAATCATGGTACCTGTTGTTAAAACAAACTAACAAACAAAAAACTTTGATACTGAAAATGGGACATTCATACTGCAGAGTTTGGTTTGGTTCACAATCCATTCACAAGTCACTATCACTGTAGTCAACCTTTGATAAGCTATTAATTAGTCTTCAATCTGCATTTTATTTACCAAAGTATGAAAATTGCATGACTCCATGGTGTATAAAGTGACATGGAAGAAAACCTGCTGAAACAATTACTGTGCAGGTTGGTTAACCTAAACCTGTGATGTTAACTCCAACTGATAGTGGTTTTCAAGCAAAGATAGAACTCTAGCTGGTGATGGCTTCTCCTCAAATTAACTTCTCTGCATACTTATGACACTTTAAATCTCAGCATTGTCACACCACATTAATTAAATGTTATTAGTCACATTACATTCCAACCTATAGGGTATGATATATAGGCTGTGGTCACACACACTAAATAATCCACTTTCTATCCACTTTAAATGCACTTTGGATTTTACTGTGTGAACATGCAAAATCCAGTTGGAAAGTGCATTAAAAGTGGATTGAAAGTGGATTATTTAGTGTGTGTGACCGCAGCCACAGTAAATACATACATAATAGCATTTAAAATATACTTTAAAATCATAAAATCTTCAAAATCATGCCAGAAGAAGAGAGATAGACATATGGACATAATGTATGTATGGTTCTGCAACTTACTACATAATTTTATCACATGAACGCAAAACTTGGCTGTTTTCCTGGAGATGGTTAAATTCTCATCCATTAAAAGTTTCTCCAAGCGGACTTTATCCACAGAAACTGTTGGCCTATCTAAAAGGGGTGAAATAATCTTCCTGTAGTTCTTCATAAAAGGGGCAATGGAAAAAAGCCATGTCCCAGCATGTCCAGCAAAGTCTTCCTGCATATGGGAATCTTTTTTATATCTCCCTTCTAATACCGTTGATGGCATAGTGGGGTACAATGCCATAGAATCCATTTTCCAAAGCAACCATTTTCTCTAGGGAAACTGATCTCTGTATTCTTACAGATGAGCTATAACTCTGAGGGATCCCTGGAGGCTGGCATCCCTATACTGCTCTGAAGTTAACTCATCAGTGAGCATATTTTTTTCCTCCATAGAAGAGTATTGGAAAGCCATGGATATACACGCAGAAGAAGTCCTTGGATTTATGGGCAGTGTGCCATAAATTATACACATTTCCCCCCCCCAAAGAAATAAAAAATGGCATGCTATAAAAACCTGAAGTGCTTTGCATATGAAGAAGAATAACTTTGAGCAGTTGGCTAAGCTTATGCAGTATGAAAATGACAGCTGTGGATTGAGCCCATTTCTTACTGTCCTTGGAACTGATCTAAAGCCCATTACAGTGAAAAGAGAGGTACCAATTGATTTTGTGGACTTTTCAGGGCAGCTTTCCAGACTGCCATTTAAATGAACTAGAATTAGGATTTTCCTCATGATGAATTACTACTCATTTCTAGGTGGTTAGCAAGGAGGACTCCTGTTCCAGTGTGGTCTGTTCCTCTTCACTGAAAGATTTCTCAATTGAATACTCTTTACTCCAACTGCTGTACTATTTAATAGTTCTCTACCCTCCCAGTACTCTGTACCAGTTCTCTGCCCAACAAAGTGGTGTTTCTTTAATGCTGTAGGCAGGAGTGGCTTAATGTTACACAAGATACTTATCATCATTAAGCCAGTTTGGTGTAGTGGTTAAGTGCGCGGACTCTAATCTGGGAGAACCGGGTTTGATTCCCCACTCCTCCACTTGCACCTGGCTGGATGACCTTGGGCAAGCCATAGCTCTGTACCAGCTGTTCCCTCAAGGACAGCTTGGGAAAGAGTTCTCTCAGCCCCACCTACCTCACAGGGTGTCTGTTGTGGGGAGGGGAAGGGAAAAGGAGTTTGTAAGCCGCTCTGAGACTCCAAGTGAGTGAAGGGCGGGGTATAAATCCAATCTCTTCTTCTTCTTCTTCTTCATTACGACCCATATTTTAAAGTATGCCATTTAGGGATGCCAACCTCCAGGTGGGACCTGGGGATCCCCTTGCATTACAGTTCAGTTTCCCTGGAGAAAATGGATGCTTTGGAGGGTGGCCTCTATGGCATTGTACCCCACTGAGGTCCCTGTCCTCTCCGGGTTCCATTGCTAAATCTCCAGGAGTTCCCAAATCCAGAGCTGGCAACCCTAATCCCATTTCAACCAAAAATACTCAGTTTCATAGGGCAGGCCAAGGTGAAAGAAGATCTTCCATAAAATCATTGATTTAAAACCAACTGCACAACCAGAGAAGCCATTTGTCTACAAACAACCCAGCTGTCCAGAAGAGTTTTGACTACTCTAGAAGAGGGTTGGAGATAGGGTGGCCAGGTCTCCTGCTATAGTGGGAGGCCTCCTGCCCTGGACTCTTGGACACTGCTCAACAGAGCAGTGGGAGGAAATGGGGGGATTTGGAATCAAACCAACACTATAACCACATTGTGATGCTCCAGGATAGGGTCACCAGCCTCCAGGTGGGGCTTGGAGATTCTCTGCTTTTACAACTGATTTCCAGCTGACAGAGATCAGTTCCCCTGGAGAAAATGGCTGCTTTGAAGGGTGGACTCTATGGCACTGTACACTGCTGAGGCCCCTCCCCTCCCCAAATCCCACCCTCTCCTGGATCTACCCCCAAAGTCTCCAGGTATTTTCCAACCCAGATCTGGCAACCCTACTCCAGGATTATCCTCAACTCTATGGTTAAACAATAGTTTTTGGTGAATCCTAGAATATTGCAATAAGTGGGTTCTAGATCAAATCAAGCCTGAACTCTCCCTAGAAGCTAAAATGACCGAACTGAGGTGATCATACTTTGGTCACATTATGAGAATACAAGAGTCACCAGAAAAGACAATAATGCTAGGGAAGCTAAAAACAGTGGAGGAAAAAGGAAGACCCAACATGAAATGGATTGACTCAGTCAAGCCACAGCCCTCAGTTTGCAAGCCCTGAGAATGGCTGTTAAAAATAAGATGTTTTGGATGTCATTAATTCATAGGGTTGCCATGTCAGGAGAAACTTGATGGCACTGAACACACCCACAAACACAACATTGTGCTGACGTGATGATGTCACTTCTGCTTCACACAGGAATTGATGTCATGGCATTGTCATGATACTGACCAGGTAGGTCCCCCCCTTAGTCTCTCACTGGATGCCAGCCAGGAACTAGCCAAGTGAGGAAAATAAAGTCTTAGAGGGAATGTATGGTCAATCATAGGGAAGAAGACAGTGAAGTGAGACCAGGGAAGGGAAAGAAGCCAAGGTGAGCCCCAGCTCCTGACTTTCACCACCTGGTTGCTGTTGAGACTGCCCTGCCCGTCCCCTAAACCTGTCATGGGCTTATTTCATACCAAGAACTTGGCTTGAGAAAACCCTAGTCAGATAACCCCCTGGGCAGATGGCACAGTCATATGACATTATTAGTGGGTGCCACAGGCCACAGCTAAGCTATCTGGAGATGGCTTGGTATGAGTCATACTGGGGTCAACACAGCTTCATGTAGCCCAATTAGAAAATCCCTGTCCTAGAACGTTCCTTTGAGGCCTATCTGGATGCAACTGAAATTCCTTTGAAGGTACTCATACCTTCTGAAGGTTTTATTTTTGTGAGATATGGTTGAGGCCCAATCTTGAGCCTTCATCTCGATTCTGACTTTTAGAGTTTGTATTGTATTACTGAACCTCATGTGCCTTGTTAAACTGATTTGTTATGCTAAATTTGTGACAAACATATAATGAATTCCCAGATTATTTTATGCTAGAACAAAGTAAAGATTAAATTACTTTCAGCCATCTTTTGACTGGAGACTCCCCAAAGACAGGTCGACAGTAGAAAATTTACAGCTACTGCTCTACAATTTGTCACTTTTTGCTGCATTTTATAAGGTAGCCAGTCAGAATACTAACGAGGCTGGAAAGGTGGGAATTAGTCCCACCGTATGCACCATATACACATATTTTAAATCACTAGTAAAACCCAGAGAAAATGGCCACCAAGATATAACGTGAGGCATGATTATTATTTGATTTAGGTTTGAATTGTCTTTAACAATTCTCTACCCAGCCAGGCTTACAAAAAAAAAGGTGTTTCTTTTTTTAAGAGCTACTTTTGGGGCATAAATTCAATGTAAAGTTTAATTCATATATTTAATGAGATCTCCAAGGACATTAAATATTTGTCAGCTGTCAGAGATGGTGAAAATTACTGCAGAGGAAACTAAGCATTAACAAAGAAGGCAGCTTCTTTGTTCTGGGGAAAATATTTTGGGAAATCCATTGTGAAGTGTAATTACGTATAGGCATAACTCATTAGACATAGACATACTTGAGCTACTGGTGTATAGTAATGGACTTAATAAGGAAACAGAGTGACATGGTTAATAACAACATTCCATATGACAATGTCCTTCACAATCTTCAGCTCACATTGAAGGACACACAGCAACTCATAGGCAAAGCGATGGCTTCCTACTGTTTATAATCAGAGAAGCTGGTTATACATCTTTTCTTTTTTCCTGGCGCGGTATATGAGGCTTGTTTGGAGAGCAGAGGGAAGTGCAATTTCTTTTGGTCATCTAGTTAGAATTTATCATAAGAATAAGGAAGTAGAGGGTGGATACAAGTCATTTCCCCATAATATAGGCAAAAGACCACTGGAGGTTTCTGGCAGGGTTTTGTTGTCTACATCTTGTGCTTTCAAAAAAGCGGGGGGGAAGAACCAGGATTCTTCCAACTAAGGTACTTTGGCATTCTATTTGCAATCAACAGGAAGAAGATTCTGTATCCTCTCTAGTCAATTTGCTTAACCTCCTCTTTACAATCATCGTGTAGAGATGCCAGTTTCCAGGTGGGACCTGGGGATCCCCTGGAATTACAGCTCAGTTTCCCTGGAGAAAATGGATGCTTTGGAGGGTGGCTTCTATGGCATTGTACCCCACTGATGTCCCTGTCCTCTCCAGGCTCCATCACTAAATCTCCAGGAGTTCCCAAATCTGGAGCTGGCAACCCTATCCCTGCACCCCCAGCCAATAGCCAGGAAGGACCTGGCAACTCTATTAAAGAAGTGACCATATTAAAGTCCCCAAAGAACTCAGTGAGTTACCTACATGTGAACTCATAGTGGGGAAGGAGCTATTTTGATTCTATTAGGAAGGAAAACCAAGACTCCCACTAAGTGTATGTGCATGTAATTCTTGCTTTAACAAGGCTAACAGCACGCAGGCTGCAGCCTAGGAGCCAGCCGAAGCACAGCCGACTCTAATTTACACCACAGTCGCTGCCCAGCCACCAACGTGTCTTCCATCCTGCAGGTGCTCCAGACCCAAGTGCTGCCTCCACCGGCAAGGGGATGCCCCCCAAACGGCCCCCCAAATACCCCCAAAAAACCCTTGCCAGTCCCAGGCCCAGCCGAGCCACAGCCTCCAAGAAAGAAGGGAAGGGAGGCTGATTTTGGGGTGGGTGGGGGGAATACCCTTTGAGTTTCTGCCGGCTCTAGGCCCAAAGCCAGGGAGCAAATGAAAAAAGGCCTTGTGCTCCATCTCTGTCGAGCTCAAGGCACAAATGAGGCTGCTGGGCCCAGGGCTGTCCTTCAGCATGCTAGCCCCGCCCCCCAGCAAAACCAGGCTGCAGATGCAGCCAGTCTGATCAGTCCTCCATACAAGGAGGCAACTTCGTCCCCCCCCCCCAGCTGGCCTTCGGCGGCTGCGGGGATCCGTCCTAGTAGAAAAATAGGGATAGTTTATTGAGAATAATTTCAAGGACACATTAGGCTTACTCCCAAGTGAATATGCACAGGATTGCAACTTTAATAACTTCAGCATTTCCCCTATCCCCTATGTCAGAAAAGAAATGTCTAAAAGTGACCTCGAAAGTAATTTTGGATTGAGATATATTCAGGAGTCATTTCGAGCAGGAGCTCGGGGAAGCTCAGGTCCGGGAGTTGGTGCCAGGCCCCCCACCCCGTGGGGGAATGCCTGCTTGTGTCATGGCTGCAACAGAATGACCCCGTTCCCTGGAAAGGTCCTTGTTCCTCCGACCAGCTTTCTGAAGGCTTCAGCCACCACTGAAGCTATCCTCCCAGAACAGTGGTATTTCTGAGGCTTGGATTAGTAGCAGTCCCCTCTCTTTCTTTCTTTCTTTCTTTCTTTCTTTCTTTCTTTCTTTCTTTCTTTCTTTCTTTCTTCTTTCTTTCTTTCTTTCTTTCTTTCTCTCTCTCTCTCTCTCTCTCTCTCTCTCTCTCTCTCTTTCTTTCTTTCTTTCTCTCCTCTCCCTCTCTCTTCTTTTTTTCTTTCTTGCCTTCTGACATGCTTCCAGTGATGTCAGGTGGTGTAGCATATGCAAATAAGTTATGCTAACGAGTTATGCTAATGAGCTCCTGCACCTCTTTTTCTACAAAATGACCCCTTGATATATTAAAATATTGTGATTATTTAGACAATTTATTGACCCTCTTTTCTACTCAGTGGAGACTCAAAGCAGATTACAAAGCCAATTAAACACAATTTAAACAAATCACAATTTAAACTAATAAAATATATGTGA
The DNA here is from genome assembly GCA_029233225.1 of Lepidodactylus listeri. Lineage (NCBI taxonomy): Eukaryota > Metazoa > Chordata > Lepidosauria > Squamata > Gekkonidae > Lepidodactylus > Lepidodactylus listeri. The sequence continues at coordinate 119,108,649 of JARCFY010000004.1, read as the reverse complement.
AGAAAGAAAAAACAAAACAAAGACACAAGTCTGCATCCTTACCAGGTTCTGAATCCGATGGGGCAGCTCACACAATAGAAGACTTTTATTCCGGCAGACAGAAAGGAAGCAGAAGGTCTGCTAGCTGTTATGCAAACAGGCAAGATATTGTTACCATGTGTGTCTTTAATTGTTTGAAGACCAGAGGCACTTTTTCCTATCTGTCTAAAATGTGTGAGGGGTACAGTCCTTGAGGATTTTTCCCTGTTGTGTGAGAGAGGAAGGAAGGAAGGAAGGAAGGAAGGAAGACATTTCCCATGGAAATAATGTAAAATTTATCAAAATACAGTATTGTGAACCTGAACTTGTGGCATGACATTCTTAAAGAATGAGGCAAAAAAAATTGTAACCCATAAACAATCCAACCCTAGCTCACACACAATTTCTGTACATATCTGGATTAAGAGTCCTTCTGCTCTTTAACTCAGTAGGTGGTGGCAGCTATTGATCTTCTTTACTTTAGGCTCAGCAGTAAAGCTGGAGCAACTGGAACACATGTGATTTGGGTAACAAAGATATCCCCAGGGGTGCTGGTGCAAGGACTCTTCATGATACTCCATGAATGTTATTAAACTTAACACGTTAATCGAAGGACTGTAGAAAGTGTATAACAACAAAGTTTAAAAGAACAGTTCAGTTTACCAAATAGATGTGTAAATTCAGTGCAGAGCAAAGTTCCTGAGCTAGAATCAAAGTCTGGAACCATGAAAACTCGTGCGTAGGGATGGACACGGATTGGACCACAGACCTAATTTTTCCACAGATGGGGGCCCAGTTCATGGTCCATTTGCCCAGTCTGTGTTTTAGCATTTTCAATGGACCACCCATGAAGTGTAGTTTTTTTAGGTGGACCCTTTGGTCTGTTTGAGAGGTCTGTGGGTAACCCAGCACCAAAGAATTAATTGTCAAGGCAGCTGGGGGGATGTTCTTCTACAACCTTCTGCTGTCCTGTAAATGCCAGTACTGGTTCTCCAAAGCTTGATGGGCAGCTCTGGCTGCCAATAAGAGAGCTCCCATTCTGGTCTATGGGACCAGACTGCATATATACTCTCAGCGTGACACAGCTGGTTTCACTTTGCAGCAGGCAGTGGCTGGATTAGGATCAAGAGAGAAGAAGATTTTTAGAGGCTGAGGAAAGGAGAGAACTGTGGGGTTGGGGGGGAGTGTCTGTTGACTCAGGGCACTGAGCCACCACCTCTCCTTCTGTCCACATCAGGGCAGTAGGCCAAAGCAACTGGGGATCCTCAGGGAGTGTCCCCACTCCAAATGGGTGGAAGTTTTTGGCACCTGTCCCCTTCTGGGGTGGTGTTGGGTTCTGAGCCACCACCTGTCCTCCTGCCCACTTCAGGGCAGCAGGGCAGAGCTACTGGGGCTGAGGACCCATACACTCCTGCCCAGTGGTGAACAAACAGACAGCACACAATACACCTTTCTGTGTGATGAGGGTGAAGGTGGGGGCCAAGGGTGCTCATCCTCAGGTGAAGAAGCTGAATCCCTCTGTCCTGATGGAAGAAGCCTGTCCTGCCGGGCCACCAGGGCCCAGTTGTTGCCAGACCTCATGCAGCACCCACCTAATGGACTGACATCTACCTCATAGCATGACACCCACCTCATAAACCTAGATCTACCTCATAGTGCAATACCTACCTCATGAACCCTGATCTTCTTCATAGCACAACACCTACCTTGTGGACTGACATCTACCTCACCTACCTCTCAGCACAACAACTACCTCATGGAACAATATCCACCTATCCAAGCCTCTACCCATATGAATGAGCTCGTTTGACTGCACCCAAGGTTACCTCATGCCCATTTACAGTACAACGTCCCCAGTGAGTAGGGAGGTGGGTGATTTCCCCCTGGCCCAGAGGAGAAGGTTCAGCTGTGAGTTATTTCCCCAAAGAGCGCTTTCCTGGGGGCAATCAACCCCCCATCTCCAACCCTTACCAAACTTGGAGGACAGCTAGAGGGGCATTCCAGGGAGGTCCTCTGTGAGTTTGACGCTTCTAGCTTAGAAGGGGTCCATTTGACACACTCCTAAACTTCCAGCTGTGATTTCCTCACAGATCACTTTCCTTGGGGCACCTGTATTGGGGGCAGGCGTAGTTTGGCTCCCCTAAATCCAATCTTTACCAAACTTGGACGGCAGGTAGAGGGGAGCAAGCTGGAGACTTGCTGCAAGTTTGACATCTCTAGCCCTGAGGGGGACATTCTAGCATGTCCCGAGGTCACGAATTATGAACCGGTCCATTAAATGAAAAAGTTTGTGAAAATGTGTGGCCCATGGACCATGAAACCCATACACCTATATAAATCTCTATATTTTTTGGGGTCCATGCCCACCCCATGTCTTGCATAACCATGCATATCTTCATAGCTTTTATGTGCCCTAACAAAATTTGCAAACAATGGGGCTGAATATAAGCATACTGGAACTAATGGGAGGGCAGCAGACATAACTTGCCTGGGCTGTTGTGCATAAACAGTGTGGCGGAAAACAGAGGAAAAAGAGTATGGGATAATGTAATAATGTGCTTGAAAGAGAAAAAGATGAAAGATTGAGGGCAGAGAACTTTTTAAAAAAAGCAGATCAGAAACTTGGAAAACCAAAAGACTATACCAAAATGATATAAATGCCCAATGATGCTCAAGTGCAGTACAGATTGTGTCCCCATCTGTCCTTTTTGTTTTGTCTTGTTAGGGATTCATTTATTTACCCTCCTTACTTTTTGTTTTAATCAGTGCTTTACATACAGTTTTTAATGTTTGCTGCTTGAAGACTCTAATTGGATAGAAAGGTGGGATAGAAATTTTTAAAATATAGAAATTAATAATAAATGTAAAAAAAAAATCCTGAACTGCAGGCTGATCTTATATACTCTTATTTATGTGGGGAGAAAATTCATCATATTCTGTGGAACTTATTATCAGGTTTATAGGACTGAAGTTTTAGGACATTGAAAATGTCTGTCTAGGTTGATCTCTCACAAAATCTAAGCTGCCTGTTCTTTTCACACAGGCACACATACCCCCTCCCTCCCTTCAGCTGTGTAGGGTAGAGAATCACCTCTTTCAAGTCCATATGGACACTTGCCCAGAGACATTTCCTGATAGTTAAGGACCATGTAGGAGATATCTATCATTATTAAGAAACATTACCACTCCTTTTTACATGTGAATACTTGCTTGAGGTGTATATAATTTTTTAAAAGGTTTTTTTTCAAATTTGAAATTGTTTTAGCTTAAAAGGTAATACAAACAAAGGGGAAAGGCATAACTGACACATAAATACAGTTAATTGGTTTTATTGTAGACATATTGAGCCATTGAAAGTTTTGTAGCAATATTGTTAAATACAGTTAATTGAAAGAACCTCAGTTAGCAAGGCTGTGAAAGACCTATAGTTAATATTAAACTAGTCAAAAAGCAAATTATAGATGAAAAGGTTAGTTAGGGCAGAGAAGATGCTGGTTTGGTGTGTGTGTGTGTGTGTGTGTGTGTGTAAACTATAAATTACATGTATCTGGGTTAGGGATGCCAGCTCTGAGTTGGGAAATACCTGGTGATTTTGAAGGTGGAGCCAGAGGACGGTGTGGTGTGGGGAGGGGAGGGATCTCAATGGGGTACAATGCCATACAGTCCACCTTCCAAAGTGGCCATTTTCTCCAGGTGAAGTGAGGTCAGTTATAATCCCAGGAAATCTCCAGTGACCACCTGGGGGTTGGCAATCCTACTCTGTTTATATGCATATACATAAATTTATACATTTTTTTCTGTATAGGAGAATATATGAAAGTTTTCATAGAAGCACTTTGTGCTGCTAAAAGACTTGGTGCTGAATCCACCCAGCTTTCTGTCTGTTCAAAAAGTGAGGAGGGGTCCCTTTAAGTACCCAAAATGGCTGTACTAGGAATTATGGGATGCACATGAACAAGAGCCACATGGGACTTGAAAGCTCTAGTAAGGAGTAGAATCGGGAAATGCTTAAAGTTTCCAGCCAATACTGGCAAGGCAACCCCCTGGGAGAGTTTGGGGATAGGTATAATCATGTTGTCATGATGATGTGAGATGCCACTTCTGATGAAAAAATGGAAGTGACATCAGCACACTGAAGTGATGCTCTAGGAGTCATCCAAATCTCTATAGTTAAACCATAGAGTCCTATTAACTCCCCCTCCCCACTCAGTAGCCTGTTAAGTGGTGGTGGGGAACAAGGGTCCTGGATGGGAAATCTCCTGCTATGTAGGAGGACTTGGTCCTCCTAGGAACATTAAACGAAAAAGATGCCTGGCTCCATCCCTTGGGATTCCTTCCTTTCAGGTTAAATATTAATACATTGAAAAGTGGATTGCCTCTTTAAGGTGTGGTAGAAAATTGGCTCTTCAACTTTTTCTTCTATTATTTTCACTGTGTGCTCAGAGCACAATGATTACTGTTGGACCTGATCCCTAGAACTCAGTTAAAGGATCCTGTAGACTAATATAATAGCAGCAGTGTTGCAGAAACAGTAAAGGAGATGAAACAGCATCTAAATGTAACAGGACTGTCAGATGGTAAAACATGATGGTGTGGGAACACCCCAGATGTTAATCTTCTGTCCTCCATTTTCTGATAACAGTTTCCTTCCTGGAAGGGCATTCTCATGAAAATATCTGGGCAGTACAGATGACATTCCATAGTAGATGTAGGGCCCAGTAGAACACTTGTGTCTAAGAGTCTGTTCATACTCATTTCTTAGATGCTGATGACATTTTAGTTTTTGAAAACTTAAAGCTACAAATTTTCAACTGGTTTTAGTCCATAAATATTTAGTTAGTTACATTTTTCACCTGTTGTCCTTCTAAGAAGCTTGGAGTGGAGTACACATCATTTTCCCTCCTCCATTTCATCCTCACAAGAGCCCTCTGAGGTAAGTGTGACTGATCCAAGGTCTCTAAGTGTACTTCATGACCTAGTGGGTGCTTGAACCCAGATCTCACTACTCCAAGTCTGGCATGACAACCCGTCCTGTGAGAACATACTGATTGCGACCTTGGGTCAGGAAGCAATTTTTCTCCAGGCTGGTTTGGCCAGGGATCCTGGAGGTTTTTTGTTGTCTTCTGGGCATGGAACAGTGGTCACTGTAGGTGTGAAGGGGGAGGTATTTATGTATTTCCTGCAATGTGAAGGAAGTTGGCCTAGATGACCCTGGAGGTCCCTTCCAACTCTATGATTCTATGAATATGACATTTTCATACAATAGGTCCATCCAGTAGTGAGCTTATGTCTTGGGTTTCCTCCCATCTAGCCTAAGATAGCAGGGGCAACTGAAGCAAGACTCCTGAAGATGACTGGAATGGATAGGTAGTTTCATATGGGAATAAGTGTCCTTTAAGGTATGCTGGCCTCAAGCCATATAGGCCTTTAAAGGTCAATACCAGCCCTTTGAATTGGGCTTTGATGCAAATTGGGAGCTATTTGATTAATGAGGCTATAGACTGAGGCCGGCACTTTCTGCATGCAATTTTTTTTTACTGAAATATGACCCATAAGAGGGTGGTACACTGATTAATACAAAATGAAAAGTGGAATGCAATCCTACACAGAGATACACCAGCCTAAGCCCATTGGATTCAGTGGTTTCAGACTGGAGTGACTTTGCATAGGGTTAGAACAAAGTATCTGAGGAATTGAGCTTGCACACAAAAGTTCACACCATGAATAAAACTTCGTTGGTCTTAAAGGTGCCACTGGACTCAAATTTTGTTCTGCTGCTTTATTCCAACACAGCTCCCCCACCTGAATCTATTTGCATAGGACTGCAATTTTGGAAGGGGAGAATTCTAGTGATTGTAGAAGAAGCAAATGACAAAATTATGGGTATGGTTTTGTGTGTTTATAGCATTTGCAAGAAAGAGGAAGTGAACCCCATACCTGTAGGTTCTACAGTGTTCAGTCTATTTTCACAATAGACATTTGATGTATCTTCTTGTATTTTTGTCACTGGTTTGACCTTCTCAGGCTTTCAAAATGTTACAGAAGGATATCAGTGCCAGGTGATAAGCAGAAGATGGATAGAGTAATCATACCCTACAGTGTACGGTGTATCACCTCTGTTTAACCTGGGTTCATTTAGATGACACTTTTTATTGCTGCGTATCTACCATCAATGATGTAGAACATTTTTATGGAAGGCTCTTAAATACCCCTCTGATCTGATATCAGAAGATGCCAACCTTCTGAAAACATCCCCTAGATGTGATTTACCTGTCAGAGACTTTGGGGCAGCAGTTCTAAACCTGTCAGGGGTTTCGTGAATTAAAATGACATGGCATGGAATATTTTTTCCCATTTTGCCTGAGCGTATTGAACCATTTATAATTGGGACGCACAGCATGTGTTACGGCAGAACTCAATTGGATTAATAAGAAACAAATGAAATGTTTGGACAGGTGCCAGTCGTACTAAGGCTGATTGGAGTAATTGTATGCAAAGAGCTCAGCGTGCAAATATTTACCATGGGGGACATCATATGAGCATAGATTAGAGAATGTTCCCGAATCTCTGCATTCAAGGAGTGCAGGGTGCAAAAAGGGATCTTGAGTATGTTTATGTCAGGTACCGCAGTGCTTGAACCAGGAGCCCTGTGCATCTAGTCCAGACTTCCTCCTGCTTGTGTTCCTAGAGCTACTGGCTAAAGAGGGGACAGCAGGCAATTTAGCTGAGAAATTCACACAGCAGTTCAGGACTCCCCTGAGATTCTGGTAAAATAATGAAATCATAGAGTCTTAATACATCAAGAGGAAGCAGAATGATTGCCTTCTTCCATGGCAGGCAAGAAGAGGGATAACTTGGGCGTACAGCAGCTGATTTTATAAGAAAATGATACATTTTGCTGATACATGTTTGCTATTTATTTATTTCAACAGGCTAATCAAAAGTCATATTGAACAAATATGCTGGATTTGTCATAAGAATGCCCTTAATTTTTGAAGATTTCCCTTTTGTTTGTTTGTATGGGGAGGGAGGGTTGCCAAGCCTTCTTTGCAAAAAAATTTCTGAAGATTTGGGGACAAAGACGGGGAGAGCAGAGTTAAGGGAAGGGAGGGAACTCTGAAAATAAGTAATGCTACAGAATACCCCTTCTGAAGGTGCCATTTCCTCCAGGGGAATTGATATCTATAGTCCAGCAATCAGTTGTAATTTTAGGAGAACTACAGATCCCACCTGGACTTTGGTAACCTTGTTCCAAGTAACACTGATAGACATTTTGTCAAAGCAGAAACAATCATATCTCACATTTATTTTTAAATTTAGAGGGGTATCCAAGAATTTTCTCTTGCCTGCCTCAGTGTTGTGACCCTGTACTTCCTTAATGGTCTCTTATCCAAATACCACCCAGGGACAACCCAGCTTAGCTTGTAAAATCTAACAAGATCAGGCTAGCTTGGTCTTTTTAGATCAGGGCATTTTGACTGCTTTATGTATTAAGTAATGATATTTACTTCCACGTGTTGAGAAACTTCAATTGCCCATTTCTACCCATTAGCCCTGTTAAAGGCTGCTGGCAACCCTGAAGGCTGCTGGCAACCCTGAAGGGTGGGGAAAAAATGAAATAAAAACATAAGAGAAGCCAGTGTTGGATCAGGCCAGTGGCAGTCCAACACTCTGTCACACAGTGGCCAAAAACACCAGGTTCCCTCAGAAGGTCCACCAGTGGGGCCAGGACACTAGAAGCCCTCCCACTCTTGCTCCCTCCCCTCAAGCACCAAGAATACAGAGCATCACTTGCCCCAGACTGAGAGTTCCTATCTATATCTTGTGGCTAATAGCCACTGATGGACCTCTGCTTCATATGTTTATCTAATTACCACTTGAAGCTGTCCATGCTTGTAGCCGCCACCACCTCCTGTGGCAGTGAATTCCATGTGTTAATCACTCTTTGAGATAGTGAGAAGACAATGCAAACTACTGCGGTTTTTATGGTGCTATAAGACCTTGCAGTATCAAAGTGAGGAAACTACACCAATAAAGCACTGTGGCAGTAACCACCAGCAGCCCTTGTGCATGGATGTTGCACACTGTGGTATAAATGATTGCAACACATATTTATTTTATTCATTAAGTGCAAAGCCAGATAACATAACAAGCAACCCTAGGAGGATCTTCCTAGAAGAATGTCCCACTTTATTCAAAAGGGGCTTACCCCTAAGAAAGCATTCTTACGATTGCAGCCAAAAGGATTCATTTGGACTTATGGTGTCATAAAACAAGTACAAGGATAGATGTTGCTTCCTTCCTACTAAGCAAATTTACTTCTTTAACATTTTTTTTTTAAAAAGATGTCTGTTTGTGATGACTTTTCTTCTTTATAGATGCAGATGCCATAATTTACCATAACAGATTTTTATACAGTGTCCTTTCATCACAGCTGGGAGCAAATTCTGCCGATTCTTCATGCTTCTACAGCTTTGAAGGGGTGTGTGTGGGAAGGAGCACGTATCCATTTCAGAATGGATCCAGGTGGCCATGTTAAGCCCATAACAACTGCAGCGATTGCCTGATAGCCTGCTGGTTTGAAACTTCCCTGTTATAAAGAGCTACCATGGGCCTAACCTGGATCGCTCAAGCTGTTCTGATCTCAGAAGCTAAGTAGAGTTAGCCCTAGTTAGTATTTGGATGGGAGATCATCAAGGAAATTCCGGGGCCCCACACAGAGGCAAGCAATGGCTAACCACCTCTGTTTGTCTTTTCCCTTGAAAACCCTACAGGGCTGCCTTATGTTGACTGCAACTTGACAATACTTTTCACACACACACACAACATGGGCCTAACTAGACATTGGGTGGGGTGTCTACCCCCAAATGCTTCCTTCAGTAATAAATCTATGCCTAGTCCATACCCCTTCCGACCATAGGTGGGAATTAAATGTGGAATGGCTAGATTCACTCAACCCCCTCCTTCATAGTGAAAACTGTGTGTTAGGGAGAAGGCTTCTAGTCTGCCCTTTGGCAGATATGCCAGTTTTCTATGTGAACTCCCCTCTACAGGCTTTTCTCATCAGTGAGTCTCCTGAGTGTGACACTATTTTCTCCTGGAGTATATTTTATCACCAGAGGACTGAGGAAGCATCACAAGAGGGAACAAATGTATGTTCAATGTGTATGATAGAGTATATTCACGCATATATGGCAACATTTTAATTTTCACCCAGATCCTCTGAATTATAGTTGACTAGTAGTAAAGCCTGTTGTAAAAGCAATACAACTGGCTTTAGAAAGATGTGAGAGGTAGCTTAGAGGCCTGGCTCCATTCCACGCCGAGCTTGTGGATGTTGGCCTTACCTGCCTCCTTGGCCACCTTCTCTATGGCAGCAGCCCCATCCACTGGCAGTCTGCCTGCTAACTTCATCTGGCCGCAGCCGATGACGACCGCTGTGGCGGCACCATGGTTAGCCTCAGCCTCCTCACCCTCTGCCCACCAGAGATGTGAGAGGTAGCTTAGCGGCATGGCTCCATTCCATGCTGAGCTTGTGGATGTCAGCCTCGCCCTCCTCTATGGCAGCAGCCCCCGTCCACTGGCAGGCTGCCTGGCTACCTTCATCTGGCTATGGCCTATATGACAACTGCTGTGGCGGCACCATGGTTGGCCTCGGCTTCCTCACCCTCCATCCGCTGGAGCATCCATCCACACTGAGCCTGAGATGCTGGCCACCACTTCTGTTGGCGGGACTCAGACAACACAGCCAGTGGCTAGGAACTCCTTCTGAGTGGCACGTCAGGGAGTCAACTGATCTGGGAGCACATGGAATGTTCAGGAATTTGCCACCCCAAAACACAATCTTTCCTATTATATAAAACCGTTTTAAAATTCCAAGGGACAAGATTCCATGGGGCACCAAAAGCAGTAGACTGGACAGACTGCCACTCAAAAGTGGAACACTGGCCATTGGCTGCATTTTCTCCCTGCTTTGCCTCGGTCCTGCCTACGGAGCCACCGGCCAGCATCCCGGCCTCAGTCTGGAGGGAGCCAGCGAAGGGGAAGGATCCACTCTTCTCCTCCTCCCACTGCCAGGTGGGTCTAACTGTCCCCTCAGTGGCCTACTGCTGTCAGTGAAAAGACAATGGACTTTCACCATAATCCCCCTCCCCCACACACTGCCAGCGTACCCAGAATAAACTTTCAGAAAAGGGACATTTCACACAACAACCCATAGTGCTTCAGGACCAGTACAAAGAACAGAAGAATGCTTGGGAGGAGGTTTCTAGGTAAACCGGCTCAGGAACGCTTCCCCAATGGGAGAGACACATTTCTCTGTGAAAGGGCCAATATGTTCCATTAGGGAACCGGCACTAATACGGTCCCCTCAGTGTCCGTTGCTAGGCAACAGAGCTTGCTTCTCTGAAAGCCCCTTTCCACACCTATGTTGGCCTCTGGGAGAAAACTCATTGGGGCCAGCTGAACAGAATGCCATAGAGGCCACCCTCCAAAGCAGTCATTTTCTCCAAGGGAGGGAGGAAGATCTGTTGTCTGGAGTTCAATTGTGATACCTGGTGATCTTCAGGCTCCACCTGGAGGTTGGGTACCCTAGGCGTAGCAGTAAGCGCTTCAGGGCAGGATTTGCTAGACCCAGGTTCCTGCTGAGTGGGTAATTTGGGGCCAGTCACAGACTTTAAGCCTAACCTACCTCACAGGGTTGTTGTGCAAGTCAAAAGGGGGAGAGGAGAATGATGTCAGCTGCTTCGGTCCCCATTGCAGAGAAAGACTACTTTTCCACCAGGGGAAGTATGGTTGTCAATCTCCAGGCGAGGGCTGGAAACCAGTCAGAATTACAAGTGCACTCCAGATGGCAGAGATCAGTTCCCCTGGAGAAAATGGTGGACTCTATGTCCTTATACCCTCCGGAGATGGACCCCTTATGACAGCCAATGTGACATAGCAGTCAGGGCTTCAGAGCACAGTGGAGGCTGCGGGGGCGGGGGGGATGGAAAGTTAAAGAGTGTGGTTGATATTGGCTGGGAAGGAGATAGGGTTGCCAACTCCAGGTGGAAAATTCCTGGAGATTTGAGGGATGGAGCCTGGAGACAGTGAGGTTGGAGGAGCCTCAGACAGGTACAATGCCATAGACTCTACTCTCCAAGCTAGCAAGTCCCTCATGGGGAACTATTGTTGCCAATCTCCAGGTGGGGACTGGAGATCACTCAGAATTACAACTGTTTTCTAGGGGGGAGGGGGAGGAGATAGAAAGCTGAAGCCAGGGGGCAGATAACAATACATTGACAATTGGCTGGGAGGTAGGGTTGCCATCTCCAGGTTGGGAAATTCCTGGAGATTTGAGGGGTGGACACTGGAGAGGGTGAGGTTTCAGCAGGGGTGGGACCTCAGACAGGTTCAATGCCATAGACTCCACCCTTCAAACCACCCATTCCCTCATGGGGAACCATTGTTGCCAATCTCCAGGGGAGGGATGGGGATCACGCTGAATTACAACTGCTCTTAAGATGGTAAAGATCTTCCCCTGGAGAAAATGGTGGACTTTGTGTCATTATACCCTGCTGAGGTCGCCACAGCAAATTGACACTGAGTGCCCAAGGCTGGGGCACTCTCTCAGAGCCTCTTTCTAGAGCCTGTTGTATTTATTTCCACAACGGGCCTTATTCCTAGTTATGTATAAGGAGAGATAACTAATACCCATATTTTAGTTTCTCCAAGTTAAAAGTGCTCAGAATCACAGCCTTTAATCTGCAAGCCTTAATTTTATGACTACCTTTAGTTGTTTTCTTCCTATGGATAAAGAAATCTCTTTTCCTTTTGTGATACCTTTCCTTTGAGATGCAATAGACTTTTGGAAATGGCGCTGTTTCCTGAAAATGGAATACTGTGTAGTTTTCACACAAATGTCCCACTTCTGCAAGGGTATGTCACAAATTTCTTAATGCTCATGAATTAAAATGCTGATTTATGAAACATGCCATCCATTTTATAAATGTATTCAGTCAGCTGAAACATTCCGTCTGTCATATTCAGCATGTGTTAGAACAGTTCTCAGCAGGTTAGAATTAATAGGAGGGCCACTAGTAATCTAATGAAATCATTTCACAGGTGTTAACTACCAGCTTGCAAGAGCCAGTGTGGTACTGTTAAAGCACTGGACTGTGATTGGGGATACTCTGATTCAAGCCCATGAAGCTTGCTGAATGGTTTTGTCCTACTCATTGGTCGTTTCTGCACTAGACCTTAAATCCTGGTTCAACTCTGTCCCCAAACTTATATTCTACACTACATGCAAGTTCTCCCCTGTAATTATCTTGGGGTATTTTTACATTCTACACTACATTCAAGTATATCCCTGTAATTATCTTGGGGTATTTTTTGTTTCCACATTACACTGAGGTTACCCTGGTTTCGCCCCACACTTGTCCCAGGATAAACGGATGCTGCTATAACCAGGGATAAATGCAAGGTAAATGGATAAATGCAATTCTGATAAATGCAACTCTGATAAAACCAGGGATGAGATCCAAGTGTGGAAAGGACCATTGTTTCTCAGCCTAACCTACTTCATAGAGAGCCAGGGGGTGTAGTAATTAAGAGTGGCAGACTCTGATCTGTAGAACCAGGGTTGATTCTCCCCTCCTCCACATTAAGCCTGCCTGGTGGCCTTAAACCAGTCACAGTTCTCTCTGAACTCTCTCAGCCCTACTTACCTCACAAGATGACTGTTGTGAGGACTGGGGAGAGGAAGGGAAGGGAAGGCAAATATAAGCCACTTTGAGACTCCTTAGGGAAGAGAAAATGGGTTATTAAAACCTTCTCTTCTTCTTCATAGGGTTGCTGTGAGGATAAAGTGGAGCAGGGGAGAACCATGTAAGGATGGGAGTGCTGGGCCGAGGAAGTCATCTTTTCACACTGATAGCTGAAATAATCCGAGTTCCAGATAAGGGAATGAGCCATTGGTGGTTGCTCCAGGAAAGTCAGGAGATCCTTGCCCACCTCAGATGAATGAAAAAGTCCATCTAGTACAGAAAGGGAGTAGTCATGGGTATAATCGGCAGGTAGTTTATGAGGTCAAAGGGAAGCCAAGTAGATGCTCATGTGCTTCCTTCCCCCCCCCCACATGTTTTCTGAGCCTACAAAACAAATTTAATAGAAATGTAATGTGTGAAGCTTTCCCCCATCACCTCATATTCATAATATGGAAATCTCTACTGAATAAAGAACTACACTAATTATGGCCTAGGAGACTTGCTAGAAAAAAGCTGGCAATTTTATACTTTATCAATACTGCCAGGAAACTTCCACAATTAGGCTTAACCTAGTGAGACTGAGACCTACACAGGAAAGGTTCCCATAGCAGGACTGAAGCTTCTGGAAGACAGTGAGTATCCTTTTACCTAGCTAACCAATTCTTGCCTGTTTTGCCCATTTGGAGAGTTAAGACCAGCAATGTAAAGACATGGTGAAAATTTCGTAAGATGTCCCTTTGATATTGACCAGATGTAGTGAAGAAGAACAAGACAACATTTTGTATGTTGCATGGTTCTGTTTTGAAGAAGTTTCATCGAAATGATATGTCACTCCGGAGAACATCATTAACAACTTCAAATACTATAGAATAACCAGATTTGTTACTTGTTTGTACTTATTTAAAGTCTTACTACAGAACACTGAGCAATAGAATTTTGAAGCACACCCTATACAGTTTCCTTTGTGTCTTATGTTTTGGATGTAGTGTGGCTGTTATCCATTGCATTGTTTTACATATCCTTCTACCCAGCAGTCTTGTAGCTCTTAACTCCATGGACATGTGTATGCTAATTAGGTATGCCAGCCTTCAGGTGGGACCTGGGGATTCCCCAGAGTTACAGCTCATCTCCAGACTATGGAGATCAATCCCCTGAAGAAAATGGATACTCTGAAAGGTGAACTCTATGGCATTGTACCCCATTGAGGTCCTTGACCTCCCCAGGCTCCATCCCCAAATCTCCAGGAGTTTCCCAACCTGGATCTGGCAACTCTACCCCATCCCCTGCCAGTGGCTGGGGGGGACCTGGCCACCCTAGCTTGCAGTGGTCCACAAACATAAGTTTATTTGTTCAGCCCACTATGAGTTAGCCCTGTGTTTTTGTTCTGCGCAATGCGCCATATTCATAACTCTCCCTAAGTGGTCCTTTTGGAATTATCACATTCTTGCCAGAAATGTTCAAGATAGGCATGTGCAGGCCAAGACATGAGCAAAGGTGTCTGTGTCCATGTGCATGCAGATATGGTAAAAATGTGGAGTAGCTTTGAGCTCCCTGAAATGGATTGGGGGCGGAGGGACTGGGAAGAAAGGATATGTGGTAAAGATGTTGCTGCTTTGGACAATATTACCCAAAGGTAAGAGATTGAATAACAGACCCCTCCCCTCAAAAACCCTCTATGTATTATGTAGGGACTCATTCATTCCTAGCCAGTTTTTTAAAAGTTCATTTTTATTCCTCCCTCCCCTCAAGAAACTCAGACCAGCATACATGCTTTTATCCTTGCAGCCACCCTGGTGAGTAGATTAGGCTGAGAAAGTGATTGGCCCAAAGTCACCCAGCAAACTTTGTGGCTGAATGGAGCCTGGGGCCCAAACATACACAATCCCATTGTTTGGTGGAAATCTTGACTCTTTGCCCACAATGCCAGGCATGTGGGGTTGGGACAGACCATGAAGTGAAAAATCTTAGTGTTTATTCTCCCTTTCAGCTGATCAACATGGAACACTCTCGGGTAGGGCTGCCAACTCCCAGGTGACATCTGGAGATCTCCCATTATTATAGTTGATCTCCAGACAACCAAGATCAACTCCCCTGGAGAAAATGGCTGCTTTGGTAGATGGACTCTATGGCATTATACCCTGATGAGGTTCCTCCCCTTCCCAAACCCCACCCTTCCCAATCTCCACCCCCAAAACTAACACTAACATTACCAGGAATATTCTCCTCTCCATTCATTAAGGCACAGACAGAACTCTGCAGTGGGTTGGGTCTCCTGAGCAATGTTCCTTCTAAGCTGTGGAGTTTTGTGAGCAAAAATTCTACTTTGTGAACTACTGGCATTAAAGTTGTGAATGAGCAATTTGGCTACTGCATAAATTAGTGTGATCTGGAACCATCCTCCCTGAACAAAGACAAAAATGTGTGAGCAGGAGGCTAAAAAACTGTGAGCTAGCTCACACTAACTCAGCTTAGAGGGAACGCTGCTCTCTTCTCCACTGTATCACCTTCAGTTGGAAGCCAGGGGTGGATACCTCATTTGGTAGCTGGCCCACCTGTGAGGCATGGAGTGTGAAACTTTGCTCTTAATCAAGGTGACTCTGATGGAGACCATGACAAATCAATCCAAAGCAGTTATTTGTCTGCATGCATACCAGCTTAAACACAATGTCCTTTATGTACACTGTGCCGCAATTGGAGGGAAATAACAGTTTAAGAAAGCAGCTAGGCACTCCGTGTAGGCCACCCATAAACGGAGAGGAAAGCTTTTGGATAAAAAGCACCCTGCTGAGCAAAGCCCTCTCTGTTTTACAATCCTCTTTTCTCTCTCTCCCTAGCAGTTGGAAAGGCAAAGCAGGTGTGGGGAAAACACTAGAAGATGAGCTCTCTTTTATGTCTCTCTGAATTTCCTGGAAAGATGTGTCTCTGTGAGAGCCCTTCAGGCAGACGCCAGCGTTCAGACCTTGACATGGTACAGTCATCTGCCATTAGAGTCTCACATATTGCATGTGTTTGAAGACATTCCTATATAAAAATAACTGCGACAAACAAGTTATGTACCAATAACCTTGTCTGTGATGTACACATTATTCATGCTGTGCACAGTTTGACATTTTTCAAAAGAAGCAGAACTCTGGCACAAAAACTGAGATGCTGCAGTCACAGAATGATGGTACTTTCTTTTCAGTGATGGGAAGTTTGAATTGGCCCTAAAAGGAATGGGTAATTTGTGCTAAACTACAAAATCAGCAGAAGCATGTGATGAAAATGTCCAGGGCAGTACCACTTTGGAGTGAGGGGGAAGAGTCAGTTTGGTGTAGAGGTTAGGAACATGGACTTTAATCTGGGAGGACTGGTTTTGATTCCCCACTTCTCCACATGCAGCTGCTGGCATGACCGTGGGTCAGTCACAGTTCTCTCAGAGCTGTTCTCTCAAGAGCAGTTCTTGAGAGATCTCTCTCAGTCCCATCTACCTCATAGGGTGTCTGTTGTGGGGAGGAGAAAGGGAAGGGATTTTCAGTCACTCTGAGACTCCTTTGGATAGTGAAAGGCAGGGTATAAATCTAATCTCTTCTTCTTCTGATAAATATAGCTGTCCCTCAATGCTCCCTCTAAGCTGTAGAGTCTTGTGAGCAACAATGCTACTTTGTGAGCTACTGGAATTAAAGTTGTGGGTGAGCGATTTGGCTGCTGCATAAATTAGTTTGCTTTGGAGCCATCCTTCCTGAGCAAAGCCAAAAATCTCTGAGCCAGAGGCTAAAAAACTGTGAGCTAGCTCATACTAACTCAGCTTTGAGGGAACACTGGAACTCCCAGGATGTAGAAAATCATGGTCAGTCCATATATCCTTAAAGTTTCTTCAAACATTACATTTCTCACGTTGATTTCAGGACCTATCTTACCTAGACTTTTTTCAGGTGACGCTTTTCCTATTATTTTATGCCAGTGCCAGGAAAAGCTTCACCAGTCTGAGTTTGCTAGTCTAGCCTCCCATTAGCAGTGTAGGATCAAGGCCAGAAATAAAGGTGGAATACCTATTTTTGAATTACTTTCTTTCCCACAGTTAGCCTCCACAGCAATCAGATACCTGGTAGCTGTTTTGGGGTTCAGGTTGCACAGATGGGAGAGAGAAAAAAATTCCCTGGGTTTGCATTATTGTACAGTGGTTGTACTTTTATTTAAGGAAGATTAGCATCAAAGTTCTAAGGCAGCCTGACGGACAGACAGAGGCAGAAGAGAGAGATAACTGATTATTGTCATGTGAAATTTCTCTGTAATTACGCCCTCTGAAGCTATGCTAGAAATCCATCTGAGTACAGATGAGATGCAGCTTTGTACCTATAATATTTATGCCCATTTCATTTAACTGGGTGAATGGCTATAAATAAACCTGTCCGTTTGAGAAATGATCATGTCCCCTGCCATACACAAGCAGTCATATTCCTGCGAGCATCTGTGCGGCAAGAAGAATGATGCAGATAAGGCCATTTTTGAGGTGTCAGCTACCAATAGCTTCCTTCCTTCCTTTTTTTTCTTTTTGAGTAAGTAGCCAATGATCTTGGTTGCACATCTGTAGAATTTGTGAACGGGTGGGCTTGATTATATTGCTCAAAAAAATCTAGCATAAGCCTGGTGCTCTTCGGTATATGCAGCAAATCTGTATATATAGGCAAACACACAGGGAAGGTTCAACAAGCTCTTCCAAAGGAAAAGAAAAAGCTTGCATGGTTTTACTAAAGCTGAAACCTGTTCACTTTTGTGAAACACATTGTTATGCACCTTCAAAACATACCCATTGGAAGGAAAAGCTCTGGATATATTTGGGGCCTGTGGAAGGCCAACCTCTAGGATTTTCAAGTGACTGGGGGTGGGGGGACCTGCCTGGATGCTTTTGGGGTTGGGAGTTGAATCTGGTCCAGTTGTGCAGAGTAAGGCCATTTTCTCTTTCAGTCATTTTTATACCTTGGAAGAATAAACAGCTTTTGCCTTGAGCATCAACCCGAGCATGCCCCAAACTCCCAGAACAGGCAAAAACCACTGAACTCTGTCTGGGGCTGCACCCAAATGTTCTGCCTCCAGACCCACTATAATATACTGGGTCCAGACATGTTGAATGAAATCAGCTCATAGTTAAAGCAGGCAAACACGAACTGTCTAGCATGACTCGGAGGTCTGCTTATATGCAGGTACAACCCACACCCCCGGTCACACCCAATCCCCGTGATAGGGTTATTTACAAGGCACCTCTGACCATAGGTCCCCTTTAGAATCCTGTGGAGCCAATTGGCCCAAATTACGATCCGCATGGGCTATTGTCTACCGATGCAAAGCTCCGGTAGTCTGCCCAACCACATGTGTGATCTCCGACTGTGTGTGTGGTCACCATTAGAACACAACACCCACCAAAGGATAAAATACTCCACCCCCCCAGACCTGCCTGGAGCTCTACCACCTTGCCTCCCAAGCTGTGCACAGATGCCAGATTCCTTTGATTTCACAGAGTTGGCCACCCTTGCCACTTCAAACATCCCGAGCCAATGTAGGGATTCATGTGCAACCTCAGCCAGATAATTATTTGGGACAGAGTTTTTTTTCCTTTTTCTTTTTAGAGGGGGGAGTTGGAGCTCCAAGATATTTGGCTTCATAGCTCATTTACCCCACATATACATACAATGGTAAAACCATAAGAACATAAGAGAAGCCAATGTTGGATCAGGCCAGTGGCCCATCCAGTCCAACACTCTGTCATACAGTGACCAAAAACACCAGGTACCCTCAGGAGGTCCACCAGTGAGGCCAGGAAACTAGTAGCCCTCCCACTGTTGCCCCCCCCCCCCCAAGCACCAAGAATACAGAGCATCACTTGCTCCAGACTGAGAGTTCTTCACTCTTTGGGTGAAGAAGTACTTCCTTTTATCTGTTCTAACCCGACTGCTCAGCAATTTCATGGAGTGCCCATGAGTTCTTGTAATATGAGAAAGGGAAAAAAATACTTCTTTCTCTACCTGCTCTGTCCCATGCATTATCTTATAAACCTCAATCATGTCACCCCTCAGCTGTCATTTCTCCAAGCTAAATAGCCTCAAGCACTTCAACCTTTCTTCATAGGGAAAGTGTTCCAACACTTTTATCATTCTAGTTGTCCTTTTCTGCACTTTTTCCAGTGCTATAATATCTTTTTTGAGGTGTGGCGACCAGAACTGTGCACAGTACTCCAAATGAGGTTGCACCATCAATTTATACAGGGGCATTATGATACTGTCTGATTTGTTTTCAGTTCCCTTCCTAATAACCCCCAGGATAGTGTTGGCCTTTTTCATCTCAGTCATATACTGTCTCAACATTTTCACTGAGTTACCTACTAAGACTCCAAGATGACTCTTGGTCACTTTCTGCCAGTTCGGACCCCATCAGCATGTATTTATAGTAAGGATTTTTGGCTCCAATATACATCACTTTGCACTTGGCCTTATTGAACCCCATTTGCCATGTTGAAGCCCACTCGCCCATCCTTGACAGATCCCTTTGGAGTGCCTCACAATCCTCCCTGGTTCTCACCACCCTGAACAACTTTGTATCACCTGCAAATTTAGCCACTTCACTGCTTACTCCCAACTCCGAATCATTAATGAACAAGTTAAAAAGCATCAGACCGAGTACTGATCCCTGCGGTACCCCACTGCTTACCTCTAACCACTGAGAAAATTGCCCATTTATACTCACTCTCTATTTCCTTTTAATTAGCCAGTTTTTGAATCCACAAAAGGACTTGTCGTTTTATCCTGTGACTATTGAGCTTACTTAGGAGCCTTTGATGTGAAACTTTATCAAAAGCTTTCTGGAAGTCAAAGTAAACAACATCTATTGGGTCCCCCTTGTCCACGTTTGTTTACTCCCTCAAAGAACACTAACAGGTTAGTGAGACAAGATCTTCCCTTACAAAACCCTTACAATCTTCCTCAAGAGATTTTGTTCATAAATGTGCCTACTAATTTTTTCTTTAATAACAGTTTCCATAAACTTACCCAATATCAGCGTCAGACTGACTGGTCTATAATTTCCAGGATCTCCTCTGGAGCCCTTTTTAAAAATGGGAGTGATATTAGCTCAGAAATGGAGGCAGATTTTAATGAAAGATTACATATTTTTGTCAGGAGATCCACAAGTTCATATTTGAGTTCTTTCAGAACTCTCAAATGTATGCCATTTGAGCCCAGTGATTAATTTATTTTTAAGTTGTCTATCAATCATAGGACCTCTTCTCTTGTCACCTCTATCTGACTCAGGTCTTTCAACACCGAAATCAGCGGTTCTGGAGTGGGCAAACACTTCTCATTTTCCACAATGAAGACAGAGGCAAAAAATGCATTCAGTTTCTCAGCCATTTCCCTATCGTCCTTCAGTACACCTTTTACCCCTTGGTCATCCAAGGGCCCCACTGCTTCCTGGGCTAGTTTCCTACTTCTAATGTATTTGAAGAAAGTTTTATTGTTGGTCTTTATGTTTTTTGCAATATGCTCCTCATATTCCCTTTTTGCCTGCCTGATCACAGACTAGCATTTTATTTGCCACAGCCTATGTTCCCTTTTATCAGTCTCACTGAGACTAGCTTTCCACTGCTTAAAGGAATCCTTCTTATCTTTTACAGCTTCCATTACTCTGTTTGTTAACCATGCAGGCTTTTTTCTATACCTATTTGTGCCTTTCCTAACCTGCAGTATGTATATTTTTTCTGAGCTTCTAGGATTGTAATTTTAAATAGTCTCCAAGCTTACCCAATGGTTTTGATCCTTTCTACTTTTCCTTTCAGTTTTCTCCTCATATGTCCCCTCATATCAGAGAAGTTACCCCTTTTAAAGTTAAAAGTGGTTGTATCAATCTTTTTGGGCAACTCCCTATTCATACAAATGTTGAACTCAATAACATTATGGTCATGGTTCCCAAGCGGTGCAATCACTTTTACATCCTTGTCACTAATATGTGGAGTAGCCTTCAGTGAGAGAAGCAGATCAGTTCATTGGGGAGAGTTCTATGGGCGCCATTTAGAGATTGGGGCAGGGCGGTTGCTTGGCACACCACAGTTATAAGAGGATGACAAGATATAACTGGGGCTTGGCAATCATTGTTGTCTTTTAGACCTGCACCATTGCCACCTGTATTCCAGGTGGCCTCAAGAAAGAATTAGGCCATTGCTGGGACTTCCAGTCCCCAGTATCATGGAAGGAGTGAGGTAAAGGTAAAGGTTTCCCTTGCTCGAAAGCCAGTTAAATTAGACTCTAGGGGGTGGTGCTCATCTCCATTTCCAAGCTGAAGAGCCAGCGCTGTCCAAAGACATTCCCATAGTCATGTGGCCAGCATGACTAGATGCCGAGGTGCATGGAACGCTGTTACCTTCCCATCGAAGTGGTACCTATTTATCTTCTTGCAATTTCTTGCTTTCGAACTGCTAGGTTGGCAGGAGCTGGGGCTAGAGACTGGAGCTCACTCCGTCATGTGGTACTTGGGTATTGAACTGCCAAACTACCGATCTTCCAGTATGCACTTCAGCATCTTAACCACTGAGCCATTGTGGCCCCTTATGGAAGGAGTACCTCCATACATTTCTTATGGGGCAGATAGCAAGGAGCAATAAGTTTAGTCCTCCTTCTGTTAGGCCACAGGACCCCCCCCCCCATGGCCTCCCACAACAGCTGTTTAATCTAAACAAAAAACTGTGAGAGATTCACTTGCAACATAAGGTCAAGTGGCTGGTTCTAGACACCATGCCTGTTAGTGGCATCCGTGGGCCTGTGAAGGAGGCATACGAGCTCGCTGCACAAATCCATTTTCTTGTATTAATCACTGATTACAGCCCTGTAGTTTATGTGTTAAATTCTCATAAAGTACTTTCAGTTGCTGTTTAATCTTTAAGTTTTTTTGAAAATCTTTATTGTGTTGCCCTGCTGAAAGCTGTTTTATTAACATTCCCAAACAATGATGCTCCGCCCTTCTTACTCTGAGCAGATTTTGTACACATGAAATTCATGAAATGAGTTAACAGGGCAAGGCGGTCTTCTTTAAAATACTCACTCAACAGTGGTTCTCCCCTCTGGGGTCTGTGAGGATACTCCACGGGTTCCAAAGGCACCAAGGGTTGCAAGGGATATGCCCCCCCCCCCCCCGGTATTCTGCTTTTCCATGGATGAAAGTGAGCTGGTACAACCCAATACACAGAACTGGCCAAAGCAGTACCTCCCATCTTCTGTTGAGAGTCCCCTGAGAAAGACACTACTGGTAAGAAATTTCAGTTACTTCCACCCCATGCTTTAGCTACTATGATAGCCCTTCCCTATGTATAATATACACATGCTGTCTAATTTTGTTTCTGTAGACAAGAGACTGGGAGTCTCTATCTTTTATTTCCACTAGCTCGGGAAGACCTTTTTGTTTTGTTTGGCATTCCCCTTTACTACCCCTCCTTCCTGTTTAAGTTTTTTAATCGTTGTTTTATAGATATGCGTATGCGTGTTTTTGTGTATGCATGTATGTGTACTGATTGTAAAGTTGGTTTTTACTTTTCCCAAAAAATTGTTCACAGCCTTGAAGACCCTAACTGGATCAGGATTTAAAAAAAGGGTTTAAAACAAATAAATAAAAGAAATCAGTAGCAAACCAGATTCAAAGATAAGAGGCCCCTTGGATCTGCCTCCTTGTATTAGCTACACCCACACTTGGGGGTCATGCAGACATTATTCAAGCAGTGAGACCTCCCCCCATCCAAGGTCACCTTCACACCATTTAGATATTCACCTTTGGAAATGTCAACACCTTTTGGCCAAGAGAAACATCCTTGCACCTTTCTCAAGTGAAATGATGCATCAATTTTCACTCACGTTCCCCAGTGTTTCTCTTGCTTGTTGCAGGTAGATTTACCGAGCTGCAGCCCGGCGTGGTACATCGCATCAGGGTTTCAACATGCATACTGAAGGCGTTTTGCTACTTTTGACAAACTGTTATATACAGTGGCTCTGGTTATGAAGCCTATAGCACCACTTGATGGATTATAACTCATAAACCATCTTTTTCCAAAATGTGTCTTTCCAGTTGGTTAGACTAAAGATAAGGCGCCAACATGTGGAAATATATTTTCTCTTAAGATATCATGCCATTTAATTAAATTCTTTTTCATTTCTTTTGACAGGTGAAATATGAGCTTGCTGATAAAGAGCTTCCCCCCTTGATTACTGGGTTTACCTCCTAAGAAGAGGAAGATATAGATTTTTCTCCCCCAGTGTACTGTACAACTCATCTCTTCTGGGTCCTTCTCCCTTTCTGCAGGAGAAATCTGTTACATTTCCTGTTGGTACATAGCTGAGTTTGCTTGATAGTAAGTGGGCAAGAGGGCCTAATAAGCTGAGCTTGCATGAAACTTGGTTTCAGAGATGAAAGCATTGTTATTATAAACGTTATTCACACAAAGGAGTGGTGTTTTGGAGACCAGTGGCTTTCACACTGGGTTCCAGGGAACCTTGGAAGCTTATCAAGGGTTAATCCATAGAAAAGTATTTCCTTAAAGACAGTTGGCTTAACACTGTCGTTTTCTCTATGCAGTGCTCAGACATAGACAAATAGTGTAGGGTGTACGCACAGTTTACAAAGAGTGAGGCTTGGCTGGTGTTCCATATAAATTGGAATGTGCATCCTACAGCATACACAGACCATCTATTCTTAGTTTAAATTTTCAGTTTATCTATGAATAGAGCAGTTTTCAGCCTCAGCCTCTGTCCCCGCCCCCAGTGATCTGGAATATCTCCCCATCTGGCACAGTGGTGTACCTAGTCTATTTGGCTCATGGGGCAGATAATTTTTTAACACCCCCTCCTCTTTTTTTGTCATCAAGTCACAGCTGACTTCTGGCAATCCTGTAGGGCAGGGGTGGGCAATTGTTTTGGCTTGGGGGCCACTTTCTGGGAGCGGAGGTTAGCGGAGGGCCGCACCTTTTAAAATGATTGCATTCATTAGTTAACTTTGCATTTCAGAAAAGGTATAAATTGTATCATAAAAATCAATAAATATAAATTAAATAAAATAGTGGTAGTTTTATTCAATTTATTTATTGTGCTAATTTCATATCATCTATAGCTGCAAGCACAATTAATTTTAGAATCACTTTAATGAGACAAATGTACCCTATCACACCACATGGCCAACTGTCTTGGCGGGCCGCAAAAAACTCTGTGGCGGGCCGCATGTGGCCCCCGGGCCGCAATTTGCCCACCCCTGCTGTAGGGTTTTCAGGGCAAGATACATTCAGAGGTAGTTTGTCATTGCTTGCTTCCACGTTGTTCCTGCTTAATTTCTGAGATCTGGTGAGATCAGGCTAGGCTGGGGCTATTCCAAACACAAATACCAGCTCATTTCTTTTTGAGACCAAAGCAGGCAGGGAGAAGGAGCTTCATCCACTCCCCACTGCTGTTTTTTGCATTTGCAAACCTACCTAGTTTATTGGCCCTGTTGTGAGAAGGAATGTGATCTTAAGAATGGAGCCAACAGCAGCTCCACCAGGAGATTTGTGAATGGAAAAACAACAAAGAAAACAGGGTAAAGCTGCTCCTCCCTGCCTGCTTTCCTTTCCACACTTGTCTGCCACTCTGGATTTTCTCAGTGTTCGAGTCAAGGCCTCAGCAAAACAGCATCCAAATAACCTGGAGCAACAGCAGGCTGAAACCAGGCTGACCACTGAAGAGAGGCAAAGTCATGCAGAATGAGGAGAAAAAACAGAATGGAAAGAATGTTGAACTCAATTTTAGTGAAGAACGGGGGGGGGGACCCTGGATTTAAAAAAGGTGAATTCGATTTTAGTGCAGAATTATTCGGAGGACACCGTGGTGAACATGGATTAAAAGGAAAGTGTAGAAAGTGGTCTCAAGCAGAAAAGACTCCATGTGTATGTGGGGGGTGGGTGGGCAGAAAGCTTTTGATAAAGTTTCTCATCAAAGCTTCCTAAGTAAACTCAACAGTCATGGGATAAAAGGGCAACTCCTCTTGTAGATTAGAAACTGGCTAATTAACAGGAAACAAAGTAAGTATACACAGGCAGTTTTCACTGTGGAAGGTGGTAAGTAGCACACAGTATTAGGGCCGGTGAAATACTTTTTTCAGAGAGCCAGTCTGGTGTAGTGGCTAGGAGTATGGACTCTTATCTGGGAGAAACGGGTTTGATTCCCCACTTCTCCACATGCAGCTATGGTGTGACCTTGGGTCAGTCACAAGTTCTTTCAGAGCTGTTCTCTCATGAGCCATTCTTGAAAGAGCTCTCTCAGCCCCACCTACCTCACAGGGTGTCTGTTGTGGGGAGGGGAAGGGAAAAGGAGTTTGTAAGCTGCTCTGAGACTCCCTTGGGGAGTGGAGGGCGGGGTATAAATCCAATCTCTTCTTCTTCTTCTTCCTCTTCCTCCTCCTCCTCCTCTTCTTCGTAACTTGTTCATTAATGATTGAGAGTTAGGAGTAAACAGTGAAGTGGCTAAGTTTGTGGATGACACTAAGTCGTTCAGGGCAGTGAGAACCAGAGAGGACTGTGAGGTGCTCCAGAGGGCTTTGTCGAGGCTGGGAGAGTGGGCATCAACATGGCAAATGAGGTTCAATGTGACCAAGTGCAAAGTAGTGCACAATGGAGCCAAAACTCTAACTATAAATACCCGTTGATGAGGTCTGAACAGGTGGTAACTGATCTGGAGAGAGATCTTGGAGTCATGGTAGATAACTCACTGAAGATGTTGCCTGCAATTAAAAAGGCAAAAGCTATGCTGGGGATTATTAGGAAGGGGACTGATAACCAATCAGCCAGTATCATAATGCCCCTGTATAAAACAATGGTGCATTTGGAATACTGAGTACAGTTCTGTTTACTGCCTTTAAAAAAGATATTATAGCATTGGGAAAAGTACAGAAAAGGGCAACTAAAACAATTAAGAGGATGGAAGACCTTCCCTGTGAAGAAAGGTTAAAGAAGTTAGGACTCTTTAGCTTGGAGAAACAATGATTTTTGGGTGACATGTTGTAGGTTAACAAGAGCATAAGACTGGAGTGTGGCCACTTGCACTAGGTCAGAGTTGTATACCCACTTGCATTTCCTCATGCACAAGATTTTGTGCAACCAATTTCTGGGCACTATAATATATAGGGAGGAAGGTTACAAATTACACACCTACAGGACTGACTCTTTCCATATGTGCTCAGCTGACCAGCACCTTAGTCCCCGGCCTGAAAGACATCCGTTTAGCCTCAACAAGGGCCAGGGCCTTTTCTGCCTTGGCCCTGGCCTGGTCAAACATGCTCCCCCTAGAAATCAGGGCCCTGCAGAACTTATTACAGTTCTACAGGGCCTGTAAAACAGAGCTGTTCCACCAGGCCTTTGGCTGAGGCAGCGGATGTCTGCTTCATCTCAGCCTCCCCTGCTTGCACTGTCCACTTAGATCATACTGTCACAGTGCTACAGTGGCCACTTTGCTCTGCCCAGCTAAGAGACCAACAAGCATCAATAGGCTGCTGTGTATGACCATCTTAACTAGCTTCTTTCGAGAGAGGCACCTGAACTCCCAGAATTAGGCTGTGATCTTTAGGTTATATTAGAATTTTATTGTTATTGATTAACTACTGTGCTTCAATTGTTTAATTATTTTATATATTATGTATGACTGTTGTAACCCACCCTGAGCTCACTTCTGGGGGAGGGCAGGATAAAAATCAAATAAATACATACATGCATGCATGCATGCATACATACATACCTTGTGCAAGCAGCTGTGCTAAATCTACCTTTCCAGATGAGTACTTCTGGATCCAAGCCAAGGTCTTTTAAAAATCCCATCTTGTAAGCAAATAAGAACTATGTTTGCTCGAACTAGAATAATTTCTGTAATATCCCCTGCCAGGTGCGATGGCATACTCAGGAAGGTCCCCATGTTGCTCACTTTTTGGAGGCTAGACGGGGCATTTTTGAAAAATGGGATTACCTAGTTTATAGGGTATGGGGTAAGAATGCATTTTGATAGCTATCAACAATGTGCTGCTCAAAGTTCGCCACAGTCTCTAATTAAACCTTTACCTCACTGATGAATACACTATACTTTTTTAGTCAATTGATTTACCAGTTACAACTTTGAAAGTTACCAAAATCTTTTTTTTTTTTTTTTTTTTTGGCCTGGTGCTGAAGTTGCATCTACATGGTGAGAATTTTCTGTTTCCGCGTCGTCACCACGGCAAAGGCAGAGGCATTCACACTGGCCACGGAGTGTCCAGGTGGGAGTTCTGTGTGCTCTTTTCTTCATTGGCTGCCATTTCCCCTGCAGTTTTCTCCAGTCTGGCCCACAGGTTACGACTATAAGGAAGGTGGCTTGCACTCATGATGAGCTCCTCCTCTCTCCCCTAAACAGAAGAGAAGACTGCTTAAAGCTGCAGTAAGTCCCCTCAAGCTACTCTCAGCCTGATGGCATTCTTTAGAAGCTGAGGCAGTGAATCTGACACATCATTAAGCCCTTTTCACATGAGCAATGCAACTCAGAGGGATCCTGTTCCAACTAACAAGACTGAATGAGTTGTAATAAGGATATATTTCATCCAGGGCGCCTTTGTATTCTTGAGCCTGCTTCACACTTTTTATTTTTTGCTTTATGTATTTTTTTAAAAAAATCTTTTGCCTTGTCTCATTCTGACACTTCTGAACTAAAACAATTTGCCTAAACCAGCAATTGCCTTTGAGAAAAGGTGTTTTGACCTGGTACGATGTTAAAATCCAATTTTCTTTTCAGTGCCCCATTTCCACAACCATTTTTCCCCCAGTGGAGGTTGATATTAATTTGTTACCAGCCATGAATGTAATTTAAAGTTCTTCATAATAATATAGTTCAACTTGTATTTTTCAAAGAACTTTGTAAGTGATGGCTCCCTAGGGGTATCTTATAGAGCATTTGACACAAATGAATTGGATATGTTTGGGGGGGAGGACCTGCTATCAAAGCAAGTAGGCAATTGTTAGGGCCATTTCGCACATTACATGGCAGCCGATCTAGGTTTGATACTGAATGTACACTCCACAAGGAGATGCAGCTCTCTGATTAAAGATCCTGGATAATACTTATGTTTTCTAAAAACTGTTTCCCAATATTCTATATTTTTAAATGCAGGTCTCTTTTCTATCAGGAACTCCTTTGCATATTAGGCAACATACCCCTAATGTAGCCAATCCTCAAAGAGCTTACAGTAATCCCTGTAAGAAGAGCTCTGTAAACTCTTGGAGAATTGGCTACATTAGGGGTGTGTTGCCTAATAGGCAAAGGAGTTTCTGATAGAAAAAGAGCCCTGTTTAAATGTATCCTTAAACTCTTTGGTGTATACCTTAAACTGGCATGCATGAAAAGATGCTTTTCTTTGGCTTTGCAGCAAAAGAGTCTGATGCACTTTTTTGTTATTTGTGACAACTGTCAAATTGAAGTACGACACAGATTGTTTTTTTTAAAAAAAAAATCTATACCCCACTTTTCTCCCTGATCCTGCCTTTCACATCATTCCCCCTCTCCTTCCTTTAATCTTCACAACCACCTTGTAAGTGTAGACCAGGCTGAGAGATTGTGACACGTCCAAGGACACCTGGTGGGCTTCCATGGCTGAGCAGAGATTAGAACCTGGTCATTGTGAGGCTTCTGACACTATCAGACCAGACCTTTGATTAAAGCAAAGTTCTTTTATTCCAATAATGATGCAGGTTCTCAATGTTTGTTAGAGATACATGACAGTAAGCAGCAGTGGTTAATATACCTTCAGGCATCATAGAATACAGGTAAAGGACCAATCAAATTTAGTGTAGTGAAGCGGGGAAAAAGGGTGACCGTTAGGTTCCCACAGGGAAGGTGAGAAAGTAATAAAAATTCCCTTCCTGCCCCGGGTGACCCACATGTGTGAAAGATAGGCTAAACATTTGGCTAGGAACAATTAAACAATTCCCAAGGCTGTGACACTTGATAACATTCTCCAAGCCTCAAAGGCTAGGGGGGGAGTGGACAGATGTGATAGCCCCGGTTGTTTATGTGACGTCCAGGAATGTGACACGCCATCCTCCCGACCAGAGAAGAATAACATTTAGCAGAGTAGATAATATACATCAAGGCAGGGCTCCATTCGGGCCGGAGCGCCACTCCGGGAGAGAGGAGGGCGGGGGGCGGGGACTTAACAAAGCCCCACCCCCCGCTCACTCCTCCCGGCAGCGGCAGGCCGCCGCCGGCCCTGCAAAAAGCCTCTCCCCTCCCCCCTTCCAGGGCCGCGGCAAACGCCGCGGGCCCCGGGACAGCCGCCCCCGTCCCTCCCCGCCTCCCCCCGCACTCAAGCCTACGAGGCCGCGGCGAGCGCTGCGGGCCCCGAGGCAGCCGCCCCCGTCCCTCCCCGCCTCCCCCCGCACTGAAGCCTCCGAGGCCGCGGCGAGCGCTGCGGGCCCCGAGGCAGCCGCCCCCGTCCCTCCCCGCCTCCCCCCGCACTGAAGCCTCCGAGGCCGCGGCGAACGCCGCGGGCCCCGAGGCAGCCGCCCCCGTCCCTCCCCGCCTCCCCCCGCACTGAAGCCTCCGAGGCCGCGGCGAGCGCCGCGGGCCCCGAGGCAGCCGCCCCCGTCCCTCCCCGCCTCCCCCCGCACTCAAGCCTATGAGGCCGCGGCGAGCGCCGCGGGCCCCGAGGCAGCCGCCCCCGTCCCTCCCCGCCTCCCCCCGCACTGAAGCCTCCGAGGCCGCGGCGAGCGCCGCGGGCCCCGAGGCAGCCGCCCCCGTCCCTCCCCGCCTCCCCCCGCACTGAAGCCTCCGAGGCCGCGGCGAGCGCCGCGGGCCCCGGGGCAGCCGCCCCCGTCCCTCCCCGCCTCCCCCCGCACTCAAGCCTCCGAGGCCGCGGCGAGCGCCGCCGGCCCCGGGACAGCCTCCTCCTTCCCTCCCCGCCCTAAAACTCCCGGCCGCGGAAAGCGCCGCTGCCCTGGGAGAAGCCTCCTCCTTCCCTCCTTCCCTCCCTCCCCCACTCACTGCTCCTGGGCCCCAGGGGGGCGCAAGGGAGGGAGAAGCCGGGCCCCAGAGGCCTGAAGCCCCTGGGGCCCAAGCAAGAGGGGGGAGGAAGGAAAATGCTGGCCCCAGTGGGGGGGAGAAGCGCCCCCCTTCCTTTCTTCCTTCTCTCTCTCTCTCTCTCTCTCTCTCTCCACACCTAGCTACCTACCTTCCTGTTCCTTCCTTTCCCCCTTCCTTCCTTCTCTCTCTCTCTCCCCCACCTACCTACCTTCCTGTTCCTTCCTTCCTTCCTTCCTTCCTTCCTTCCTTCCTTCCTTCCTTCCTTCCTTCCTTCTCTCTCTCTCTCACCCACCTACCTACCTGTTCCTTCCTTTCTTCCTTCTCTCTCTCTCTCCCCCACCTACCTACCTACCTGTTCCTTCCTTCCTTCTCTCTCCCCCCCACCTACCTACCTACCTTACTGTTCCTTTCTTTCTTCCTTCCTTCCCCCCTTCCTCCCTCCTTCCTTTCTTCTCTCTCTCTCCCCCACCTACCTACCTACCTTCCTTCCTGTTCCTTTCCTTCCTTCCCCCTCCCTCCCTCCCTCCCTTCTTGCCTTCTGACACACTGCCAATGACGTCAGGGATGTGTGGCCTTTTGACACTTCCGGTGACGTCAGGGGGTGTGGCATATGCAAATAAGTTATGCTAATGAGCTCCTGCACCTCTTTTTTTACGAAAGGACCCCTGCATCAAGGCAAGCAGTAAATCACAAGTGGTTACAAGGGGATCACAGAAAATGAAAGAGAGACTAATAAAGAGGACAGGCATGCTATTGATAAAGAGGACAGGCATGCTATTGTCAGATTCTGACAGTCATCCCAGGTCCTTGCCCCACACTTTAACTACTAGGCTACACCACGTGAGTATGTGTTCTGAAATGCAGACTGCAGCATCGACTGTGTGTGTGTACGTACAAAGCAAACGGAGTTCAAAACACCACAGAGTTTCGTATTTAATTACATGCCTGATAGAAAACCAAAGGAAAGGCAAAATAAAATAAAAGTTGTAGAGGGAAATGTCACAACTGCAATAAAAGTGTTCTTGAGCTCAGCTGGGGCATCTTTTACAGGAGTGCAAGGAGTCTGACAGTCTATTCTGCCACAACATAGTGCATGTCTGCTGCTTGAGAATGAATAGAAAGCTTTCAGTTCACCTCTTGTTGACTTCATTGGGGGGCAGTAAGGGCAGCATTCTGTGCGCCTCGGTGTCTAGTCATGCTGGCCACATGACCACAGAAACATCTTTGGACAGTACTGGCTCTTCGGCTTGGAAACGGAGATGAGCACCGCATCCCTAGAGTCATATTCGACTGGCTTTCAAGCAAGGGAAACTTTTAGCTTTACCTAAGGGCAATAGGCTGTCACTTGCTTTTAATAGTAATAACAACAGAGGCAAACAAGTGAGGTCAGTGTCAGATTTTCTGGTCTTGGAATGTCAGTTATGAAGTGGTATCATTTAGACTTGCACCCCTATTTTTCTTTTTGGGGGTGGGGGTACAGGAGCTATTGTGCTGGACAAACAGATGAACCTTTGCAAGGGAGGGAGTGTTAACCATAAGAAAATAGCACTGCATGTGTCACCAAAATCAGGAAATGGAAACCCGGAAGTGACGTCACAGTCACCCTGCTATTCTCTAGGAACTCCCCCTCTAGGAACTCATGAGGTGGCTCAAGTCATTTCATGCCATGTGGCGGGGAGGGCGGGATATAAATCTCAAAAAACAAACAAACAAACAAACAAATAAATAAATTTCTGGGTTTTTAGCCGTGAGAACATGACACATGCAACACTGTTTTATTCTGCCCCTATTGCCTGGAGGAAAGCAGCCAGAGAGTAGCGGCAAAAGTGGGAGAATGTTTTGCCACCAGCAGGTAGGTGGCTGTAGTGGCTCAAGTGGTTAAGATGCTGAACTGGTAGTTCTGGTAGAACTGGTAGAACAGAAGGTTGGTAGTTCTTTGAGACCCTAGAGCTCCTGACTCTGGCCCCATCTCCTAACGACCTAGCAGTTCAAAAGCAAGAAATTGCAAATAGATAAATAGGTACCACTTCGGTGGGAAGGTAACAGTGTTCTGTGTGCCTTGATGTCTAGTCATGTCGGCCACATGACCACAAAAGCATCTTTGGACAGCGCTGGCTCTTCAGCTTGGAAACGGAGATGAGCACCGCATCCCTAGAGTCGGATTTGACTGACTTTCAAGCAAGGGAACCTTTACCTTTACCTTAGGTAAGTGGCAAGCCTGATAAGGTACATACACCTCAGCTGCCCAATTCCTTTACCCCTTGTGGTGGGCTACACTTATGTGGCTTGGGTTAATGTTCTAGACACAGTGATGAGGCACACGAACAAGCCCAAGACTCTTCTGTGCCCTGCCACGTACATCAAGAGGCAGCAGAAGTTTGGGTGCAAGGTAAAGTCCTCATTCTATGATTATAGCCTGACACACTACAAAGGCGGAACGAAACAGCCCTTGCTTTTCTAGTGTTTCTTCAGTGAAACATGTCCCCTGAAATATGAACTTATCCATTTGAAATCATGGCTTACAAGGAAATCCTCCCTGAAAGCAATAATAGGCCTGATCAGCCAGTCAAAAATACAGTTCTTGTAAATAACATTGTAATTAAAAAAAACCTTTCTGTCAGTTGGCATTAAAAGGGACACTACAGTTTCTCTCCCTGGATTTTTTTCCTACTGACTTAATCACAGTAAATTGGAATCATTAGAGTGAAATTATATGAACCCGACAGTTCCCTGTGGTCTTTGTGCTACCTTTTAGTATGATAATGAATGTTAATATAAATAATTGATATATTCCGACTACCTCTGCATCTTTATCAGTACCTTTCCCCCCCACCCCTTTTTAAATTTTGCTCCAGATAGAAGGTGATGCATTCTAAATTAAGTATAATGTGTAATATTTCAGTGCAGGAAAGGAGGTTAATTGAGTCTTTTGGGGAGTCTTAGAACAGAGTCTTAGAACAGAGAAACATAACAACAAGCAATCGGATAGTAATGGCTCAAGATGCCAACATAAAGCAGAAGGGGCTTTGGCTAAACTACTTACTTTCTTAAATATTTAAGTACTTAAACTAGTAGAATGAAAGTATTAAGTATTAAGTATTTAAACTAGTAGAATGAAAAAAAGGAAGCATTCACAGCAAGATGCAGGACTCACTCGCGTTAAGGAGCAGGCAATTTGGCTATTTTTTTAACAGCATTTATATCCCACTTTGACTATTCAGAGCAAAGGAGCTTTATACCACATGACCATGAGGCCAAAGAGAGAGAGAGAGAAGCAATTTAATTTCTCCCCAAAACACTTACAATAGGTTCCTGTACAGAAGTCATACAGCAGAATATTCCTCCAGACTGTGTCATAAGCAGGGGTCATTTAGAGCAGGAACGCACAGAAATGCTGTTCCGGTAGTAACAAGCTCAGGAGCGGGCAGATATGGTGATGCGCTGTGGAAAAAAGCAAAATCATACTAACTTGATGTGTATTTTCATGCTTACTGTAGGGTAGCTTCCCTACAAGAGCAAAGGAAACCTGAAGTGTTTTTAGTTAAAGTGTTGCCTTCTGACACACTTCTGCTGATGCCAGGGGTGTGTGGCATATGCAAATAAATTATGCTAATGAGCTCCTGCACCTCTTTTTTAAACAAAATGGCCCTTGGTCATAAGTGGCAGTCAGACTGATGAAAACTGCTGATGTCTTAAGACACTTCTGCTCCCTGCCTCAGTGAACGTTGTTAAGCTGAGAACCTGCTCTTAACAACTACAAAAGGGCCTTAATCCTGAATGCTCTCTAGGGACACGTTCATTAATTCTGTCACTGAATCTGTTCAGGATTAGCCTCTCAAGGAGTTTAGAACGGGAGCTCAGAAGGGAAATAGATCTGTAACTTTCCACCAGATGTTTTGGTTTTTTAAGTTTCAGAATAGCAACTATCTTTGCTTTCTCAAATTCCCCTGGGAGTCTTCTTGTTCTCATGATATCAGTGAGAAACTTTGAGAGCCACTTCTTAGTGAACATGCCACAGTTGATCAGGAACTCATTATGGATGCAGTCAAAGCCTGGTACCTTTCCACTCTTGATGTCCTTCAGTGCTTTGGAAATCTCATCAGCATTAAAATCCCCTGATAGCTTGCATTCTTCAGGGCAGGTGCATTTCAAAAGCTAGAATTCTTTTTTGAATCCTGATTGTAAAATCTCGATCCTTCGAAGCTCTGGATAGGGATAGAAGTTGGGCACCTATCTAGTTTTATGTTACCTCTGGATTTCCTCGGAGCACAGGTGGGCTTTCAGCTAGTTTTTTCAACATTTCCTACTGGAATGCCTAAAATCCAAATTCGCAGTTGCTTTGGTCCATTTTTGTCTACATGCAATATCAAGTTAATGTAATAGTTCATCTGCTACTTCTTGGTCTCTGCTGTTGAGGAAATTTTGATACAGCCTCTTGCTCTGATTGCTCCAACCTGAAATATATTTTCCAATATCTTTGAGGAATGTGCTTTTTGGCCAGCAAATCCAGTGAATTGGTGGTAGTTTTATGTGTTGGAGGGACCCATCCAAGACACCTATCTAGATCTTCACTGAAACCTTTCCAATTCACCCTCTTAAAGTTCCACTGTGGTCTTGGAAAAGACCTGATAAATAGTATTTGGATTCCTAGCTCAAGGATTACAGGTCGATGCTGACTGTGTGGGAAAGCCTTAAGAACACGTCTGGATATAGGCAAGGGCTGACTTCTCTGGTCAGATGAAATAAATATTATATTAGGGTTCGACTCTCTATTCCATGCTACTGATCTGAAGGTACCTCTGTCCTTAGCATCAAAAATGAGATGCAAGCCATCCATGTTCTGTAGCTCAGTTGACAAGTGCCTCACCATTCTTATCATTAACCAAGTATCTCCAGTTTCCACAGTGGCTGTTAAAGTCACCAGTGTATACAGAAGGAAGTGGGTAGTTTGATAATGTTAGCATGTACTGGCTATGAAACTGCAGGAGGTTTGTAAACACTGACAAGATGTACTTACCCAGCTTTTACTATGATTGTTTCGATGTCATTGTAGATGTTGGTCAATACCAGCTTTACATTTTCAATGTTGCTTCAAGCATGATTTACGTTATCAAGATGAGTTTCTTGAACAAGAGTCAAATCTATTGTATCGGCCAGTAAGTTTTGCAACATATTGGCATTTAGACTTACTTATACCCTCTATGTTCATTTGACAGATTCGGATGCAGTCTCCTATACTGCTTATCAAGTAGTCCTGAGAAGGACTGTTGGTTGGTTCATTGTTCCCATGTGTGTAGTGTAGCCAGGAGATCCTACAATTGTATGGCAACCAGAAGTTCTAGCTCTTTAGCATTATCCAGGGTGCACTGTGAGAAGGAGAGCTAGAATTATGTATACTTCTTTTGTTGTTGCTCTTTATTTACTCCAGAGAAAAGCTACCAAGCCCCATAAAAGTTAATTGCCATACCACAGATTGGGTGCCGCTTTTGTCTACTTTCTCTATATATGGAAGACTAAGTATAAAGATGGATTCTTAACTGTGGGGAGAGTAGAAGCCACAAAATATGGGATCCAGAAACTATTGTATCAATCACTGTCACTGAATTTGGTCTGCCTCTTTTTTTATGGTTGTCACTGAGAATTCCTTCATTTTTTTAAGGCCATTTTTAACACTACTGACTCAAAAAATTATGCTGGAAAACATTTTCATTTTAACTGAGAAATAATTCAATGTGAGGGGGAAAAAACTGGTGGGAAACAAAAGGCTTGTGGGTTTATTTCTCACAAGGGGCCATTGAAATCAAACACATGTCCAAATTGAACCAGTCAGCTTTGGAAATTGATCTCATTTCTTTTTCTTAAAAAAAAGCATTTTAAGTATTTCTAAGTTTTTAAGCTGTCCATTTAGAGTGGTGACTCAATACAAATGAGAATACTGTACCTTTAATAATTGAGGAGCTTGTTATGCAGTGGGGTTGGGGGCTTAGGTGCTCATTTTTGCACCACTTTTCATGATACAGGCATTCAGTCATAGATAGTCCAGATGAATATTGTATTATTTAGTGGTGGTTAAAGCGGACAGGGGCAGTCAAGTACAAACTGCCAGTATAAGATGAGGAAGAATCACTGTATGGAACACACTTGAAACGTTTCAACGAATTTTTTATGGTGTTCTCAGAATGTTCCCAAGAGATGGGAGAGCAGTGCCTCATAAGGTCCCAGGTAGAGTTGCCACCTGAAGCGTTCCAAATTAGGAACACCTTTTTTGAGTCAGTAAGATAA
Source organism: Lepidodactylus listeri (assembly GCA_029233225.1). NCBI lineage: Eukaryota > Metazoa > Chordata > Lepidosauria > Squamata > Gekkonidae > Lepidodactylus > Lepidodactylus listeri. The sequence continues at coordinate 119,072,531 of JARCFY010000004.1, read as the reverse complement.
TGATTCTTGAAGAGTCCAAATATTACCAATATTTCATTAGTATATGTAATCCTTGTTAGGTATTAATTGAAAAATTGCTTGTTTGTAGGTTATGGTGCATTTCTTCTTGCCCGTGATAACTGCGATTCATAGAGAGAGAGAAAAGAAACAGTACTTTGAAGTGCAGAACAGCCAGCAAGCCTTCAGCAAAGATTCAGGTGGGTGTGAATCTGAAAATAACTGGTGAGTTTTCTATGATTACTATAACCAATATTTGTAGTCATGTAGTTGAATGGTTTATATTATATGATAGCTTCAATATGAAATGCTAAATATGTTTTCTTTTGTATGATTATTATCACAACAAACTCTTGCGTTAAAATTATACACACATTTTTATGAGGTTATTTATGGTTTATCATATAACTGATATAATAGGATAAAATGTTAATATAATATAAGAAAATGCCAAGAATGTTGAGTAGGTTGTTATAGTGGTTTTTAAAGTTTCAATTTTCCTAAAAATTCAAGTATTTGAACCAAGGACTGTCCTTTATACTTGCAAAAAATGCCCTTTATAGTATGTTTTGGTAATTTTACCATTTATTTCCCCCCTCCTTGCTCCTTTTTAAATTCTGTATTCCCTCAAAAAGTTCAAAATAAAACCTTTTTTTAAAAAAAAATATTCAGGTAGGTGGGGGGCATGCACCCCCACCTGCTCAGTAGAGAAGTATTTCGTCATTCAACAAGTGATTAAATTGTGGACTTCACTGTCAGGACATGTACTGATGGCCACTTAGATAGCTTTGAAAGGGGATTATACAGACTCATCGAGGAGAGACTTACCAGTGGCTACTAACCATGATGACTAAAGTGAACATTCCCATCCAAAGATTACAAACCTCAGAATACTAGTGCTAGGAGGCAACACAAAGGAGAAACTTTGACCTGGATGTCTTGTTTGTTGTCCCCCTCCAGGACAACCACTTGGACACCGTGTGCAGCAAGATGATCTACTAGAATGGACCACAGGTCTGATTCAGGGCTCTTAAGCTCTTATGAGAAAGGCTGTGGTTGCTCATTTACCGAATGAGGGAAAGGCACATTGTACATGCTCAGAGGTAGTATATGACATTTATATAACACAATAACAAGGCAACAAAGAAAAGTCTGTGGAGAAATCTAAATTTATATTAACCGTGCCAGTTTTGGCAGGTAACTCTCAAATACTCAGCAGGAGTGGACTGAAAAAATTCTGGTTGTTGAGAAGCTTTTGGGAAAACTGAGCTGCCTTTATGTTTGACAAGGAATCCCAAGTTGCTGTTTTAGCTCAATATTTTTTGAGGGGGGGGGGCGTTAAACAAGAACTACTTGGGTGGCTTCTGCACAGTAACAGATGGTAATTACAACTGGCATCACTGCTGCCCTTTCAACGGCATCAAAACAATGAATCCTTTCCTTATTCCCTGGCTCATTTGAAACAACATCTGTTCCAATAAAACTTGCGATCGTTTGAGTTACTCTATGTACTTTTAACATTATGGGTGGCCTTTTATTAGTCAAATATTATGACCCTTAAAGTAAAGAGCTATGAGATATAAAAATGCAGTTCACACCCGTGACTGCTCACCTGTTAAACCCAGGAAATTTGAGTAAGCATTTGTCTCCTCCTCCTCCTCCGAGCTGTTCCGAGCTACTCAGACTATGTGAGCAAGCAAGAGAGTTCCAAACTTGTTGCCTTGAACTGTTCGCAGCAGAACCTGTTGGACATATCAGGTTTGGCTGCTGTTTTATTTATCCCAGAGAAGCTCTACTTCCTCTGGGTAGAAAATGGGTGACAATCAATGGAACATCAGGAGGAAATTGGGAACTTCAGAGACAGCCAAACAATACCTGGGCAGAACATCTGCCACTTGAGTTGCCAACTTTAGACTGGGAAATTCTGGGGGATTTCAGGGATGAAGCTTGGGGAGGGTTGAGACCTCAACACAGTATAATGTCATAGAGTCCACCTTCCAAAGCATCCATTTTCTCCAGGGGGAACTGATCTCTTTCAGGGGGGCCTTCTTTCAGGGGCATCACTGCATGTGTGTATGAGGAGACCAGACATACCCACTACACCCTACACAGATGTGTAGAGAGGAAGCATCCTGGCTCTACCCCAATGCTGATTCAGCACACTAACCCCTCCTCCTAAACACATTCACCCAAACATGGACTCAATACCTAAATGTGTAGAAAACATCCCTACAAATAGCAATATATAGAAGGTGTTTCACACTCACTGCAGGAACATTGTCCTATCTACTAATATGGGATAGTGACATGTCACTTCGCTTGAGGTTCAGTTGTATCTGCCATTTTAGAGCAGCACTACTTACTACAGGAGGCTACGGAGGGTAGCATTGTCAGGTCCCCCTCCTGGCCACTGGCAGGGGATGGAGGATAGGGTTACCAAGTCCAGGTTGGGAAACTACTAGAGATTTGGGGATGGAGTCTGGAGAGGACAGAGTGTGGTACAGTGCCATAGGCCACATCCACACTGTCATTTTTGTCACTCGTTTGTCCCTATTGCTTTGGGTTCCCCCCTTTTCCACATGTATTTTGCTCCCTCTGCAACTACTAGAGAGAGCAAAACACATGGGGGGGGGGGAAGAACCTGAAGCAATAGGAACAAACAAGTGACAAAAATGACAGTGCAGAAGTGGCCATAGACTTCACCTTCCAAAGCATCCATTTTCTCCAGGGGAACTGATCTCTGTAGTCTGGAGATTACCTGTAATTCCAGGGGATACCCAGGTCCCACTTGGAGGCTGACATCCCTAGTGGAGGCTTTGGTTTTAAGAGAAGACCATCAAGGATGAAGGGCATAGAAAGAGTAGCTCCTTAACCTTCTCCCTCACCTTGTTTTCCCTCTGAAAAATCACAACTGAAAAATTACCTCTAATGAGGAAAATATATGGTGTCCCGGTCAGGAACGACCGGGCCTTCTCCCCCCCCCCCCCCCACGCTGAAGCAGCCCCACACTCACCTGGCCCAGTCCGAGATGCCCGGGAAGCTGGAGCCCCATGAGAACCGCCCCAGGAAGACCCATGGCCGCAATGGGCAACCAACTCCGCCAACGCCGAAAACAGGGCAAGCAAGGCACCCGGGAGCACCGCAGCCAAGCCCCACAAGCCCTCGGACCTCACCGGCACCAGGAAGGCCAATGACCAAGGAAAGTCGGCAGAGGCAGCGGAGCCTCCTCCATGGGACTCCGGTGCAAAGCCCAGAAGACCCGGAAGTGGGGCAGAGCCCAGCCCAAACACCGGGATGGCGTCTCTGCTTCTAAAGGGGGTGGGGCTCAGGAGGGAGGAGTTGGCTGGGACACCCAGGTAGCTCTGGGGGAGTGGGGAGGGGAATAAAAGGAGGCCGGGAAGGAAGGGCCAGAGAGGATGAGCCGGGAGGTGTTTATGGCAACAGGAGAGAGAGAAACGCCAGGAGCAAAACACCGACGGAGGCAGAGGGGTGAAGAGGGTGCTGTAAACCCCACCCCCTGCCAATCTGAGGCCCTTCCTCGCCCCTTTTTCGCCTCAACACCGCTCAGAGCCACCCGCCGCCGGGGGACGTCACGGCCACGGGAGGGGACCCCGGAGGGAAGAAGACAGAGCACGACATATGGGTATCCTACACCAGTCTTCCTCCTTAAATTGTCACCTTAACATGGCCACATTGTATAAAATATAAAAAGTTTCTTTTTTTAAAAAAAGAGTCACCACTCACCAAATATGTTATTCAGTCTTTTGAAGGGGCATCATCTGCTGTCTTTTCCACTGGAAAGAATAGTGTTTAATGTAGTGTACATATGCTTTATCAGGGGATAGCATAGCATTGCACATTGCCTTGGAGGCAATTGTTTTCACTGCCTCTCTGAAATATCACTGAAATTTGGGGGCCTTTCCATGGGGATAAACTATGTCATGAAAAAGGGACCCCTTGTAATTTCTCACCTCTCACTACAACAGTGCTGAGCAGTCTCCTGTCTCTGGATGACTTTACTACTCTCTTTATGTCCTCAAGCTTAATATCAAACAGTTAATCATTGATCACATTGTAAGAGAAAGACAAACTGTTCCAGCCACAAAATCAAATGACATAAAATCTTTAGTCTGGCAATATTAAAGTCGGGGCGGAAGGGAAACCCCCCCCCCCCCAACATCAAAACAGAGACAAGCCCATGCTGTTAAGCAATTACTTCCATGACTATTTTACATCTAATCACCCAATGAGTTATCATCCCCTAAACCACTCACATCAACAATCCAATTAAGAGATTCTTCTTCAGTCTGGATTTCATGGGTTTTGGCAGGGGCATAGCTGCCTGGAGCTGCTGAAACAGAGGAGACAAGTGGAAAGTATCTATCTCAGGAGACAGGACTAGAATGGGACACATTTTCCTTAATGGAACAAGGCTACAAAGGGAAGATGAAGGCTGGTGAATGAGTAAAGGAGGATCTTATTTTCTTATTTCTCATTTCTTCGATTTCCACATGAACACACACATGAATACATGAAATTGCTTTATACTTGGTCTATCAAGGTCAATTTTGTCTCCTCTGACTGACAGCAGCTCTCCAGGGTCTCAAGGAGAGGTCTTTGGCATTACCTACTGCCTGGTCCTTTTAACTGGAGATGCCGGGGATTGAACCTGGGACCTTTAGCTAGCAAAGCGGATGCTCTCACTGAGCCATGGCCCCTCCCCCAAATATATTGTTTATTACATTTTGCTCCACTTTCCCCCCTTAACAAAACTCAAGATGGCTTACATGGGATTCTCATATGTATTCCTACTGAGACACTGACCAAACCTAGGTCTACCTAAATTTAGTAAGGCTGGTATATCATGTACCCTCAAACTACATCTTTTAGAGTCCAATGTAGTCTAGCAGTTATGGGCATTCTCCCCCATCCTGACACATTTTATATATTATTTAAAGAAACTGTATCTCCATAACTCAATCTCTCCATAAATTTCATTTGTATAAAATTGGTCATGCATACCACCGATTTGCTTTCCATTCGTTGTAAAATAAACTTCCCTCTTATTGTTTTAAAAATCTGTTTCCTTCATGGTAAATGTAAGGATGGGCAGGGTATTCCCTGGGATTTGCCAGGGCAAGGGAGAGGGTACCTCAGTGCCATCACACTTCACCTCAGGGATTGCTAGCTATAAATAGAGCCAAGCACTGCCTAGCCAGCATCGAAATATTTCTTTGGCCTCTTCCACAATTGTGCTTGGTGTTATGAAGAAATGTGATGTGAACAGTAATTTTTAGTTAATCCCAAAATCCATCATGAGACAGTGGCACTAGACAGTAGGGGTTTTCCCATCAAAAATATTTTAGCACTATCCCATACCACCCCAACTTGTCACAAATGTCTACTGGATATTGAAATGCTTTAAAATTTTGGCATACAACAAAATGAATCTCACTGAGCTAACTGAGGCATGGACTCTAATCTGAGAGAACCAGGTTTGATTCCCCACTCCTTCACATGCAGCTGCTGGTGTGACCTTGGATCAGTCACAGTGCTCTCAGAACTGTTCTGGAAAGAGCAGTTCTTGAAAGAGCTTACTGTCCAGCTTCAGAGTTGATAACATAGGGCATAATCCAGCTAAAGTCAAGCACTTTCAATGTATTGAAATCCAGCCAAAGTTCAGCACACATCTACCCATCACCTCCACTCATTATCAAAGAGGCTTTTTTTGCTAGATCACCCCCATGTGGTATAAAATGGAGTACTCAGCATATTTTTTAAAAAATCACCAAAAGTGCTCTAAAGGTATTATTCAGTCCAAATTAATCTATCCCACTTAATTCCATTCTTCCTTCTAGAAGCTGAAGATGCTTTGGATTTTCTTCTGTCTTCTATTTCAGCTTTACACTAACCATCCAAAGTAGATGAGGCTAAGAAAGACTGACTTGTCCAACACTGCCCAATCAGCTTCATAACAGAGTGGAATTTGAACTTGGGTCTCCCCAGTTTACTGTAATACTCTAACCACCACAACACACTTGTTTCACAAACAGAAAGTGTTATCCAGATCAGTTCCCATGTCAGGATGGGTCATGGAGAATGTTCTTTACAGAAGAAGAAGAAAAAGAAGAAGAGGAAGATTGGATTTATACCCCACCCTTCCCTTCACTACCTGAAGGAGTCTCAGAGCGGCTTACAATCTCCTTTACCTTCCCCTCCCCACAACATCCTGTGAGGTAGGTGGGGCTGAGAGAGCTCTTTCGAGGACTGCCCTTGAGAGAACAGCTCTGAGAGAATGTGTGACTGACCCATGGTCACACCAGCAGCTGCACATGGAGGAGCGGGGAATCAAACCCAGTTCTCCCAGATTAGAGTCCATGCTCTTAACCACTACACCAAACTAGAATTTGAACATGAGTCCTGGGGTAAAAGGGATCATTTGAATCTACTGTATGCATTGTATACACAGTTCCAAAATTGCCACAATAATTCTCCCAGGGAAAAAGGGGAAGGGTGGCAGACAGCAAGTACATTCATGTGCAGAATACAGAATAGAAAGAAGGGAAGTGCAATAGCACTAGTCAAGAAAGCAAGACTGAGTTATTCAATAGCAACCATACAGGGTGGAGTACTTATGGTGATCCCTTAAAACCATTCACATTTGCACAATCCTAGAGTTTCATTTGTATTACCCAAATAAAGGTATGTTTAACCCAGAGCCAGTTTGGTGTAGTGGTTAAGTGCACGGACTCTTATCTGGGAGAACTGGGTTTGATTCCCCACTCCTCCACTTGCACCTGCTGGATGACCTTGGGCAAGCCATAGCTCTGTACCAGCTGTTCTCTCAAGTACAGTTGTCTCAGAGCTCTCCCAGCCCCACCTACCACACAGGGTGTCTGTTGTGGGGAGGGGAAGGGAAAAGGAGTTTGTAAGCCGTTCTGAGACTCCCTCGGGTAGTGAATGGCGGAGTATAAATCCAATCTCTTCTTCTTCTTCTTCTTCTTCAAATTATGTTCCTCTCATGTGGCTAGTCCAGGGAAACCAACCAGAGAGAAAAGGTAGGTGAGGGGTTGCCTCCTCCAAGACCTAAAGGTGTAGTGGAAAGGGGTCACTAGCCAGTTGAGGATGCTGGGGTGGGGGAGGGCTGGTTGGCTGTAACACTGGCCAGTTGAGATGAGGGGAGGGAGAAGCTAAGAGATGGGGTGAATATAAAAATGTGGAGAGTTAATGCAGGAAGGGAAGCAGAACAGGGGAAGAAAAAAGGCAGACTCTCTGTTTTGAGAAGGAGCTCCAGTGATTTCAGTCAGCAGTGATGGAAGATGGCTTGGGTGAAGAAACAGCTATGAGACTGGAATGCCTGAGATGCCCTTCTGGTGCCCCTGAGTTTACTTGGGTGTGAAAAGGGGAAGTAGTGCCATTGGCTATATTCAGTGTAGGTCTAGGGTCCATGATGGCACTGGGCCAAAACTTCAGGGTCTGGCTGCCCACTGGTGAAATTGGGGTGGCATTGTGATTGGTGCAGCTTTAGGATCTGAGACCCCATTTGTGCAAGGGTCAGGATCTGAGCGGCCATAGGATGGTGCAAACGTTCTATGGTAGAGAGGTACCAGATAAATGAGTGGACTCATCCCACACCCCTGGCTTCGGAATGCCAGAGGATCTTGGGGTACAAGAGACATGGGTTTCAGTGGGGGGAAAACTGGGGCAACAAAAGGCACTGGTATGTGCACACAAGGGTTTTCCACAGTTTCCACCAATTCCCCATTTCTACTGCAGGTCCCCACACCCCTTGCCATGCCATATATGAGCACGCCCTGCCCCCCAAGAATGGCTCTGTGGGGAATCTATGGGTTGCAAATGAAAGGGGGAGGCAGGAAACATCCATTCCAAGGGTGAAGCTCTGCTGCCTGTTCTTTAAATCTAACTTAGTGCTTTTTACCGCCTTTACCTTTATTTCCAATAGTCATTCAATCTTGGAGCACTTTGCTTTGCTCCAATGACATTGTTGCACATATCCCCTTGAACAGATTCTGAAATGGTAGGGTCTCCAGATCTGTAGACCAGGATCTTAAGCACCCATTTGAAAGTTCTAGTGTAACCAATGGGAACGTCTTCCAAGTGGAACTGACTGGCATTTCACATATCAAAAATGTAACCAAAAAGACTAAAATTGCTAAGGTTTTGTTGTCCATGGGCGATTCTTTGGTTAAGTACCCCAAATTAAGTCTTTTCAGTGGTAGCCACACAGCTGTGGAACTCTAACTCTAGACATCCACAATGTTTTTAATGTTCCTTTCAGTGGTCCTTTAAAGCATCCTGTTTTGACATGCTTTTGGTTGCTGTGTCCTTAAAAGTGTTAATATTTTGTTTTTATGATTAATTTTATTGTTGGGAGGTTGATTATACCCATGGTTGTTCCCCCCCCCCCCCCCCCAATTCCTATGGGGAAAAAGAGAATATTCGTGTTTAGAAAACAAATAAGACAGAAAGTGTCTGGGCTCAGTTAGCTTTAATTATTATGAATTCAGCTGGCATCCTCCACTTCTGCTTGCCCTATCCCATTATTTGTTCCTGATGAGCAACGATTTATACCATTGCTGGGCAGTTGTGAAATGACCTCATTCAAATGCAATGCAAGAAATAAGAAAAGGTAACACCTTGTGAAAAGATAGAGACTTGTATAATCTCTCTGGTTGCCTGCTTCTCTATGAGTTACCCTTCTACTCTTGCCCAAAAACATTGCTGCAAAAACAGCATGTCGTGAATACAGCTGGGCGCAGGAGGGGAACGAGAGAGCGAGCGAACAGGCAAGTTGGTTGTTAATCAAATAATAGGATCTGCTACTAGCAGCAGATAAGCAATCCTTGACTGCAGCAGCATTCCAGAATGAGTTCCTTTTCTATTTCAGTGCAGAGGTGGAAGAATACAGAAATGTTAAAGAAACAGTGGGCAAAAGGGAGCCTGCCTGCTGTCTTCCAGATGGCTTTACATGCACATGATGTGCAACTCAGTCATTTACAGGGGTGTGAACTCTTGGATTAATACCCAGCATATGAAACTGTCTAAAGCTAGATTCATGCATCAGTGGATAGCATGCTATTGTTCTACTGTTTTAATTATTGGCCTCCTATTTATTGGTCTTGTATACATGAAAATCCAGGAGCTGAATGACTGCAATAGTGCAATGATAGTACCATATCCAAGGAGTGTGGATTGAGTCTTATATTGAGTCAGATGCTTGGTCCATCTAGCTGAGCTGCCTTCTCTGCCTGGAAGCAGCTCTCCAGGGTCTCAGGCAGAGAAAGGTCTTTCCTAACGCCTGCTGCCTGAGATCCCTTGCATGGAAATTAGGAATGTCCCTTCAGACATTAATCAAAAAACAAACCCCCAAATGCCTTGTTTTAAAAATTGAATTCTTATAACTAATCCATGCTGAAATGCTAACTATAGCTGGTAATATTTGGAAAGATTCATTCTGAAGGTTTACTGACTGTCATTTGTGTTTCAGTGCACAGATCAGTATGATCAGTACGGCCACAGGGAGAGAGATAATGTCTTCCAGTTTTGGCGACTCCATGGTGGGCACTTCTTCCCGAAGCTCCGGGAGATGCGTCCTGGACCCAGCAGTCTGAAGGGGTCTCCGGACTGGATCCGAACCCCCAGGGACCCTTGCAGGGGGACCCTGCCTGAAGTGCTTGGGGGTAGCCTCTCTCCGGGATGGTGATTCCGAGGCACCTCCCTGCCTCCAAAGGTTCAACCACTGCCGCAGCCTCTGGGCAGTATGGGTGCACACCGGACAGCTGCAGAAGTCAATAGCTACAAAGAATAAATGCCTACCTGCTATGCGTGGCAAAACATGAGTAACCTTGTTGTTCCAGATTCCCTGTGGTGATTACTTAAAGCGAAGAGGGGTTTAAAGTTTAAATCCCCCCCCCCACTACTTCTCCTTAAAGCAACAGAGCCACAGAGAAGCTGCTTGCTGTGGCTGGAAAGAGAGTGAGTGCCTTTGAAATAATTGAAGAAGCAGAAATAAAGACTTTTAGCTTCTTAAAAGAACTTTTTCTTTAAAAGTAAACAAAGAGGGATGACTGGATGGGGAGAAAAGATGGCGGCTAAAGCAAAACCTTCCCCCAAGACTCAGTCCACTCTTCTGGGAACAAAGACTAAATCCAGTACAGACCTGACTGCTGCTTTGGCTGTTGCTTTGTACCCTCTGATGGAACAGTTGAATACAGTAAATGTGAAGCTTGATTCTCTACAACAGCAACTGGCAGAAGCAAATAAGAGATCTGAGCAGACAGAAAAAGGTCTGGCAGAAGTCAAGACTAAAGTTGAGAAGACGGATGTGAAGTTGGCCAGGATGGAAAAAGAATGGATTTCTGACAATGATAACTTATTGAGACTTCAGATGGAAAGATCTTCTTTCTTCTTGAGATTCCAGAGCATACCAGAGCAAAAAGGTGAAAACCTACAAAAGATTTTCAGTGAGGCAATCGCTCCCATGACAGGTTTAAAAGCAGATCAAATACAAAGCGATATGGATATGGTCTATAGGACCTATCCTGAATTTGTAAAGAAGAAGAACCTGCTTGGAGAAGTTATGGTGAGATTTTCTAAAAAGTCAACAAGAGAAGTGGTGCTCAAGGCCACAAATAGAAATATCCTGAAGATCCAAGAAGAAGACATCAGAGTATTAAAAGACATCCCATTTGAGATTAGGAAGAAAAGGAAGCCTTATAAGACTTTGACGGCGTTCCTTCAATCAAAGGCATTATGTATCGTTGGCTCACTCCAGAGGGCGTTGTCTTCAGCTTCAAAGAGAAGAAGCAAATAATTGATTTTGCTGCAAAGACTACATTTTTTTTGGACAATTGTAAAAAACAGAAGGATAAAATTCCACCAGAGGACTCTTTGGATTTGCAGGAGATGGTTAAGACTCTTCTGGGAAACAAAGCTCTGAAGATGAGGAGTCCAACTCTGCCTTGGGGGCAGTGGCACCAAAACCCCAAAGAGGCAAGAAGAGAAAAAAAAGGAACTTTTAAAGAATAATAAGATGTATTTGTTGCTTGAAAATCTTGAATGTATAACTCACTCAATTTTTTTTCAGCCACTTATGTAAAATGAGCTTTAATTTAGAAACTTTGCAGTTTAAAGCCTTGTGTAAGTTAAAATTCTTCCTTGAATTATGAAGTAGACTTACTAGTATAACCATTTGTTTTTTGGCTTCTGTATACCTTAGGGTAGAGTAGTTTTTTTAGGTATTGTAGTGATTTTAGTGTGTAGTTGTTAAAAAAAAAAAAAAATTCCAAAAAAAAAAAAAAAGGGAGAGAGATAATGTCTCAGTACACACGTAACTGACAGGGATGTTTTCCAGTCAGCAAAATTAGTTCTTTGGACGCTAGGGTTGCCATCCTATGCATATCTACTCATGTAAGTCCCACTGTTTCTCATGGGTTTTACTCCCAACTGTGGGTGCAAAAGATTGCAGTTGTGCAGGCTAAGCCTATGCATGTGTAAGGCCTGCTGATTTCCCTGGGACTTACCTAGTAGTAAAGTTGGGGCTGTGACTGTGGTAGAGCAGCTACTTTGCTTGCAGAAGGTCTTAGATTCAGTTACTGATATCTCTAGTTAAAAAGCGTGGATCAGGTTGTGGATGATGTGAAAGACCTCTGCCTGAGACAGGAGAGCCACTGCCTGTTAGAACAGACAACACTGACCTTCACAGAGCAGTGGTCTGACTCAGCAGAAGACAGTTTCACATGTCCACACCCTGGCAAGTGAGCATTAGACTGCAGTCTTATTGTACATGGGGGAAAGATGACCCTTTTCTCCAAATAGCCACCCAGCAATCCTCAGTCATTAACAGTTTCAGTACTTTTACTACTCCTTTACACAGTTAATATCCTGAGCTTTGATGTGTATTTGCCTATTCTATATGTTTACAGCCTGCCCTTCTCTTTGATTTCCCCCCTTTTTTTCAAATAATACTCATTCTTTAATTGTGTCAAAATGTAATGTCTTGTAGGGGATAAAAAAATGGAAGATCGGAAATCGATTGCCATTTTTTAATCCATCTATAACTCTTCCCAGTCTCCAGCATTTCTGTTATAAACATGCAAGAGACAATCTGTGGAATGACAAGGAAGCATCACCTGCATTTTATTCCCTGGATTCTTTCAACAGCAGAGGAGGGCTGACTAATTTTGCTTCTTTTTATTTTACACCTTCCTGCAAAAATTGATGCTAGCATACGAAAATGAATACATATTAAGTAGGAGAGAATTGACTTCTGTTGTTTAGAATATATGGGAAATACATGGAAATGTTATTCTTATTAAATTTGAGCAAGCTTATGCGGTGCATATTCCCCAGGCCTTTCCCAGCACGCTAAAAGAGACATCTTTGCAAATAGAATTTCTCTGGCAAGTGAACAAAAGCAGGTATTACCAATTTATGACATCTACCTTTATTCAGGATCTTCTCCATTCATATTTAACAAGCAAAGCGTGTACCTTCGGTGAAGAACCAATTTGACATTAGAGGGAACTTTAATGCCATTCTAGAGCATTGTTCTACTTTGTTTGAGAGCATTACACCTTTACTTTATTTCACTATTCTATCTAGCACAGTGTTATTTGGATTTTTTCCCCTTAGTATGCTGTGAACTAAGCCATTCCTATAAAATGTTTTGTATACAGAACTGGTGTGTGGTCAGAACAGAGGGAGTGGAGAATGGGATTTACAAAAAGAAAGAGGCTTGGTCATTTTTCTGCGGTCACAATAGCAACTGAAAGCCATGACTGAAAAAAGTATTATAACATTCACTGGTGGTGGTGGTGGCGGTGAAAAGTGTCATCATGTCACAGCTGACTTATGACAACCCCTTAGGGTTTTCAAGGCAAGAGACATTCAGAGGTGGGTTGCCATTGTCTGCCTCCATGTCATGACCCTGGTACTCCTTGGAGGTCTCACTCACTCCAGAAGCTTGCAGGACTACTCCCAGATATATAAAACTGGTGACTTGTTCTAACCCCTGACCTTGGAGCTCCCAGTCTAATCTTTGGATTCTTCTAATCTTTGGATTCTTCCCAAAAGCCAAGACTTTGGTCTTCTGATAGTTAATCATGAAATATTAGGCAGTGAATTTTTTTAGCACTCATCTCAGCCTGACAGGGGTTCTGGAAAGTCGTACAGCATCATCTGCGTATAGCAAAACTTGAATATGCTGATTTGCTATTTTAAGGGGGTGGAATCTGGGAACATTTAGAAAAAAATCTATCACATCATTGATATAATAGATAAACAAACAGGGGGCTAAAAGGCAGCCCTGCCTAATCCCCTTAAATGTTTGGACGGATTCAGTCAAATGCCCGTTATGGCTACACCTCACTCTGAGCTGTTTGTGCATGAATGGCCCTTATAAGAAACAGTAATCACATGACAATAGAGGAGGCCTGTAATTTTTCCCATAGTCAGGTTCTATTAACTGCACCAAAGGCAGCTTTTAGAGCCACAAATGCTACATAGAGTGATGTTCGACCCCCAGAAGCATGTTTCTCGATTAGATGTTGCATCATTAAACAATGATCGAACGTTGAACCTTGGAGGTCTCCCTTTCCAATACTAGCCAGAGCTGCCCCTGCTTAGCTTTTGATGAGACTGGGCTGGCTGGGCTATCAAGGTCAGGGCAACATTCACTGGTGGCAGGTGAATTTTAATTGAAAATTGCCATGAGCAGGAGTCTGATGAGGCAGGACAGAAATGTCCTAAATAGACAGGTGACAAAAACAGTGCGATCCTGAGCAAAGATGCAACCTTCTAAATCCATTATGCGTAGGACTACCCTGCAAGGCTGGGAATGGGCTGCTTTCACAAGCTGCAGTTTGGGCACAGAGCGTGTGGATACTGGGAGTCATACATGCTGGCCCTGCTCCCATCCCTATGTATGTCTGGTATACTTTGTACAAAAGAAGTGCCTAGCAGGAATGAGCGCTATGACCATCTTTTTATCTCTTTGATTTAGGAGACTGTTATTGTTACAGTGAGGTGAGGGGCCATGGGTCAGTGGTAAAGCACCTTGCTCTGCATGCAGAAGGTTCCGGGATCAGTCCCCACAATCTCCAGTTAAAAGTGGGCAAAATTTGCCACTTTCCTGAGCTGCATCTAGTTCTCCAGCTTCCTCCTTTCTTAGACTCAGCCACTCTAGCCATGGGGACCCACATTTTTGTAACCTTGTGACTGGATTGCTGCAAGGTACTGTATGTTGGGCTGCCCTTAAAGACAACCCAGGAACTGCAGTCGGTTGAGAATGCAGCAGCCCAGTTATTGTCAGGGGCTAGCCAATGAGATCGTATCTTTCCCATCTTAAAACAGCTACATTGGCTGCCATCTTGTCCTCAAGTCCAATTCAAGGTGCTGGTTATGACCTTTAAAGCTCTTCATTGCCTAGGATACACATATCTCAAGAATCATCTCTTCCCCTATGTCCTTGTAGGCCAACTACAGTCTTCAAGATGCCCATATCTCAAGGATCGTCTCTTCCCCTATGTCCTTGTAGGCCAACTACAGTCTTCAAGATGCCACCAACTGGCTATCCCTACACTTTAGGTGGCCTGCCCGGCATAAACTGGAGTTTGTGCTTTTTCATTCATTCATTCATTCATTCATTCATTCATTTTATACCCTGCCCTCCCCACCAAGGCAGGTGCCCACTTTATGGAACAGTCTCCCTGAGGAGTTGATGAGAGTGTGGTGTTTAGAATCTTCAAGAGATGCTTCAAGGCCATTTTATGTCTCAGGACTTTTAATAGGTTAATCTTTTGGGGGAGGGGAGTATCTGCAGTTTTATGCTACCGGCTTTAAATTGCAATGTGTTACTTGTGACTTGTAAGCTGCATTGAGCTATGAGGAAAGGCGGGATATAATTTAATTTATTTTAATTTTTTTAAAAAATCAGGCAGGATGGGATGTGAAAGACCACCCCTCCATGGGAGACGCTGGAGAGCTGCTGTCAGTCAAAGTAGACTAAATGGACCTGGTTAGACCAATGGCCTGACTCTATCTCAGGCAGCCCTATGTGTCTGCTGTGATTGGATTTTGTTGCTGGCATTGATTATTCTTTTGTTTCTTGTAGCCATTTCCAAACCATTTGTACATTGTACACCATTTAAATACAATTGATGCTGCAATCATTTTGAAAACATGTGTTCATTTTAATGGGAAAAGCTCAGCACAAAAAAATGGGGAAAGGAAGAATCAATGGGCTCATTGCTCACAAGCAAGAAATGAAACTGAAATGGGGGATATTTGAACTGAACTGGATAGCTTCCAAAATTCATCTCCATGCTGAGAGCCTATGCACTTGCAAGTCTTCATGCATAGATTCTTTACGCATGGATGTGACCCTGAGTTTGCCACAATCACACAGTCAAAGACTACAGTGATTCACTTGTATGTGTGTAGACTGGTTCACATGTTTATTTTATTTATTTAAAATGTTTATGAAGCTACCTTTCTCCCTAGTATCTCCAGAGCCAAGGTGGAAAACAACAATGTAAAAACAAATTGGATTTTAAAAAAGCATTAAAGCAACATAAAATACATTAATACCATGGTTAAAACAAACAAACAAACAACCCCCAACCCCCCCCCCCCAGTCACATAAATGTCTCCCTAGCAGGACATTTCCCCTTTGCACAGATTCAGGCTGTCCCAAAATCTCTCCAAAATAACTCTTTGGAATAATATTATGTTGAACATGCATAAGGGTGGGGACGTTGGGTATAATACTGCTCCCCATACATGTATGTAATCTTCCTGGATAGCAACAGGATTTTCCCTTCATTATCTGGGCTAATTGCAGTACATTTAGATATATATGTGCATTTAATCATGGTGTGTTTAAATATGAGAAGTAGAGTTGGTTTTTATACCCTGCTTTTCTCTATCTTAAGGAGCCTCAAAGCAGCTTACAATCTCCTTTCCTTCCTCTCCCCACAACAGGTGTGGGGTTGAGAGAGTTCTGAGAGAACTGTGACTGGCCCAAGGTCACACAGCTGGCTCCATGTGGTGGAGTGGGGAACCATCCCCAGTTTGCCAGACTAGAGTCTGCCGATACACCACTTGGGGTGCATCTACACATATTTAGATACGGTGCTATTGTTGCACTATACCAATAATTTGCAATGGATTTTCATGTGTGCAAGAGACAATCCAGTAGGTAAAGGATTGCTATGGCACAATGGTAGCACAATATCCAGTGCTGTGTGGATGTAGCTTGTGTCTGTGATTACTGCTGTGAACCCACAAGGTTCCTGGGTTTCACTAGGAACTCAAGGCATTGACCTTTGAACTTGTTACTGTTCCATATCCCAACTAGGGAGGATCAAATTCCTAAAGATCCAATCTATTAACAATTCAGTTCCATTCTATTGCAGAGGATTCATTTTGAAAATGGGTTGAAATTCTTGAAGTGCATTCTTCTTGCTATCTCTTGCTCTCCTCAGCTAGGATTATTTTGGGGGGGGGGGGTGCTTTGGGTGATTTCCCCCAAAAGGTGCTCACTGCTGTGATGCGGGAAACAGATTTACCTCTTTCATGTGTGTGCTCATACCTGTGACTAATGGCCAAAATACATGATATTTTTAATTAATAAGTCAGGTCCAGGTTTCCAAGACCGGGCTCATTTTTAAAAATGTATCATGTAATTTCACCATAAGGAAAACAGGTTTCCTGGACCTGATTCTCTTTTCCCTCAGCAGTTGGGGGGAAATAACATTTTTAACATTTGTGGGAGCCTGATTCAGCTCAGGGTGATGGTGCAGAGAAAGGAAGTGCTTTTACCTCCCCCTTGTCATTTTCCCAAGTTGAAATGGCCCTGTGGGGAGCTATTTGCTCCATTTTGGAGCTGCACGTGCACAGAATAGTCCATGGGTAACTTCAAATTTAAGAAAATATTTCCTCCAGGTCTGTTTCAGCTGAGGAAAACATGGGCAGGGCAGACAAGAACACCTCCTCCTGCATGCCATGGTCATGTAGGATAAAGCAATTGTGTGCGTGTGTGTGAAGTGCCATCAAGTTGCACCCGACTTATGGTGACCCCAGCAAGGGGCTTTCAAGGCAAGTGAGATGCAGAGGTGGTTTGCCATTGCCTTTGTCTGCAGAGCTTGCCTTGGTGGTCTCCCTACCAACTACTGACCCTGCCTAGCTTCCGAGATCTGACGAGATCAGGCTGTACCATAATGCCTTCCCTCCTGAGAATGCAATTAGACTTGTTAAACATTTAAAGTCTCGTTTGGTCGCAGGACAGCACTGCCTTGACTTAATTTTCTGTGGGTTTGATCTGATCTCATCTGACAGGTACATCTCTGAAACCGTACCCCACATGGAAACAGAAAGTGGCAGATTGTCTAGTGTGATCTCAGCATCACGTTTACTCTCCTGCTCCCCTTTATTGTGGGTGGATCCATGGCTTAGCAACCTTGCCTTCCAGTTCATGTTTCTAGTCTCAAAGCTGAGATCCCATGCTTACTGGCAGCTAAGAAAGCCTCAATCAATTTCATCTTAGCTTTTCTGGTTGCGGTCTTCAAGCAGGGCCCCACCCTTCTAAGTGCATTCACGTCTATGGCCTTAGAAGAGTGAAATCCTGCAGTAGGATCACAGTGTGAATGTGTTCATTTGCTTGGGAGCTCAGGTCTTCAACTAGGAATGAAGCAGCACCTGCCAAGATTTCCTATCCCACTATCAAAGATGCTGGTACCTCTTTCTTTGGTGCATTTGGACAAGGGTAGTACAAATTCTAGTGCCATTGGTGTTGGACAGGTCAAGCTAGCTGATACATCAGCTAAGGCCTGAGCATATCCTGTTCTTCTCCTCTTCCCTACACAATGTACATTGTTCTCTTGGGGTTTCACTACTGATAAGGCTGTTTGCCAGGAGAGATCTCTAGGAGACATCTACCTGTGCTGATGTGATTATGTGGATTGAACGCTGACGTTGCTGACTGCAAGAGTGTTGCGCAAGACTGTCAGCCTGGGCTCAAAATAAATGACCACTGCCAAGTTGAGGCAGACTGGATTCTACTTCTCCCACCCATGTCTTGTGTGCAAAGTCCTTCATGTGGCGCCCGAACAGGGACACGTGAGAGGGTCACACCGTGACTCACCAGCGCCTGGCATAGGCTCCTTGAGTGCACTCTTCTCATCGCTGGGACTCTGTGACCCCTACAACTGGTGAATATGGGTGGAACTTTAACACTGCCCCAACAACAGCATGAGAAGGAACTTAAGTATTTGATACAGGCGTGCGGCTGGTTCGCAACTCTGTCTCAAGTACAGACTCTTTTGAAACTCATCGAAAAAGAGTGTCCCTGGTACCCCCTTCAGGGATCCCTACAACTTTGCCAATGGGAAAAAATTGGAAAGGCTCTCCATTCTCCCCCGAGGGCACCAGTGGATATGCTGTGTGTCTGGCATCAGGCTCAACTTGCTGTCGAAATGCATGGCCCCGTTCAGGCAAAAATGAAATTAACTGACAACCCTCCCCCTTATTCGGTCTGTCAGGTGGCTGCCCCATCACCTACTGTTCCCAGTCCTCCGGCTGGACAACCTTCAGCTCCAATGGCCCCCATTTGTAATTCAACCAGGGGACCAGCCAACCATCCAGGGAACATGGTCCACCAGGTCCTTGAGGCAGAATTGGAGTGTGGGAACGCTGATTTAGAGGATCTTACTGAAATGTTAAGTCTCTGTCCTGTCCATTACACTGGTCAACAGGACGCCAATGGCCACAACATTATGGAGTACAAACCCCTGCCTTACAATTTATTGATGGAACTCCGAAAGGGGATCCAAGACATGGGCCTTAGTAGTCCCTATGTCCAGGGTATCTTAGAGGCCACCATGAGGAATCATTTCCTGGTTACCGAGGATTGGAAAATCACCATATGAATGCTCTTAACTCCTGCTCAGTATGTGGTTTGGAACAGTGAATATCAACGACAATGTCACACCCAGGGTCTTAACTCCGGGGGGCAATACATGGCAGAGCAACTCTATGGACACGGTCTTTTTGCCCCAGTAGATCAACAAATTGTTCTGCCTGAGTCCACCCTTCAGGTCACCTCCACGTGTGCTTTTCGCGCATTGCAAAAAGTCCCACCTACTAGCATTCCCTTGCAATCCTTTTCCTCCATTCGCCAAAAGGCAACCGAGCCCTATCTGGATTTTATCAATTGCCTGCAACAAGTGTTAAAGTGCCAAATTGAAAACTTAGAGGCACAGGCTGAATTGATGAAGAAATTGGCAAAAGAAAATGCAACCGCCGAGTGCCACCAGATGATTCAGGGTCATCAGCGTGCTCTAGAGCATGCTGGACAAGATTTAGTGAAAATCATTTTCCCTTTTTCTAAGCAAGATTTTCAAACTGCTCTGTTACTGTCTCCTTCTCTGCAACTTGCTCTAGCTGACTTTGTGGGGGAAACGGCTTATCATTCTCCCCCCGATCCCCGCTTTACTGTGATGCAATCTACTCCTCATTGTCTTGTTTCTGTCATATCTCCTTCTAATTTCATTTCTGACTCATTGTATGTAGTGAAGCTGCTTACTTCTCTTCCAGGAGCTTACCTGGCTCCGCACATAGACTCTAACCTGCTTAGCTTGTTTCTCACTTTGCAGAATTTGTCAGCTAGCCGCACTCAGAAGTTTTTTGTTGCCCACATTAGAAGTCACAGTTCCCTTCCTGGGTCTCTCATGGAGGGCAACACCCATGCTGATGCCGCAGTGCACTCACTTTTTTCTGACCTGTGGCAAATGGATGTCACTCAGGTCCCTGAATTCTCTCCCTGGAAACACCTCCATGTTTCTATTGACACCTATTCTGGAGCCATCCATGCAACCCCTCAGAGGGGTGAAACAGCAAATCATGTCATCACTCATCTTTACAGTGCTATTACAGCCCTGGGTTGGCCCCATCACATAAAAACAGACAATGGGCTCGCCTATGTTTCTTCTGCCATTGCTGCCTTTTGCAAGCTATGGGACATTGTTCTCACACATGGTATACCATATAACTCCACTGGTCAAGCAACTGTGGAGTGCACCAACCGCACCTTTAAAACCTTTCTTGCTAAACAAATAAAAACAGGGGAACTTTCCCCTCCTAACCTGGCTAACATCCAACGGGTCGTGGCCCGATTTTTATTCACTGTTAATCAGCGTAATGTTACCTCTGGAGCTGATCATGCCTCACAAACTGCTTTTGACCAACATTTTCAGTCTGGTCCACCTTTGCCCCATCCTCTGGTGATGTATCGGGCTCTGCCAGATCGAACCTGGCTGGATCCGGTCCATTTGATAACCTGGAGGAGAGGGTATGCTTCTGTTTTGTCTCCAACAAGTCCACTGTGGATTCCTGTGAAGTGTGTCCGACCCAGTCATGGCGTGGCACAGCGTCACAAACTTCAACCCAGTGCCCGAGATGACCACAGTCAGCCTGTCAGAAGCTCAGCGCCCATTCTGGCCCTGGCAGAGGGCACCTCCGATAACCTGGGGAGCCGTCAAGCAGACCACCAACCGAGCACAGTGCCTCCTGACAGAACAGGGAAAGGAACAGACCCCAGAGAATCTTTTTGCTGCAATTTGTGTAGTTATAACTGCAAATTCTACTCTCACCATTCTGTTTTGCCTTTGCTTGCTCTCCCTCACCCTGGGGAGAACTGCGAGCCCGATTCCAGCAAACCCCTTCTCTAGGCCACGTTACAGAACCGCGCAGCAATTGACTATTTACTCTTACTCCATCATCATGGTTGTGAGGAACTGGACGGAATGTGTTGCTTCAATCTCACTGACAACTCCAAGGTGGTCCATAATCAGATCCAGAATCTGCATGCCCTGGCAGAGTCCATCAAACAAGATATCCTGCCTGCCTGGTGGGCAGCTCTCTGGAGCTGGATCCCCACTGGGTGGTTAGGTCAGATTATTCAATATTGTTGTTTGTTGTGTTGGGAATTATGGTTTGCTGTATTTTACAATGCCTTCCTAGCCTGTGTCAGCTTTGCCGGTCAGCTAGCCCAAAGCTCTCAGCTTACCCCATAATGACCTCTCGGGGGCCCCACACTTGGTTCTGGGCAGATCC
Organism: Lepidodactylus listeri; assembly: GCA_029233225.1. Lineage (NCBI taxonomy): Eukaryota > Metazoa > Chordata > Lepidosauria > Squamata > Gekkonidae > Lepidodactylus > Lepidodactylus listeri. The sequence goes on along the minus strand of JARCFY010000004.1, from coordinate 119,051,402 downwards.
CTCTGATGACACATCGGATGAGGGGTCTGATACAGAGACCTTGCTTTAAAACAGAGAATAGTGGGATGTTGGAAAGGTCAAGCTAGCTGACACATCAGCTAAGGCCTGAGCATATCCTGTTCTTCTCCTCTTCCCTACACAATGTACATTGTTCTCTTGGGGTTTCACTACTGATAAGGCTGTTTGCCAGGAGAGAGCTCTAGGAGACATCTACCTGTGCTGATGTGATTATGTGGATTGAATGCTGATGTTGCTGATTGCAAGAGTGTTGCGTAAGACTGTCAGCCTGGGCTTAAAATAAACGACCACTGCCGAGTTGAGGCAGACAGGGTTCTACTCCTTCCACCCGTGTCTCGTGTGCAAAGTCCTTCAATTGGTGGTCTCTGCCAGCCAGGCCACCTTGTACACAGACTGGCTCCCAGCTGGCAGTCTTACAATTCTTGTAAGCTGGTTTTGCTTCTGTCCCTTTGTGATGCTTTTCCCCCCTATTTTCCCTCTCCCCGCAATG